>JALAZF010000018.1:0-2400000 GCA_022829125.1 Lathyrus tuberosus
CCGACTCCTATTTATAGGACCATCACGAGACTCGAGGCGCCCCTAGGCACTTGAGTGCCCTAGTCCTAGCCGCCCTAGGCATTGATGGCGAGTGACATGTGGCACTCATAACCCCGCGTGCTCTTCTCATTTCCCCTCGTGCCCGTGTGATGAACGCGTCCGTCTCCTCTCATCTCCCCGCATCTCCGACCAGAAACGACCTTTAGGACGTCGGGGATAAATCGGTCCCCGAGATTTTTGCCCTTCGGACATCCCCTATTCCTAACCTCCTACATCTTCCACCAACAAGAACTTTCGGGCACGCTGCCCTACTGAACGGATCCCCAGCGAATGGGCTGGCCCTTAAGTCATTACTCCGAATCTTCGGAGCAACGACTTGGGGGGCTCCTGTTCTGGACTGGGTCGGCGCCTGCCCACCACTCGGGCAGGCCCAACCCAATGTCATGCCAAGCAGCCCATTAAGGCCCAATAATCTCCTTCTTCGGGCACATCTAGATCCCATCATCGTCGAGCAGACACTGCATGGCTCGGGGAGAGAACGAGTATCCCCCTGCTTACTCCACGTGCTCCCCCTGCGGGGACACGTCATCAGGTAACTACCCACCTCTGAAAGAGTTGGTCAACCCACTTTCCGGAGATCTCGGGGCAGTTACCCCAGGGCGAAGACTGATCGCGACTTTATGAGTCGAATGGGGGTTACTGCAAGTATACAGTTGTATCGCGTAGTTTTAAAAGATTATCAATCCCACAGAGACTAGAAATCGAACACACCGTTATCTATCATTACTATGTTTATCTAAGGCTAATCAGAATTTGGGTTTTTAGTTCAAACGGGAAATTAAAGGGAAACTAAAATTTGCGAAT
Organism: Lathyrus tuberosus; assembly: GCA_022829125.1. Classification (NCBI taxonomy): domain Eukaryota; kingdom Viridiplantae; phylum Streptophyta; class Magnoliopsida; order Fabales; family Fabaceae; genus Lathyrus; species Lathyrus tuberosus. The sequence continues at coordinate 865 of JALAZF010000018.1, forward strand.
ACTAGTTATGAATAAGTTGTCGGTATATAATTCTGTAACCTACGTGGAATTAATTAAACCTAAGCCTATAAAGATTTATCACCCTATTCATCTGTAGGAAAAACCGGTTTAAAAGCCCTCAACTCACACTCCCGTGGTTATTGCTTCGGACTATACTTCTAAGTCAATACGTCTGCTCTCGCTAGCCCGTATGAGGTTAAAAATACTTTTTGAAAACTAATTAAACCTAATTAACTTTAAAGCGCTTCCGCTGTTTTTAAAACTAATGCCCGATTTCAGCTATCCGGGTAAAGCCTCACACTCCCGTGGTCTCAACTTTAACCTATGTTACTTTTTTACTCTCGTAATAAAAGTTGGGTTTTAAATTAAGAAATCGAAGCCAGAAGTAGGATTGATTATTGATTTTAGCTTAGAGAAAATTAATTCATTTTAGTTACTTCATTACATACCGATAAGATCGGTTTAGCTCGACATAATTAGGAAATTAAACGCAAAGGCAGGGAAATAAATAAACACAGACATAACTAAGAAATAAATAAACAATACTTGAATTAAATAACGGAAACCTGGAATTCAGTAATAACAGCAACAACAATCCCTCCACAAGCCGGTAGGTTCTTGCTTGAATGAAATAAATTGCAAAGGTTTGAAGGCAATGAAACAAAGAACTAAAACTAAGTTGTAATAGTTCCTCAGTGTGAGAAACTATTACTTTTGTTCGGTAATGGTTAACAAGGAAATGGAAATGCAAAGTAAAAATGAAATTAAAGCTCTGGAGACAATTTGGCAGCAAGACAGTATACTTGATAAAAGAATTTTGCCACCCTTTGTTCTTCGTAGATGCTTGTATTTATAGGCTCAGTTGAGGTAGAAGTTGGAGAGAATTCAGCCACTCACACTGACGGTTACACCACTTTGGACCTAGAAATCCTCAGAGGAAAATGACATCGTGTGAAACTGCTCTCTGAGAATTCGTGGTCAAGTCTCTGCTCCAACGTGTAAATTAAGCGCATGACGATCGTGGTACATTGTAACGGTCGTGGTGCATTTTGAAGCTGCCACAGTCGTGGCGCACCCATGACGGTCGTGATATCAACAATTTCTGATTTCTTCAATTTTTCTTCTCTTTTCTGCTATTTTCTTGCATGTTTTTGTTCTTTTCCACACTTAGCATACTTTGACTTGTAAAATATGATTACCTGCAAAAACACTTAAATAATCTCGAGAAAATCAGATATTAGACGAAAAACGGAATAAGAAACTAACATAAATGGAAGTAAAAATATGATATAAATTCGTGTTATCAAACTCTCCCACACTTGAATCTTTGCTTGTCCTCAAGCAATCAATCTATTAAAATGGACGAACTGCATCAAATGCACATACCTGGCATACCAATGGTGTTGAAAAAGAGTTTCTTGTTAGTTAGACGGGTACTAGTGTAAAACACTAAGGATACAATAATGACACAAAGCAACAAGCTTGTCATAGACCTCTCTTTTGTACAATCCAGTCCAAATCATTATATTATAATTCAACCATAAGTTTTCGTATCTGTTTCACCCGGTTTCATTCTAATGCAATCACATTAAGCCCTTTGCCTTATTCACGCACGTAGTTGAGTAACCGGTTAGTGACTTTGATCCCATTTTCTCACACGGGGCCTGATACACAAATGTGGTAACCCTTTATACATCCCATTCATAGATTGCGGGGGATCGAACTGTAGTTCGTCCTACCAAGTTCAGAATCAGGTACCTCTGAACCAATCAACAACGGATTTTCTTTCTTTTCTTACACATTTTCACAACTGTGAGAGTTGTTGCATATTCTATTTATTTTTTCTCGGTATATAGATAAGAAAGATTTTTTCTTTTTCTTGATTGGGCATCAAACACTTATATTCATCGGTTCCCCAAGTGGTTTGTGATATAGACGGTACTGACTGCTAATATAAACTACTAAGGGTTACTTTAGGACTGAACTCAAGGTATCATATAATAAGTGTCGAAACTGATATCGCATACGCTAGAGGTCTAAGGTGTCAAGACAGTATCGATCTTGTTAGCACATTCCCAGCTTCCTAACATAGTTTAAAGCTTGGTATGTCACAGATGTGCATTAATCGTAAATTTTTTTCGTTATGGCAGAATAAAGTGAGGAAATCGGATTACTGAACGAAAATATTCATATATTACTTTGATAAGGAAAAAGAAAGTACAAGAAAGGGAAATAAACGGAAATAAATCTAACTCTCCCACACTATATCGGACATTGTCCTCAATGTTGCGATATAAAGGGGATTAACAAGGAAGACTAAAAAGAGAAACAAAATACAAAAAATAAAATCAAGGTGGACCACGTCCTCTGCCTCTAGAGCGTCCTCTTCCATGCTGCGCTACGTGATCAGGAATGCCCACGTGGTGGATGTACTCGTGTAAGCTCTACACTCGCACTGTCAATGCACCCATCTCCTCAATGACACCATCAAGCCTTTGACCTTGGTTAACTTGCCCTTGCTGAATTTGACGCATAAGTGTCATCATTTCATTCTGTTGCTGGTTTTGTTGCCATATAGCCCTCAAGATTTCTTCGTTAGTAACCGGGTCTTGGTCAGGGCGGCGACGACGTCTGGAGGTCGAAGGAGCATCATTGGCCGGCGGTGGTTGGTTCTCAGGGGCGTTATCCGTTTCTTGCTCCATCTCATCAACAGGTTCATGTCCTTGATCATCAGGGGCAAGCGCATTTTGCTCAGGAGCATCAAGATCAAAAACCAATTGGCCATATTCTGAGGGTCAATGCGATTCCTGCAAGGCATGATGATACTTCGTACGGTTTTGGCGCGGACCATAGGATGATATTTCCCGTCTCGTCGTAACTTGATGAGCTGAGAGTTTCTGCAATAATCTATATCAAGGAATACTGGAGGCAAGGAGGGTAGTCTAGCAAGGTCGTTTTCCAAATTCAAACTGAGTGCAATAGAGGTGACAATCCCTCCAAAATAGAAGGGTTTGGAGCCTCTAGCACAGTTTGATTGTATGTGTGCTAGTAAAAATGGTGCGGCATTGATTAGCTCCGGATGAAAAATACAATGAAGGAAAAACAACTCTTTAGAATTCACCTTACGGTTACTATCTCGTGCAAAGATGGTGCTTCCAAGTGCGCGGTGGACGTATCTGATGGCTGGGTTGTGGATAAATGTTGTGTTAAGGCTGTCCCAGCTGTCAACTGTTGTTCCCGTTAACTGGTTCCATAGTTGGAACGCTGCTTGATAGAAAGTTTCCTGTGGTACTCGGCGATGGACATTCTCGCCATGTTTGAAACCAAGCATCTCGGCAAGACGATCTTGTTCGATTGAGTACTCTTTGCCAAACATGCGGAACTTTGCGACTCCGGATAATTGGTTCGTTTCTCCCGGAGGGGTTATGTAGGTAAAGGAACCGAGGAACTCTAAAGTGAGGTCGTAAGTGGGCCGGCTCTGAGTGCAAAGTTTCCAAAGGCCGGCATTGTGTAACATCCATTGAACTCCCTCAAGCATTCCAAGTTCTTGTAAACATGCAACGTCAATGTAGCGGGTCGGTTGAACGGAACGACGGTAGAAATCGATATACCGAGCTCTTTGGCATTCTCCTGCTTCTCCATCTTGGAAGTTTAATGTGGATAAATCTGGAATTTGACGTGCCATTGTTTGGTTAAAGAGGGTTTTGGAAAGAAAGTAGGTTATGGAACTTGAGGGTTTGTGAAAAGAAGTGGCGTATGGTGTGATTATATAAGGCAATGGTAAGTTGAATGGTTACGGATATGATTAATGTGGTTCAATTGGTAATGGGAAGGTTGTGGAATTGTAGAAGGTAATGGGACGACTGTGGTTTGAATGAGAGAAAGAAGAGGGAACGAGTGAAATAATTCTGTTTTAACGCAGAATCTGTTTCAAACCCGCGTGACAGTCGTCACGGGGTCGTCACGGTCGTGACGTTCACAAAATATGGGTGTTTAATTTGTTTTATGACAGGCACAATTCCAAACATAATAATTCAATAGCAGGTCATGGGAAACATATGGAAATAGCAGTATATTGCATACACAGAGATAAGTAACATTACCACATAAATTAATATAGAATTAAAAGAATAGGAATGAACTTGAAATCACAAAGATTTAATAGCAGCAACAAATAAAATTATTCTTTAAAACCAGAAATGTGCTAGTTAAATTACTAGCAATGTATCAAAATTGTATGAAATCAAATTATTCCCGATATGAAAACTGAAAACTGAAATAATGTAAAATTGTTCTAAAGTAAAATGCATAAAAAGTCTTGAAAATAGGGTGCTTCATAAATCTAGCCAAGGCGTTTCTTCAAAGATGCGATGGCTTGATTTAAATGATCAAATTGTTCAACGGTCATGTCCATAAGTCCAACAATATTTTGACGCACAATGTTAAGCTCATCCTTTACTGAAGTGATTTATTTATGATATTCATCCATAGTCTTTAAAATAGAATTCAGATTAGAAGCATAATTAGTGGCATCAGCTGTGGGAATGTCAATGTTCTCTTGGAATTCCATATAGTCAAGATCATGGTAATGAGGGGGTGTTTTTGGGTCGATCTCAGGTTTAGGAAAGGTTTCTTCTGGTTCAGGCACGGGTTCATCAAGGTTATATAGCCAGTTATGTTGATCGTGCACACTTGTGCGTTCATGATTTGGAAGTGTAAAGTGTGGTACGACAACATTGTTAATTAAAAGCTGGAAATGGTTCGGACCTTGGTCCCTAATCATAGCCCTATTGAAGCAAAAGGTGATATTCATGGGTCTAAATTCTCCAAAGGGGTTAATCTTAGAAAGTCGGGTTCTGAATCCCATAGCATCAGCTATCTTTGTAACCAGGCTACCTATCAAAATTGGACTGTTATCATTATTAATAATTTTGCAAAAGTTATTCAGCATAAAAGTGAGTCCATTAACCTCTCTAGACTGAGAAGCACAAAACATAATAAAAAGCTCATCCCTCGAAACAGTGTTATCATTCTCAGGTTTACCGAATAAGGTATAGGCCAGGATCATATGAAAGTAACGGAAAGCGGGGTTATGTATCTCTGTTGAAAGCATAGGGTCCATGTCAAAATCAGGTTTCCCTGAAATTCTACCCCAAAAATCACTCAGCTCTCCAACCAACACTAAGTCCTCTTGAACCACAGAGAAAACATGGGGTCCTTCAGGAAATCCCAAAAGATCCGACAGTTCCTTTATGGTGAATTGGCAGCTGTATCCAAATAATCTAAAGGTAATTCTACCCCTGGTTAAACCTTTTCCACAGTGAGGGTTATAACTTAAAGAGCTCAGGAATTCTAAAGTCAACCTACGGTAGCACTTATGTTTCTTGTTGGCAAAACCCTCCCAACCTAACTGGCTAAACAGAAAGTCTATGCTCTCGCCTACACCTAAGGCGGTCATGGTGGGTCTGTGGGCGAATTTTGTCAAGGAAAAAGGTCTAAGAGACAAAGCCTCATAGCGATGCCACTGTGCTCCATCTCTGAATTCTACTGGCATGTTATCCTCGTTTGCCATTAGTTAGTACTTTTTTTGCAAAAATGTAAGCAGAAGAGGAGAACAGAGAGAGTAGAGAGACTTTATAATCCTGTAGTTTTTTCAATTTTTAAGATCAGCACAATATTTTCAAATTAAATTTAAAACGATATAAATGAAACTGAAAATTTGCAAAATAAAAACAAAACATAGAAAACATAAAGAAATAACAAATATAAAGCATGAAAAACAAAAATCATGGGTTGCCTCCCATTAAGCGCTGTTTTTAACGTCGAAAGCCTGACGAATTCAATTTGATGCTTAGTTAGGGGGTTCGGTGGGCAACTCTAAAAGTCTTAGGCAGTTCAAATAATCTCTATTTTCAATGCTGTGATAGTGTTTTAGACGTTGTCCATTGACTAAAAATGGATTACTATTCCTCCCTTTTATTTCTATCGCTCCACTTTGTAGAATTTTTGTCATCTCGAAAGGACCGGACCATCTAGACCTTAATTTCCCAGGAAAGAGTTTTAATCTAGAGTTAAATAGGAGTACAACGTCTCCCACACTAAATTCTTTTCTAGATAAGCGCTTATCGTGCCATCTTTTAGTTCGTTCTTTATATATTTTAGCATTTTCGTAAGCGTCTAATCTTAACTCTTCTAGTTCATGCAGATCTAGGATACGTTTTTCACCTGCGGAATCATACCTTAAGTTCAATGTTTTAATAGCCCAATAGGCTTTATGTTCTAATTCCAATGGTAGATGGCAAGACTTACCATAGACAAGCTTGAAAGGTGTAGTTCCGATTGGTGTTTTGTAGGCCGTCCTATATGCCCATAAAGCTTTGTTGAGTTTTGATGACCAGTCTTTCCTAGAGGTGGCTACGGTCTTTTCTAGAATTTGTTTTATTTCTCGATTCGAGACCTCAACCTGTCCACTTGTTTGTGGGTGATATGGTGTTGCTACGTGGTGTCTTACTCCATACTTCGATAGTAATTTGTCAAATATTTTTGATATGAAATGAGAACCATCGTCACTTATGACAAGTCTCGGCACACCAAATCTGGGAAAGATTGTGTTTTTAAAGAGCTTTATGACTACTCGTGCGTCATTTGTAGGAGAAGCTATTGCCTCAATCCATTTTGAAACATAATCGACAGCTACGAGTATATATTTATTTCCAAAGGATGACAGAAAGGGTCCCATAAAGTCAATCCCCCATACATCAAAGACTTCTACTTCTAATATACCTTTTTATGGCATCTCATCGCGTCTTGACATGTTACCAGTGTGTTGGCACCGGGTCGCAGTTTAGTATTGCGATGTGGACATCCTTCCAAAGGCTAGGCCAGAATAGGCCGGATTGCAAGATCTTAGCACATGTCTTTGAGGTACTAGCATGTCCTCCATAAGGAGCAGAATGACATTGAGAGATGATGTTTTCTATTTCTTCTTATGGGACGCAACGACGGAAGATACCGTCGGCTCCTCTCTTAAACAGCAAGGGTTCATCCCAATAGTAATGTTTTAGATCATGAAAGAATTTTTTTCTTTTGTTGATAAGATAAGTCTGGTGGAGGTACTCCAGCTGCTAAGTAGTTGACTATGTCAGCATACCATGGCAGGGTTGTGTGTATGTTAATTTCTTCCATGACTTCTTCCATCTTTGGGTCATTCAACTGTAGAGTAGACATATCACTTTCTAGTTGGGCTATGAGTCGTTCATATGGGAAATCCTCATTAATGGGCACTGGCTCTGGTTTAATGCCCTCTAATCGAGATAAGTGGTCTGCTACTACGTTTTCGGTTCCTTTCTTATCTTTGATCTCTAAATCAAATTCTTGTAGAAGTAGGATCCACCTTAGCAGTCTAGGTTTTGCATCCTTCTTGTTAAGTAAATATCTAATAGCTGCGTGGTTTGTGTAAATGATGATTTTAGCTCCCACTAGGTAGGAACGGAATTTGTCAAGGGCAAAGATCACGGCTAAAAGTTCTTTTTCTGTGGTAGCGTAGTTCATTTGGGCGGAGTCTAAGGTTATACTTGCATAGTAAATGGCATGAAGTTTTCTATCCCTCCTTTGTCCTAAAACTGCCCCTACAGCATAATCACTTGCATCACACATGATTTCGAAAGGTAATCTCCAATCTGGTGGTTGCATGATAGGTGCGGTAATAAGAGTTGTTTTCAGCTGTTCAAACGCTTTTAGGCATTTCTCATCAAAGATAAATTCAGCGTCTTTCATTAATAGACCGGTAAGAGGTTTAGTGATTTTCGAGAAATCCTTTATGAATCGTCGGTAGAAACCGGCGTGTCCTAAGAAACTTCGTATTTCTCGTACGTTCTTCAGAGGTTGAAGATCTTTTATTATTTTTATCTTGGCTTTATCAACTTCAATTCCTCTATCGGACACAACGTGTCCAAGTACAATTCCTTCATTCACCATAAAATGGCATTTCTCCCAGTTTAATACGAGATTAACTTTTACACATCTTTCCAATACCATTTCTAGGTTCGATAGACATCCTTCGAAGCTCTGCCCACATACAGAAAAGTCATCCATAAACACTTCCATAATGTCATCTATAAAGTCAGCAAAGATTGACATCATGCATCTTTGGAATGTGGCAGGTGCGTTACATAGTCCAAACGGCATTCGCCGATAGGCGAATGTACCATAGGGACATGTGAAGGTCGTCTTTTCTTGGTCATCAGGATGAATAGGAATTTGAAAGAATCCTAAATAACCGTCTAAATAGCAGAAGTATGAGTGTTTAGCCAATCTTTCCAACATTTGGTCAATAAAAGGCAATAGGAAATGGTCTTTACGAGTGGCTTTATTTAACTTTCTATAGTCGATGCACATTCTACTTCCGATTACAACCCTTTTTGTTATAGATTCACCTTTTTCGTTCTTAACAACTGTAACACCTCCCTTCTTTGGAACGACATGTACTGGGCTAACCCATTTACTGTCTGATATCGGGTATATAATTCCTGCTTCTAAAAGTTTTTTCACTTCGTCCTTGACTACAGTACTCAAGATCGGATTAATCCTCCTCTGATGTTCCCTAGAGGATTTACAGTCTTCCTCCAACATAATGCGGTGCATACAAATAGAAGGGCTTATTCCTTTAAGGTCGGCAATGTTATAGCCTAACGCAGTTGGGTATTTTCTTAAGACATCTAATAGTTTCTTCGTTTTGGTCTGTCCTAAGTCTGCGTTGACTATTACAGGTCATTCGAGAGCTTCGTATAGGAATTCATACCTTAAATTTTTGGGTAATGTTTTCAGTTCTAGGGCTGGGTTCTTTGGGCAAGGTAGATGATCTGGTGTAAGTGCTAAGCATTCGATTAGGCTATCGTTTGGATAAGGTTCACGCCAGTTATCATCTTCAAAAATTGGAGGTATAGGAATTTTTAGAATATCGGAATATATGGTCGGTTCCATCTCGATTTCTCTTACGCACTCATATAGTAAATAACATGTGTTGTCTATGGCTGGAGCTTGTAAGAATTGTGTCAAGATAAATTCAACCTTCTCTTCACCAACTTCAAAAGTTAGTCTGCCTCTCTTTACATCTATAATTGCTCCAGCAGTACCATCTATAATTGCTCCAGCAGTAGCTAGGAATGGCCTTCCTAATATGATAGGAGTAGTAGAGTCTTCTGTAATATCCATGATTATGAAATCAGTAGGGATATAGAATTGTCCTATACGAACTGGAACATTCTCTAGTATACCAACTGGGTATTTAACAGAGCGGTCAGCTAATTGCACAGACATCTTAGTTGGTCTTAATTCTCCCATATCAAGCTTCTTGCAAATGGATAAGGGTATAACACTAATACTGGCTCCTAAGTCGCATAGAGCTTTGTCTATGACGAACTTCCCAATTACATAAGGTATTGAGAAACTACCTGGGTCTTTCAGCTTAGGAGGCATTTTGTTTTGAATTATTGCGCTACACTCAGCAGTAAGCGTAACTGTTTCGTTTTCCTCAATCTTTTTCTTATTGGATAGGATTTCTTTTAGGAACTTAGCATACGAGGGCATCTGGGTGATGGCTTCTGTAAAAGGTATCGTGATGTTTAATTGCTTCAGAAGTTCAACAAATTTCTTAAATTGCCCTGCAATTTTGGAATTTTTCAATCTTTGAGGATACGGAATAGGTGGTTTATAGGGTGGTGGAGGCACATAAGGTTTTTCTTTGTTTACAGCCTCTTGGTCATTATCTTCCTTTTCCTTGGGTTCATTCTCCTTCTCAGTTGTTTGGTCGTTAGCAGACTTTTGGTACATGGCTGGATTTTGAATTCTTGGGTCAATGGGTCCATCTAATTCTTTTCCACTTCTCAGTATAACAGCGTTTGCATGTCCTTTAGGATTAGGTTGTGGCTGTCCAGGAAATGTTCCAGCAGGAGCAGCAGTAGGTGCTTGTTGTTGAGCCACTTGGGAAATTTACGTTTCAAGCATTTTGTTGTGAGTGGCCAAAGCGTCTACTTTGTTTGCTAACTGCTTTATCTGTTCACTAGTGTGTACGTTTTGATTCAGGAACTCTTTGTTTGTCTGAGTCTGGGTAGCTGTGAAGTTCTCTATCATCAGTTCAAGGTTAGACTTCCTAGGAATATTTGGAGCAGCTTTTGCAGCCTTTTGATACCCTGGTGGTGCAGTAGGTGCTTGACCAGGTGCATACAGTGCATTGTTGTTTTTGTAAGAGAAGTTGGGGTGATTCTTCTAACCAGGATTATAGGTATTTGCATAAGGGTTTGCTTGAGCATAATTCACTTGATTTGTAGAGGCTCCTGCTAAAACTTTGCATTCAGGGGCAGCGTGTCCAGCTATTCCACATAATTCGCAGTTTGGCGCTACAGCAGCCACGGTGGCTGTGGGTGTCATGGTCAAGTTGTCTATCTTTTGAGCGATTGCATCTACCTTAGCACGGACGTGATCTAGGCTAGAAACTTCGTACATTCCTCCTTTTGGTTGGGATTTCTCCACTTGAGTTCTTTCACCTCCCCATTGGTAGTGATTCTGAGCCATACTCTCGATGAGTTGTTGGGCTTCATCATAAAGTTTATCCATGAGTGTACCACCAGCGGCGGCATCTATTGTCAATCTTGTGTTGTACAAGAGACCATTGTAAAACGTGTGGATAATTAACCAATCCTTAAGACCATGATGCATGCATATCCTCCTCATATCTTTGTATCTTTCCCATGCATCATATAAGACTCGTTGTCTTTTTGTCTGAAGCTGTTGATTTGGGCTCTCAGCATAGCTGTTTTGCTTGGCGGAAAATATCATGCCAGAAAGACATTCTTTAAATCTTCCCAAGAAGTAATAGAATTTGATGGCAAGGATTGCAACCAAGCCCAAGCTCTATCTCTTAATGAGAAAGGGAAAAGACGTAGTCTTATGGCGTCTGCGGTTACACCATTCGCTTTCACTGTGTCTGCGTACTGCACAAACTTGGTCAGATGTTCGTTCGGATCTTCTGTTGGGTTTCCAGAAAATTGATTTTGTTGTACAGCAGATAACAGTGAGGGTTTCAACTCGAAATCGTTTCGGTTGATAGCTGGAGCGACAATGCTGTTGTGAGGTTCTTGTTGAGATGCGGCAGCATAATACTTAAGAGGTCGGTTCTGTGGTGGATCGTCCATGTCTACTTCTGATTCGGAATCTGATTCAGATTCAAGTTCAGGATCTGATTGGGATTCAGGTTCTAATAAAGAAAAAGGGATATCGTGAGCTAAGCAGTATTCTTGGAGACGTCTTTTTACGGTAAGAAGACGTTCAGGTTCGTCTGTTGGTCGTACGAGGTCTTCGCCAGAAGAGCGAGTACTTGGCATACAATCAACAGAAAGGGAATTTTGGTTTTTGCCTTAGTCTATACGACGTAACAAAGGAATTACGATGTTGACTTAATTAGTCCCCGGCAACGGCGCCAAAAAACTTGATCGCGACTTTATGAGTCGAATGGGGGTTACTGCAAGTATACAGTTGTATCGTGTAGTTTTAAAAGATTATCGATCCCACAGAGACTAGAAATCGAACGCACCGTTATCTATCGTTACTATGTTTATCTAAGGCTAATCAGAATTTGGGTTTTTAGTTCAAACGGGAAATTAAAGGGAACCTAAAATTTGGGAATACTAGTTATGAATAAGTTGTCGGTATATAATTCTGTAACCTACGTGGAATTAATTAAACCTAAGCCTATAAAGATTTATCACCCTATTCATCTGTAGGAAAAACCGGTTTAAAAGCCCTCAACTCACACTCCCGTGGTTATTGCTTCGGACTATACTTCTAAGTCAATACGTCTGCTCTCGCTAGCCCGTATGAGGCTAAAAATACATTTTGAAAACTAATTAAACCTAATTAACTTTAAAGCGCTTCCGCTATTTTTAAAACTAATGCCCGATTTCAGCTATCCGGGTAAAGCCTCACACTCCCGTGGTCTCGACTTTAACCTATGTTACTTTTTTACTCTCGTAATAAAAGTTGGGTTTTAAATTAAGAAATCGAAGCCAGAAGTAGGATTGATTATTGATTTTAGCTTAGAGAAAATTAATTCATTTTAGTTACTTCATTACATACCGATAAGATCGGTTTAGCTCGACATAATTAGGAAATTAAACGCAAAGGCAGGGAAATAAATAAACACAGACATAACTAAGAAATAAATAAACAATACTTGAATTAAATAACGGAAACCTGGAATTCAGTAATAACAACAACAACAATCCCTCCACAAGCCGGTAGGTTCTTACTTGAATGAAATAAATTGCAAAGGTTTGAAGGCAATGAAACAAAGAACTAAAACTAAGTTGTAATAGTTCCTCAGTGTGAGAAACTATTACTTTTGTTCGGTAATGGTTAACAAGGAAATGGAAATGCAAAGTAAAAATGAAATTAAAGCTCTGGAGACAATTTGGCAGCAAGACAGTATACTTGATAAGAGAATTTGGCCACCCTTTGTTCTTCGTAGATGCTTGTATTTATAGGCTCAGTTGAGGTAGAAGTTGGAGAGAATTCAGCCACTCACACTGACGGTTACACCACTTTGGACCTAGAAATCCTCGGAGGAAAATGACATCGTGTGAAACTGCTCTCTGAGAATTCGTGGTCAAGTCTCTGCTCCAACGTGTAAATTAAGCGCATGACGACCGTGGTACATTGTTACGGTCGTGGTCCATTTTGAAGCTGCCACGGTCGTGGCGCACCCATGACAGTCGTGATATCAACAATTTCTGATTTCTTCAATTTTTCTTCTCTTTTCTGCTCTTTTCTTGCATGTTTTGGTTCTTTTCCACACTTAGCATACTTTGACTTGTAAAATATGATTACCTGCAAAAACACTTAAATAATCTCGAGAAAATCGGATATTAGACGAAAAACGGAATAAGAAACTAACATAAATGGAAGTAAAAATATGATATAAATTCGTGTTATCAAAGACCACGTGTTGGTCTTCCCTATGCCACGTAAGCCCTGGCAGTTATCTGCATCGGGCCTAGTGACCAAACCCAGTGCAGACGACCGTTGGCCCAGCGCTGGGGGCACAATATAAATACCCTATTTCACTAGAGGGTCAGGTATTCTAATTCTCACTCTCACTACCTTTCTGTACTTGCTTGCTCCGTTCCTGACTTTAGCATCGGAGCACCTTGCAGGTACACCCCCACCGTCTCATCACCACCGGAGTAGCGAAGCTCACGACGTGCAGTTGGCCACCGATCCAATTCTGATCAGGTACGAACAAGATGCAACATGATATTTCTTGCATGGTTTTTTCCCTCAATCTCTGAATCAATTGCAAAATTCGTGCTTGGGATTAGCACTGCTGCTGGTGTTTAGGTGAATTTGCGCACAATTTTTTTTGCATTTTTGATATTCAAGAAGATCTCTACAAATTTTGGCAAGGTAAGCTACAATATCCCTTTTCCTTATGTCCAAAGGTATCCTGCACCAAAAATCATGTCCTGAAACTCCCCAATAGAATTGTGCAGTGGAGAGAAAGCAGCAACACATTCTTAATATAGCTAGGTTCCTTTATTTCAATTCCAACAGACTATAATCCATGAGAAAGCTTTGTGTCTAACATACTATCCACAATACTAATAGACTGCCTAATCCCCTTCTCAAATAAAAAAGCCCTTATGAATTTCTTTTTAAAAATCCTCCTTTCCTATATGCATCCCAAGGTTTTTGGTTGCTTATGTTATGCAACAACTATCCAAGCCCATATAATCAAATTTGACTATATGACTAGAAAATCAATATTTATAGGTTATAAGAAAAGTACAAAGGGCTTTTAATCTTTATGACCCGCCCAATCATGAAGTTTCCTTCTTAAAAAATATTATTATTTACGAGTCCTTCTTCCCAATTAAATACTTTGCCACGTCCCAATCACTTCAGACCATTAATTGCCAAACTCTATACTCTTGATGACATTTCTACTGCACCACCTAATATACCTCAAGCAGATGACTTACCTACTACACCACTTAAGGTGCCTAAACATAATGACTTACCTATACCAGCTAATTCTTATGAACCACATACACCTATCTAGTCTGCTACATCAGTTTAACTCTGTTTCCCCCATCACACACAATGATCTTTCCTTGTCTAGTCCATCACTATCTGAAAGTTTCGCTAACAATTCTGAACCTGTCCAACCTTTACCCACAAAATATTCCATAAGAATCTCTAAACCTCTTTCTTATCTAGCAAATTACCACTGCCTTCAAACATCCACCGCCTCATCAATCTTATTTTTCAAAAACCATACCATATCCCTTATCATGTGTCTGAACAGATGATAATTGTTCTCAACCATATAAAAACTTATGTTATTCAATCTTCTCTTATATAACAACGAAGTCTTATCCCATTAAGTGAGGTTAGCTACACTGACCAATTTTTTTCCATAATGTTCTATCTAGAACCATGCTTTTATCCAAATCTTTAATCTTGAGATCTTTATGAATAACTTCTCTTATAGATCTTTCTCTTCCCTTAAAATCTATTCTTTTTACAACAAAATCTACATGTATTTTCTATACATGTCCAAACCCTCTAAGTATATTTTCCACCATCTTTTCTACTATAGGCGCTACCCCAACACCCTCTATAATATTTTCATTTCTAATCTTATCCTGTCTAATCTTACTACACATCTAACACAACATCGTCATTTATGCTACACTTATGTTATTTTCGTATTTATTCTTAGCCCACTGTTAAGTACAAAATTTGACTTAAAATGAACCATCTTTCTTGGCATTTTCAACTCAATTCTCATGCTTTCATAAATTTAATTCTTGTTCTTGTGTGATTCTTCAATTATATTGCAAATACCATTGGATTTTTTGATGTGTGTGTTATTGAGCAGAAATTAGGCATAAAACATCAATGAGTAAGACACAAAAGATTGGACAAGGAAGCTAAAGAAAATGTGAGTATTCTGCAATGTTCGTTGGGCGAACAGTAGCGAGAAGCCAACGAATATTCGCTGGGCGAAGTAGTAGTGAGGTCCCAGCGAGGAGGAAACCTTGGATGGCAGTAGGAAAAGGGCCCAAAGTTCGCTGGGCGAATCTGTAGCGAAGAGGTTCGCTGGGCGAAGAATAGTTCGCACGACGAACTCAGATATTTTCCAATGGCGGTTTAACTGTTCCTGAGGCACTTCAAGTGCCAAAAAGGGGTATTCGCTGGGCGAATGGGGTGTTCGCTAGACGAACAGGACAACATTTTGTTTATATATATATATATATATATATACTTTTCTCACTTTTTAGAAACATATATTATATTTTCATATCAGAACTTTATCTCTCTTCATTTCAAGCATATTTTAGAGAGAGAAACAGAAATCCTAAGGAGAAAAAGGTAAGATCTTCGATCTCTTGTTGGGTTTAGATGTAATCTTTTGATACCTTATGTATTTCATCTAATATATGTATTGTGAACTAGTTTTGATTCAATATTGATGTTGTCTTTGATTTCTTATTTGTTGGTCTTGACAAAACCTTTTCATATCTTAGATCTAAGATATTCATCTATCAATGAGCAAACTTTTGACATAGTCTTACAAGTTGATATTCACTAGTATCACTTTTATTTTATTGTGTTGATTAGTAGCATGAGTAACATGAGTAGGATCAATGCGGTAAAGACCATGATAACGTTTTTGACGCGAACGATATTGTGAGGATGCGTGATAATAGCGATGAAGAACTATGTTCACATACATTTGGCAAATTAGTTGAATGCATGTAAAAAAGGTTAAGCCTATGTACGCATTCTGATCATGGCGTTTTATGTGAATCAATCATGAATCTGATATGGGTGTCATCTTTGGATACTTGTTAGATTCTCGACTCTAGACATAGATTTAGGCTTAGCATTTACATGAGTATCAGTTCTTAATGCTCTGTGTTGTTGAGTTGTGTGAGACATCACTAATGAGGCAATATGGTTGTTCTCTCGACTTTGCGTTAAACATAACCTCGGTTGTGGGTGATACATGAGGATATTAGACGAATGATTGATTTGTGTTTAACTGGTTAGAAGAATGCATGTGTTATCAATTGATGAGATCCAATCCCAACAAGGCTCCATTTATTTTCAGTCTTTACGTTATATTTCCAGTCTTTATATTTTCTGCTTTTATTTTTGGTACTTTTGATCTTTCAACAAATTTAATCACCACAAGTTTAGAAATGTAGAGACCGTTGAAAGACATTCTTTCCCTCGCACCGATCCCTGTGGAGTCGATATAAATCCCGAAGAAAATCCTTTCAAATCTAAAATTTTGCTTCTTGCCGCTTTACTACAGTTCGAACACCCCTCAACATTCCGTTCCGCATAACACGGCCGGTCTCACCGCAGTCTAGTAAAAATTTTCCTTCAGCTTGAGGGGTACCTTTGTGTCACATAAAACACCTAAAATCCTTCTCCATTTCAGCCACTCAACTTGAATTCGATGGTTTACATCCCCTTCTACTTCTCCATCATTTTGTACTACGGGTCCAAGATATTTGAACTGTGTGACTTGAGTGATGATATGTTTTCCAATTTTCACCTCTATGTTAAAAACGTTTATTCTTTGGTTGAACTTACATTTCATATACTCTGTCTTACTTTTACTTAGGTGAAAATCATACGTTTATAAAGCTAATCTCCAAGTTTCCAACCTCTCATTTAAATTCCCCTTCGTCTCTTCAAGTAGGACTATATCATCTGCAAAAACATTGTTGAAAACATTTAACCAAGCCAATAAACTTGACTGTTGGAAAAATGACATGGCTATTGAACTACATGCCATTGCTCACAATCATACTTGTCTCTTGTTGATTTACCACATGGAAAGATTCCTATTGGATGTAAGCGGGTATTAAAATAAACATAATTCTGATGACTGTATTGATAAATACAAGACAAAGTTAGTTTCCAAAAAATACACACAACTTGAAGGCCTTGATTATTTTGACACAACTCTTTCTTTTTGGAAAAAACTATAACCATTAGGGACCTTTTTTCCATAGTTTCAATCAAAGGTTGACATTTAACACAGTTGGAGGTTAACAATACTTTCTCACATGATGACCTCCAAGAAGAAGTTTACATGACCATTCCTTCTGGCTACTTTGCATCATCTTCTTCTAAAGTATACAAGCTCCATAAATTCATTTATTATTTGAAGCAAACAAACAAGCAGACAATGTTTCTCAAAACTTTCTTCCTTCTTGATCTCTATTGGTTTTTCATAGTCTCAAGCTGACCATTTCCTCTATAAATACATTCCCTTAAGTTTCACTACCTTACACGTCTATGCGGATGTTCTCTTGGCTGGTAACTCCCTTAATGAAATAACATTTGTCAAAAAGGCCTTAAACACCAAATTCAAAATCAAAGACCCGAGTCAAATGAAATATATATTGGGTTTTGATTGCAAGAACTACGTCGAGTATTTCTTCAATAAGAGACATTATACCTTTGAGTTATTACAAGACACATGGCATCTTGCTTACCACTTCTTTTGATCCTTCACTCAAACTCTCTGCATTAGAAGGTACTCCTCTCAATGACCATACATCATATATAGGAGTCTCATTGACACACTGATCTATCTCACCAATAGCAGATTAGCTATTTCTTTTGCTGTGCAACACCTCAGTCAATTCCTAACCTCTTATACCTCATTACAATGCAGCCATACGACTTTTAAGATACTTAAAATCCTCTCCTTCTAGTGGTATTTTCTTTTCTGCTAACAATGCTCTTAAAATCTATGCATTCCGAGTTAGATGCCCTGACACAAGAAAATCCATCACAAAATAATAGTATCTCCTTCCACTGAGGAGGCAGTATATAATCTTTGGCATCTTTAATATGTGAATTGCAATGACTTCAACATTTATTTAAAGATCATAGTACATTTCAACATCTACTTAAAGATCTTCAAGTCCACATTCTAACACCGGGCTCATTAACTCGACATTCCATAAAAGAACCAAGTAGGACAAGTATACTGGATTGTCATGTGATTCGTAAAAAAAACAACCAAGTAGGACCAAGTATACTGGATTGTCATGTGACTCGTAAAATAATTCAATCTTCAATTCAGCGAGGGGGTATTAAATTCTTTTGGCTCAATTATGTATCTTCAATCAATTGGTATAGTATTGGTATATAGATTGAGACTTAATCACATTATGTTATAATTAAAATGTTAATCTCATAAAAGGTTTTCCACCATTTTCTCCCTCTTGCATACTCTCCAAAATTCAAAATCAAGAGCGTACTTTACCCTTTAAATTAATGTAAAATTATTGATCCAAACACCCCTTTAAATTAATGTAAAATTGTTGATTCAAACACCTATTGATAGTTTCTTTCTCGATTGAAAGTCATAGTTAAGATGACAATGAAATATTTTCCAAGAAAAAAAAGACACTGTACATAAACTCTGATAGAGTAATATCTCCCAATACTATGCACAAATGACTTAGGATCCATTCAGGTAAAGTTGAGACTTTCGATAATATAACTTCGTACAAAGTTAATTTATTTCTATAATACACTGCTATTATTATTGATTCAAATCAAATCACACTTCTACTCTACATGGAGTCACGAACATTCATTTCTATAAAATTCAAAACTCTTCACCACGAAGAGCTCTAAGAACCCTTGAGTGAGGAGCATCAGGGTCCCCATGCATTGCTCTCTGCCGCCACATCTCAGCAGTCCTCAACAGCGTCTCCTCCGCAGTTTCAAGCTGTTCCGGCAACCAACTAATCACATCTCCACCTTGTCCAGAATCCGCAGTTCCATGCATAACACGAGTCGCAGGCTTTCTTGTATCCGCAATCTCCAATTCCGATAACGGAGACGCCTTATGATGCTTATAGTAATCTTTGTAATCCTCCTGTTGTTCCTTCCGGCTCTTATCTTTTTCTTCTGGCCATGGAGTTCCATCCAAACCAGCACAACTCACATCTTCTAAAGCTATTGTCCCATGTTTTCTCTTTTGTTGAACGTTAGGATCCAATGGCTGGTTCACGCCTGTACTCTTGAGTTTCGGGGAAGATTCACGTGGAGATTTCGGTGACTCGAAAATTCCTTCTCCTTTTTCTGTTTCAGTAAACTTTGTATCTGTGTCACTATCACTAACACCTCTACTTGTACCCTGCAACAACGTTGTTAAATCTTAGTCATAAATAATATTTACACAAACACATACATAAGTCTATGTTGGTAGTTATTACTTGAGGTGAAATTCTGGAATTAGTGTAACCGGGTTTTTGTTGTCCTGAATGAATATCTGGGTCTGCTGTGTGGCTACGAGTGGAGAATCCACGTTTCAGACATGCTGAAAAGGTTTGGTACGATTTTCTTGTTACATCTGCTGCTTGTTTTAGATGCATCATAACGTTGTTTGTTGTGATTGTATGTCTTATCTTTGTGGAATGGTTGGATTATTGAAGAGACAAAGGATTTTAGTAGTAATAAGAACTTGAGAAGAATTGAAATTGAAAAGGAAAAAAGAATAGAAGGTACTTTCTGGAATTTCCTGGACAGGTGTTTGTAATTTACAAGTGGCAATGTTAGTCTCTTGCCACGTGTATTTTTTTTTTTTATCGTTATGAAAAAAGTTAAGAGAATGATAAGGTGATTGCTTTGAGAAAGTATTTGTAGAACAAAGTCGTCCTTTCTAGAATGCACTAGGAAATGAGAAGGGGATACTAGCAATAGTGATGCTCATATATACACGTTAAATATTGTGTTTTGTTATGTTTTTTCACCGAAAAATACAGCGGTAGTATGTTTTACCTTTAAAAAAATGATTTTTTTTTTTTTTTTTTTGAAAATAAATTCTACAAAAATATTTTTTAAAATATTATAAGTTTTTTTAAATTTGTTTTTTATAAATTAAAAGACTAATTTTGACATTCTATAACATAAATATATATGATTGAAGATCAAAACATAGTTAAAATTACATTTTTTTCAAAAAGTTGTATTTCAAAAATAATTTTTATGAAAAACTATTTGAAATAGCTTCAAAATTAAGTGATTTTTTTGAAATTTTGATATCCAAAAAAAGTTTCGATAAAATGATGAAAGACCTAAAATAACATTTTAAGAATAACTATTCAAACCAAAATTTTATTTGAAGCTTTTATAAAAAATTTCTTAAAATTTTTCCACAAATTTATGTTATACTATAAAAATCATTTAAAAAAAAAGGGAAAACAAACGGGCCCATAATTTTTAATCGTCAAAGGACATTACATACTCACTTTAAGATATTGAATATGTAAATTCTCTCACTTACATATTGTTAAACTTTGAATGTTTTTTTAATATAATATGAGATTTTCAACTCACATTTATATCTCAACAATATTCCTTTAAGTGCGAGTCCATCTACTATGTTCTCTCTCAAGCGGAATTTTTTTCATCCACAAACTTGTATCGTAGTTGACACTCTTATCATGTCACAGAAATTTCATCGGGACACACCGTCTGACCACCACCATGTCAAGAAGACTTTCTATACAAGAAGCCGATCCCTTACTCGAACCATCGGCCCTGATACCATTATGATGGAAAATTAACACACAATAATAGATCAATATGCAACAGAAATAAAAATTTTCAAACTTGTAAGAACATATGAGGATCAATAACAAATATATGACAGCAAATACAACAAATAAAGACACAAGAGAACACTGATATTTTAACGTAGAAAATCCTCAAAGTGAGAGTGAAATAGCTCCATTATGATAAGAGTAAAAGAGAGTCTTAATGTGATGCACAAATTAGTGATAACAACAACGAAACTCCAAAGCAAACTAATTTACAAATAAGAAACAATAAGCTAAAAAATACCTAAAACTGCAGCTTCAGTGCGAAACCTATATCTCTCAGTTTAGACTTTGTTTAAATGAGATGAACAGTTAAAAGGTAGACATAGGTGTTGAGAACTAGCCCTCATAAAAAAAACCCTCTCCTCTTAGAATAATTGAGAGCTCAAACCCGACAAATCTCCATCTCACAACTATGTGGAGGAAATTGTCGAATCGACAATATAACAACAAGCTTCAAACTTTTCTCTTAGTAACGCTTTGGTAATCATATCATAACCATTGTCATCAATATGAGATATGGACAAATCAGTAACATACCTCTAATATCCGAAAATCCGGTACCACATACATATTGGAGGAGTATAGTGCATTATGCATTGCATTATAATTGTTGTTGTTGTTTGTGAAATTTATGTGGGAATGATATTAGATGTTGTTGTTCCTATCCTGCTGTTTAATTTCACCGTTAACATCTGTAAAGTTATTCTCACCCATATTTATTTATTTGTGGCGTTAAGTACTCTCTTGGGGTACAAATAGTCAGGTAAAGGAGTAGTTTCTTTAAGCTGGAGGATGACGTTGAGACCTCTTTGTTTACTTGTTATTTTTCCGTTATTTTTGCTTTAATAATGTAACACAGGAGGTACTTTCTGGAATTTCCTGGACAGGTGTTTGTAATTTACATGAGGCAATGTTAGTCTCTTGCCACGTGCACTCTTTTTTTATCATTATGAAAAAAGTTAAGATTGATAAGGTGTTATGGTTGGAGAAAGCATTTGTAGAACAAAGAAGTCCTTTCTCGAATGCACTAGGAAATGAGAAGGGGATAGTGATACAAGCAATAATGATGCTCATATACACGTTAAATATTTTGTGTTTTATTATGTTTTTTCATCGAAAAATATAACTTTTAATCATCAAATAGACTCCATCGTGAGAGAGACATTACATACTTAAAATTTCAATATACCTAGTATGTAAATTCTCTCACTTATAAAGTGTTAAACTTTCATTTTTTTATATAATATGAGATTTTCAATTCACATTTATATCTCAACAATATTCCTTTAAGTGTGACTCCATCCACACGTTTGTACTATCATAGTTGACACTCTTATCATGTCACAGTAATTTCAATGGGACACGCCGCCGACCACCACCATGTCAAGAAGACTTTCTATACAAGATGTCGTTCCCTTACTCGAACCATCATCCATGATACCATTATGATGAAAAATTGACATATAATAATAGATCAATATGCAACGGAAATAAAATTTCCCAAAAGTGTAAGGACATATGAGGATCAATAACCATATATATGACAACAAATACAACAAATAAAGGCAGAAGAGTACACTGATATTTTAACGTAAAAAATCCTCAATGTGAGAGTGAAATAGCTCCACTATAATCAAATAAGAGTAAAAGAGACTTTTAATGTGATGCACAAATTAGTGATAACAACCAAACTACAAAGCAAACTAACTTACAAATAAGAAACAAAAAGCTAAGAAATACCTAAAACTGCAACTTCAGTGCGCAACCTATATCTCTCTGTTCAAACTTTGTTTAAATGATACGAACAAACAAAAGGTAGACATAGGTGTTGGGAACTTTCCCTCATAAAAAGACCCTCCCCTCTTAGAATAATTGAGAGCTCAAACCCGACAAATCTCCATCTCATAACTATGTGGAGAAAATTGTCGAATCGATTATATCACAATAAGCTTCAAACTTTTCTCTTAGTAACGCTTTGGTAATCATATAATAACCATTGTCATCAAAATGACATAGGGACAAATCAGTAACACACCTCTAATATTCGAAAATCTGGTACCACATACATATTGGAGGAGGAGTATAGTGCATTATGCATTGTATTATAATTGTTGTTGTTTGTGAAATTTATGTGGGAATGATATTAGATGTTGTTGTACCTATCCCGCTGTTTAATTTCACCGTTAACATCTGTAAAGTTATTCTCACCCATATTTATTTATTTGTGGCGTTATGTACTCTATTGGGGTACAAATAGTCAAGTAAAGGAGTAGTTTCTTTAAGCTGGAGGATGGAGTTGAGCCCTCTTTCTTTACTTGTTGTTTTTCCGTTATTTTTGTTTAGTACCTTGTGTTGCTCTAATAATGTAACACAAAGGGTGAGACCGTTGTTTCCTTTTATTTTTCTAATTGTTGAGTTATTATTAAATTGATGTTTTATTTGAGTAATTCTATTTTATGAGACCACGAGAAGGTGTTGTTAAATGATTTATAATTTTCGCCACGATATGTTTAAATTGACGAAAGTTGTTTGATTTTGAGAATGTGTGACACCCTTTGGTGAAAAATACTGATTTATTTTATCAATTGTGCGTTGGATTTAGAGTGTTACAATCGACACCATTACAAGAGATGTTTTATTTTTTCATTACATTGGAGACACGAAAACAAAGAGGTGATCTTTTTTATTCATCTTTCTATTTGCAAGTTTTTTATAAAAAAAAAATTGTTGCATGTGCCAATAAAGATTTAGTTTATATTAAAAAAAGGTGTCACTTTTATCATGGATTCGGAAAACAAAAGAATTTTTTTTTGTTCGTTTTACCGGTAAAAATTATTCCATTTGGGAGTTTCAATTAGAAAATTATGTGAATGGAAAGGGATTATGGAGTCACCTAAACGATGTCTCTAAGGCACCTACAGAGAAAGAGGCATTAGACGCATGGGAAGTCAAAGATACTCAAATAATCACTTGGATCCTCAACACTATTGATCCTTAAATGATCAATTGTTTGCTCTCATTTCCACTGCTCAGGAAATGTGAAATTATTTGAAGCTTATTTACAATTAAGACAATGCAGCCAAATATTTTCAGTGGGAGCTAGAGATAGCTAATTACAAACAAGGTAATTTATCTTCTCAAGAATATTATTCTAGTTTTTTGAATTTGTGGAGAGAACATTCTACTCTTATACATATCGATGTTTCCAAGACTTCTCTCGCGACTATCAAGAGGTCTACAATAGGAGTAGCCGAGATCAATTTCTCATGAAGCTTCGCCTTGAATTTGAAGTTGTCAGAGGTGCTTTGCTGAATATGAACCCCATTCCTTCTTTAGATAAATGTGTTGGATAACTTTCTAGGGAGGAATAACGTCTTATTACTCAAGGAACCATGTCTCTTGAAGTTTTTATTTCTGAGCCTATGACGGTTGCATATGCTGCTCAAAGTAAATGTAAAGGTCGTGATATGAGTCATGTTTGGTGTTTCTCTTGCAAATAATTTAGACATATTGCTCGTAGATGTAGTTAGAAGTTTTGTAATTATTGCAAGCATCATAAATATATTATCTCTGAGTGTCTCACGTGTCCTTGACACCTAACACAACGTCTGGCGCAGGCATTACATGCAACTACAAATTATGTCGTTGGTCCTTCCAATAGTGGCACATAAAATAGTGGTGCTATACAGGCTAAACTTATTCAACAAATGGTACTTTGCGCTCATTCGGCCTTGGGAATTCAAGGTAATTCTTCTAATGCTTCTAGCCCATGGTTTCTTGATTCGGGTGCATCCAATCACATGACGGGTTCCTCAGAATATTTACATAATTTAGAATCTTATCATGGTAATAAAAAAAATCAAATAGTCGATGGTAATATTTTATCTATCACTGATGTTGGGGACATAAACTCTGATTTTTGGGATGTTCTTGGTCAATTGGTAGATAAAAATTATGATGTTCACTTTCTAGTGTTGGTTGTCCCTTGAAGGAGTAGGTGTTGGGGAAGGTGATCGCAAAGGGGCATAAAATGGGAAGGTTGTTTCCACTCCAATTTATTTCCAGTCATTTATCTCTTGCTTGTAATAATGTTTTGAATTCTTATGAGGATTGGTATAAAAATTTGGGTCATCCAAACTCTATCATTTTGTCTTGTTTATTTAAAACTACCTTATTGGGAAATAAAAATGGCATTTGTAATGCCACTATTTCATGTTCAGTTTCCAAATTGGGTAAAAGTAAAATATTTCCTTTTCCGTTTGGTGCTTGTTGTGCTTCCACTTGGTTTGAGGTGATTCATAGTGATGTGTGGGGAATGTCTCCCATAATTTCTCATTCTCATCATAAATATTGATACATTTATTAATGATTATAGTCGTTTTGCTGGGATATATTTTCTTACGGTCTAAATCTGAAGTGTTTTCTATGTTTAAAAAATTTCTTATGTATGTTGAAACTCAATTTCAAGTTAGTGGTAAATTTTTTTGCTCTGACTCTGGTGGTGAATGCATGTCTCATGAGTTTCAGAAATACCTTCAATAAAAAGGCATCTTGTCTCAAAGATCTTGTCCCAATACCCCTTAACAAAATGGGATGGCATAATGAAACTTGATGTAATGTGCACCTTACTTCTTCAAGATTTTGTGCCATCCCGACTTTGGATAGATGCTTCATCCACAACTATCTTCTTGATCAACCGTCTTTCGTTTATGGTCATTGATTTTGATTCTTCTTTCTTTCATCTTTTTAAAATTCATCATGATTATAATGCCTTACATACTTTATGTGTGTGTGTTTTGTTGACTTACCCCCATTTGAAAGGCATAAGCTTGGAGCACAATCTGTTCAATGTGCATTTATGGGGTATAGTCACTCTCACAAGGGCTTTGTCTATTATGATGTCTCTAATCAACGTTTTCGCATTTCAAGGAATGTGACATTTTTTTATAATCAGTTTATGTTTCCTTGTGTTTCTCCTGCCATGAATGATATTGTTGCTCTTCCTCAGATTTCTATTATGTCTCAATCTATAGCACGTTATAAACCGGGTCATATATATGTTTGAAAACATAAACAACAGGTTCCTACTCCCCTTCTCGACGCTGATCCACCTCTTGATTCAGTACTTGATATACCACTTGATCGAAGACTTGTTGAACTGCGTCGTTTTGGTCGAATATCTCGAACATCTGATAGATACTGTAATACCCCGTAATTTATTTTGCTCTGGATAATATTAGTTCTGACCAACTGGGTTCCGGTGTACTCTGAGAAATTATCTGCAAAGATAATTTGAGCAACTGATGAGCTCAGAACAGATCAAATTAATAATTATCTGACTCTGAGGTTTTAACATTTGGTGTTGTAGAGATATTTTGGACAATTTAGTTAGTGTTACAAACTTAAAGATATTTCTCTATATCTTTTTCTTTTCCTTTCCTCTTCATTTGAAACAAGATAGAAAGAGAAGTTAGTAAGAGTAGAGAGAAGGAGGAGCAAGAAGAGAAAAAGAGTAAGAAAAACCTAGAAGTTGAAGAACAACTTGGATCATCATTTCTTCTTCATCAAATCAACCCAACATCTTCTCCATCGTCTTCATCTTGTTGTTGGTGAGTTCTAGTTAGAACCCTAAGTATAGAAACTTAGGTTAGAACTTGAATAAAAATGGTGAAATTTGATTAATCATGCTAAATGGTGTTTGCTATGGTTAAAATATGAAATAGAACACATTATATGATTGGGTTATGTGAGAAATTGATGTTTGATACTTGCTATTATGATGAGCTATGTGTTGATGAGTTTCCATTGGATTTCATGTTGAAAATAACAGATTTTTTGACCTCAGGTTCAGTGGTAACCAGTTACTCATTTTGAGGTAACCGGTTACTTGCAGGAAAAATAGCTGTTTTTACGCAAAATTGAACTGAGTAACCAGTTACTCATTTTGAGGTAACCGGTTACCCTATTGGATTTTTGGCTACTGTCTGCGCATGATGAATGCGTAACCCGTTACTCATTTTGAGGTAACCGGTTACCACTGTTGTGTTTTGAAAAATATTTTAGAAAATTAATATCTTTTGAACCGTGCTTCCGGTCGAGGTGTTCTTGGTACCGACGGAAAGCTGTGGAAATATCCTACGGGATAAAAGTGAAAAGTATCGATTTTGGTACCCAATTAAATAATCGGAGGGAACCCAAGAGTTATGTGACTTGTGATCGAATTATTATATGTGATTCTATTATGCAAATTGTATTATGCTATGTGTAATCAATTGTTGTTAAACATGATTGAGAGAATATATATGTTAAAATATGGAATGGGTAGAGTGAGGAAACCTTACTATAAACCTATATTGGAACCTAGTAATGAGCTAGGAAATTGATAAATAACTTAATGACGACGCTCGTGCATATGAGGCCGAGGCGTGTGTCCAGTACCGAATGGTATAGAAAGAATAAGATACTAGTATGGAACACGTGTAATTATAATGTTTTTAGAGAAAAGGAAAGAGAGGCCTAAAGGCTATTATGGCCTAGAATTGTTGAATACAATTATGGTTGTATGTGAAATCACGAAATCGTAACCATTCCCCATTATGTGTCGTTTCATGAGTAACGAGCTCCTTTGAAATGAATGCACGATTACTTGGTAGGTTTGATTCCCAATGGTATAGTACGAATGAAGCCTACGGGTAAAGAGACTTGTAACGGTGAAAGGGACCGTGTAAAGTGACGAATTAAGGTGATAATGTGTCCCTTAGTTCCGAATCCATCTCGTATGCCAAGTAATCTACGAGGATCCATGACTCGTTCCGACTTCTAGACGTAGAAGAAGATGGGAAGAAGGGATGCCTTGACAAGGTTGTCAGTAAGTGATAACTTTTGAGTTAACGGACTCTATAACGTGTTTCCATATAGTGTGAGAATAGTACTCAAGGTCACTTCCCTTCCCCTTTGACTTGGGTTAGGATTATAGAACCTTGTAAAGCCGAGAGAATCTATAAGATAGGGAACTCACTGAGATTTAATATCTCACCCCATGTTGTTGATTATATTACAAGTACTTCAGGTTCCGTGAAGGGTAAGGATAAGGCCGTTTGATTATCCTTACTTATCTTGGCTTTTTGGATGGCAAGACTTCCGTTGTTGGAAATTATTTTTGAGATCATTGTATTGATCTAGTTCTTAGTGCCTTGGAACATCTTGTATACATTATGCCATAGTTTTTTTTGTATGTTGTATTTTGGGCATGTATATGTATAACGTGTTAACTAGGAACTTATGGTATTTCAATACCAAAACTTGGATTCATGTATAATATTTATGCTTTGATGTATGATGTTATATATGAGTGTTACAGATACTCACCAGACATGTATGATTCCTCACATACTTCTCTGACTTCCTCACTTTCTAGCATATATATTCCTACTTGTTACTCACAGTTGTTAAAGATGTGCGCTGGATAAAAGCAATGAATGAAGAACTTCAGGCTCTTCGAGAGAATTTTACATGGGATAATGTCTATTGTCCTACTAATATAAAACCCACTGGCTACAAATGAGTGTATTCTGTGAAACTGAATTCTGATGGGTCCCTTAAGTGTTTCATGGCTCGACTGGTTGCCTTGGGAAACAAGCAGAAATACATAATAAATTATGATGAGACATTTGCACTTGTTTCCAAAATGACAATCGTTCACACTTTACTGGCTATAACTACTTCTAATGGATGGTGTCTTTATCAAATGGATGTGACGAATGCTCTTCTTCATGGTGACTTAAATGAAGATATTTATGTCTCTCCCTCAAGGTTTATTCTCTTCATCTAAGGATGCGTGCAAGCTTAAATGTTCCTTATACGGTTTGAAACATGCACCCAGGGCATGGTATGAGAAATTTTTCTCCACTCTACTTGAGTTCTCCTTTACCCAAAGTCAACATGATTTCTTTCTATGTATTCATAACATATGTGAGAGTATTGTTCTACTTCTTTTGTATGTTGATGATATGGTTATCATTGGCTCTGATCATGCTTCCATTTAGTGACTTAAACAACAGTTACAAACCTCATTTCATATGAAAGTTCTTGGCAACTTGCTATATTTTCTTGGTCTTGAGGTTAATTCTATGTCTAAGGGCATCTTCCTCCATTAACACAAGTATGTCACATATTTGATTTCTATGGATGATCTCCAAACGACTAATCGGGTGGATACTCCTCTTGAGGTTAATGTTAAATATCATCATGATAATGACGATCTTTTAATTAATCCCTTATTGTATCAGCAACTTATGGGTAGGCTTAATTACTTGATTATTACTCGCCCTGACATATCTTTTGCAATTCAACAAGTCAGTCAATTCATGCATTCTCCTCGCCATCTTCACTTGGCAACTGTTCGTCGTATAATTCGCTACTTAAAAGGAACCTTACATTGTGGTTTATTATTTTCTTCCAAAATAGTTCCTCGATTGAGTGCTTATAGTGATACTGATTGGGCAGGGTGTCCTAACACTATACGACATGTCGCTAGTTGGTGCATGTTTTTTGGCTCTTCATTAACTCATGGAAAAGTAAGAAACAATCTAGATTTTCTAAATCTTCCACTGAATTTGAGTATCTTACTATGTCTGCTGCTTGTTCAGAAATAATTTGGCTTCACAGTCTTTTGGTTGAGCTTGAATTCCCTCAAACAAAATCTACATCACTTTATGCTGACAATACAAGTTCCATCCAAATTGTTGCAAATACTGTTTTTCATGAGCACACCAAGCATATTGAAGTTGATTGTTATTCCATCAGTGATACCTATGATAATCAACTAATATCACTTTCTCATATTAGTACTCAACTTCAAGTTGCAATATTTTTACGAAGGCGGTTCTGCGTCCACCTCATTAATTTTTTATTAACAAATTGATACTCCTTGACTAGTCACATCAATTTGAGAAGGATGTTAATAAGGAATGATATATTTCTCATTAATTATAAATATTTTTCATTCATAGTATAGATTGGAAAATAAAATGTATAAGAAATGATTTGTTCATCCTTAAGTGTATATATTTTTCATTCCTAGAATAGATTAGAAAATCAAATGTAAAATATTTTGTAATCAATTCTATAAATGCTCATCTTGTCTATACCTATATATAAAGAGGATAGGAGAAAATGGACTGACCTATTTTTTTTCTCCAAAATTACCCTTTACTAAATGATATATTTACTAAAAAACCACATCAATAATAACTACTCATAGAAGTTACAAATTAATTATTATTAACCTTATATCTTTATGTTCTACTGTTAATAACTCCCCTCTCCATACTTTTTCATTTTATTTTTCTTCCAAATTACCCTTTACTAAATGATATATTTACTAAAAAACCACATCAATAATAACTACCCATAGAAGTTACAAATTAATTATTATTAACCCTATATCCTTATGTTCTACTATTAATAACTCCCCTCTCCATACTTTTTCATTTACATGTCAATTATCGTACTCATTTAACAGTATAATTATAGAAACCAAAACTAAAAAAATATATACGCATATTTATAATATATTCGCAAATGCATATTTAAAAAAGCGGACAAACGGGCACGGGAGTACCCGTTTGGACGCTAGTCTATATAAAGGGGATACATCATTTTGGTCTGGCCTATTTTTGTTCCAATATTACCCCTAAAAAAATTGTAATATAACCAAATTTATATTCAATTAAAAATCAATAAAAAATTAAAACTGATTATAAAGAACAATTTAAAATAAATTACAAAACCAACTATTAGTAGTTACAAAAGTTATAACCGGCAATACGATAAAGTTGCAAAAATTTAACTGCATTATACAAAATGAGCGCCACATGTATATGTTTACCCATATTACAATTGGTTGCAACATACTTTGCAACATACTGATACTCCACCCAAAAAGTAAAACATTGAAATGCAATGAAAGGATAAAGGTTCATATTTTGTGCAAACAATAAAGTCCAACAAACTATCGGGTTCAAGTGGTGTAAAGTATTTGCTAACAATTATGGGGTTCAAGTCTTGGTAAGTGTGTAATAAAACTTACTCATTAAAACAATGAGAATAATATAATCACGGATGTCCCAAATGCTCTTTCTCTAAATTATTCTATGTTTATTTTATATTTTGATCTTCTTTTAGTGATTATAATGTATATATTAATTTTATTTATATTCTTCTGCTGTAATTTGCATCTTATGAAAAAAAATTGCAATAGAAAATATATTTCATCGAAGACTTAGGATTTGTTTAGTTTTCTTTTTACTCATATGGACATTAAAATTTATGAGTGTGTGATTATAAATGTTTTATTTAGTCTAAAATATTTTTGAATCACACACAATTGTGACCATAGTCTATACATTGTTTAGATAGCCCTATATAATATTAGTGGAGAAGAGACAATTTTATGTTTTCTGCTTATGAATTAAAAAAACAAACAAATATAAAAATGTATATC
Organism: Lathyrus tuberosus; assembly: GCA_022829125.1. Lineage (NCBI taxonomy): Eukaryota > Viridiplantae > Streptophyta > Magnoliopsida > Fabales > Fabaceae > Lathyrus > Lathyrus tuberosus. The sequence goes on from JALAZF010000018.1 coordinate 32,071, forward strand.
ACAAAGTGTATTACACAAATAATTAAATTTAAAATTAAAAATAATAAAAAATACTCATTTATATTTTTGACGCATGTGTTTATTAGAAAAAACGGACAAACAGGCACGGGAGTGCCCGTTTGGACGCTAGTTATAAATAAAATCAATACAATAAAAAAAGACATGAAGTCAGAATTTGTGACAAATTGTTATATAAGTAACAAGTTAGTTGAGGTACTTATATTATATATTACTCCCTCTGTCCCAAAATGAAAGTCTTCTTAGCCAAAAAATTTGTCTTAAAATAAAAGTTTTTTTGAGTTTTCAATGCAATATTAATTAATTTTTACCAACTTTACCTCTAATAATTATTGTCTACACTACTTTTAAAATATTACATTATACTATACTTTTGTGACAACCAATTGTAATTAAAGACAATATTGTAAAATTGTTATACTTAATCATTTAATCATTACTTTTTTTAATCTATATACAATAACTTTAAAAGAGTTTCATTTTAAGACGGAGGGAGTATGTAAGTAACAAACTAATTATTTGTGATGGAAAGGGATGGAATGGAATGCATTCCATTCGGTTCCGCTTCATTCCATTTTTTTTAATCAATCCAAACAATGAAATTAAAATTCATACCATTCCATTAATCCAAACACCCCATAAGTAATCACAACATGATCATGAATAAGATGTGTGAAGTGGTTAACGAGTTGCAACATAATTCACATTTCTTGAGGTCCTTGGTGTTGAAGCTAATTTGGTTTAATCTTTGAAGTATCAAACTTCACCAACACCACTAGTAGATTTTAAGACATGGAAAACGTGTCAATTTTGGCGTATTCATCCGTCGCACATGGATTCCCAAACTCCCAGATACTAGCAGCAGAACTGCACAAATATATTTACAGATTTTGCAGTCTGATTCCATAAAATTTCACGTTAAACCTGAAAACTTGTTTCACTGCAAATCGCAAAGATGCTTATTATTTTTTTAACAACAGAAAGTACCAATCCAGATTTCAAGCACATACGACACTTTTCAAATATCAAAACATTGCACATTCCTCCCACAATACAAGATCCATGCTTCATTCATTATATATCATCTTCATATTATACTCTCATTACACCTCCCTCCATTTCAAAGTTAAAAGCCCGAACTCACCCCCTCATTTTCCTTCCCCGTCGATGTAGGTGCGATCGGACATGGATTCAAATGGATCCCATCACCGGTCCTACAACGGCGGCGACAGGAGGGCAGATGTTGTGATGAGCGGGAAAGGCTACAGATCAAGAGGGACTTGGTCACCAAATTCAACTCAGCGGAACGAAAAACCATGGAGTTTCAATAATCCAGAAGCAAAGAGAAAGAAAAGGATAGCAAAATACAAAGTTCACAGCGTAGAAGGTAAGGTTAAAGCTACACTTCAGAAAGGACTTCGATGGATCAAGAAGAAATGCTCTCAAATTAGCCACGGCTACAAATAGCTACCAATGTTATGCTAAGTTAGCCACCAATATCACCTACGCATGAATACTTTTGCAATTTAAAAATATTTGTAGCACCTACACCTCTAAAAATATATATAGTGTGTTGTTATCTGAAATCTAATACCAACAATTATGATTATGTTAATTGTTTTTAAATTATTATTGGTGTCAATATGTCTCTACAGTTTACTATGTCTCTTGTGTTAATGCTTCATAAGAAAAAATGCAACGTTATAATCTACATGATATTGCATTTAATATTGGCATATGGTTTTGTTGTACTCTTGATTCACATATATTGAACATTTATACTAATTACTTATATAAGTTATAACCAATGTAATGTTCTTGTTATTTATTTGATATTATGATTTAATACATGCACAAGAACATCACCATCCTAATGACCTTTCACTTCGCTTTTGATAATCACGATGCACATTATTCAAACGTTGCAACCTCATTTGATGATAAAATTGAGCAATAAAATCTTCAGCTTTAGAATCAATCTTCTCGTCCCCGTCCCCGTTTTCGTTACACTCCTCTTTAATAACTCCGGGCCGATCATTCTCCTCGTCACTCGACACGAGTTCGTTCAACCCTATAGCCGAGGCGTAACGGCTACTAGCCGGTGACGGCGAAAAAGGCGAGAAAGGCTCCTCGTCGGTTGAAAAATCGACAAACGCGCTGCCACCACCGGTTGACTCAGACGGAGAAGGCGGTGGCAGAGCGGCCATTTGATCGAATTTCTGGCGGGTGGATTGAGAGGACAATCGCGGGGATTGGTTGCTTTGGAGGTGTAATGGTCTCATCGACCCCACGAGTTTCTTCCAAAGATTCTTGGATTCATCATCTGAAGAAACCACGTTTGGTTTTTTAGAATTTCCTCGCATCATGTGAAGTGCGACTCTAACGGCACGCATTGGACCATGATTCTTCTTTTTTATGAGAATTGGTGTTGGTTTGGGTTCAAGTCCAACATCATCATCATCTCGAGGAGGGTTACGAGTGGTGATGATGTTGGCAAGTTCAAGGTTTGTATCCATTAAACGATTAAATGCTGGAAAGAATAATGAATAAAAGTTTATAATAAGAAATTACCCCCTCAGGGGAAATGTGAGGATTCAAAGAAAATGAAGGAAGAAAACAAGTTTATATACGAGAAATGTTATTGACTATAATTATACGTAAAAAATATAGAGAACCAGCCCAGCTGTATATTGATTTAAGGTGTGTTGGATTGGGTTGTAAAGAGGAAAAAGAATGCGTTGGGCGATATTTGAGGCGAAGTACATGGGTAGAAGTAGCAAGAACATAGGAATATGCTTTTTTAGGACAAACAATCTAACATGTAATTTGACGGCTCAAGTTAATTGACAAGACAAGATCTTATGTCAATTCCAAAAGAGCAATCTATGTAGACACAAAATGGAACAACAACTGTGAGTATTATATGAACACCTATATAAGCACAACTATACACTTGGGCAATTGGAATGCCTAAGTTCACATAATTTAAGTTTCAAATTATGTTTATTGGTGTTTCTAAACTTGCATATTTGTTTAATTATGTTTAGGTTATATCTATGTTTATAATTTAAATTATAGTTATTTAAGTTTATATTTTAAATTATATTTAATGAAGTAGATGATATCAACTTAAATTTCGTAAGACCTATATAGAAATATCAAGACTTCCACTACTATGAAAAAACATCTATAATTACAGTTACGAAAGATCTATAATAATAATTGAACAGCCGTTGTTAAGTAGGAGGTGATTGTATGTGAGTTATTTATAATCACAGTCTAGTGCCCGTAGAAGGAAACTGAAAAACGCGCTACCTATAACCATAGTTGTTTTAAATACTTGTGGTGAAAGGTCTCTCAACATTTCCTATTTTTGCCACATATTTTTCCTGACTATATTGATAACTTTCATCACAATATATAATATTAAATATTTTTAACACAATAACAAGAACAACAAGAAACACAAGAACAAGAACAAGAACAAGAACAAGAACAAGAAAAAGAACAACAAGAATAACAAGAACAACAAGAATAATAACAACAATAGGAACAACAACAAGAACAACAAGAGCAACAACAATAACATCAATAACAAAAACAATAAGAACAACAACAAGAACAACAAAAACAACAAGAACAATAAGAACAACAACAAAATAAATAAATAGAATCGTTGAACAAAAACATTTTACCTGACACAACAACAACAATTAATGTTGCTAAGTTAAATACATGTTTTTCATGCCTCGTTTAATTTGGAGAAGAGATGATGGAGTTCCGAAACCCGTTAATGGAAAAAATGTTTTTAAGTTTCGTTTATGAAAGAAATGATGTTTTCAATTTTGATTTAGTGGAAGACTAATAAATGGAGGAAGTTTGGAGGTAGAAAATAAAGTTTGTCTAAGTACGTCTAAGGCAAAAGTGAATGAATTAAGAGTGTTATATTTTCTTTTTTAAAATTAAGAAGGCGCCACTTTTCACCACGGTTGGAATTCTAACTGTGGTGAAAAGTGGCTTAAAATAAGTAAAAAAAATAAAATTTGTTGATGCTGAGATTCGAACCCACAACTAGACGCCACTTTTCACAAGGTTGGAATTTCAATTATGGTGAAAAGTGCCTTAAAATAAGTTTAAAAAAACCAAAAATACTAGTGCTAGGATTTAAACTCATGATTAGACGTCACTTTTCACTACAGTTGTTATTAAGAACCGTGATGAAAAGTATTTTAATAAAATAAAATAAAAATCAGGCACGTTAAAAATGATATATTACTACAGTTTTTGTCGTAGTAATATAATGTTATCAAAAGTATATTTTGTGATAGTGTCCACACTTTCTTACTGCTAAAGTGACTTTATGACCTCATGTTAACGTAAATATTAACTCAAATTTTAAGTTTTGTTTCATACTAAGATACTTTTCAAGTCACTTTCTTCCTGCTAACTTTACGATCTCATATGCTCCTACTAACATAAATACCATAACAAGACTAAATAGAAATGTCAAGACTATACACTATTTTGTTTTTGTTGACATGACTTTAGGACTCTCCATTATTCTTCAGCAATGTCACTTAACACAATAATATTATTGAATGTCGTATTAAAAGGACCATTGGCTATAGTGTCTTGTCTCACGTCATAGAAATTACCAAGGATATAACGAGCCACTACAATGAAAATGCATTTTTCACCTGAGTTTTATTAAACTTGTTAGATTTTTTGAATCTTCATGACTTTAGATGAGACATTACATTCATTAATCATGTTATAAATATCTTCAACAGTGTTATTGTGTTGATGATTCACAAGAAGAAAAGAGATTAAGATTCCTTAAGTCACTCCAGCAGGAAGAAATGTAATCGAGAATTGTGATATTTCTATTTGGTTATGTTCGGGTATACACGATAGTGGAAAGTCCAAAATCCACTTTAAATGGAAGAAAAGGAGTTGAAAAATATTTGGGTATGCAATAAAATATAAAATTTGAGCTTCAACAATTGAATGCATAACTAAATATATTGAAAAGCGTCGAAAATGATGATGACGAGAAAGACTCATAATTTGTCAACAATTATGGTGTTATGAAGAATGATATAGTGAAGAAGTAAGTACTAATTGAAGAACTTTAAGACTCATAATTTGTCAACGAGTTGACTAAAACTCATAATTTGTCAATAAGTTATTTTTTAAATATATTTTAAATTTTTTTTTCAGCTTAATCATTTATGGTGTAAGTTATGAATGTGTATTAAGGATGCATTAGTGATGAATGTGTATCTATTATAAAATATGTTTTCTAGAAGCATTATTATTTTCTAATACAATTTTAAAAAATATTTTGAAATGACAACACTTTAAAAAAAGCTCTTAATATTTGCAAGTTTAACAACACTTTTTTTATATATAAAACACTATTAAATTCTATGAAAAAGAATTTTTAAAAACTTGGAAAATTAATTACAACATTTTTTTAGAAAGTGTTGTCAATTTTTTGGACAATTAACAATATTTTTGTAAAACCGTTTTTCTTCTCCTACCTACTAAAATACTTTTAAATTGTTGACTTTTTTCTGAGACATAAGCGCTCTGGAAGACAAAAACATTGTTAAAGGACAAATCTAGTGTAGCGTGGAGCTCAACGTGACATGAATGACCAACTTGATATAGTCGTATTGAAAAGTCTGATTTGTTCTTCATAGACCCGAATGGGTAAGTTGAGCTAGACAAGCTGAATAGACATGCTTAGCTAAGATAATTAAAAGGAAGGTGAGTTATATCAGACTTGAAATATCAAAGTGTAGCGAAGTGCACATGACACTTTTATCAATGTCAATCCAACAAGTGCCAAGTGTTGTTAGGTAGAAATGTGTGTTCTTCATCATATTGGCATTGTCAATCCACATTCCATCAAGCTTCAAGCTGGTTAAGGCATATACGTTTGTTATTCATCTGATCGTGTAATTCCAACCACAGTACACAAAGATTCAAGCCTATTAAGGCACACACATTTTTTCTTCTTCATATTGGATCATGCTAGTCTACAATTTTGTCCTTCATCAGATTGGCCCACACTAGTCCATAGTTCACCATGTATTAATCGTGCTAAGGCAATCTAAGGTGTCACCAACGACAAAACCTTTAAAAAAACAAACATTTAACAAACACACAGTGGGATATCCACGTCATATAACATTTGTCATTGTATGTTCACCTCCACTTAGGGTATCATCGCGACGGTATCAATCTTATTCCAAATAATAAAAACATTGCAACTTAGACTTTTAGTCTCAAACTTCAAATCATGATAATTGGTTTTCAAAAATAAAGAGTTATAATATTTTACTCTTTAATAACTTCAACATTAACCAAATAAAACAAATTAAGTTCCACATAACATAATAAGCAAACAAACGTTCCCAACCCCAATGTTACAGGATCAAAGCAAGACTTCTAAGACAACAATTAAACTAAAGAAAGTAACTTCAGAAGCTACCTTCCAATTACCATAATAACTCTACTATTGAGTATCTGCAAGATGTCCATGGTAGACAACATGAAAGTAAAAGGGTAAGAAACAACAAACCAATATAAACAATGTAAAGAATGCTAAGGTAGATAACACATCAGAAACACACATTCAGTTACACAAATCAACAACCACATCGTCTCACACCTTCCACAACAACATGTACACATTCACATCCAATCAACAACATCATGAACAATCAACTACATATGCAAATCATGTATGCAAATGTACTCCATAACTGACTCATTATGCATGTCGTACCATTCATGAACACTCAGGTTCATCTCGCTCCTGATCCCCACTCTAGGACCAGACTACACCAAATCGTTACAATCAACATAGGTAATGCTTCATTGATTACCACCTGAAACTGCTTACTCGCTCCCGATCCCCACCATAGGACCAGAGCATACCAAAATTGGACCGAAGTTCGTACACCATGATGCATGACTCTCAACAACATGCATTTTCACCTAAAGGTTCAACAAAAGAATCACCATGTACATCTCACCATTTATTCACCACATCATTAATCATACGCAACAATTAATCAATGCCACGACATCAATAAATACAATAACCACAAAATAGCAGTAGTAAAACAAATACAAATTCATAGGCATTTAGTCATGTTAATTCACCATAACAATAATACATCATTGGATAAACACAACGGTTCGCTAACCGATCATACAAATCATCATAAATATTGCTACAGTAGGTACAAGATTATAACTCAAATAATTCACAGAGTACCACACGACGTCAAACGACGTCTCATTTGGACTTACAGAACATAAGTTACGACCAAAATCGACAAAGGGGTCAACTATCCAAAACAGGAGTCAATTGATTTCTCTATGGGGGAATAATCGATTGTCTTAGCTCCCTGCCTACGATTTTCCAAAATTTTGAGTGAACCAATCGATTGTCCCAAGGAGACCAGTCGATTGGTCTAAGCTATTTTTACCCCAAACCCAATTTTTCTCACGTACAGTAGTTTATCTTACTTCCATCATCACCCAAACACACTCTAACACCTAAACAACTTATTTCCAGAATTTAACTACGAATCATATCATCATAATCATTAACATATTACAACACTTATTGCATCATCGTCATAGCAATTTAATCATCAAATTTAAAAGCAATTTACATTAATTAATGAATAAAACTCAACATTCAAACATTCATCCATGGCAGAAAGTTATAGATACATGATTATGATCATTCAAACATCGATTCAATCAAAACATCACATATAGGTTCAAGATCAACAGCCAATTTTCAGAAATTCATCATGAACAATTCATAAGAAGAAAACCTAAGAACCCTAAGGAGGTTAAGGACTCCTTATCTCTACCCATCATGCAATACACTTAATTGGTAGTCTTTCCTCCCCCCCTTCCCCCCTCCCGTAGCCTTTTCTTCAAAATCCTAGTTTTTGCTCTTCTCCATTCCAAAAGTTCTTTCTCTCCTTTTGCCTCTTTTCTTAAATTTCATGTACTGACAAATTCTCTCAAAAACCTAGTTTCTCTCCCAACTTTTAAGATATATAGTAACCTCTGAAGTTTTGCTTAATTATTATTTTTGCCAAAATAACTCCTAGCTTTTGTCTTCCACTCCAAACTGTCCTCAAATCCCACAATTGGCGCAAATTCCTTTTTTTTTTCCAATTTCTCTTATTTTGTCAATAATAATAATAATTAAAATTCCAATTATTATAATTATTTTCTAATTTAATCTACCTTCTCACCACACCCTACTATTTCTTGTTAGAATTTTGGGTCACAAATGTAACATTTAAGGTGTTAGTGTCATTATTTTAATTATTCAAGACTTAAAGGGGTCTAATTAATATAATATTAAGTTTGTGGCTTAAAGCATAAATGTCATGAAAGGTCAGGTTATTGTGTAGATATCGTAAGTCAATATCTAATTTAATGAGGAGCCAAATTAGAATATTGAAAACTAAGAAATAACCCTTGGGTTATTTAAATGTGTTATGGTCCCCATTTGTAGAGTACGAACAAAATAAGATTTATAAGGTTTTCTCTCTTCATCCTCATTAAAGGAGATTCAAGGGACCCTAAGAAACTCTACAAACTGGAAGATCACACCCGGAACCTTCAATGATTTCAATGACAAATTCAGGTACGCTTCCGCCTTCATTCTCATAATTGTATTCAGATATGGGTTTAAGGGATACAAGTTGATGCTATATCGACTTATAAGAATTATTTTAGAGTTTTGTTCTTGATTTCTATATCAGTAGAAATCATAAGGTTTTGAATGGATCTAATAAGTGGTATCAGAGTCACCCATATCTGATTCAATTTGTTTTTGGGTTATTTAGGATCCTTTGATCTTCCAATTGTATAAATAAATATATGTTGTGTTCATGAGGTTTTGTTTTATTAGAGTTCTGAAATTGAGATCCATTTTGATCTTACAAAATTTTTGTGCTCAAAATCTTGAATCTGAAATTAAGTGTCAGGTTGAATTTATCGTCAATTTTATTTGCTCTTATACGGAAACTTTTTTGCTCTTACACTATTTTATTATTATTATAATAGTGTCTTTTGTTGGTTTTGACTAGAATACTTTTTGCCACTTATAATCTCCAAATAATAGTCATTATATTGGACGACTAGATTCATCCCTATCTCTCTGTTTTCTTCTGTTTATATTCTAACCATTATTAAATATTATATTTTTGATCAAATAAATATTTCCTATGTAAATTGCACTTAGATGCATATCAAAAGATAATATTATATATAGAGTTATTGTACATAACAACCAACACTTCTGCAGCTAAAGGTAATAAAAGTGACGATATGGTTTCATCTTCAGTTCGTAATGAAACTGTTCATAGTTTTGTTATTTTTTCTCCAAGTCTTTCTATGTGGTGTATAAGGATAAAAATAAGGATAAATTTTTTTCTTTTCTTTTTATTAACTGCACTATAATTTTTTTTTTTTGGTTTAAAAGAATTATATGTTTTTTTTATATTATTCATTATTTGTTATAAATAATATATGTGATTTTATATTTGAAATTAAACTTAGTATAATGTCGTAACAGTACAATAAAATGCATTGGTGTTTTTTATTTGGATTTAATTTCAATTTTTCTTTGGTTCAATTTTGTTCGATTTTAGCTACGGAATGTATTTTTATACAGTAATTTAACATTTTTTAAGTAGTTGAAATGAAAAAGTCGCCAAAGTGACCTCTTTTATAACAATTGCTTATGAAAAATGTTAAATATTTTTATGGTTTGTGTGTATGTTTGTCCATGCGAGTATCAATTGACCCAAAGGACAATTGGTGGTTGGCCGGTTTTCATACGCGTCTGTGATGGTAAACATGTGATAATTATGAGGTCCTACATGTGAATAATAAATCAATCCAAAGAGGAGTTTATTATTCGACATGTTTTTATTATCAATGTTTGATAGTTACGATAAGAGTACCACTAGCAGTTAATATTACTGTCCAAAGACTTAATATTGGTGGTGCACTGGGTATCTTGAGATAGGTTATGCCTTTATTTGAACAACATTGATGATTTGGTTTTTATTTATGTGAGTATATTTAAAATGTTTGCTTTTTGTTCATTTTCAGCTACAATTTCTTCAATATCTGCTAATATGAATAAGGTTCAGGTTCTGAATGGGATAGACTTTAAGGATTGCAATGAGAACATGGAAATTGTTCTTGACTGCATGGATCTTGACCTTACATTAAGGATGAGGCAGCCTCCTTCTCCTATGGAATTTGGTACCTCTGAACAGAGGAAATATTATGAGAAGTGGGATCACTCCAATCGCATGAGTCATGGTTTGGTTTGTTCTGAGGTCAATTTAGCTTTAGTACCTGGAAACACTTGGTGGTTAGACTCTGGTGCAACTACTAACATCAGTGTTTCAATGAGGGGTTGCCTGAACTACCAGAAGTCAAATGATGTTGAAAGATACATCTAAGTTGGAGATGGCAAGCCGGTGGAGGTGGAAGCTATAGGGCATTTTAGATTATTAATGTATACCGAATTTTATTTGGATTTGAAAGACACTTTTGTGGTTCTGTCATTTAGACGAAATTTGATTTCAGTTTCTTATTGGAACAAATCAGGTTATTTTTGTTCATTTGGAAACAATATGTTCAAGCTGTCTTTTAATTCAAATATTGTTGGGACTGGTTCACTTATGGGTCATGATAATCTATATTTGCTTGACACAATAGCTACCTATGGCAAATCCTTGAATATGGAATCACGTGGTACTAAGCATAAAATTGAGGATAACAATTCAGAAGCATTATGGCACAAACGCCTAGGTCACATCTTTAAAAATAGAGTTGAGCGACTAGTGTTAGATGGAATTTTAGATTCCATTGACTTCACAAACTTTGATGTTTGTGTTAACTGCGTTAATGGAAAACAGACCAAAACAAAGAAATTTGGTGCATATAGAGCTACGGATATCTTAGAATTGATACATACAGACATTTGTGGGCCATTTCCGACACCTTCTTGGAATGGTCAACAATATTTTATATCATTTATAGACGATTATTCTAGATATGCATACATATTTCTTATACATGAAAAGTCTCAGTCATTGGATGTGTTCAAATCGTTTAAAGCTGAAGTTGAGAATCAACTTGACAAAAGAATTAAGAAAGTCAAATTTGACCATGGCGGTGAATATTATAGTAGATATGACGGTTCAGGTGAACAACGTCAAGGGCCTTTTGCCAAATACCTAAAGGAATGTGGAATTGTCCCACAGTACACCATGCCGGGATCTCCTAGCATGAAGGGTGTTGCTAAAAGATGAAATCGATCTCTTAAAGATATGGTAAGGAGTATGATTTGTCATTCTACCTTGCAAGAGTCACTCTGGGGAAAGATACTAAAGACTGCGGCTTATATTCTAAATAGAGTATTGTTGCAGTGAGAATCGGATAACAAGTTATTTATTAACTTGCATCACATTTCTTTGAATTCACCACCGACTTTGATTTATCCAAAGGAAAGGTTCAAGATCGAGAAGACCTAAAGGGGGGAGATCTAAGGTTCGGGGGTTGGTTATACTAAGGAAAGGTATTAGCACCCTAAATATCTGTAGTACTCTACAGGAACCTCTTATTTAGTTTGTGTTATGTTAATTTTGCTTGCTAAGGTATCTGCTAAAGGTAAAGGTAAAGACCTAAGGATATGTACACTAAGTTTTCCTGCCAAGACGTCGCATCTTGTGCCTACGTATCTGACTAAAGAATCAGAGTAACCGTAGTTCACCTAACTAAGGGTGAGAGAGGAACCATTGACTATGGCCAAAGTTCCAAGGGGAATGAGTATGAGCTCATATAGAGTTGAAGAAACTCTCTAAGTCTAAGTTATGATGGGGAAAAGTGAGTACTCAAAGTGATGAGTCTCACATAGAGTTCAAGAACTCTAACTTGTTGTAAGTTGTAAGATGATTGGCTATGAGGCCAAGGGAGAATGGCTATGACTATGAGGTCGAAGCCTACCTATGACTATGAGGTCAAAGGTTTAAGAAATGGCTTTATGACTATGAGGTCAAGAGGGGATCCTATGACTATGAGGTCAAGGGTTGATTATGAGATATCTATGACTTTGAGGTCAATAGAAAGACTTTCCTTTTGGAGGGAGGGAAAATAACAATTCTCATGGGCAGAATGTTGTACAGATATTTATATGAAACAAAGCATTCTAACAACAAGATATCAAAGTGAAAATAAGCTCACAACACCATACAAGGTTAGAAACACATGTATTAAATCAAGATAAACAAGATAATAGGATGAAAGAATCGAAGAAGTCAAGGTGTTCATGAAAAAACCCTAAGAAGGTCTTTTACTTCCAATATTAATAAATGCTTCACAAATGTTTGTTTTCACCAATTTATTTTTATATTAAAAAAGTAGCCACATTAAGGAGTATTTTACAAAAAGAATGGGCAAAAAAGAGTGAAAAATGACCAAGCTATGAGTTTTTGAATATAAAGTATAACCCAAAAAATAGAAAATAAATAAGTGATAAAAAAGAAAGGGAAATGTTCCCCCATGGGTATTGAACCTGTGCCCTTCTGATTGCAGCTTAAAACACTAACCATCTCATCCAATGTGCGTATTAACCAAGAGTGGCTAAGGAAGAATATATGTAAAAGGCGTGTTTTTTTCTAGAAAATAAAAGCAAAGGACTGGGGCGAGGGGGATTCGAACCCCAGTCCTCGTGTATACGCACGTGCCCCTTTACCACTGGGATGGCTATACATCCAATGTATATGCCATCCCCATAAATATATAAATCAAACGGACAAAATGGAAACTATTCCAAGTCCACATGAAAATAACGTTACAGGGACACTAAGAACGCAATATCAACCAGTCCAAAAACTTAAATAGCTAATAGACAAAAACAACTTCTGTCCACTTTCAATTCGCCACGCATGCTTTTATTTGCTATGCATGCAAAACAAAACTTTACAATGACGTGAAATCAGACAACAAATATCCATAGCTCTTCCTCTCTTCGTTCACCCTTCTTCCTATTCATTTCTCAACCAACAACAAGGAAGTGAAGCATCATCCATAGTACCCAAAAGCAGGGCCACAAGAATCTTAAACCAAAGCCAAGCAATAACTAAAACATGAATAGAAACTGAATGGAAATAGGGCCTTTAATATTTGAACCAAAGTTAACAGCATCAATATACACTAAACCAATAGTTATGCTGCACATTCAGTTAGAGCAAGAATTAAACTCAATCATTAAACTAATAAAAGAACAAATGGGTAGGCATCACATGCGTTGTAGGACGAAAGCAAACTCATGCGCACGTACTGTGTGACAAGAACCAACCATGTTACATGCTAGCACATATACACATAACTGCACACCATTTTTCACATGATCACTTGTTTTAATTGTCAAACCAAACAATCCATATGGTAACTACGTAGATATAACATTATGAGCACAGGAATATGAATGGTCAGCATATAAAAAAGAAAAGAATAAAACTTGTTAACAGTATGACTTTAACCAAAACTTTTATGCCTTCATTTCAGTAGGAAAAAGAAAACAACTCATGCTATATGGTATGTAAATCAGAGCTTTGAACGTACGAACCTACTAACTTCTCAAGTCAACACAAAATGTGATGCATGACAAAAATATCTTTGTTCATATACCATGGCAGTGATGTGTGAGAGCGTGGATGTGTGGAAGAAATAAAACTTTAAGGCATTAGCAAGACCACAAACATCAATACTATTCGTATATCTACTTGACTCAGATGAAAAACAAATTACACGGTCTTTACGCATGCAAATTTATCATAAAACAGAAACAACCTTGAGTCATGGCAAACATTCAAACATTCATGACCAACCTAAACAAAACAGCTGAAAACACATAAAGCAAAAGCATGATCAATCTCAGCACACGTCAAACCAACTCTTTCACGCTATTCAACCTTACCCTAGCCTGTTATGGATAGCCTGAACATATCTTGATCATAATAAAGCAGTTCCAACTTATAGAAATATTCATGGTACATATGACTTAAGATATGGAATAGCATGGTAACACTATGCATTCGTCCTATCCTTATGAGGCCACATCAACTTTAGGTATGAAAACAACGAACACATAGCATCACAACACTCCTCCTGTCAACATCTTTTTAAGCAAGTTCTTAATGGTAGTAATATCAGAATGTCGGTTTCGCAGAAAAACAATATTATTCATATGCTCATTTTCTCAAATGCTAAAACAATAACATGCTCATGATGGTGTAAGAATGGTGAGCCAGGAGAACCACTTATCCTATTAATAACTTCAGCAGAGCTTACTTGTGTTTAAACCAAAACAAAATGGAATGGTATCCCTAGGACCATACCAACCGTCAAGCATGAAGACACATATTTTAAAGCAACAAACTGGTAGTGTTTAAGAAATGTATCAAAAAAAGATTCACATCTCACATTACTATTTGATTTTCATACAAAACTAGCATAATGATAGCAGCAAGAATACTTATGACAAAGCTATGCGTTTAGTGGAAAAATAAGAACACAAGGTCTATCACCAGGACACGGCCTTGACCAACACATTCTAGAGTATTCAAGTTAATACTAATATGAAGTGGATATTTTAGAAACAGTTTGGGACATTGCAAACTTTAACTTGAACATTCTTGACTCTTGGCAATGTTGGTGGTGTAAAATGGAACATTTCACAAGCATGTATTAACAAAAAACAAACTAAGTGCATAACATGATAACAATAAACGCATGGTACTACATCAGCAGGGGATTATAAATGAAGGTACTTACTTATTAATGTCAGCAGAATCTTACGCAAGCTTCAAAATGCTAATGAAACAATGCACTCCTAAAGTTCCCACCAGACCAGGTCTGCCTCCCCTTGCATCAGCTTTACTCCCATTTTCTCCAGGATCCTTCACTTGCCAAGGCCAGTACTTGGAGATTTTCTGAGTTTTTTAGTGGATTGTTCGTGTATAAAGAATGAGAACTAGCCCTCTATTTATAGCAACATGCTGAAGCTTTGAGGTATGGCCAAAACTTGGCATTTTCCCACCTTGCCCTTGTGAAAAACATATCGTGTGAGCTGGATTGGATCTGAACCAAGAAGATCTCCAAGATATTTGAACTGATAGGGTTAGGTCTGGGAATGATGGGATTGGACAAAGGCTCAAGGAAAGAAAAAGAATAAACAATCCTTTGTTTTAGAAAGTTTCTCTTTCATGGATGTCCATTTGCACCAACTTGGCTAAAACTCATATTTTAATGTTACACTTGAAAAGAATTGTGGCAGAGGTTTGTATCATGTTATCTTTGTGTTAAAACATCAGAAAAATGAAGCATTTAGTGATTAAAAGGGTATTGTATCATCATACAAAGGTTGGTTACTTGAAAATCAAGACATAAAACCCTAACTTTGAAGCTTCGTATCTCTCAGTTCACTCAATGGTTTGAGGAGTTCTTATACTTTTTGGAAAGCCCTCAACGCCCTCTACAACTTTCATGTTGGACCCAAGTTCTGAATCACAAGGGAACTTAGTGAAAAATGAGGTTAAAGTTGGTTGTATATTAAGGGAGAACAAGCTGAAATTTCACTAAGTCTTGGTTCAGTTTGGCTTCCAAGCTTCATAACTCACAAACCATGAATTTTTTGGAGAAAAGTCATATTTAACACTTTGAAGATCTTGGAAAGAGCTTCCATTTGGGCTTTGAGTCACTCAATTTGGATGTCTGGTTTGGAAGTTATGACCATTTCAAGTTTTCACAAGAGAGGGAATTTTCACATATGCAAAGTTTCATGATCATAAACTTACTTCCTTTGCAAGAAACTTATTGAAACTTGATCTTAATACTTTGAATCATCAATAAGACATGTTATGATGAGTTGAGGCATTGGAGGTTTCATCTGGGTAAAAAATCCCAAAGATCAGGGCTTTAGACAAAACCCTAATTTGACTATGAATGCACTGGGACAAACCTTGGGGATCTTGCTTCTTACTTCATATATAAAGCTCATAGATGGCCCTTAGGGATGTCTTTTATCATATAGAGTCAAGTCCTAAGGCTTGAGGGCACCTCTTGATTAAAATCAAAGGCAATGATCCACTTGTCTTACCAAAAAACCCTAATTTGGAGACAGGGTGAAACTGTGGCTCAAACTAATCATGATGAGAGCCAGATGACCTTGAATTCTCGTTGAGTGAGACCTCTTGGATGTAGGTAACTTAAATGGTTGATGAACCCAACAAATCTTGACTTATCAAGGCAAAACCCTTTAGTGAATCTTTAGGTTAAAACCCTACTTCCACGGCTTGGGTTTGGTGATCCTTTGTTTGACTTGACTTGATTCAAAGTCTTGAGATCTTGGTTCCAAACAACTAGTGAGGCTTGGTGCTGATTGAATGAAGCTATAGAATGCCTTAGGAGGCCTTGAATCTCTCTGTGCAAACCCTATTTTCCAACATAAGAGAAGCAAACTACAAGATATGGGTTAATTAAACAATGCATGGATGATTGATCCTAAATGTCTATGCAAGATGTTATGACATCTAAGAGGTAAAATTTGGGGTACAACAGTTTCCCCTATTTAAATAGCTTCACCGGATGGCACGAGGAAAGAAAATCCTCGGGACATCAAGGTGGAAAGGTATTTAAATATAGTAAACCGAAAATTTTGCCCTTAAATGGAATGCAGGTGCTAAGGACAAGCGATGAACATGCAAATGTTGACATGTCATGAATTTCTAGTATGATGACATGATGTCATGACAGTGTAAAGATGCAGATAGACCAGCCACTAGAGATAAAGAGCAGACAACCACAGGTGAGTAACACTGGGGAAAGATGAAGGTTAGTATCCATGAGGAAAACTCACTGGGGATACAGGCTGACCAACAAAAGAGACTCACTAGGAAGACTCTGAGGAAATTCTGGGGATAGAAAAGTAAAGAGGAAGACCCTACAGTTCTTTACTGGAGATAGGAGCCAAAAAGGTATTCTCCACTGGGGAAAGATCCAGAGAGATAGGCGACGGGTTCATATATGACCGAACGACACTGGGGTAATAAAGACACATTCTTACTGGGCATGAAACTAGAAAGAAGACATTATCTCCACTGGGGGTCAGTTTGAAATAAAGGATAGACATCCACAAAAGATTCCCTGGGATTTTCTTATACTGAAGAGTTCAAACGGGATCTTCAAGAAAAGCCAGAAAAGACAGAGATAAAATCTGCGTGGACCAGATGATGAAAAGATGACTGGACTTTAGTTGGGAATAAGGTTAATGAGCCATTAATGATTGGACTCGGGTACCAATATGAGTTGGGCTCTAATATGAGTTGGAAAGGAAACCAGTTTGGGGTTATAGTTTGGATACCAGTATGAGTTGGACTTTGAAATACCAGTATGAGCTGGACTTTTGGAATACCAGTATGAGCTGGACTTGGGGTGCCAATATGAGTTGGACTTTGAATACCAGTATGAGCTGGATTTTGAATGCCAATATGAGCTGGACTTTGAATACCGTCATGAGCTGGATTTGGGGTGCCAATATGAGTTGGACTTTGAATACCAGTATGAGCTGGATTTTGACTACCAGTATGAGCTGGATTTTGGTTACCAGTATGAGCTGGATTTTTGGTTACCAGTATGAGCTGGATTTTTGGTTACCAGTATGAGCTGGATTTAGGGGATACCAGTATGAGCTGGATTTTTGGATACCAGTATGAGCTGGATTTTGGGTACCAATATGAGCTGGATTTTGACTACCAGTATGAGCTGGATTTTTGGGTACCAATATGAGCTGGATTTTGACTACCAGTATGAGCTGGATTTTTGGGTACCAGTATGAGCTGGATTTTGACTACCAGTATGAGCTGGATTTTGGTTACTAGTATGAGCTGGATTTTTGGTTACCAGTATGAGCTGGATTTTTGGTTACCAGTATGAGCTGGATTTGGGGGATACCAGTATGAGCTGGATTTTTGGTTACCAGTATGAGCTGGATTTGGGGGATACCAGTATGAGCTGGATTTTTGGATACCAGTATGAGCTGGATTTTGACTACCAGTATGAGCTGGATTTTTGGTTACCAGTATGAGCTGGATTTTGAATGCCAGTATGAGCTGGACTTGAACTACCAGTATGAGCTGGATTTTTGAGGCCAATATGAGTTGGACTTTTGGATACCAGTATGAGCTGGATTTTTTTGAATACCAGTATGAGCTGGATTTTTGGGTACCAGTATGAGCTGGATTTTGAATGCCAGTATGAGTTGGACTTGAACTACCAGTATGAGCTGGATTTTGAATGCCAGTATGAGCTGGACTTTGGGATACCAGTATGAGCTGGATTTTGAATGCCAGTATGAGCTGGACTTTGGGATACCAGTATGAGCTGGATTTTAAATGCCAGTATGAGCTGGACTTTGGGATACCAGTATGAGCTGGATTTTGAATGCCAATATGAGCTGGACTTGGGGATACCAGTATGAGCTGGATTTTGAATGCCAGTATGAGCTGGACTTTGGGATACCAGTATGAGCTGGATTTTTGGTTACCAGTATGAGCTGGTTAAATATCTGATAGGTCAATACCGGGGTTGCAGGTTAGACTTCCTGGGGAATAACTGCATAAAGGGTCAGAATCTGGCACCCAAATGTGAAGACTGGATGCGAGCAAGACACAAGACAACGGTTCAAAGCTCAACAAACAGAGATAAAAAAGAGGGATGAAGACCCCACCAGCAAAATACCAAAATGAAAAGATGTTATGATGCCATGGTATGATGCGAATGTTTAATGATATGCAAGAACGACTCTAACGAGAGACGAAAGACTGGGAGTAGCGAGAGGAAAGATGACACATCCATCAAACTGAAATATGACGGCCAAAGATTCCGGAGTCAATCCTTGGATGTCTTCACTTCACCGGGGAAATAAAATTCACATTTTCAACAAACATTTATGGAGCTACCGGTGAGAAATCCTTGTATCGGCGGTCAGTCATAACTGAAGTTTAGGCTTCCTGGGGAATACCAATTATGGTTGCAAAAAGCTGGATAGCACCAGGGATAAGCTTCTCAAGAGATTTCTACTTGTCATTGGGTATAACTTCCAAAGAGATGTTGATATCACAACACTGATGGAGAATGAATTTTGTCCTCCACGTGGACCTGTAAAAGATTCTTCTTGCGAGACACGGTGCAAGATAAAGGCACGTTCAACTAGGTTCAACAACCTAACCTGCTAGGGACCAAAGTTCAATCTAGGAACAAGCTAGAAAGAAACGGTCAAACAAGACTCCAACCATTGAGGAATGAGATCAAATGGGGATTTACCTTATCCAAATGTGGAAAAGATAACTGAACCAACCATCATCCACGAGGATAAAACTCAGTGGGGAATTCAGAAAGGATGGGCACTTTATGCCTAGGATTGACAACTCTATTGGAGAGAATAGACAAACCCAGTCACTTGGGGATATCACGCCAAAGTGAACAAAATAGGTAAACACCAGAAAGGAAGCAAAAATGCTAAGATGCTATGCATATGAGTGCATGTATGCCATAATTATGCTTATGCTGACAAAACAGACAAAGATAAGAGAGACCGGAGATGAAATAAACATCTCGACAAGGATACCCAGCCAAACTCATCAGATTGGATCATTATTGGGGATGAACTTGCAGGATCAGTAATTTTACTTCCGTGTTACAAACTCCTTTGGGGAAAAAAAGTGATCCACTTGGGGTATAGTGTCATGACTTCGCTAGGATTGCCATCATGAGCTTGATTTCTTCATTGGAGGGAAATCCCTGGAGAATTGCCAAGATTAGCCGAGGTAACAGTTTACTGGGGAGCCGGCAAAGGACGTTACAAGACAAAGAAAACTATGCATCCCCCTGGCATAATGTTCATCTTTAAATCTCAGCTGCCCCAGGCTATATGGTCTGTCAGAAGACAATACCAAGAGGATTTCACAAAAGAATCGGCATGCAAGATGCTTCAATATCTTCAAACTCTTGGAGAGGTTTATGAATCTCGGCATAACTGCCCCCAGATTAACTGCATTGGACAACGAGGTCCTTGAACTTGTGCTTCAGACTGGTTGTCGACAACTGGGGAACAAACTTGCCCCTGTCAGCTTGGTTGATCTGTCGAGGAGATGCCCCAGACTTAGTTGACCTTTGAGAGATTTGTCGAATTTTGACTTGACTGCTTCTGATTAATTGAGCTGTGAGAATAAGTCATTAAAACGATTTTACAGAAGAATTGGCATACCAGATGCTTCAATATCTTCAAACTTTCGAACAAAAATGAACCTCGACATAACTGCCCCAGTTTAACTGTATTTGAAATACTAAGTCCTTTAGACCGCAGTAGAAAAGACTGCGGAACAAACTTGCCCCTGCTGAGGGGTTACTGGAGTCCAAACTTGTCATAAGTGGACCTCAAGAAGAACTTGCCCCAATATTCTTTTGGAGAGTTCTGCCCCTGATTCAATAGCTCTTGGAAATTTTGATTGGAAAATCCTCACACTTGATTGCCGCTGACTGAGCTTCATTTATCAATTCAAATTCCCAAGCTGGCTGCATTTGTTGGGATTTCTTTAACATTTAATTTGTCTTTGCAAACAAGTATTGTTCATTAAAAATTGGAAATTTTGATGCAAAATTCATGCACACTTTTGAAATCAAGTTTTATTGATGAAACACACATGGTAGAATGATTAAATAAAAAACAAAGGTGGATCTAGTCATTTACAGCATGACAGATGAAGTGATCAACACACGCAAATAGCAAAGATCATTAGGAGTCAGGTTAATCAACCTTGCTGTAGTATGCTTTCAAAATAACTTTACCTCAATTAGGTCTTTTAAAGGTTGTAACGTGGCTTGGTTCGCGGTTCATGAATCAAAGGATAAAGGATCAAAGTTTAATTGGTGCCCACCCCTTATTCGTGATGAACTTCAATCCTATACTCAGTTAACTCAAGCTATACATCCAGATTTCCATGGGCTAGGAATGAATTGATGATGGTTGATGACGATTCAGACACCTTAGATAGTCATTACTCCCTTATCACATTTGGTTATCCTTTAATGCTGAGGTTTTTTATACCTCTCCTTGTCTTTGTTTGAGGTTATGAGACCTCTTCTTGTCTTTGTTTGAGGTTATGAGACCTCTTCTTGTCTTTGTTGAGGTTTTGAGACCTCTTCTTCTCTTTACTGAGGTTTTGAGACCTCGTTTTTTTTTAGGTTATGAGACCTCTTCTTTGTCTTCGTTGAGGTTATGAGACCCTTTTTTCTTGGTTGAGGTTATGAGACCTCTTGTTCCTTGGTTGAGGTTATGAGACCTCTTTTTCCTTGGTTGAGGTTATGAGACCTCGTCTTTTCATTGTCACTTGATTTGAAAGAGCTGACTGGTGTCTTGCCCGAAGCTCTTATATTTGAATGCATAAACAAGTTAAACTGAGAACTACCCACCCCAAGGTTGAGATTTAAGGGTTTTTTTGGTAAGGAAAGAAAACTCTTACTTCTAGGCTCGAAGGGTTAACGAGGGATTATCTTCCTTATTTCTCCAGTGTTTGAGAATTGAAACAATGCCTTACATCCTCAGCAAGGTTTAATCGAAAGCATACCACAACAATTATGAATAATGTTTTCATCATCCTCCCTAATCTTTGCTTAACAACAATTTGATATGGAGTAAAGCAGGATAAAGGTATTTTTTGTTTTTATGAACACAAAAGTAAATGAGTGAAACGAATGGACTTAATCAAAAGATGCATAAACATTTCATTAATCTTGCCAATTTGAAAATACAACAAAGCTTAAAAGCAAAACATATCCAAAGTGCAAAGGAAATACAATTGAAAATACTAACATAAACAAAATGCAGCCAGCTCTGGCGAATTGATTTCAGAAGATTTCAGTTTCCGGGCCCAAGCGAGAGAACACCTTCGTCCCCGATCATTTGTTCCTTGTGATATAGAATCTTGAGAGTCCTGGTAAGTCTTTTTCCTCTTGTTTCAGAAGTCGAGACATTGAAATATGATGCACCTTCCTGAGGTTGCAGTGTTCTTAGCAGGCTTAACAGTCTCGCTTTGAACTTTTTGCATTCTTCAATGGGATGCCCCATCGTCCCAGTGCGGAATTTGCATTCAATCTCTGGATGATCTTCTTCGAGGATCAAGTCCTTGTTGTAGATCAGCCTTTGCACAGTAGCTTCTAAAACTAGGCAACCAGGAAACCATCCAAATTATGTCCTTCAGCTCCCTTGTGAAAGTCACAAGTCAGATTTGCATTGTGCCAAGGTCCTAGCACAGGGTTGTAAGGTTGAGGAGTCACCAACTTGTTCTGAATCAGCAGTGGGAACAGTTTGCTTAGTGGCACCGGTATAGGTGTGTAGTGAACCTTGCCCCTTTTGATAGAGCACTTCTTCTTATCTTGGTTTCGAGAACTTGGAAGAGAAATAACCGTTGGAGGCTGAAATACTCTTTCGGTAGACACCTGATGACGATTACATTCTGGTGCAAGACCAAGATCAAAGGTGGACTGGTGTGAAGTTTCCTCAAAGACAGATCCTGGGCATGGGAGAACCATAGGAGATGACAAAGGATAGTTCTTGATATTGGGCTGAGAGTCCTCGACGGATAAAATATTCCTCTCCACTAAATCCCTCACAATATGCTTCAAAGCAAAACAACCTTCTAAATTATGGCCTGGTGCACCTTCATGGAATGCACAATGAGCATTGGGATCGTAAGAGGGTGGAAGTGGATTAGGAGGTGGGCCT
This sequence comes from Lathyrus tuberosus, assembly GCA_022829125.1. NCBI lineage: Eukaryota > Viridiplantae > Streptophyta > Magnoliopsida > Fabales > Fabaceae > Lathyrus > Lathyrus tuberosus. Next base: position 55,004 of record JALAZF010000018.1, read on the forward strand.
AATGACCTTGTAATGATTAATCCTTGTTGCACCAAAGAAGGATACAAAGTTGTATACGTCATAGGAATGGGAGGAATCAGAGGCCTACCTCCTTGTCTTTTTCCTGGAACGTTCTGACGAGAAACTTGAGTTCTTTGTGGATAAGCAGGAGCATTGGGCGATCTTTGGTAGATTGGTGGTTGAGGAACTAACTGATAAACAGAAGCTTGGTCGTCGAATGTTGGCTCAATAGGGTGAATGTGCTCCTCTTTTTTCATCAGAGCTTGCAAAGTTTTCAAAACCCAATTCATCTGGCATTTGAGGATTCTGACCTCTTCTTTCAAACCTTCTTGGTTCTTCAGAATTTCATTCATTGCTGCCATTGTCCTGAACAGGTGCTAGGTATCCTTCGGACATAGAGGAAGAAAGACTCAGGACTAAGAAATGAAATGATAATGCACATGTAATGCAAGTTGCAAATGCAAAAGTTTCATGGAACTTGGGCGTTTGTGAGATATCAAGAGGTATATAAAAGACTCATTCTCATTAATAGCACAATGAATTACAAAAGTTAATACACTTCCACGAGTCCTAAACATAATGCTAAATAAAAGCTAAAAAGTCCTAAGGAGATTCTCCTAGTAGCCTCATGTTGAGTCTTCTGATCTCTTTTTCCATCTGGTCTCTTTTCGAGATGAGATTGTCGACGATTATTTTCCAGGCCGTAGGCTGAGCATTAGAGGAACTTGGACCCTCATGGATCTTTCTTTTCTTGTAGGAGATCAGTTCTTCATTTTTGGTTTGTAATTGTTTCTGGAGTTCAGAGTTTTCTTCAACGACCACTTGATACTTAAGTTTCCATGCTTCCCCTGACTGTTGGGCCTGTTTCAATAGTATCTCCAATTCTTCTTCTTTTGACATGAAATACAAAATAGGTTCCTTTTTTTACGGGGATTGGTTCCTCCCTTTTGTACGGCATCCTCAATTCAATGGCTCTTTTTCGGACCCATTGGAGGTAAGTCTCTAATGACACACAGTTAGGTTTTCCCAAAGAACTCCTTCCTCTTTTGCGCTTACTACCCCAGGTATTTAAGATCAACTCTTTTTTCTCTTCGTTCTTGTCATATCCTTCAAAGTAGATGCTTTCTAGATGAACGCTAAGAGGTTTATCCTTCAAAGGGTACCCTAATTGGCGCCGTGCCAATACAGGGTTATAGCTAATTCCACCTTTGATGCCAAGAAGAGGCACGTTGCCAAAGTTTCCACAGCTATCTGTAATCAGAATTCCATCATACACACGATTATACCAGTCAATGTCCGCATGAGAAAGGGCCATAATCTTTTTAGACCACCATCCCTTCTTGGAATCCCAAAATCCGCCCGCCTTTGGTAGATGCGAAATAAACCATCTATACAACACAAGGACACAACAAGTGATTTGTCCGTTACCATGAGCATTTCTTGTATGGACTGAGTAATAAGCTTCAGCAAGCAAAGTAGGTACAGGATTTTTTTTTAAGAAGATTTTGATTGCATTCAGATCCACAAAGTTGTCAATATTCGGGAACAAGAAAAGTCCGTAGATGAGTAATGCGAAAACAACTTCAAAGGCATCCCTGTTGGAGTGTTTAGCAAAGTAATGAGCTTTTTCAAACAGAAACTTAGCAGTTAATCAAAAAATTCCTCCCTTGGAAGTTAAGTTGCTTTTGATGTCAACCAACTCTAAGTGTGTCTTCTTAGCTATCTCTTCCTCTTTAGGGTTTCTGTTGAAGATAGGAAATGGGGAATCGTCCTCAATAGGCAAACCAACTATCTGGGAATATTCTTCAAGGGTAGGCAGGAGTTGATAGTCAGGGAAAGTGAAGCAGTGATACTTCGGGTCATAGAACTGAAGCAAAGTCGAGAGGAGTCCTTCGTCAATGTTCTTCTTTCACAAGGTCCATAACTTCCCATATTTGTCTTTGAATCCTTTAGGGTCAGTTAACAAATCTCCCAATCTCCTTAGGCCATCCAATTTAGGGCTCTTGAAAGTGTATTTCACAGTTTTCCTTCTTGAATTGTCCATGATATCCCTCTGATATTTCACAAAAAAGAAGTCTGAGTTCCATGAAACTGGTATGCCATGAATGCTTATGATGTATGGATGCAAGACAAGCACATATACACATATTCACAAATATATGAGCACACAAAAAGGTCCGGGTTAAGAGAATGGAGTCATGGTTTACCCTCCCATTGGTATGTACTAATGGTTTTCACCTGCCGAACAAGGTCCTAAAAAGTTCCCAGAGTCGACAACCCATATTTTGGATTTTATCGATTCCCCAAATGACTTGGTAGTCAATAAAATTCTCAAGAGAATCTCGTCTGAGTGTAGTATCGCGTAGCAACCAATTCAGGAATAGACTCCATCATAGTCCTCGTACTACATCCTAGAAAGGCTTAAGTGGGGTTTGGAAATCACTACGGTTCTCAGTGTCAATGGCACCTACGTTGAGAGTAGCACGTTTTCACGAATGGGATCGTTCAACACGACTAGGCTCTCAAGAGGGCCTAAACTGAGTGATGGTGTCTCAAGTCAGCTTTTTCAGGAATCGACTCCCTTAAAACCTCCTTGAATATACCATCATCCTATCATAAGTGCACTCAAAATCCGGGTAAGGATTTATCTCACCACTCTAGAACACCCTGCCAAACAGAAGAAACCAAGCAAATATACAAGTATGCACAGATATATATAAATATACAAGCAAGAACATATAACAACACAAATAAAAACAAGTTAGGGGAAACCTACAAAAATTAAAGTTTCCCCAGTGAAGTCGCCATTTCTGTTGCGGTGAGAATCGGATAACAAGTTATTTATTAACTTACATCACATTTCTTTGAATTCACCACCGACTTTGATTTATCCAAAGGAAAGGTTCAAGATCGAGAAGACCTAAAGGGGGGAGATCTAAGGTTCGGGGGTTGGTTATACTAAGGGAAGGTATTAGCACCCTTAATATCTGTAGTACTCTACAGGAACCTCTTATTTAGTTTGTGTTATGTTATGTTTGCCTTCTAAGGTATCTGCTAAAGGAAAAAGTAAAGACCTAAGGATATTTACACTAACTTTGCCCGCCAAGACGTCGCATCTTGTGCTTACGTATCTGACTAAAGAATTAGAGCAACCGTAGTTCACCTAACTAAGGGTGAGAGAGGAACCATTGACTATGGCCAAAGTTCCAAGGGGAATGAGTATGAGCTCATATAGAGTTGAAGAAACTCTCTAAGTCTAAGTTATGATGGGGAAAAGTGAGTACTCAAAGTGATGAGTCTCACATAGAGTTCAAGAACTCTAACTTGTTGTAAGTTGTAAGATGATTGGCTATGAGGCCAAGGGAGAATGGCTATGACTATGAGGTCGAAGCCTACCTATGACTATGAGGTCAAAGGTTTAAGAAATGGCTTTATGACTATGAGGTCAAGAGGGGATCCTATGACTATGAGGTCAAGGGTTGATTATGAGATATCTATGACTTTGAGGTCAATAGAAAGACTTTCCTTTGGAGGGAGGGAAAATAACAATTCTCATGGGCAGAATGTTGTACAAATATTTATATGAAACAAAGCATTCTAACAACAAGATATCAAAGTGAAAATAAGCTCACAACACCATACAAGGTTAGAAACACATGTATTAAATCAAGATGAACAAGATAATATGATGAAAGAATCGAAGAAGTCAAGATGGTCATGAAAAAACCCTAAGAAGGTCTTTTACTTCCAATATTAATAAATGCTTCACAAATGTTTGGTTTCACCAATTTATTTTTATATTAAAAAAGTAGCCACATTAAGGAGTATTTTACAAAAAGAATGGGCAAAAAAGAGTGAAAAATGACCAAGCTATGAGTTTTTGAAAATAAAGTATAACCCAAAAAATAGAAAATTAATAAGTGATAAAAAAGAAAGGGAAATGTTCCCCCATGGGTATTGAACCTGTGCCCTTCTGATTGCAGCTTAAAACACTAACCATCTCATCCAATGTGCATATTAACCAAGAGTGGCTAAGGAAGAATATATGTAAAAGGCGTGTTTTTTTTCCAGAAAATAAAAACAAAGGACTGGGGCGAGGGGGATTCGAACCCCAGTCCTCGTGTATACACACGTGCCCCTTTACCACTGGGGTGGCTATACATTCAATGTATATGCCATCCCCATAAATATATAAATCAAACGGACAAAATGGAAACTATTCCAAGTCCACATGAAAATAACGTTACAGGGACACTAAGAACGCAATATCAACCGGTCCAAAAACTTAAATAGCTAATAGACAAAAACAGCTTATGTCCACTCACAATTCGCCACGCATGCTTTTATTTGCTACACATGCAAAACAAAACTTTACAATGACGTGAAATCAGACAACAAATATCCATATCTCTTCCTCTCTTCGTTCACCCTTCTTCCTATTCATTTCTCAACCAACAACAAGGAAGTGAAGCATCATCCATAGTACCCAAAAGCAGGGCCACAAGAATCTTAAACCAAAGCCAAGCAATAACTAAAACATGAATAGAAACTGAATGGAAATAGGGCCTTTAATATTTGAACCAAAGTTAACAGCATCAATATACACTAAACTAATAGTTATGCTGCACATTCAGTTAGAGCAAGAATTAAACTCAATCATTAAACTAATAAAAGAACAAATGGGTAGGCATCACATGCGTTGTAGGACGAAAGCAAACTCATGCGCACGTACTGTGTGACAAGAACCAACCATGTTACATGCTAGGACATATACACATAACTGCACACCATTTTTCACATGATCACTTATTTTAATTGTCAAACCAAACAATCCATATGGTAACTACGTAGATATAACATTATGAGCACAGGAATATGAATGGCCAGCATAAAAAAAAAAAAAAAGAATAAAACTTGTTAACAGTATGACTTTAACCAAAACTTTTATGCCTTCATTTCAGTAGGAAAAAGAAAACAACTCATGCTATATGGTATGTAAATCAGAGCTTTGAATGGACGAACCTACTAACTTCTCAAGTCAACACAAAATGTGATGCATGACAAAAATATCTTTGTTCATATACCATGGAAGTGATGCGTGAGAGCGTAGATGTGTGGAAGAAATAAAACTTCAAGGCATTAGCAAGGCCATAAACATCAATACTATTCGTATATCTACTTGACTCAGATGAAAAACAAATTACACGGTCTTTATGCATGCAAATTTATCATAAAACAGAAACAACCTTGAGTCGTGGCAAACATTCAAACATTCATGACCAACCTAAACAAAACAGCTGAAAACACATAAAGCAAAAGCATGATCAATCTCAGCACACGTCAAACCAACTCTTTCACGCTATTCAACCTTACCCTAGCCTGTTATGGACAGCCTGAACATTTCTTGATCATAATAAAGCAGTTCCAACTTACAGAAATATTCTTGGTACATATGACTTAAGATATGGAATAGCATGGTAACACTATGCATTCGTCCTATCCTTATGAGGCCACATCAACTTTAGGTATGAAAACAACGAACACATAGCATCACAACACTCCTCCTGTCAGCATCTTTTTAAGCAAGTTCTTAATGGTAGTAATATCAGAATGTCAGTTTCGCAGAAAAACAATATTATTCATATGCTCATTTTCTCAAATGTTAAAACAATAACATGCTCATGATGGTGTACGAATGGTGAGCCAGGAGAACCACTTATCCTATTAATAACTTCAGTAGAGCTTACTTGTGTTTAAACTAAAACAAAATGGAGTGGTATCCCTAGGACCATACCAACTGTCAAGCATGAACACACATATTTTAAAGCAACAAACTGGTAGTGTTTAAGTAATGTATCAAAAAAAAATTCACATCTCACATTACTATTTGATTTTCATACAAAACTAGCATAATGATAGCAGCAAGAATACTTATGACAAAGCTATGCGTTTAGTGGAAAAATAAGAACACAAGGTCTATCACCAGGACACGACCTTGACCAACACATTCTAGAGTATTCAAGTTAATACTAATATGAAGTGGATATTTTAGAAACAGTTTGGGACATTGCAAACTTTAACTTGAACATTATTGACTCTTGGCAATGTTGGTGGTGTAAAATGGAACATTTCACAAGCATGTATTAACAAAAAACAAACTAAGTGCATAGCATGATAACAATAAACGCATGGTACTACATCAGCAGGGGATTATAAGTGAAGGTACTTACTTATTATTGTCAGCAGAATCTTACGCAAGCTTCAAAATGCTAATGAAACAATGCACTCCTAAAGTTCCCAACAGACCAGGTCTGCCTCCCCTTGCATCAGCTTTACTCCCATTTTCTCCAGGATCCTTCACTTGCCAAGGCCAGTACTTGGAGATTTTCTGAGTTTTTTAGTGGATTGTTCGTGTCTAAAGAATGAGAACTAGCCCTCTATTTATAGCAACATGCTGAAGCTTTGAGGTATGGCCAAAACTTGGCATTTTCCCACCTTGCCCTTGTGAAAAACATATCGTGTGAGCTGGATTGGATCTGAACTAAGAAGATCTCCAAGATATTTGAACTGATAGAGTTAGGTCTGAGAATGATGGGATTGGACCAAGGCTCAAGGAGAGAAAAAGAATAAACAATCCTTTGTTTTAGAAAGTTTCTCTTTCATGGATGTCCACTTGCACCAACATGGCTAAAACTCATATTTTAATGTTACACTTGCAAAGAATCGTGGCAGAGGTTTGTATCATGTTATCTTTGTGTTAAAACATCAGAAAAATGAAGCATTTAGTGATTAAAAGGGTATTGTATCATCATACAAAGGTTGGTTACTTGAAAATCATGACATAAAACCCTAACTTTGAAGCTTCGTATCTCTCACTTCACTCAATGGTTTGAGGTGTTCTTGTACTTTTTGGAAAGCCCTCAACGCCCTCTACAACTTTCATGTTGGACCCAAGTTCTGAATCACAAGGGAACTTAGTGAAAAATGAGGTTAAAGTTGGTTGTATATTAAGGGAAAACAAGCAGAAATTTCACTAAGTCTTGGTTCAGTTTGGCTTCCTAGCTTCTTAACTCACAAACCATGCATTTTTTGGAGAAAAGTCATATTTAACACTTTGAAGATCTTGGAAAGAGCTTCCATCTGGGCTTTGAGTCACTCAATTTGGATGTGTGGTTTGGAAGTTATGACCATTTCAAGTTTTCACAAGAGAGGGAATTCTCAGATGCAAAGTTTCATGATCATAAACTTACTTCCTTTGCAAGAAACTTCTTGAAACTTGATCTTAACACGTTGAATCATCAATAAGACATGTTATGATGAGTTGAGGCATTGGAGGTTTCATTTGGGTCAAAAATCCCAAAGATCAAGGCTTTAGACAAAACCCTAATTTGACTGTGAATGCACTGGGACAAACCTTGGGGATCTTGCTTCTTCCTTCATATCTAAAGCTCATAGATGGCCCTTAGGGATGTATTTTATCATATAGAGTCAAGTCCTAAGGCTTGAGGGAACCTTTTGATCAAAATTAAAGGCAATGATCCACTTGTCTTACCAAAAACCCTAATTTGGAGACAAGGTGAAACTGTGGCTCAAACTAATCATGATGAGAGCCAGATGACCTTGAATTCTTATTGAGTGAGACCTTTTAGATGTAGGTAACTCAAATGGTTGATGAACCCAACAAATCTTGACTTATCAAGGCAAAACCTTTTAGTGAATCTTTAGGTTAAAACCCTAATTCCACAGCTTGGGTTTGGTGATCCTTTGCTTGACTTGACTTGATTCAAAGTCTTGAGATCTTGGTTCCAAACAACTAGTGAGGCTTGGTGCTGATTGAATGAAGCTATAGAATGCCTTATGAGGCCTTGAATCTCTCTGTGCAAACCCTAATTTCCAACATAAGAGAAGCAAACTGCAAGATATGGGTTAATTAAGCAATGCATGGATGATTGATCCTAAATGTCTATGCAAGATGTTATGACATCTAAGAGGTAAAATTTGGGGTACAACAAGTACCAACAAAAGTAGCTGCCAAAACACCTTATGAGCTTTGGACCGGGCGAAAGACTAGTCTCAAACATTTTCATGTGTGAGGATGTCCAGCTGAGGCAAGGCCTTATAGTCCAAATGAAAAGAAATTGGACTCCCGAACAGTGAGTAGCTACTTTATTGGTTATTCTGAAAGATCTATGGGCTATAAATTTTATAATCCCAAATTAAATTCAATTTTTGAGACGGGAACAACCACTTTCTTTGAGGATATTGAGTTTGGAGGGAAGAATAAGGTTAGAGACTTTGTCTTAGAGGAAGAATCGATAACAATTCCAGAACCGATTCATATAGTTAATTTTGATTAAGCAAGTATGGAACCTGCACAAGACATTGTTGCAATTCCTCAAAATCAAGATGATTTGGAAATTCATGAAGAACAAACACAAAATACTCAAGAACAAGAACCAATACCTTTGCGGAGATCCACTAGAGAAAGGAGAAATGCTATTCCGGATGATTACATAGTCTTTCTCCAAGAACATGAGGAAAATAATGGTATGCTGGAAGATGATCCAATCAACTTCCGTTAAGCCATGCAGGATTTTAACTCGAAAAAGTGGATTGAAGCAATGAAGGAGGAGTATAAGTCCACGCAAGACAATAAAGTTTGGGAACTTGTCCCATTACCAGAAGGTGTGAAACCCATTGGTTACAAATGGATTTTTAAGACCAAACGAGATTCTAACGGTAATGTGGAGAGGTATAAGGCCCATCTTGTGGCTAAGGGCTATACTCAAAAGGAAGGGAGTGACTTTAAAGAGACTATCTCTCTGGTTTTATCTAAAGACTCTTTTAGGACAATCATGGCTCTTGTTGCACATTATGATTTTGAACTCCATCAAATGGATGTCAAGACAACTTTCCTCAATGGCAACGTTGATGAAACAATCTATATGATGCAACCAGAAAACTTTGTGTCAGGAGACTCAAAGAATATGGTTTGCAAATTGACAAAATCCATTTATGGACTAAAGCAGGCGTCTCGTCAGTGGTATCACAAGTTTCACGAAGTAATTCTCTCATTTGGTTTTGAGGTGAATGTTGTTGAAGATTGTGTGTATCACAAATTCAGTGGGAGCAAGTACATTTTCTTGGTCTTGTATGTAGATGACATACTGCTTGCCACAAATGATATAGGAATGATGCACAAAACTAAGAAATTTCTATCAATAAATTTTGAAATGAAAGATCTTGGTGATGTCTCCTTTGTATTAGGAATTCAGATACATCGAGACTAATATCGTGGTATTCTAGGATTATCACAAAGGAGTTATATCGAAAAGGTACTTAAAAGGTTTGGCATGCAGGAATGTAAATCGGGAGATACTCTAATTGCTAAGAAAGACAAATTCAGTCTCAGTCAGTGCCCAAAAGGAAACTTAGAAATTCAAGAAATGTAAAAGATTCCTTATGCGTTTGCAGTAGGGAGTTTGATGTATGCCTAAGTGTGCACGCGTCCGGATATTGCGTTCATAGTTGAGATGTTAGGAAGATATTTGAGCAATCCAGGAATGGATAATTGGAAAGCACCCAAAAAGGTTATGAGGTATTTAAAGAGAACAAAAGACTATATGCTCACATATAGGAGGCCAGACCAGTTAGAGATCACTGGATACTATGACTCAAAATTTGTTGGATGCCAAGACAGTAAAAGATCCACTTCAGACTATATTTACATGTTAGCTGGTGGTGCAGTTTTTTGACGCAATGCTAAGCAAACTCTTACAACTTCATCCACCATGGCAGCAAAGTTTATAGCATGTTATGAGGAATCCCACAATGGGATTTGGCTGAGGAATCTTGTCACTGGGCTGCGAATTATGGAAGGAATTGAAAGGCCACTTAAGTTATACTGTGACAAAAAATCACCCGTCCTATATTCCAACAATAATAGGAGCTCGACTAAGTCAAAACATATTGACATCAAGTTCCTAGTTGTTAAAGAAAGGGTACAAAGTGGACAGATTTCCATAGAACACCTGGGGACAAACTCCATGATAGCAGATCCTCTTACAAAAGGCCTTCCATCCAAGGTCTTTCATGAGCACACTGCTCGCATGGGTGTTTTATCGTTAGAGGAGTCTTTGGTTTAGTGGGAGTTAGTCGATTATGAATTTTATGTTCTGTGTTTGGTATTATGTATGCATACTATGATTTTAGATATTTTCAAATTAATAAAGTTTGATATTCAGTAGTTTACATTTTGTACAATAAAGTTATTGAATGGTCTCACTACAGTAAAGTAGGACCAGTTGAAAATCGACATATAAAGACCAACTTCATGTGATTTTCATGCTACACATTTCATGATGGATCTATGTCATTTAGTTGTGTCACTATCGGTGACCATTGATGGGTTTAGTTATGATTGATATAATTAAAATCACCTTGATTTTGTATATTGGCATGACTAATGGACGGGATACTTTGGATATGCTTAAAGAATGTATTGGCAAATTTTGAGATCATAAAGTCCAACATATGTGTAAAGTTACATATGTGACCAGTGGGAGATTGTTAGAATTTTGGGTCACAAATGTAACATTTAAGGTGTTAGTGTCATTATTTTAATTAGTCAAGACTTAAAGGGTTCTAATTAATATAATATTAAGTTTGTGACTAAAAGCATAAATGTCATGAAAGGTCAGGTTATTGTGTAGACATCGTAAGTCAATATTAGGGATAGCAATGGGCAAGGTATGGGTAGGGTACTATAGTACCCGTCCCCATACCCACAGTTGAAAAAAATCCCCGTACCCGAGCCCATACCCGCTTAGGTATCAAAATTGACACCCGTCCCCGTACCCTATGGGTATATAAGTCCCCGTACCCATACCCGTTATCCGCATTTCTAATAAAAATAAATATATCAAATACTATACAATATCATAATATTTTAAGTTTTTAAAAATAATAAAAAAATTTATTGTTGAATAATGAAATAAATGATTACGTATATTAAATATGTAGTAATTTAAAATTAATGTTTTTTTTTTAAATTTTATAAATATTTATTTTTATATAATAATATAAATTAAAATATATAATTATATATTGTGCGGGTATGGGGCGGGCTGGGTACTAAGGTGCCCATCCCCGCTAATTTAAGTGGGTAATTACCCGAGCCTGTACCCGTACCCATTTTTGCGGGTTTTTACCCTACCCGTTGTGGGTAATTTTCTGGGTACCCACTGGGGATGGGCCAAATTGCCATCCCTAAGTCAATATCTAATTTGATGAGGGGCCAAATTAGAATATTGAAAACTAAGAAATAACCCTAGGGTTATTTAAATGGGTTATGGTCCCCATTTGTATAGTACGAACAAAATAAGGTTTATGAGCTTTTCTCTCTTCATCCCCACCTGAGGAGATTCTAGGAACCCTAAGGAACTCTACAAATCGGAAGATCACATACCCGGAACCTTCAACGATTTCAATGGAAAATTCAGGCACGCTTCCGCCTTCATTCTTATAATTATATTCGGATATGGGTTTAAGGGATACAAGTTGATGCTATATCGACTTATAGGAATTATTTTAGAGTTATGTTCTTGATTTCTATATCGATAGAAATCTTAAGATTTTGAACGGATCTAACATTTCTACCACACATCCAATAACACATAATCAAATAATTTATTTTAAATCACATTAACATTCAATAATTAAATTAAATAAATCCAAATAATTCATTTGAATAATTTAATCGACTTCGGGGTGTAACAATTCTCCCTTACATAGAAAAAAATTTTGCCCTCGAAAATTATCTGAAGGGAACAAAGTTGGATATGACTCTCTCATCTGACTATCAAACTCCCAAGTTATGCTTCCACCAGGTTGTCCTCCCCACACTACCTTCACCAAGGTAATCTCCTTACCACACAACAACTTCACATCCCGATCCTGTGTCCACATCGATGATTCCTCAACAGTTAGGTTCTCTCTCACTTGTATATCGTCCACTTGGATCACATGAGACGGATCCAGAATATATCTCCTCAATTGAGTCACATGAAACACATCATGAAGATTAGTGTAGCGCGAGTTTTTGTGTGGTTGCGAAGCACTATCGCTTTGGGGTACTACAACTCGATTCATTTTTTATCCTATTGAAGCTGATAAATGAAGGGAAATAGATGTCTCAAATTAACTCTGCTTGCATACTGAGTTTAAACAGATGAATGTTGGTTTACAGATGCTACAAAGATTGTGGGTCTCTCTTAGGTTATTTTGTTAAAATAGTGCCCGGGCGATTGGTGGGAGATTTAAGACTGATGTTTTTCGATTGATGTATGAAGGTATAGGATTTTGGGTTTTCGATTAGTGTGCTCGCTAAGATTTTTGTAATCTTATGCCTACGTATTCCCCTTTAACAAAATAGGGAAATCAGAGCGATCGTAGTTTCTCCTATTCTATGGGAGGAAAATGGTTATTTTGGTGTCTTTTTCAAAGCCCAAGACGTGAAGCTAAAGGTGGTTTGTATCTTGTTCAAAGCCCAAGATGTGAATCCGAAGGGTCTATTTGTATCTTGTTCGAAGCCCAAGATGTGAAGCTAAAGGGTTTTGACTTTAGAGAGAATTTGTCATCTCTAAAGGGGGTATGTTGGCCACAACTGTTGGGTGACTGGTTATAAAGGATAATTACTTTAACTGGGATATGTGAATCCAACAATACCATAATTTCCTTTATAGGGGATTGTTAACCTGAAGGAGAAGACTTTAACTCAGTTTAGAGTAATGCCATCTTTCCTTAGGAATTTCTCATGCTAAAAGAGGGACAGTGGCGTGGATGTAAATAATCCAGAGGCTTGCCGCTTACAACAATTAGATGGGGGAAAAGGAGTTGTTGATGTTTGTATACTGTGAATGAGGCACAACTTTTTATGGTAAAAGGTTGATTGACTCAACTGGGGGTTTCCTTATACAAAGCCTAAGAGGAGGCTATTGACCCAACAAGAGGGTGTTTTTATGTGTCTCGTATGAAGCCCGAGATGGACGCTAAAGGGTTTGACTCAACAAGAGAGTCTTTTATACTCAACAAGAGAGTGTTTTGGTATCTCGTACGAAGCCCGAGATGGAGGCTAAAAGGTTTTTGACTCAACAAGAAAGTCTGAAAAGGTTAACTCCGCTTGGGAGAATCATTGTACAAAGCCCAAGAGGAGGCCATTATAACTGTTTCAGTTTAGTGACAGGTCCAGTATTTTGGATAAGGAGAAAATCAGTTCTTATATGGTTAATGTTATGCTTAGGGATTGATCAGAGGATCAGGGTTATTTTCTGTTCTTTAAGGAAATGGGAAATCCAAAGGGTGTTGAGACTATCCAAGTCTACGGGTGTTTTGAGAAGTCGATTCTCAGATAGTTAATGATCTTTGTATGATGCCCAAGAGAAGGCTGGTATGTTAAGGGATGAAGGTCAACCCATTAACTGGTCTGATACTTGACTCAGAGAGACAGCTCTAGCAAATTGATGACTAGGTTCTGTTCCTATACCTGTAGAGGTCTCTGGGTCCTTGTACTAAGCCCAAGAGAAGGCATGAGAGCTTTTAAGAAGCCTAAGTGACCTTGTACAACGCCCAAGAGGAGGCGGGGATGCTTTTAGGAAGCGTGTGGGTCCCCAAATCCCGAGAAGTTCAAGACATGCCATTCACCGAGAATAGATCAAGCCAGGAAAGTCCGAGAATTTGGAAGAAACTCAAGAGATGCCATTCACGGAGAAAAGATCATCTCTGGGGAGTAGAGTCTCTTTGACAATTTATAAGGGTGACAGTCTGAGAAAGGGTTCACCGAGAATGCTGCATTTCACGTTTCCATATTGTTTAACCCCAAGAGGAGGGAAGACTGTATCTGGTAATCCTATGGGGATCTAGTTTTGTTTGTATTTAAGAGTGACCAACAGGGCTTTACCTAGTGCTAGACGTAGTTGCCGGGGAAAATTTTAAATAACTATACTAGTATTACATAATTGATATTGGACAGGTATATAAAAGTTTGTGAAAGAAGACTTACAGTGAGCAGCCCTACAATACCGTTATATATATATATATATGAAAACAGATAAAGAAAGCGGGTAAACACTTCCTCGGTTGTAGAGCTTCCATGTTGTTTTGTTAGTTGTTCAACAAAGAAAGCTTTGATAACAATATTATATTCAAAATCAAAGGAGAAAGTGCTTTGAAAGGATTGTTGGGGCTTACAGCTCAAGGAGAGGCTCAAGGTTTTATCAGTGATTGTACTGTTGTTTTGAATTTGTACAGGGACTTATACAAGTGACTGAGACCCAAAAGTTTTTTGTACAAAGGGATGGGTCTTACACTCTCTCAAGAGGCCCAAAGGTGTTTAAAGAAAAAGAATAAGGCTTATAACATGAGGGTAGGCCAAAGGGGTTTGATCTTTGAACTAGCGATCGCGCAGAGATTTTTTTTTAATGCAGAGGGACTTATACAATGTCTGAGACCCAAAATTGTTTAGGTTAAAAGGGGATTGGGTCTTACACTCTATTGGAGGCCCAAATCATTTATTTTTGTAAAAGTGATGTGGCTTACAGCTCAAGGAGAGGCCCAAGGTTTTTTTGTTAAAAAGGCGACGATCGCGCCGAACTTTTTGACTGTATTGGGACTTATACAATACTCTGAGGCCCAAATATTTTGGTTTCTATAAAGGGTTGGGTCTTACACTCTACCAAGAGGCCCAAAGAGTTTTAAGGAATGAGTCTTATAGCTCAAGGAGAGGCCCAATTGGTTTGTTTGAAAACGGTGATTGTACCGAGGTTTTTTGAAAACGCAGTGGGTCTTATACAATGTCTGAGGCCCAAAAGGTTTGTTTTTCAAAGGGGGTTGGATCTTACACTCTATTAGAGGCCCAAAGTGTTTGAAAAAGTTTTGATGAGGGTTGAATTAATCAAAAACCCTAATTTGTTTCCAAAATGTATTTTAATTGAATAAAAAATTCAATTAAAATGATCAAAATTTGTTAAACATGTGGAAAACAAATTGTGATCTTGGATTAATGTTTCAAAAATCAGGTTTTGATCCACAAAATGATTGGAAATCACTAAAGTTTGAAAAATCAAGAAGGAGAAAATATTTTAAATGTCAAAAACAATTAAAATATTAATTCTTTACAAAAATATCAATTATATGAAATAAATAATATTTTTGGGATTTTTTGGGAAAATAAAATATTTTAACATTTTTTTGAATTATTAAAAAAAGAATCAACTCAAAATCATTAAAACTCAGAGAGAAATTAATTTTTGAATCAATTAAATAAAATCACAAAATTCAAATATTTGAATTTTCAAAAAAGGCGCCAAGAACAAGGGCAAGAACACGCGCCACCCTCTGTTTCTGCAGATTTGCATTTTCTATCCAGTCTCACTGAATACTTGATTATATCATGCAATCTACATTTCCATGAAGGTTCAGAAATTCCATACACGATTCAAACAATGCAATTGATTGAGGGAAAACACTCCATGCATGATTATGAACATATGGCCAAATTATTGTGCAGCAAAAAATGCATGGATCATAGAGTTAGAAGAGCTCATGCTTACCTCTTGCAGCTGGTGATCGTGTTTTGTGTTAGAGGTGTTGCAGCGTGGTTCCAAGGATATGGACAACTTCCCTAGGTGCTATGGAGTGTGTCTGGATGCTTGGAGTGGATTGAATTGAGCTGGAACTTGATTTGGCACCTCAACTGCAAATCTGTCAAAGGCTTGTGCAGATGGCTGGGGATTTTGAGAATCTGGTGTTCCATATGTTATGTGAGTGTTTGGATCACCTCTATATGATGTTTATGAGGTGCGTGTGTGTGATTGGTTTGATTGAAATTTCTCTCAAACTCAAAACCCGATAGTGACTTGCTTTGGAAGACAATTTTGGAGTGAAGAAGGAGATTTTGAGGAAAGCATCTGTTTTATGGCTTTGGTGTACTCAAACTGATCACAAATGAGCTCTATTTATAGTAGATCAAGTTTGTTTTGCAAGGAATAGTGAATGGCAACTTCTGCATAGGTTTGGACAATGTTGATCAATGAGAATCCAAGTCTCCTCTAGCCATTGACTAGAGGTTAAGGCACATGCTGTTGGTTCCCTTGGTCTTGGATAAGTCTTGACTGAATTCAGTTGGAAATGGCTCAGTCCATGCCACCTTGGTGTATGCATTGAATGCTCCAATCCAAAATTGGAGTCTAGTCCCCTCTTTAGGGATTTCTAGGTTTGGCATGCTACTTTTGGTTCCAAAGACTTGGGAGGCTTGGGATCAGAGTTGATTCCTCCTTGGTCCCCCCTTGAGGTGTTTAGATGGATAGAGTTGCTTGCCCTTTGCAAAATTTGAGCAAATCGAGCAAAACTCCCAAATCTGCCTTGCCATGACAGTTTGCAGCAAGGCATATTGGCATTGTCATATCTCATGGCTCAAGTGGACTTTGATTGAGTTCTTGGCCATTTGGAAAGCCCTCATATGATACAACAACTGTGATCATAATTGGTTTTGATACTTTTTGGATCCAAGTGAAAAATCCCCCTACATTTGGGAAAAAGTGAAGGCAGATTCTGACTTAGTGAAAATTTCACAAAGTGTTGGAAAAAGTGGCATTTCATGTTTTCAGTCATTTTGATCATTCCATAACTCAAAATCCATGATGAATTGGAATGAGGTGTAGTTGGAACTTTTGTAGAAGGCCATGAGGGCTACAAATCCAGCTTTGAATGGGGAAAATGGCCTTGTGGTTTAGGAGTTATTATCCTCCAAAGTTGGTAACCTAGCCACTTTATTCCATAACTTAGAAAATTTCTAAGTTTTTATGGTTACCCCTTTTACAAGTTATCCCACTTTTCTTGATTTTTCTTGATGAATGATGATCAAAATCACACATTAACATCATTTTAGGGTAAAAGAACCATAATTGTGAAAAATCTCAAAAAGTCAAAGTTGACTTTTGAGCACAGTTGACTTTTTGTCAAATGAACTCCAAACTGTGTGATCCTCTATGAAATCAAGTCCTTGACCTAAATCAAACTTGATGGATTGATTTCATAGGTGTCATAGGGTGTATTGAATCATGTCCTAGGGTTTGGGAGCATGTCTTGGTCAAAAGTCAAAGGTACAGTTGACTTTTCTCGCGAAACCCTAATTGTGGTTCAGATGAAATTGAAACTTGTTGCTCAAGCTTCTTGGATCAATCCATTATTGCAAATGGATCAATGTGGTGTGTTAGAGACCCTCAAATTATGCCTTGAGTTCTTGGCTCATGATTTGTCCCAAAAGTCAACTTAGGGGTGAATTAGGTCAAGAAACCCTAATTCCTGATTTTTTATGAGTGCATCCCCTGAAGCAAAATTGACTTGATGTTTGGTTCATGATGTTCCATGGAGAATATTAGGTTATGATTTGAAGGATTGGCTCATGCTCAGAGGAAAATTTCCATCTAGAGGCCCTGGTCGACTAAAACCCTAATTTGGTGACACTGGCGATCTTGAGGCTTGATCCACCTAAAAGGGAGCAGCCTTGTGCTTAATCCTTGAAGTGGGAGTCCTCTTGATCCTTTGTGGATGTTTGAGAGGTTTAGACAAGTTGAAGATCATGTCATTCCTTGATTTATCCTTTGTCTAAGAGCTCAGAGAGGGCTTAAAACCCTAAATTTGATTGTATTGAATGCTCACCCATCTTTGGGGAGACTGATGAGGTATGATGGATTACCCATATTGTGGTGATGATTTGTACAATGATGGGAAATCATAGTGGTCAAATTTTGGGGTATGACAGATGCCCCTATTTAATCTTCTTGGACCCGAAGGTGTGAATGACGAAGGTATTCGGACATTCGGGGTGCAAGAGGATTAAATATTGGAATACCCGAAATTTTGATGGTGGTTATGAATGGCAGTTTGTGCATCCATCTTCTTTTGCTAAGCCATGATGCTTAGAAAAGGTAAACTTCCCCTCGATCCTAGTCTTCAACCAAGGAACTGGTCTAAGTTTCTAATTTAAACTTCCCCTCGATCCTGGTTTCCTACCAAGGAACTGGTCTAAGTTTCTGATGTAAACTTCCCCTCAATCTTGGTTTCCTACCAAGGAACTGGTCTAAGTTTCTGATGTAAACTTCCCCTCGATCTTGGTTTCCTACCAAGGAACTGGTCTCAGTTTCTGATGTAAACTTCCCCTCGATCCTGGTTTCCTACCAAGGAACTCAGTTTCTTTTGTCAATAAACTTTCTTGACAAGGGACGCTATGCGTAGCGGTTTTCCTCAAACTTCTCGCCGAATTTTCCTGGGGAAATGCCATTTGATGGGAAAAACATTTGATGTCAGACTTACTGGGGAACCCATCTGTCTAAATTGTAGAGCTGCACAAACTTCTCTGTTGGAGACGCCATTTGTCGACTATTTCTGGGGAAACGAGTCTCTTGAGAGACTGCTTTCGCTTGGGGTATTACATCATACTTTTCTCGGAGATCTTCTCAGAGAAATGCCATATGATGTGATCCAATTTTGCGGTGCTGATGACCTTTTCGTCAGCGGATTTTTTCGGAGAGAAAAAAACTCCTGCATTGCCGAATCTCTGCTTAAGTGGCTTCCTCTGGGGATTATCCTTAATCTGGGAAAGTGAAGATATCATCTTCAATGGCGAAGAGTGACATTTGTCGAAAGCTCTCTGGCTTCTCAGAGGTTCAAGTTATCAAAGTGGTCAAGGGCCAACTCTAATCCAGAAATAAACTGGAGGAGAGAGATTGTTTTCAGACGCAACATTTCCTGACGAGGAAAGAACTGAAACTCGATTGAGAGGATGGTTATCACGACGGGACAAGACCGACTAGAGTGATAGTGATGCAATATGAATATGAATGTAAATTAATAATGCATGATGTATGTATGTTTATGCTGCCAAAACTGACACGACATACAGACTAATGGATGAACACGACTGGATACTCGGCCACAGCTGGGGACGAAGAAGTACTGCTGGTTCAAGATAGCAATTCTGCCTTGCTTAGGAGAAATAGTCCCTGCGGGGAACACCATTGGTCGGGCTTAGGAGGTAAGAACTCTGCCGAGGGTGTCAAATGGAGTATTCGCATTTGACATAACTGATCCTTCATTCAGGCGCACTGGTTTAGAAGGAGTCCTTTGATTCTGCACTTTGAAGCTCGATTACTTCTGGAGATGCAATTGATGTTCTTTCGATGTTCAACAGTCAAAAGACATTTCCATCTTTATTTTAAAAGCAGAAAAATTTTACAAGTAAATTCGTTTTTGTTTCGTTTCAAGAATCGTTGATTATATTTAAAATGTCGTTCTATAAAGGTAAAATAAATAAGAATTGCAAACAAAAGCACAAGGGCTCAAATTTTATTGATAGGATGGAAATCAGCCAAACGCGTGATTCAATGGAGTATTTACAAAGTTTAGAAAATGGTAATTTAAGGGAAAAGGGCTACATTGAAACATGACAACCACTATTCTTCTACCAACTTTGAATTCTGGGCATCCTGAGCTTCTGTCGAAGATGACCTTGACTGGAGTTTTCTTTCGATGGACGGTGTAACTGCTGCTGAGGGATTTGCCCCTGTTGGACGTAGTTACTTGCCATTAATCCCTAACTTTTTCCTGGATTGTCTTTTGAGGTTTCAATCCATCGGGATAATTTTTTCTCAAGTCTCCATTTTTTGCCTGGACCTCCCTTTCGGGTTTTCAATCCACCGAGACGTTTTTTTTAGTTTAGGCGAAGTATTTCTTGACTACGTCAACATTTGCGGGGTAGGCAAATTCCTCTCCATCCATGGTTGCAAGTCTCAAGGCACCGCCTGAGAAAGCTTTCTTGACCACATAGGGGCCGTCATAATTCGGGGTCCATTTGCCCCGAGAATCAGTGAGAAAAGATTGTATCTTCTTGAGCACAAGGTCTCCTTTCCTGAAGACGCGAGGTCGGACCTTTTTGTCGAACACCTTCTTCAGTCTTTGTTGATACAATTGACCATGGCATAGTGTCGTGATTCACTTCTCTTCGACCAGGTTCAGTTCGTCGTGTCGATTTTGACACCATTCAGCTTCTGTAAGCTTAGCTTCCATCAATACCCGGATTGATGGGATCTCTACTTCTATGGGGAGCACTGCTTCCATGCCATATACTAGAGAGAAAGGGGTTGCCCCTGTTAAAGTGCGGACAGATGTGTGATAACCGTGAAGTGCAAAGGGTAGCATTTCGTGCCAGTCTTTGTAGGTTACAACCATCTTTTGAACAATCCTTTTGATGTTCTTGTTAGCCGCTTCTACCGCTCCGTTCATCTTGGGTCGGTAGGGAGATGAGTTATGGTGTTCAAACTTGAACTCTGCGCACAACCCTTTCATCATCTTATTGTTCAAGTTAGATCCATTATCAGTAATGATCTGGCTCGAAACACCATAACGGCAGATGATATTGTTTTTGATAAATCGTACCACCACTTGTCGGGTCACATTGGCGTATGACACTGCTTCAACCAACTTGGTGAAGTAGTCAATGGCTACCAGGATGAACCAATGTTCGTTCGAAGCCTTAGGTTCAATCATGCCAATTATGTCGATTCCCCATATGGAAAAAGGCCATGGGGAAGAAAGAACTTTGAGATGCGTTGGCTGTACATGAATTTTGTCTAAGTATATCTGACACTTGTGACACCTCCTCATGTACTTGTAGCAGTCGAATTCCATGGTCAACCAGTAGTACCCTGCTCTTAGAATTTTTCTCGCCATTGTGTGTCCATTGGCATGAGTGCCAAAGGATCCTTCGTGAATTTCTTTTATCAGCATGTCTGCTTCTGGTCTGTCTACGCATCGGAGCAAGACCATGTCGAAATTCCTCTTATAGAGTGTATTATCGCTCAGGAAGAAACTGCCTGCCAGCATTCTGAGGGTTTTCATGTCCTTCCTTAGTGCCCCAGGTGGGTACTCTCGTTTCTGAAGGAAGCATTTGGTATCGTGATACCAAGGTTTATCGTCTATGACTGCTTCAATCGTGAAGATGTAAGCGAGCCGTTCAAGGCGCATTATATCGATCTTAGGTAAGTGATGTTCCATAATGCTGGTATCCAACCTTGGCATGTCCTGATAGGACCAAGCGAACACATCGGGGAATTCGCTGAGAAGCTTTGTCAAACTCCTTTTGGCAGTTGGACTGAGCAGTGCCCCAATCCTGATTTCTTTTCTCTCTTTTTCTGAACCCAAGTTTACCGTTTCCAACGGCTCTTTGTGAGGTTCAATGGACCTTTCCTCCTGCCTGAGTAATCGGGAGATCTCTTCTGGAATTTTGTCATCAACTTCTTCTTCAGCCCCAAATACCGGAAACTCAAAGTCGGGAGAAGGCATTGGATCGTATGTTTCAATGGGGTTTAAAACAAGCAATTTGCATGACGTGATGATTGTTTTTAGAAGAGATAGAGAAAATGCAAGTGTGTGCAGTGTATTATTTTTTTTGAAAAACTGCTTGTTTATCTTGAATTGTTTTTTAGGATTACCATTTTCTGAGAAAAGCGAAAAGAGAAAACAACAATTAATGCAGAAATTACAGAACAACGTTATTTTATTAATGAACAAGTCGATTCTTGAAACTACAGCCCTATAAAATAAAACTCTGTCGCTTTGGGCAAAGCGAAGAGGGAGATTTACAGAAAGCGAGCCCTATCAAAACATCCGTTTCACCTGTGCAGGGTGAAAGGTTAAAGACGACAATTACTTTGACTTATGAACGATCTTCGGAACATCGACAGCAACCCATTGGCGGCGAACTCCTAGGTGAATCACAAAGTCTGGTAATTTCCTTGATTTGTCATCAGAAATAACACTGATTTCTGGTGGACCAGGATCATTGGAATCTGTCTCCCAGGCAGAGTTGTCATAGGAGGATTCCTCAGTTGTATTTTGCATAGTATTTGTGCTCTCAGGTGGATCTCCCCATCCAGTTAGCTGGATGTCTTCGAGCCTGATACGAGAGCTCTCAGGAGCAGTGTACTTGACCATATAGTCGTATTTTCCACTTGGTTGTCCTAAGGTGTCCCATACTTCTTTGGAACTGGAGGAGTCATCTCTCTCGATGACATTGACCTCGGGAAAAGCGTAGTTGATGAATTCTAGTCCGGCAAGCTTTACCAATTCATCGTCGTACATGATATTTTCGGAATGACCTGAATGTTGATCCCATGACATGGTGGGGACACAGGTATTCCTTTCAATGATGCTCAGCTGAGTTTCATTGTTCGGCTGATTTTCTTGCCCCAAGTCTCCTGGATACGGCTGCCAGATAGGCAGGCCATCCATTAGGCCATAATAGTCGTGGTCAAAGTTGTCCTTCATCGGAGTATCTTCCTCTAATGAGTTTGGTGGAGCACGGCATCCTTCCGGATCACAATCTCCATATATCATTTCGACGTCTGACCTGGGTATAAATCTCGGACTCTGTACGAGATAGCAAAATGGCGTAGGCACTTCTTCCTGAGACATATAGCCATCCTTGTTAAGATAGGACTTTCATTCCTCATCCATATCGGGGGAATCCTCCTCGTTGATAGTATGGACTATTTGAGGCACTGGGTGAAGAAAACCTCCACTGTGGAAGAAGTCCTGAATGGGATGAAGACTTTCATCGCTAGCAGCGGTCTGGGTGCAGGTTGCAGAAAAACCAAGACCCTTCTTTGTTTTATTATTAGTAGGAATGACAAGCTATCCTCATCCTTTTGTATTGTTATTTTTGATCACTTAGAGAGCATCTCTGTATGAGGAAATCGAGGTTCCTTTCTCTGATTGATTCTCATTGCTCACCAAAAGTGCTTGGAACTGAGTCCCAATAGCCTCCTCGGGTTCTACATTAGTAGATGATGACAAGTTACTCATAAGCAAGGCTTGCTCCCCACAGACCGTGACGAGTTGATTGTTCTTGACGAACTTCAGTTTCTGGTGCAGCGTCGAAGTGACTACCCCAGCCGGGTGTATCCAAGGTCTTCCTAATAAACAGTTGTACACTGCCCGGACGTCCATGACTTGGAAAGTGATTTGGAAAGTGTGAGGACCGATAGTTATGGGAAGGTCGACTTCGCCAATAACTGCTTTTTGAGACCCGTCAAATGCTTTGACGATGACCTCACTGCCCCTCATCGGGGATCCTTTGAATGATAGTCGCATTAAAGTGGACTTCGGTATAACGTTGATGGCCAATCCTGTGTCTACCAGTATGCTGGCTAAAGCATCGTCCTGGCAGTTAACTGTGATATTGAGCGCCGTGTTGTGGCTTCTGCCCCCCTCTGGCGAGTCCTCATCACTGAATCCTAAGTTGTTGCAGGAAGTGATGTTAGAGATGATGCTATCGAACTGTCATATTGACACATCCTGTTCCACAAAGGCCTGCTCTAAGACTTTTTGTAGAGCCTCTCTGTGGGCTTCAGAACTGAGTAAAAGTGATAGCACAAAGATCTTTGAAGGAGTTTGTAACAGCTGATCAACAATGTTGTATTCACTCCTTTGGATGAGCTTTAGCATCTCATCATTGTTTTTCGAAAGATCGGGATTACTAGATTGACTAACTGGTAGATCAGGAGCTTCTGTCGGAAGTTCCTTTTCTTTGTTAGGTTCTCCAACTCCTCGGTTGAAGATTTGACTGCTCCGTGTTACTCGACTGATGTCTGCAATATTCACGACGGAGGGTAATGGAATTTCCTTTCCATTCTCAATTATCGTTGCACCGTATTTGTAAGGGATTGCCTTAGCTGATTCATACGGTACTGGTCCCGCCAAATAGATAACTACAGGAGCCTTCTGATTTTTCTGACTGTCGTAAGTAACTTCAATCAGTTCCTGGCTAAGAACTTTTGATTCGTCCAGTAGAGGGATGATGGTACAAACATCCTTGTTCCTCTCAGGGTCAGAGATTACAACCACGTCTCTGATCTGATCAGTAAAGTAGTCTGGCGTCCAGTCAACGGACCCCGAAGCTAGGTTTGGGTGAATCTCTTTGCGATCCAACTGACCTTGGAGAGCTGCTTGCACGAGGTAGCATCCTTGGTTATTCTCTGAGCAGACTCTACAACGTTCATAGTTATGTGGTGGCACCTGGCCACACCCGCTTTGAATGCAGTGCAACCGTACCAGGTTTGTTTCCATAGATCAGACATCTTGACTTTGACGCCGAGTAAGGTTTCGTTAAGCACACTGATTTATTGCGTGTCTTCATCCAGATAGATTGGAAGCCACCAGTGGTTTAACAAGTGTTGTAAAGTTCTCTGAACGAGAGCGCACCCTTGGTTACTCTCACAATATCCTTTACAGTTCTGATAATTATGCGAAGTGAGAAAACCAAGTTGGACCTGCCTGGCATGTAACTCTACGAAGTTGGTGTTCGTTAAACGAATATCAAATATTTGAATCATGTTAATCTGATAAAGATTTTTATCATGATAGTCCTGGATCCACCCAAGATCCATCTGACGCTGGAGGGTCTCTTGTACAAAAGAGCATCCCTGTTTGTTTACCGAGCAAGTCATACAGGAATTATAATCGTGTCGCGGCAGATTATGATACTGACTTTGCCTTTAGTGCATCGCCACCAAATTAACATTCATTACATGGATGTCGTGGTTCTGAATGATGTTGGAATTCGTATAGGTCATGTTGACTCCACGAACTCGATGCTCTTGGATCCATCTGAGATTCAATTGTTCCTGTAGAGCTTATTGCACCACAAAACATCCCTGATTATATTTAGAGCAGATATCACACTGGTGATAATTATGAGGTGGCACATGGCCATACCCGCTCTGTCTACAATGCATCTTGACCAAGTTGGCCCTTAATAAGAGTACATCATGAATTTGATAGGTGTTGTTAGACTCTCCCTCTATCAAATTGACTGCAGTTTTCCCATGTTAAGGCAGCGGGTTTGTGAGAACATTAGGATTTGTATCTTTAAAAGATAAAACTCTGCTCCTAACAAGCTATTGTACGTCGGATTTGAAACTGAGATAGTTTTCTATGTTATGTCCTGTTCCTCCTTGATGGTAAGGACAAGTTTGATCGGCTTTGAACCAGAAAGGCAGATTTTCCGGTACTGTAAGAGGAGACTTGGTTTGGACATGCCCCTTGACCAGTAATAATGGAAGCAGCTCTGCGTACAACATAGGTATAGGATCAAACCCGGGTGGCTTCATTGTACGATTGTTGTTGTACGGGGGACTAGCCTGCTGAAGAGGTTGTTGTGTCCTTTGCTGATATTGTTGTTGATTCGACTGGCTTTAAGCAACCTGAGGTTGATACGTAGGTACAGGCACAGAGTTAATAGCAGGAGTTACAGCTGCTACTGGTTGGTAATTTCGCCTTTGCTTTCCGAGAGAGATATTCCCAATATCCTGCTCTTTTTTCTTAGGGAGAGCACTACCGTATCGTTTTGTACTACTTGATGTTCCAGCGTCTTTTACTAAACGTCCTTCTCGGACGGCTTCCTCAAGACGAACTCCCTTGCCCACCATCTCGGTGAAGTCACTGGGCGCACTGGCGACCATTCTATCATAGTAAAATGAGCTCAAGGTTTTTAAGAAGATCTTTGTCATCTCTTTTTCCTCAAGAGGTGGACAAATCTGAGCGGCAATTTCACACCATCTCTGAGCGTATTCTTTAAAGGTTTCCTTGTCCTTTTGTGACATTGATCTGAGCTGATCTCTGTCTGGTGCCATGTCCAAGTTGTATTTATATTGTTGAACGAAGGCAGTGCCAAGATCTCTGAATGTGTCGATCGTGGCGCAGTTTAAACCCATGTACCATTTTAATGCGGCACCGGTTAAACTATCCTGAAAGTAGTGAATCAGTAGCTCCTGGTTCTTTGTCTGAGCTGACATTCGCCGAGCATACATCACTAAATGGCTCTGAGGGCAAGAGTTACCCTTGTACTTTTCAAAGTCGGGCACCTGGAATTTGTGCGGGACTTTCACATTGGGGACCAAACAAAGGTCTGCGGCGTCCTTTCCAAATAGATCCTGACCACGAAGGGCTTGCAGTTCTATATGCATCTCTAGGAATTGTTCCTGGAATTCATTCATTCTGTCGAACATGATGTCGTTTCACCAGAATGTATCTGTGGAATCTGTCCTTTCGGGACAGTGTGTACCACGACTCTCGGTGCCTCCCGAAGTTTGTAACCTTCAGGAGTTGTTGTCATGCCCCTGGCATCTTCGCTTTCCCGAAGTTTGTAACCTTCAGGCCCAGCGGCTCCTGCTGCTGTTCCCTGATCCTCATTGATCGACGGAACATATCCTTCTGGGATATAATTGTTAGGCATGCCCCAGGGACGATCTTTCGGCATTTTGTACCTAGGATCGGACTTCTCCACTATGGGTGTCAATGTGATCTCTGAGATCACAGTCCTTTGTTGTTGCATCTGAGCTTCTGCTAGAGCTTGCATGTCGTTATGAAGCTTTCTCAGATCCTCTTTCAGAGTGTCAATCTCTTCTCTCAACTTTCTATTCTCTTCCTCGAGATCATCCATCTTTTTCTGATGATTGGCCCGAGTATTGTACGAATGAGATAGTTTGACTCTAGAATCGAGACACAAACATGAGATTCGTAGGTAAGAAGAATGCGTTATGCGAGAATGATGAATGCAATGATTATTAATTATTTTTGTTTATTCAAAGTAAACTTCGACAATTAGATTGCAAATATCAAACAGTGGGGAAACCCCGTTTTATTGAATTCAAAGGATTGCGGAAATGGAAATATAGTAGATTACAAAGTGTTTGAAAAGGAAATCTAAACTAATGGATCCTCTTCTTTGACCGGGGCTCTTCAGCCGTTGTCGGGTTGTCATTCCTTTTCCAAGTGAAAGGAGCGAGCAAATTCCTTTGGTCATCCTGATTCTCTCCAGTATGTTGCCCTAAAATCTCAATCAGAGCATCCTTTTCTTTTAATAGCTGCTGTATTTTCTTACATTCCACATTGAGAATACGGTACTTGTTCCTCCAAGACCTCTTCTCCTGCTGAACTTTGTTGAGAGTAACCTGAAGTTTTTCCGTCTCAGACATGAAATAAAGGGCAGAGTCCATTAATGGAAGAACTTCCTGACAAGGGTAAGGCATCCTCAGCTTGAGAGCTCTAGTTTATTCCCAATGGAGATAAGGCTCCATCGAGACACATTCTGGTTTTCCTAGAGACTCTCGTCCTTTCCTGTGAATGTGTTTCCAAGCATGCACTATTTCTGTCTTTAATGCCCTGTCGTTTTCTCCTTCCTTGAAGAAAAGACCTTCCAGATGAGCGATCCCGGGACATGCCTCATCGGGTATCCAAATTGACGACGAACTAGCACCGGATGATAGTTGATTCCCCCCTTAGTTCCTAAAAGGGGTACATTTGGGAAATTTCCACAACGGTCAATGATTCTGATCCCATCATAGATTCGATTGTACCAATCGATGTTAGAGTTGGTAAGAGACATGACTCTCTGCAACCAACGTAAAGTATTCTTTTGATCCCAAAATGCAGCAGACTTGGGCAAATGGGAAGTGAACCATTTGTATAGCAAGGGTACATAGCATGTGATCATTCCTCCGCTATATAAATTCCTTAAGTGCACCGAATGATACGCATCTACGAGCAAGGTCGGTACGGGGTTTCCAATTAGGAAAATCTTAATGGCGTTGATATCTATAAAGTTATCGATGTTGGGAAACAAAAATAACCCGTAGGTGAGCAAAACAAAGATGCTCTCGAAAGCGGCCACGTTCCCTATGCTAGTAAAGTACAGGGCTTTCTTTATCAAGAACTGGGCTGGCAAACCTTGGATGCCACCCTTAGTGGTCATGTGAGTCCTGCCTTCTGACTCGTCCAAATAAACTGCTCTTGCAATAGTCTGATCCTTTGGAATTTCTTCCAGTCCAGAAAATGGAGCTTGATCAGTAATATGTAAATCAGTCAGGTGAGAATACTCCTCCAGCGTTGGTGCATGCTGATAACCCGGGAATGTGAAACAGTGATAGACCGGATCGTAGAACTGGATTAACGTAGACATGATTCCCTCAATTATGTGGACCCTTAACAAGGACAACAGTCTTCCATACTTGGCTCTGAAAGCCTCGTGGCTGGTGATCATTCTCGCCAAACCTCTCAAATCCTCTAACTTTGGAACCTTGAAGGTGTACTTATGAGTTTTCCTTCTACCGAAATCCATTAGCGCAATCTCCTTTCTCTCTGACATTTGCAATCATTGTCTTAGTTTAGTTTGAAAAAGAGAGACTAGAAGAGAAGATTTTTCTTTGTTTTAATGTTTTTTAAATGAATGTATGAATGCAGGACACAAAAACATAGAAAAAACACGGGGTCAAAAGGTCGGTGTCATGAAGTCAAGGCTCTACCCCCCCCCCCCCAAAGGTTTATACTGGTGATTTTTTGTACCTGTCCGCAAAATCATTGACCCCTCTGGGATAACAACAGCAAACGGATCGCCAGCGAGCTGATGTATCTTGGAGTGATCTCAAATGAGGGTAGTATCGCGTGACAACTATTTCCGATAGCTTTCGCACTACAAAATGGCTTAAGTCTGCTAAAAACCTCAGCTTCTCAGATAACCCAGTTGACCACACTACTTTCAATAACCGAAGTCGTATAGGCAATGTATCTGCAAAGGGAGTCTCCACTGCATTTGATGGTCGATCGGGGGCTCTTAACTGGAATTCACTCCCAGTAAGATTACCCGCATTGCCATCACCTATCTTAGGTGTATACTCAATCTTGCTACATGCGGCATCGCACGCATTCCCATTAGCAGAAAAATAAACATAGATATCAATTAGGAAAAGCAGTATATATATTTATCTTAACCATCCTAGACCTCCAGTCTTATGATCCTATACAGACAATGACTCTCCAGCAGAGCTGTCATTTCCGTGACATGAATTTAGGGTTTCGTCCCTTGGGAATGCAAGAAAGAATGCCTCCCACTGTGGTCACCAATCTGCTGTGGTACTATCTAAGGTTTCTACCTAAGAAATGAGAAAAGAGCAGATCATACTCAAAATCATCCCCGACGGAGTCGCCATATTTCTGTAGCGCGAGTTTTTGTGTGGTTACGAAGCACTATCGCTTTGGGGTACTACAACTCGATTCATTTTTTATCCTATTGAAGCTGATGAATGAAGGGAAATAGATGTCTCCAATTAACCCTGCTTGCATACTGAGTTTAAACAAATGACTGTTGGTTTACAGATGCTACAAAGATTGTGGGTCTCTCTTAGGTTATTTTGTTAAAATAGTGCCCGGGCGATTGGTGGGAGGTTTAAGACTGATGCTTTTCGATTGATGTATGAAGGTATGGGATTTTGGGTTTTTTATTAGTGTGCTCGCTAAGATTTTTGTAATCTTATGCCTACGTATTCCCGTTTAACAAAACAGGGAAATCAGAGCGATCGTAGTTCCTCCTATTTTATGGGAGGAAAATGGTTGTTTTGGTGTCTTGTTCAAAGCCCGAGATGTGAAGCTAAAGGTGGTTTGTATCTTGTTCAAAGCCCAAGATGTGAAGCTGAAGGGTCTATTTGTATCTTGTTCGAAGCCCAAGATGTGAAGCTAAAGGGTTTTGACTTTAGAGAGAATTTGTCATCTCTAAAGGGGGTCTGTTGGCCACAACGGTGACTGGTTATAAAGGAGAATTACTTTAACTGTGATATGTGAATCCAGCAATGCCATAATTTCCTTTATAGGGGATTGTTAACCTGAAGGAGAAGACTTTAACTCAGTTTAGAGTAATGTCATCTTTCCTTAGGAATTTCTCATGCTAAAAGAGGGACAGTGGCGTGGATGTAAATAATCCAGAGGCTTGCCGCTTACAGCAATTAGATTGGGGAAAAGGAGTTGTTGATGTTTGTATACTGTGAACGAGGCACAACTTTTGATGCTAAAAGGTTGATTGACTCAACTGGGGGTTTCCTTATACAAAGCCTAAGAGGAGGCTATTGACCCAACAAGAGGGTGTTTTTTTGTGTCTCGTATGAAGCCCGAGATGGAGGCTAAAAGGTTTTAGATCAACAAGAGAGTCTGAAAAGGTTAACTCCGCTTGAGAGAATCATTGTACAAAGCCCTAGAGGAGGCCATTGTAATTGTTTTAGTTTAGTGACAGGTCCAGTATTTTGGATAAGGAGAAAATCAGTTCTTATATGGTTAATGTTGTGCTTAGGGATTGATCAGAGGATCAGGGTTATTTCCTGTTCTTTAAGGAAATGGGAAATCCAAAGGGTGTGGAGACTATCTAAGTCTACGGGTGTTTTGAGAAGTCGATTCTCAGATAGTTAATGATCTTTGTATGATGCCCAAGAGAATGATGGTATGTTAAGAGATGAAGGTCAACCCATTAACTGGTCTGATACTTGACTCAGAGAGACAGCTCTAGCAAATTGATGACTAGGTTCTGTTCCTATACCTGTAGAGGTCTCTGGGTCCTTGTATTAAGCCCAAGAGAAGGCATGAGAGCTTTTAAGAAGCCGAAGGGTCCTTGTACAATGCCCAAGAGAATACGGGGATGCTTTTAGGAAGCATGTGGGTCCCCAAACTCCGAGAAGTTCAAGACATGCCATTCACCGAGAATAGATCAAGCCAAGAAAATCCGAGAATTTGGAAGAAACTCAAGAGATGCCATTCACGGAGAAAAGATCATCTCTGGGGAGTAGAGTCTCTTTGACAATTTCTAAGGGTGACAGTCTGAGAAAGGGTTCACCGAGAATGCTGCCTTTCACGTTTCCATATTGTTTAACCCCAAGAGGAGGGAAGATTGTATCTGGTAATCCTATGGGGATCTAGTTTTGTTTGTATTTAAGAGTGACCAACAGGGCTTTACCTAGTGCTAGACGTAGTTGCCGGGGAAAAATCTAAATAACTATACTAGTATTACACAGTTGATATTGGACAGGTATATAAAAGTTTGTGAAAGAAGACTTACAGTGAGCAGCCCCACAATACAGTTATATATATATATATATATGAAAGCGGGTAAACACTTACTCGTTGTAGAGCGTCCATGTTGTTTGGTTAGTTGTTAAACAAAGAAGGCTTTGATAACAATATTATATTCAAAATCAAAGGAGAAAGTGCTTTGAAAGGATTGGTGGGGCTTATAGCTCAAGGAGAGGCCCAAGGTTTTATCAGTGATTGTACTGTTATTTTGAATTTGTACAGGGACTTATACAAGTGACTGAGGCCCAAAAGTTTTCTGTACAAAGGGATGGGTCTTACACTCTCTCAAGAGGCCCAAATGTGTTTAAAGAAAAAGAATGAGGCTTATAACACGAGGGTAGGCCAAAGGGGTTTGATCTTTGAACTGGCGATCGCGCCGAGATTTTCTTTTAACGCAGAGGGACTTATACAATGTCTGTGATTTTCTTGATGAATGATGATCCAAATCACACATTAACATCATTTTAGGGTCAAAGAACCATAATTGTGAAAAATCTCAAAAAGTCAAAGTTGACTTTTGAGCACAGTTGACTTTTTGTCAAATGAACTCCAAACTGTGCGATCCTCTATGAAATCAAGTCCTTGACCTAAATCAAACTTGATGGATTGATTTCATAGGTGTCATAGGGTGTATTGAATCATGTCCTAGGGTTTGGGAGCATGTCTTGGTCAAAAGTCAAAGGTACAGTTGACTTTTCTCGCAAAACCCTAATTGTGGTTCAGATGAAATTGAAACTTATTGCTCAAGCTTCTTGGATCAATCCATTGTTGCCAATGGATAAATGTGGTGTGTTAGAGACCCTCAAATCATGCCTTGAGGTCTTGGCTCATGATTTGTCCCAAAAGTCAACTTAGGGGTGAATTAGGTCAAGAAACCCTAATTCCTGATTTTTTATGAGTGCATCCCCTGAAGCAAAATTGACTTGATGATTGGGTTCATGATGTTCCATGGAGCATATTAGGTTATGCTTTGAAGCATTGGCTCATGCCCAGAGGAAAATTTCCATCTAGAGGCCCTGGTCGACCAAAACCCTAATTTAGTGACACTGGTGATCTTGAGGCTTGGTCCACCTAAAAGGGTGCAGCCTTGTGCTTAATCCTTGAAGTGGGAGTCCTCTTGATCCTTTGTGGATGTTTTAGAGGTTTAGACAAGTTGAAGATCATGTCATTCCTTGATTGATCCTTTGTCTAAGAGCTCAGAGAGGGCTTAAAACCCTAAATTTGATTGTATTGGATGCTCACCCATCTTTGGGGAGACTGATGAGGTATGATGGATTACCCATATTATGGTGATGATTTGCACAATGATGGGAAATCTTAGTGGTAAAAATTTGGGGTATGAAAATTAGCAAGTGGCGGTGGCAAAGTAATGTGATAGGCCACTTCTCCTATCCTCTGCAAAATCTGATACGGACCAACAAAGCAGGCCATAAGTATTCGAGACTTCAAAACTAGACTAACACCGGTTACTAGAGTAACTCTCAAAAACACATGGTCTCCCTCTTGGGACTCAAGTGCTTTCCTTCTTTTTATCATGGTAACTCTTCTGGCGACTCTGCGAAGCTTTCATCTTCTCTTAGATTCGACAAAATCAAAACTGGAGCAAACATAAACTTTTATCATTGTCAGATGAAGAAACCCAGATTGGAAACTAACACCTGGAAATCGTTACCACTATTGACACTGAGATTGCAGGTTTTACTTCAACAATTTCCCAAGTCGAACATTGGCTGACTGCAGCAAAGTTTCAATATGTCTTAAAACTTCTTTCTAGGGATTCACTTTTATTCTCATTTTTTTAAAGTTTCTTTGTCATTTGCAATAAGGTTTCAGAGTATGTTATTTGTCTAATGGGACGACACTTAAATAACTAAACGAATGAGGGCAGGACCTCTCACTGGACATAACTGAATGATCCAACTCATCGTGGTTCATTCAGACACAAAATTCAATTAAATAATTCATCAATAATTAGTGTTTAATAACAATTGACCATATTATAATTAGTTAATATTCCCTCAATTTTTTATTATAAGTTATTTTTGACTTTTCACATATATTAAGAAATGTAATAATTGTAGTATGAAAAAAGAAATTATGAAAGATTTTACAAAATTGTCCTTTATTAATGGTATTAGAAAGACACATTTACATAATTGAAAGGAGATATTATAATAAATATTTAAAGGTGTAATAGGAAAAATAACTTTAATGATTCATTGGTATTATAAAATGACTTATATTGTGATACAATATTTTTTCTAGAATGACTCATAATAAAAAAACAAAGGTAGTTGTCGCACCCCAAATTTTGACCATTCTTCTTTTTCTTTTTTCGCTTTTTTGTTTTCTTTATAAAAGGTAATAATAGTAAGTATTAAGGGAATTATTTGGGGTTATATTATTTTTTATATTAAATTATAATATAGGGATTAATTAGGGTCATATTAATTTTTAATCGAATTATACTAGGGTCATAGTGAGGTTATTAGATGATTAATGTTAATATTAATATTATTATTAATATTAATATTATCATGGAATTATTATTAAAAATTTTAGTAAATACTCGCTAATGTTGTTTTATTTTGAATAAATAAAATGGTATAGTTGGTAGCAAGGGGAGTATAGGGAGTTACAAGACGGAGAGATTATGAGTTCGAATCCCACCTTCATCACTTTTAATGTTCTATTTGTTTTTCTTTACTACTAACGTTTTATATTTTTTTTTTCATAAAAAAACCACAAAAATAGTATTTTTTATTATTTAATTTTTAATTTTCGTATTTTTATTTAATGCATTTTTAAAAACATGATTTTTTCATTAAAATCATTATTTTATGGAAAAAATCTCAAAAAATCATAAAAATAAAAATAAATCAAATCTTTTTTCATCATCATTATTAGACTTTTTATTACTATTTAAATTAATCTGAATTCACCAAGCCATGAATCCATCCAGATTCATTGGCTTGGGCCTTAAGAAATAGAGAAAATCAGGTCAGATATCATCCTTCCTAAATTAGACAATCACATTCAATTTTTTGACCTAATTCTACCCTATAAATAGAACCTCTTTTTCTCATATTTTCTGACCCACAAATTCACAATAACCAGTATAAAAAAAAGTTGTTGTTCTTTACATTGAAGAACAACAACACTAAAAGGGGAAGAGGGAAAAGGAGAAAAATAGGGAGAGGAAAAGGAGAACGCAAGGGACGATAAGAAAAGAAGGGAGAGGAAAGGGAGAACTCCAAGAAAAGAAGAGAGAAAGCTAAAAAAACTTTTTATTTTGCTCACCGGGATAAACCTCGATCCCGTAGGTTAGTTTCCTATGACTACCTCCGTATTTGTTGGATATCGTGTTTTTAAATCGGTTTGCCTTTGTTGGATTATGTTGATATAGTGTATGATTTGGTTGTATGTAAACTGATTTCGTACGATATTCTTTTATTTTTTCTCGATTTCTGTTCACTGTGGGTTATTCTGATTACAAAACAAAATAATAATCATCTGATACTTTTTAACCAAAATAGTGAAAATCTAAAATAGCATCTCGAAAAATAAAAAGGTGGACACTAATAACATGTGGTCAGACTCTCTCCACCGTGGACTTCCTCTCTCAGAATTGGGTTTTGGTTTTTGGGCCTTGCGCCCTAATACTATTGACGCCCCCAAACAGTAAGCCCAATAGCTTACTCAACGTAGAACACACCCCCTGTTTTTTTTTTTATTAATTAAGTTAATTACTTAATTTAATTAATAAAATTAGGATTTTTATGGTAGTTAGCTGTTTTTTTTTTATTAATTAAGTTAAGTACTTAATTTAATTAATAAAATTAGGATTTTAATATTAGTTAGCTGTTTTTTTATTTTTATTAATTAAGTTAATTACTTAATTTAATTAATAAATTAGGGTTTTAATATTAGGACTTTAGTTTTCATTAGGATAAATAATTAGCTATTCTTAGGGATAATTAGAGTTTATTTTATTAAAAAAAATAATAATTTTTTTTACAAGGTTTTGGGATTTAATTCTCTTCTTTTTTTGGGGTTAAGTTATTTTGGTAAATTTAGGTTAGGATCTTTTTAAAAAATATATATATATATAGTTTTTTTTAGATTTTTTAACTTGGATAAATAAGGGTTATCATAAATATAATCTTGTTTTTTTGGGTTTGAAATATTGGGGTTATTTTAAATTTAGAAATTACTTTTTATAGGTTAGGGATAAATTTTGCTAGTTTTAGCATGTTGATATTTTGGAACTTTATTGTTTTTTATGGAAATTTGGTAATGTATTTTTAAGGGATATTATAAGGAATTAAAAGGAATATTTAAGGGTTTTAAACATGGGATAGAGCTCTAATTTCCAATAGCATAAATAAAGGAATAGGATTTTTGGGATAAGGGATAAAATATGAGTTTTTTATAAATCATTAAAATTAATTTTCTTTTTTTTCTAAATAAATTAAAGGAATATTTTTTTAAAAAAATAAAATCAAGGGATAGAAATAGGATACACTTTTGGGATAGAGCATTCGGGAATAAGGGATAAAAATTAAGGGATAAAATTCTAAAGGATTTAAGAGATAGTACTCTTCGTCCGAGAGTATAAATAATGGATAGGATTTGGGATAGAACTCTTGATATCCGAGAGTATAAATAAGGGATTAGGAATTGGGATAAAACTCTCCATCCGAGAGTATAAACAATGGACAAGGGATAGAACTCTCCGTCTGAGAGTATAAATAATGGACAAGGGATAGAACTCTTGATATCCGAGAGTATAAATAAATGGATTAGGGATAGAACTCTTGATATCTGAGAGTATAAATAAATGGATTAGGGATAGAACTCTCCGTCCGAGAGTATAAATAATGGACAAGGGGATAGAACTCTCCGTCCGAGAGTATAAATAAGGGACAAGGGATAAAACTCTCCATCCGAGAGTATAAACAATGGATAAGGGATATAACTCTTCATCCGAGAGAATAAACAATGGATAAGGGATAAAACTCTCCATCCGAGAGTATAAATATGGATAAGGGATAAAACTCTCCGTCCGAGAGTATAAATAATGGATAAGGGATAAAACTCCTTATCTAGGAGTATAAATAATAGATTAAGGGATAAAACTCTTCATCCGAGAGTATAAATAATGGATAAAGGATTTTAATGGATATAACTCCTTATCTAGGAGTATAAATATAGATAAAGGGATAGAACTCCTTATCCAGGTGTATAAATATAGATAAGGGATATAACTCCTTATCTAGGAGTATAAACAACAGATTAATGGATAGAACTCTTTATCCAAGAGTATAAATAGTGGATTGGGTTTAGGATTAGAAATGGGAATAGGATTAGGGGGTAGGAATAGGGGAGGTGAACCACGGTTACTCTGATCCTTAAAATTGAAGGTACGTAGGCATAGGGTTGTAAACCCTAGCGAGTATAATAATAAAAAACTTAGGATTCTTTTGTAAATAAATCATTTAGACAAACAAACAAGCATACCTTAAAATCTAAGGAGGATCCCATTGAGTACAATGGAGGTGAGGGGTGCCTAACACCTTCCCCTCACTTAACCGACTTCCGAACCTTAGGAATCTCTTCCCTTGGGATTAGGATTTTAGGTTTATCATTATTTTCCTTAAAAACTATGATGGCGACTCGATAAATTTTGCCGGCCGCGACAGCTGGCGACTCTGCTGGGGATTCCTCCCTAAAGAGAGTCCCTCCTAACCTTAGGCTTTAGGGTCCTTGTTTGTTTTGGGTGTTTATTGTTTTTAATTTATATTTTTTTATTATGATTTATTTCATGTTTTATTTTGTTCTTATTTATTATATTTGTTATTATTATGCATTGGATTGGGGCAAATAATGTGTGAAGCTAAAGCCCAAGCTTGGAGTACAACCCTAGATTAGGACATGGAACGGAAATGTTTTTGGGGGGGATGCGACATCCCCAACAATTCATTGATGCCACACTCAGAATAGATCCTTCCAAAGGTGTCCTCATGAAAGGGCTAGCCCCTAACGTAGAGGATGATTTGGATGTGGTCCGAGACTCTGAGAACTTTTAGCCTACCCCTTACCAACTCATGGAGACCCTACGTATTCAACCCTCAAGGGTTGTTACTAGGGTCCTACCCAGATGAGACTTATCCCGAAGGATTACCATAGGAAGGCTTGCTCCTTCTCATGGTAAGACAAGGGTATAGTCTGTATATTATAGGGTCGTTATGCTGTCCAAACTTTTATGTCCTACATGTGAGGGGA
Organism: Lathyrus tuberosus; assembly: GCA_022829125.1. Taxonomy (NCBI): domain Eukaryota; kingdom Viridiplantae; phylum Streptophyta; class Magnoliopsida; order Fabales; family Fabaceae; genus Lathyrus; species Lathyrus tuberosus. The sequence continues at coordinate 92,294 of JALAZF010000018.1, forward strand.
TTGGGTAGACAAGCTTTAGATCTAAACCTATTATAGGGAGCCTACCTAGTTAGGGTCATGCTTGCATTTTCACCTTACCCTAACCCAAAAAAAAACATTTAACCAAAGAACAAAGTGTCCATGTCATCATGCATTTAAAAACATTTTTTTTGCAAATATGCATTTTTGTGGGGAATTTCAAGATGTGTTGTAGGAACATTGGAAAGATGGATTCAAACAAGAAAGGGCTACCCTACGCATCAGAATGCTAAGTGTTGATTTACAAAGTCTCAAAGGCCTTTAAGACTTAATGTCAAATATGCTCAAGGGATGGTTATACACAATCATGGAAGGATCCTCGATCTCTTAGGGACTCCTAGAAAGGTAGAGGTCATAACTACTCTTGCACAATCCTGCTCTATGTGACTTCCTCTTCAAGGATTTTCAACTAGCTCCTACGCTGGAACAATTTAGACTATACTTGGATTTACAAGGAGAGGGAAAAACCTTACAAGGGGCATGGGGGGAAAAAATAAAAAATAAAAAATAAAAAATAAAAAGAAAAAAAAGGGAAGAAAAAATAAGGAAAAAGAAAAAAGGAATAAAAAAAAGGAAAAGGGAAGAAAAACAGAACAGGGGAAAAGGGTCAAGCCTAAAGACTTAGCTGTGCCTGTTGAGGATCCATTATCTCACCACAAGGAGGATAGGGAAGTGCAAGGGCTCAAGAAAGGGTACTTGGAGGAGTTAAAAGCTCATTTGAAGAAGGCATTGGGGGCATCTATTTAGTTTACACCTTCTAGGGTTCGGGACTTTCTATTTTGGGATTATTGTTTTGGGTTAGTCCTAAGGAATTATTTTTATTTTCCTCACTTTTTTATTCATCTCTAACTACAATAGATTTTGGAATTCCCCCCAAATAAATTTTTAAAATTATTTTGCATACCTCATGCACTTTCATGCATTTGCATACATACACCTACATTTGCATATCCTTTCCGCTCTCGCCCTTGTCCATTTACCAAGAGTTAAGAGGTTTCCCAATACTCATGAACAAACTTAAAGGATACCTCAAGAAGCTATGGAGGAATTCAAGATGGGCAAGTACCATTGAGGAAAGAAGATAACCTTTCACCATGTCTGCCAAAGGAGTTCTTAGAGCCTCAAATGCAATAACCTTGGATAATGCCCATACAACAAAGGAAGTTTGGAAGGGAACTAGATCCTACACCAATATTTCAAGACTGGTGGATCAACAAGGAAGCTCACTTCTAGGATTAATAGGCCTTTATCATTTCCAGTTGTATTTTCCTTTTTGCTAAGTGTTGTTTGTAATTAAAAGATGTACCTTTTGGGATATAATTTTAATGAAATAAGCATGCATGTTTTTGGAATTCATCCATTCGTTACACTCTCTTCTATACCATCACTTGCAAAAAAAAATCACATCTTTTCTTTTCACTTCTCACCTATTGACAAACTTAGGAGGAGAAGGATGTAAATAAACAAACGAATATTGCTGATGTATGCTTTAATGGTATGACCTGGCTGAAGATGTAAGGCATTGATTCACTCCCTAAACACTGGAGGAATAAGGAGTTAAACCGTAGTCAACCCCCTCGAGCCAGAAGTTGGTGTTCTTTCTATTTAAAAAAAAAACCTTAATCTTAACCAGGGGCAGGGTAGATTTCAATTAATTCAACATTGTGTCCTAATGCAAGGGAATCAGTACACCTAATCACAAGGATAAAGGTTTAAAGTACACACCATTCAACATTGAGGAAGCAAAAGGGATAATAGCTCATAATATCTAATATGGTAGTCACACCCTTTCTAAGTCAAAAGCAAGATCACTCAGGAATTGTTCCAAAAAAAAGAGGAAAAAGAAAAGCCCGCTAAGTCAAGAAGAAAAGGAAAAAAACTGAAAAAATAGTTGACTTTGACTTAAGCAAAAATTAGGGTACCCCGATGGACCACTAAATTCAAAAGAATTAGTCCATGCAAAAACAAGGGATTAAAAGAAAAGAAAAAGGGAAAATGGAACAATCTTATAAACATGAGTGAGTGACTGCACCTCAAAAGGATCTCATCGAGTGCTTAAACCAGTATAACTTCTAATCACCGTGACTGAAAAGTTTCTCTTGCAGGATGAACGCATTTGTTGTGTTAATCGGATTTAGGAATGGAGAACAACAAGGAGAATGGGGTGGGTTAAATTTCAAATTTTGAGCCTTGTATCTTTGTTTTAAAAAAAACCGTGAACCAGACCACGTTACAACATATAAAAGTCCTAATTTAAGCTAGGGGCACTATAAAAGCATACTCGACAAAGTCATTGTTAAGTTGACTCCAAATCTTAATGTTTGTTAAATCATCATTTTCCCATTCTCATTCGCACCAACCTCATGGACAAATACCATCTGTCATACGCCTTGTATAAATTTTGATTTCAAAACTTGCATGAGCATTGAGTTAGAATTACTTTTCAAGGGGAATAACTTTACTCGCAAATCAATACTTAGCATCAGAGAAATATCAGCAATGGTCTGATCAGGGGCACACCCCTTCGAGGCATTCCTAACCAGGGGCAAGCTACCTAAGGATCCTTCTAATTAAGGGGAAAATCCTTATGATCCCAGGAGCACATCATATAAGGAATCATGCCAATCAAGGGGAAAATCCTAGTGATCGTAGGGGCACGTCATCTAAATATCTTACTAACCAAGGTCATATTTTCAAGTTCAAAACACTGGGGCATTTCATATAAAAGTCATATCACATTATGATGAGATCTAAGTTTCTCTTCAGAAAATACCTACGTGACAGAGGGAAGACCATTCAGCAATTCCATACTGGGACAAGACACCTTAACGATATGGTGAAACCGGTCACTCCAAGGGTCAATCTAATCAGGGGCATACATTTCAAGGATTCAAACATTGGGACACACTTTTCAAGATTCAAATATTGGAGGCAGTTTATACCAAAGTCATACTACAGTATGGGGGGGTCCAAGTTCATTCTCAAGACACTCTTCCATGTCCTAATAGTCTGGGGCATATTTTTAACGTTCAAATAATGGGGCACATATGGAGATATTCAAATCATTATCATGCATTAATCATGTCGCTACGCTCTAGTATTTAATCATGCATACATGAACATGCATACATGCATAGGGTTCCATTAAGGGCTTTTTCAAGGGTTCTATTAGGGGTTTTACCAAGGATTCATCTAAGGGTTTCACATAAAGGATTCCCTTAAGGGTTTATCAAGGTTTCCGTTAGGAATTTTCATTATACTTTTATCACACGAGTTCACTCGGGGGTTTAATCAAGGGTTTAACAAGGATTTTGTCAAAGAATTCAACCAAGGATTTTTACCAGGGGAATTTTATCAATGGGGTTCAATAAGGGAATTCCACCAAACAAATTCTATCAAGGTATTTTATCAAGGGAATTTTATCAATGGGGTTCAACCAAAAGAGGTTTCATTAGGGTATTTATCAAAAGGATTGTATCAGGATGGATTTACCAAAGGGGTTTTACCAAGGGTTGTTATCAAGGGTTCATCAAGGGTTGTCAAAGAATTTCAAAGGGATTCATCAAAGGGATTTTATAAAAGGGGTTCCATCAAGGGGATTTTCATTGGAGCGTTATCTAGCAAGGGTTCACTAGGGTTTTACCAAGAAGTTTCAACAACATGGTATTACCAAGGAGTTTTATCAAAGGATTCCACCATTGTTTCACCTAGGGGTTTCGCCAAGGGTTTCTTCAGAGATTTCTATCAAGAGATTTTCATTCAAAAGGGGTTTCATCAAAATTTTATCTAGGGGTTCTACCATATTTTTATCCAAGGGGTTCTATCAAGGGATTTTTATCCCAATAAGGGGTTCCGCCAAGGGGTTTTACCAGAACTTTATCAAGGGGTTTCACCAAACTCTTAGCAAAAAGGGTTTCATTTAGAGTAATCGGGGTATCACTAAAGTTCTACCTTATTCCAGTAGCATGATCGGATGATCATAGGAATCGTAGGCAAGTTCCACCCGAAAGGGTTGAAATTAATCATCAGGGATTAATCAAGGGGTTTTAACAGGGGTTTGTCAGACTTTTTTTGTCAGGATTTTTGTTATCAGGGGCTCCACCAAAAGATTTCATTGCGGTTTTATCAAGATATCACCGAGGGTTTTTTCTAACGGGGTTTACCAAAACGGAATCAGAGGATCACCAGAATCCTGCCTGACCTCTGTAAATTGGGATATTACACTGAGATATTGGATATTAGCGTATTATCAGGGATTGGTCCACACGAATTCTAAACCCATCAACTCTGCGGTCAAAATTAGGGTTCCTCTTTATATTTAATCATCTCCTCCTCGAGAAGATAAGGACTCACCGTCATCATCATCATCATCTCAATTTGAAGCTGATTAAATAGGGGCAGCTGTCGCACCCCAAATTTTGACCATTCTTCTTTTTCTTTTTTCGCTTTTCTGTTTTCTTTATAAAAGGTAATAATAGTAAGTATTAAGGGAATTATTTGGGGTTATATTATTTTTTATATTAAATTATAATATAGGGATTAATTAGGGTCATATTAATTTTTAATCGAATTATACTAGGGTCATAGTGGGGTTATTAGATGATTAATGTTAATATTAATATTATTATTAATATTAATATTATCATGGAATTATTATTAAAATTTTTAGTAAATACTCGCTAATGTTGTTTTATTTTGAATAAATAAAATGATATAGTTGGTAGCAAGGGGAGTATAGGGAGTTACAAGACGGAGAGATTATGAGTTCGAATCCCACCTTCATCACTTTTAATGTTCTATTTGTTTTTCTTTACTACTAACTTTTTATATTTTTTTTTCATAAAAAAACCACAAAAATAGTATTTTTTATTATTTAATTTTTAATATTCGTATTTTTATTTAATGCATTTTTAAAAACATGATTTTTTCATTAAAATCATTATTTTATGGAAAAAATCTCAAAAAATCATAAAAATAAAAATAAATCAAATCTTTTTTCATCATCATTATTAGACTTTTTATTACTATTTAAATTAATCTGAATTCACCAAGCCATGAATCCATCCAGATTCATTGGCTTGGGCCTTAAGAAATAGAGAAAATCAGGTCAGATTGCATCCTTCCTAAATTAGACAATCACATTCAATTTTTTTACCTAATTCTACCCTATAAATAGAACCTCTTTTTCTCATATTTTCTGACCCACAAATTCACAATAACCAGTATAAAAAAAGTTGTTGTTCTTTACATTGAAGAACAACAACACTAAAAGGGGAAGAGGGGTCGGAATCTTGCGCTAAGGGAAAAGGAGAAAAATAGGGAGAGGAAAAGGAGAACGCAAGAGACGAAAAGAAAAGAAGGGAGAGGAAAGGGAGAACTCCAAGAAAAGAAGAGAGAAAGCTAAAAAACTTATTTATTTTGCTCACCGGGATAAACCTTGATCCCGTAGGTTGGTTTCCTATGAATACCTCCGTATTTGTTGGATATTGTGTTTTTAAATCGGTTTGCCTTTGTTGGATTATGTTGATATAGTTTATGATTCGGTTGTATGTAAACTGATTTCGTACGATATTCTTTTGTTTTTTCTCGATTTCTGTTCACTGTGGGTTATTCTGATTACAAAACAAAATAATAATAATCTGATACTTTTTAACCAAAATAGTGAAAATCTAAAATAACATCTCGAAAAATAAAAAGGTGGCCACTAATAACATGTGGTCAGACTCTCTCCACCGTGGACTTCCTCTCTCTGAATTGGGTTTTGGCTTTTGGGCCTTGCGCCCTAATACTATTGACACCCCCAAACAGTAAGCCCAATTGCTTACTCAACGTAGAACACACCCCCTGGTTTTTTTTATTAATTAAGTTAATTACTTAATTTAATTAATAAAATTAGGATTTTTATGTTAATTAGCTGTTTTATTTTTATTTTTATTAATTAAGTTAAGTACTTAATTTAATTAATAAAATTAGTATTTTAATATTAGTTAGCTGTTTTTTTATTTTTATTAATTAAGTTAATTACTTAATTTAATTAATAAATTAGGGTTTTAATATTAGGACTTTAGTTTTTATTAGGATAAATAATTAGCTATTCTTAGGGATAATTAGAGGTTTATTTTATTACAAAAAATAATAATTTTTTTTTACAAGGTTTTGGGATTTAATTCTCTTCTTTTTTTGGGACTAAGTTATTTTGGTAATTTATGTTAGGATCTTTTTTTAAATATATATATATATATATATATATATATATATATATATATATATATATAGTTTTTTTTAGATTTTTTAACATGGATAAATATGGGTTATAGTAAATATAATCTTGTTTTCTTGGGTTGGAAATATTGGGGTTATTTTAAATTTAGAAATTGCTTTTTATAGGTTAGGGATAAATTTTGCTACTTTTAGCATGTTGATATTTTGGAACTTTATTGTATTTTATGGAAATTTGGTAATGTATTTTTAAGGGATATTATAAGGAATTAAAAGGAATATTTAAGGGTTTTAAACATGGGATAGAGCTCTAATTTCCGAGAGCATAAATAAAGGAATAGGATTTTTGGGATAAGGGATAAAATATGAGTTTTTTATAAATCATTAAAATTAATTTTCTTTTTTTTCTAAATAAATTAAAGGAATATTTAAAAAAAAAAAAATCAAGGGATAGAAATAGGATACACTTTTGGGATAGAGCATTCGGGGATAAGGGATAAAAATTAAGGGATAAAATTCTAAAAGATTTAAGGGAATTCTAAAGGATTTAAGGGATAGTACTCTTCGTCCGAGAGTATAAATAATGGATAGGATTTGGGATAGAATTCTTGATATCCGAGAGTATAAATAAGGGATTAGGAATTGGGATAAAACTCTCCATCCGAGAGTATAAACAATGGACAAGGGATAGAACTCTCCGTCTGAGAGTATAAATAATGGACAAGGGATAGAACTCTTGATATCCGAGTGTATAAATAAATGGATTAGGGATAGAACTCTTGATATCCGAGAGTATAAATAAATGGATTAGGGATAGAACTCTCCATCAGAGAGTATAAATAATGGACAAGGGGATAGAACTCTTCGTCCGAGAGTATAAATAAGGGACAAGGGATAAAACTCTCCATCCGAGAGTATAAACAATGGATAAGGGATATAAGTCTTCATCCGAGAGTATAAACAATGGATACGGGATATAACTCTTCATCCGAGAGTATAAACAATGGATAAGGGATAGAACTCTCCATCCGAGAGTATAAATATGGATAAGGGATAAAACTCTCCGTTCGAGAGTATAAATAATGGATAAGGGATAAAACTCCTTATCTAGGAGTATAAACAATAGATTAAGGGATAAAGCTCTTCATCCGAGAGTATAAATAATGGATAAGGGATTTTAAGGGATAGAACTCCTTATCTAGGAGTATAAATATAGATAAAGGGATAGAACTCCTTATCTAGGAGTATAAATATAGATAAGGGATAAAACTCCTTATCTAGGTGTATAAATAACAGATTAAGGGATATAACTCTTTATCCAAGAGTATAAATAGTGGATTGGGTTTAGGATTAGAAATGGGAATAGGATTAGGGGGTAGGAATAGGGGAGGTGAACCACGGTTACTCTGATCCTTCAAATTGAAGGTACGTAGGCATAGGGTTGTAAACCCTAGCGAGTATAATAATAAAAAAACTTAGGATTCTTTTGTAAATAAATCATTTAGACAAACAAACAAGCATACCCTAAAATCTAAGGAGGATCCCATTGAGTACAATGGAGGTGAGGGGTGTTTAACACCTTCCCCTCACTTAACCGACTCCCGAACCTTAGGAATCTCTGCCCTTGGGATTAGGATTTTAGGTTTATCATTATTTTCCTTAAAAAATATGATGGCGACTCGATAAATTTTGCCGGTCGCGACAGTAGTAATTGATTATGTTAATCCATATTAGATTAATTAAATAATTAATCTAACAATCTTCCACTTGGATGAAAATAATCAATTATTAAAGATATTAATTTTAATATTAAATTACTAACTATGGTCAAAAGACTAATCAATTAAAAGAGAAGTACGTTTCAACGTTGCAGAAATTGTATCCGATAGGGGAAAACAAATCATACATGTTAAATACTCACAACCTATATAAAAAATGATGAATTTAGAGTAACATATTTAAGTTAGGATATTATGTTATAGAAGAATGGCCCAAGCATATGAAAATGCTATCGATAAACTCTCACCAACCCAAAATATCATAAGACTTACTCATGTGTATAACTCTATGGTACTTAGTGATAATAATAATACATTTTAAATTATAGGTCATAGAATATCCATATAGGTCTAACAATAGTAATTACATATAGGTAGGGGTGTCAAAACGGGCCGCCCGCTCCGCCCCGCCAAAAGCCCGCCAAAAAATAGAGGGGCGGGTGTAACACCCCGATTTTTAGCAATTAGTTATTTATATTAATTATTGAGTGATTTCATGAAATATTGATTTATGTGATTGTTTACTGTGAATTTTGGTAAACAACCTCTGGTCTATCAATCTAAACGCAAATTGATTTAACTTGCAGGATCGACCACACAAATCCTAGGACGTGTGCTAAGTTTGAGAGACAAGTGTAAATTAAAGAAGATGTAAACTGAACTCCACGTTCGACAATGCTGAAAATAAAGTCTAACTGAACTCCACGTTCGACTACGGGCAATAAAGTAAAGTGAAGACTCGAAATTTAAAGTAATGCAAGTAAAGGGTGCAGAAATTAAAGGCGTCGAATGAGTAAAAGCTTTGAAAGTAAAATGCAACGAACTCCACGTTCTTGGAAAGTAAAGGCTGGGATAATAAAAGTGCTGTCGAAGGTAAGGTGCAGGAAAGTAAAAGACTTTGAAAATAAATGCAATGGATTTAAAGGAGAACTCCACGTTCTTGAAAATGAAAGACTGTGAAAAGTAAAGGCTTGAACATTAAATGCTTGAACGTAAAAATGCAGTCGAAAGTAAAACGCAGAAAGTTTAAATGGCTTTGAACATAAATTTGGCATGGAAGATAAAGTTCAAGAAACTGTAAAGGCATGGAAAGTAAATGGTTGAATCTTAAACATGCTGAAGATAAATTAGATTAATGAAGACAATGGTGTTACATTACGTACATTCTCAAGAAATCGTTTCTCTACACGCGGGTACTTTGAGTTTCTTAGAGTAACTTGTACAAAAATATGAACACCCCATTTACATAGAACTAACTCCTATTTATAGTGCTAGGAAATAACTACTAAGTGGAGGTTACTGCTTCAAACGTGTGGATTTTGGCGCTTTCCCCTTGATCTCAATTGTTCCCATGTTCACAACTGCTCTTATTTAAATTTCAAATATTGGAAATTCCCTCCAATCTTAATATAACCACTGCATCGCTACATCCTCATGGTCGAAGAACCCTTTCAACACTTAGCCATTTTTTTAAGGTTTCTCCACATTTATTCGACTCAGGCCTCTCAAAAAGTTAGGTCGAAGCCTTCTTTACATTAAAAATAATTTTTTAACATTAAAATAGCTTTGATTTTGTCTAGCGTCGAAATTGAGGGTTAACAAATTGCCCCCAAGGAATGTCCTTTCGCCAGACTTGGTAGGAAGGCCATTTCTTGATATAATGCTTATTTCGACGCCTATTTGCATGGCCTTAACTGAACATCCCACTAATTCCCTAATAGCCAAACTATTCAGTTTCTTTAACCCACGCCTCTGACGTCACGCCATCATGACAAATCCCTAAAACGTCTTTTCAGCCGTATTCATCATAACGCCTTTCTTGAAAACAGACGTTAACAGTCTGCATATAACTGCTACTTTTCATCACGCCTTCAGGAGAAAGACACGCGTCCCACTAACCCCTCAGCTTCAACGGTGGATCCAAGTCTCTTGAGATTTTCAAATGTCTATATATACCCACTTCCGCCACTTTGTGAACTTTCCACACTTTTCATATTCTCAAGCAAACTCCTCTTCTCTTCAGTTTTCTCACGCAAGCCCAGCGAAGACACCATCTTTTCATCTTCTTCAACAATGGCATCTACCCAAATTAACCCTCAAGCAAAGAAGACTCAAAGGGGCAAGGCCACTCCATTTAACCAAACCATCCCACCGTTCGCTAACATCCCAGACCCTCAACAAGTAGATAATCGTCGCTGCATGCCAGAACCTACCTCTACAGAATCAAGAGCCATCTACCAATCTCAGGTAATGATTCCCCTAGTTATGTCTGATAAAACTTATGCGTTATCTGGTCCTTTGGCTGAGGTGGACATTTCCAACGAGAGGCTGAGTGAGTTTTTCCCATCATACCGGAGATCCAGACCATTAGGGCAAAAGAGTTTCCCTAAAATTAATTCTGCTGCTGGAGCTTCCCCTGAAGAGATTCCTTTACCCAAGATCATTGTTGGCTATCTCACTGATGGCACTAGACTGGTGAGAGCCGTCAACCCTTGAAAGGAATTCGACCAATGGATGGCAAAGATGGAGAAAGTTAAAGCTGACCATTGGAATGAGATAGGGATCTATAACCTTCTGATGCTGTCGAAGACCAGCATACCCTATTGTCTGAACATGTTGGCAGCATCTTTATACTTTTGGGACAACACCCATTATACATTCCATCTGCCATGTGGAATGGTTACTCGAACCCTTTTCGACGTAGCTGCCATCACGGGGCTTCGTCCAGATGGCGTTGTCTATAATCCTGAGGTTGATGCTGAGGATACCATCAACATTTCAGGCTCCAAACTGACCTACACCCTCTTTATCAAGCACCACTTCAAACAAGAAGATGATGAGGTGTCTGATGAAGAACACATTGCTTTCCTCACAGTCTGGCTATCGAGGTATGTTTTTTGTACAAAGTCTTTGCAGGTCGCTAAGAAGTACCTGCCCCTGGCGAACCAACTCCACCACAACAGAGGGACCTGCCTGAGTGAACTCATTCTGGCGAACCTTTACGAATCTATCAGTGAGGTGGCTTCTTGACTTAAGAATGTGGAAGCCCAAGGTCCTATGCATTTGAGCGGTCCTCTTTGGCTACTTCAACTGTGGCTCAATGCTACATTTGAGGCTAGCATCCCCAGAAAAGGCATAGTCGATGAAGCTTCCGCTGAGATCAGAGAGAGGAGTGTCGAAGGGACACGTCTGGCTAAGCTCACTCCTAATGATGATGGTGAAAACCTTCAAAGGGCTTTCACCAGTTATATAATGATGTTCGCCAAACGCTACGAGTTCACTCCTAGCATGGCACCCTTTGCTCGACGAAGCTATGGCCCTAAGTGGTTTCAAAGGCCATTTCCAAATCCTCTCCAGCCCCTTGATCCAGAGTCTGTTGCCATCTGGGAAGCCTTTTTAATTCCTAGATTCATCATCCACAGGCTGAACTTAGGGAGAGGTCTATCAGCATTGATTGCCTACCAACCAAACTTGTTCTCTCGACAATTTGGGCTGGCCCAGAGCTTCCCTCAGTGCATGTATGAGAGAAAGGGCCAAGTAATTCTTCACACTGCTTGCCTCGACGAGGAAAACCTCTCCCAAACACTCGACAACTGGAGTGAAAAAAGAATAATCTTTTCTCCTGTGTTTTTTGAACCTTCCTTTTTATGCACTTCATCCTTCCACCAATGGTGGTCGAAGCATTATAGTGAGCACTTTCTTGATGTGGCTACATTTTCTTCGTTACTTGACCAAGCATGTAATCATTAACTTGTAACAATTGTATGCTATCTTTCAGCTGTGCCTAGGAAAGCTGCTTCGACTAGAGCTGCCACTTTGCAAAGTGGCAAGGAACAAGGGAGTACACAGGTAAATTTCATCTCCCCTATTTCTGCTTGTACTATGTGAATTTCTTTCTTATATTTGCACTGCCTCTTTAGACTGGTCGAAAACCTCCAACACCTTCCAAGAAAGGTAAGAAGGATACCCCAGCTGTGGTTATAGCTTCGGAGGCCTCAGATGAATCTCCTGAGGAGGTTCTTACAAGAAAAAGGAAAAAACCCATAAAGGCCTCTGGACCCACTGGCCCACCTCCTTCGAAGGTGGCCAAAATACTCGAAAAGGCATCCACCACAAGTGGTGTCGAGAAAGAAACCTCCCAGGTGGCCTTGAGAACCCCTCTTTGTGACCATGGGAGTGATAAATCAAGTCCTGCTGTTGAACAAACTCAGGTATGTGCACCATTGCCCTTTTCTATTATGCTTGACATCTTTCACCTATTATTTCATTCTCACTTTCTCCACTTGTGTTCTTTAGGCACCCATAATCAACAATCCAGATCCCCGACCGACTCCAAGCAACTTCGCCGCCACCACACTTGACGATTCTGTTCCTCACCCAACTTCAGAAAGCCTCACCACCACGCTTCTCAACAGCCAAGGTGAGCCAACTTATCACCCATCTTCTGATATTGGCTCTGGTTTGAGTGAGATTAATCAACCCATTCCACATGTTACAGCAGCTACTGCAGCACCAGCTCCAACCCCAACTCAGCACGCACAAGCTGAGGGAGCTAACTCTGATGAGGATGACGCTTCAAGCCCGCCCCCTATCAATCTGGATGCCTCCATGGACAAAGGCCAGATGGTTGAAGAAGAAAGGCGTGAACCTGAAATCCCAACACACAATGCCACTCCTGATCAACCCACCCCGGCTGATGACCAAGAGAATATGCAACCAGCTGCGGATGAATCTGATGAGGAAATGGGAGGAGGAGAAGATGAAGAGGAAGAAGAATCAGCAGAGGAGGAAGAAGAACAAGCTGAGCCTCGCCCCCACCATGCTCCTTCGCCTATGGTCACTCCACTATCTGGGGACTCGCTGATAGTACTCAAGTGGTCGAACCCACGTGAGTTTTCCAAATTGATTCTTGAGCAAAGGTATGGTTCTTCCTCTGTTTCTTCGACCTCAGCACCAGATGACTTCGCCCAATCAATTCTTCAAGCCATCAAGAAAAAATTCTTCAAAGGGGATATTTACAAAATTCTGGCCTCGGATCCAACTGCAACTGGTTACTTGAAGGACACCCTTGCAAAGATTGAGCTCACTACTCTCAATCCAGATGTCTCTGGTTTTCTGATAGAGCTAACTGCTGTGGTAAACCAAATAGCTGCAGAAATAAAACTGCTCCCCTCGATCAAGGATACCATAGAGAGAACATCTGGCTGTGAGAATGCAGCCTGGTGTGGTGCACAAGAGGCGTACGAAGAGATTCAACGTATGAAGGCTGATCAAAGGAAAAAGCAAGACGATATAGCCTCCAACAAGAAGGACATTGAAGTCTGGAAGCAACAAATCACGGAGCTACAAGCTAAAATTGAAAATGCTGAAAACCGCAACCGTGATTTGCGCCAACTCGACGATACTGAGATAGCTAAAGAAATGAAGAATGCTATTGATCGAATTGAGGCGGCCCAAAGATATAAGAAAGAGCTCGCAGAAGAAAAACTTGACGAATCTTTGTGCAACGCTCGCCTCAAACATCACATAGAGTCTTTTTCTCAGTTGGCGTCGAGGCTTCCCTTCTGATACCTTCGACACCTTTATTTCATTTGTTTAATCATCACTTGTTTCTTGGCCTTTTCAGGCCTTTTATGTAATGACAATTTTATGCCTGTTGGCATTGATTTAATCAATCATTATTATTTTGCCTTTAATTGCTTTCGACCTATATTGCATGATGATGTTCTTTATTGTTATCTTTTATCAGTCAAATTTGCAATTAAGGCATTCTATCTTTTTCTTGGAAAGTCACCCCTCCAGCTTTAAATTCCAAGGCATTAGCCTCTAGCTTTAAAGTAACATTTATAGCATAGCCCCCAGGCCTACTTCCAAGAATAACTCACCTGTTTCCACCGTTTGGCTGGCCAATCCAATCAGCCATTAGCCTCTATAAATTTCTTCCATCTGACTATGTTTTGCGTAGAGGCAACCATGAATAATTCAGAGAAATCCTCAACTAAGAAGATGGCTGGAAAGGCCAAGGCAATTGAGGAAACAAAGAAGGTGGAGGTGCCCCAACAACCTAACGCCTCCGTCGGAGCAACCTCTTCAGCCAAGAAGAGAGAAACCAAAATGAAGATCTCCAAGAAAGGGCGCTCCAGCACCCAAGATTCTGATGATGAGCCAGATGCAGATTATATGGACTTCCTCAAATCCATAGATTGGAGAGATTACGAATAACCTTTCCTTGAGAGAAAAAAAAGTTGTACTAGTTTCTCTTCGCTTTGTATGCCATATTAGCCTGACTTGGCCTATTTTGGCTTTCTTTTATTAAATAAAGCTTATGTTTTAATATGAATCTCCTGCAGCATAGGCTTATATTTTTTCAAATACTTGCCATTTACTTTCAAGATTCTTTTATCTTTGTCTAACTCTTCCACTTCATAAGCCCCATTAGAGAATACTTGTACGACTTGGAATGGTCCTTCCCACTTAGGGGACCACTTGCCCAATGTTCTATCCTTTCGATCTATGGGCAAAATCACCTTCCAAACCAATTCCCCACATGCAAAAGATTTAGATTTAACCTTTTTGTTGTAGGATTCTTCGACCCTCTTCTTTTGTCTTCTCAGCAACTCCAAGGCTCTAAGCCTTTCTTCATCCAAATCCACTAATTCATTCATCATCATTTCCCAATAATTCTCAGAGGGAATTTCATGATGTCTTTGAACTCTTATAGACTGTAGATAAATCTCAATAGGTAATACTGCGTCGTGACCAAAAGTGAGTCGAAACGGGGTAGTGTTGGTAGCCTCTTTGGGGGATGTTCGACACACCCAAAAAACTTGGTCTAACGTCTTGTGCCAATTTCTAGGCCTTTTTCCCACATGTTTCTTGATTAGTCCAATCACTACCTTATTGGAAGCTTCGACTTGCCCATTGGCCTGAGCATAATAAGGTGTAGAAGTTAATAACTTAAACCCTATTTCTTTGGCAAATTCCTGCATCTTTCGACCAGTGAACACTGACCCCTGATCTGTAGTAATTGTTTCAGGAATACCAAATCTATAAATAATGTGATTTTGAATGAACTCAATAACATCTTCCTGACCTATATTCACCAGTGGTATTGCCTCAATCCACTTGGTGAAATAATCAATTCCCACCAAAATATATCTCTGGTTCTTTGAAGATGCTGGTCGAATCTCTCCCACTATATCCAAAGCCCATCCTCTAAAAGGCCATAGTTTCACTATGGAATGTAATTCACTTGCAGGGATGTGCTGTACGCCAGCATGAATTTGACATTCTTGACACCCTTTAGCAAACTCTATGCAATCCTTCAGCATAGTGGGCCAATACATGCCTTGTCGAAACAACTGCCATTTCATTTTCTGGCCAACTTGGTGTGCTCCACATGCCCCGCTATGTACTGTCGAAAGTGCCAAATACGCCTCTGTTTCACTAAGGCATTTCAATAAGATTCCCTCAGGGGTCTTTTTAAACAATTCATTACCCACCAGTACATAGCTTAAAGCTTGATATCTGATTTTTCGCTCTGTCGAAGCCGTTGGGTTTTGCAAATATTCAACTATGGGCTTCCTCCAATCTTCATCTGTTAAATTATCTATGGCAAAAATTTCAAAATTTTCGCCATCTATGCGCCCAAGCTTAGTTGTTTCTAAGTCTGATGGGCATAATCCAACAGCCACCACCTTACCTCTTGCTTTAATTACTTCTTGAAGGTTTCCTTTCGACACCTTGTATCCAGAGGCAATTTGAGCCAAGTCGTTAGCAACTTGGTTCTCTATTCTAGGTATGTGTTGGATGGCCACTACCTCAAATTTCTTTAATAATCTATTGGCTATCACAAAGTACATAATGATATTTTCTTTAACACATTTATACTCCTTTGTGATTTGTTTTATAACCAACTCTGAATCTCCCATTATTTCGACTCTAGTTGCCCCCAATTCTAACAAAATTTCAAGGCCAGCAATTAATGCTTCATATTCAGCCTCATTGTTAGAGCAAGGCCCTTCGACCTTGTACTTGAATTTTGTTGGAATTTTTTCAGGAGAAATAATGTGTATTCCTACTCCTGTTCCACTTTTATGACTTGATCCATCAAAGTATAACTTCCAGGATTTTAATTCGACGTAATTCAAATCATTTTCATTTATGGAGTGATCGACTATAAAGTCTGCAACTATTTGACCTTTCACAGCTTTTAAAGGTTGATATGTTAAGGAAAATTCTGTTAAGGCTAATGCCCATTTGCCAATTCGACTATGCAAAATAGGTTTAGATAACATATGTTTTACAACATCAAAGTGAGACGAAACATAGACATCAACAGGTTTTATATATTGCTTCAGTTTAGTACAAGAGAAATACAAGCATAAACATAACTTTTCAATCATGCTATACCTAGTTTCTGCATCATTTAAAACTCGACTAAGGTAATAAATGGCTCTTTCGACTCCATTTTCATCCTCCTGAGCTAACATGCTCCCTAGAGTTTAATCTTATGCAGCTATATACAATCTCATACTTTTGTTTCTACAAGGTGGTGAAAGAATTGGAGGGTGGCTTAGGTACTCCTTGATCTTGTCGAAGGCTTCCTGCTGTAATTGCCCCCACTCGAAACCATCTTTGTTAAAATGAAGCAATGGCGAAAAAGCTTGTGTTTTGCCACTCAGGTTGGATATAAACCTTCTTAAGAAGTTGATTTTGCCCAACAATGACTGCAACTCCTTTTTATTTGATGGCGCTTTCGCCTCCATTATGGCTTTGGTTTTATTCTGATTTATTTCAATCCCTTTCTTGTGGACCACAAAGCCTAAGAAATCCCCTGCCTTGCAGTGCGAATGAATTTGCAACGAAGCAGTCTTTCGACTTCCTCTTTGATCTTTGACAATATCTCTGGTGCAAACCGTCTTGGATTTTGCTTGACTGGTTTTTTCCCAGGCGTCATAGGCAACCTGTGTTCGACCAACTCCCTGCTCAAACCAGGCATCTCATCATAATCCTAGGCGAAGCAGTCTTTGAACTCTCTCAACAGCTGAACTACTTCGACCTTCAACTGGGGATCAAGATTGGCACTGATGTAGGTAGGCCTTTTGGTTGTCCCCTCACTGAGGTCCACTTCCTCTAAAGGATCTTGTGCTAGCATTTTTATATTATTTGCCAACGGATCCTTCTCAAATCCCAAAGGCTCATCTTCATAGATGGCGTCGAGCCTCTGGCTTTGCTCTCCAGTTTCAACCTTATCTGGAGGTTTTGGGTCAAAGTCCTTACCAGGACCTTCTTGATATACTTCAGAAATGGCTTCACCAGCCATATAATCATTGGCGGCTTCCAAAGCCACTTGTAGTTTTGTTTCGGCCACATAGGCCGAAATTCTTTTCAAAGCGTCGAACTCAGTCATGATCACTGAATTCATCTCCCCACCCTGTGGGCTCTATTGGAGGCGTGCCTAAGCATGGCAATCTTCCTCCCGGTACCTCCCTGTCCTATCTGAAACCTTCAACAGGGTGTAAGTACAACGAATAAAACATTTCCTCGTCAGGTGTAAACTCAAAATCAGCTGGAGGACATGGAGCAATGTTCGCCATATGTTTCTCAAATTGCCTACTATCCACATGATTAACAGGTACCTTGAAGTACCCTTGATCAGCTTCAATGTTTTCCACTATCCCATCTGGTCTCCAGATTGTGATTCTCTGATGCATAGATGAGGGTACTGCTCATATCCCATGAATCCACTCCCTACCTAAGAGTAGATTATAGTTAGCCTTTGTTTCGACGACCATGAACACTGTTGGTCTGGTAATAGTTCCCACAGTGAGATCCACCTAAATCACTCCCAGAGTGGAACCAACTTTGCCTTCATAGTTCGATAGAACCATGTTGTGGGGTTTAGTATCAGTCTCAAATTTTGCAATCTTGCTCAACAAAAATCTTGGCATCAAATTAACCGTCACACCACAGTCTACCAAAATTTTGTTGACAGGGACGTTCTCCACTTTTCCAGTAATGTAAAGAGACTTCAAATGACACTTCATTGCCTCTGTGGGACGCTCGAAGAAAGCATTCTGTTCTTCAACGCACCCATTGTTCATGATGTAATAGCACACAGGCTTGTGTGCCATCATTTCCAATTCAGCAGTTTGGTCTAAGTCTTCGACCTCTGAGACTTGACCAAATTCTCTTGGCATCACTGACACCACATTTACCAAAATGTCTAAGGAAGTCGCTGACTCATTGTCGAAGTTATCCGTCATATCCTCATCCTCTTCGACCTTCTTTTCTGGCTGAATAGTAAACAACTTTCGTCGTATGGGCATCTTCTCCATTGCCCCAACCACATTGGTGCTTGACTCCCCTTGCACCTGAGCCTCCCTGACAGCTTTTCGCCTGCGCTGTTCTCTTCGCCATTGCGATCTAGACATTGGGTTTTTACCCTTGTAGTTCTGAGAAATGTATGCTGATTTGTTTGTGGTGTGATTCTCTTTTCTGTACTCAAATGACGAACCTCTTTCCACATCAAACTTCTCCCACTTTTTCTTCTGTCCTCTCCCTTCGACAGGCTTGATCCAACTACCTGTTGGCACATTCGCAGTTGGTTTGAACGTACCTGGCCTAATTCCTGGTGCTTGGTTTTTTCGCCCTGTCGAAAGTCGCCTATGGTCAAAACCTCTGTGCCCCTTGTTCACCTTCTGCCCCCAGCTTTCACCAGCCTTCTTGACACCTTCTAGCTTGTGGGCAGCTTTTTCATCAAAAATGGCGCTGCACCTGGGACACAGCATTACTCCAGAGCCTTTTTTCTGGCAACGATGCAAGAAGTCCACGATTGTCTCTTCTGGCTCAGGATAATCCATTTTATTGTGCTTCTCTTGCTCATCTACCTTATTCAATTGTTCATCTTTTCGATCCGTAACTTCGACCATGTTGACATCCATTATGTCCTTCAGGCGCATCTTGGAGAAGCTGGCTTCCAGACTTTCAGTGGTCAAGCAGCCACCACCTACTGCTACTTTTGCAGCTCTTTGGGAAGCTTTTTCCCAAGCAGCTTTCTCAGCCTCCACCATCTCCTCAGCATTGACTCTCTCGACATCAGGAGATGTTTTGAAAAAAATTTCAGCAGCCATGCATATCCAATTTTCCACCAGACAACCATCCATGTCCAGCATCTCTCCAACCAAGAGCATGTCATCGTCCAATTCCTTAACAACTTGAACTTTAGGGGCATTTCTACCCATAGTCTCATTGGTGTTGACACTATCTGAGCTAGAATCAGACTCTTCAGCCAATTCGACCATGTTAATGCCCTCATTGGCATTTATCTTCCACCCACTTACGGTCATATCCAAAACCTTAGCAGCAGAATCTATTTCAACAAACTTATCAGCAGTTTCTTTGGTCACCAACATTAGACTGGTACCATCAACGTTTAGGCCACTTGCAGCCTTACTAGCAGCCTTACTAGAACCTTCAATTATCACAGAACTGGTGGCGAAGTCTTCAGTAACCTCCACCATGTTGACTGACTCATCGAATCCCTCTGTGGCCTCCACCATCTGAACCTCGTGAGGCTCTGTATAGTTGGCCTCTGCAACTTGCAATGGGTTAGAGTCAATCTTCATCTGGGATTTGCCTTTTTCCCCAAACTTCAGCCTTCCTTCCTGGATAGCATTTTGCACCAAATCCCTGAAAAGAAAACATTGAGAAGTTTTATGACCCAAAAAATTATGGTACTTACAAAAACCTCTTTTCTTTCTTTGTTCTAAAGGTGGCGTTTTAGCACCAGCAGGCACTATCATTTGCCCATCTTTAACTAACAAATCAAAAATTTCGTCACATTTAGTGACGTCGAAGGTATATGTTTTCTTAGGGAATTTGTCGTTAGATTCGACATGATTTTTTCCTTCGGAAGGGGCTAATAATTTGCAAGCATAAGGTGGACCTTGCTTTAACTCAGCAACGTCAACCTCATTTTCGTCGAAACAAGATGGTTCACCATACAGATTCTCCACATCTTCCTTGCATTCGACAAACGCTACTTTTTTATCCCTACTGAATTTGGCCTTTTCTTCTTTTAGCCTTTCTAGCTGTCGAACCCTATCAGCCAGCTGGGCCATATCTCTAAGATATTAGGTATCTAATTTCTTCCTAATGGAGTAATCTAGACCCCCAGCAGCCATTTCGACCAACTCATGTTCTGGCACTTGAGTAAAGCACCTGGCTTCAAGAAGTCGAAACCTATTCAGGTAATCATCAATTGGCTCAGTGACTTTGCGTTTAATGCTAGCCAATTCTTTCAAACTAATCTTAGTTTGCCCCATGTAGAACTGTTCATGAAACAAACGTTCTAATTGGGTCCAATTGTATATGGAGTTTGGAGGCAACGTAGTAAACCATGTGAAGGCATTCTTGGTAAGGGAACTTAGGAAGTATTTGATCCTAAGGCTTTCGTCAGCTGCAATCTCGCCCGCTTCGATCAAATATCTAGCTACATGTTCGACAGTAGACTCAGTAGTATCTCCTGAAAACTTGCTGAACTTTGGAAACTTCATCCTAGGGGGTAGTTCTGCTTGGAGAATGTAATCCACTATAGGTGAAGTATAATTTGGCCTGGTGAAGCCAAAATTCATACCATTTCTAGTCATTATCCTTTCAACCATGGCTGCAAGATTATTTTCTTCTGCTTGATTCTGGTGTCGAACCTGCCTAAGTAGTTGATCTGCATTTTGGTTCCTGTTCACCATCACTACTGGTTCTTCCTCCACCTGGTATGGCATCTGGTTTCTTGGCGGTTCGACTCTAAAATGATCAACCATCTCTTGATCCTCCAAGTTAGCATCAGGTATCTGACGTGGATGACGTCTTGGGATATCTTCGACAACCGTTGCTCTTCGATCTACTGCTGGTACTCCCATGAAATCAGCCATGCGTGCCACTTGTGCAGCCAGTTGTTGGTTAGTTTGGGTTGTATTTTGAATCAAAGGTTGAAACACTTCTCCCATTGTCTGAGACAATGTATGTACTATTTGCATGTTACTTTCATCCATCTGCTGTCTCAAATAATTTATGGATGTATTTGTAAGGCTAGGTGTTTGAACAGAGTAACCAACACCTAGATTCTGGTTATTTCGTCCTCCTGATCCTGACCCTTGTAGTGGCGAAGACACAACAGTTTCTGAAAACACAGGTGGAGCATTCTGCAGGTTTTGCATCATTGATGTAGGCATACCATAGGGTTGACTCCTTGACCCTGGATGGGGGTGTTGGTGAATTAGAACTTTGTAGTCCTATGTATTCCAACACAGGTTGAGTATATGATTTTGTACATGTTGATCCTGGCTCAGACGCTACTAATGGAAGTGACTCCTGTCCTCCTGTCGAAGACACTGGTGATGGTGTGCTTTGAGTCCCAATACTGCTACTGGACTGAGTGTTTGAAATACTCCCTTGAGGATCAACTTGTTGATTGGCATTGGTTGTCATTTTCTTAGTGTATCTTCTCTTTGGTATTCCTTCGTTTGCTGTGGCTAACTTCCCACTTCTCAATAACATACAACGAAAGTGCTTCTTCACCAAGAGAAATGAGGTTGACAAAAAGGTTTAGCTTAACACTGGGTCCCACCAGGTGTGCCAATTTGTTTACTGTGAATTTTGGTAAACAACCTCTGGTCTATCAATCTAAACTCAAATTGATTTAACTTGCAGGATCGACCACACAAATCCTAGGACGTGTGCTAAGTTTGAGAGACAAGTGTAAATTAAAGAAGATGTAAACTGAACTCCGCGTTCGACAATGCTGGAAATAAAGTCTAACTAAACTCCACGTTCGACTACGGGCAATAAAGTAAAGTGAAGACTCGAAATTTAAAGTAATGCAAGTAAAGGGTGCAGAAATTAAAGGCGTCGAATGAGTAAAAGCTTTGAAAGTAAAATGCAACGAACTCCACGTTCTTGGAAAGTAAAGGCTGGGATAATAAAAGTGTTGTCGAAGGTAAGGTGCAGGAAAGTAAAAAACTTTGAAAATAAATGCAATGGATTTAAAGGAGAACTCCACGTTCTTGAAAATGAAAGACTGTGAAAAGTAAAGGCTTGAACATTAAATGCTTGAACGTAAAAATGCATTCGAAAGTAAAACGCAGAAAGTTTAAATGGCTTTGAACATAAATTTGGCATGGAAGATAAAGTTCAAGAAACTGTAAAGGCATGGAAAGTAAATGGTTGAATCTTAAACATGCTGAAGATAAATTAGATTAATGAAGACAATGGTGTTACATTACGTACATTCTCACGAAATCGTTTCTCTACACGCGGGTACTTTGAGTTTCTTAGAGTAACTTGTACAAAAATATGAACACCCCATTTACATAGAACTAACTCCTATTTATAGTGCTAGGAAATAACTACTAAGTGGAGGTTACTGCTTCAAACGTGTGGATTTTGGCGCCTTCCCCTTGATCTCAACTGTTCCCACATTCACAACTGCTCTTATTTAAATTTCAAATATTGGAAATTCCCTCCAATCTTAATATAACCACTGCAGCGCTACATCCTCATGGTCGAAGAACCCTTTCAACACTTAGCCATTTTTTTAAGGTTTCTCCACATTTATTCGACTCAGGCCTCTCAAAAAGTTAGGTCGAAGCCTTCTTTACATTAAAAATAATTTTTTAACATTAAAATAGCTTTGATTTTGTCTAGCGTCGAAATTGAGGGTTAACAGTGATTTATCTAATTTATTTGAAATATTTGATTTAAATGAATTACTTGATTTAGTGAACTTATATGAATTAATTGATTTAATTGATTAAATTGAAATATGTGATTTAATTTATTATTTGAAAATAAATTGAATTGTGAAATTTATCTAATTATTTATTATAGTTAGATTGTTAGTATTTAGTAAACTATTTAATTTATTCTATTTAAGAGAATTTATGGTTACTAGAATTAATGGGCTTTGAGGGAGGTGTTAGAAGTAAAAGAAAATAATGGTTGAGTTAGGCTCATTTTATTGAATGAATAGTAGGGTTTTAGTAAGATAGTTAGTAAGGTTGGGAAAACAAAAAACAGAAAAATTAGAAGAGGAAAAGTGTACAGGAAGAGGAGAGGAAGGAGGAAATCAAAGAACAAGAGCAAATTCATCAAGAAATTCAAGGTAATGGTGGGTTTTTCTCTCATTATTGAGATTATTGGGTGTTGATTATTGGGTAGAAATAGAGTTAGTGAAAAATCCCCAAAATTTTTCTATGAAATTGAAATTAATTAGGTTAATGATTATTTCTGAAATTATTAATTTTTGATGTTTAGAAATTGATTTTTGGTAATAATTTAGAGATCCATTTAATCTTTAGAATATCCATTTGAAATTAAAATATACAATTTGTTCCGTGTCCTTTTTATATCAAGTTTCTTTTCATAATTATTTAGTATGCTTACGTTCAGCTTGTGATGGTGAATTCTTTTGTACGAATTTGATTGGTATGTATGTAGTAGCTGCGAGGTTAATTTTACGACGATCCGTGTTAATGTTAATTAGCATTATGAATTTTATTACACTGGTTGGTCATCATATTGATATTTGTAGAGTTCTAGTTGGTTTCACAGAACTCTTTCTATGACTTTAATAAACTTAAAGTCTTAAGTCTTTATTCCAGATTTTGAATTTACATTTTGTTTTGCACTGCTATTGAATTATTAACTTATTTTGCATTGTTCTGTTTGCTAACTACTACTTTCTCATTTGGTACTTCAAACTGTCTAGCAGCTCCTAGTGTAGTATAGTGTAACAAATATAAGAAATTAACTAAGATATTTGTAATGTAGAATTTTCCCTGCAATGTGTAGATATGGTTTGTAAGAGTGGGAGTTGAAGTACATTAAGGTAGTCTTGTTCCATGAGAATCATGCGCTGTATATAAAATATACATTATTATTATTAATATTTTTTTATTAAGAACTAAATGTATTGCTAAAGTTAATTAAAGACAAATTTGAATATTGATTAACTATTTAATTATTAATTATTAAATATTGAATATTTATTAAATCTGAATTATTTATTTAAATATTAATTATTTGAGTAAATATTAGTTAATTACCAAATATAGATTATTTAAAAATTGTTTGTTTATTTAAATATCAATTCATATTTATTGAATAGTGGAATTTATTGAATATTGGATTCAATTATTGGTGATTGATTAATTAATTTATATTGTATCGATATTTGTGTTTTGTGAATTGTGATTGGATCGAGCTGATCCTTGTGTATAAATTGCTAATTGTGGTGATGATTTTTAAAGTATGAGTACTTGATTATAAAATGTGATTGTGTGTGCAATTGTGTGATAATTCAAGTGTGATGAATTATTGGAGATATGCATGATATTAAGATTAGAGAATGGTCTTAATTGCATATGGTTGTTGATTGCATACACATCATTTGTGTCAAGAGGCAATGCTTGCTAGTTCCGTGGGAGCTAGTGACTTGTCCCAAACCTAGATAGGGGTTTGAAAGCTTAGAGAACGGGCTTTGTGTGTTATTGGTCTAGAGAACGGACCCAGTTTAAATGTAAAAACCGAAAAAAAATAACAAGTGTTGGTACCACATGGCATGAGTTGCATTGAGTTTGCATCGAGTCGCATGGCATATATGATTGTTATATGGAAGTATGTGTGTGATTGTGACTTGTTGAGTATTGGAATGTGAGATGAATTGTGTCGATACTTGAGTGATTCTTGTTGATGAATATGGAAGTGTGGGATTGTTTGCATTTATGTTTACATGCTTTACATTAATCATTATCTTATAATTTCAATATTGATGTGAATTCTCACCCTTCTGTTGGAATGATATTTTATATGACATCGCCCAGGTACTGAAGATTAGAGTTGCTTGCTAGTACGAGGATAGCTATTTGGAGTAGCTTGTTTAGCTTCCTTATTTATTTTGGGTCGAGTCGTGCTCTGATTATGTAACACTGGAGAACGTTTGATTCATCTTTTGAGAGATACGATTGTATACTCTGTTTATTTGTTAATCTGATTTGAATTTTACGGTGAAGTGGCTTTTTATGCCTAAGTTGATTTAATGAAGGAAATTTATTTGAGACTTGAATGTTATGAGATTTTTAATGAAAGTGATTCCGCTGCTACATGCTAATGTGAAATTTTTTGAAAAGCATGAAATTACTAAAGTGTTAATGAGCATGACAGGTGTTGTATGATGTTTTATGATTATGTGTGACACCCTTAAGTGAATATCATGATTATTTACTCTGATTTATTATATGTTTTCCGCGGGGTTTAGAAGGGTGTTACATTAGTGGTATCAGAGCAGGTCGGTCTATCCGGCCAGGTTGTCGAATGTTGTTTATTCCCTAGTATGCGACATGTGTGTGAAAACACTGTCGGTACACGTTTGTCTTTCTAACCTTTGTCTGCAGGAGTGGGATTGAAACAAGTGGGGGAGAATCTTGTGCTTCTCCAAGATGTTTCAAGTGTGGAGTGGTGACTCAGTGTGTCGTTGAACGCTATTAAAGTTTGGTAAAGATGGTTTATGCCCCTCCACGATTGTCGGTTGTCTATTGACAAATTGAGGAACTGATCACCCTTAATCTCTTGTTGATAGTAGACGAGATCGTGTTGGATGGAATAGACGTGTCTTGCGAGCTTAGATGTCGTGTAGAGTTAGTTATTTGGAGTTAAGTCAAGTGCTTACAAATTATTTTGATGAGTCAGTGCAGGATGGTGCTGAGATGTTTATGTTGATGGCAACTTTGAGTATTTGTGAAAATGGAGAAGTTGGTGCTTTGCTAATTGGTTGTGATTTTTCAGAGGTTTTTCCTGATGAGATAAGTGATTTACCGCTGGAACGCGAGGTGGAGTTTTCGATCGACTTAGTTCCTGGAACTAGTCCGGTATCGATGGCTCCATATCGTATATCCGCATCGGAGTTGAAAGAGTTGAAGAGTCAACTTGAGGATTTGCTTGAGAAGAGGTTTATTCGTCCAAGTGTGTCACCGTGGGGTGCACCAGTTTTGTTGGTTAAGAAGAATGAAGGTTCTATGAGACTTTGTGTGGACTATAGACAATTGAACAAGGTGGGTGACTATCAAGAATAAGTATCCACTTTTGAGGATTGATGATTTGATGGATCAGTTGGTTGATGCAAGTGTGTTCAGTAAGACAGATTTGAGGTTTGGGTATCATCAGATTCGTGTGAAGGCTGACGATATTCAAAAGACTGCTTTCAGAACAAGGTATGGACATTATGAGTATTCTGTGATGCCATTTGGTGTGACTAATGCACCAGGTGTATTTATGGAGTACATGAATAGGATTTTCCATCCTTATTTGGACAAGTTTATGGTTGTGTTCATTAATGATATTTTGATCTATTCGAAGAGTGAAGAGGAACATGTTGAGCATCTGAAGATTGTGTTATCTGTGTTGAGAGAGAAGTAGTTGTATGCTAAATTTTCTAAGTGCGAGTTTTGGTTAAAGGAAGTTAGTTTTCTTGGACATGTGATTTCGAGTAGAGGTATTGCAATAGATTCATCGAAGGTTGAATCGGTATCGCAATGGGAACCTCCGAAATCAGTTTTTTTTAGATTATAAGTTTTCTTGGTTTGGCAGGTTATTATTGGAATTTATTGAAGGATTTTCTAAGTTATCCTTGCCATTGACGCTATTGACTAGGAAGGGTCAAGCTTTTGTTTGGGATGCAAAGTGTGAGGAAAGTTTTCAAGAGCTTAAGAGGAGATTGACGACAACTCCTGTTTTGGTTTTACCGAATTCGTCAGAACCACTTGTTGTGTATTGTGATGCTTCTTTGATGGGTTTAGGAGGTATGTTGATGCAAAATCGACAAGTTGTAGCTTATGCTTCAAGGAAACTTAAAGTGCATGAGAGGAATTATCCGCCGGATGACTTAGAGTTGGCCGTTGTTGTGTTTGTGTTGAAACTTTGGAGGCATTATTTGTTTGGTACGAGATTTGAGGTGTATAGTGATCATAAGAGTTTGAAATATCTCTTTGACCAGAAGGAATTGAATGCGAGGCAAAGGAGATGGTTTGAACTTTTGAAAGATTATGATTTTGGTTTGAATTACCATCCGGGTAAAGCGAACGTGGTAGCTGATGCATTGAGTAGGAAATCTTTGCATATGTCTATGATGATGGTAAAAGAGTTGGAAATGATTGAACAATTCTGTGATTTGAGTTTGGTGTGTGAGATGACTTCTTATGGAGTCCGACTTGGTATGTTGAAGCTTACTAGTGGCATTCTCGATGAGATTCGAGGAGGTCAAAAATCTGATTTGAGTTTGGTTGATCGGTTGACTTTGATCAATCAAGGTCAAGGTGGTGATTTTCGGATTGATGAGAACGACATCATGAGGTGTCGTGATAGAGTTTATGTTCCGGATATTGTTGAGATGAAGAAGAGTATTCTTGAGGAAGGACATCGTAGTGGATTAAGTATTCATCCGGGTGCTACTAAGATGTACCAAGATTTGAGGAAAGTATTTTGGTGGCCTCGTATGAAGAAGGATATTGCCGACTTTGTGTATTCTTATTTGACTTGCCAGAAGTCGAAGATTGAGCATCAGAAACCGTCGAGTTTGATGCAACCGTTATCTATTCCTGAGTGGGAATGGGATAGCATATATATATGGATTTTGTTTCTGGTTTACCTAGAACACCGAGCAACTTTGAAGCTATTTGGGTTATTGTGGATAGATGGACGAAATCTGCTCACTTTATTCCTATGCGTATGGATTACCCGTTGGAGAGATTGGCGAAGCTGTACATTGAGAGGATTGTCAGTTTGCATGGTATTCCATCTGGCATTGTGTCAGATAGAGATCCGAGATTCACTTCGAGATTTTGGGAGAGTTTGCAAGGTGCCTTGGGTACGAAGTTGCGGTTGAGTTCTGCTTATCATCCGCAGACCGATGGACAGACTGAGAGGATGATTCAGTCACTTGAGGATCTTTTGAGAGCTTATGTGTTGGAGAAAGGAGGAGCTTGGGATAGCTACTTGCCTTTGATTGAGTTCACATATAACAACAGCTTTCATTCTAGTATCGGTATGGCACCGTTTGAGGCATTGTATGGTAGGCGGTGTAGGACATCGTTGTGTTGGTATGAGTCGGGAGAGAGTTCCGTGGTTGGACCCGAGATCATTCAACAAACCACTGATAAGATTAAGATGATTCAGGAGAAGATGAAGATTTCTTAGAGTCGTCAGAAGAGTTATCATGACAAGAGGAGAAAAGCACTTGAGTTTCAAGAAGGAGATCATGTGTTTCTTCGAGTCACTCTAATAACTGGTGTTGGTAGGGCGTTGAAGTCGCGTAAGTTGACACCGCGTTTCATTAGTCCTTATCAAATCTTGTAGAGGATAAGAGAGGTAGCCTATCGGATTGTGTTGCCTCCGTCGCTTGCTAATCTCCATGACGTGTTCCATGTATCTCAGTTGAGGAAATACATTGCGGATCCGTCTCATGTAGTCCAAGTAGATGATGTGCAGGTGAGAGATACCTTGATTGTGGAGACATCACTTATGCGGATTGAGGATCGAGAGTCGAAGCAACTTCGAGGTAAAGAGATCGCGTTGGTGAAGGTCGCTTGGGGAGGACCGGCCGATGGAGACGTGACTTGGGAGCTTGAGAGTCAGATGAGGGAGTCATAGCCCGAGTTATTCGTTTGAGGTAATTTTCGAGGGCGAAAATCTTTTAAGTGGGGGAGAGTTGTAACACCCCGATTTTTAGCAATTAGTTATTTATATTAATTATTGAGTGATTTCATGAAATATTGATTTATGTGATTTATCTAATTTATTTGAAATATTTGATTTAAATGAATTACTTGATTTAGTGAACTTATATGAATTAATTGATTTAATTGATTAAATTGAAATATGTGATTTAATTTATTATTTGAAAATTAATTGAATTGTGGAATTTATCTAATTATTTATTTTAATTAGATTGTTAGTATTTAGTAAACTATTTAATTTATTCTATTTAAGAGAACTTATGGTTACTAGAATTAATGGGCTTTGAGGGAGGTGTTAGAAGTAAAAGAAAATAATGGTTGAGTTAGGCCCATTTTATTGAATGAATAGTAGGGTTTTAGTAAGATAGTTAGTAAGGTTGGGAAAACAAAAAACAGAAAAATTAGAAGAGGAAAAGTGTAGAGGAAGAGGAGAGGAAGGAGGAAATCAAAGAACAAGAGCAAATTCATCAAGAAATTCAAGGTAAGGGTGGGTTTTTCTCTCATTATTGGGATTATTGGGTGTTGATTATTGGGTAGAAATAGAGTTAGTGAAAAATCCCCAAAAATTTTCTATGAAATTGAAATTAATTAGGTTAATGATTATTTCTGAAATTATTAATTTTTGATGTTTAGAAATTGATTTTTGGTAATAATTTAGAGATCCATTTAATCTTTAGAATATCCATTTGAAATTGAAATATACAATTTGTTCCGTGTCCTTTTTATATCAAGTTTCTTTTCATAATTATTTAGTATGCTTACGTTCAGCTTGTGATGGTGAATTCTTTTGTACGAATTTGATTGGTATGTATGTAGTAGCTGCGAGGTTAATTTTACGACGATCCGTGTTAATGTTAATTAGCATTATGAATTTTATTACACTGGTTGGTCATCATATTGATATTTGTAGAGTTCTAGTTGGTTTCACAGAACTCTTTCTATGACTTTAATAAACTTAAAGTCTTAAGTCTTTATTCCAGATTTTGAATTTACATTTTGTTGTGCACTGCTATTGAATTATTAACTTATATTTCACTGTTCTGTTTGCTAACTACTACTTTCTCATTTGGTACTTCAAACTGTCTAGCAGCTCCTATAGTATAGTGTAACAAATATAAGAAATTAACTAAGATATTTGTAATGTAGAATTTTCCCTGCAATGTGTAGATATGGTTTGTAAGAGTGGGAGTTGAAGTACATTAAGGTAGTCTTGTTCCATGAGAATCATGCGCTGTATATAAAATATACATTATTATTATTATTATTTATTTTTTTTATTAAGAACTAAATGTATTGCTAAAGTTAATTAAAGACAAATTTGAATATTGATTAACTATTTAATTATTAATTATTAAATATTGAATATTTATTAAATTTGAACTATTTATTTAAATATTAATTATTTGAGTAAATATTAGTTAATTTCCAAATATAGATTATTTAAAAATTGTTTGTTTATTTAAATATCAATTCATATTTATTGAATAGTGGAATTTATTGAATATTGGATTCAATTATTGGTGATTGATTAATTAATTTATATTTAATCGGTATTTGTGTTTTGTGAATTGTGATTGGATCGAGCCGATCCTTGTGTATAAATTGCTAATTGTGGTGATGATTTTTAAAGTATGAGTACTTGATTATAAAATGTGATTGTGTGTGCAATTGTGTGATAATTCAAGTGTGATGAATTATTGGAGATATGCATGATATTAAGATTAGAGAATGGTCTTAATTGCATATGGTTGTTGATTGCATACGCATCATTTGTGTCAAGAGGCAATGCTTGCTAGTTCCGTGGGAGCTAGTGACTTGTCCCAAACCTAGAGAGGGGTTTGAAAGCTTAGAGAACGGGCTTTGTGTGTTATTGGTCTAGAGAACGGACCCGGTTTAAATGTAAAAACCGAAAAAAAATAACAAGTGTTGGTACCACATGGCATAAGTTGCATTGAGTTTGCATCAAGTCGCATGGCATATATGATTGTTATATGGAAGTATGTGTGTGATTGTGACTTGTTGAGTATTGGAATGTGAGATGAATTGTGTGGATACTTGAGTGATTCTTGTTGATGAATATTGAAGTGTGGGATTGTTTGCATTTATGTTTACATGCTTTACATTAATCATTATCTTATAATTTCAATATTGATGTGAATTCTCACCCTTCTGTTGGAATGATGTTTTATACGACATCGCTCAGGTACTGAAGATTAGAGTTGCTTGCTAGTACGAGGATAACTATTTAGAGTAGCTTGTTTAGCTTCCTTATTTATTTTGGGTCGAGTCTGTCGCGGTGAAAATTGGATACCATAGTTATTGGTTAACTAGGATCGCATTTTTAATGTCACCACCGGTCTTTGATTTTATCCAAAGGAAGGGAGAAAAAACCGAATTCCCACAATGCAATGCAAATGCACTAAGATTCTAAGTTCGGGGGTTGGTTATACCTTGGGAAGGTGCTAGCATCCTAGATATCTGTAGTACTCTACAGGAACCTCTTGATTCATTTATGTTATTTGTTATCTGTTATGCTAAGGGTTTAAAGGGTAGGTGATGTATAATTTAATTCCTAAGTGTGCTCGACAAGATATCGCATCTTATGCCTACATATCCTGTCAGGAAGGAATCAAAGCACTTGTAGTTCTTCCTTAAAGATACTAAACGTTTGAAGGTTTAGGAAAAGAAGATGAGTCATCATCTTAAGAAAGACCACCACAATTTTTTGAAAATGTTTGTATGTTGTGGGGCATGGGATTGTATGTCCCTTTCTTTGAGATGATTAACATCTAATTCTCTTGTGTGGAGAATTTGGTAGGCAAAAGTTTGATTTAAGAAATCAAAGTTGTGAGGGGACTAACCTAGGAAATCTATCCTAAGTTGTCTAATTGCCTTATCTTAAGGTGACGATTATGAATGCAAATGATATGCACCATGCACAATAACATGGTCATCATGCATGGGATTTTCCTTTGGATATTAATGCAATTAAATTACGTTATTTAGGCGAGGGTG
Source organism: Lathyrus tuberosus (assembly GCA_022829125.1). NCBI lineage: Eukaryota > Viridiplantae > Streptophyta > Magnoliopsida > Fabales > Fabaceae > Lathyrus > Lathyrus tuberosus. The sequence continues at coordinate 124,113 of JALAZF010000018.1, forward strand.
CTAGCAGAGTAATGCTAGACTTGTGTCTGGTGACCAAATGGTTGAATGCGATGCACGAAGGCGATCGACTTACATGGGTAGAAAATGGGCTCGACGTTGGATCGAGAATTTTGATATTGCTTTGAAAAGGTTTGGACAATAACAAATAAGCATGTGAATGGAAGTAAGACATCATAAATATACAAGTGATAAAATAATGATAGTTAAAGCATGATACAAGTTACAACCTTGATATGAGATAATATGATGGAAGTAACATAAGCATGAAGATGGCAATATGTTTCATGGTGAAGTATGGGTAGGATGAACATGGTTAATGACACATTAGTATGCTTCAAATAGAATGATTAAAATGATATCAACATGCTTCGAATAGAAAAAATGATATCAACATGCTTCAATCTTTAGGAAGACAAACATGTAGAATGATATTAAAAGGGATGATAAAGAAGAATGATATTCATGTAAAAGTCGAAAATATGACAAGTCAACATGGATATATTAACTTAAGAATTAAACAAAGATGCTTAACAATGATATTGATAATTAAACCAAGAATGGATAATTAATTGACAACATAATAGAAATTAACAATTTCAACACACAAGGTAATTAAAAATTAACCACATGGACGATTAATCATCTAGAAATTGACCATTAACCAAAACTTTAGAACTAGAAAGTGACAAATTCAAAATCAAGACACAAATTGGTAATTTGACAACATGATTAAAAATAACAATTAATGTCACAATTAGAAGTTAACAACTTAAGATGTAATTAATTATTAAAATTAAAACTAACACAACAATTAGCAATTAAAATATAATTAACAATAATAAAGCATCACATATTAATTAATGATAAAATAAATAATTAAGGGACAAACTATGAAAATAAATATTTTTAGGTTTTTCTGAATATATAAAATATTTTAAGTAAGATAAATAAAAGAGGTTTCAAAGAAAAGAAAGGATTTTGGAGTAAAAAAGTTGAAATAAAATGCAGAGGGGGTGTATTAGTGATTTGGTTCAGCTAAGAATAATAAAAGAAAATAAATGGGCTAGAATATGAGGGTGTTAATAGTGAAAGGCGCGAGGCCCAGGAGGGAGAGGAAAAGCTTTCAGGAGAAAAATGAAAAAATTCCCAAAAGGTTGATCCGCTGGATCGAACCTGGGACATTGTGGTGAAAGTGAAAGGCAAGGCATATGGTGAACCGTTGGGACGGCGTTTACATCTGATATATAATACGCATCCATTAATATATAAGCCAAGATAATCCATAAAAAAATATTAAATGAAACAAAAGCAATACGCACGTACATGTGCTGGTGGTGTAGTAAGGTCATCAAGTACTCATGGTTCACAATACACGACAAACACACATGACCAACCAACCTATAACGCGCAAGGATTAAGGAACAAACAGTATCAACATATTTCAATCGAAACCTCATTAAAACATTACCAATCTTTGAACTCTCATAAAACCTTCAAATCACAACCAAACCTCATGAAATAAGTTATCATTTTAAAGCATTCAAATCGTATAATAGTTATAAACCCTCATCTGAACAATATAATGATCATATTCAGAGCAAAAGCCAAGGAAAAAAAAGTGCAAGATGAGACTCCGTTTGAGATAAACACCTTTTATTACGAATCAGAATCATCATACATGTTTCAATACTTAATAGACAGCGTGTGATACGAAACTTTCTGAACCAAACAACAAAGCACGCTATCAATTCAATATTTCAACGACGCACGAAGCAGGCATGGTGAGTAGGAAAAGCAGAGGTAAATCATTATTCAAAAATACAGACACAAACTGTGAGGAAGCTCATGCATAGCCAACATACACATAAGATGTATAACCAAAGACTCATACATACCATATTAGGTGGCAACATAATGACATAGTAATTCCAATCAATAACCACTGCATTCTTGAAAAATAATATTTGGTGCCCAAAATCCAAACAGCTTCCTTCATGGATTCAAGAAAATATTTACGACAATCACTTAAAGTAAAGCAGCACGCATCAAAGAGCATATACATTAATATCAACCACACAACTCGTGACCAACCACTCAATATGCTTCCAAAACTAACTCACAAATGATAATGGATTTAAGTCATTAGCAATGATGGGTCAGAGTTTTTCAAGATAAACTCAACATGGGGTTCTAAATAACATGATACGTGCCCAACACCTTAGACATTAAAAAAGCAAGGGAAATGATCTAATAGGTGGATACAATGCAGTTAGCATAATACGATGCACATGGTAAAAGAGAGTTTGAACAACTTACCTGATTTCCAAAACAAATAGCAGAAATTTCTCCTCTTTCTCAGCTAACTCGTGCTCCAAAGGAATGAAATTTTTTTAGAGATTTTGTGTTGTTGTTTTTGGTTGTGTGTCGTGATCTTTTTTTCTGCGAAAGCTTGTTGGTTTTATAGGTGAGTTTGAGGGCACACGGTTGGGATACACGAACTCGATGTTCCCTGCATGGGGCTGCAAGCGTGGTTTCACAATTCTTGAATCATGTGAACATGAATTTGTCTTTTTCTCTTTACTTTTGCATGCTTGGGACAAGATCAATAGCTATAGTTTAGGTCTTCTTTTTGTCTTGTACGAGTCGTGGGATACTGGGATGATGTGATGGTAGGTAGGTCTGCGGAGAGGATAAGATTTGAAATTCAAAATTGATGTGTTTTTGGTGCAAAACCATTTTCGTGTGGCTATGTTCCTCTCATGATATATCCTAACTTAATGATCCAATTTTTATGCTCTTGAGTTTAAATGAAAGTTCTTGGATGATACTACAAGTTTGATGTTGAAAAGTAATTGAAATAATGACTTGAGATGGTAGAAAAACGTCTCACAAGTCGTGTCCCCAAAACGGTCAAAAGAACTTAGAAAAAAATTCTAAGTTATTGAAATTTGACAATTTCAAGTGCCCTACTTTGATGATCCATAACTTGAGAATGGTTCATCCTATTGAGATGTTCCACATATGGTTGGAAATCTCTCAACAAGCTCTACAACTTTCATTTGGGACTCAAGACTTGAATCCAAATGGAAATGGGTGAAAAGTGGTGTCAAAGTTGAGAAAAGGAGTGATGAAAAATGCTGAAAAATTTTCTAAGTGTTTGGCCAAAATGTCTTGTAAGTTTCATAACTCAAAATCCAAGCATTTTTAGACAAGAAGTCATATGGAATGAATTAAAGATCTTGATGAGAGCTTTCCAATGAGCTTTGAGTCGTTTAATTTGAGTGCGCGGTTTAGGAGTTACGGTTATTTCAAAATGGGCTATTAGGGGAAAAATGTCGTATACGAAATCTTTCGCGACCAAAACCCTACTTATCTTGCAAGAAACCTCGTGAAACTTTATATGGGTGCTTTGAATACTTCATGAGACAATATATGATGGTTAAAACCATTAACACTTCATTTGATCCAAGATTCCAAAAGATTAGGGTTTCAGTCGAACCCTAATTCTGACTGTGAGCGCACCGAGGTCAAACCTTGTGAATTTGTTTCTTCCTTCCCATCTAAAGGTCTTAGGAGACTCTTGAGGATGTTGATAAACTAAAGGAATCAATAATTAGGGTTTAGGAGATCGTCTTGATGAAGAATCAAAGTTGTCGGCTGATAAGCGTCACAGAAACCCTAATTTTGAAGTATAATGGGATTGAGGCTCAAATTCTTCCTGTCGAGGATCAATGAAGCATGGATTCTTGTTGAGTGGAGTCTCTTGAACATAAATGACCTCAAGTGGTAGGTGGACCACACAAATCCTGACTTGCTAGAGTCAATTTCTCAATGATTTCTTCAAGATAAAACCTATTTCCAAAGTTCTTGTACCGGAGATCTTTTGTTGATTTGACTTGCTTCAGAACAGCTTGTGGAGCTTTATGGTGATAAGTAAGCCTAATTTGAACACAAAGAAACAAACTACGAGATATGGGTTAGCTCAACCAATTCAGAGATGTTTGACCTAAGATGCACAAATGAAGATGACATCTTAGGGTCAAAAATTAGGGTGCGACAGAGTCGTGCTCTGATTATGTAACACTGGGGAACGTTTTATTCATCTTTTAAGAGATACGATTGTATACTCTGTTTATTTGTTAATCTGATTTGAATTTTATGGTGAAGTGGCTTTTTATGCCTAAGTTGATTTAATGAAGGAAATTTATTTGAGACTTGAATGTTATGAGATTTTTAATGAAAGTGATTCCGCTGCTACATGCTAATGTGAAATTTTTTGAAAAGCATGAAATTACTAAAGTGTTAATGAGCATGACAGGTGTTGTATGATGTTTTATGATTATGTGTGACACCCTTAAGTGAATATCATGATTATTTACTCTGATTTATTATATGTTTTTCGCGGGGTTTAGATGGGTGTTACAGCGGGCATGCCTGCCAAGGTGAAACGAGCATGAAATTCTAGCCCGCCCCGCCAAGGTTGCGGGTTGGTGGGCGGCGGGCCGGCCCGCCTTATTTTTTAATTTTTTTTCCATTTTTTTAAATAAATTAAAATGCTTTATTTTTTACATTTCAATAAGAAAGCATCAAGAAACATTTAGATATCAAACCAACATTTAGATATACAAGTACAATACAACCATCAATATGTTTTAACTTCCAACCAACCAAAATAAATATCAAGTTCAAACTTCAAGCAACCATGAACTTTACCATCAAGCAACCAAAGTTTAAGTTCAACCAACCAAAATCATAATAAGTATTAAGTACAACATCAAAGTTTAAGTTCAACCAACCAAAACCATAATAATATTGTCTAACAAAACAAGAGTGAAGCATTCTAAAATTTAAATCTTAATCATCAAGGTCAAGAATATTAAATGCGCTCTTAGAACAAGTTGGGCCCTCTTTTTCATCTTCATTGTCATCATCATTTCCATCTACATTACAAAACAATGAAATAAATTCAATGGTTACTAAATAATATATTAAAAAATATTAGATAACTATATCCATACTAAAAATAATTACCATCGTCAAAGGCATGCAATCAATTGCAAGAACAAATCAATGCTTCAACATTTTCAGACAATAGTCGATTTCTATACTTGCTAAGTACTCTAGAACCAATACTAAAGGAAGATTCTGATGCAACAGTGGTAATAGGAATGCTTAACAAGTCTCTAGCCATTACCAAAAGTTCGGGAAATTTTTGTCTAGCGTTCTTCCACCATTGTAGTACATCCAAATGTTCTGTATAACCAAGATCCAATGTCGGCTCTTCCAAATACATGTCAAGTTGACTTTGACCATTTCTTTTAGCCTTATTAGATTATTGTCTACCTAAACTAATTTCCTAAAATTATGACAATGAAAAATAACATAAAGTTAAATAAAACCAATTAGTAATCATGCTTTCATATTATTTGGAAAAAACCAATTAATAAATCATAAACAACAAACTTACATCAAATAGGCTTGGCTCAGTTGACATAGTTGAAGAGGTAGTAAGAGGAGTACTTGAAGCATTGGAAGAAGAAATAGAATATTCTGCAAACAGCTTGTATAATTTCAGCTTTATGTTTTCCAGCTTCAATTCCCAATTTAGTGGATCAATCACTTTATAACAATAGCCCAACGAGTCCAACTTCATTCTTGGATCTAAGACAGCCCCAAATGCAAGAACAACACTATATTCATCCCAATAATTCTCAAATTTCAAAATCATGCTTTCAGACATTTTTTTTATAACTTCATCTACCTCTTTTTGGTTGTCTATCAAAAGACGTTGAATTTTTCAAATTTGCAAGAAGTACAAATTGGAAGTGGGATAGCTTGTTCCGGACATCAAAGTGGTAATTTCATAAAATGGCAACAAGAACCTACTCATTTTTTCAAGTCTCGCCCACTCTTCCTTTGAAGGATTACTTGTATAATTTGCATCACAATAATGAAGGTTTTCAAATACATGTTGATATTTAAGAGCATTTTTAAGCATCAAATATGTTGAATTCCATCTTGTAGGCACATCTGTAACCAACCCACTTGATACATCAATGTTGCCAACCATATCAATGCAATGCTTAAATTTTACCATCCTACTCTCTGAACCTTTCACATGTTTGATGTTTTCCCTAATCTTTTGCAAAGCACTGGAAGCTACTTTAAGACCCACTTGCACAATTAGATTTAAGATATGTGCAGAACAATGGACATGAAAGAACTCCCCTTCATATAACAACCAATTTTTCAAGGCTAGCTGATTCTTCAAAGTTTGCTGCATGACATCATTTGCAGAAGCATTATCCAAAGTAATGGTAAAAACTTTCTTCTCTATTCCCCAATCAGTCAAAAACTCAGATATTCTCTTACACAACTCAAAACCAGTGTGAGGAGGAGGCATGTGACAAAAGTTGAGGATTTTACTATTTAACTTCGAAATTTTATCAACATAATGAGCAGTTAAAGTAATGTAGCCCTCAATATTAATTGATGTCCATAAATCAGAAGTTAAAGAAATCCTACAAGGAGTGTTGGCCATTACTATCTTAATCTTTTCCTTTTCCCTTTTGTATATTCTCACAACATTAGCCTTGGCGGTATTTCTAGTGATAGGAATGTAATCAGGATTCAAGTACTGAAGCCAAGTTGTAAGCTCTTCAAACTCAACAAATTTAAAAGGAAGATCCCGCTTGATAATTAGTCGAGCACATATTTCATGAGATACCAAATTATCAACCTTTGATGATTTTAGCTTTCCTTGCATGTCTAACATCATCTAACCAACATCTCCAAAATTAACTTTCTTACAAACTTCAAGATGACGTTTTAGAGAAGTTGTCCCATATCGTTGTCCTCCACATGCATAAGATGTACCACATGCATTGCATTTTGCTCTTTGCCTTCCCTCATTATCCAACCCTTCTATCATAGTAAAAAACTTCCACACCTGAGATTTCGGCTTTCTCTTAGTGTTCTTCATTTTACTAGGTTCCCCTAACACATTACTATTAGGTTCCACCGACTCACAATCTTGTTCAATAGTTAGATCCAAATCTACATCATCACTCTCATCAATTGGAGCTAAGAAATCCATATCCAAATAAGTCCTAAAACACAATAAACACAAAATTAAATATTTAACCAGTATGGGATTGAAATATCAAACTAATATTAAACCAATATGGGATTGAAATATCAAACTAGCAGACAACATACAAGAAATGATATGGGATTAATATTCAACCAATATTCAATTATTCAGGGAAAAATATTCAACCAATATGGGATTGAAATTTGAAATATCAAACTAGACCAAAAGTAACATAAATCCAGTACAAGAACTCATAACACCTTAAAATCCAATATTCAATTATGATTATTTCTATGATGGACAAAAAGAACAAAAAGTAGAGTGACGCCTGCCACATCAAGGAGAGTGGCGCCTGCCACATCAAAGAAAAAGAAAAAAAAGTGGCGCTTGCCACTATAGGTGGCACCTGCCACAAAACCAAGCCACTTTCTAAACACAAACTATAATTTCTAAAATAAAACCCATAGTTTAACCTCCAATAATTTCTAAACACAAACTGGAATCAACCTCCAATACGTTTACTCGGCAAGGACGACAACATAGTTTAAAAAATTAAACCCATATTTCAAAAATTGAAACTTTAACAAGAAAAAGACAACCCATAACATATTTCAATTGAAAGGGGCTAAAGAAACAAAATGAAAATTAAAAAGGGTAAGATTGAACCTTTTGGATCGGCGAGTTGGGCGAGTTTCTTTCTCTTTCTGATTGTATAGTGAGAATGAGAGTGAGAATAAGATAAAGGAAAGGAAAGTACATGAGGCAAATGAAAATAAATCTAGGATTCTAGGTCACGATAGCATAAAGGCCTCATTTCATTTGCCTTTTTTTACTGGGTCAGCGTGAATATTTTTTAACTAGTTTTTCTTTTAATTTATTTTAACGTGCTGGTGGGCCAACCCCGCCCCATTATGTCTTCCGCCCGTGAGGTTTTTTGCTTTGGCGGGGCGGGCGAAATGGGTGGGCGGGCCCAAAATCCCAACCCAGCCCGCCATTTTTTGGTGGGTAGCGGGCCAGGCCGGCGGGCCCCGACCCGTTTTGCCACCCCTACATATAGGTGTACCTTATTAAGAGAATAATTACATTTAATTATAAGTATTTTTATAAAATAATATCATACTCGATAGTAGTATTGATATTATACTTGTACTTTCGTATTTATGACCTAAAGAGTGTGGATGTTGAATATTGAATACTACTATATTATTGTGTGCTAAGGAATTATTGTGTCTTTTCAATATCAACCTAAACATCAAATTATGATGCTACTTGAGATTTAAAAAATGATATATATTTTAGTATAATAGAATATGACTTCTTAGAGTTATTGTATATTTTGAATTTTTTTAGAATATGTCATATTTTATAATGTACGCAAGAATATATGACAATATGGAAATAATAATCTAAAATTTTTAGATTATATAATTATGTACGCATGCACTCCCACTGATCCAATAGAATAAAGATTTATCATAGTCCACTAGTATTAAATACTCTGATATACAATGAGATACTAATTTTATTTTTAGTGTAAAACTATACAAAGAATTGATTCTATAATATATCATCTTTAGAGTTTTACAAGCTCAACCACATATTTTGCACGCAAATAGAATATATCATTATTTTTATAATTTCACATGAAAGAGTATGATGGTAATATAAAAGATTTACCATCATTTGAGTGAGATCAAATCCCTATAATTTTAAATAGAGTATATGATTATATACAATATCTTAATAACTCACTCAAAACTCAAAATTTACAAATATAACTACACACATTTAAGAAACATATCATTTTATACGCATCGAAAAAATTGAGACTTTGATTTATTTAATATTGCAGATATAACAAAAATAGTCATAAATCTTCATCAATAACATAAAACTATAATATTCCCAATATAAGTCTCTATAAAATAATTAAGTATTAAGCAAATAATACTTATTTATCATTTCTATATAACTGACATGTTAAATTCTCCCACTTGCAAAAGAATAATAGTTGAACTAAGATTAAGAGTTTAAAAAAAATTAAACAAATATTTAACTATTTTTTCTATCACACAATGATCATGTCAAATAACGTTGCATTGATAGGATATGCCCATCACTTACATAATACATTGAGAATTAAAATTATTTTAATTAAAAAATTTTAAAAATAAATTATTGATTTTCATAAAGTATTACATGTCTTTAAAATAATTTTTTATTTATTAAATAATAGTTTCGACAATATTAATTAAGAAATATAACAATGTAAAAATATTATGTCACTGAAAGATTATGATAAAGTACTCGAATCATAATTTACATAATCATAAATCACAATTACATTGAAAAAAAATTATATTAATAATAACACATCGATATGGTATAACTATTATCAATATAATATTTATTATAATTAAAATAAATTTAACTATTTTATTAAACAAAATTTGTACAACTTTACCCACGATAAATGAGTAATAATCATTCAAATTAATATTGATTATATTTTATTTAAGATTAAAAAATTTGTACAATTGTATTCATGATATGTGAGATTACAATTATACAAATTAAAAGTTATTACTTAACTATCCAGAATAAAACTCAAAATTATAAGATTTCAAATATACTCATAAGACTATAATTATATTTATTTGAATATATAATAAGAAATCGATTTAAATAGAGAGTTTTTATTTTAGAATATTCTGGAAAATGATTTTTATATATAAATGCATATTTTATAATTTCCAAATGAGTAGATAATATTAGAAACAAGTTTCTCCGTATATGCAATAATATAATAAATAACAAGAGATTCAAGAATAAATTATAATTAACCTCAAAGAAAATGTGACATGCATCCTTATAAATTGAGTTAGTGAACATTGATGACTTTAGAACTTACAATATCATATCAAATGACCAATGCTTGCAAGGAGAACCATATGCCACTAAACTGGGTGTTTTTGTTGGTTACTTATTTGCATCAAATATTATATATTACAACATTTCAATAATGAATTGAAATTAAATAATAATAATAATAAATTAATTGAAATTAAATTATGAAAATGAATATAGAAACCCAGTCACTTGAGGAGCAAACACGTCATCCACGAGGATCAAACTCTGTGGGGAATTTATAAAGGATGTGCACTTTATGCCTAAAGCTGACGACTCTATTGGGAGTGGAGACAAACCCAGTCACTTGGGGAGCAAACACAACCCAAAGTGAACAAAACAGGTAAACGCCAGAAAGTAGCAAAAATGCTTGTATGCTATGCATATGTATGAATGCATGTATGTCATGTTTATGCTTATGCTGACAAAACAGACAAAGGGAAGCAAAACTGGAGATGAAATAAACATCTCGACGAGGATACCCAGCCAACTTCACCGGATTGGAACATCACTAGGGATGAATATGCAGTACAAACAATTCTACTTCAAGGTTTCAGCCTTCTCTGGGGGAAAAGAGTACTTCACTTGGAGGCATAACGTCATGACTTCACTATGGGATTGCCATCATGAGCCTGATTTCCTTGTTGGAAGAGAAAGATCCATGGGGAATTGCTAAGATCAAATGAAGTAAAAAATTACTGGGGAGCTGGAAAAAGATATTACGAGAACAATTTAGTTCTGCACTTTAATTGCATATTGATCATCACGAACGGCCAACGACTCTTGCAACAAATAATCTTCAAATCTCCTATGCCCCAGATTACATGGTCTATGGAAAGAAATTACCAAGAGGATTTTATAGAAGAGTTGGCATACAAGATGCTTCAGTGTCTTCAAACTCTTGGAGAGATTCAACCAATCTCGACGTAATTGCCCCAGATTAACTGTATTTGCAAAACAAAGTCCTCGAACTTGTCCTTCAGACTGTGGGAGTAACAAATGGGAAACAAACTAGCCCCTGTTAGCTGGTTGATCCGTGAAGGAGTTACCCCAGACTAACCGACCTTCGAGAGATTTGTCTAATCTCGACCTAATTGCTTCTGATTAATTGGTCTTCTAGAGATTTATCAAATCTCGATATAATTGCCCCGGATTAGCTTAATCTTGTAGTGGCTTGCCTTCCTTCTCAATGGAGTCTTCAGGAGTTTTGCATCTTAGCTCGATAAATCCTTTCATTGCAGAAACCTTCTTGGGGTCAAGTGCTTACTTGCAAGTAAAACTGATTGTTTTGAAAATGATAATTTTAATACAATGCATATGACAATTTTGAAATCCAAGTTCGCCCACTGGAAATATATTGTGACATATAGTGAATAAATCACTTATCAGAATGTCACCTTGATACCAACATGAATGGTAAGCAATTCCTTTTAGGAGTCAGCTTTGACGTGATCTTATCGAAGTATGCTTTCGAAACAAACCTGCTTCAATTAGGTCTTTCAAGGGTTGTAATGTGGTCTGGTTCATAGTTTGAGAAAGAAAGGATATAAGGCTCAAAGTTTTGTTTTAACCCACTCATCCTCCTTGATATTATCCAGTCTTAGGTTCAGCTAACTTGACACACACATCTAGAATTTGGCGGTGTAAGAGTGAAGATGACGATTAAAGAGTTTTTGAAATAACAGTCATCTTATTTTGTTTTTGGCCATAGATGTCAGTAACCTTTTAATTTTTGACATGGTGGTCACTGAATCTTCTTTTTGCCTGAGGATTTGAGGACCTCTTTTGATTTTCTTATTTTTTGATCCCAAAATTTGCATGGATTGCTTTTGAAGCTCTTAATCCATCGAGATTTCCTTGATTTTACCTAAGTCTCCTCTTTGGGTGTTCGACTTATCAGGCTTTCAACTCTTTTTTGGAAAGGCTTGTGACTGCCAAGTTATTGGTCATTTGAAGAACAACCGCCATAACTGCATGATCAGATTAACTGAACACTACCCTGCCCCGGGTTAACTGTAAGGGTTTGGAAATCCGAAGGGAAATCCTACTTCTAGGCTCAAATCGGTTAACTAGGGACTAACTCCTTATCTCTCCAGTATTTGGGGAATTTGAATAATGAATGTACATCATCAGCGAGGTTTTATTCAAAAACATGCTATCAGAGGTTTTGCGTCTTTCGATTTCATCATCCTCCCTCGGATTTTACTTAAACAAGCGTTTGACATTGATAAAAAGTATGAGTGAACACGAATGGATTTAATCAAAACATGCATCTTCATTCAATTAATAAAACCATGTTTAAATAAAAATGTCTCAAAGCAAGTAAAGATATGATATAAAAGATTTCCAGCATCGGGGACTGGCCTTTCCTTTCTTGATTTGCCACTGAGCTAGCCATCTTCAAAGTTGTTTGTCGAGATCAGTCTGATAATCATCTTCACATCTATTCTCGGAAATTTCTTCCATAACCGGGACTGATGAACCCGCCTGATTGGGTGAAGGATTGTTGATTTGAATGCCTTGAGGCGTGAATGAGATCATCTCAGAGTCAAGCAGAGTCTGAATCTTGCTCTTGAGCACCTTACAGTCTTCAGTTGAATGCCCTTGTGCCCCAGCATGGTAGTCACATAAGGCGTTGCTGTCAAAGCCAGGTGGGTATGGAGGGATCATTGGATCTATCTCCTTCGGCACTATCAATCCACCTTTGATTAAATCTGGCAAGACTTGATTGTATGACATTGGCGATGGAGTGAAATTCCTCTCTGGCTTCCTTGGCCTTTGTCGGACGTGCTGACGCGGCTGACAGCGGTATGACCGTTTATACTGAGGAGGTATTCGATTTGGAGAAGAATATTGTCCCTATGGAGAGAATGGTATCTGACGTGGAGACCCAAAAGATTGCTGACTCTGAACAGTTGAGATGCATGAGTTTTGAGGTTGAGGTATCAGAGATTTCCAGATGGAATTACTTTCTTCCTCCCATTATTCTTGAGAACTAACATCTAATTCACTCTCACTAGCTGGGATGTTCCAGGTGCCTTGGATTTTTCCGCTCTTGAGACCGCTCTCGATGCACTATCCAGCTATTACCAAGTTAAAGAATTTTGATGTCCCACTGCTAAACAACTTTTCCAGGTACGAGCCTTACAAAGTATCCATGAACAGGTCAACCAATTCTCTATCCAAGAGTGCTGGCTGAACGCAAGCAGCTACTTCTCTCCACCTATGAGCATACCCTCTGAAGGATTCGTTGTCCTCTTGAGATAAGCCTAGCAACTGTAGGCAGCTGAAAGCCTGTCAAGATTGTAGTTGTATTGCTACACAAAAGCATTAGCTAGGTCTGACCATAATTGGATGTGGATACTCTCTATTTGCATGTACCAATTCAATGATGCCCCACTTAGACTGTCCTAGAAATAGTGGATCATAAGCTTGTCGTTACAGACATGCGAGGTCATTCTTCTGCAAAACATCGCCAAATGTTGCTTTGGACAACTATCCCCTTTTGTACTTCTCAAACTTCGATGTCTTGAACTTTGGAGTTATTATAAGGCCAGGTACCAAACACATGTTCCAAGCATTCAGATTAAGAGCATCACGACCCTTTAGGGCATCAAGCTTCTCTTCCAACGCACAATATCTTTCCATAATCTCAACGGCTCGTGGGTCCTTGGTTTTCATCCTTGGGATCGCCCCTTGGAAATCTGTCACAAAAAAAGAAAAACTCTGATAGTCTGTAGCATCAAGAGAAGAGGAATGTCCATCTTGGACAATGGTACGTTCTTGTATAACCTGGTTCTCAACAGGGATCCGTACAGGCTGGGCTTGAGCAACACCATTCACTTGAGATGGAATGACATTCCCAGTGACTGAAGTTCTATGAATATAATCATCTCTCTTTGCCAAGGTTGTCATAGCTTCCACAAGCTAATCCAACTGTTCTTTCCTTAATTAAACATCCACTCTTGTCATAAACTAGTTCTGCTCTCCTGAGTTCATGATCCTTCAAAAGCTACTTCAAGTCCAATGCTGGCATCGGGAAGTCAACAAATGGCTTATGAACAAAGGATAGATGAGACTCAAGGCTGAGAAATGCAAATGAAATGCAAATGTGATGACATGCACATGCAATGCAAATGCAAGCCAAATGGTTTCAAGGAACTCAAAAGCAAGTTGCAAACATTTTGGAAAAAAGTGAAAAGTTTCACTTCATAATCCACGATCTCTATTGATTTTGGCAAAGGAATGAACAACTGAATTCCTTGAAACCAAAGGGTTACTCGTGAATGCATGAATGTATGGATGAATGTATGCACAAACACACGTATGCACATATTCACATATACGCACATATATACAGGTAAACAAACAAGGGCCTAGGTTTGAATATCACGAGCGTGGAGACATAGTATACCCATCCCAAAAGGCGTGTACTAAGGGTTCTTGTATCTGTAGAATAGGGTTTTAAGATGTTCCCAAAGTGATCGACCCATCTTTCATATATTATCGACACGCCAATTAACTTGGTAATCAATAATTTTCTCAAGAGAGTCTCGTTCGAGTGTAGCATCGCGTATCAACTATTTTGGATTTACACCCTCATATTCACCGCACTACATCCTAAGAAGGCTAAAGTGAGGTAATGAGGTAACTAATTGTCCTCAATCTCACGGGCTCCTAGGTTGAAAGTAATAGTGCATTCACGATGGCTCTTTTTGCACTACTACTCCCAAGAGGGCCTCAACTGAGCGGGGGTTCTCAAGTCAACTCTTTTGGGATTAACTCCCTCAAAGTCTCCTTGACTATACAACCCATCCTAAACATATGTGCACTCAAGTTCGGGTATAGGACTTATCGTCACCACTCAAGGTAACAACCCTGCACGCAAAAAAAAATGAAGCACAACATATATATATATATATACACACACACACACACACAAATATATACAGATATACAAGTATACAAGCAAGCAAACATATAAAATAACATAAATGCAAACAAGGTAGGCTTAACCCTCTTATGGTGATTCCCCAGTGAAGTCGAAATTTCTGTTGCGGTGAGAATCAAATATCAAGCTATTGAATTAACTTGAATCACAAATCATTGAAGTTCACCGCCAAACTTTAATTTATCCAAAGAAAATGGTAAAGATCGAAGAAAACCCTAAGTGCGCTATGTAACAACAAGGCTAAGAGAATCTACGGTTCGAGGGTTGGTTATACCTAGGGAAGGTGTAAGCATCCTAAGTATCTGTAGTACACTACATGAACCTCTTGTTAGTATTTGTGTTATGTTTATTGTTTGCTTGCTAAGGAAAATGTGCTAAGGGAAAGACCTAAGGTATTTACTAAGTATGCTCGCCAAGACATCGCATATCGTGCCTACGTATCCTAACTAGGATGGAATCAGAGCATTCGTAGTTTACCTCACTAAGGGTGAGGAACACTTGATAGTGATTAAGGTTCCAAAGGGGAGGTAAGTGTCCATGGCAAGACACCTACATAGAGTTAGGCAACTCTAATCCTAAGGCTAGGATAAAGGGGAAGGTAAGTGTCCACATCAATGACACTTACAAAGAGTTAGGCAACTCTAATCCCAAGGCTAGGATAAAGGGAAGGCTAGACACTCTAACAAGGTCTCAAAGGGGATGGTAAGCAAGGCTAAACTATCCTAAACATGACATAAAGTCAACAGAGGGAATCCTTTCCTTTGGAAATAGGCAAAACATAACAAGGGAGTATAGAGATAAGCCTCAAGCATCAAGACTAAAAGCACATTCCACCAATTGAAGATCTTTTAGGGTCTCGATAAATTCAAAATGTTTTTGTGTTTTTTTTAATAAAATGAAATGAAGAGATTATATGAACAAATGATATTGTGAACAATAATATGAACAAGGAGATATGAACAGTCATATATAGATAGAAAGATAAAGCATGAGAATATTGAACAGGAATTAAAGTCAGTGGTTAATCGGATGAATCGGGTCCACTTTAGCGCTAAGCACCCGTAGCACGATCTATGATGAAGATCATGAAATAGGAGGCCGCATAATTACAATGTTTGTGCTAAAACACAATGGAGAAATGATATGCAGATCATCTCAAAGAACCGTGCCACACGAAAAGAAAAGAGAACGATCTCGATTAATCACAAACTTTCGTCGATTAATCGAAGGTAACCTATCACGATCCTAAAGTATAGAAAATGATCTAAAGGACCATTCTCTACAGATTTGAAATAATGAAGGTTAACAACTTCGATAACCAACATCTATGATACGTAAGACTTCATCGACCAAAATGAAAAAGAAATTAAAATCAAATGGAAGTAAGGATGAAAATAATAAGAAACAATGATCAAGCAAAATAATATACCAAGAACAATTTCTAAACAAATTAATAAATAAACATTTTTAAACCAATGAAATAAGATGATAAAAATAAATAAAAAATAAAAAAAGAAAAACACATGGATTGGGGTGAGGTGAATAAATTAGAAAGTGTGATTAGAAATTCAAATCAATGGGCTTGATCCCAATATCCACAACAAGACAGGGTGCAGTTTGAAATGGGGAGTGTGAATATAGTGAAGCAACTTGGGGTACAAAGCCCAATCCACAAAAAAAAAAACGGTTTACATGAAAATTAATTTGGTTTTATATTTTTTAAGAAAAGTCAAACGGGTGGAAAATGGGATCAGGTGAAACATGGTCACACACTCTGTCACTTTTATTTTGAGACAACATCAGATTAACATCAACTTTGAAAAGGTTTTCAAAATCAAATCAAGAAAACAAAAACAACACGGCAGTGCATCTCGTTCCCACCTTCTTCATTCAATTCTCGCTCGTGTCTCAAATTATTCTGCTTTTTGTTGTTTCAGGTTTGATTCCTCCTTGTTTGGTGAACGCAATTATGACATTCCAACCATGCAGGCTGAGTTTCTATCTCTTCATGCAACTCTTACAGGTAACAAATGAAACAATTATTGTGCATTGCTATATTAATTATGTGTTAATTCCTGCTTTTGATCTTTTGAATCAATTATAGATGAGCAGCGGGGTATATATGACAAAATCATACTGTAGTTACAACTCAAAAAGGTGGTGTTTTCTTCCTTCATGGTTATGGGGGCACCGACAAAACTTACATGTGGAGGACACTTGCAAGTGCAATTAGATATAAGCACGACATCTGCTTAACCGTGGCAACCAGTGGAATTGCATCGCTATTGTTACCCGGTGGGAGAACTGCTCACTCAAGGTTCAAGATACCTGTTCCTACCTTGGATAACTCGACTTGCGACATTGGTTACAAAGAAGATGCTGCAGAACTACTTAGTCAGGGTAAACTAATAATTTGGGACGAGGCGCCAATGGCAAATAAATGGTGTTTCGAAGCTCTTGACATAACTTTAAAGGATATCATGAGTAGCAGTAGCAATTCCAGTGAGGTATTTGGTGGGAAGGTTGTCGTATTTGGTGGAGACTTTAGACAGATATTGTCGGTAATACTGAGGGGGAGTCGTTTTGACATTGTTCACGCCACAATCAATGCTTCATACATATGGCATTCGATGGAGGTGTTAACCTTAACCAAGAATATGCGTCTGAGTTGCGGTCCAACAGAACAGGAACGAAAAGAAATTGGTGATTTGTTTGATTGGCTCCTCAAAATTAGGGAAGGTAGACTGGGTGAACCGAATGAGGGCACTGCAGAAATAGAGCTCCTACCTGAGATATTAATTACATAATTTGAAGATCCAATTATTGCCATTGTCACCAGTATGTATCCGGAATTCCTCAATAATTACCGTGATTGCAACTATCTTAAGAGTATGGCTATCTTGGCATCAACCATTGAAATGGTAGAAAAAATCAATGATCATGTATTGGCCATGATGCCAGGTATTATTACTTCCTACAAATCATTTCTACAAAATTTACTGCAACTTTCACATGTTTTTTAATGTTTTGCATTTTTTTCCTTAGGTGGCTGGAGGGATTACTTTAGTTGTAACTCTGTTGATCGATCTGAGATACATGACAGGGACATGCTTGATGTTCTCACTCTAGAATTTCTGAGCTCTTTGAAAACATCCGGTTTGCCTAACCACCACATAAAATTGAAGATTAGAACACCCATTATGTTAATGTGGAACATCAATCAGTCCGAAGGGTTATGTAATGGTACCCGACTTATTGTGACTAAGATGGCTACACATGTACTTGAAGCCCGTATTATGGGGGGCAAAAATCACGGCAACGTCATCTATATTCCAAGGATGAATATATCCCCTTCACAGTCTCCTTGGCCTTTCAAGTTAAGTCGGCGACAATTCCCAGTCATTGTGTCCTACGTAATGACGATTAACAAGTCCTAGGGTCAGTCGTTGGATTGGGTGGGGATTTACATTCCTTGGGACGTTTTTACTCATGGACAAATATATGTCGTGCTCTCAAGAGTTACCAGCAAGAAAGGTATCAAAGCCTTGGTCCATGATGACAACAACACGACCAAAATTACAACGAAAAACGTTGTTTACAAGGAGGTTTTCAACAACGTTTGAATTAGTACGTATTCGACTACACATGTAAACTTTAATTTTTCAACATATTGTTTGATAAATATTTTCCATCATATTTTTCGGCATGTTGGCTTGCGATTGGTTAATTTGTTGGTGGTGTTTTGCAGGTTTTAATGATGGTTTGGAATTTGTCATAACGTGCTCGAAAACTTAACCCTCTTTAGAAGTAATGTTGGGGTAGTTTCAGATATAGAGTTCAGCTCCAGACTACCTACTGTTATGGCTATCGTGTAATATTTTGTAGTCTTAATGTTTTAATTTCAATGGGTCCTGTAGGCCATATGAATTCATACATGTCGTGTAATATACATTGTAGGTGTTTAGTTCATTACTTTAATGGCTTGGTTGGCTATATTGAAGATGTCTTTTATTTTTTGGGACAACATGTATCAAATACTTATTAAGCAACTTCTTTGATACACATGTTTAGTGTTTTGTTTATTTTTAACATGTCTTATTGCTACCTATTTAATTTTGCAGCATATAGCAGTTTAATATCAAGTAATGGCAGTTGATTTCTTTGACAGTTTTTTGACAGTGGATAGTAAGAGGTCTACATATATTTAAAAGGTTTTTTACAAACTGCAAAATCATGAAAAAAAATTCAATGCTATTCCATCTAAAATTCATACCCGACCTCTTTTTTGGAAGGCTCATCTGTACTCTAATCCTGCCAATTCAAATCCATAATAAAATCCACCACTTTAACTGTCTACGATTCCTACAATAACAAATACGTATTACTACAACTTTGAAACCCAACATGGCTGATGCATGAAAACGATATGAGTTATATTACACACCTTCATTACCATATTTATTATTCACCGTGCACCAAATTCTACACATATGGACAAATATAAACATGACATATTTTGTTCAACGAAGTAGTGTCAATTCTGAATTGGATTCTATCTCTATCTTTGAAATTATTGTCTTTGCAAAAAAATTTCCACACATATCCTAATTTGGTTTTATGAGTATCTCCAACGTTCAATAGTTGCATTAATTTCTACTTCCCATTATCACAGCATAGTACTAGATCTTCATACTCATTGTCCCTCAGTACTTCGGCAAAATCCTCCTGCAACTTCTATTATTCAATAATAATCAAATAGATAATTATGTTAGTCATTACATATATACTAATTTTTTAAATTTCATAATCACCAACATGTCTACTTAACTAATTTTGGGAGATTCACGCTATGAGGGGTAAGTGTAACTTGAAAAGCATATATCTCCGAGCGGAAGATATTTCTACTATGAAAATTTGGTAACTCTTGGAATTTCGTGACCTGTTTGTAACCATTAATTCCAAAGTTGTTGTTGCCATAATAAGCAAATATTACTACAACATCAGTTGGTAAATTGTAGTAAGCTTCCAAAATCGACCATCCACTTATAACAAGTGGATGATGGGGGACTTTGTTGAAAATCTGTTCATGATGCACACTTTTGTTGTTTAACACGGTCCAACTTTTACCTATTTCATCTCCATAATCTTTCACAAAGTCGGAATCAATTTCAGGAAACAGCTGAAAATGGAATGACAAGCCAGGAATTTTAATGTTTTATTTTCAAGATCTTTGACTCTATAGCATTTATATAAATTCAACGTTAATGGAGCATTTACCTCAAGCTTCGATGTTGCTACTGCTGACATATTGTGAACCTCAAGCTTCGCAAATATGACCATTATACATTCAACTTACTGACGTTGATCCGTGTAGCCGGAGGATCCCTAATACTGAAGCAGAGAATGTCTCTATCATTTAGCCCTTCTTGCTTTGTGAAGGCGTACCAACCCTTACCTATGCATTGCTCAACACAATATTTTTTCATCACAGTATGCACCACACACACATATCTTTCATCGGTATCCCAGTTATACATCTCTATATGACTTACTCCAGCTAAACACCCTGTCTTTATTACGTGTTGTGGTAGTTGCTGCACATTTACAAATAAAACTTATGTCAATTATTATGGTCATGCATATTATACAACAACATAGAGAATAAGGACAACAATGGATACTCTATTTACAACTAACTTACAAGAACGTTTTTCTTAGCGACGTTCGCATTAGTGACTTTTTTCTCCCACAATACATTATTTGGACGATCAGCGCCATCTTGGCGAGTCCTACCACCAACATCTTCCTATTCAACTGAACTGTAACTTTCATAATTGTGTTTCAAGACATTTGTTATAAACTACTAAATGGGGAAACAACAACAAATACGAGCATCGTCATCAGACATATATTCAAAGGCAAATGACTTATGGACATACAACAACATTTCGGACATTACACATGCATAATTTCTAAACATACAATACTTGTGCTATGGCTATATATGTTAATTAATATATAAAGGATTGTGAAATTACCCTGACGTGTCAGATGAAATGGTTATGAACAGATTCTTCATCTTTCGCTCAGGTTTTTCAGCAACAGCAACTCCTTTACCCTTACGCTTCTCTGCCACATATTCTTTTGAACCCAACGACTTTTGATCCCGTTTGTTCGTTTGAGTTTTGTGCACCTTTGCCCATTTGATTGTTTACTACTGATGGATACACTCGCGCAACTTTTGATACCCTACTGTTATCTGATTCTGAAACTCCTCCGCCCTTATGTTTATCTCCCACATGTGTTTTCACTCCGACGATTTCTGACCCCCTATGTCCTTTTTGTTGCAACCCACATGTTTCATGGTTTTAACCTCTTTCCCTTCGGCGACATTCCTGTTTAAAAATGTATTACATATAACATCAATGAAATGAAAAAATATGTAGGGTTAATATTCAAACTAACAACATCTTAACACAAATGGTGTTTAAACCTCCCGATGCCAACTGAAGAAATTCATTACCTGTGTTGCAATTATATTAGGCAATGCTTTCTGTAACAGAAATCCCGACAAACCGTGAGGTTCGGTTTCCATTTTTTGGAACACATTGTCTCCTCAGCATTCAAATAATCAAAATATATGTCCTCCTCTGTTTTCACTTGACTGCATAACATATGTAAACACAAATTTAACAAAAAACTATGTGCATGCAACATCATTTAAAACCTATCCTCACCAAATAATTTCCATAATCAGCATCTGAAGGTTAAAATCCACAACAATGGTGAAAACTAACATTACAGAAAACTTATATTTTCACAAAACAAATACTTCTACAGTTAACAATCGCATGCAATGGAAGATAACATTTTTCAGTTTCTATACTTCAACAGAAATCATATACCACAATATGACTGAAATCGACTCACCACGATTTTGGTTCTTCCATCAATGATAACCGATTGTCATTCGTTTGATCTTGGACCCTTTGATTTTAGTTTGCCTCCCTTCGTTCAATGCATATGTCTTCTCTACTCTATCTTCACTTCCTCCCTTTGCCTACTGATTGAAAAGGATGTTTGATTTCTGTAAATGCACAAAATAAACATTATTTGAGAAATGTCAGTTAAATGGGTAACGTATACCCTAATGGAACATTACCCACATTTAATTTCATTTAAATTCATTTAGACCAAAATTTGTAACTACTCTTTTTATTGAAAATTCTTTATTAAAGAAATTTTTAAGTCACATTTCATTTATTTTTTATTATCTGATTTTAATTTATTTTTTTCAAAACCATTTTTATATTACATTTTTTTTTATTTTTCCTTAATATAAATGGTGACATTACCCCAGTCCGTACCAGAACCCGTGCGGACGCACAGGTTTCCACTAGTTTTTTAAGAAAGGTCAAACGGGTGGATAATGGGGTCAGGTGAAACATGGCCACACACTCTATCACTTTTATTTTGAGACAACATCAGATTAACATCAACTTTGAAAAGGTTTTCAAAATCAAATCAAGAAAACAACAACAACACGACAGTGCGTCTCGTTCCCACCTTCTTCATTCGATTCTCGCTCGCGTCTCAAATTGTTCTGCTTTTTGTTGTTTCAGGTTTGATTCCTCCTTGTTTGATTTTGTTCTGAATCTCGCTCCGTCTCTTCTCTCGGTTCACTCAAGTTCCAGGTTTATTTTCGATCTCGTTTGGACTGTTTTGTTGCACTCTCTTCTACCCCATCTCTCTGATTCAGTGTGCTTCGGCTTGATGTGGGTTTTATGGTTGAAAGAGATTGGTGAAAGATTGAATGGAACAAAGAAGAAGGTTGGGTTATGTCCGTGCATTGAACAGTGGAAGAAGGAAAGTGGAAAAAGGAAGGGTCAGTGATAGAAGATGAGTTTTTTTTTAGTTGTTCACCTGTTTCGAGCGGACGAAGAAAAATCAAGGTGTTTAGAGGTGAGCATTTCATGGAGAATGATGGAGGGAGGATGTGGTTGCTGAAGGTAGTTGTGAAGGTTATGTGTTGATAGCAGTAGTGGAAAAAACGTTGATGGTGAGTTGTGTTCACCGACTATTTGGTGGTTAGCGATGGTTACGGAAGAAGAGTGAGGGGGACCGTTATTTTTGGCTGTAGATGCGAGGTATGATTGAATAGAAGTATGGCATTTTTTCAGTTCTGTTTTCTTCTCCTCTTTTCAGAATTTTTTTTCTCTTATGGTCTTTCCCCCTTTCTTTATGTTTTGTTCCTTTTTTTTTTTAAATCAAACCACAAATGTCTTGATTAAGTTTTATGGTACAAGCCTTTGTCTTGTTGCTATGTTGAGTCTTTTTCCAGTGCAGTTTTGACAGGTTTAATCGTTGTTGCTTGTAGGTTGTTGGAGTGTTGTGCGCCTTGGTGTGGTACCATGGTCTTGTTGGGAAGTGGCAGGCTTGAACGTACGACTTGTACATGCTTAGCATTTTTTTGGTTTTGTTTTGTAGCAAGTATTGTAGCAAGATGGTTTGACAATAATTGTAAATGGACTTGAATGAATTTGGGCTTTATTGTGAATTTTGGAAACTTGAATTGAAATCTTGACTATAACTTAAAATGGAATTAAAAATTGGATGGAAATTGATATATTTGAATTTGAATTTAATTGAATTAAAATGAAATTGGGAATGGATTTTGGGATTGGAAACCTTGAAACTTTTGGAAAGAAATTTACAACTATCTTTTGAATGAAATTAAAATGGCACTTAAATGGAATGAAATGTGAATTGGATTTGAGTTAGACGTTTGAAGTGAATTTAAAATAGGAATGAACTTGGAATTGAAGTTTGAAGAATTGAAATTTGAATGGATTTGGAAATTGAATTATGGATTGGATTGACAATAAGATTGGTCGGGACTTGAAATGTGAATCTTGGATGAAAATAAAAATTGAATAGGACTTGAGTTTGAAAAGATTGAATTAAATCTGAATTTGGATAAAACTTGAAGATGAACTCTTGACACTGAATTGAAGCTTGACTTGAATGAAATTGCAACTTGACCCCATCAAATAAACCTTGATCTGGCACAAAATCCTAATCCTGATCATTTGACAACTATCAGACATAAACTTCTTGAAGCTGACACTTTCTTGCCCTCACAATGATCCATAACACATGTGACTTGAACTGTACTGCCACTGCACCAAAACCTTAATTGAAAGTGAAATGGTTTTGATGATTATCCACCTTGAAACAGTGATCCTTGCCACAGCCTGATAACCTGATATTGAATAAAACCACTGGTTTGACCAAAATTAGGTCAAACTTCCATTGAGTTTCAAACCACACCGCACACCTTTGACCTGATGACTTTTCCTAATTCTTGATTTAGTCTTGCAATACCTGAGCCTCGAAGAACTTGTGATGAAACCAAATTACTCTGTATCATTGAGGAAGGGAGGCCTCTTGAGAGTATGAGAACTTGCTTGGTTGAGGATCTATCTAAAACCTTGATTGATCCATCCATTGAACCTTTTGCAGCAAACTCTAATTCACAAGTGAAACAAAACAAACAAAGTCTGGTAATTTGGTTATCTAGACATGAATGACTGACCTAGAATGTTATGCAAAAGATCAAAGAATCTAAGGGTAAATTTTAAGGTATGACAATATATATATATATATATAAGGTTAATAACGTTTTATCCCCTGCCATTTGGGGCGAATTCAAAAAAGGACCATGTAAAAAAAACACAAATTTTGTCTCTGCCATTTAAAGATTCCCCTCTTTTAGTCCTTAAGTGGATCTGGTCAAATTAAATGATGATGTGGTAATGACAGCGTAGCTTTTTTCATTGTCATAGGCCACGTGGATTATAAATTTTTCAATATTAATAAAACAAACATATTTGTTCAAATGGCAACATTATGCAATTTCGTTTACCCCTTTGAAACCTAGAATAGAAATGAAACATCTTTATCGTCTTCTCCAAGCTACGGTTCTTTATGCATTACTAGGGTTTTAAGGTACGTTTTTTTTTATAATCAGTTAATCGATACTAATTGTTGTTAATCGTCCCCCATTATTGACTTTAGAATGCCCATTTTAGGTATGGTACTGTTTAACTTAATCCTTCACCACGATGGAGAGTTTGTTCGTGAAATCTTTGTTTTCTACAGAGGAGGTGTTGAAAGCATTGTTAGTGGCCAAGACACAGACACATGGTCTTATTTTGAAGTCTTGAGTTTACTAAGGGAGCATGGTTTTGATGGTACTGGTGTTCGAATGTGGAGAAAGATTGAAGGGATTGATGAATGTTTCTTCCACCTAACTGATGATTCACACGTTACAGAGATTGCCAATCATTCTATCTCTCACAATGTTTATGGACATATATGGGTGGAGCACAATGTTGTCGACAATTCAAAGAAGGTTCTCATTCCAAATTATGTAGATGTTGGTGAAGATAATCAGCATGGCAGTGATGATGATTCTCTAGGTGTTAGATTTGAAGATAGAGAGGAAGAAAGAGTTAATAACAAAAACGAAGGTTTTGTGGTTGTGGAAGTTGATAAACCAGAACAAGGTAATAGGGTTGAAATCAGTGGTAGGAAATACAGGTACAAACTAAAAGCTAACAAGGATCCATCAACTGTAAGTTCTCCCAAGAAAATCATATTGGTAGTTCCATCAATGGTCGTGTGGGAATCCAAGTACATCAAAGGGTGTATAAAGGGTTTCTTAATGGTTGCAAACCGTTTATTAGTGTGGATGGGTGTCACTTGAAGACAAAGCATGGTGGTCAACTACTTATTGTTGTGGCTAGGGATCCTAATGACCAGTACTTTCCTTTAGCATTTGGTGTTGTGGAAACAGAGATAAAGGAAAGTTGGAGGTGGTTCTTACAACTGCTTATGGAAGATATTAGGCAACACAGGAGATATGTATTCATATCAGACCAACAAAAGGTATGAATAATGTTTAGTAGTTCCATATTTATATTGTTTGGATAGATCTTTGTAGTTCCATATTCATATCATACCAACAATTTGTATATCATATTTTCAGGGTCTTGTAGCTGTGTTTGAAGAGATGTTTGAGTTCATTGAGCATAGAATATATTTAAGACACTTGTATGCCAATTTCAAAAAAAAATGGTGGAGGCAGTGCAATTAGGGATCTCATGATGGGAGCTGCAAAAGCAATCTACTATCAAGCTTGGGAGAAGAAAATGTCTGAGCTAAGGCAGTTGGATAAGAAGGCATGGGAATGGCTGATGGGTGTTCCAACAAAATTATGGTGTAAGCATGCTTTTAGTTTCTATCCAAAGTGTGATGTTATGATGAATAACATTAGCAGTCTTTCAATAGTACTATATTGCAGGCTAGAGATAAACCAATTATCACTATGTGTGAATGGATTATGAATTATCTTATGAATAGGGTAGTTGTAAACTTAACCAAGTTAGACAAGTAGAAACATAAGATAATGCCTATGCCTAGGAAAAGGTTAGACAAGGAGGTGTTGATGAGTGGCCAGTGGGTTCCTACATGGAGCATTGGCATGATATGGCAGGTAAACCATACATTTGATGGACATTAATTCATTGTTGATCTTAGTAAAAAAACATGTACATGCTGTTTTTGGGAACTTGTGGGCATTCCATGTAGACATGCCATTGCTGCTATGAGTTATCAGAAGTTGGATCCATAATATTATGTAGATGACTGCTATAGTAGGGAAACATATAGTAAGTGTTATTCATATAATGTGAGTCCTACTAATGGCATGGATATGTGGCCTAAGGTAGATGTTGAGCATATGCTTCCACCATCATTTAAGAAAGGTCCAGGTAGACCTAGGAAACTTAGGTTTAAGGAACTTGATGATAATGGTTCTAGAATGAAAAGGCCTGGTGTTAGTTACAGGTGCACTAAGTGTGAAAAAATTGGTAATAACTCAAGAAAATGTCAGAGTACAGAACAAAACCCTGATGCATTAAAGATAAAGGTTTGTCTCTTTTTTGTTTGTCTTTTGGATCATGTTTGTTAAGTTCTGCATAACTTATGATGTTTGTTTTTTGATGTCTCAAAGAAAAACGCCTAGAAAAATGAAAAAGTGGATAAGCCTGCAGTTGGTGAGCCTCACGCGGATGAGCCTGCAGTTGGTGAGCCTCAAGTGGATGAGGCTGTAGTTGGTGAGCCTCAAGTGGATGAGCCTACAGTTCATGATGGAACTCAAAAAACAATTGAACACACAAATAAGTAAGAACAAAGGATTTGAAAAAAAATTAACAAAACCCCCAAAATTCGCACTTCCAATATCTTCTTCCTGGGTTTGAGCTTGATTTTGAAACATGGATTCTCATGGGAAGCTCGTGCCCATAAACCGGTGTTTTTCTCCCACTGAACATGTAGCCTGAACTCGCGCTTCCAATCATAGTCTCAAATCGATGGAGATAAGAACTAAATTCACTGAATGGAGATACGAACTGAAGACGAAAGTTTTGAACCATACCTGCAAACAAAAAATAGGAAAGGAAGAAGTTTATTTATCTGATTTAATTTTACATTGTTTATTTTATTAATTACTAAATGGAATTAAGTATATCAAACAATGCCACGAAATACATAATTAAGAAAAGTTTATAATCCACGTAGCATATGACAATGCAAAAAGTCACGTTGTCATTACCACATCAGCATTTAAGTTGACTAGATCCACTTAAGGACTAAAAGAGGAGAATCTTCAAATGGAAGGGACTGTGTTTTTTTTACAGGGTCCTTTTTCGACTTTGTCACAAATGGTCGGGGGTAAAACGTGTATTAACCTATATATATATATATATATATATATATATATATATATATATATATATATATATATATAAATATTAAAACGTGTATTGATAATAGAGGAGAGAAAAAAACCACACATAATCTCCACCATTTTTTTTAAAATCTAATGATTCAGATTCATTCTCATGTTCTCACATAAAAATAACGTTCTCATATATATATATATATATATATATATATATATATATATATATATATATATATATATACATGACGTATATATAAAGTTTGTATAATGTTTAAATATTAATTAAAATATATTTTAGTTTATTCTTAATAATTAATTTCAATTTATTACTAATTTATATTAATAATATTTAATTTTAGTTTATTATTTATAATTAATTTCAGTGTCTTACTAATTTATATTAATAATTTTTATTAATTAATTAATTTCAGTTTATTTTTAATTAATAAATTTCAGTTTATTAATTAATAATATCAGTTTCTTATTAATTAATAATTTCAATTTATTAATTTATATTAATAATAAATTTAGTTTAATAATTTATTAATAATTTATTTCAGTTTATTTTTGTAAATATTTTAGTATTAAAATGCTAAATAATTTATTATTAATATTTAAATGGTGTATAATTTATTAAAAATATTTTACTATATTTAAATAGTAATATATTTTACTATTAATCAATGAAACATAATAATATTAATATTAAAACACATTTACTATTCTCAATTTTTCTTAAATAAATATATTTTATTATATAATATTAATTATTAATATTAAATAAAATTAATAATTCAAATAATATAACATTAATAATTAATGTTAGCTAACAATATATAACATTAATATTAATTAATTAACATTAATTTAATTAATATAACATTAATAATTAATGTTTAAAAACATTTATAGTAATTTTAAGCAGAGATGGGAAGGCGAGGGCGACCCCCGAAAGGGGTGGTGTCAACGTCGTCTTCATCAAATAGCAATGATATAGACATTCAAAAGCAAGACGAAGCACCGACGATCACAAAGCCAGATTCAATTGACAAAGAAAAGGAATGTGTAATCAAGGAATAGGCCCAGGAGAAACAAAATGAGGATGAAGAAACCCTAAAACCAACAACAGGGGAAACCGTGAAAAGACAACTGTGGGTGGACTTAATCAGTGGTAATCGAAATCCCAGCAATGGCATGGCAATCAAATTCATCGCACCCAAAATCGTGGATGGAGTTGCAGAAGCGGTTATCGAGCAGGCCGATATTGAGAATGAGGTAAAGTTCTGGGATACAGCCTTAATCATGTATGTCCTAGGAGGAGACTTGAGTATGAATATTGTCAAACAATTTATGATGAAACAGTGGAATTTTGTAAAACTGCCTGATATGTATTACAACAATGAAGGGTATTTCATCTTGCGCTTTCATTCACACAAAGAGAGAGATGAAATATTGATGAAGAGACCCTATACAATAAGGAACATGCCTATGTTATTTGCGGAATGGAAACCGAATTTCAATCTCAAGAAGGATATGCTGCTAACAATACCGGTTTGGATCCAACTACCTCAGCTCCCGTTACACCTATGGGGCGCCACTAGTTTGGGGAAGATAGCGAGTGTGTTGGGCACACCACTAATGACTGATGAATGCACTGCTAATAGGTATCGTATCTCTTATGCAAGAATATTAGTGGAGATAGATATCACACAAGAGCTTATCAAGAAGATTACCATTATGGATGAAAACAGAGAGAAGATGAAGCAAGTAGTTGAATACGAATGGCTGCCACCGTACTGCACAAAGTGTCACAAGATCGGCCACAAGTGTGAAGAGAAAAAACAAAGTCAACCTGTGAAGAAATGGATCCCAAAGGAGCATAAAATACAGCAAAATGAGAAGGAGCCAATGCCTCAAGATGACAACATACAAGCACAACTGAAGGAGCCACAAGCCATAACACCCAAGCAAAACCCTCCCCAAAAATAGTTGATACCAACTCATGTGATAGAAGAGAATACGGACGAATCATGGACAGAAATCAGGCTAAGAAGCAAGCAGAATAGTAGAGAAAACAACATTGGTAAGAACTCAGCGTTCACGCCTTACAAAGCCAACTTTGGGAACATTTTTGCAACACTTGGGGATGGACCAGCCTCAGTGTTCTTAGATGATGTCCCATGATAATTTCATGGAACATAAGGGGGCTTAATAAAACAGGTAAGTTGAAGGAGATAAGCTTCCGTCTCCAAAAACTGAACCCGGCGATAACAGTGCTGATTTAAACAAGAATTAAGAAAGGAAAGGCTGACACGGTGAGAAAAAAGCTGAATATCAGAGGCAGATACTTAGACAATTATGAGAGGCATGAAAATGGCAGAGTCTGGATTTGCTGGGATGATAACAGAAGAAACGTAGAACATGTTGAAAGTACTGATCAACTGATACACTGCAAGGTAACTGGTGAAAACGGGGCATTCCTTTTCTGGATGACAGCTGTTTATGCACATAACCAGCTTAACCTTCGGAAAAACCTTTGGAAAGATATAGAAAGAATTCACTCCAACCAACAGGGCCCATGGATGATCATAGGTGAATTTAATAATGTTATTAAAGTTGATGATAGAATAGGAGGGAATAGGGTCACGGAGAACGAATATGCTGATATAAATTGTAACACCCCATTTTCTACCCGGCGAATACTAATAAAATCAGAGTTACGAAATTTCAACATACGAATAGGATGCTACATTCACAGCGTTCAGCAACAACATTTAATCGCATTTTAACATAGATACATAACACTAAAAGCTTGGGTGAAATGATAACAACATAATTTAGTCTTTGTAAACCAAAACAGCTTTTATAATTAAGCAACAGAGACACAAACTTCAACTTAAATGACATAACAACTTTATCCGACTTAAAACATCGTCAAAATAATAATCTTTAAAGGAAACAACTTAAAAATTCAGCAACAATACGAAAAGTAATAATAAAAGAAACAAGCGCTCATCCCCCCGAGTGTTACGTATCAGAGCGACGACACCGACTCGAACTAACGAAGGTAGACAGCCTTCACTCCGGATTACCTACAGGATGGCGTATAAACCATCACCATACACAAAAGGGGTGAGATATCGAACAATATAATCGAATATATGTTAAATAACATATTAGATTAGACTATAAACAATCACCACTCCACAACTCACAATCAACATAATAAACAACATAACAACGTAATTATGCAACTTTGAAATGCGACTCATAATATGCATGTGGTGCCATTGGAGCAGAACTCCCAACTTAGAAATTTTCCAATTAATATTGACGTCAACAAGGCATAAGCCTTCAACTTAATATTTTTGCCAATCCAGGCCAACTTACCGAGCAACAGCTCCAACTTGATATGCTATGCAATGCGACTCAACTCAAAATCAAAATAATCAACAATAATTATACAAATCAGCACCACAACAATTCAACATTGGCCATAGGCCTACAACTTATTCTTGCCAATAACAAGAGGCAAGGCAACATTTTTCACACCGGCAACTTTATAATTAACCAATCAACAATGTTACAGCAACTATAAAAAAATTCTGCCCCAACTAAAGTATACTACCAGCAATCATGTCATTGTTCAGTATTTTCCGACTGAAATTTGGTTAATTAATTCCTTTATCAATTCTCTATCCAGTACTCCTGATTTATATATCAACCTCTCAACTAAAGTTAAAATGGAACAGACCAAGTGGAACCATAGCAGACAGAAGAAACAGAAACGAAACAGAAACAAATTACACAGCAGGTCCGTGTGACGCATGTCACAGCTTCCTGGCCCTCGTCACAATGTGTGACGGTCGTAACACAATGAGTGACGGTCGTCACTCACACACGACTAGCGTGACGCTCGTCACGCCCTCCATCACGGTCGTCACATTCCCCCAATTCCCAATTTCCTTCATCTCAGTGCATTTCGTTCCAGACAATTCCACAAATTCACTCATTACAGTGCAACAGAAACGCAACAAAATTATACCTTAATGCAGCATAGCCTAATTTCCTACAACCAATTCATCAACAGCAACCACAATTCGATATCCATGACAGCCATTACAACATAGACAGAGGTAATTCTACAAACCCAACCCCCAATATCATTCATCAAATACCCCATTATAGAGTCAGAACCCCACCCTTACCTTGGATTGAAGGTCGCTCTCTAAATTCTCGATAGGATTTCGCTTGCCTCTAGCCTGCAACTCCCACGTTCCTATTTTCTTCACAGAACCCTCGTTTCCTCTTTGTATTTCTAACTGCCACTATTTCTTTTCAATCCCTCTTCTAATAACTAATAACCATTATAAAATAATACTATAATCTTATTGGGCTTAAGTTCTTACACCTCCTTTTCTACTACTTCCAACCAATTAAATAGGCCCAATTAATATAGTCTAGTATTATTCTAATTTCTACCACTTAATTCAACTAAACAATTCCACAACAATTAACACAACTTAAATCGATATCACACAACTTCAACAATTCAAACGGAAAATATTCAAAACTATTTAATTAAATAAATAATTAAATAATCGGGCGTTACAACTCTCCCCCACTTAGAATATTTTCGTCCTCGAAAATTTACCTGATTCGAATAACTCAGGATAGGATTCCTTCATCTTGCTTTCCAGCTCCCAAGTCATGCTTTCTCTGGCAGCTCCCAACCAGACAACTTTCACCAACGCAATCTCCTTGGCTCTTAGAATCTTCATCTCACGTTCCACAATTCGTACAGGCATCGTTTCCACAGTAATATTATCCTGTACTTGCACATCATCCATATGAATCACATGAGATGGATCTGGAACATACTTCCGGAGTTGTGACACATGAAATACATCGTGCAAATTCGAAAGATTAGGCGGTAAAGCCACTCTATAAGCAACATTTCCAACCCTGTCCGAAATCTGATACGGACCAATTAAACGAGGAGTGAGCTTCTTAGATTTCAATGCACGCCCAACACCTGTCACAGGTGTAACTCTTAAAAACACATGGTCACCTGCTTGAAATTCTAAGTCTTTCCTTCGCTTGTCATGATAACTCTTCTGCCTACTTTGGGAAGATCTCATCTTTTCTCGGATCAACTTCACCTTCTCAGTAGTCTCTCGAATGATTTCAGGTCCAAGCACTACACTTTCTCCAGATTCATGCCAACATAAAGGAGTCCTACACCTCCGACCATATAACGCTTCAAAAGGTGCCATTCCAATACTGGAATGGTAACTGTTATTATACGTGAAATCGATCAATGGAAGATAAGTATCCCACGAACCTCCCTGCTCAAGAACACAAGCTCTCAACAAATCCTCCAACGACTGAATAGTCCTCTCCGTTTGACCATCCTCTGAGGGTGATACGCCGAACTCAACCTCAACTTAGAACCCAACGCCTCTTGCAAACGCTTCCAAAAATCAGAAGTAAACCTCAGATCTCTATCAGATACAATACACAGAGGAACACCATGCAACTTTACAATTACGCTAGTATAAATCTCCTCCAACTTCGATACTGGAAAACTGATGTTAATAGGAATAAAATGAGCCGAATTCGTAAGCCTATCAACAATCACCCAAATCGAATTGTGTCCTCTTGAAGTATTAGGTAATCTCGTCACAAAATCCATTGAAATGCTATCCCATTTCCATTCTGGAACTTCTAACGGTTGCATAAACCCTGCAGGCTTCTGACGTTCAACTTTCGACTTCTGACAAGTTAAACATGCATACACAAAACGAGCTACATCACGCTTCATTCCAAGCCACCAAAACAATTTCTTCAAGTCCTGATACATCTTTGTAGCTCCCGGATGAATACTTAAATTGCTCCTATGACTTTCCTTGAGAATTACTTTCTTCATCTCTGCCTCATCAGGAATACAAATTCGATTTCGGAATCTTAACACACCGTGCGCATCTAACTTGAAATCATCATTCTCAGATTGATCGATTCAAACCATCGAATCTACTAGTTTCACATCTAACTTCTGAGCTTCCTTGATACTATCCAGAAAATCATTGTTAATCTTCAGCATCCCCAACATCACACTCTGCGATGTCACTTCGCAAACTAAGCTCATATCTCTGAATTGCTCAATTAATTCCAATTCTTTAACCATCATCGCCGACATATGCAAAGTTTTCCGACTTAGGGCGTCAGCCACAACATTAGCTTTACCTGGATGATAGTTCAAACCAAAATCATAATCTTTTAATAATTCCAACCATCTTCGCTGTCTCATATTCAATTCCTTCTGATCAAACAAATACTTCAAGCTCTTATGGTCACTAAACACTTCAAATCTCAAACCATAAAGATAATGCCTCCAAATCTTCAGCACAAAAACAACTACAGCAAGTTCTAAATCATGCGTAGGATAGTTCTTTTCATGAGTTCTCAACTGTCTCGACGCATAAGCAACTACCTTATCATTCTGCATAAGCACACCTCCTAAACCCATCCTAGAAGCATCACAATACACCACAAAAGGTTCTCCTAGATTAGGTAACGTCAAAACCGGAGCCGATGTCAATCTCTTCTTCAATTCTGTGAAACTTTCTTCACATTGAATGTCCCACACAAAAGCTTTACCTTTACAAGTCAACTTAGTCAACGGAAGTGCTAACTTAGAAAATCCTTCGATAAACCTTCGGTAATAGCCGGCTAGTCCCAAAAAGCTTTTAATCTCGATAGCCGACTTTGAAGTTTCCCATTGCAACACAACATCTACTTTAGATGGATCCACAGCAATGCCACTACCCGAAATGACATGACCAAGAAAACTAACTTCCTTTAACCAAAATTCACATTTGGACAGTTTTGCATATAACTTCTTCTCTTTCAAAACTTGCAATACTAGTCTTAAGTGTTCTGCATGCTCTTCTTCCGATTTAGAGTAAATTAATATATCATCAATAAACACCACCATAAACCGATCCAAATAAGTATGAAAGATACGGTTCATGTACTCCATGAATACTCCCGACGCATTAGTAACACCGAAAGGCATCACTGAATACTCATAATGTCCATATTGCGTTCTGAAAGCCGTCTTCTGAATATCTTCATCCTTCACTTTAATCTGATGATAGCCCGACCTCAAATCAATCTTGCTAAACACACGAGCACCTACCAATTGATCCATCAAGTCATCTATTCTCGGAAGCGGATACTTGTTCTTAATCGTCACTTTATTTAATTGTCTATAATCAACACAGAGCCTCATACTTCCTTCTTTCTTCTTTACTAATAACACTGGAGCTCCCCACCGCCATACACTTGGCCTCACAAACTTCTTTTCAAGCAATTCCTCCAACTGTTTCTTTAATTCTGACAATTCAGATGTAGACATCCTGTATGGTGCCATAGACACAGGTCTGGTACCGGGTACAAGGTCAATTGTAAATTCTACTTCTCTTTCTGGCGGTGCATCAGGAATTTCATCAGGGAAAACTTCAGGAAATTCATGCACCACTTGCAATTCCTCAATTACAGCTCGGCTCTCAACAGATAACGACGTCATCACTGAGAACATCTGAGCTCCTTCTTGCATCCACTACTGTAACTCCCTAAAAGACAACAAACCAGCTTCTTCCTCTTCAGGAGTAGAAAATCTAACTGACTTGTTATAACAATTGATATGAACATAGTTATATTCTAACTAGTTCATTCCCAAGATTACATCCATCCCAGATAACGGCAAACACACCAAATCAACAGTAAAGTCTCTGTCGAAGATCGTCAAAGGACACTGTAAACACATAAGAAAAGTAGTCACCGATACCTTATCCGGAATCTCGACGACCATTTTTCCATTCATAGAAGACAACACAAGACCCAATCTTTCAACACATTCAGCAGCAATAAAACAATGAGTAGCACCAGTATCAATCATAGTGATTAAAGGAGTACTATTAATGAAACATGTACCTCTGATGAGTCTATCCTCCGTAGTTGTCTGAGTCCCAGCCAAAGCGAACACTTTCCCACCGGTTTGCGCCTTCTTTGGTTTCTGACACTGACTACCAATGTGTCCTTCTTCACCACAGTTGAAACAAATCATCTCTTTATGCTTGCACTCAGATATGGCATGCCCAATCTTACCACAACGGAAACACCTCTTCACCTCAGCAGTACACACATTACTCTTATGACCAGGTTTTCCACATTTGAAACAAGTTATGCCAGCAGGAGCATCTCCCCCACTAGTCCTCTTGCCATCAGCCACTTTCTGTTTACTTTTTCCAACTGGAGCATCTTAAGGCTTGCCACGATTCTGTTGGTGCTTGCTCTTCCTCTCGTTAATGATCTTATAACGAGCATTGTTATCCTCTCCAAAAATTCTACAACTATCAATCAAATCAGCAAAAACACGAATCTTCTGATATCCAACTACCTTCTTGATCTCTGGGCGCAACCCACTCTCAAACTTGATGCATTTTGAAAACTCGGCATTATCATCGTTATAGTGCAGATAAAACTTAGCCAATTCAACAAACTTTGCACCATAATCAGTAACCGACATGTTTCCTTGCTTCAGCTCAAGAAACTCGATTTGCTTCTTACCACGAACATCCTCTGGATAATACTTCCTCAGGAACTCTCTTCGGAACACATCCCAAGTGATACCTTCACCTGCAGTTTCCAACCTTTGACGAGTCTCTAGCCACCAATCATCAGCCTCGACTACTAGCATGTGAGTCCCATATCAAACCTTCTGCGCTGGAGTGCAGTCCATCACATGGAAGATTCTCTTCATCTCTTTCAACCAATTCAACGCTCCATCAGGATCATACTTGCCCTTGAAGGTAGGCGGATTCTCCCTCTGAAAAGTTACCAAACTGCGAGATCCAGCATTCTCGTCAGCGTTCGGCTGATTCTGCAAAGCCTGAGCCATTGCTTGCATCGCAACAGTAATTGCAGCATCGTTCCTTCCAGCCATCTCAACTTATCACTATAACATAACCAAAGGTTAGAACTAGTTAACAATACTCGATTGTCAAACAAACTATGACTCGACAACTTGGCCGGACGGACCGACCTGCTCTGATACCACTAATGTAACACCCCATTTTCTACCCGGCAAATACTAATAAAATCAGAGTTACGAAATTTCAACATACAAATAGGATGCTACATTCACAACGTTCAGCAACAACATTTAATCGCATTTTAACATAGATACATAACACTAAAAGCTTGGGTGAAATGATAACAACATAATTTAGTATTTGTAAACCAAAACAACTTTTATAATTAAGCAGCGGAGTTACAAACTTCAACTTAAATGACATAACAACTTTATCCGACTTAAAACATCGTCAAAATAATAATCTTTAAAGGAAACAACTTAAAAATTCAGCAACAATACGAAAAGCAATAATAAAAGAAACAAGCGCTCATCCCCCCGAGTGTTACGTATCAGAGCGACGACACCGACTCGAACTAACGAAGGTAGACAGCCTTCACTCCAGATTACCTGCATGATGGCGTATAAACCATCACCATACACAGAAGGGGTGAGATATCGAACAATATAATCGAATATATGATAAATAACATATTAGATTAGACTATAAACAATCACCACTCCACAACTCACAATCAACATCAATCAACATAATAAACAACATAACAACGTAATTATGCAACTTTGAAATGCGACTCATAATATGCATGTGGTACCATTGGAGCAGAACTCCTAACTTAGAAATTTGCCAATTAATATTGACGTCAACAAGCATAAACCTTCAACTTAATATTTTTGCCAATCCAGGCCAACTTACCGAGCAACAGCTCCAACTTGATATGCTATGCAATGCGACTCAACTCAAACATCAAAATAATCAACGATAATTATACAAATCAGCACCACAACAATTCAACATTGGCCATAGGCCTACAACTTATTCTTGCCAATAACAAGAGGCAAGGCAACATGTTTCACACCGACAACTTTATAATTAACCAATCAACAATATTACAACAACTATAAAAACATTCTGCCCAAACTAAAATATACTACCAGCAATATGTCATTGTTCAGTATTTTTCGACTGAAATTCGATTAATTAATTCCATTATCAATTCTCTATCCAGTACTCCTGATTTATATATCAACCTCTCAACTAAAGTTAAAATGGAACAGACCAAGTGGAACCATAGCAGACAGAAGAAACAGAAACGGAACAGAAACAAATTACACAGCATGCCCGTGTGACGCTCGTCACAGCTTCCTGGCCCTCGTCACAATGCGTGACGGTCGTAACACAATGAGTGACGGTCGTCACTCACACATGACCAGCGTGATGCTTGTCACGCCCTCCATCACGGTCGCCACATTCCCCCAATTCCCAATTTCCTTCGTCTCAGTGCATTTCGTTCCAGACAATTCCACAAATTCACTCATTACAGTGCAACCGAAACGCAACAAAATTATACCTTAATGCAACATAGCCTAATTTCCTACAACCAATTCATCAACAACAACCATAATTCGATATCCACGACAACCATTACAACATTGACAGAGGTAATTCTACAAACCCAACCCTAAATATCATTCATCAAATACCCCATTATAGAGTCAGAACCCCACCCTTACCTTGGATTGAAGGTCGCTCTCTAAATTCTCGATAGGATTTCGCTTGCCTCTAGCCTGCAACTCCCACGTTCCTCTTTTCTTCACAGAACCCTCGTTTCCTCTTTGTATTTCTAACTGCCACTATTTCTTTTCAATCCCTCTTTTGATAACTAATAACCATTATAAAATAATACTATAATCTTATTGGGCTTAAGTTCTTACACCTCCTTTTCTACTACTTCCAACCAAT
The DNA here is from genome assembly GCA_022829125.1 of Lathyrus tuberosus. NCBI lineage: Eukaryota > Viridiplantae > Streptophyta > Magnoliopsida > Fabales > Fabaceae > Lathyrus > Lathyrus tuberosus. Next base: position 162,773 of record JALAZF010000018.1, read on the forward strand.
TAAATAGGCCTAATTAATATAGTCTAGTATTATTCTAATTTCTACCACTTAATTCAACTAAACAATTCCACAACAATCAACACAACTTAAATCGATATCACACAACTTCAACAATTCAAACGGAAAATATTCAAAACTATTTAATTAAATTAATAATTAAATAATCGGGCATTACATAAATCACATGATGAGGAACATTGGGGTATACGAAATGGAAAGCAAGGGTGACTACATCACATGGTCGAACAAACAAGAACACAACACTATTTACTCAAGAATTGATCGAATTTTTGGAAATGTTGAATGACTGCAACAAAATGTGAATACTACCCTGACTAACATGAGCCTAAGAAACTATGTGATGATAATAACAAGTATTTTCATGCCTCTATAAAAACTAGACAGCAATACAAAAGAAGGAAAACCATCCATAAGAGTGATGGTACCTGCCTTACTGACCAAAAGGATATTGAGATGGAGGTACTGAATTACTACAAAAACCTTATGGGTAAAGCATCTAATAACTTGGAAGGTCTGGATATAACTGTTATGCGAGAGGGGACTCAGCTTAATATAGATCAAAGACAGTTTGTTATGGCACAGGTCACGGAGAAACAAATAGAGTCAGCTCTCAAAGACATTGGTAATGACAAGTCACCGGGTATTGATGGTTTTGGTTCTTACTTCTTTAAGAAATCTTGGCAGGTGATTAAGCATGATGTTGTGAAGGCGATCCAAGATTTCTTTGCAAACAATAGAATGTACAAGGCTGTCAATTGCTCAGTTATCACCTTGATACCCAAACGTGGTGATAGCAAAGAGATATAAGATTATCGGCCGATTGCGTGTTGTAATACGCTTTACAAGATCATCTCGAAGGTGCTGGCAAGCAGATTAAGCAATGTACTGGGATCCATTGTAGGAGATAACCAAGCAGCATTTGTGAAGGGACAACACATTCACAACCATATCCTTCTCACATACGAACTGATTAAGGGATACGAAAGGAAGACCAACTCTCCTAGATGTTTGTTCCAGATGGATATTCAGAAAGCATACGACACCGTGGACTGGAATGCGTTAGAATGTATCCTGAATGAAATAGGTTGTCCAAGGCAATTTACAAAATGGATTATGACTACGGTTACTATGGTATCCTTTAGATTTAATGTTAATGGATACTATACGGATATTATGGAAGCTGGACGGGGACTACGGCAAGGTGGTCCTATCTCACCGATGTTGTTCGTCATCGTTATGGAATGTTTAAACAGATACTTATTCAAGATGCAAAAGGATAGTAATTTCAACTACCACCCTAAATGTGAAAAGTTGAAAATTACCAATTTATGTTTCGCGGATGACCTACTGTTGTTCTCTCGAGGTGATAAGATATCGGAGGAAATGATGATGGATACATTCATGAAATTCTCTAAGGTGACAGGGCTAGTGGTGAATCCTCGGAAATGCAAGGTATACTATGCTGGCATTAATGGAGGTACTAAACATGACATCCTTCGAGTTACAGGATTCTAGGAAGGGCACCTCCCCTTAAAATACTTAGGGGTGCCGGTGACTGGGAAGAAGCTAGCCATAGCTCACTATATGCCTCTGATAGATCGTATTGTGAGTAAAATGAAACACTGGACGGCAAGGCTGTTATCATATGCAGGAAGGGTGCTACTTATTAAGAGTGTGATTTTTGCTTTGACTAACTATTGGTTGCAGGTATTCCCGTTCCCGAAAAGCGTGATCCAAAAGATAGAAACTATTTGCCGTAATTTTCCGTGGACAAGAGGATATGAAGGGAGTAGAAAGGCACCGGTTGCATGCAAAAGTATTTGCCAACCCAAACATCGGGGTGGGTTGAACGTTATCAATATTGAGATCTGGAACAAGGCTTATCTATTCAAACTGCTCTGGAACTTGAGCTGTTAAACGGATTCCCTGTTGGTAAGATGGATCCAAGCCTACTATGTGAAGAATAAAGATCTGATGCAGCTGCCAGTAAGACCAAACGATACTTGGATCATGAAATCAGTACTAAGCCAAAGAGAGGAGCTGACAGATATGAAGGGATTAGAAGACATCATGAGGTGGGACAAATTCAAGATGAATATAATATACAATAAACTCCAAGAGAGTGGCCAAAAGGTGGAGTGGAAAGGACTTATGTATGGTAACAATGCAAGGCCCCATGCACAATTTATGTTATGGCTCGCGTGTCGGGGGAGATTAGCGAAAAAATATAGGCTGCATAAATTTGGAATGATTGATAGTCAAAATTCTTGTCTGTGCACAGGAATCGAATCAATACATCACTTATTCTTTGAGTGTGATGTTATGAAAAGAATTTGGATGGAAGTTTTGACCTGGATTCAGGTGAGCCATACGCCGGAAAGCTGTAGCGAGCGATTTTAGACGCGGTTCTTAAGCGTTGGTCGCTCTCTGCGGTTTGAGCTTAAACTACAGGTCGATTCATTTTTTATCCTATTGTGAGCTGAATAAGGAAGGGAAATAGATGTCTCCAATTAACCCTGTTTTGCATACTGAGTTTAAACAACGGTCTGTTAGGTTACGGATGCTATCAATGTGGGGGGCCTTTGTACTGGTTATTTGTATTTTCGCCAATACTGTTTTCTTTCTTTTTACCTTGGCAGAAGGTTTCTGGCGGGGAACAAGGATTAGGATGTTAGGACTGATGCTTTTTGAATTACTGCTTTTGATTGATGGAGATATGGGATTTGGGTTTTTTTGTTGATTGTGCTCATTAAGATCTTTTCTTTCGATCTTATGCCTAGGTATTCCCGTTTACCGAAATAGGGAAATCAGAGCGTTCGTAGTTCCTCCTAGTCTATGGGAGGAAATGGTTGTTTTGGTGTCTTGTTCAAAGCCCAAGACGTGAAGCGAAAGGTGATTTGTATCTTGTTCAAAGCCCAAGATGTGAAGCTGAAGGGTTTATTTGTATCTTGTTCGAAGCCCAAGATGTGAAGCTAAAAGGTCTCAACTTTAGAGAGAATTTGTCATCTCTAAAGAGGGGTTTGTCTGTTATGACTGTTTTATAAAGGAGAATTACTTTAACCGGGATTTGTGAATCCGGTAATGCCATATTTCCTTTATAGGGGATTTTAACCTGAAGGGGAAGACTTTAACTCAGTGTAGAGTAATGCCATCTTTCCTTAGGAATTTCTCATACTAAAAGAGGGACATTGGCATGGATGTAGATGATCCAGAGGCTTGCCGCTTACAGCAGTTAGATGGAGAGGAAGGAGTTATTGATGTTTGTGTACTGTGAACGAGGCACATCTTTGATGCTAAAAGGTTGATTGGATCAACCAGTGGTTTTCTTATACAAAGCCTAAGAGGAGGCTGATATGTGTCTCGTACAAAGCCCGAGAGAGAGGCTAAAAGGTTTTGACTCAATGAGGGAATATTTTGGTATCTCGTATGAAGCCCGAGATGGAGGCGGAAATTCGTTTGGCTCAGGAAGAACCCTTTTGTATCTCGTATAAAGCCCGAGATGGAGGCAAAAGGGTGATTGACTCAATGAGGGAGTCCCTTATGTGTCTCGTACAAAGCCCGAGAGAGAGGCTATGGTTACTGTTTCAGTTGAGTGACAGGTCCAGTATACTGATTTTAAAGAGAAAATCAGTTCTTATATGAGTAACACTGTACTCATGGATTTGATTCAAGGATCCGGGTTATTCCTGTTCTTTAAGGAAGCGGGGAATCCAAAGGGTATTGAGACTGTCCAAGTCTGCGGGTTTCCTTCCTATTTAACGAAGGGGTCACTTGAGAATGTCTTTGAGACTCAAGGGTCTTAGACTGTCCAAGTCTAGAGTGTCATCTTTTGTACTATGCTTTGAGAAACAGTAGTAGACTCTATGAAAGGACTTTTCTATGAAGATGACTAAGTTCTGTTCCTATACCTCTAGGACGTCGTCGGGACAATTTGTACGAAGCCCAAGAGGAGGCTGGAAACTTTTAAGAAGCCGATCGGTCCTTGTACTAAGCCCAAGAGGAGGCTATCATTCCCGGAGGAAGAGATCATTATACGAAGCCTAAGAGGAGGCTGTGAATACTTCTAAGAAGCCGTAGGGTCCTTGTACTAAGCCCAAGAGGAGGCGGGGTTGCTTTTAGGAAGCCTGTGGGTCCTTGTACGATGCCCAAGAGGAGGTCGATGCTTTTAGGAAGCCGATGGGTCCCCAAACCCCGAGAAGTTCAATGCAAGCTATTCACAAGGAATAGATCAAGTCAGGAAAGTTCGAGAATTTGGAAGAAACTCAAAGATGCCATTCACGGAGAATACATTCATCTCTAGGAATAGAGTTTCTTGACAATTCCTAATGAGGACAGCCGAAGAGAAGACTGTATCTGGTGATCCTATTGGGGATCTAGTTGTCTATTTCTATGAACAAACGAAACGGCGTCACCTAGTTCTAGACGTAGTTGCCGGGGAAACTCGAAATATCTATACTATTATTACATAGTTGATATGAGTTTATGAAAGAAGACTTACAGTGAAACAGCCCCACAATACAGTTATATGTATATGAAAGCAGTAAATGAAAGCAATAACCACTTACTCGGTTGTAGAGCTTCCATGCTGTTTGGTTAGTTGTCCAACAAAGATAGATTGAAACAATAGTATATTCAAAATCAAAGGAGAAAGTGCTTTGAAAAAGAAAGATTTGGGGCTTACAACTCAAGGAGAGGCCCAGATGTTTTATCAGTGAGCGCACTGTTTTAATTTGGTACAGAGGGACTTATACAAGTGACTGAGGCCCAAAATGTTTTTCTGTACAAAGGGATGGGTCTTACACTCTTTCACGAGGCGCAAATGTTTTAAAGAAAAAGAGTGGGGCTTATAACACGAGGGTAGGCCCAGATGATTTTTCCGTTTAAAATGGCGATCGCGCCGATGTTTTCTTTTAACGCAGAGGGACTTACACAATAAGTGAGGCCCAAAATGTTTTGGTTAAAAGGGGATTGGGTCTTGCACTCTATTAGAGGCCCAAAAGTTTTGAATGGGTCTTATAGCTCGAGGAGAGGCCCAAAAGGTTATTTTTCAAAAGGCGACAATCGCGCCATTTGTTTTTTACGGTATCGGGACTTATACAATACATTGAGGCCCAAAAATGGTTTGGTCAAAAAAAGGATTGGGTCTTACAATCTATTAGAGGCCCAAAGTGTTTTGAAAATGATTTATGAGGGTTGAATTAATCCAAAAACCCTAATTTGTTTTCAAAAATGTATTTAATTGAATAAAAATTCAATTAAAATGATCAAAATTGTTTAACATATGGAAAACAAATTGTGATCTTGGATTAATGCTTCAAAAATTAAGTATTGACCTACAAAATAATTAGAAAGCATTAAAAGTTGCAAAATCAATGTGGAAAAAATATTTAAAATGTCAAAAACAATTAAAATATTAATTCTTTGCAAAAATATCAATTATATGAAATAAATAATATTTTTGGGATTTTTTGGAAAAATAAAATATTTTAACATTTTTGTGAATTATTAAAAAAAGAATCAACTCAAAATCATTAAAACTCAGAGAGAAATTAATTTTTGAATCAATTAAAGAAAAATCACAAAATTCAAATATTTGAAAATTCAAAAAAGGTGCCAAGAACAGCTGAAGAACACGCGCGTGTTCTGGGTTTGGATGATTTACATTTTCTATCCAATCTCCCTGAATACTTGATTATAACATGCAATCCACATATCATTATGCTCGTCTCAACCTCACGATCATGTCAATGTCCATTAATTTCATTTAAATTAAACATATAATAAGAAATCATGAAAAATCCTCAAGAACCCTAATTTCTGCATGAAGGCTAGGATTTTTGATACACGATTCAAACAATGCAATTAATTGAGGGAAAACATTCCATGCATGATTATGAACATATGGCCAAATTATTGTGCGAGGAAATATGCATAGATTAAGAGATGACAAAGTGTATGCTTACCTCTAGGCCGTGACAGAAAGTGCAATGTGATTTTTGATTTGGAGGTGTTACAGATGAGTGGTGATGATCTGAACAGCTTCCTTACACCCTTTGGAGTGTGTTTGAATGCCTGGACTTGATTGAAAATGGCTGGAACGATTTGTGGTACCTCAGCTGCAACTTGATTGAAAGTTTGAGCAACCAGCTGGTGATTTTGTGAAATCTGTGTTCCAGATGTTATGTGAGTGTTTGGATCACTTCTATATGATGTATGTGAGGTGTGTGAGTGATTGGTTTGATTGGAAAAGCTCTCAAACTCAAAACCCGATAGTGACTTGCCTTAGAAGGCAAAATTGGAGTGAAAGAAGAGATTTTGAGGAAAGCATCTGTTTGATGGCTTTGGTGTACTCAAACTGATCACAATTGAGCTCTATTTATAGTAGAGCAAGTTTGTTTTGCAAGGAATAGTGAATGGCAACTGCAGCAGGTGTTTGTTCAATGTTGGCCAATGGAAATCCAAGTCTCCTCTAGCCATTGACTAGAGGTTAGAGCACAGAGCTTTGGTTCCCTTGGTCTTGGATAAGTCTTGACTGATTTCAGATGAGAATGGCTCAGTCTATGCCACCTTGATGCTTCCATTGAATGCTTCAATCCAAATTTGGAGTCTTGTCCCTATTTTGGCCATTCTAAGTTCAACATGCTATTTCTTGTTCCATGGACTTTGGAGGCTTGGCTCAGTGATTGTCCCCTTTAGATTCAATCCTCAGATGTGTCCAAGTGGATAGGAGCATTTGAATTTGGCTGATTTTGGCAAATCGATCAAAATTGCAAATTCTGCCTTGCCCTTGACAGATTTCAGCAAGGCAACTTGCCAATGTCATATCTCATGGTGTAAGTTGAATTTGGTAATGTTCTTGACCATTTTGGAAAGCCCTTACATGATACAACAACTGTTTGAACATGTTTGGTTTTGATCTCTTTTGAATCCAAGTGAAAAATCCCCCTACATTTGGCAAAAAGTGAAGGCAGATTCTGACTTAGTGAAAATTTCACTAAGTGTGGGAAAAAGTGACATTTTCACTTTTCAGCCATTTTGATCATTCCATAACTCCAAATCCTTAATGAATTGGACTTAGGTCTAGTTGAAGTTTTTGTAGAGGGTAATGAGGGCTACAAATCCATCTTTGGATGAAAAAAAATGGCTTTGTGGTTTAGGAGTTATGATCCTTCAAAGTTGGTGCCCTTGTCACTTTATTTTTAACTTAGAAAATTTTCTAAGTTTTTATGGTTACCCCTTTTACAAGTTATCCAACTTTTCTTGATTTTTCTTGATGAATGATGATTCAAATCATACATTAACATCATTTTAGGGTTAAAAAACCATTTTGGTGAAAAATCTCAAAAAGTCAAAGTTGACTTTTGTGCACAGTTGACTTTTTATCAGATGAATTACAAACTGTGCAATTCTTCAGGAAATCATGTCCTTGACCTAAATCAAACTTGATGGACATGTTCCATGGGTGTCATAGGGCATATTGAATCATTTCTTAGGGCTTGGGAGCATGTCCTAGTCAAAAGTCAAAGTTACAGTTGACTTTTTCCTTAAAACCCTAATTGTTGTGCAGATGAAATTGAGACTTGTTGCTCAAGCTTCTTGGATTAATCCATTGTTCCAAATGGATCAATATAGTTCATTAGAGACCCTCAAACCCTCTCTTGAGGTCTTGGTTCATGATTTGTCCCAAAAGTCAACTTAGGGGTGAATTAGGTCAAGAAACCCTAATTCCTGATTTTTTATGAGTGCAACCCCTGAGGCAAAATTGACTTGATGAATGGGTCCATGAGGTTCCATGGAGTACATTAGGTTGTGTTTTGGATCATTGGCTCATGCCCAGATGAAAAATTTCCATCTGGAGGCCCTGGCCGACCAAAACCCTAATTTGGTGACACTGTCGATCTTGAGGCCTGATCCACCTAGAAGGGAGCATCCTTGTGCTTAATACTTGGAGTGGGAGTCCTTTTGATCCTTTGTGGATGCTTGAGAGGTTAGACAAGTTGAAGATCATGTCATTCTTTGACTGATCCTTTGTCTAAGCACTCAGAGAGGGCTTGAAACCCTAGTTTTGATTGTAGTGAATGCTCACCCATCTTTGGGGAGACTGATGAAGTATGATGGTTCTTCCATATTGTGATGATGATTTTCACAATGATGGGAAATCTTAGTAGTCAAAATTTGGGGTATGACAGATGCCCCTATTTAATCTTCTTGGACCCGAATGTGTGAATGACGAAGGTATTCGGGCATTCGGGGTGCAAGAGGATTAAATATCGGAATACCCAAAATTTTGATGGCTATGAATGGCAGCTTGCGCATTCATCTTCTTTTGCTAAGCAATGATGCTTAGAAAAGGCAAACTTCCCCTCGATCCTGGTCTTCAGCCAAGGAACTAGTCTTAGTTTTCTTTTGTCAACTTCCCCTCGTTCTTGGTTTCCTACCAAGGAACTGGTCTCAGTTGCTGAAACAAACTTCCCCTCGATCCTGGTTTCCTACCGAGGAACTGGTCTTAGTTTCTGATTTAAACTTCCCCTCGATCCTGGTTTCCTACCAAGGAACTGGTCTCAGTTTCTTTTGTCAATAAACTTTACTGACAAGGAACGCTATTTGTAGCGGATTTCCCTCAAACTTCTCGCCGAATTTTCCTGGGGAGATGCCATTTGATGGAAAAAGCTTTGATGTCAGACTTGCTGGAGAACCCAGTCGTCTGAATTGTAGAGGTACACAAACTTCTCTATTGGAGACGCCATTTGTCGACTCTATCTGGGGAAAATGAGTCTCTTGAGAGACTTCTTTCGCTTGGGGTCTTACATCATACTTTTCTCAGGATCTTCCCGGAGAAATGCCATATGATGCTCGACTGCAGGAATATCCGAGGATCTATCAAGTGCAGACTATTCCCTACCACCCTCCGGAAGGGTGCCATGGCGTGGTACAAGAGCCTTGCACCGGAGTCCATCACCGCCTGGAAGGAACTGAAGAGACAGTTCTTCAGGAATTTCACTTCTTCCTGACGCCACCCAAAAACAGAGGCCTCCCTGGAAGCCATCATCCAGGGAAAAGACGAATCTCTCAGGGATTACATCGAGAGATTCAACCGGGAAGCCGTCCAGGTAGCCACCACGGACGACATGAAGAAGTTTCTGATCGAGCGAGGACTACGACCTCGAACTGAGTTCGCCAAGGCTGTAGGCATCCAAAGACCCTGCAACTTGGAAGAGCTCCTCCACAAGGCCCAAGCATACATTCAGTATGAGGAGCTGGAGGCAGCCCATTTTACCTACGACTCGCAGCATCAAGAGGGCCCCCGGAGCTCCAAGCACGAAGACTCAATTGCTCCCCGACAAGGGGGAGAAAGGAGAAGAGAAGACCATCCCAGAGATTCTTGTGACCCGAGAGGTCCAGCTGGACGATTCACAGAGTACACGCTACTCACTGCTCCCCGCAAGCGAATTCTGGCCGAGTGCATCGACTCAGAATTTTAGAAAGGAGGTGTCTGCTTTCCGAAGCCGACACCACTCAAACCAAACGTTGACAAGTCCAAGTACTGCAGGTTCCATAGGAGCCACGGGCATGTCACCGAGGACTATATCCACCTCAAGAATGCGATAGAAATCTTGATCAAGGAGGGGCACCTCAAGCAGTACACGAAGAGGAACGAAGCCCCCAGACAGGATGTCAGGAGACGCAAAGGGTCGAGGAGACGGCCCCTCCCACCAGAGAAAATAGACTGCAAGTCGCTCTGAGTGTCACTTGACCAGAGGACTTCTACTTCCCCGACGAGCCTGAGATCCCTGTGACCGCTCGTAGCCCGTGGGAAAGTTTCCTCGCCGCAATGGTTATATCCGGCGGGGGGTTCAACAAGGTCTTCGTGGGGTCGATCAAGAGGAATTTCGATGAGCTGATCGACGCGAGCTCGACATAGACTGCCACCTTCAAGAAGGTACAAGAGAAGTTGAACCCCATCACCTTCTACCTCAAGGAATTGTCGGGTGGCGCCCCTAACTTCACCATCCCTCTCCTGATCAGGGCGCAGATGGCGAACTTTGATGTCCGTCGAATCCTGGTCGACCAAGGGAGTTCGGTGGACATCATGTACACCCACCTCTTCGAGACCCTCCACCTTAATGAAAGGCATCTGACCCCTTACGTGGGCTCAGACCTCCAGGGTTTCAATGGCACGACCACCACACCATGTGGCTATGTCGAGCTGATGGTTACTTTCGGGAGTGACAACACTGTCCGATAAGTCAAGACCCGCTTCCTGGTGGTGGATTTCCCTTCATTGTACCAGTGCATCCTGGGAAGAACGACTCTGACCAAGCTCACGGCAGTACCATCTACAGTTCATCTGAAGATGAAGTACTACACGACCAGAGGTCGGGTCGTCACCCTCCACGGGGATATTGAAGCTGCTAGGAGATGCTTCAAAGTTGTAACCAAGGGTCTGAGCTCGATCAACGTCAAGTCCGAGACTGGAGAGAAGCCAACTCCGGACGCAAATCAGAAGCCACTCCCGCACGGCAACGCGATGGACCTCGACAGTCGCTTCCCTAACGAGCAGGAACAAGGAGAAGCAGCGGACAACGACCTCCCAGCTGAAGGCAACGGGCAGCCTCTGCATCCAACGCACCCCAGACGGAGACTTCAAACTCATCACTCTTGGGGACGATCCAGACAGGAATGTGAAGATTGGCATAGGGCTCCCCGACCTAGCGAGGAAGCAGTTGAAGACCTGCCTCCAGGAGAATGCTGACTTGTTCGCGTGGAGCGCGTCGGAGATGGCTGGCCTCGACCCAGAGGTGGCCTGTCACTAGCTTACTATAGATCCAGCCGCTAGGGCTGTAGTGCAATATAGGCGTATACAATCTCCCGATAAAGCGGAGGCTGCTGAAAAAGTTGTAAAAGGCCTCTTAGAGGCAAATTTTATCTCGGAAGCCCGGTACACAACCTGGTTGTCCAACGTTGTACTTGTTAAGAAAAATAATGGAAAATGGAGGATGTACTTTGACTACACTGATCTTAACCGGGCTTGGCCGAAAGATGCTTATCCACTGCCTAACATCGATAAACTGGTCGACAATTCTGCAGGTTTCAAATTATTGTCCTTCATGGGCGTCTACTCGGGGTACAATCAAATTCCCCATGGCTAAGGCCGACAAGTAGCACACCGCCTTCATGATTGAGTCGGGCAACTACTACTACAATGTAATGCCCTTCAGCCTGAAGAACGCCGACGCGACCTACCAACGGATGATGAACAAAGTCTTTCGAGGAGAGATCAGTGACATGCTCGAGGTCTACATGGACGACATGATCATAAAGTATGCAGAAGAAGTATACCACGCTGCCCACCTCAAGAGGTATTCAACATGGCGAGGAAATGCAAGAAGAGGTTCAACCCGGAAAAATGCACCTTCGGCATTCGAGCAGGCAAGTTCCTCGGTTTCTACCTAACAGAACGAGGGATCGAGGCGAACCCCGACAAGCGCAGGGCATTCTCCAAACTCCCAACGCCAAACTCAAAGAAATCGATACAATCGCTAAACGGGATGCTGACCTTGCACTTCCGCTTCGTGGCCAAATTGGCACAATGCGCACTTCCATTTTTCAAACTCCTACGCATGAAAGCCACATTCAAATGGACTGAAGAGTGCGAGCAGGCACTCCTCCACCTCAAACTAGTCCTTTCGCAACCCCCGGTCCTCTCGTGACAAGAAAACTGGGAGACGTTGTTCCAATACCTCGCTGTCATGAGCGAAGCTGTTAGCGCGGTTCTAATCCGGGAAACCCCCGACGGGCAGAAGCCGATTTACTTCACCAGCAAACCCCCGATGGCCCTCGTCACTACGGCCGGAAGACTGCGACACTACTTCTTGGCCCACACGATCGTGGTAAGGACCGAACTGTAAGTAGGAAAACACCTAAGAGGGGGGGGGTGAATTAGGTTTCTTGTAAATTTCTCCAGATTTTTCAACGACATTGATTTTTACTTTCCTAAAGTTTCTAAGTGATAAAATGCTGTAAAGTGCAGAAAGTAAAAGACACGGCGAGATATCCTGGTTCCCCTTACAGTTCGAGAGAACTCCAGTCCCCTTTCAACATGAAAGAGATTTTTAATAATGTTAGATCCTATGACAAGACTATCCTAGACTTTTTATACAGACTCTAACAAATACACCAAGAACAACCACATGGATTTTACAACTTAGTTGAAATGAGAACAATCCTCTCAAGATCAACCTCTTGTTTCCAACAAACCTGGACAACAAGGAATATATCAAACCGTATAAGAGAAATAATCCTTCTCCTTATAGTCAACACCTAAATCCAAACAATCCTTGGAACTTTGGATTTCTATAATAAATCTGAATTTTTGTATGAATATAAAAGATGTAAATTTTGAGTCTTTATCAATCACAAGATTGATCTTCTCCTTGAAACAATCAACTCTCACAATAACTATACAAGTGTTCTGTGAATAAGATGAAACTATGATGCTTTATTTGAAAGTTTATGCAAGGTTTCTCTCAAAGAAAATTCTGAATATGAAGAATGATTTTGAAAGTTAGAAAGAATGAGTGATTGATTTTGAAATTTGTAAGGAGGTGAGGTTGAAATCTGAAAAAATGATGTTTAAATAACCCCTAGACACCTCTACAAAAGGATGCAATTCACCAATGGATGCCATGGTTCATTAGAAGAAAATTTGAAACAAGAGGCATGCAGAAAAATAAAGTATTTTTGCCACTAGTTCAGTGGTAATCGATTATCCCATTTGGGTAATCGGTTACCCAGTCCCAACGTGCAAAAATATTTGAAAATTAACACAGAGTAATCGATTACTCCATAAGGATAATCGATTACTTCAGTCCAGTTTTGAAAAATTTGTAAAAACTAAAGTGTTTGAAAGATCTTTGCTGCACAAATTTGTTTCCAATAAATATGACATGAAAGAGACATGATTTTGAACACTTATATAATCATATAGAGGTTAAGTGTTTATACCTTAATCCTTTGCAATCCAATCTTCATTAAAACATCAAAACTTGATTAATTTGTTGAAACATCATTCTTTGAGCTTGATGCCTTTGATCAATCCTTTTTGCAATTCCATCTTTAGACTTGAGAAAGTGTGTCGTCAACAAAACATTTGAGAAGCTATGTCTTTACACGAACAGCCCGTGAGACAACTCCTCTGAAGGTACGAGAAAGACACAAGAAAGGGGGGTTTGAATTGTGAATTTACTCTTTTGTTCACTTTTCTTATCTTATTAAAGAGACGCTCAAGAACCTTCAATGTTCGTTGAGAGATTCTAATCTCTTAACTATGGAGTATGAGAACCATATAGGTTCTGATTATAAGATACGATACTCAGAACTTGTAGTGCAGAAGCTTATCAGAGATATGCTGCAAGGTTCTGACTTTGCTTAATATGAGGTTCTAATATTCAATGCAGAAACATAAATAGAGATACTAAGCAAGAGAGTAAAGTACACACGATATATCCTGGTACACCATGCGGGCTAATCCAGTCCACCCTCCTCAGGTGATTTCGCCTTGAGCACAAGGACTTAATCCACTATAACCAAATCATGATTACACTTGCACGGGCAACACCGCTGAGTAACCATTTGCACAGCCGCACTGTGACTAACTACTTGCACAGCCGCACTGTGACTAACAACCCAATAAACCGTTCAAGGATCCAACAGGATATAACATTCATTGACCGAGCAGACCCACTGCTGGGATTTCACAGCTAGCCGTTCAGGGATTCATCACAATGAATATAATGCTACTGACCATATTTCAGGATTTTCCACAATGACCCTCAGCCATTGTCATCTCAAGTATCTGATCACCATGTGATATACTCAAGGGCCTCAACTCACAGCTGAACCGTTCAGGGATCCATTCAGGATATAACGTTCACTGGAGGAGTCTCAATTCCTTTAGTTGAATTAGCAAACTGGAGATTACAAATTGTGCTTCTTAATAAGAAAGTTTCTCCTAAGTTTAAGTACAAAGAACATATACATGTGTTCAAGCAAGATTTGAGCAACAACTCCTTGCTTTCCTAAGAAACTACAAAGATATATTTGAATATTACAATTGTTAACATTTTGTAGATCTTCTTCTTCTTCGTCTTCTTGGTTGAGCAAGCTTTGGCAGCAACTCCTTGCTTCAGATCTTCAATGTAGTCCTGACGAGAAGGTAGGTTGATGACTTGACAGATCTTCAATGTTGTCTTCTTCATCAACAACTTTTGTTCTTAATTGTTGTTGTTGTGTTGATTTGTCTTCTTGAGTTTCAACAATAATTGTCATTAGTGAAATAATGATAGCTTTTGAATATTCTGAGTGTTACAACGAGAACTCATTGTTGTGAGTATATTCACAATGACTTGGTCAATTTTTTAGATGAACATTCAGTTCGTGATTCTACAAGTGATCGACACATCAGAAGCAAAAACTCTTTCCATTAAATAGCCAGTAGAAATATAGCCGTTTGAGAATACTGTTGGCTGTTTGGAAAAGAGACGTTGTGATATAATGAGTTGTACTGACACATCTCCTTTTTGCAGAGGGAGAAGTGACCGGACATATTTTCTTGGGCAGTGTGTATATTTAACTCACAACGGTAATATCTAGACTTCAAATACTTTAGTGGCTTCTGATGTTTATTTGATGAAGCATGAGTAGAGTCTTCTTAGCAGAATATCTGATGCTTCAAGTCTTCAGTCGATTGAAGAAGTCCATTAGGAATCAGTCTTCGGAACTTCAGCACTTGGTCTTTAAGAACGTTATTCTTTTCTGCTTCAAGTCTTCCGAATCTTCAGAACCTGTCTTCAGAGTCTTCAGAACTTGATATTTGAAACCTTGATCTTCAGAACCCATAAGTCTTCAGATTCTTTCTGCAATTGGTCTTCAGCGCCTTCAGCCATCAGAACTTCAAGTCATAGGAGTCTTTCGCACTTTGGTTCTTTCAGAGTGTACTTCTTCAGAAGCTTCGCTATCTTCAGAATCTCAATCACTTTCAGAGAGCATCCACAAGAGCATTGCAACAGCAATCTTGGCATCCTTGGATCTGGCTGATCATGACTAGATAAAGAAGCGTTCTTGCTTCTCGCGACTTTAGTCACACATAGTAACTTCGCATATATATATATATTCAGTCATAGTACATCTAGCTGGTGCATGTTGGTTCTGATGTCTTTAGTTCTTATGATCTGCACACAACACACGTTAGACCATAGAATGGTTCTTTCACAAATACTTATTATTATCATCAAAACATAGATTGACTTGTAGAGACAATTCTTGCTCTCACAATATCCCCCTTTTTTATGATGACAAAACCAAGTATTTTGATTGAACATTTTGTACAAGGTAATCACCAAAGCAAACAAATTCAGAGTTTGGAACAACAGCTCCCCTGAATGAGTTATCCTCAAAGCTTTATCTGAGATCATCTAGGATTTTATATAATCCAAAGATATACAGAGTAACAACTTGAGTTGTCAGAACAAGAATAGAAAAGAGTTACTTCTTTATCTTGTCTTTAGGAAAACGAAGAGTCTTTAGCATCTGGACTAGTTCATCAGAACTTCCATCTTCAGATCTTTAGAACTTAGTTTTCTTTGTTGTCGTATCAGAGCATATTATCTTCAGAGACATCTGAAGCATTTCTACTTTTCAGCAGATTCCATTAAGCATAAGATCATAACAGTTCTTGACTGATAGTCATAGCCTTGCTATTTATCAGAGATAGACACTGTCTTTAAAGGAAACTCCCCCTGAGTTTCAGACTATATGAAGATTTTTGATTTTATATTTTCATCTTCTAGGTAGTCTCCCCCTAATTACCATAAGTCATATATTGGGATCTTCAGAATCGTGATTCAGAGTAGTAAGATTTTAATCACCAATGTGGAACATGACTTTTCAGAGTTTGACATTTGACCATAGGTTCTTATCTTGTTAATGTCACAGCTCAGTGGTTTATCAGAGCTTGATTTCTGATCAGATACCAATTTCAGGTTAATTTATGTGATCAATCAACGCTTGATTTTGAATCTGGTACACCTTGTTTTGTGCTGATATAAAGTGATGTGCTGACTAAAGAAGTTCTTTTGACTTAAAGAATAGTTCGTTGATGTGCAAGGAATGGATACCAATGAAGGTATTTGATAATAATTCACAACTTTGTTCTGATTGATGAGTCTGATACTAGTCTTTGTGTACTGAGTCTGATTACCAATTATTGATTTAGTCTGATACCAAATCATTTTCACTTCAAATGGTTCCTGGTAAACATCATAACGACTTCTTTCTTGGATCATCAATCCAGATCTTCAGACATCTCTTGGCTTCTGATTTGCACAGTCCCTCTGAGTAAGCATCTTGAGAATGTGTACTTTGTCTTGACTGCTTTCAGAGTTTTCTTACTTCTTCTAATTCTTAGACAGCTTCTATTATATGATCGGAGTTCTTCTTCTTAGCCCGTTCCTGTCTTTAGACTGCCTAGTGAACTTGTTTAGAGTTCCTCGGATAACATCAATCAACAAACATTAGTAGTAACACATTTTTATACTTTGTTTGAGTTCTGCATTCTTTCAGATTTCCTTCTCTTCTCAATCAAAATCTTTTAATTAATTTCTCCCCCTTTTTGACATCATCAAAAAGTGTCAGGGCATATGAGCAACTAAGCATATATCTTGCAATAAAGTATATGAATGATACCAATTGAAGGTAATGGAAGCCAATTGTGAAGGTCGTGAAACTGGTGTTCAGGCATTTTTAAAAGCACTTAGGTTCATTTTACTAATTTTTCGTTATGGCTTAATTAATCTGAAGGACAATTATAAATAACCAACAAGGAGCAAAAAAAAAAAGCTGCATATAAACATAGAGGTTCATAGATTAAAAAAAACATAGATTGCATTAGATAAAGATTGTATTACGGACGGATTTCATCAAAATATACAGATCTAGACTAGACGAAACTGATTCCTATAGGTTAGACTGAAAGGATTTTAGGGATGAAGAAGATGAGGAAAGACTTTCAGAGTTATCTGAGCTTGAGGGAAGTGATGTTTCTTCTGTTTAAGCCATTGCAAGTTTCTTGTGTTTTACTATTTGTTCTGAGATCCATTCATGGAACTCGTTCCAGACATTTCTCACTTCTATAGGGTTTACACAAGAACTAGAAGCATTGACGAGGGTTTGAATTCTTGAGATTGCTTTTTCTTTGAACGATGCAAGAACGCTATTCGTGGTTCTTGATTTCTTGGATGAATGTTCTTCCTTAATAACCGCTTTTCTTTCTACCTTCCAATCTGACAGTTCTTGAAGCACATCAGTGATATTTTTTATGTTAATCCAAACACTGATATCTTCGTCCTTGATTTTTCTCAAATAGTTTCCGAATTCTGCCTCATTGTAGGTAGCAAATTTTGGAAAACCTATAACCGGAACTCTGGGGGTTAGAGTCAGTTCTCTAAAACGTGAATTATCTAAACTGGCGTCTTCCTTCAAAAGGTTCTTAAACCTAAGAATCTTCCCAGCGCTTTTAAGCAGCTTCCAAGATTCTCCTTCATTAATTAAAATGTCGTCAACTAATCCTGATTCAACTAAAATGTCTGAGATAAGTCTTCCATAGGGAATGATACCACATTCATGATTAGAATAAGTTCTAGAGCTTCTAATGCCATCCTTGAGAAGCTTGAAGAGGATTGAGGGAATGTGCATTTTAATTCCTTTTAGTAGAAGGAATATAACACATTTTTGAGTATCGTTCAGCTGTTCTGAAGAGAGATGATGGAAAACATTCTCTTGCAGAATTTTGAACCAGACTTGAAGTGAGTTTTTCAGGTTTGAGAAGATTTGGTTTTCAGATAAGGCTTCATCTTTGAAGATAGAGGACATCACCTTGGCTTCATTCTCTTTATTGAGTAAGTTTCTGGAGATTTCGAATCCGTCATTTTCATGCAGCAAGAGATCTGTGATAGTCTTTTTAGTGATGAAGATTTTTCTTTCGAAAACGAAAGAGACAGTGAGATTTTTGGATATATTTGCATGAATACAAAAATCTTTGATTAGATGACCATAAGTTCGTCCTTCCAATCTTTTGAAGTAGTTTTTCCAACCTTGGGTTTCCAATGAGGGAGTAATGTCGCATCCATTTGATTTCAGATTGTTGAAGTTAACTATAGTTTCTGATAGAACCTTGAGATTGTTAACTGGGATTTGTGTGGTTGTGGGAATTAAGACGTATGCCATTTTTGAGAGAGAAAGAGAGAGAGAGAGAGAATACAGGGTGAGAAACTAGTAAATCTGATTGAATGAAGGTTGTTTTGTTCTCGTCGGGTTTGATGCTTTTATAGAAGAAGCAGACTATTTTCAGGAAGATGGAACCGAAACGGTTTATTTTCCTAGGAACACTAAATAACGTGGAAAAGTGGATAAATAATTAATTCCTTTAATCAAAAGTCATGACACAGTCTTAATGAGTGGTAATGAAACCGTTACTTAATCATGACATGTGGGAACTTATGGTCTCTAGACACTCCTAAGCCTTTTTATGTGAATTTTAAGCAGCGCTCATTATTAGATAATTAGTGCATTTTGATCATTTGAAATATTCATACAAATCACAAAAACAATTAAGATGTAATATAAGCTTAGTTAAATAGAAATAACTAAAATCCTATCTTAGACTAAGAACGTCATTGGTGAACAAAATTCTGGAAGGACTTTTTCAGTGATTCCATTTCTTCTACAATGACCAACTACTCCCTGGAGGTCAAGAATGTGAGAGATAACTCTGTAGTAGGGAACTTGGTAGATTGTGTCTTCCCTAGAAAGATTAATTTCTTCCTTTAAATGGTTGTACATGGACTGAGGTAGGTTTATTTTGATTCTAGATACTAAAAACAAAATGAACAATCTTTCTTGGTTAGATAGCCAGCCTCCTCCTCTTTCTCTTGGTCTTAGATTAGTCACCATAAGCTTGTACCAATCTTTAGCAAATGGAGTGAGGGTGCAAGGTTGAGTAGGATGCCCTTCTGTTTCAAAAATGATGTGCAAATGCCTGTCGAAACTATGGTTGTTGATGTTTTTTTCCACAGTCACACCATCTTCGACACACCCAATGGCTTTAGCTATGATGGTGGGGTTGATCAAGATTGGACAACCAGCCACAACCGATAGAATAGCATTCTTGCCAAGATCATATTCTAGAGTTCGTACATTTTCCCAAAACTCAGTCACCAGTTCAGGGAATATAGGTCCAACAAGCATGGAGAAATAATTTTCCCAGTTCTGAAATATAATTCCAGAGAGAACGCTTATTTTGTTGAGCTGTGGCAGAAGGTTTAAATTCACAGTGAATTCCTTTAGGAGTTCTAGATCGGATGTTTCTCCTCTGATGTTGTGGGACGACATTCTGAGCGAAGTTGAATTGTTTGAGAGATGAGGTTCTACCTAGTTAGATGTTGAAGTGAAAAGGACTTTGAGATTTAATAGCTGTTTGTCAATCTAGAGCACGTGGGGTTCATCATTTCCAAGACTAGCTATAAATAGCTGTGATAGTCAGTGAAACGCCATGTGATGGATTTTAATCGCCGTATATCTATAGCAGTAGGTTGCTGACACTACGTGATTATGACTGTTTATTTAACTCTTGAAAATTGTCTAATCATAAATGCGTGAGAGTATTATTATAGTTTCAATAATCCTAATATGACTGATGTTCAAATTATTGCTATTATTTCAAATAATGAGAATGAATGAAGACAGACATACCTTGGAGGTTCTGAAATCCTTTTATGACTATTCTGAGTGCTTTCCATTCTGAGATATTATTAATTTTCAGATTCTGCTTGCTTCTGAGTGAGCTGTTGTAGGTTCCCATGTTCTTCAGGATACGCTTGTGTTCTGATTTCTGAGGAAAATGAATATTTTCTTGGAATGTGATCCTGGTTGAATTACAGCTTTCTCTCTTTTCTTGTTCAACCTTGTCCATCAACTCTCTAGGTTATAATAACCAAGATTAAGACTTAACATGATCAGAGGGACCACTTTATCAGAACTTAGCCAATTACATGCAATCCTTTTGGTAAGGCGATGTAATGAATGTTCTGAAGGAAAATTGACACTCATATGCTTGGGAGCAGTACATAGTGAACAATAAATTCTATTTGATGACCCTGTTCATAAGAAACAAATTGCATCTGTTTTTGATTGCTCCTCACTTTTCACTTCCTTGATCCATAGAACCTGTTTGGTTCCGATACAATTCTTAAGTTATGGATCTGAATCTTAAACGACAAACTATGAGAATTTGTTGAGTTCTCATTTCATAGTCTGAATTCAGTTTGCGTTTGTGAGAATTTATTTTCTTCGAAAGATGGTTGAATACACAAGATTAGTGAGAGCCTTTGAGAGGTTATACAAGGAAGATTTTAACATATCAGCTTCTGACTTTGTTCCTCAAGGTTGTTTCAGAACTTGTTCAGAACCAAAACATCATCACGCAACACATGTGTACATCACTAGACATGGTTTGCATGAAAACTTCTTGTTATCACAATGCTGATCAACATATTTGGGGTTGGTCACGCATATCAGTTGGAGAGCCTAGATGTCTGAATTGATAGCTTCTAATTTCATAGCTCAAGTGGTTCTGAGAACACTTGATCTGACGAAAATCAGATTATCAATATTTTATTCCACTAGAATAATCTCAAGTTGTTAGAGATTGATTCTGAATCAATTAAGGCTTAAGAGTACATTCAGAATCTTTTCTAGTAATTTGAATTTTTCAGATTCTGGCTTTGACAGATTTCATTCTGAAATTCAAAGTCTTAGAGCAACAATCTTTCTTCTTTACATGAAGAGATTCAGAATGAGTTTTAAACGAGAAAGTCAAGGGTGGACCTAATCCGTTTCTTGAAAACATCTCAAAAACTCATAAAGAATTAATCTTCAGCAAACAAAATTTCTTGCTTTCCGATGATTCATCTTTTAAGCATATACGTGGTTTTATCCACACGTATTTTCCAGAATGAGCATTCAACAGATACAGTTTCTTATCTGATGAATTTATCTTATCAGCTGATTCTTCACTTTTAATGAGACTTCATCTAGAATTAGTGAATTGCTCAAGAAGTAATCAGATTGATTACAATTTTGTACACAGTCAACTGCTGAACTATTATAGAAATTGTAAGTGGATTTCAATTCACCCAGAGTACTTCTACGCACCACATCTGGATCTTTTTCTGACACTGTTAAGTGTTTGATGTGAATCAATAATAGAACCGGAGCTCTGATACCAATTGAAGGTGCGAGAAAGACACAAGAAAGAGGGGGTTTGAATTGTGAATTTACTCTTTTGTTCACTTTTCTTATCTTGTTAAAGAGACGCTCAAGAACCTTCAATGTTCATTGAGAGATTCTGATCTCTTAACTATGGAGCGTGAGAACCATATAGGTTCTGATCATAAGATACGATACTCAGAACTTGCAGTGCGGAAGCTTATCAGAGATAGGCTGCAAGGTTCTGACGTTGCTTAATATGAGGTTTTAATATTTGTTATACCCCAAATTTTACCTCTTAGATGTCATCTCAGTTTGCATAATCATTATAGGTCATTCATACATATTTTGAACTAACCAATTTCTTCCAGCACTGTGGTTTTGTTCCTTTGTGATTTAGGTTTGATGCAAGAAAGTGGAGGTTTGGTTTAGTCAAGACTTGAGGGAACAATCACTTGAGTTCATCCTTTCTCACTTTAAGCTTTCTCTCCAAGTTTTTGTCCAGCTTTGAACTGCTAAGAATTAAGAGGTAAAATGATGTCAATGCTCGTTTAGGACCAACAAGTTTTTGTAATACAAGCTCCAATCTTAATGTGAAGTTCAAGAAGAGTAGTGGGTCTCGATCCTCTTTTGTTTTAAGTTGATAATAAAACCATAGTTCAATCAATCCTCCAATTGGTTTCAAAATGTTCTATAATTCTTTAAGATGTTGTTTTAAGGGGGAGGAATTAGCCTTGGGTCATGGATCCTCACTTCACATAGTGGACGAGTTAGCTTGAACCGTTTTCCAAGTTATATCAAAAGTTTTGCTTTAAAAGAAATACTGGTGGTGCGGTTAGAATGTGCCACACATGAATTTGTTGATTTAAGTTGTTCTTGAGATGTATAAGAGTTGTACAGAGATTATAATGCAAGTCATCATAAATTCATGTTTCTAGCAAGGATGTAAAAGTGTTACAATGGTCCAAATATTGGAGTCATAAATTGTCACATAGGTACATGGCCTAAAATTACAATGAGCACTAATTTTACATTAAATTGAAGTTCAAGAAATTATTAAGGAGTAATTCAAAAGGAAAAACAAGTTTTAAGTTGTGATAGCCTCCACTCATCATTGTCGTCCATTCCCCTCCCAAGAAGCAACCGTCCACGATTCCAAAGCTTGCTGCCAAAGTTCCAAGCCTCCCTCACCGTCATCCTGGTCACATGAAGGAAAATAAAGGATGGTAAAAGAGTTTGTTACAAACACAGATGAATAAATTAATTCACAAAGTTCACAAGTTCGATTTAAAACCGTGCCTCACAAATAACCTCCAATCCAAACCCTACATCCATATCAAACCATATCACACAATTCCAAACCAATTTCAAATTCAAAAAACCATCTAAAATCCATTCCAAAATTTATCATAGACCAATTCAATCAAGCTCAAGGATTTCAAACTCATGACTGCATCAAAACATAGATAGAGCAATTCAAGCCTATCACATACATTCACATTTTTAAATAACACTAAGTCATTGTCCAAATTCACCAAGCTCTCAAAACCTGCTGTGAATACAACTCTGTCAGTTTGCTTTCAAAATAATAAAACCATTTTGTATCCAAATCTTCAGTCATCCAAATCCATCAATAAATTCCAAAACTCATTTCAACCATTTCAAATGTGTCACTCAACATGTTCATCAATCAGGCCTAATGTAACAAATTCACATCACATTTCAGAATCACATTTCATAGCTGTTTGCACAAATCTGGTGTACCACACACACTTGATTCAAGACAAAAATAACTCAGGAAATTCAGAATGAAGTGGAAAGCTCATTACATCATCACAGTTATTCAGTATTCACAAAAAAGGGCAAAATTCAAAACAAAGCAGTTCATAATCCATTAATTCATCCAAGTTCAAAAGAGCCAAAACCATGTAAAAAAAGCTTCACCACAAAGTCAAGGTTCACAAATGTACAAAGTCTATAGCAAAAATGATTCAGAACAGGAACAAGGTTCAGAAATCACAAAAAGGGAAGGAAAGTAAATAGCAGGTCCCTGTGCAAAAAAGTAGTGACATGAATAGAGAAAGCATCTGCAAATTTCAGAACAGAGGAATCAATACAGTGGATAAGCAATGGTGCAGAGTTCACGAATGAGGAAATTCCCAGTACAGCAGAATTAATCAGAAAAAGCACCAATAACTAATTTGGAAAACAAACAATTGAGGATCACAGAGCACAACAGTCAAGATATTAATTCAAGTTTGAATTCCACACAAAAATGAGAGAGGTCTGAGCTATAAAAGGGAGAGGAATTTTTAAAGAAAAAAAAACCCAAGAAGGAATGCCCTAGTTTTCTAACAAACAGAAAAACTAGCAATTTCCCAAAGTTTTCATCCCTAAACCTAATCAGAAAAAAGCTCCCTAAATCATAAGTTTTCAGAGCTTTACATCAAAGCTCTAGAAATTTGGAGCTAAACCTCATTTCATACGGAAGAAAGAAGTTCAAAAGGGCAAAGGAGAAAATTGGAACGAATTACCTGGGCATCTTTAGAAGCGTGTTTGGAGATTTCTTCAAGAGGTATCATTCATTCATGTCCCACTTTAAAATCATACTCGGTTTGCCTGAATCTTGCACCATCTGTTAATCGCTGAACATAATAGTCGTTTTTCTGAGTTTGTTTGGTTCGTTCCCTGTGGATTTCCAGATTAAGTTTTCATTTGGGAATGGTTAGGATTTAGGGTTTTGATTAGGATTTGTTTTTAAGAGTTAGGGTTTGGGTGTGGAATAAGGAGGAAATTTGAGAGAGTTCGATTTACGAAATTTCTGGGTTGGTCGTTGACTCACCGGAGAAGACGTCGGTCTCCGTCGCGTCCCATCTTCTCCGGTGGAGAGTTTTCTGGCTAGGGTTAAAGTTTAAAAAAAAGAGGAAGAGCATGGAGTGAGGGAATTAACGTTCAGAACACTTAAAACGTTTCTTTGCAATTTTAAGACCCTTCACCGTTTTTCATTTTGCTTTATTAGGCACTCTCAGACGGTGACACGTGTCACCGTCGCCTCCGTATGATCCCCATCATGTGGTCATTTTATTGATCTGGTAGGCAAGGACATTGGTGGGTCACCATGGACCCCCGTGTTTTAGTGCATTGATCTGTTCAAGAAGAAGATCCAACGTCCCCTGGAGCTAGGGCACACGGTGAGTCTCATTAGACTTCCACCCATATGATCATTCGTGTTTTAATCCTTGGGCCTGATTTGGTTTTATTATCAGCACCCCTCATTAAAAAGCCCATGTGTGCCTAACAGCTGACTTCTGGTTCATTTCAAAGTTACTAATACACCTCCCTGGTTTTATTTGTTTCAAATATTTTATTTTCTTTTTTTTCAACTTCACTTATTTAAAAGTATTTTCTTTTACTTAAAAATCCCAAAAAAATCCATAAATACTCTTTAAAGGCTTAATTAAATTTTCCATAATTTTTATTTTTCACTTTTATTTTATTTTCACATTAATTTCTAAATTTACAAAAACATAAGTAACTTTTCATTAAGCCTTGAACTTCTTTTGAAAAATCACTTGATCCTTGAGAGCTTTTGTGAGAGTTCTTGTTACATGAGAGAATTTGTTTGAGAGTTGTTCCTTGACCTTGGACATGGTCATTTTATTAAGGTGTTAACTTCAAAACCAATTTCAAAACTTCTCTCGATTAATACTAAGTCGATTAAAGCCTTATCAAGCACTTTTCTCATAAAATACAAAAGAAGAGGACCATTGGAATCTAGCATTCTAGCGGAAACCTCGAGCGAATGGTCTCAAGTCTCGCACTTTGGGGTAGCCATTATCCATTCTTTCGATATTTAAAAACATTTAATTTTAATTCGGACGAATAAGAGCCGTCAAGATCTAGCATCTTGGCATAACTCTTCTAACAATTGGGTTTCATCAAGCGTTCATAGTCCGTTAAATAATTTTCATTATCAAATTGGACAAATAAGGGCCGTTAAGATCTAGCATCTTGACATAACCCTTTTGAGAGATTGATCATCGTCAAAAGCTCGTTGTCCTAAAAACAATCTTAATCATAACTTGGATGAATAAGAGCCGTCAAGATCTAGCGTCTTGGCATAACTCTTCGAACAATTGATTTTCATCAAGTCTTCATTATCCATCAATTATTTTTCATTATCAACTTGAATGAATAAGAGCCGTTAGAGTCTAGCACTCTAGCATAACTCTTTGAACATTTTCTCAAATGTTCGCCAGTCACTTAACATACCTCAACCAAAATCCTGTAGTACTCAGAACTACGGACGCTCTGATTTCTCATTCTTCAATGAGAATACGTAGGTACAAGGATCATAATTCTTGGCGAGCCACCTTCCATCTTTTACCACCTCTTACCTTTGTCAATCGTCATCTCAAGAATCCATCCTTCTTTAAGGATAACAATGATAACAATACTTCAAAGTACATCAAATCTTTTTTTGAAACAAACTTGAAAGAAAAGGATTGTTAGAATCTAGCATTCTAGCATAACCCTTGAAAGATTGGTCTCAAGTCTTGCACATTGAGGTAGCCAATCATTTATTTCTTTCAACCTTAAAACACTTAATAACAATTTGGACTAAGAGATGTTAGAGTCTAGCACTCTAGCACAACTCTTTGAACCATTGATCTTTATCAATGTTCGGTGTCCAACAAACAATTTTCTCAAACTAATCTTGAATGATAGAGAGTGTTAGAGTTTAACACTTTAGCATAAACTCTTTGATCATCTGATGATCATCATTCTTAAAATACATCCAATCATACTCAAAGCTCCATTTTATGGACAAATCTTGACTTTCATCAAGAGACCAAAACATCTTCAACCCTTGACCTCAAAGTCATAGGATGCCTACTTTTCCCTTTGGCCTCATAGCCATTCAATTCCATCACAACTTAGAATTAGAGAGTTCTTTAACTCTATGTGAGTATCATGATCATGAATACTCATTCCCCTTGGAACTTTGACCATAGTCAATGGTTCCTCACCGTAGTTAGGTGAACTACGATTGCTCTGATTCCATCCTTATAAGGATACGTAGGCACGAGACTGCAAAGTCTTGGCGAGCACCCTAGTAATAAAACCTCTTTAGGTTCTCTCTCCTTTAACAATAATCAATTACCTTCCTTTCTCAATAAGTAGAAGATTAGAAACGAACCTTAAGCTAACATACATTTAACCCTAACTAAATGGTTCCCGTTGAGTACAACGGACGTGAGGGGTGCTAATACCTTCCCCTTGCGTAACCGACTCCCGAACTCAGACAATGGTTGCGATGACCATATCTTATCCTTTCTTTTTAGGGGTTTTATTCGATATTTTCCCTTTCCTTCTATGGAATAAATAAAGATTGGTGGCGACTCTGTTAAGTCCATCCCGCGGGCGTGCGATTGCGCTTCGCGCGGTCGTTCTCATTTTTCGAGGTACGACAGATGGCGACTCTGTTGGGGAAATACATTATCCCTAAGTGAGTCAAGCCTAGTTTAGTTAGGTGATATATGTGTGTTAGCTTTGTTTGTTTCTTAATATTCTTTGATTATATGTTTATCTTTGCTTTTATATATTTCTATATACATCGTGTGTGGGCTTTGGGGATCTAATATCTTGAATAAAGCTCTACACCCGAGTTTTGGAAAAAGCAGAG
This sequence comes from Lathyrus tuberosus, assembly GCA_022829125.1. Lineage (NCBI taxonomy): Eukaryota > Viridiplantae > Streptophyta > Magnoliopsida > Fabales > Fabaceae > Lathyrus > Lathyrus tuberosus. The sequence goes on from JALAZF010000018.1 coordinate 189,801, forward strand.
AGAAAACATAAGGTTAGATTTGGCAGTTAGTAGTGTTAAACTACGAGTGCAAGCTCCTTGTAGCAACTAACATGAAGGCTCCTCTAGAGTAGACCTATTTGTAGATCTCGTTATAAAACAGCTAGCCTGTTGCATAACGCTGATTCATGAAGGGTCCATGACTCTAGATCCCCATTTAGAACCAGTGCTATTTCGGTGGTTGCGTAATATTGGACTTCAAGGACATCTCCTTGCTCCAACCAATATGAAAACCCCAATCAGAAGAGACCTTTTCGTCACTCTCGTTGTAAAATGGCTAGCCCATTGCATAACGTTGATACGACTAAGGTCCGTGAATCTGAAACCTTTACCAAAAACCTAGAAACTATCATGTGAGTGGGTTTAAGGGTAAATTATCGTAGAACCGTCTTTTAAAAGGCCTACCAATTAGGGAGTTATGAGGTATTTACCTTATCCCAAACCTTTTCCGTGCATTCATGAGCATTTGCATAGCATCATAACACTCATATGTTTTGTTTTCAGGGAGTTCTATTAACAAAGCAATTGTTTAGCACGAAAAGGTCGTAATGAGTTCAGACAGGAGGAAACCATTGCCACTCAAGGCAAAGATGCAAGATGTCACCAATATACTAAGGCTCTTGGAAAAGGTTCCTCCTTGCTTCAAAACTAAAATGCAAGGGAGGTTTGGTCACATTTTAGATCTTCTCGCAGTAGATGTCCAGATCCCAGCTATCACAGCGTTAGCTCAGTTTTACGATCCTCCACTCCGAAGCTTCCTTTTCCAAGACTTCTAGTTGACTCCCACCTTGGAGGAATATGACAGACTGTTGGGTTTCACAATGAAAGGAAGAATGACATACAATCAAATTGGTCAAAATCCTGATGTGAAAGAGTTAGCTCTTGCACTACACATTCCCATATCCGATGCTGAAAGGAATTGGAAGAAGAAGGAAAATTGCCTTGGGTTTTGGAGAACTTTCTTAGAAAATGAAGCATAGAAATGGTTGATTGAACGTCACTGGGACGCATTGACAAACATATTAGCCCTCCTCATTTATGGGTTGGTATTGTTCCCTAATCATGAAGGCTTCATTGATTCGTCAGCTATCAGTGTCTTTTGGGCGATTTGGAAAGAGAAGCAAAATCTTGTTCATCCTCTCCTAGCAGATACCTTCCATACTTTGCACATTCTCCATGAAAAGAAGAATGGGTCTTTAACTTGCTGTCTTCCTTTACTTTACAACTGGCTCATTGCATGCTCAAATCCAATGATCAGATAAGCCGGATGTCCACTGAAGGGTGGGCTAGATTCTTGGCGTCTCTAACAAGCAACGATATTCCTTGGTATCATTACAAGCTCAATGTCCATGAAATTGTTATCAGTTGTGGGAGTTTCCAAAATGTGCCATTAATAGGTTCCAAGGGTTGCATCAACTACAATCCTATGTTGGCTTTGCGACAACTTGGACACCCGATGCGTGGAAAGCCTAATGATGGAGAATTAGAAGAAATGGTTCTGAATGATATGGGAGCCAGTGATCCATCTCTACTCCGTAGGATTATCAGATCTTGGGAGAAGGTGCATACTAAAGGGTCAAGGATATCAAAGGCAAGTGATGTTCCAAATCAGCAATGGGTTACCAAAAGAGTCAAAGTTGTAAAGCTCCCTTTCTCTGTAGAAGATCCTATTCCTCCAAGGTCTCCTCCACCCGAACCTGTGCCTGTTTCTCTCGAGGAAGTAGAAGAGCTAAGAGCCATGGTGGCTAGACTTGGGAAAGAAAATGAAGGTCTACAGTCGCAGCTGAACAAAACTACTAGCGAGAACATGGTTCTCAAGAGGAAGTTTGATAAGAAACAAGAGCTGTGGGAAGAGAGTAATAAGAAAAGCAAGGCAGAGGAAGATCTTAAAGAGCGAGTCCTAGAGTGCTTGGACCAAGCCAATGGTGGTTTAGAATCTCTTCACGAGCAATTAGAAGAATCTAAGAGGAATGGACAAGAATGGAAGCATTGGTGGAATTTAGCCACCAAACAGAAGAAAGAGGTAAGAGTAAAGCTTGAAGCCCAGATCAAAGAATTGAAAGAGCTCCTACGGAAATCTGAAGATGAATTAGAACATGAGCGCCGCCAAGGATGACAAGCAAGGAATGTCTCTGGAATTAGTTCTGAAGCATGGCAGGAGAAGTGTGATGAGTTGGCCACTAGCAAGAGGTTGGTGGAACACTGGAAAACCCAACATCAGACCTTGAAGAGTCAGAGCGTGGGATGGGTGAAAGAAAAAAAGCAATTGGATAAGGTTTTGAAGGATTATGAGGAGACCATTAAGTTCCTTGAGCTTTCTGCTACCATGTACCGCGACAAATTTGCAAGCTTGATAAGGTTTTGCAATGAGATAGCCAAGGACTTACCTTTGAGGTTAGAGATGGCTGTGGAAGATGTCAATGAAAACACTCCTTCTTTTGTCAGTTACTTCATTCAGCTCATCGAGAGGATGATGAAGAGGTTTAAGATTGAATTGAAAGAGCTTCAAGAGCGCGAGATAAAGAAGACTTTTTTATTATGTTTTTGTATTTTGAGACTCAGTATTGTTGTATTTGGGTGACTCAATTCATTATCCACTTGTACTATGTACTTTTGATTTTATTTGAATGAATGAGTATTTTGGTTCTAAATTCGTGTTGATCTTAATTACGCGCGAATTTGTGCTAAACAACTAAAAGTTTAAAAAGGACTCTCTGAAAATAAGCATTATAAGCATTACATCCATACATAAGTCATCCCATTTACATTGCATTTTGTTTCTCAAGCTTGAGTCTCATCTTTTTCTTCCTTTATCACTAGAAGGATACCTAGCATTCACTCAGGACCAATAGCAACGATGAATGAAATTCTGAAGAACCAGGAAGATCTGAAAGAGGAGATCAAAATCCTCAAATGCCAGATGAATTGGGTCCTGGAAACCTTGCAAGCTCTGATGAAGAAGGAAGCACACGCTCACCCTGTTACTCCCGGAGAGGTTGTCAGTTCATCACCTCTTGTAGTTCCTATAACTCAAGGACCTCCTCGGTATCAAAGGTTAGACCGCCGTCAACCGCGTCAGCACGTTCGACAAAAGCCAGGAAATCCAGAGAGGAATTTCACCCTACTACCAATACCGTACAGTCAGTTCCTGCCAGATTTACTTAAGGGTGGATTGATCGTACCAAAGGAGATAGAGCGAGTGCCTTTTCCATACCCACCAGGCTTTGACGCCAATGCTCGATGTGACTACCATGCTAGGGCGCAGGGGCATTCAACTGAAGATTGTAAGGTACTTAGGAGTAAAGTTCAGAATCTGTTAGACTCTGAGAAGTTCTCGTTCATGCCTCAAGGCATTCAAGTCAACAATCATTTGCCATCTCCTGTGGTTCTCCCATGCCAAGGATCTGCCTTTGAGGAAACTTCGTACCAGCCAGTATCTGATCTTGGTCTTGCACCAGAGTATCATTGTCACCAGGTGTCTACCAAAAGGGCGTTCTAGCCTCCAACGGTTGTTTCTCCTCGGGGTTCTCGAGACCAAAACAATAGAAAGTATCCTATTAACTGCCAGCCTATTCCTGTGCCTTTGAGTAAACTCTTTCCATTGTTGATGCAGAACAAGTTGGTAACTCCCCGACTTCTCAATCCTGTGCCAGGACCTTGGCACAATCCTAACCTGAATTGTGAATTCCACAAGGGAGCCGAAGGACATGACTTGGATGGTTGTCGAGCCTTAGAATATACTGTGCGAGGGCTGATCTATGACAATGAACTGATCCTTGTAGAAGATTTCCCAGAAATTGAATGCCAATTCCATACTGGGACAATGGGGCACCCCATTTAAGAGTGCAAAGAGTTCGAAGTAAAACTGCTAAGTCTGCTAAAGATGCCTCAAGAGGGTGGGTCAGATACCAACGCCTCGACTTCTGAAACAAAAGGCAAAAGACTTGTGAAGCCTCTCACGGTTCTATATCACAAAGAACCAGTGATCGATGGTGAGGGTGTTCTCCCGCTTGGGCCCGGAAACAGAAATTTTCTGAAATCAATTTGCCGAAGCTGGCTGTGTTTTGTTCGTTTCAATATGTTAATAATTTTCACTTTGAATTTATATTTGCTTATAAGATTTGTTGTATTTTCAAATTGGTGAGATTAATGAAATGTTTGTGCACCTTTTGATTAAATCCATTTGTTTCACTCATCTATTTTTATGTTTATATATCTTTATCTTGTTTCTTTCCACTTATCAAATTGTTGTTAAGCAAAGATTGGGGAGGATGATGAAATATTGTCCATAATTGTTGTGGTATGCTTTTGATTAAACTTTGCCGATGATGTAAGGCATTGTTTCAATTCCCAAACACTGGAGAAATAAGGAAGATAATCCCTCGTTAACCCCCTTCGAGCATAGAAGTAGGAGTTTTCTTTCCTTACAAAAAAACCTTTTAATCTCAACCTTGGGGCAGGGTAGTTCTCAGTTTAACTTGGTTATGCATTCTAATGCGAGCGCTTCATGCAAGACACCAAGTCAACTCTCTCCAACCAAGTGAATAAATGTTGTACAAGTTGTTCCCAAAGCGATAAATGAGGAAGGATCATTGAGAAATCCTTAATCGAAGAATGAGCCGAGTCCCTTTCAAGGAGAAAGTCGAGAAATATAGGAAGCCCAAAATGTCACCTTATACAAGAAGGTTTGTACAATAATCGAGACAAAGACAAGGTCCCAAAACATCAGCAATAAAGGGTAACCAGATTTTGTAAGGAAGTAATGACTACCAAGGTGTCTGAATCATCATCACAATCATCAGTTCAATTCCTAGCCTATAGGAACCTGAATATATAGCTTGAGTTAACTGAGCGTAGGATTAGAGTTCATCACGAAGATAGGGTGGGGACAAATAAACTTTGAGCCTTTATTCCTTTGTTTCATAAAACCGTGAACCAGACCACATTACAACCCTTAAAAGACCTAATTGAGGTAAGGTTGTTTTGAAGGCATACTACAACAAGGTTGATTAACCTGACTCCTAATGATCTTTGCTAATTGCGTGTGTTGATCACTTCATCTGTCATTCCGTAAATGACCATATCCACTTTGTTTTTTATTTAATCATTCTACCGTGTGTGTTTCATCAATAAAACTTGATTTCAAAAGCTTGCATGAATATCGCATTGAAATTGCCAATTTTTAATGAACAATACTTGTTTGTAAAAACAATTCAATATCAAAGAAATCCCAACAAACGTAGCCAGCTAGGGAATTTGACTTGATCAAGGAAGCTCAGTCAGGGGCAGCCAAGCGGAAGGATCTGCCAATCCACCATTCCAAGAGCTACTGAATCAGGGGTAGAACTCTTCAAAAGTTCAAGAATCTAGGGGCAAGCCTCCTTGAGGTCATCTTATGACAAGTTTAGACTCCAGTGACCCATCAACAGGGGCAAATTTGTTCCCTAGTTGTTTCTACCACAGTTCAAAGACTTTGTATTGCTGACACAGTTAAACTGAGACAGTTATGTCCGGATCCATGAATCTCTTCAAGAGTTTGAAGACATTGGAACATATGGTATACCAATTCTTCTATAAAATCCTTTTGATGACTTATCCCCACAGACCAGTTAATCAGAAGCAGTCAGGTCGAGATTCGGTAAATCTCTAAAAGGCCAATCGGTCTGGGGCATCTCTTTCACAGATCAGCCAGTCTGAAGAATAAGTTCAAGGACCTTGTTGTGTAAACGCAGTTAAACAGGGGCAGTTATGCCGAAATTCATGAATTTCTCCAAGAGTTTGAAGATATTGAAAGCATATTTTATGCCAATTCTCCTGTAAAATTCTCTTGGTATTTTCTCCTGACAGAACATATACCCTGGGGCAGATAAGTTATGCAGAACCACTCAGTTTTGTGACACTTTTTGCTAGCTCCCTAGTAAGCTGTTACTTCAGCTAATCTTGGCAATTCTTCGGTAAAGAAAGCAGTTCATGATGGCAATCCTAGTGAAGTCATGATACTATACCAAAGACTTTTTCCCCAGGGGGGTCGTAATCTTGAAGTAGACCTACTGATCCTGAAGGTTCATCCCCAGTGATGGCCCAATCTGACGAGTTTGGATGGGTATCCTTGTCGAGATGTTTATTTCATCTCCAGTCTCGCTTCCTTTTGTTTGTTTTGTCAGCATAGGCATAAGCATGGCATACACGCATTCTCATATGCATAACATCTTAGCATCTTTGCTACCCTATCTTCCTGGTGTTTACTTGTCTTTGGTCACTTTGGAGTTTATCTCCCCAAGTGAATGGGTTTATCCTTTCCCTCCAATAGAGTTGTCACCCCTAGGCATAAAGTGTCCATCCTTTCTAAATTCCCCACGGAGTTTTATCCTCGTGGATGATGGTTGGTTCAGCTGTCTTTTCCACATTTGGATAAGATAAATCCCCATTTGAGTTCATTCCTCAATGGTCAGAGTCTTGTTTGGCCGTTTCTTTCTAGCTTGTTCCTAGATTGAACTTTGGTCCCTGGCAGGTTAGGTTGTTGAACCTAGTTTGAACGTGCATTTATTTTACACTGTGTCTCGCAAGAAGAATCTTTTACAGATCCTCATTGAAGACAAAATTCATTCCCCAACAGTGTTGTGATATCAACAACTCTGTGGAATTTATACCCAACAACAAATAGCAATCTCTTGGAGAAGTTTGTTTTTCTATGACGGTAAGTGTCGGTCTCTTCTGAAGAACTTATCTATCCTTGGTATTATTCAACTTTTCATCCACCATAATGGGTATTCCCCAGGAATTCTAATCTTCATTTATCCAACCCCGGTATTAACCTATCTGATACTTAATCTCCTCATATGGAACTTAAAATCCAGTAATTGCTGGCATCATTTATTCCAGGTCAAATGAGAACCTAAACTTCGAGTCAGATGTGAACCCGTTGTTTGAAACCAGGTCAAATGTGAACCTAAACTTCGAGTCAGATGTGAACCCGTTGTTTGAAACCAGGTCAGATGTGAACCTAAACTTCGAGTCATATGTAAACCCGTTGTTTGAAACCAGGTCAGATATGAACCTAAACTTCAGGTCAAATGTGAACCCGTTGGTTGAAACCAGATTAGATGTGAACCTAAACTTTGAGTCAGATGTGAACCCGTTGTTTGAAACCAGGTCAGATGTGAACCTAAACTTCAGGTTATCGTGAACCCGTTATTTGAAACCAGGTCCGATGTGAACCTAAACTCCAGGTTATCGTAAACCCGTTGTTTAAAACCAGGTCAGATGTGAACCTAAACTCCAGGTTATCGTGAACCCGTTGTTTGAAACCAGGCCAGGTGTGAACCTAAACTTCAGGTTATCGTGAACCCGTTGTTTGAAACCAGGTCAGATGTGAACCTAAACTTCAGGTTATCGTGAACCCGTTGTTTGAAACCAGGTCAGATGTGAACCTAAACTTCAGGTTATCGTGAACCCGTTGTTTGAAACCAGGTCAGATGTGAACCTAAACTTCAGGTTATCGTGAACCCATTATTTGAAACCAGGTCAGATGTGAACCTAAACTTCAGGTTATCGTGAACCCGTTGTTTGAAACCAGGTCAGATGTGAACCTAAACTTCAGGTTATCGTGAACCCGTTGTTTGAAACCAGGTCAGATGTGAACCTAAACTTCGAGTCATATGTGAACCCGTTGTTTGAAACCAGGTCAGATGTGAACCTAAACTTCGAGTCAGATGTGAACCCGTTGTTTGAAACCAGGTCAGATGTGAACCTAAACTTCGAGTCAGATGTGAACCCGTTGTTTGAAACCATGTCAAATGTGAACCTAAACTTCGAGTCAGATGTGAACCCGTTGTTTTAAATCCAGCCATACTGGTTTTCCTCATAAAACAAATCATATCATTATCTCAGCCAACTCATATGGGTACCTGAGTCCATTCATGACTCATTAACCTTATTCCCAGCTAAAAAGTCCAGTCATCTCTCATTATCTGGTGCGTAGATTTTATCTCTGGTTTTTCTTGAAGATCTCGTTTGAACTCTTCAATATAAGAAATCTCCAGGAAATCTCTTGTAGGATGTCTATCCTTTATTTCAAATTGATCCCCAATGGAGATCATATCTTCTTTCAGGTTTCATGCCTAGTAAGAATGTGTTTTGTTTCCCCAGTATCGCCTGGTCACATGTGAACCTATCATCCGTCTCCCTAGATTTTTCCCCAGTGACGAACATCTCTCTGGCTCTTATCTCCAGTGAGGATCTGTAGGGTTTCTCCCCTTTAGTTTTATTCTTCTATCCCCAGTGTTTCCTTGGAGTCTCCCCAGTGAGTCTTCCATGTGGATACTAACCTTCATCCTTCCCCAGTGGTGCTCCCCTGTGGTTGGTCGCTCTTTATCCTTGGATATCTTGCTTGCCTACATCTTTGCACTATCATATCATCATACTAGAAGTTCATAGCATGTCAGCATATGCATGTCTGCTGCTTGTCCTTAGCATCTGCATTCCATCTAAGGGCAAAATTTTTTATTTGCTATATTTAAACACCTTTCACCTTGATACCCCGAGGACATTCCTCGTGCCATCCGGTAAAGCTATTTAAATAGGGGCAACTGTTATACCCCAAATTTTACCTCTTAGATGTCATCTCAGTTTGCATAATCATTATAGGTCATTCATACATATTTTGAACTAACCAATTTCTTCCAGCACTGTGGTTTTGTTCCTTTGTGATTTAGGTTTGATGCAAGAAAGTGGAGGTTTGGTTTAGTCAAGACTTGAGAGAACAATCACTTGAGTTCATCCTTTCTCACTTTAAGCTTTCTCTCCAAGTTTTTGTCCAGCTTTGAACTGCTAAGAATTAAGAGGTGAAATGATGTCAATGCTCGTTTAGGACCAACAAGTTTTTGTAATACAAGCTCCAATCTTAATGTGAAGTTCGAGAAGAGTAGTAGGTCTCGATCCTCTTTTGTTTTCAGTTGATAATAAAACCATAGTTCAATCAATCCTCCAATTGGTTTCAAAATGTTCTATAATTCTTTAAGATGTTGTTTTAAGGGGGGGGGATTAGCCTTGGGTCATGGACCCTCACTTCACAAAGTAGACGAGTTGATTTGAACTGTTTTCCATGTTATATCAAAAGTTTTGCTTTAAAAGAAATACTGGTGGTGCGGTTAGAATGTGCCACACATGAATTTGTTGATTTAAGTTGTTCTTGAGATGTATAAGAGTTGTACAGAGATTATAATGCAAGTCATCATAAATTCATGTTTCTAGCAAGGATGTAAAAGTGTTACAATGGTCCAAATATTGGAGTCATAAATTGTCATATAGGTACATGGCCTAAAATTACAATGAGCACTAATTTTACATTAACTTGAAGTTCAAGAAATTCTTAAGGAGTAATTCAAAAGGAAAAACAAGTTTTAAGTTGTGATAGCCTCCACTCATCATTGTCGTCCATTCCCCTCCCAAGAATCATAGACTAATTCAATCAAGCTCAAGGATTTCAAACTCATGACTGCATCAAAACATAGATAAAGCAATTCAAGCCTATCACACACATTCAAATTTTTAAATAACACTAAGTCATTGTCCAAATTCACCGAGCTCTCAAAACCTGCTGTGAATACAACTCTGTCAGTTTGCTTTCAAAATAATAAAACCATTTTGTATCCAAATCTTTAGTCATGAAAATCCATCAATAAATTCCAAAACTCATTTCAACCATTTCAAATGTGTCACTCATCATGTTCAGCAATCAGGCCTAATGTAACAAATTCACATCACATTTCAGAATCACATTTCATAGCTGTTTGCACAAATCTGGTGTACCACACACCCTTGATTCAAGACAAAAATAACTCAGGAAATTTAGAATTAAGTGGACAGCTCATTACAGCATCACAGTTATTCAGTATTCACAAAAAAGGGCAAAATTCAAAACAAAGCAGTTCATAATCCATTAATTCATCCAAGTTCAAAAGAGCCAAAACCATGTAAAAAAAAACTTCACCACAAAGTCAAGGTTCACAACTGTACAAAGTCTATAGCAAAAATGATTCAGAACAGGAACAAGGTTCAGAAATCACAAAAAGGGAAGGAAAGTAAATAGCAGGTCCCTGTGCAAAAAAGTAGTGACATGAATAGAGAAAGCATCAGCAAATTTCAGAACAGAGGAATCAATACAGTGGATAAGCAATGGTGTAGAGTTCACGAATGAGGAAATTCCCAGCACAACAGAATTAATCAGAAAAAGCATCAATAACTAATTTGGAAAACAAACAATTGAGGACCACGGAGCACAACAGTCAAGATATTAATTCAAGTTTGAATTCCACACAAAAATGAGAGAGGTCTGAACTATAAAAGGGAGAGGAATTTTTGAAGAAAAAAAAAACCCAAGAAGGAATGCCCTAGTTTTCTAACAAACAGAAAAACTAGCAATTTCCCAAAGTTTTCATCCCTAAACCTAATCAGAAAAAAGTTCCCTAAATCATAAGTTTTTAGAGCTTTACGTTAAAGCTCTAGAAATTTGGAGCTAAACCTCATTTCATACGGAAGAAAGAAGTTCAAAAGAGCAAAGGAGAAAATTGGAACGAATTACCTGGGCATCTTCAGAAGCGTGTTTGGAGATTTCTTCAAGAAGTATCATTCATTTATGTCCCTCTTTAAAATCATACTCGGTTTGCCTGAATCTTGCACCATCTGTTAATCGCTGAACATAATAGTTGTTTTTCTGAGTTTGTTTGGTTCATTCCTTGTGGATTTCCAGATTAAGTTTTCATTTGGCAATGGTTAGGATTTAGGGTTTTGATTAGGATTTGTTTTTAAGAGTTAGGGTTTGGGTGTGGAATAAGGAGGAAATTTGAGAGAGTTCGGTTTACGAAATTTCTGGGTTGGTCGTTGACTCGCCGGAGAAGACAGCGGTCTCCGTCGCGTTCCATCTTCTCCAGTGGAGAGTTTTCTGGCTAGGGTTAAAGTTTGAAAAAAATAGGAAGAGCATGGAGTGAGGGAATTAACGTTCAGAACACTTAAAACGTTTCTTTGCAATTTTAAGACCCTTCACCGTTTTCATTTTGCTTTATTTGGCACTCTCAGACGGTGACACGTGTCACCGTCGCCTCCGTCTGATCCCCATCATGTGGTCATTTTATTGATCTGGTAGGCAAGGACATTGGTGGGTCACCATGGACCCCCGTGTTTTAGTGCATTGATCTTTTCAAGAAGAAGATCCAACGTCCCCTGGAGCTAGGGCACACGGTGAGTCTCGTTAGGCTTCCACCCATATGATCATCAGTGTTTTAATCCTTGGGCCTGATTTGGTTTTGTTATCAGCATCCCCCATCAGAAGGCCCATGTGTGCCTAACAGCTGACTTCTGGTTCATTTCAAAGTTACTAATACACCTCCCTGGTTTTATTTGTTTCAAATATTTTATTTTCTTTTTTTTCAACTTCACTTATTTAAAAATATTTTCTTTTACTTAAAAATCCCAAAAAATCCATAAATACTCTTTAAAGGCTTAATTAAATTTTCCATAATTTTTATTTTTCAATTTTATTTTATTTTCACATTAATTTCTAAATTTACAAAAACATGAGTAACCTTTCATTAAGCCTTGATCTTCTTTTGAAAAATCACTTGATCCTTGAGAGCTTTTGTGAGAGTTCTTGTTACATGAGAGAATTTGTTTGAGAGTTGTTCCTTGACCTTGGACATGGTCATTTTATTAAGGTGTTAACTTCAAAACCAATTTCAAAACTTCTCTCGATTAATATTAAGCCGATTAAAGCCTTATCAAGAACTTTTCTCATAAAATACAAAAGAAGATGATCGTTGGAATCTAGCATTCTAGCGGAAACCTCGAGCGAATGGTCTCAAGTCTCGCACTTTGGGGTAGCCATTATTCGTTCTTTCGATATTTAAAAACATTTAATTTTAATTCGGACGAATAAGAGCCATCAAGATCTAGCATCTTGGCACAACTCTTCGAACAATTGGGTTTCATCAAGCGTTCATAGTCCGTTAAATAATTTTCATTATCAAATTGGACAAATAAGGGCCGTTGAGATCTAGCATCTTGACATAACCCTTTTGAGCGATTAATCATCGTCAAAAGCTCGTTGTCCTAAAAACAATCTTAATCATAACTTGGATGAATAAGAGCTGTCAAGATCTAGCAACTTGGCACAACTCTTCGAACAATTGATTTTCATCAAGTGTTCATTATCCATCAATTATTTTTCATTATCAACTTGAATGAATAAGAGCCGTTAGAGTCTAGCACTCTAGCATAACTCTTTGAACATTTGCTCAAATGTTCGCCAGTCACTTAACATACCTCAACCAAAATCCTGTAGTACTCAGAACTACGGACGCTCTGATTTCTCATTCTTCAATGAGAATACGTAGGCACAAGGATCATAATTCTTGGCGAGCCACCTTCCATATTTTACCACCTCTTACCTTTGTCAATCGTCATCTCAAGAATCCATCCTTCTTTATGGATAACAATACTTCAAAGTACATCAAATCTTTTTTTTGAAACAAACTTGAAAGAAAAGGATTGTTAGAATCTAGCATTCTAGCATAACCCTTGAAAGATTGGTCTCAAGTCTTGCACATTGAGGTAGCCAATCATTTATTTCTTTCAACCTTAAAACACTTAATAACAATTTGGACTAAGAGATGTTAGAGTCTAGCACTCTAGCACAACTCTTTGAACCATTGATCTTTATCAATGTTCGGTGTCCAACAAACAATTTTCTCAAACTAATCTTGAATGATAGAGAGTGTTACAGTTTAACACTTTAGCATAAACTCTTTGATCATCTGATGATCATAATTCTTAAAATACATCCAATCATACTCAAAGCTCCATTTTATGGACAAATCTTGATTTTCATCAAGAGACCAAAACATCTTCAACCCTTGACCTCAAAGTCATAGGATGCATACTTTTCCCTTTGGCCTCATAGCCATTAAATTCCATCATAACTTAGAATTAGAGAGTTCTTTAACTCTATGTGAGTATCATGATCATGAATACTCATTCCCCTTGGAACTTTGACCATAGTCAATGGTTCCTCACCATAGTTACGTGAACTGCGATTGCTCTGATTCTATCCTCATAAGGATACGTAGGCATGAGACTGCAAAGTCTTGGCGAGCACCCTAGTAATAAAACCTCTTTAGGTTCTCTCTCCTTTAACAATAATAAATTACCTTCCTTTCTCAATAAGTAGAAGATTAGAAACGAGCCTTAAGGTAACATACATTTAACCCTAACTAAATGGTTCCCGTTGAGTACAACGGACGTGAGGGGTGCTAATACCTTCCCCTTGCGTAACCGACTCCCGAACCCAGACAATGGTTGCAATGACCATATCTTATCCTTTCTTTTTAGGATTTTTATTCGATATTTTCCCTTTCCTTCTATGGAATAAATAAAGATCGGTGGCGACTCTGTTAAGTCTATCCCGCGGGCGTGCGATTGCGCTTCGCGAGGTCGTTCTCATTTTTCGAGGTACGACAATATTCAATGCAGAAACATAAATAGAGATACTAAGCAAGAGACTAAAGAACACACGATATATCCGGGTTCACCACGCGGGCTAATCCAGTCCACCCTCCTCAGGTGATTTCGCCTTGAGCACAAGGACTTAATCCACTATAACCAAATCATGATTACACTTGCACGGGCAACGCCGGTGACTAACCATTTGCACAGCCACACTGTGACTAACTACTTGCACAGCCGCACTGTGACTAACAACCCAATGAACTGTTCAGGGATCCAATAGGATATAACATTCATTGACCGAGCAGACCCACTGCTGGGATTTCACAGCTAGCCGTTCAGGGATTCATCATAATGAATATAACGCTACTGACCATATTTCAGGATTTTCCACAATGACCCTCATCAATTGTCATCTCAAGTATCTGATCACCACATGATCTACTCAAGGGCCTTAACTCACTGCTGAACCATTCAGGGATCCATTCAGGATATAACGTTCACTGAAGGAGTCTCAATTCCTTTAGTTCAATTGGCAAACTGGAGATTACAAATTGTGCTTCTTAATAAGCAAGTTTCTCCTAAGTTTAAGTACAAAGAACACATACATGTGTTCAAGCAAGATTTGAGCAACAACTCCTTGCTTTCCTAAGAAACTACAAAGATGTATTTGAATATTACAATTGTTAATATCTTGTAGATCTTCTTCTTCATCTTCTTGGTTGAGCAAGCTTTGAGCAATAACTCCTTGCTTCAGATCTTCAATGTAGTCCTGACGAGAAGGTAGGTTGATGACTTGACAGATCTTCAATGTTATGTTCTTCATCAACAGCTTCTGTTCTTAATTGTTGTTGTTGTGTTGGTTTGTCTTCTTGAGTTTCAACAACAATTGTCATTAGTGAAATAATGATAGCTTTTGAATATTCTGAGTGTTACAACGAGAACTCGTCGTTGTGGCTATCTTCACATTGACTTGGTCAATTTTGTAGATGAACATTCAGTTCGTGATTCTACAAGTGATCGACACATTAGAAGCAAAAACTCTTTCCATTAAATAGCCAGTAGAAATATAGCCGTTTGAGAATACTGTTGGCTGTTTGGAAAAGAGACGTTGTGATATAATGAGTTATACTGACACATCTCCTTTTTGCAGAGGGAGAAGTGACCGGACATCTTTTCTTGGGCAGTGTGTATATTTAACTCACAACGGTAATATCTAGACTTCAAATACTTCAGTGGCTTCTGATGTTAATTTGATGAAGCATGAGTAGAGTCTTCTTAGCAGAATATCTGATGCTTCAAGTCTTTAGTTGATTGAAGAAGTCCATTAGCAATCAGTCTTCAGAACTTCAGCACTTGGTCTTTAAGAACGTTATTCTTTTTTGCTTCAAGTCTTCCGAATCTTCAGAACCTGTCTTCAGAGTCTTCAAAACTTGATATTTGAAACCTTGATCTTCAGAACCCATAAGTCTTCAGATTCTTTCTGCACTTGGTCTTCAGCGCCTTCAGGCATCAGAACTTCAAGTCATAGGAGTCTTCCGTACTTTGGTTCTTTCAGAGTGTACTTCTTCAGAAGCTTCGCTATCTTCAGAATCTCAATCACTTTCAGAGAGCATCCACAAGAGCATTGCAACAGCAATCTTGGCATCCTTGGATCTGGCTGATCATGGCTAGATAAAGAAGTGTTCTTGCTTCTCGCGACTTTAGTCACACATAATAACTTCGTATATATATATATATATATATATTAAGTCATAGTACATCTAGCTGGTGCATGTTGGTTCTGATGTCTTTAGTTCTTATGATCTGCACTCAACACACGTTAGATCATAGAATGGTTCTTTCACAAATACTTATTGTTATCATCAAAACGTAGATTGACTTGTAGAGATAATTATTGCTCTCACATCCTCGACCGACCAGACATGGTGGGTAGGATGCTTAAGTGGTCACTCGAGCTCTCCGAGTTTGACGTCCAATATGAGGGAAGAAAGGCCCTGAAGGCTCAGGTGCCGGCCGACTTCGTGGCGGAAATGAGCCACCCAGAACCTTCGACCGACCGATCCCAAAAATGGACAATCTACGTCGATGGGGCATCCAGTTCGACAGGAAGTGGAGCGGGCATCATCCTGGAAAACGAGGAAGGTATCTTGATCGAAGTCTCCCTCACATTATCCTTCCCGATGTCGAATAACCAGGCCGAATACAAGGCTTTCCTCGCTGGATTACGGCTAGCCGAGGATCTCGGCGCCAAAGAAGTCAAAATATTCACTGACTCCCAGCTCGTGGCCTCCTAGGTAAGAGGAGAGTACCAAGCCAAGAACGACAACCTCATAGAATACTTGGCTCTGGTGAAAGAAAGGATGAAGAAGTTCACCTCGACGGAAGTGAATCACGTCCCACACGAACACAATACTCGAGCAGATGTCTTATTGAAACTCGCGAGCACAAAGAAAAAAGGCGGGAACAAGTCAGTCATTCAAGAAGTGCTTCCATGACCAAGCATCGAGAAACCCGTCCCCGCGAATGACGTGAATGCCATTGGAGACAACCACTGCTGGATGACCCCGGTGTACGAGTACCTCACCACGGGAAAACTACCCGACTACCCCAAGGACACCAGAGTAGTGAGGCGACATGTGTAATACCCTGTATTATTTAATTGCTCAATTGGATATCAGATGAGATCAGATGAGTATCTATGTGCTCTATCTTGGATTAATTGGATTTATGGAACCTCTAAGTACTTTAAGTGTTGACAACTGGGATCAATAGAGCAACTGGAGAACTCTGAAGAGATCAATTATTTATGAAAGGGACATATTAATATTTAGTAGTTCAAGAAAGTATTTTTAGGTAACTCTAATAATTGATCAATTGGTTTGAGACTGTAATACCCTTATTTTTGCCCCTAAGAGTCTTTGCTTTTCATTTGCATTTCATACCACAAGCAAGATCGCACATTGGTTCCCTCTTCTATAGGATTGTGCCTTGCAGGGATCTTTGGGTTTGTGTGTGTTTGTTAGTTGTTTTATTGTTTAATTGTTTATGTTTACTAACCATTAATTAAAATATAAAAAAATATTTTGTTTTCTTTCACTAACATTTTCAGGGGAAGAACAGGTTAAAAATACCAAAAAATCAGTCCCGCAGCTCGAATGGATTTCATCTGAATAAAGTCAAAGTTGATCGACAAACAATTCAAAATTTCATCTGATCAAGAGTTTCCAAGGTTTAATTGATTATTATTCAAGGGACTCCAAGGTTCATGTATTTATTGCCATGCCTTCTTTGACGAGCAAGAAAAATCGAGCCGGAATCAAGACAGCACATCAAAAAGCCAAAATTTCCAAATTTTCACTGTGTTAACCGGTTAACACATTTGGTTAATCGGTTAACGCATGCGAATTTTGGAAGAAATGGAAGCAAATTCAAATTTTCAGCAATTGGCACCAATTTTCATCATTTTGGAATATTCCATCTCAGTTTTTATTCCCTACATCATCAATATTAATTCCTACCATATACCTCCACTAATCACCACTCTTTTAATTTCCCTCCAAAATTTGAATTCCAATCCTAATTTTGATCTTCCAAACCTAATTCCAAACCACCAAATTCCCAAGCCTAAATTCTATAAATAGGCGCTTCATTTCATTCATTTGACAAGCTTTTGATAGCCAAAAAATCCCTTGCAATTTCTCTCCCCAACTACCAAAATTCACCAAAAGCTCAATTTATTCTTTCATAAGTTAGTAAGAATTCACATTGATTCTTACTAATTTAGAGCTAAACCTTCATCCATTCTTGTTTTTGTTCATCAATCACAGTAGATCAAGGTTTTGGAGTGTAGATCTTGCTGCAATTTGGAAGGATTTTCTGATTTGGAGTGGTAATTCACTTTCCACCATTGTTAAAGCTTCATATTCATCATTCAAGATGTAGATCCTTGGTGTTGCTTGTTGTTGATCCTTTGGATCGTATTTTTTTGTTTGATTGCAGGTTTCTCTGTCTATTTTTACTTTAAAATTTGTGCAAATTCAATTCTTGATCATAAGGTGTTTGAAAAATGTTTTGAAAGAAGATCATGTTGAATTTTGCACATTTTTTTGCTTCTGGTGCAGTGTTAATCGATTAACCAGATTCAGTGTAAAATGGTTAATCGGTTAACACCTTGTTTTGCGCAGAAATTCAAAATCTGCACTGGTTAACCGATTAACCAGTGTCCAGAATGCTATTTTGGCTCTGTTTTGGGACTGTTTTGGTTCTTTTGCCTTTTTCTTCCCTCTTCCTTTGTTCTTAGCCTTAGATCACATAATTGTGTGGTTTAATTTGGCTTTCTCTTCATCTAGTTCTCTTTTGTTTTGATCGATGAAAGTCAAAGATCTTGGAATTCTGTTGTCGAATTCTGTCATACCCCAAATTTTGACCACTAAGATTTCCCATCATTGTGCAAATCATCACCACAATATGGATGAATCATTATGCCTCATTAGTCTCCCCAAAGATGGGTGAGCATTCACTACAATCAGAATTAGGGTTTCAGACCCTCTCAGGGCCTTAGACAATGGATCAATCAAGAAATGACATGATCTTCAACTTTTCTAACCTCTCAAACCTCTACAATGGATCAAAAGAACTCCCACTTCAAGAATTAAGCACAAGAGTGCAACATTTCAAGTGGATCAAGCCTCAAGTTCATCTAATACAAAGTCAACTAACGCAGAAAGTCAAAGTTTGACTTTGGTCAACTTTGAGCTTCACAAGCCATTACTCAAGAAAATATGATGGATGATTTAATTTGATCAAATTTAAATCAAGAAATCATGCAAAATTGCAAAATTGATCAAATTGAAAGAAACTTAGAATTTTTTTTCTAAGTTAAAATCATGTTCAAGTGCATAACTTTTCAAGGTTGTAACTATTAATCCAAGCATCCATTGATTTTGCGTAAGAGCTACTTTTAAAGAGGGTATTTGATACTTCAACATTGAAGAAGGAATCAACTCAAAATATCATAAGGATTGAAAGATATAAGTGACCAAAGTTGGGAATTCTTAATGTCAAATGTTCCGACATTTCATAGGACATCCTTAATATTTTTCCAGCAAGAATGTCCCAACTTCAAGGATGTTTTTCTCCATGATCCAAGTTGATTCAATCCAAACCTTGAACATCAAAGTTGAAGTACGTAATCTCAGCTTTCCAGAAAGTTGTAGAACGTCCATTTATCATACTCGAGCAGGAAGTTATGGACTGTACAGTAAGGCTTGTTGCAGCTGTTTTTTAGGACAGATTTTGTGCACTTTTTCTTGTGCCACACAATTTTCAAGCTTTGTCACCATGCAGGACAAGCATCAAAGGTGCAATTCACTTCAACTCAAACTATCATAGTGGATTAAAAGATATAAGTGATTTGAGTTTGGAATTGTTAATGTTCAAAGTTGTCAAATGTTTCAACATTTCATAGGACATCATTAATATTTTTCCAGCAAGAATGTCCCAACTTCAAGGATGTTTTTCTCCATGATCCAAGTTGAACCAAGTCTAGGGTCAAACATCAAAGTTAAAGTATGTCATCTCAGGTTTCCATAAAGTCCTGGAACAGCCATTTATCATTCTTGAGCAAGAAGTTATGGATTTTACAACAAGGCTTGCTGCAGCTGATTTTTAAGACAAGTTTCAGGACAGATTTGCACATTTCTTGTGCCACACGAATTTTTAAGCCTTGTCATCATTTTGGACACATCTGAGGATCAAATCCAAGGGGGATGATCTGATCTCCAAGCCTCCAAAGTCCTTGGAACCAAAAGTAGCATGCCAAACCTAGAAAACCCTAAAAGAGGGACAAGACTCTAATTTTGGTTTGGAGCATTTAATGGATGCTTAGAGGTGGCATGAACTGAGCTTCCTCTAACTGAATTCAGTCAAGATTCCTCCAACAACTAGGGAACTAGCAGCCTGTGCCCTAACCTCTAGTCAATGGCTAGAGGAGACTTGGATTCTCATTGGCCAACATTTGCCAAACCTCTACTGCAGCCACCATTCACTGTTGCTTGCAAAACAAACTTGCTCTACTATAAATAGAGCTCATTTGTGCTCAGTTTGAGGACACCAAAGCCATCAAACAAATGCTTTCCTCAAAATCACTTCTTTCACTCCAAAATGCCTTCTTTAGCAAGGTAATTCTGAGTTTTTGAGTTAGAGAGCATTTCCATCATAGCTCATGATCCAAACACATCCAATATGTCATATCTAAGCTGTCCAAACTCTCACAAGTGACCTATAACACCAAAATCACAAAGTCACCTCTCAAAACCTCAAAAATTGGACTTTTTTGCATTTTTCAAGCCATGTCTTGATTCAGTCACTTTCCAAACCAGATAAAACCTCAAACACACTCCAAATATCATCCTTGAACTGTCCCAAATGGTTCCCTCCATCTGGAACACCATTTGAGAGAGTTGGCATTTTGGCCACTTTTGCCCATTTTGCAAGAAAGAGCTCCAACTTGCTCCAGAGGTTTCCAGATGATTCCAACCATCCTAAAAGCTTCTAAGAGGTCATTTAAGGGTGTCCAAAGCATCAAATCATTTCTGGAACAAAGCACTTGGTATGTTGCACAAAATCTCCAAAAAAGAGGTAAAATTCACAACTTGAATTCTTTGAATCATGCTTTCCTTTGTTGTCCACATACATGCATCATATTGAACAATTTTTGAAGCAAAAATGTAGTCCTTAATGTGTATGATGTGATCCTCCTACTGTTTGCACTTTAATATGTTTATATATGGAGTTTTGGTTGTTTTAAAATCAACATGCAGTTCTGATTTTTTTCTTTGTGTGTTATGTACATTAGGTTTCAGTGTGCATGAGTAATACCATTGGATTCCTTGCAAAAAATTGGTCAAGATAGGTTCTTACGGATTTTAATTTCGTTAAAAATTGAGAGAGTTATGCGTGTTGGAAGTTTGACGACAAAAGATGTCGAAAACTACATGTGCAGTTCTGGTTTTTTACTTTGTGTGTTATGTACATTAAGTTTCAGTGTGCATGAGTAATACCATTGGATTCCTTGCGAAAAATCGGTCAAGATAGGTTCTTACGGATTTTAATTTCGTTAAAAATTGAGAGAGTTATGAATGTTTGAAGTTTGATAAAAAAGATGTTGAAACTAAAGTTTCAGTTCTGATTTTTTTAAGATGTCGAATGTGATGTTGTGACATCTTTCCTTTTTCTCTTATCTTCAAAACTCATGAAAGATGTCGAATGTGATGTTGTGACATCTTTCCTCTTTTTCTTAGTTTATTTTCAAAAACTCAACCAATTCTTTTACATAGCAAAAACATCATTTTCCAATTTTGTTTTGCACACTTCTCATTCATACTCCATAATATTTTAATCCACAAAAAATCACAAAAAAATATTATTATTTGATATATTTTTAATATATTCAAAAATATTGTTTTAAATTGTTTTAAATGCTTTTAAAATGATTTCTTTTTCTTGATTTTTAAAACCAAAATGATTTTAAATATTCATGTGGATAAAATACTTTTTTATAAACCTTAATCATTGTTTATAACATGATTAATGATTTTATTTGATATTTTTATAATTTTTTACTTGATTTTTCTTTGAAAAATGCCTTTAAAAAAATGAAATTAGGGTTTTATTGATTTTCTCCCTAACAAACTTTTCCAAACACTCATGGGCCTCTAATAGAGTGTAATACCCAATCCTTTGTAAATACAAAACAATTTTGGGCCTCACTTATTGTATAAGTCCCGTTGTATTTCAAAAGTTCGGCGCGATCATCGCCCGTTTAAAACAAACTATCTGTGCCTCTCTTCGAGCTATAAGACCCATTCAAAATCATTTTTGGGCCTCTAATAGAGTGTAAGACCCAATCCCCTTTTAACCAAAACAATTTTGGGCCTCAGATATTGTATATGTCCCTCTGCGTTAAAAGAAAAGCTCGGCGCGATCGCCAGTTCAAAAGAATCATCTGGGCCTACCCTCGTGTTATAAGCCCCATTCTTTTTTCTTTTAATCATTTTGGGCCTCTTGAGAGAGTGTAAGACTCATCCCTTTGTATAGAAAACCTTTTTGGGCCTCAGTCACTTGTATAAGTCCCTGTACGAAACGACAGTGCGATCACTGATAAAACCCTGAGCCTCTCCTTGAGCTGTAAGCCCCAATTTTCCTTTCAAAAGCACTTTCTCCTTTGATTTTGAATATAATATTGTTATCAAATTTTTCTTTGTTGAACAAACTAACCAAACAGCATGGAAGCTCTACAAACGAGTAAGTGTTTACCCGCTTTCATTTACGGCTTTCATATGTATATAACTATACTGTGGGGCTGTTTCACTGTAAGTCTTCTTTCATAAACTCATATCGACTGTGTAATAATAGTATAGATATTTAGAGTTTCCCCGGCAACTACGTCTAGAACTAGACAAAACCTCGTCTCCCTACATCCGACGTTATACCGGATATTTCAGCATAACCTAAACCATGAGAATTTTCTTTTACAACTGTTTTAGATAACTAGATTTAAGAAATCTCCCCCCTTGAACAGTCCATATACAGAAGGCCAATGTTCCAAGTGAAACCCCTTCTGGAACTGTTCATCAGCTTCCTCTTAGGCTTAGTGCAAGGACCCACAGGCTTCCTAAAAGCATCCCCGCCTCCTCTTGGGCGTTGTACAAGGACCCGTCGGCTTCTTAGAAGTTTTCACATCCTTCTCTTAGGCTTCGTATAATGATTCTTCCTCTGGGAAGATAGCCTCCTCTTGGGCTTCGTACAAATTGTCCCTCGGATTCTTAAAAGTTTTCTTGCCTCCTCTTGGGCTTCGTACAAATTGTCCCGACGACCTCCTAGAGGTATAGGAACAAAAATTAGTCATCTTAATAGAATAGTCTTTCAAAGAGTCTAGATCTTACTACTACTGTTTCTTAAGCATAGTACAAAAGATAAAACCCGCAGACTTGGACAGTCTAAAGTTCCTTTGGATTCCCCGTTTCCTTAGAGAACAGGAAATAATCCCGATCCTCAGATCAAATCCATGAGTACAACATTACCCATATAAGAATAGATTTTCTCTTTTAACCAACATGCTGGACCTGTCACTCAACTAAAACAGTTACCCTAGCCTTCTCTTGGGCTTTGTACAAATGATTCTCCCCAGCAGAGCAAATCTTTTAGCCTTCATCTCGGGCTTCGTACGAGATACAAAAACACTCTCTTGTTGAGTATAAAAGACTCTCTTGTTGAGTCAAACACCTTCAACCTCCATCTCGGGCTTCGTACGAGATACAAAATCACTCTCTTGTTGAGTATAAAAGACTCTCTTGTTGAGTCAAACACCTTTAGCCTCCATCTCGAGCTTCGTACGAGATACAAAAACACTCTCTTGTTGAGTATAAAAGACTCTCTTGTTGAGTCAAACAACCTTTAGCCTCCGTCTTGGGCTTCGTACAAGACACATACAAAAGCACTCTCTTGTTGAGTCAACCCTTTTAGCCTCTCTCTCGGGCTTCGTACGAGACACATAAAAACACCCTCTTGTTGGGCCAATAGCCTCCTCTTAGGCTCTGTATAAGAAAACCCCGATTGAGTCAATCAACCTTTTAGCATCAAAGATGTGCCTCGTTCACAGTATACAAACATCAATAATTCCTTTCCCCTTCATCTATTGGCTGTAAGCGGCAAGCCTCTGGATTATTTACATCCACGCCACTGTCCCTCTTTTAGCATGAGAAATTCCTAAGGAAAGATGGTATTGCTCTAAACTGAGTTAAAGTCTTCTCCTTCAGGTTAAAAATTCCCTATAAAGGAAATTATGGCATTGTTGGATTCACATATCCCAGTTAAAGTAATTCTCCTTTATAACCAGTCACGCAACAGCTGTGACAAACAGATCAAATACCCCTCTTTAGAGATGACAAATTCTCTCTAAAGTCAAAACCCTTTAGCTTCATATCTTGGGCTTTGAACAAGATACAAATAAACCCTTCAGCTTCACATATTGGGCTTTAAACAAGATACAAACCACCTTTAGCTTCATGTCTTGGGCTTTGAACAAGACACCAAAACACCTTTTCCTCCCATAGAATGGGAGGAACTACGATCGCTCTGATTTCCCTGTTTCGGTAAACGGGAATACGTAGGCATAAGATTGAATGAGAAATCTTAGCGAGCACACTAATCAAAAACCCAAAATCCCGTACCTTCATACATCAATCGAAAAGCATCAGTCCTAACATCCTACCAATAACATAGTCCTGTCATTTTAGTCGTAACAAAATAAGCAGAAAGAGGCCCCACTTCCACATAGCATCCGTAACCTAACAGACCGCTGTTTAAACTCAGTATGCAAGCAGGGTTAGTTGGAGACATCTATTTCCCTTCCTTCATCAGCTTCAATAAGATAAAAAATGAATCGACCTGTAGTACCCCAGAGCGACAATGCTTAAGAACCACGTCCAAAATCGCTCGCTACAAATTCTGATCAAGACTAGATCGGTACCACTTTTCTTTTCGTACGGTATTGCTTTCGGATGACGATCTATATATCATTCATCTAGCATACATTAGCACAAAGAGCTATTGACCGACCTCATTGTAGGGTAATTACTCCGTAAATTACTCGGCGATTGCTTAACATAGCGCAATATTTGTCTCGTATCGGAAAACTATCAAGAATGGTTGATTATTTATCTTATGGTTCAAAACTCATGAAACTTGTTGTTAGGAGGCTTTGGTCTTATCAATCCTCTAATGAGTTTCATCAACCTTGGCCTAAGTGCAATTATTCAATTGTTATTGATCACTAGCACTAACAACTAATCACTAACTTACTAACAATATTTTGTATTAATTTTATCTATGTTTCCTTCTCGCTCCCTATCTCTTTTATTTTTATGCTTCATTTCATATCATGTTTATGTTTCCGCAATTTTTCCTTTGTCCGTTGGACACATGTTTATGTTTCCACAATTTTCACTTTGTCCGTTGGACACATGTTTATGCTTATGCTTTTTTTTTCTTTGTCCATTTGGACTCAAAGACATTAATAAAGGCTTAAACCATAAAAAACAAAACTTAATTCTCTTCATCTTGGACTATTGGTTACTATCCTATGCTTTGGAGTGATCTCTTCATGGACCTCTTTTTGAAGTAATATTGGACTTATGGACCTAGAATTAGGACTTCTTATCCCTTTGCTTGGAGTATTGATTGAAGACTTGCCTTTATTTGGCCGTTTTGCTTAAGGATGGAATTCTTTTAATATTGTTTTGAAGTGGCTCCATTTCGGTTAGATCCTTCTTTTCCCTAGCTTTTACTTTATGCACTAGGATAGTCACTTCTCCTCCTCCCCATTCTTAAATTTTCAAAATCCTCTCCCTTTTTCAACACCTTCTTGTTTTCAACTTAAAACCGCTTTCATAATAAAACCTTGACTTTTGTCAAGTGACTTTTAAAATTTTCTTTTCTTTAATAAATGTCAATCTATCTTAACCATACTTTGACCATTTCATGAAAACATAAAAAATATGAAACTCACTCAAATCTTTTGTGCTTTTATGCACCTTTTTTTTTAAAACTCTTTTTCATAAGTTTAGACATGATTCATTTCTTTAAGCGAAATTATTCGCTTAGAAATGACGACTTGTCTTTACACTTAAAAATCAATCGAAACCAACAATTTTTGTTCTTTGTACCACGAACTACGAGGCTTTGATCCTACATTGCACATCGTGGGTACATAGGCATGAGGCGATAAGTCTCTCCAAACACAAAAATCTTAAAAAATAATTCTCCTCTCATCTCCTCAATCTCTTTACAAGCAAACCATTTTCAGACCAAAAAGCGGTAGATATTTCAAAGGGCTCCTATAGATTACTATAGATGTTTTGGGTGCTAACGCCTTCCCATTGCGTAACCAACCCCCTTACCCTTTCTCTGTTTGTTCTTGTTGTTTTATAATTCTTTAGATTTTGTTCTCTCTTTTTCCTTTCCCTTTGTGGATAAAATAAAAGTGCGGTGGCAACTCTTGCTTATTTTTTAGTTAAGTTAATCAATAGCTTACACTCACAAATTTCCCCGCTACAGAAAAGTGGCGACTCTGCTGGGGATAGATTGACCTCTTGCTGGTCCATCCCTTAAGGGGTTTAGCCTACTTTGATTTATTTACCCTTTTTTGTCTGACTTGCTTGTTATTTGTTTGTTCTGGTTGGGATGTTCTGAGAGATAAGCCCAACACCCCGGCTTGAGTATACACCTAAGACTAGGGTGGAAAGTAGTGTGACTTGTGTGGCATTTGGCCAGACGTAGTATACATGAAAACTCCACATCCAGACGAGGTTTTCTTTGGTGATATTCTATCCTGCGCATTTGGGGCAGACGATAAAATATAACCTGGAAAACTGTCGACTCTGGCGACCGTTTCCCCGAGAACTCAGTAACGCCTCTCCTCCCGACATGTGATAATGGCATACCAGAAATGGCAAACCCGTTACACTTGTCGATCCGAGGACCCAATACTGGGAACTTGCTATAAGATATCCTTTTTTGGGGAATCAGTGGACGACCTCTTTGTTTGGCGATAGTATTGTACCCCGAGGGATGAATGTACTATTGCTTCTCAAATCGAGAATCTGAAACTGAGGATCCTGACTTTTTAGTACCCACATGTGAGAATGGGCGGGTGTTTACAGGTTTGCAGGAAACCCTGACTTTCAGCATGCCCGGTACTTTGGATTTCTTATCAGTGTGGACTTATCGACCTGTTATTCCGGTATTCTCTTCAGAGCGGACCTTTGAGCTCATCCAGTCATCAGCGCAGCAGTTATTCAGAATTTATGGAAGCTTTGATCCCGTGTCAGCTACATTCATATTGCATTGCATTTGCATCAAGCATCATCCTGCATTTGTTTCTTGCCTTTTCCAGGTGTCTTATTGTTTGCCTTTGGTCTTCGTTCAGCCAAGTTGTCGCACCAGTATAATACTCGGGCTAATCTGAAGAAGAAGATGGATCAGTTGCAACAGGAAAACCGTGAACTTCGCGAGGAAGTGACGACTCTAAAGGATGGTTTGGAAAGACTCACCACCATGATGGAAGCTCTGGTGGCTGCTCAGAATCAGCCACCACCCCCTCCTCCTCCGCTTTCAACTCCTGAGCAAAGGACAGTTATTTCTGAGATTGTCTCTACGCCCATCTCTGTGGCATCTGCTAGTGTTCCTCAATACTTCATGCCTCCCGGTTTCCCCTGGGGCATGCCTCATAACTTTGTTCCTGAGGGTTATCAACCACCACCACCACCACCTCTTGAAATTCCAGTTGTTCCTACCATTCAACCTGTGATGACTGTACCACCGCCTGTGGTTCACACTGTTCCTTTTGGTGAAGAGCAAATTTTCCATACTGCTCTAAGTGAGAATGCCAGTGCGTATGATAGAATGGAAGAGATTCAAGACCAGTTTGCTGAAATGCAGAAAGAGATAAAAGCTCTGAGAGGTAAAGAGCTGTTTGGAAAGAATGCTCATGAGTTATGCTTGGTTCCAAATGTGAAGATCCCGCATAAGTTCAAAGTCCATGACTTTGAAAAGTATAAGGGTAACTCTTGTCCGATGAGTCATTTGACTATGTATGCTCGTAAGATGTCGGCACAAAAGGATAATGATCAGCTGCTCATTCACTACTTTCAAGATAGTTTGTCTGGTGCTGCTTTGAAATGGTATATGGGACTCGATAGTTCTCGAATTTGCACTTTCGAAGATTTGGGTGAGGCGTTTGTGAAACAGTATAAATATAATGTGGATATGGCTCCCGCTCGCGACCAGCTTCGAGCAATGGCTCAGAAGGACAAGGAGACATTCAAAGAATATGCGCAGAGATGGCGCGAGATTGCTGCCCAGATCAACCCTCCTTTGGAAGAGAAAGAGATGACTAAGATATTTCTGAAAACTCTGAGTCCTTTCTATTATGAACGCATGATTGCTAGTGCCCCGAGTGATTTCACTGAGATGGTTAATATGGGGATGAGATTGGAAGAGGGTGTCCGTGAGGGACGTTTGTCGAAAGATGGCAATTCTACTGGGAGTTCCAAAAAATATAGTGGAGGATTTGCCAAAAAGAAAGAAGGAGAGACCAATGTCGTTTCTCGAGAAAGGTATAGAAGACCTCACAATAGAAACAATCAGTGTCAACAACATGTTGCATCTGTCATTCCTGTTATCAGTTCAGCTCTTGTTGTTCAGGCAGCTCCTGCTCAGCAACAACGTTCTAATCCGCCAAATAATTAACGGGGCCGCTTTCAGTAAGATTTTGATCCGATTCCGATGACCTACACATAATTTCTTCTTTATTTAATTAAGAAGAATCTAGTTCAGACCCGTCCACCGCCTGCTGTTCCAAAAGATTCACCATGGTGGTATAAGCCTGAAGCTCATTGTGCTTTCCATCAGGGAGGAGCTGGGCATGACACTGAGAACTGTTATCCATTGAACATGGAAGTGCAAAGGTTGGCTATAAGTGGTATTTGTCTTTCGAAGATTCCAACCCTAATGTGCAGTCGAACCCATTGCCGAATCATGGTAAGGCATTTGTCAATATGGTTTATGGTTATCCTGGTACATTCAAAATTTTTGATATCCGTTGGATTCGAAGATCTCTTGTGGAGATGCATGCACTTTTAAGTGAATATCATGATATTGATCATGACTATGCAGCCTGTTACATCTGTTCCGTGAATCCTCGTGGTTGTGTGATAGTGAAGAGGGATATTCAAAGGATGATGGATGAGAATTTAATTGAAGTCACTGCTAAGAGAGACGAATATCAGAACGAGGTGAATGCTATTGAGCCACGCTTTAATATCCCTGAAAGAGTTGTTATCTCTTATGATAGTCGGAAGACAGCTGTTACACCTTTGGTTATTCGGTTGCCCGGTCCGGTACCCTATGAATCTGACAAAGCTATTCCGTATAAGTACAATGCTACCATGGTAGAAGATGGTAAGGAAGTGCCCATTCCTTCTTTGTCTTCTGTGGTAAGCATCGCTGATGTGAGTAGAGTGACCCGAAGTGGTCGTGTCTTTGCTCCTGAGCCTCCAAAGATTGTAGAGAATGTTATTGCTGGCAAACAACATCAATATGAGAGTAATTTCGATGTTTCTGGTCAGTCCAGTGGTTCGAAGGTTTATGAGGATGAAGTATTGAAATTGATCAAGAAGAGTGATTACAGTGTTGTGGATCAACTCATGCACACCCCGTCCAAGATTTCAGTGTTGTCCCTACTGATGAATTATGAAGCTCATAGGAAATCTTTGCATAAGGTATTGGAAGAAGCATATGTTGAGCATGATGTGACTGTTAATCAGTTTGATGGCATTGTTGCCAACCTCACCGCATGTAATAATTTTTCTGTGATGAAGAGTTACCCGAGGAGGGAAGAAATCACAATTTGGCTTTACATATCTCCATGAACTGTCAAGAAGATGCGCTTTCCAATGTGTTAGTTGATACTGACTCTTCCTTGAATGTGTTGCCAAAATCTACTTTATCAAGGCTTTCTTACCAAGGTCCTCCCATGAGGTATAGTGGAGTTGTTGTTAAAGCTTTTGATGGATCTCGAAAGACTGTGATTGGGGAAGTCGATCTTCCGATCAAGATAGGACCGTGCTTCTTCCAGATTACTTTTCAAGTAATGGATATGTGTCCTGCTTATAGTTGTCTGCTTGGTCGACCCTGGATTCATGAGGCTGGGGCAGTAACTTCGAATCTTCATCAGAAATTTAAATTTGTTAAGAATGATAAGCTGGTAATTGTTGGAGGTGAGCAAGTGATGCTGGTGAACCACCTTTCATCCTTTTCATATGTTGATGCTGATGAAATTGTTGGAACTCCATTCCAAGCTCTTTCTGTTGATGATAAAGCCGTTAAGAAGAACGAGTTACCCATGTCTTCTTTGAAAGATGCTCTGCAAGTGTTAGAAACTGGTCGGTCTGACGGTTGGGGCCGAGTCATTGATGTGGTTGATAACCTGGGCAAAATTAGTTTAGGCTTTATGCCTGGTACAGTCAGAAGAGATTTGAAGCGTATTAATGAGACCTTTCACAGTGCCGGATTCATCCACAAGGATCACTCTACTGCTGCCATCATTGAAGATGATGAAGAAGAAGAACTTCCCAATTTCGTGACACATGGTCAAATCTGCCAGAATTGGATAGCTGTTGATGTTCCCACTGTTGTTCATATTTCAAAGTAATTTGTTTTTGTTTCTTTCAAAAATCCTTTCACTCTGCCCAAGGTGAAAGTGAATTTGTGAGGGCTTTGTTTCAAATTTTATCATCATCAATAAAATGTTATTTTGTTTATCCATATTATGTTTTCCCTTTTTGCTTTATTTCTGAAAAATGGTAACATAAAAAACCAAAAATAATAATGTGATAATCACTTTTATCTGCATAATACTTGCACTTCTTGTTCATATTCTAAAATCAAACATAAATCATTGTGCAGATTGATTGTTAAACCCATTGAAAACAATGACCCTATGCCCCCTCCCAACTTTGAGTTCCCTGTGTTTGGAGCTGAAGAAGAGGGTATTGAGGAGATTCTAGATGAAATTTCTCGGTTACTTGAGCACGAGGAAAAGGCCATTCAGCCTCATGAAGAGCCGTTGGAATTGGTTAATTTGGGTTTAGATGATGATGTAAAAGAAGTCAAGATTGGGGTACTGCTTCAGTCAGATGTTAAGAAGAGGATTGTGGAGCTTCTTAGAGAATATGTTGACCTGTTTGCCTGGTCTTATCAAGATATGCCTGGTCTTGATACTGATATTGTGGAGCATAGATTGCCAGTGAAGCCTGAATGTCCACCGGTGAAGCAAAAATTGAGAAGAATTCATCCTGATATGGCTGTGAAAGACGGAAAAGTCCAAATGTGCGTTGACTATAGAGATTTGAATAAAGCGAGTCCAAAAGATGATTTTCCACTGCCACACATTGACATGTTAGTAGATAACACTGCTAAATTCAGTATCTTTTCTTTTATGGATGGCTTTTCTGGTTATAATCAAATAAAGATGGCACCCGAGGATATGGAAAAAACAACATTCATTACACCCTGGGGAACATTCTGTTACAGAGTGATGCCCTTCGGTTTGAAAAATGCTGGTGCAACGTACCAGAGAGCTATGACCACTTTGTTCCATGATATGATGCATAAAGAAATTGAAGTCTATGTGGGTGATATGATTTGTAAGTCGAAGACTGAAGAAGATCATATTGAGTACTTATTGAAGCTGTTTCAACGTTTGAGAAAGTTTAAGCTCCGTTTGAATCCTAATAAGTGCATTTTTGGTGTCCATTCTGGAAAGTTGTTGGGCTTTATTGTCAGCCAAAAAGGCATTGAAGTTGATCCCGATAAAGTTAAAGCCATTCAGGAAATGCCTGCGCCCAAAATAGAGAAACAAGTAAGAGGATTCTTGGGACGTTTGAATTATATCTCCCGATTTATATCCAATATGACTGCCACTTGTGCGCCGATCTTCAAGCTTCTTCGCAAAGATCAGGGTTGTGTCTGGACAGAGGATTGTCAGAAAGCTTTTGAAATAATTAAAGAGTATCTGCTTGAACCTCCGATCTTGTCTCCTCCCGTGGAAGGAAGACCTTTGATCATGTATTTGACTGTGTTGGAAGAGTCTATGGGTTGTGTTCTAGGTCAACAAGATGAATCTGGTCGAAAAGAATTTGCCATTTATTAATTGAGCAAGAAGTTCACTGATTGTGAGTCTCGGTACTCAATGCTTGAAAAGACATGTTGTGCTTTAGCTTGGGCTGCCAAACGCCTCCGCCAGTATATGTTGAATCATACAACTTGGTTGATATCCAAAATGGATCCAATCAAGTATATCTTTGAAAAGCCTGCTTTAACTGGGAGGATTGCTCGCTGGCAAATGTTGTTGTCAGAATATGATATCGAGTACCGAACTCAAAAAGCGATAAAAGGAAGTGTTGTGGCTGACCATTTGGCACACCAGCCAATTGATGATTATCAACCTATCAGGTTTGATTTTCCTGATGAGGATGCGATGTACCTAAAGGTTAAAGATTGTGAAGAACCATTACCTGATGAAGGGCCTGAGCCTGGATCCCGTTGGGGTTTATTTTTGATGGAGCTGTTAATGAATATGGCAATGGTATTGGGGCAATAATTGTTACTCCTCATGGTTCTCATATTCCTTTCACTGCAAGGTTGATGTTCACTTGCACAAATAATGCGGCTTAGTATGAAGCATGTATTATGGGCTTGGAAGAAGCCATTGATTTAAGAATCAAGATTCTTGATGTATACGGAGATTCAGCCCTAGTGATTAATCAGATTAAAGGAGAATGGGAGGCGCGTCAACCTGATTTGATTCCTTATCGAGATTATGCAAGAAGGTTGTTAATTTTCTTCAATAAGGTTGAGTTTCACCATGTACCCAGAGCAGCAAATCGAATGGAAGATGCCTTAGCAACTATATCCTCCATGATTGTGGTGAATCGGTGGAATGATGTGCCAAAAATTGATGTTATGCGGCTTGATAGGCCAGCTCATGTATTTGCGGTTGAAGAGGTTGTTGATAATAAACCGTGGTATTATGATATTAAATGCTTTCTTCAAAATCAAGAGTACCCGCTTGGGGCATCCAAGAAAGATAAGAAGACTTTGAGAAGATTGGCTGGCAGCTTCTTCTTGAACGATGATGTGCTGTATAAAAGAAATTATGACATGGTCTTGCTCAGATGCGTGGATAGACACGAAGCAGACATGTTGATGAAAGAAATTCATGAAGTATCTTTTGGTACCCATGCCAATGGGCATGCAATGGCTAAGAAGATGTCGAGGGCAGGTTACTATTGGCTGACAATGGAATCTGATTGTTGCAAATTCGTGAAGAAGTGCCATAAGTGCTAGGTTTATGCTGACAAAATTCATGTACCACCAACTCCTCTCAATGTTATCTCTTCTCCATGGCCCTTCTCCATGTGGGGCATTGATATAATTGGAATGATTGAGCCTAAAGCGTCGAACGAACACCATTTCATATTGGTGGCTATTGACTATTTTTCCAAGTGGTTTGAAGCGGCATCATATGCCAATGTGACCAAGCAAGTAGTGGTCCGGTTTATCAAGAATCAAATCATTTGTCGGTATGGTGTTCTGAGCAAGATTATCACTAATAATGGGTCAAACCTGAATAACAAGATGATGAAGGAATTATGCGATGAGTTCAAGATTGAGCATCATAATTCTTCTCCTTACAGACCTAAGATGAATGGGGTTGTTGAAACTGCTAATAAGAATATCAAGAAGACTGTTTAGAAGATGGTTGTTACTTACAAGGATTGGCATGAGATGCTCCCTTTCTCTTTGCATGGTGTCATACCCTAATTTTTGACCATAAGATTCCACCATCTTTGTGCATCATCCTGCATAGCATATCACGCATTTTATCATGCATAGCTAACCGATTTACCAGACTTGTGTTCGTTTGTTTTCCTTTGTGAATTTAGGGTTGCTGCAAAAGTTTCAAAGGTCATGGAAGTTGTGTGTGTGTTCATGGTGATTCTGGTCCCTTGCAAATTGTGTTGGATTCTTGTGAAGATGGAGGAAGAATATGCCATCATTATTATGGCCCCTTGGTCAATACAAGGTCTTTTATTCTCAAGGTTTCTCAGAGGTTTCTCTAAGGAGGATCAGGGTTTTCTATCCATTGATGTGGCACGTGGTCATTAAAACTAGTCACAGTTGTGAGGCAAATTGTGTTACAAATCGTATCTGGGGATTCTTTAAGGCATGTTTTCTTGTACCAAGTTCATTTGTGATTGAGTGGTTGATAAATATCAAGACTTTGTTCTTAAAGATTAGATCATGGTTTAAAGAGAAAGTATGTGGATTTTTCTTGTTAGCGGTGAGCCGTACACTTTGAAATGGTTCATAAAGATTCAAGTTCCCTCATGGAAGATTTACAAAAGAGAGTTTAATCAAGCTCTAAGGTTCATGTTTTGCATCAAATTCAAGGTGAAAATACGAGAGTTCAAATCAAGTCCAAGTTATTTCAAGACTTTGGTTCAATTTACATTTAGATGTCAAACTCCAAAATTCCAAGTTTTCAAGGCCTAACATTCATCATAATATCATTACAAGTTCTCAAGATTCAAGATTCCAAGTTTAGAAATTTAAATTAATTATTCAAGTATAAGAGAAAATTCGTATTTTTGCCAAAAGAAATTCAAAGTGTGCAAAATCCTTACAAAATCCAAGGATGTACAAAATTCAAAGGTTCTCATCGTGTTCAAAAGAAAAATTCATATTCCATTCAAGCTACAAGGAGAATTGACCCTAAAGGGCTCCCATGCTGATGACGTGGAGATGATTGGGAGAAATTTGGATGTTATCGTGGCTTCATTCAAATGTAGTGTATCATGATCATCTCTATGAGCCGTTGATTGAAAGCTACGTCTGTTGTTTGTTGGGAAGACTTAGTTCCAAATTTCCAAAGTTATGCTGTTGTAATATTCAGCATTGGTTGTCCTAGTTGCATGTGTCATGAAGAATTTATTTAGTGGAATGGGAATAAATGCAATGGTTCACGAAGTTAATCAAGATCCAAACCTACACAAGTAAAGCATAACATTAATTCCCAAGAACAGAAAAAAAACAATTTGCAGCAGGCTGTTAACATGGAAAGCATTACCCTTTAAGTTATTTCCAAAATCAATACATAACAGGATGTTAACATCAGCATTCAATTTGTTTCCGATACAAGTTTCCCATACCATTCAAACATAATTGAAGGAAAATAGCATCATCAAGTTGTTTCCAAGACAAGATTATTAAACATGCTCCAACAGCATTCAAGAGGCAAGATCCACAAACAGTCAGCGATTTCTTTCCAAAAACAAGTCAAAACACAATCCCGACATGTCGAGACGAACACGGAAAGTGTATTCATACCACATATTCACAGGAAACAAATAGGACATACATTGATTTGCATTTCCAGATTCGAAACCGACAGACAAATCGGTACGTTCAAGTCGTAATCTCATTCAATTAATTGTGTTTGGTTATAAAAGAAGAACAAGGGAGTCATTTTGGGGGGTGGACTGAGAGGAAAAAACATACACAGTTTCACATCAGAGAAAAAATTCACAAAAGTTATAATAGAGAAGTCACAGACGTTCCAAAGTTTCACGCACATTTTACATACAACATCACCAAGGAAATTCAAAAAGTGCAGAAAAAACATACGCCAGAACAGGGGGGACATACACCACTTAACAGAGGAAATACACGGGTTTCTTTCAAAATCAAAAACACACTCACACCTTCAAAAATTCACCAGAAAACATACACGCAAAAATCAAAAGCGATATCCATCCACGCATTGCAGAAAAAAGGTCATCAATCACATTGCAAATTTCCAAAACAGAGGCAGAATATCTGAAAAGATCAGTAACAGACATACGCGCATCATTAGTACACTAAGAAAGCATTCACATACACCCCACAACAACACCAAAACAGGATTCGCGCACATATCAGAAGCAGCAAGAAACAATATTGTTCGAGTCAAAAACATTGATGCCACAAACAACACACAGAAAGACATTCACGTCTACACACGCAGGGAAGAATCCACTCACGACACACTATACCAAGAAACATACCGCATCATGGATGCATTACGCAGGCATTGAAGAATCACACATCAAATCAGTAGCAGAACAACGAACACGGCAAAAATTTGAGTCGTAAACGAAGAGCAGAACTTGCTATAGCTGGTAATTCTATTTGATTGGGGATCGTGATTCTGAGCCACAGCACAATTCAAGAGGTTGACGAAGACCTCGATCGCGTTTCGTTCGGGGAAGAGTTGT
The DNA here is from genome assembly GCA_022829125.1 of Lathyrus tuberosus. NCBI lineage: Eukaryota > Viridiplantae > Streptophyta > Magnoliopsida > Fabales > Fabaceae > Lathyrus > Lathyrus tuberosus. Next base: position 225,257 of record JALAZF010000018.1, read on the forward strand.
GCATCGCCTCGAAGTCGCGTCGGACGAACTTCGACAGGTAATTCTATTCGCTCCGCCCTTGTTTTGCATATGCTGTAATCTATTGTTGTTCGTTGCCATTGTTTGTTTGTCTCCCCTTTCAATGAACTGTGTGCGTCGCCGGAAATGATTTGAGCAAAACCGAGAGAACACGAACGAGAGAAGAGAGATTGTCATTGTAATCGCAGCAGGAGAGCGGCGGAGACCTTTTTACCGGCGAATACATACACGAATACGAGAAAGGGATATTGAGGTTGAGAGTACGATTATGAGCGAGAAAGATAACGTTGAAGCCTTGAACGATTAGCGATGAACGAATGAGAGAAGGAGAGGTTTTCGATTACGAAGATAAGGTGATTATGGATCGCGGAGGGAATGAGAGGACATTGTATTTTGATTCACAGGTTTTGTTCTTGCTATGCTACGATGCTATTTTCATTACTGGTTCTCTCTTCAAATGATTTGTTGAGGAGGAGACTCTTAGGTTAATGCTTGTGGGGGTAAGATAACTGGGTTGGTTTAAAGACTCTTTGACCCGCGACCCACATGTTTCATTTTTAAAAGAAGAAGATCCTTAGTTTATTTTCCTCAATGCTATGCACCCTGCCAACGGACGATGCACCTCTCTCGAGTTGCTTTATTTTATTTTATTTAGTTTTCATAATTTAGTTTTTATTTATTAACTTATCTTTAAATTAGTAAATTAGTTTTTGACTAAATATTAGGCTAATTACTTTAAATACTTACATTTAATATTAATTTTTTTTTCTTCTCTTTGGTTAATAATTTTATTTAGTTTAGTTAAATTGGTTTAATTATTTCTTGATTATTAATTAAAGACTTTATTTCTTGATTTATAAGATAGTTTCCCTTCCAAACTTAATATTAAGTTGGTTTGCTCCCTTTAATCATTCCAAAGGAAAGGTTTCCCTCTATTGACTGTCATGTCACAACTTAGCCTAAACTTTAGGTCCTTCTCTTTATCCTAACCTTAGGATCGGAGTCACCGCACTTTATACATGTGTTCTACCATGGACATTTTCTACCCTGTTCAACTCAACTTTAACTTTAGAGTCACCGCACTCTATGTAGTGTCTTGTCATAGACGCTACCTCCCCCTGGAACCTTGACCACAGTCAAGAGTTCCTCACCCTCTTTGAGGGGAACTATGAATACTTTGATTCCACTCCCGTTAGGATACGTAGGCACAAGATGCGATGTCTTGGCGAGTATACTTAGATACTAACCCCTAGGTCTTTCCCTTAACACGTACCCTTAGCAAGCAAGTAATAGATAACATAAATACTAACAAGAGGTTCCTGTAGAGTACTACAGATGTTTAGGATGCTAATACCTTCCCTAGGCGTAACCAACCCCCGAACTTAGATTCTCTTAACTTAGGTTTTTCGATCTTTAACCTTTCCTTTGGATAAATCAAAGACCGGTGGTGAATTTCAAAAATTGTGATTCAAGTTAATCCAATAGCTTGATATCCGATTCTCACCGCGACAGAAATGGCGACTTCACTGGGGATCTTAACTTAGAGGGTTAGGCCTAACTTGTTTAGTATTCTTATTTTTCTTGCTTATTTATTATTTTGCTTGTTTATATTTGTTGTGCCTGGTTTTGCTGTTTGCAGGGGTTCTTGAGTGGTGAGGAGTCCTACACCTGGACTTGAGTGCAATTATGATAGGAGATGATATGGTCAAGGATACTTTGACGGAGTCGATTCCTGAAAAGTTGAATTGAGAAAATCATCGCTCAGTTTAGGTTCTTTTGAAATTAATGTTGTTTGAACGAGTCCATTTGTGAAAACGATATTAATTTCGACCAAGAACCAGTGAGACTGAGGACCGTAGTACCTTTAACCCCACTTGGCCTTTTAGAATGTAGTGCGGTGACTATGCGGGAGTCTATTTCCAAATAGTTGTCACGCGATACTACACTCGGATGAGATTCTCTTGAGAATATTATTGACTAACCGAGTAATTTGGGAAGTCGATAATATCCGAAAGATGGATTGTAGACTCCGGGAACTTTGTAGAACCCGTTCGGCAGGTACATTTGAAACCATAGTACACACCTTGGGAAGGGTAGACCATGGCTCCACGCTCGTGATCTTCAAACCTAAGTCTTGGTTTGTTTACCTGTATATGTGTATATGTGTATACCTGTGTTTATGCATCCATTCATGCATTCATGAATAACCCTTTGGTTTCAAGGAACTCAGTTGTTCTTTCATTTACAAAATCAATAAAAAATCCTGGATTATAAAATGAAACTTTTTCAGTCTTTCCGAAATGTTTGCAACCTACTGTTGAGTTCCTTGAAACCATTGCATCGCATGGCATATCATTTGCATCTTTGCATGCATCCGTTTGTCCAGCAACTCATTTCCAGCTGTCCCTATCTTCCAGTGTTACCTGTGAGTTGTCAAGCTGATTCCTTGACATCGATACCAGACTAGAGCTAACTACAGACGCATAATGGCCGATCAAGAAGCACACAATGCTGAGATGCGATTGGAGATTGACGACCTTAAGTCAAGCATGGCAAAGCTCACTGAAATGCTCCAATTTTTTATTACTAGAGGAGAGCAACCCCAAAGGACTGTCATCCAAGAAGTTTCAACTGCTGATCCTCAACTTATTCAGGTGCCACCTTCAACTTGGCCAGAGTTTGGTTTGCCTCCCAACTACTCTCCACCTCTTGCATCTTCTGCTATGATTGGTCAGACTTCCAGACCAGTGTTTCAAGCTCCAGTTTTCTCCGAGCCTAGACCTGTGGTTCATGCTGTTGCCCAGACTACTCGACCTCCTTTTGAAAACCCTTTCTATGAGTACAATGCTACCAATGCTCAGGGTGAAGACCATGAAGATTTTGTTGAACCCGCAATTGTCCGTGAACATTTTCAAACTATAGACAAGAGACTTAAAGCCATAGAGGGTACTGATTTCTTCAACATTGATGCAGAAAACCTGGGTTTGGTTTCTGACCTTGTTATGCCTGCTAAATTCAAGACTATCGATTTTGTGAAATACAAAGGTGATTCTTGTCCAAGAGCTCATTTGGTCATGTATACCCGAAAGATGGCTGCTCATGCCAAGAATCAGAAGTTGCTTATCCATTGTTTTCAAGATAGTCTGAGTGGAGCTTCTCTCAAATGGTATATGAATCTTGAACAGAACAGCATTCACTGTTTCCAGGATCTTATTAATGCCTTCATGAAGCAATACAAGTACAACCTCGACATGGCTCCTGACCTCCGTCAGCTGCAAAATATGTCTTAGAAGGATAAAGAGTCTTTCAAGGAATATGCTCAGCGTTGGAGAGAGTTGGCTTCCCAAGTTGAACCTCCTTTGGCAGAGAAAGAATTAACTGGACTGTTTATGGACACCTTGTCTCCATTCTACTGGGAGAAGATGATTGGTAGTGTTTCCTCCAGCTTCACTGATTTGGTTACTATTGGCCAGAGACTCGAGGAAGGACTTAAGAATGGTAAAGTATCCAAAGCTGCTGAATCTTCTAATGGAGCGAAGAAATCCTATGGGAATTTCCAGAAGAAGAGAGAAGATCAGACCAATGCTGTTATGTTTGAAACCAGAAGGCCTCGTCCTCGACCACAGTATACTGACCACCCTGATATTGCTGTTGTTACTCCTATGGTTACTGCTCCACGACCAGCTCAAGCTCCTCAACGTCCAGTTGTTGGACAGAATCAGTACCGTAATAGGAATAATTTTGATCCTATTCCAATGACATACACTGAACTTTATCCTGGGCTGGTTCAGAAAGGTTTGATTACTACAAGGCCTTTGCCTCCTCCTCCAGATCCACTTCCACTTGGATTCAGATTTGATCTCCATTGTGCATTCCATGAAGGTGCCGCAGGCCATGACTTGGAATCGCATTGAAGGCTAGAGTACAAGAGCTGATTAGAATTGGTATTCTCTCCTTTCGTGACACCAACCCGAATGTCAAGAACAATCCTTTGCCAGAGCACGCTAAGTGAGGCTTCAGCTGACTTCAGCAGGCTTCGGTGTTTCAGACAGGACAGCTCACTCTTGTTTCTGACTAGTCACTAGAATTTTGTTTCTTGTTGTTTGCATTTTCCTTATCTTGTATTAGCTATTTGCTTTCAAATCATGTTTGTACTTTCATAATTAATAAAATGAGCATTGCGACTTTTGGATTCAATTCATTTGTGTTTGCTATTTACATCTTTATGCCTTCCTTTTTAAAAAAAAGAAAACAAAAAAAAACAGCAAAAACAAAAACAAAATTATTATCTCTTTTCCACTTTCTTTTCGATTATGCAAAGATTGGAGGGAGGATGATGAAAACATTATACTCATAATTGTTGTTGGTATGCTTTCAAATCAAAACTTTGTTGAAGATGTAAGGCATTGTTTCAATTCCCAAACACTGGAGAAATAAGGAAGATAATCCCTCGTCAACCCCTTTGAGCCTTGAAGTAGGAGTTTCTTTTCTTTACAAATAAAAACCTGCAATCTTTAACCTGGGGCAGGGTAGTTCTCAGTTAACTGGATTGTGCATTCAAATACAAGAGTTTCATGCAAGACATCTTTCAACAAAAAGGTTGCATTCTCAATTTTTTCCTTCGCACGCAACAAGCAAGTGTCGAAGATGTCTTTCAAGTCAAAAGTCGATGATGGTTCACTGTAATCATTAAGCCAAGCAGTCACTTTCTTTCAAAAAAAAGAAGATAAAAAATCAAAAAAGGAAAAAAGCCCGCTAAGTCGAAACCTGTGAAGGAGACTTAGGCAGACAAAAAACTGGGGCATCCCGCTGACTGTAAGATTCACGAGAAACAGTTCAGGCAAAAGTTAGGGATAATAAAAAGGAGAAATCTTTAAATCTTTACCATAAAATCCTCAATGAAAAAAACAACCAAGAGTTATAAGGAAGTAGTGACTGTCACCTCAAAAGTCCCTTAACTTCTGAACCATCATCGTCAATGCAATCCCTAACCTACGGGAACCTGAGTGCAAAGTCTGAGTTAATTGAGTGTAGGACTGGAGATCATCACGAAGATTGGGTAGGTACAAATAAACTTTGAGCCTTTATCCTTTGTTTCTTAAACCGTGAATCAGGCCACGTTATAACCCTCAAAAGACCTAATTGAAGCAAGGTTATTTTGAAAGCATACTACAACGAGGTTGCGTAAACTGACTCCCAAAGATCTTTACAGATCATCTGTTTTGGTGCTACGCCTTTTTGTTTTATCTTTCACTTTTAAACGTCTTGAACCACCGTGTTCTGACCAGTGACCCTATTGTTTTACCTCTTTCCAAAAATGATTTTGATTTCAAAAGTTGCATGAACTTTGCATTTACTATGTTTGTATGAACACTTTTGTTTGCAATCTGGCTTCCGCTTAAGGAATTTTCAAACATTTGAGAAACTTGGTCAGTGATCCAATCAGGGGCAAGTTCCTTCCAGATCCTATTGAGAATCAGTTCAAGATTTGTTACAGTGCAAGTCCTTCTCAAAATTGGTTTATACAGAAGACTTTTCAAGACTCAGGCTGGGGCAAGCTTTGCAAGCGCACAGTGAAACGGTCATTTACAAAATTAATCCAGCTGAAGCAATTATCAGCTCATGTACAGTAGTCGGCTAATCTGGGGCAGTTTACTTGAAGAATTCCCAAGCAGCTTTCCATCCTTCCTACAAGGATCAGCAAATTGATACAGTTTACCAGTGTTGCAGAGATTGTGTTCAGTAGCATCTGTAGTCCCTAAGCGGAATAGAAATGACATCCGTGTTGAGGAATCAATTTTTTCCAGTCTTGTCTTCTCCACAAAGAGTCGAGTTGTGTCGTCGACGTCTGCATTACATCTGCATTTGCATTTGATCATATATCATGACATAATTCAGATACATATGCATAGCAAGTTTGTTTCATCCTCATTTGCATTCATTTGCATTCTCCATAGGTCGTGTTGTCATCCACGTCTTACCTTGTTGTCAAAGTCCAACTCACTTGGCACCTACCAAACAGATATTGTCACGTCTATCCAATGCTTTCTTGGATATCTCCTTGTTCATATTCGTTCAATGCTTTCTTGGACATTGTGATTTCTTTTTATCTAATACTTTTTTGGGTATCTCCTTGTTCATATTCGTTCAATGCTTTCCTGGACGTTGTGGTTTTCTTTACATCCAATGTCTTCTTGGATTTTACCTTTTGTCTCATTGGCGTCTGATGCCTTCTCAGATATTATAAGTCATACCTTTCATTCAAAGCTATTATTGGATGATTGGTTTCTTAGCATTCAATGTCATTCTTGAATGTAGTCTTTGTTCACATTCATCTAAAGCCATTATTAGATATTGTGATTGTACCTTTCATTCAAAGCCATTATTGGATGATTGGTTTCTTTACATTCAATGCCATTCTTGAATGTAGTTTCTGTTCACATTCATCTAAAGCCATTATTAGATATTGTGATTATACCTTTCATTCAAAGCCATTATTGGATGTTTGGTTTCTTTACCATCTAATGTTCTTCTGGATGAGTCCCTATTTCTGATGTTCTTCCAGATCGAGTATTTGTTCACATTCATCTGAAGCCATTATCAGATACTGTGATTATACCTTTCATTCAAAGCCATTATTGGATGATTGGTTTCTTTACCATCTGATGTTCTTCCGGGTGAGTCCCTCTTTCTGATGTTCTTCCAGATCGAGTCTTTGTTCACATTCATCTGAAGCCATTATCAGATACTGTGATTATACCCTTCATTCAAAGCCATTATTGGATGTTTGGTTTCTTTACCATCTGATGCTTTTCCGGATGAGACCCTCTTTCTGATGTTCTTCCAGATCGAGTCTTTGTTCACATTCATCTAAAGCCATTATTAGATATTGTGATTGTACCTTTCGTTCAAAGCCATTATTGGATGTCTGGTTTCTTTACCTTGTTCACTTTCATCTGAAGCCATTATCAGATATAGTGATTGTACCTTTCGTTCAAAGCCATTATTGGATGACTGGATTCTTTGTGTCCGATGCCTTCTCGGATTACATTATTTTGTCTCATTCTCATCTGTTGCCTTCTTAGATGTTGTGAGTTTACCTTTCATCCAAAGCCATTATTGGATGTTTGGTGCTTTTTACATCCAATGCCATTCTTGGATGATGTTTTCCAGATACTTTGGTTTATTTCATTTCGTTTCTGACACAACTGTAACACCCTTTTCCCCTGTGGCACCATTCCCCATAGGATCCTTGTCTTTGCATTCATTTCATATCATATCATTTCATGTCATATCATATCATATGCATTTTGTGGTATCTTAGGGCCAAAAATTGTACATGTTTGTATTTAAGTATCTCCTATCTCGTCGAGATGAAGATTTCAATCTCCATATCTCCGGATATAAGACACTTAAATAGGGGCATCTGTCTTACCCTAATTTTTTACCATAAGATTCCACCATCGTTATGCATCATCCTGCATAGCATATCACGCATTTTATCATGCATAGCTAACCGATTTACCAGACTTGTGTTCGTTTGTTTTCCTTTGTGAATTTAGGGTTGCTGCAAAAGTTTCAAAGGTCATGGAAGTTGTGTGTGTGTTCATGGTGATTCTGGTCCCTTGCAAATTGTGTTGGATTCTTGTGAAGATGGAGGAAGAATATGCCCTCATTATTATGGCCCCTTGGTCAATACAAGGTCTTTTATTCTCAAGGTTTCTCAGAGGTTTCTCTAAGGAGGATCAGGGTTTTCTATCCATTGATGTGGCACGTGGTCATAAAAACTAGTCACAGTTGTGAGGCAAATTGTGTTACAAATCGTATCTGGGGATTCTTCAAGGCATGTTTTCTTGTACCAAGTTCATTTGTGATTGAGTGGTTGATAAATATCAAGACTTTGTTCTTAAAGATTAGATCATGGTTTAAAGAGAAAGTATGTGGATTTTTCTTGTTAGCGATGAGCCGTACACTTTGAAATGGTTCATAAAGATTCAAGTTCCCTCATGGAAGATTTACAAAAGAGAGTTTAATCAAGCTCTAAGGTTCATGTTTTGCATCAAATTCAAGGTGAAAATACGAGAGTTCAAATCAAGTCCAAGTTATTTCAAGACTTTGGTTCAATTTGCATTTAGATGTCAAACTCCAAAATTCCAAGTTTTCAAGGCCTAACATTCATCATAATATCATTACAAGTTCTCAAGATTCAAGATTCCAAGTTTAGAAATTTAAATTAATTATTCAAGAATAAGAGAAAATTCTTATTTTTGCCAAAAGAAATTCAAAGTGTGCAAAATCCTTACAAAATCCAAGGATGTACAAAATTCAAAGGTTCTCATCGTGTTCAAAAGAAAAATTCATATTCCATTCAAGCTACAAGGAGAATTGACCCTAAAGGGCTCCCATGCTGATGACGTGGAGATGATTGGGAGAAATTTTGATGTTATCGTGGCTTCATTCAAATGTAGTGTATCATGATCATCTCTATGAGCCGTTGATTGAAAGCTACGTCTGTTGTTTGTTAGGAAGAGTTAGTTCCAAATTTCCAAAGTTATGTTGATGTAATATTCAGCACTGGTTGTCCTAGTTGCACGTGTCATGAAGAAATTATTTAGAGGAATGGGAATAAATGCAATGGTTCACGAAGTTAATCAAGATCCAAACCTACACAAGTAAACCATAACATTAATTCCCAAGAACAGAAAAAAAAACAATTTGCAGCAGGCTGTTAACATGGAAAGCATTACCCTTTAAGTTATTTCCAAAATCAATACATAACAGGATGTTAACATCAGCATTCAATTTGTTTCCGATACAAGTTTCCCATACCATTCAAACATAATTGAAGGAAAATAGCATCATCAAGTTGTTTCCAAGACAAGATTATTAAACATGCTCCAACAGCATTCAAGAGGCAAGATCCACAAACAGTCAGCGATTTCTTTCCAAAAACAAGTCAAAACACAATCCCGACATGTCGAGACGAACACGGAAAGTGTATTCATACCACATATTCACAGGAAACAAATAGGACATACATTGATTTGCATTTCCAAATTCGAAATCGACAGACAAATCGGTACGTTCAAGTCGTAATCTCATTCAATTAATTGTGTTTGGTTATAAAAGAAGAACAAGGGAGTCACTTTGGGGGGTGGACTGAGAGGAAACAACATACACAGTTTCACATCAGAGAAAAAATTCACAAAAGTTATAACAGAGAAGTCACAGACGTTCCAAAGTTTCACGCACATTTTACATACAACATCACCAAGGAAATTCAAAAAGTGCAGAAAAAACATACGCCAGAACAGGGGGGACATACACCACTTAATAGAGGAAATACACGGGTTTCTTTCAAAATCAAAAACACACTCACACCTTCAAAAATTCACCAGAAAACATACACGCAAAAATCAAAAGCGATATCCATCCACGCATTGCAGAAAAAAGGTCATCAATCACATTGCAAATTTCCAAAACAGAGGCAGAATATCTGAAAAGATCAGTAACAGACATACGCGCATCATTAGTACACTAAGAAAGCATTCACATACACCCCACAACAACACCAAAACAGGATTCGCGCACATATCAGAAGCAGCAAGAAACAATATCGTTCGAGTAAAAAACATTGATGCCACAAACAACACACAGAAAGACATTCACGTCTACACACGCAGGGAAGAATCCACTCACGACACACTATACCAAGAAACATACCGCATCATGGATACATTATGCAGGCATTGAAGAATCACACATCAAATCAGTAGCAGAACAACGAACACGGCAAAAATTTGAGTCGTAAACGAAGAGCAGAACTTGCTATAGCTGGTAATTCTATTTGATTGGGGATCGTGATTCTGAGCCACAGCGCAATTCAAGAGGTTGACGAAGACCTCGATCGCGTTTCGTTCGGGGAAGAGTTGTGCATCGCCCCGAAGTCGCGTCGGACGAACTTCGACAGGTAATTCTATTCACTCCGCCCTTGTTTCGCATATGCTGTAATCTATTGTTGTTCGTTGCCATTGTTTGTTTGTCTCCCCTTTCAATGAACTGTGTGCGTCGCCGGAAATGATTTGAGCGAAACCGAGAGAACACAAACGAGAGAAGAGAGATTGTCGTCGTAATCGCAGTAGGAGAGCGGCGGAGACCTTTTTACCGGCGAATACATACACGAATACGAGAAAGGGATATTGAGGTTGAGAGTCCGATTGCAAGCGAGAAATATAACGTTGAAGCCTTGAACGATTAGCGATGAACGAATGAGAGAAGGAGAGGTTTTTGATTACGAAGATAAGGTGATTATGGATCGCGGAGGGAATGAGAGGACATTGTATTTTGATTCACAGGTTTTGTTCTTGCTATGCTACGATGCTATTTTCATTACTGGTTCTCTCTTCAAATGATTTGTTGAGGAGGAGGCTCTTAGGTTAATGCTTGTGGGGGTAAGATAACTGGGTTGGTTTAAAGACTCTTTGACCCGCGACCCACATGTTTCATTTTTAAAAGAAGAAGATCCTTAGTTTATTTTCCTCAATGCTATGCACCCTGCCAACGGACGATGCACCACTCTCGAGTTGCTTTATTTTATTTTATATAGTTTTCATAATTTAGTTTTTATTTATTAACTTATCTTTAAATTAGTAAATTAGTTTTTGACTAAATATTAGGCTAATTACTTTAAATACTTACATTTAATATTATTTTTTTTTTCTTCTCTTTGGTTAATAATTTTATTTAGTTTAGTTAAATTGGTTTAATTATTTCTTGATTATTAATTAAAGACTTTATTTCTTGATTTATAAGATAGTTTCCCTTCCAAACTTAATATTAAGTTGGTTTGCTCCCTTTAATCATTCCAAAGGAAAGGTTTCCCTCTATTGACTATCATGTCACAACTTAGCCTAAATTTTAGGTCCTTCCCTTTATCCTAACCTTAGGATCGGAGTCACCGCACTTTATACATGTGTTCTACCATGGACATTTTCTACCCTGTTCAACTCAACTTTAACTTTAGAGTCACCGCACTCTATGTAGTGTCTTGTCATAGACGCTACCTCCCCCTGGAACCTTGACCACAGTCAAGAGTTCCTCACCCTTTTTGAGTGGAACTACGAATACTCTGATTCCACTCCCGTCAGGATACGTAGGCACAAGATGCGATGTCTTGGCGAGTATACTTAGATACTAACCCCTAGGTCTTTCCCTTAGCACGTACCCTTAGCAAGCAAGTAATAGATAACATAAATACTAACAAGAGGTTCTTGTAGAGTACTACAGACGTTTAGGATGCTAATACCTTCCCTAGGCGTAACCAACCCCCGAACTTAGATTCTCTTAACTTAGGTTTTTCAATCTTTAACCTTTCCTTTGGATAAATCAAAGACCGGTGGTGGATTTCAAAAATTGTGATTCAAGTTAATCCAATAGCTTGATATCCGATTCTCACTGCGACACATGGGTATCGTACATCCGTCCGCACTTCAACAGGGGCAACCCTTTTTCTCTTGTGTATGGTATGGAAGCAGTGCTCTCGGTGGAGGTTGAAATCCCTTCTATGAGAGTTTTGATGGAAGCTGAATTGTCTGAGGTTGAATGGTGTCAAAGCAGATATGACCAGTTGAATTTGATTGAAGAGAAAAGAATGACGGCCTTGTCTCATAGCCAATTGTATCAACAGATAATGAAGAAGGCTTTTGATAAGAAGGTTCGACCTCGTGTGTTCAGAGAAGGCGACCTCGTGCTCAAAAGGATCTCGACTTCTACCAATGATTCTAGGGGCAAGTGGACTCCTAATTATGAAGGCCCATATGTTGTTAAGAGAGCCTTCTCTGGCGGTGCATTACTTCTTACAACTATGGATGGTGAAGAGTTCACTCGTCCTGTGAATGCCGATGCAGTCAAGAAATACTTCGCCTAAAAATAAAAGAACAACTCGCTAAGTTGAAAACCCGAAAGGGCGGCTTAGGCAAAAATGAGCGTCTCGGTGGGCTGAAAACCCGAAAGGCCGGTTCAGGCAAAAATTAGAGACAAAAACAGAAATAATCATCCCGGTAGATTGAAAACCCGAAAGGGCAATCTAGGAAAAAGTTAGGGATTATGGCAAGTAACTGCATCTGGCCAGCCTTGATCATTTGAAAGCAACATTGTCCATTAAGGATTCTGCTTCAATCACCCTCAGCTGAAGTTTTGAGCACATAGGAATTCGAAGTTGTTAGGGAGAATAGTGGTCATTGTATTTCAATGTAACCCTTTCCATGTATTTACCATTTTTCAAAATTTGTGATGATCCATGGAGTTACGCCATTTGCGGACTTCCATTCTATTAATAAAATTTGGGCCTGTGTCCCTTTGTTTGCAATTCTTATTTTGTTTCTGTTTGCAAAATTTCATTTATTTTTTTATGATGATTTTTGAAACAAAATGTAAATAATTGATTTAAATTTTTGAAAATTATAAAAACATTTTCCTTTGAGTTATGAATGTCAAAAGGAACATCAATGGTTATTCCAAGGACAGTAGGATCGATGTTTTCTTCAGCAGGGTTCGTTCTCGCTCCTTTGGCAGAATTCATTGACAGCTCCCCGATAGAGTTTGTCGATATTTCCCCGGTAGAGTTTGTTGATATTTCCTTGGCAGAGCTTGGTCCTATGAATGTGTTTAGTTGTTGACAAGGTGATAGGTTTGTTGTGATGTGTTGAATTCATAAGATCCAATGCTGTTTGGTTTCTCCCCCAGCTAGGTCTTGATCTGAATCCCCTCTAGCTGATTATGTTATGGTCAGGCAGTTGAGTAGTTTTGAGGTGCACTTCTCCTTAATGGTGATCCCCACGCAGAGATTCATTTTTTTGCTATCCCAAGCCAAAATCATATGAGGAAGCTTCACTCAGAGTTTTACCCTCTAGACGTGTTGTTGTTGCTTTGAATGTCACCAAATAGAGAGCAATGTTACTTTCTTCTAAGAAGCATTTACGTGGTGATCGCTTGTCGTGTTTCATCTTGTCGTGTGGATGTTTTTCTCTCCAGGTTGTTCTACCCAAGGATTTATCCTTGATGATTCTCCAACGGAGGCAGTTCACTATCATTTCCAAGCATAGAGCAGTGATGTTAATTTCTCATTTCCCCCGACAAGTCCAGGATGTACTTCTCTCCGATTATTTTTCCAGATATTTATCCTCCTAGTGAAGATTGCGCATCACTATTGCGGCTATTCCCCAATGAAGTCGCTGATGATATCTCTTTTAGTCACATGTTAGGTTTTCTCTCATTTATGATGGGTATTGATCTAAAATCCCCCACAGCTTGACCTTTTGTTATTTTCCCAGCAAGTCCAGGATGCTTTACTCCGAATTGGTTAATCCTCAGAGAACTTTTCTCTTGTATCTCCAGCAGATCTGCCTTGTATTCCCAGTGGATTTTGCGTAGATGTGTATATGTCTGCAATCCCCAGCGAATTCACTATTTCTCTGCAGCAGATCTCTTCATGGAAGTTCCTGTGAATTCTTTATGATCCCCAGGAAGATTCAGAAAGATTTGGTTGTTATGATTCCCCAACAGATTTCCTGCCATCCTCAAAGCAGAGTTTATGTTGTTATCCTCTTGGTGGATCATCTATGTTAGAAGATTGATATTCGGGTCCTTCCCCAAGGAGTATTTTCTTTTCTCCAGCAAGATTTGAGCCTTGTAGTAGGATTTATTTTCCTTTGATGGCTTTTGTTTATCTCTTGCAGGATTTCTTCAGCTAAATGCCTAGTAGAGTTGCTATTGATATCCCCATCTTGTTGAGATTAGCCGAGTATTCAGTGGTGTTGTGATGTTTATTCCACCCTCTGTTTATCCTTTATGTCTGTTTTGTCAGCATATTCATACTCATACGCATTGCATACACATTCATTTGTTGTGTATAGCATATCGTTGTTGCATTTTGCATTTTGCATTTGTGTTGGTGCTTCTTTGCTCTCTGGTGTTGTTATTCCCGTAGAGCGTGTGTGTCCTCTCTCCATTTAGAGTGTCGACCCGTAAGCAGAAAAATGCCTATCTTTGTTGATTCCCCACTGAGTTTATTTCTCTTGGAAGATGTTGATTCAGTTTCCTCTCCAGTGCATTATCTGGGTGGATTTAGTCCCCAGTTGAGATATTTCCTCCTCGGGACGAGTCTTGTTTGACCGTTTCTCTCCAGCTTGTTCCTGGATTGAACTTTGGTCCCCTGCGATATTTGTTTGGATCTCTAGGCTGTGAAACCTAGATTGAGAATGCATTTATTTTGCACCTTTGAGGATTCTGCGCCCTTCAGCTGAAATCTGCGTATGATTCCCCTTTTGGAAGGTTCAATACTGTTTCGTGGCAGTCCTTTATTTGAGACGCCTGAGGCGATACGGTTAATACCTTTTGTTACTCCGATGAATGGTAAGTCTCTTCGATTTGATAGGACAGTTCACTGTTGAGATTTGTTACTCTGATGAATGGTAAGTCTCTTCGGTTTGATGGGACAGTTCGTTGTTGAGGTTTTGTGACTCCGATGAATGGTAAGTCTCTTCGGTTTGATGGGACAGTTTGTTGTTGAGATTTGTTACTCCGATGAATGGTAAGTCTTTTCGGTTTGATGGGACAGTTCGTTGTTGAGATTTGTGACTCCGATGAATGGTAAGTCTCTTCGGTTTGATGGGACAGTTCGTTGTTGAGATTTGTTACTCTGATGAATGGTAAGTCTCTTCGGTTTGATGGGACAGTTCGTTGTTGAGATTTGTTACTCTGATGAATGGTAAGTCTCTTCGGTTTGATGGGACAGTTCGTTGTTCAGATTTTATTACTCCGATGAATAGTAAGTCTCTTCGGTTTGACGGGATAGTTCGTTGTTGAGGTTTTCTACTCCGATGGATGATTAGTCTCTTCAGTATGCTAGAGACAGTTCATTGTTGAGGTTTTGTTTTTCCCAGTGGAGCCTTGCTGTGCTAAGTCTTCCCTGTTAGGTTTTATCCTTGTTGTGATGTGGTTTATTTCCACATACACTTACCCCCAGTTTGTCTCCTCCCTTTTTTGGGATGTGTTTTCTCCTGCGGAGTCTTTTCTCTTTTATTTTTCTCCCCAACTTTTGTTTATCTCCTGTGGCATTTTCTCCCCACAGTGGTCTTGTGTTTGCATATCATTTGCATGATCATATCATCTTGTGGTCTCTTAGGGCCAAAAATTGGGTTGTTGTTATATTTAAGTCTCTTTTATCTCGTCGAGACAAAGATGCCCATCTTCGTATCTCCAGATAGAAGAAACTTAAATAGGGGCAACTGTAATACCCTAATTTTTTCCCCTAAGATTCTTTGCTTTTCATTTGCATTTCATACCACAAGCAAGATCGCACATTGGTTCCCTCTTCTATAGGATTGTGCCTTGCAGGGATCTTTGGGTTTGTGTGTGTTTGTTAGTTGTTTTATTGTTTAATTGTTTATGTTTACTAACCATTAATTAAAATCAAAAAAAATATTTTGTTTTCTTTCACTAACATTTTCAGGGGAAGAACAGGTTAAAAATACCAAAAAATAGTCCCGCAGCTCGAATGGATTTCATCTGAATAAAGTCAATATTGATCGGCAAATAATTTAAAATTTCATTTGATCAAGAGTTTCCAAGGTTTAATTGATTATTATTCAAGGGACTCCAAGGTTCATGTGTTTATTTCCATGCCTTCTTTGACGAGCAAGAAAAATCGAGCCGGAATCAAGACAGCACATCAAAAAGCCAAAATTTCCAAATTTTCACTGTGTTAACCGGTTAACACATTTGGTTAATCGGTTAACGCGTGCGAATTTTGGAAGAAATGGCAGCAAATTCAAATTTTCAGCAATTGGCACCAATTTTCATCATTTTGAAATATTCCATCTCAGTTTTTATTCCCTACATCATCAATATTAATTCCTACCATATACCTCCACTAATCACCACTCTTTTAATTTCCCTCCAAAATTTGAATTCTAATCCTAATTTTGATCTTCCAAACCTAATTCCAAACCACCAAATTCCCAAGCCTAAATTCTATAAATAGAGGCTTCATTTCATTCATTTGACAAGCTTTTGATAGCCAAAAAATCCCTTGCAATTTCTCTCCCTAACTACCAAAATTCACCAAAAGCTCAATTTCTTCTTTCATAAGTTAGTAAGAATTCACATTCTTGTTTTTGTTCATCAATCACAGTAGATCAAGGTTTTGGAGTGTAGATCTTGCTGCAATTTGGAAGGATTTTCTGATTTGGAGTCGTAATTGACTTTCCACCATTGTTAAAGCTTCATATTCATCATTCAAGATGTAGATCCTTAGTGTTGCTTGTTGTTGATCCTTTGGATCGTATTTTGTTGTTTGATTGCAGGTTTCTCTGTCTATTTTTACTTTAAAATTTGTGCAAATTCAATTCATGATCATAAGGTGTTTGAAAAATGTTTTGAAAGAAGATCATGTTGAATTTTGCACATTTTTTTGCTTCTGGTGCAGTGTTAACCGATTAACCAGATTCAGTGTAAAATGGTTAACCGGTTAACACCTTGTTTTGCGCAGAAATTCAAAATCTGCACTGGTTAACCGATTAACCAAATGTGTTAACCGATTAACCAGTGTCCAGAATGCTATTTTGGCTCTGTTTTGGGACTGTTTTGGTTCTTTTGCCTTTTTCTTCCCTCTTTCTTTGTTCTTAGCCTTAGATCACATAATTGTGTGGTTTAATTTGGCTTTCTCTTCATCTATTTCTCTTTTGTTTTGATCGATGAAAGTCAAAGATCTTGGAATTCCGTTGTCGAATTCCGATCAAGACTAGATCGTTACCACTTTTCTTTTCATGCGGTATTGCTTTCGGATGACGATCTATATATCGTTCATCTAGCATACATTAGCACAAAGACCTATTGACCGGCCTCATTGTAGGGTAATTACTCCGTAAATTACTCGGCGATTGCTTAACATAGCGCAATATTTGTCTCGTATCGGAAAACTATCAAGAATGGTTGATTATTTGTCTTATGGTTCAAAACTCATGAAACTTGTTGTTAGGAGGCTTTGGTCTTATCAATCCTCTAATGAGTTTCATCAACCTTGACCTAAGTGCAATTATTCAATTGTTATTGATCACTAGCACTAACAACTAATCACCAACTTACTAACAATATTTTGTATTAATTTTATTTATGTTTCCTTCCCGCTCCCTATCACTTTTATTTTTATGCTTCATTTCATATCATGTTTATGTTCCCGCAATTTTTCCTTTGTCCGTTGGACACGTGTTTATGTTTCCGCAATTTTCACTTTGTCCGTTGGACACATGTTTATGCTTATGCTTTTTTCTTTGTCCATTTGGACTCAAAGACATTAATAAAGGCTTAAACCATAAAAAAAACAAAACTTAATTCTCTTCATCTTGGACTATTGGTTACTATCCTATGCTTTGGAGTGATCTTTTCATGGACCTCTTTTTGAAGTAATATTGGACTTATGGACCTAGAATTAGGACTTCTTATCCCTTTGCTTGGAGTATTGATTGAAGACTTGCCTAAATTTGGCCGTTTTGCTTAACGATGGAATTCTTTTAATATTGCTTTGAAGTGGCTCAATTTCGGTTAGATCCTTCTTTTCCCTAGCTTTTACTTTATGCACTAGGATAGTCACTTCTTCTCCTCCCCATTCTTAAATTTTCAAAATCCTCTCCCTTTTTCAAAACCTTCTTGTTTTCAACTTAAAACCGCTTTCATAATAAAACCTTGACTTTTGTCAAGTGACTTTTAAAATTTTCTTTTCTTTAATAAATGTCAATTTATCTTAACTATACTTTGACCATTTCATGAAAACATAAAAAATATGAAACTCACTCAAATCTTTTGTGCTTTTATGCACCTTTTTTTTTTAAAACTCTTTTTCATAAGTTTAGACATGATTCATTTCTTTAAGCGAAATTATTCACTTAGAAATGACGACTTGTCTTTACACTTAAAAATCAATCGAAACCAACAATTTTTGTTCTTTGTACCACGAACTACGAGGTTTTGATCCTACATTGCACATCGTGGGTACGTAGGCATGAGGCGATAAGTCTCTCCAAACACAAAAATCTTAAAAAATAATTCTCCTCTCATCTCCTCAATCTCTTTACAAGCAAACCATTTTGAGACCAAAAAGCGGTAGATATTTCAAAGGGCTCCTATAGAGTACTATAGACGTTTTGGGTGCTAACACCTTCCCATTGCATAACCAACCCCCTTACCCTTTCTCAGTTTGTTCTTGTTGTTTTAGAACTCTTTAGGTTTTGTTCGCTCTTTTTCCTTTCCCTTTGTGGATAAAATAAAAGTGTGATGGCGACTCTTGCTTATTTTTTTAGTTAAGTTAATCAATAGCTTACACTCACAAATTTCCCCGCTACAGAGACAACAAAATATCAATTGGAGATATTTTACTTTGTTGGATTATATTATATAATAATAGTATTATATATATATATATATATATATATATATATATATATATATATGTTAGAAAAGAAAAAGAAAAGATAGAAAGAAGAAGAAGAAGATAAGAGAAGAGAAAGGAAGAGAAGAGAAAATGGAAAAGAGGGAAGAAAGCTTGGATCATCACCATTTGTTCTTCATCTTCTTCAACCTCCTCTTCGATTATCAGGTGGGTTCTAGTTAGACACTCTAAGTTCTAGAAATATAAGTTTAGAACTTAGGTTAGATTTGAGAGAAAATTATTAAACGGATAAATCAATGAAATTTAACGGATGAAATGTGATATAAAATGCGTAGAATACTTGTTGTTATGATTGGAACATGTTTTGGTTGATAAATATGAATTGGAAGTGATTTGGGTGAAGAAATGATGGATTTTGGCCCCAAATGTTCTGTTTTCATGCTGCTGAGATTTCTGGGTTTCGCAAAGCGAACCAAGGCGAAGGGGAAGGCGAGGGTTCGCCAGCAGTTCGCATTTTGGTTCTGACTTGGTTCGCCCAGAGGTTCACAAAGCGAAGGGCAAGGCGAATGTTCGCCAGGTGTTCGCAAGGCGAACTTTGTGTCCTTTCAGTTCTATTTCAGTTCGCCAGGGGGGTTCGTACGGCGAAGGCGAAAGCGAATGTTCGCTAGAGACTCGCTTAGCGAACATGACAGATTGTCCCGTTTTGTTTCCTTCATAACTTTTGATCCGTAACTCTGATCGAGACGTTCTTGGTATCATTGGAAAGCCACGATGTGATATGTTATAGTTGATGTAAAGTTGTGAAAATATCCTACGGGATAAAAGTGAAAGTATTGATTTTGATACCCGATTAAATGAATCAGAGGGAACACGGAAGTGATGTTTTATGTGATGTACTATTAAATGGTATTGAGAGACCATGATTTAACCAAGGATGCTTGGTAGAGGATAGTAGTGGCTTGTATGCCTTAAAATGTATGTGAACTACTATGTGAAAATAATGTTTATGGGATATGTTAGAAATCCATATCTTTTGGATCGTAAATCCGATCGAGGCATGGTTATAGTCGATGCAAAGCTGTGAAAATATCCTACGGGATAAGAGTGAGAAATATTGATTTGATACCCGATTAAATGATCGGAGGGAAACCAAGAGTTATGTGACTTGTGATTAAATTATTATATGTAATTCTAAAATGCAATTGTAATATGCTTTGCCTAATATTGATGTTAAACATGATTGAGAGTAAATTCATGTTAAAACATGGAATAGGTAGAGTGAGGAAACCTTGCCATGAACTTAGATTGGAACCTAGTAATGAGCTAGGAAATTGATGAATAACTTAATGACAACGCTCGTGCAGAAGAGGTCGAGGCGTGTGTCCATTACCGAATGGTGTAGAAAAGAGTGAAACACTATTATGGAACACGTGTAATTATTATGTTTAATTGAGAAAAGGCAAGATAGGCCTTAAGGCTAATGTGGCCTTGTGATTGTCGAATACAATCACGTTGTGTATATGATCATGTAATCGTAATTGTTGCCCTTGAGAGGCATTCATGAGTCTCGAGCTCCTCTGAAATGCAGGCTCAATTACTTGGCAGGTTTGATTCCCAATATTATAGTACGAATGGAACCTACGGGTAGAGACTTGTGATGAAAGAGAGGCCATGTGAAGTGACGAATTAAGGAGATAATGCGTCCCTTAATTCCGAATCCATTTCGTATGCCAAGTAACTACAAGGACCCATGACTCGGGTCGACTTCTAGACGTAGAAGCGGATGGGAAAAGGGGATGCCTTGGTACAGGTTATCGATTAGTGATATTTTGAGTTGGTGAACTCATGAACATGTTTCCATATAGTGTGAGATTGTGAACTCAAAGTCATTTCCCTTCCCCTTGACTTGAGTTAGGATTGTTAGAACCTTGTAAAGCCAAGAGAATCCATAAGATAGGGAACTCACTGAGATTTGATGTATCTCACCCCACTATTGTTGATTATTTTCAGGAGGTATTTGCAGGTTTGATTTACAAGTGGAGCTATGCTTGGATGTTTCAAGAAAAGCTTGGCTTTAGTAATTTCCGCTGTGTATTTGTTGTATACAATTGAGGATATTGTATATTGATCTTAGATTTTATTATTTTGGGTAGTTTCCATATCTTGTACCATAGATTGTATTATGTTTTTGAAATGGTCAAGTATGTGAATTATGCCATTAGGCACTTATGAATGTGTCAGTACCAAATAAAACACTTGTATGGTATTAGTTGAAATTAGAACAATCCTCTCAAGATCAACCTCTTGTTTCCAACAAACCTGGACAACAAGGAATATATCAAACCCTATAAGAGAAACAATCCTTCTCCTTATAGTCAACATCTAAATCCAAACAATCCTTGGAACTTAGGATTTCTATAATAAATCTGAATTTTTGTATGAATATAAAAGATGAAAATTTTGAGTCTTTATCAATCACAAGATTGATATTCTCCTTGAAACAATTAACTCTCACAATAACTATACAAGTGTTCTGTGAATAAGATGAAACTATGATGCTTTATTTGAAAGTTTATGCAAGGTTTCTCTCAAAGAAAATTCTGAATATGAACACTTAGAATGATTTTGAAAGTTAGAAAGAATGAGTGATTGATTTTGAAATTTGTAAGGAGGTGAGGTTGAAATATGAAAAAAATGATGTTTAAATAACCCCTAGACACCTCTACAAAAGGATGCAATTCACCAATGGATGCCATGGTTCATTAGAAGAAAATTTGAAACAAGAGGCATGCAGAAAAATAAAGTATTTTTGTCACTAGTTCAGTGGTAATCGATTATCCCATTTGGGTAATCGGTTACCTAGTCCAAACGTGCAAAAATATTTGAAAATTAACACAGAGTAATCGATTACTCCATAAGGATAATCGATTACTTCAGTCCAGTTTTGAAAAATTTGTAAAAACTAAAGTGTTTGAAAGATCTTTGATGCACAAATTTGTTTCCAATGAATATAACATGAAAGAGACATGATTTTGAACACTTATATAATCATATAGAGGTTAAGTGTTTATACCTTAATTCTTTGCAATCCAATCTTCATTAGAACATCAAAACTTGAGTAATTTATTGAAACATCATTCTTTGAGCTTGATGCCTTTGATCAATCCTTTTTGCAATTCCATCTTTAGACTTGAGAAAGTGTGTCGTCAACAAAACATTTGAGAAGCTATGTCTTTACATGAACAGCCCGTGAGACAACTCCTCGACCGACCAGACATGGCGGGTAGGATGCTTAAGTGGTCACACGAGCTATCCGAGTTTGACGTCCAATTTGAGGGAAATGACCCACCCAGAACCTTCGACCGACAAATCCCAAAAATGGACAATCTACGTCGACGGGGCATCCAGCTCGACAGGAAGCGAAGCGGGCATCATCCTGGAAAACGAGGAAGGTATCTTGATCGAAGTTTCCCTCACGTTATCCTTCCCGATGTCGAACAACCAGGCCGAATACAAGGCTTTCCTCACTAGATTACGGCTAGCCGAGGATCTCGGCGCCAAAGAAGTCAAAATATTCACCGACTCCCGACTCGTGGCCTCCTAGGTAAGAGGAGAGTACCAAGCCAAGAACGACAACCTCATCGAATACTTGGCTCTGGTGAAAGAAAGGATGAAGAAGTTCATCTCGACGGAAGTGAATCACGTCCCACACGAACACAATACTCGAGCAGATGTCTTATCAAAACTCGCGAGCACAAAGAAAAAAGGAGGGAACAATTCAGTCATTCAAGAAGTGCTTCCATGACAAGCATCGAGAAACCCGTCCCCGCGAATGACGTGAATGCCATTGGAGACAACCACTGCTGGATGACCCTGGTGTACGAGTACCTCACCGCGAGAAAACTACCCGACGACCCCAAGGACACCAGAGTAGTGAGGCGACGTATCTCCTCGTATACAATTGTCGAGGACAAGTTATATCGACACGACTTCTCGATCCCCCTTCTCAGATGCGTCGAGGAGTCCAAGGTCCTCGGTATACTCTAAGAGATCCACGAGGGGATCAACACGCAACACCTCGACGGGTGATTCCTAGCCCGTAAAGCATTGCGAGCGGGGTACTACTGGCCCACCATGCAGCAGGACGCCAAGGAGCACGTCAAGAAGTGCGACAGATGCCAACAACACGGGGACATGCACCTGGCCCTGCCCAGTGAGCTCAAAACGCTGTCGTCCCCATGGTCGTTTTCCTGGTAGGGGATGGACATCCTCGGACCCTTAATCGTCGGGTCGTACCAAAATAAGTACCTGATCGTCGGCGTTGACTACTTCACCAAGTGGATCCAGGCTGGAGCCCTGGCCAAAATCACGTCCAACAACATACTACGTTTCTACAAGAGGAACATACTTTCCCAGTTCGGCGTACCCCAGGCAATTATCACCGACAACGGGACACAGTTCACTGACAAGAACCTTTAGGACTTCGTCACCAAGTTGGGCACGAAGCAACACTTCACGTCGGTCGAGCAGCCACAAACAAACGGGCAGGCCGAAGCCGTAAATAGGGTGATCCTACGAGGCCTGAAATGGAGACTGGGCGACGCTAAGAAAAGGTGGGTCGAGGAGCTACACAGCGTCCTCTGGGCCTACAGGACAACCCCACACTCCACTATCGAAGAGACCCCCTCTTTGACTGACCTACGGAACTGAGGCGGTGATCCCAGTGGAAATAAGGGAACCCTCGAGAAGGACTGAGTCTCCCCTCGACGAAGAGATGAACGCGAGGCCCTTTGGGAGGAGCTCTACCTGGTCGAAGAGATACAGTCAGGCGCATCCCTCCGCAAATCCTCACTCAAGCAGAAGATAACTTTACACCATAACAACAAAGTTATCAAACACGAATTTCAGATGGGCACCCTCGTCCTACGAAGGAACCAGAAAGATTCGCGCGAAGGCAAGCTCGCCGCGAACTGGGAGGGCCCTTATCGCGTCCGCGCAAAAACGGGGATAGGATCCTATTATCTCGAAAATCTACACGGGGAGAAACTTGCTCGAACATGGAATGCTGAAAAGCTTAAACAGTACTACAGTTAAGCACTGCCCGCGACCCATCTGCGTCACGACCACAGGGGCGCACTAAGGTACAAGCGCGACTCCCCTCCTCGAGACAAGAAGATAAGGGCCCGCGTTATGTATGCGCGAGGACCCTTGATCTGACGGGGATACCTCGACCGAGCTCCACCGTCGCCGTACCAACTAGGCAGGGCAACCAGGTCGCAATGGGAAGTCCACGCCACGAAGCTAAGACCTCGACCGAGCTCTTACCTTCGTTGAAGGTCGGAATACAGCTCCGACCACTCGACCAGTTTCCTACACTGTCGAGGATGAACTAAGTCGAGCAAAGGCCCCAAAATACTTAGACAAAAGCGAAAGTAACAGATATATAATTAACATACAAACATCACACACAAGATAAAGAAAGACAATGTATTGGAATCGGGCAGAAGCCCATTGTTCAAAGAGTACATACAAAAATACCATAAACCCCTGGCGTGCAGGTCGGGCAGAAAGTGATACAAAACCACGACACGGAGGTTGAATTACATAACAGTAAAAAAATGGCACGCAAGCCAAACAAACTAGACAAAAACTAAATAGATGCATTCTCCTCAAGCTGCCCATCCATCATGGTCTGCTCGTGCTCATCCTCCTCGGTCTCCGGCGCGACAATCCGACCATCAACCACCTGATGGTAAGGGCTGGTCCCCTCGATGATGAGCTGAACACTCGGGTTTACGAGCTGGAGCTGCTTCACAGCGGCAGCAAAGCCTACCTCGACAGCCCAAAGGACATCGGCTGCTCAAGTAGCCTAATCTTCGATATCATTTTAGCCCGGGAAGTCAGCAGCTTGTCCTCATCATTTTCATCTTCAGCAGGTCTGGCAGCCTGCTCTAGCTCAGCAATTCTCACCAGGAGATTCTTCCTCTCCTTGGAGGCGTTCTTCAACTTCTCCTCCATCTTCCCGTGAAGCTCGACCTGGGCTTCATTCTACTTCTTACACTCTGCGAGGTCATTGGCCAGCTTCTTCATCTCAGCCTCGACTGACGCAAAGTTGTTCTGCAGTTTGGTTAGCTCAGCCGATGGGTAGGTAGCGTCGTTCAATACCAGAGTTGTGGCAAAGACCCGCATCATCGTGGTCATGTCCTCCGATAAGACTTTTCTCCTCGCAACCCGATGGCGCCCAATATGGCTTGGGATTCGGCAGCACTGACGCTTGGGGAGTTGGCCCCTGAGAAGAAGTCAGGCCTCAGGTAGCAGGGCGGAAGCACGAACTTCTTGCCAGGAGGGCTCTCGGTGAGGTCGACATGCACCGGCTCACTAGTTCGTTGCCTCTTCGGGATCCCCTTTGAAGTTGGAGATTGGCTACACTGAGAAGAGCTGGAGGAATCCCCAGGTGTCGGGTGGAGCCTTGCACCTGCTGTCAGATATGATCGAGTCTCCCTTTCTCACCTTTCTTCGGGCCTCGGGCAGCAGTCATCTTCTTCACACGCTCTTCCATGGTCGATATTGTACCTGCAAAAGGAGAAAACAAACATAAGCGAACTAACGACGGAAATAGTGGTGGTGACCGAGTACAGGGTGTGCCCGCTACCTAAGAACCAAATAGCCTCCTCGTTGGTCTCGCACTCGAGGAGGGCTTTTGTGTTTATCAGCCGAGCCTCCGTCAAGATCTCCCCGCGATCATTGTGTATGAAGTTCCCGTCCGGAGTCACCAACTTCGCGCAAGTGAAACCGGCGACAAAATTGACTAATTCCTAGTAGGCCAGCCGGTCTTCCTCGCCCAACGCTCCAGGACTAATGATGTAATTCTCTGTGCCCCTCAGGAAGTGCTCCTCCGTTCACTCCAAGGGGCACTTCGATTTGAGGACCTCCTCCCGCCGTCCATCTTCCCTCTCCCTGAACACGCGGTCATACAACGTGCTGGTGGTCACGCGGGAGAGGGGCTTGACGATGAACCATCGACCTTTGAAATTCCGAACAGAGTCCAGATACGCCCGAAACAGCCTCATCGGCTGCCCGAAACGTGTCTGTCGCTGTAGGTGGAAGATACGGAAGAAGAGGGGTACCGTGGCCCCGATGTCAAGGTATTTACAGACGAGCTCGTATGCCTGCACGAACGCGATGGCATTTAGGTGAAGTTCCGAGGGCGCCAGCTGCAACCAAGAAAACACCTCCCGCTGGAAGTCTCTGAGGGGGAGACACATGCCCGCTTCCAGGAAAGCGAACACGTACATAGGGAACCTCATCCCTTTGAATGTCAAGCATATGCGGTGATGCTCCAAAGGTTTGTATGCCTGCCAACTCAGCGAGGCACCCTCACAAAGGTCCTCGACGGTGGCATAGGCGTCGGAATCGTTTGTGGCAAATAGAGACGGGAAGTTTAGGGGCTCCTCCCCGGCCCAATCCTCAGGCGTACGAGCACCACTTGTCTGCTCTACTGGTGAGTCGCGCTCATCGTCAGTTTCAATGACCCCCTCAATCCTCCTTGCAGCCATTCTTTACCTGAAAAGCAAAGGAAAATGGTGAATTCGACATTCCAGATCAAATCCACCCTTCCACCGCAAACCAAGTGAAAGGGCGAGGAAAGGAGGCGGGGGGACGAAGAAAGCGCGACGAGACTACCCACGCATAATCAAATATTCTCCTCAACATTTACTCCCACGAGGAGAACCTCCTGAGGTCGTCGATGCCTTGGCTAGATAGCAGGGCACGACCCTCCTCGAGGCCGTCGACTAAGGCCCTCGAGATCTCCACCTGACGTCCTCGAGGCCTTCATCCTACGTCCCCGAGATATTCATCTAACGACCCCAAGACCTTCATCAGATCCCCGGGTTCTTCATCCTACGACCTCGGGAGACTCATCCTGTGTCCTCGGGACCTTCATCAGGTCCTCGGGTTATTCATCCCGTCTCCCCGGGACATTTATCGGAAGTTTAAAGGAGCCCTGCCTTTTTCACCAGAAGCTCCGTGGTCTCCCCGGGAACTTCATCAGTTCGTCGGGGAAACCACTATAGAACACATTAAAACAGAGAAAATGGGCCGGAAACTTACTTGAAACAGCGGTGATGGATCTCCGATGCGGCGGCGTACGACAGAAAGAAGGCATTGAAAGCTGAAGAAGGAGAAAAGGCTATGAGAAGGGAAAGCGGAAACGTGCAAATTGCACAAACCCGACTCCTATTTATAGGACCGTCACGGGACTCGAGGTGTCCCTAAGCACTTGAGTGCTTAAGATCCTAGCCGCCCTAGGCATTGGTGGCGAGTGACACGTGGCACTCAGGATCCCGCGTGCGTCTTTTCGTTTCCTTTTGTGCCCACGTGATGAACGCGTCCGTCTCCTCTCATCTCCTCGCATCGTCGACCAGAAATGACCTTTAGGACGCCAGACGGACGCCAGTCCCCGAGACTCCTGCCCGATGAACATCCCTGCTCCTAACCGCCTGCATCTTCCACCAACTTGGCCTTTCGGGCACGCTGCCCTACTAAACAGATCCCCTGTGAATGCGCTGGTCCTTAAGTCATTACTCTGACTCTTCGGAGCAACGACTTGGGGGGCTCCTGTTCTGGACAGGGCCAGCGCCTACCCACCAGCCGGGCAGGCCCAACCCAATGTCACGGTAAGTAGCCCATTAAGGCTTAATTCTCCCCCCCGTCGGGCACTTCCAGATCCCATCATCGTCGAGCAGACACTACATGGCCCAGGGAGAGAACGTGCATCCTCCCCGCGTACTCTACATGCTCCTCCCCGCGGGGACACGTCATCAGATGATTACCCACCTCCGAAAGAGTTGGTCAACCCACTTTCCGGAGAACTCGGGGCAGTTACTCCAAGGCGAAGACCACGTGCTGGTCTTCCTTACGCCACGTAAGCCCTGACAGTTATTTGCATTGGGCCTAGTGACCCAACCCAGTGCAGATGATCGTTGGCCCAGCGCTGGGGGCATAATATAAATACCCTCTTTCACTAGAGGGTCTGGTATTCTAATTCCCACTCTCACTACCTTTTTGTACTCCGTTCCTGACTTTAACATCGGAGTACCTTGTAGGTACACCCTCCACCGTCTCAGCACCACCGGAGTAGCGGAGCTCACGACGTGCAGTTGGCCACCGATCCAATTCTTGTCAGGTACGATCAATTACAAACTTCACAAATAAGAGATGTTGTATTGAAATTAGGTGAAGTAAATGATGAACCTAAAATAAAAAGTGAAGCTGAATGTTTGGCAACTTATGAGCTTGAAAATTTTGAATTTTTATTAGGCATGACTATTTGGTATGAAATATTGTTCGCAGTAAACTCAGTTAGTAAACACTTTCAATCAAAGGATATGCACATAGATGTTGCTATAGGGCAATTGAAAGGACTTTTTTTTTTTTAAATATAGGGAAGATGGTTTTGAAAATGCCATAATTTATGCTAAAGAAATTGCTATCGAAATGGATATAGAACCTAAGTTTCGTGAAAAACTTATTATTCGTAGAAATAAACAATTTGACGAGATTATTGACAATGAAGTTTTAAAAACTCCTAAATAATCATTTAAATCTGACTATTTTTTGTACATATTAGATCATGCAATTACATCATTTCGAAGTAGATTTGAACAATTTAAAATATAGGGTTAAATAAGTTTTTAGTCCCTATAAAGTTTGAAATTTCATTTTTAGTCCCTCCTGGGTTTTGGCAACGGTTTTAGCTGGTTTTGGCAACGGTTTTTTTTGTAAAAACCGTTGCCAAAAGGTAGGGAGGGACTAAAAATGAAATTTCAAACTTTATAGGGACTAAAAACTTATTTAACCCTAAAATATATCAAGATATTTTTTGTTTTCTATTTAGTATTGAGAAATTAAGGTCATTAGAAATTGAAAAATTAAAAGAATATTGTCTTAACTTTGAATGTTCGTTAAAACATAACGACAACTCTGATATTGATGGATTAG
This sequence comes from Lathyrus tuberosus, assembly GCA_022829125.1. Classification (NCBI taxonomy): domain Eukaryota; kingdom Viridiplantae; phylum Streptophyta; class Magnoliopsida; order Fabales; family Fabaceae; genus Lathyrus; species Lathyrus tuberosus. Next base: position 253,722 of record JALAZF010000018.1, read on the forward strand.
ACTTATTTTTAGAATTGAAAATATTAAGAGAGATCATACATGTTAAAAATGATACACCAATTAATATACTTAATTATATAATAAGACTGAACTCCTTCCCAGGTGCATTCGTTGCTTATAGAATAATGTTAACGATTTCTATAATTGTTGCTTAAGCAAAAATAAGTTTTTCAAAATTAAAATTAATAAAACCTTATCTAAGATTAACAATGTCTCAACAAAGATTAAATAGATTAGCTTTATTATCGATTGAAAAAGAAATTTTACCTGAAATTGATTATAATAGTTTAATAAATGAATTTGTATCTCAAAAAAGTCGAAGAGTACATTTTAAATAAATATTATGATAATTTAATTTAATTTTTTAGTAAAATATAAAAAATCTCAATTCGAAATTCGCTTTAAATCTTATGTAGTGTTAGACCGACCCTGCATGAAACATGACCACATAAACATATATTAAGAAAAACAATCAAATTTGAAATTCCTCCGTGGGCGTTTTGCTATTATTGAATATACTTTCTCATATTATTAGTTTTGAATTGCAGGTGTCCATATATATTAAATAAGAGTATGTGGGATCATGTGTTTTATGCTCCAAAATAAGTTTATAATATTCTATGTCAACTCAAAAACTATTGATTGTTTTCGATCGATCTTTAAAACAATTGATTTTTAAAATAAAAATTGAATGAAGAGAAAATTAACAAAACAATTGAGATATGTATATAATGGATCGAAACACATACATTTATTTCATTGATGCAAACAGTGTTAGGATTCGGTTCATTTTAGAACAAAATGATAAAGTATCATTGAATATAGATAATTATTTATTGTTCGATAATAAATAATAGAATTTACATATTTTATAATTTATAGTGATAATATGTATCTAATTGGTTTTGATACTAATTGATAGATTTAATTGAATCAAATAGAATTTGAAAAATAGCCATCATAAGAGTGAAAATGAAATAATTACTATCTTCATTTTCGTCTAAGATTTTAAACTATTTTAATTGTCTAATGAGACGGCACTTAAATAATTAAACGGCTGAAGGCATGAATCTCTAATTAGACTTAAGTGAATGATTCAACTCATTACGGTCCATTAAGACATAAAACTCAATTAAATAATTCATCAATAATTAGTATTTAATAATAATTAACCATATTATAATTAGTTAATACTATCTCCATTTCTTTATATAAGAGACATCTTATTTTTTAAAATTATTAAATAATTAATATATTTGGTCAATTTATAGATTATATACATTGATTATTCAATGAACCTAAAAAGAAACGGAAGTAGTAATTAATTATGTTAATTCATATTAAATTAATTAAATAATTAATCTAACATAAAATCCTAGGAAATGATATATGGCATTATTCCACCTTAATCCCATTAAGGTTTTATTTGGTAAAAATAGCGATTGACTGATAAATTAGCTGATAGCTTATAGTTTATGACTGATAGCTGGTGATTGATAGTTGATGACTTATAACTGATAAGCTAATTGAAGTATTTGGTAAAATTAGCGGTTTAATTATCTGATAAAATAAAATGACATAAAAGATATTTAATAATTATTATTTTATTTTAAATTATAATAAATTATAAAGGATAATAATTATTATTTTATTTCATATCATACTTTTTTAGTGTTATGCCTCTTTTAGACAACGCATCACGTGTTGATACTCTTCTTAACATGACTTTCCACCCTAATAGTTGAAAGTTTGGTGGTACTTGGGCTTTCAGTAATCATTTCATCTCTTTATTCTTATGCATTTCTTCTCTTCCTTGATTTATTCTTATTTCAAATAAAATATGTAAACAAACAACTACTACTATTTTGTTTAAAATAAAAAGGTACTATGTTTATAGTTATATTTTTACATCCCAAAAAGATTCCAAGACCTAAACATTCAAAATTTAAGTTCTAAAATTAACTTAGCTTCAACCTTAAAACCAAGAAAATATAGCATTTTGCTTCTGATCAGGATCAATCTCTGAATACTTGTGAAAATCCTTCTCCCATTCATAATCATCCCACAACCAAGTTAACATGCTTTCACTTATCTCCCATGACAAAGATTGTCCTTTGCTATTCATCAAAGGCATAACACTATCCCAATCCAAGTTATCATCCAAACCTAAATCTTTCGAACTTCGACATGTCACACTATTATTCTCAGTGTCATGAGTTCCCAACTTGTTAGTACATGTACCTTTGTCCCCAACTCCTTCATTTGTTACCACCATTTCATCATTACTTTCTCTTTCTTTTGCCACCTTGCATGTGTCTATAATAATATCATTAAAATCCACCGACTCATCGGCATTAATAGCCTTCGGATTTGGATTTTGATTTTGCCCCAACGTGCGGTCACGATCAGTTTTATTATTTTCATCGATAATGCATGGCAACTGAAGCCCGTTTGGGTTATCTTCATCCTTTGAAGATAGCCCATTTAAGCCATTTGAGCTTTCGGAAACTCTTTGAGTATTGTCTTTATTTTTCTTCATAGTCTTTCTGCTAATTCTACCTCCTTTTCTTTTGGGAGGTGTATTAACTAAGATTCCTTGTGAAGGATTCTCTTTATTATTATCGTAATTTGTTGTTGTTGTACCTCGGAAAGTGTAAACTTTTCTACTCAAATGAGAGTTCCAGTAGTTTTTAATCTCGTTGTCTGTTCTTCCTGGCAAATGGCTTGCAATCAAAGACCACCTGAATTTACCAAAATACCCTTAACATTCTTAATATTGATGAATAAACGTTCAATGTTAAATAAAATTTTCTGATTATTATGAAACTAAATCTACCGGCAAAAGAGCTTGTTCCTCTTTATTTTTTGGTGAAGCATTACTTGACATGACAACATTAATATTTTAAACGTTAGAGTATTCAAGATGTTGCTTTAAATCGACTATGACAAAAGTATATTATTATATTCAAAACACGAGATCCATGCATTGTCTCATCAATCTTTATTAAATATTAAATAAAAATATTGAGCTGTTCAATATCTCCATGTCACGTCGTATATCAGAGTTAATTAATTCATATGCTTATAATAAATTTATTTCATATTATATAAAAAAATATTATAAGAGATATTATTGATAAAAAATAATTAATATAATTGATTTAATATTTTTTTAATTTTTTATCTAACATCATTTTAGTTCTTTTAACTTATTGATCAATTCATTCTTCAAAAAGTGTTATGTTAATTTTTTTTAATTAGTGATCGAATTTAGTGATCATTTAAGTAACATAGTCTATTATGAGGAGTTAAAGAATTCAAGAAAATTTTAAATATACGGCACATTATATTTATTTTAATTCTAAAATTTCAATAGAAGTATTAATTATATTCTTATAGGTGGGGAGTAGCTCTGATATATAATACAGTAAGTGATTTAAAATTAATAGATTAATAATTTTTAATTAAAAAATATTTTTATAAAACAAAGAAATTATTATCGTTCTCAAGTCTTAGCACATATGATGAAATTGTATTGTATAGAAGAAAAAAGAGAAGTATAACACATGATGAAATTTTCATTTTTTTGTTAACAAAAAAATTAGATCATTCTTTTATAATGAGATGAAAACACATTGCAAACATATGAAATCTATAGCATAATTCTTTGGTGATGAAATGATATTTTGATGGTGTAAAAAAATGTTGATGGTAATTAATTACCTATTGCCAAAAGAAGCATGCAACTTGACAATGAGAGTTTCCTCTTCAGCAGAAATATTTCCCCTTTTGAGATCATCTCTCAAATAGTTTATCCATCTTAATCTACAACTTTTTCCACATCTAAGCAACCCTTCAAAAACCCAAAAATAAAATGACAATAATATATAAAAAAAAATTAAAAAAATATTAATAGTAGTATTTTAAAAAGAAAAAAAATATAAACCTGCATTTTTGGGTAATGACCTCCAAGAACCTTCTCCATTGGCTTTAATATATTTGGTCAAAATTTCATCTTCCTCTGATGTCCATCTTCCTTTCTTCAAACCTACTTTCTCACAACAAGGTGCTCTACCCATGTCTAAGGATATAAATATAATTTCGCCACTATATATTTAATAAAAAAATATTATAACATAGATAATGCAACAGAATGAGGTAGATTGTTGAATGACTGAAATTAGCGGCTATAAAGATCTCTGCAATTTTGTGCCGAGTGGTGGCTGAAAGCTTAATAAGTAATAAAAGATGGAAAACACTAATATATAGGGAAGGGTATAGGAGTATTAAATAGAGAGGGGTGGGGCTAGTGATTATTATGATGTAGATGTATCAGTGGTGATAGATTTATACACGTTGACTCTAAGGTGGTGGCTCTCTCACCGTCGAGAAACCAAGACAGTCTTCACGGGATATCCTATACATAATTTCCACTTCTTTAATTTTATACTATCGTATATAATCCATTGTTTTATTTATATTGAATAATGTATGTATTTAGATGCTATAATGAATTAGATCCATTGATTATTTAATTTAATAAATTTAAAAAATTAATCTTTTTTTTATAAATAAAATCAAATTAAATTGAGTATTTGGTTATGTGATAAAACAAATTATTTTAAAGTAATTTTTTTTTAAATTGATATTGATTAAAAGAAAATAGAAGATAAATAATTTATATTTGTATAAATTTTTTAAAAAGAAAATTAAATAATAAAATTGAGTATATAAATTATTTTTAAATTTAAAAACTACAAATATTATATTTGAATATAATTAATTAAAAAAAACATAATTAATTCAACTCGGGGGCATTTAAACATATAAAAACTAATTGTTTTTAATGAGAGTTTTTAATTTTTCTAATTATATTTAAATTACTTTTAAACTTATATTTTTAAGTTATTATTATTTTAATCTTTATTATTTTAACTAAAATTTATTTTTATTCTTTTTAATTTATTAAGAACATGAAAAAATTATTATAAAATAAAATATTTTTACTTTTAAATTTATTGAACAAGTGTAATCCATCAAATATCAAATAAATTTTAAAATTATTTGAATGATAAGATGGTTTTTAATAAAATTCATAACAATGTGTGTTACTATTTCGGAGTTAGAGTATATGTAACATTCATGACCATCTCAACCTTCGGCTAATAATACCCTTGTTTTAGGTCTCAATTTTTTTAATAGCACACGCGCGCGCACGTATATGTATATACGCATGCGCGCGCACACACATACGAGAGATGACAATATTCATTCGTAAAAAATATATATATTATAAACATATACAGAAAAAGAAATAAGTGCAAAATATTTTTTAATCATACTTGATTGTACACCTGATGTAAGTCATTCAGAGTATTATTGTACGATGTGTGAATATTTCTTTAACCTCTACACAAATATCAGACTATTTATTTTAAGTATTTTTGAAGGTAGATGATAGATCTGAAAAAGGTCTTTTGATGCTATATTATAAAAGAAATCAATACTATTGAAATTTATATTAGTAAGATTAGAGCACAAGTTTATAATAATGAGTCTAATATGAAAGTAAAACATTCAGGTGTGCAAAAAAAGATTTTTAAACATTAATTCTAGATTATTTTATACTTCATATGATTGTCATAGTGTAAATTTAATGTTTTGTGACATGACTAATTGTTGTTCTAAAGTTGCATTTTTTAGTGCTACAATGAATCTACACAATATTTTCCTTTTCTACTAAAATTTAGAAAATTATACAAGATTATATTGTTGGAATATTTTAATGATCTAGTATATATTCCAATAATTATGTGGTCAAATATATTTATTTAATTATATTAATTATTTTATCAAATAAAGTGTCTTAAATAATTATTGATCTAATAATGCTAAAATGCTATTTATATTTTATTTAAGAATTATTTAATTAATTAATTAAATAATTTGGTATGAACTCAAATATGAATAGATGTTAGGATTGTCCATTTGAAAATAATGGAAACTCTAATTGGTCACACTATTTATATAGGCTATGGTCCCAGTATATTGTACACAAGCAAATAATCTTTTTTTTCTCATCTGAAGAGAATTTGATGCATAAAGAATACTGATTGAGAAAGAATCACAAAAGCCATCAACTTCTGGATTTTAAGATTATTTGTCAAAGAGATTTTTCTCAATGGATTCATGTATTCCTAAAATCAATTTATTGATCTTTTACTTTTATATATGTTTGATTTCCGCGTCTAAAATTATATGTTATAATTTCTTAAACATGTATACTTTGATCCATCGTCATTGATCTAATTCCAACCAATGATACCAGAGCTATAATTAAAATAAATTAAAATTGACAGGATTATATTGCAGAAACATAATTATATGTGATTGAATGTTCCATAATGGCTTGGTATAGATTGTGGTAACAGTGTTTTCCCTTTTTTATCATCGTAATGGTGCCTTTAAAATTGTCTAAGCATGTTTACGTCTAAATTGAATCCAATTTTTTTATTATATCAAACCAAAAGGTGTATACAAGATTGCACTGATACAAATTAATTTGATTTTTTGGCTAGTCAATTTGTTTTCGCTCTTTGGCAAATGTTTTCAATTTCTATTGATTTGAAACCTTATGCTTGTTATTTTGATTGGAATTTTTTCTCATTAATGTGTATTAATTGTTTCATATTCATTATTAATTAATTTGTGTTTTTGGTAACTATTGAAATTTGTGTTTCTGGTAACTATTAAAATTTGTGTTTTTGGTAGTTATTCTACAGGAAAACAATTAGAGATGACAATTTAGTCCATCTTTAGTGGGTATCTAAAAAATTATCCACAACAGATAGGGTAAAAATCTGCAAAAATGGATACGGGTACGGACTCGGGTAATTACCCACTTAAATAAGTGGAGATGAGCACCTTAGTACACAGTCCGCCACATACCCGCACAATATATATATATATATATATATATATATATATATATATATATATATATATATATATATATATATATATATATATATATATATATATATTTTAATTTATATTATTATATAAAAATAAATATTTATAAAATTTTAAACAAAAACATCAATTTTAAATTACTACATATTTAATATACGTGATCATTTATTTCATATTTCAACAATAAAATTTTTTAAAAACTTTTTAATATTTTTAAAAACTTAAAATATTATGATATTTTATACTTAATATATTTATTTTTATTAGAAATGCGGGTAACGGGTACGGGTATAGGCACTTATATACTCATAGGATACGGGGACGGGTGCCAATTTTGATACCCAAGCGGGTGTGGGCTCGAGTACGGGGAATTTTTTCAATTGCGGGTATGGAGACGGATACTATAGTACCCTACCCATACCCTGCCCATTGTCATCCCTAAAAGCAACTAACAAGTGGTTTTTTCCGTCACGGTGCTTTAATTTCTTTTTTTTAATTATATCAATTTTTATTTTATTATATTTATGTATCTTAAACACAATTAAATGTGTTTATTTTATCAAGTATTTTTTTTCCTTCGAGTACAACCAGTTTATTATACCGGTATGTATATGATATAAACACAATCATTAAACAATCAGGTAAACATACAATTTTGACATTACATTTGCAGGTAATGTTTATGCGAATTTTAAAGACCTTCCTAATTAATTTATTAAATTAAAATTGTCTAGTGACTTTGATTGGATTAGTTTAAACAACAAGTTGCAAAATTTACCTCTGTTATTTGAATTTGATTAAAGTAGAATTACAAAAGATGTAGTCTGTAATTTTTCATGCGAACTGTTATGGTCGGCCAAAAGGAAGACACCGTTTGACCGAAATTTTGCATACCTGTGATGGTAAATTTGTAGTAATTATCAAGTTTATCCATGTGGCTAATGATTGATGTCAAAGGCATCCATTATCTGACAGGACTTATTACTAATGTTTGATCATTACGTAAGAGTACCGCTTACAGTTAATTCTTACAATCAAAGATTGGGAATTGATGGTATTTTTGGTATCTTGTCTAAGTCTTATTTAATTTGCATATAAATAATATTGTGCATGTCTATATGGTTATTTGGCATGCCTATTAATGTCATTGTATGTTTGTCGTTCTTTTCTATGGATCCAGTTGCTGTTGTTGTCACTCCAAATTTTGTTGCTCAGATTAACTTTATTTCATGTTGAGTGGGATGAACTTTAAGTCTTGGAAAAAATCCGTGGAGATCGTTCTTGGATTCATGGATTTGGACTTATCTTTAAGGGAGGCGCGTCCCACCGCCACTACTGAGAACCTAAATGAAACTAAAATAGAAAAATGGGACCGTTCTAACCGAATGTGTCTTATGATGATCAAAATATCCATACCTAAAATGATTAGGGGCTCGATTGTTGAGAGTGAAAGTGCCAAGAAGTTCCTCGAAATTGTGGAGCAATTCTTTACTAAAAATGATAAGGCTGGGACAAGTAGTACCTTGTCCAAACTCATTTCAATGGTTTATAAAGGCAAAGGGAACATAAAGGAGTACATCATGAAGATTTCTAATCTCGCATCAAAACTCAAGGCATTGAAGTTAGAACTTCTTGAGGATTTGATTGTGCACTTGATTTTCATCTCTCTCTTGTCACACTTTGAGTAATTCAAAGTGAATTACAATACTCGGAAGGACTAATGGTCTCTCAATGAGCTAATATATCACTGTGTGCAAGGGGAAGAGAGGCTAAAGAGAGAGAAGACTGAAAGTGCTCACTTGGCTACCAGTTCTCAGAATAAAAGAAAGAAACTTGTGGGAAATTTTTCTCAAAATAAGAAGGCAAAGGAACAACCTAAGGAGACCACTTGCTTCTTGTGCAAAAAGGATGGACACATGAAGAAATAGTGTTTCAAGTATGCCGCATGGCGTGAAAAGAAGGGTAATTTTCTCACTTTTGTGTGTTCTGAAATTAATTAAGTTTTTGTACCTAAGGATACTTGGTGGGTAGATTCTGGTGCTACTACTCACATTAATATGTCCATGCAGGGCTGCCTGTGGAGTCATCCGCCAAGTGATGCTGAAAGATTCAACTATGTGGGCGATGGCAACAAAGTTGCCGTAGAGGCTATAGGAACTTTTAGATTATTATTAAAGACTGGTTTTCATTTGGATTTGATTGAGACTTTTGTTGCACCGTCTATTAGACGAAATTTAATTTCTATTTCTATTTTGGACATATCAGGTTATACTTGTTCGTTTGGAAATATTAATTTTAGCCTCTCATATAATTCAAATGTTGTTGGTTACGGTTCTTTGAATGATAATCTTTATATGCTTGATATTGAATGTTCTTATAACAAAATAATGCAAATAGACTCACATGGTACAAAACGAAAAATTAAATGAGAATTCGGCCACTTTATGGCATAAGAGATTAAGACATATATCTAAACAAAGAATCAAAGGCTTATGTCGGACGGTATTCTTAGATCCTTTGATTTGTCGGACTTTCAAGTCTGCATTCATTGTATCAAGGGTAAGCAGACATACAAGAGAAATTTCCATGCTGAAAGAGCTAAGGATGTCTTAGAACTAATTCATGTCGATATATGTGGTTATTTCCCTACAGGTTCTTGTAATGAACAACTGTATTTTATTACGTTCATAGATGATTACTCGAGGTATGGATACCTGTATTTGATTCATGAGAAAACTCGGTCTTTGGACATGTTCAAGTCATTCAAAGCTGAAGCCGAACTTCAACTTGGAAAGAAAATAAAAGCTGCCAAATCCGACCGTGGTGGTGAATACTATGGTCGGTATGATGGATCAGGGGAACAACATCTAGGGCCCTTTGCGCTTTTCCTCGACGAGTGTGGAATTGTACCGCAATACACAATACCGAGAAAACCCAACATAAATGGAATTACAGAACGACGGAACCGAACTCTTATGGACATGGTAAGAAGTATGATTAGTCATTTGTCTCTTCCAGAGTCATTTTGGGGTGAAGCATTAAAGACCGCAGTTTATATCCTTAATAGAGTACCTAGTAAAGTTGTAGCTAAGACCCCTTATGAGCTCTAGACTGGGAAAAAGCCCAGCATTAGACACCTGCTCATTTAAGGATGTCCAGCTGAAGCGAGGCCTTATAAGCCTCATGAAGGCAAGTTGGATGCAAAGTCTGAACACTCTTACGGGTACGAGTTTTAAAATCCCATCACTAGAACAATTTTTGAAACGGGAAATGCGAGATTTCTTGAGGATGTAGAGTTTGGAGGGGAAGGAAACATAAGGAGTGTTGCCTTTAATGAATAAATTGTTTCTCATAATGATCAAGTCTTTGTACTTATCTTTGTTCCGCAAACAGATCCTGAAATAAACAATGATGTTATTCCTAACATCCCTCAAGAACAAAACAATACTGAGTTTCTTCCTCAAACTCCACCTATAGTGCAAACTCAACAACCTCAAGAGCCACCATTAAGAAGATCCACTAGAGAGAGAAATAATGCAATTTCAGGTGATTATGTTGTATTTCTTTAGGAAGATGAGGATGACATTGGTTTGACTGAGGAAGATCATATCAACTTTAGTCAAGCTATGCGGAGTCCAAACTCTCTTAAGTGAGTTAATGCCATGAAGGATGAGATGAAGTCGATGGCTGACAATGATGTTTGGGATCTCGTTAAATTACTTGAAGGAAAGAAACCCATTGGTTGTAAATGGATATTTAAAACCAAAAGGGACTCAAAGGGTAACATTGACAAATATAAAGCTCGTCTTATTACAAAAGGCTTTACTCAAAAGGAAGGAATTGATTATAAAGAGACTTTCTCTCCAGTTTCTTCGAAGGACTCTCTTAGGATCATGATGGCATTGGTAGCTCATTTTGATTTAGAGTTGCATCAGATGGATGTAAAGACTACGTTTCTAAATGGAAACATTAAAGAGACCATATATATGGTGCAACCAGAAAACTGTGTCAGGAGACCCAAAGTATATGGTTTGTAAACTCAAGAAATCCATCTATGGCCTTAAACAGACTTCCCGTCAATGGTATTACAAATTTCATCAAGTAATATCCTCATTTGGTTTTGAGGCTAATCTAGTTGATAACTGTGTATACCAAAAGTTCAGTGGGAGTAAATTCGTTTTCTTAGACAAAGTTAATGACGGACTTAAAATAAAGAGTGAAGTTGAATATTTATCAACTTACAAGCTTGAAAATTTTGAGTTTTTGTTAGGCATGACTATTTGGTATGAGATATTGTTTGCAGTAAATTCAGTTAGTAAAAACTTTCAATCCAAGGATATGCGTATTGATGTTGCTATAGAACAATTGAAATGTCTAGTTACATATTTTGAAAAAAATATAGGAAACATGGTTTTGAAACTTCTCTCATTTCTGCTAAAGAAATTGCTTTTGAAATGGATATATAAACCAATTTTCGTGAAAAATGAACAATTCGTATAAAAAACAATTTGATGAGAATATCAATAATTTGTTAAATCTCCTAAAGAATCATTTAAAAGTGATTATTTTTTATACATAGTAGATAAAACAATTACTTCATTTCAAAATAAGTTTGAAGAATTTAAATTGTATAATGTGTTGGGTTATCCCTCATATTTGGAGAGGCCCAAATTGATGTTGGTTAGTGGCACATTTGTTACTATGCCTTTATTATTACCCAACAAAGAGAATTAGGTTAAATTTATCCATTGTGTGTGAAAAATAACAAGAAAAGTAGAGAGAAGAGTGAAATCCCGCGGCTTTATTTCAGCATAGAGCAGTTCCACTAAATCGGAGATTGCGCAAAATCCAACGGTCGGATCATCCTGGAATTTTGACACAACGTTCATGACTCATAGAAACACATTCTGAGAGATTTTCATTGGATTCAGAGCTTTCTAAGTTGGTCTGCCAAGTCCATCTTTGTAGTATGAATTTCTTGGTGTTTTGGGGTCGTTTTTGTCTCTCTTGATTATTGTTGTATTGCAAAATTGATTGCAAAACTTGATGATGTTTATGTATGCCTCTAACTAGTGTTAGAGAGAACTTTGCTTGTACCCATTGATTGATAATAGTGAAGGATTTAAGTGGCCTACGGGTCCCGTGGTTTTTTTCTCCTAGTTAACGGAGGTTTTTCCACGCTAAAATCTTGTTGTGTTGTTTTATGTGTTTTGTTGATTGTCGTTGCATTTGGTATTTAGGAGAGATTGTCTTGTTGGTTTATTCCGTTGCGTTTGTAGATTTCTTCCCAACATAATGATATGTTTGGATTTCTTTTTAGCATTGAGAAAATTAGGCCATTAGATAATGAATAGTTAGAATAATATTGTCTTAATCTTGAATGTTCATTAAAATATAATTAAGACTCAAATATTTATGTATTGGATTTATTTACATAACTAAACAACTTAGAAGAAATTATACACGTAAACATTGATACACCAATTGACATACTTAATTATATGTAAAAAATAATTGATTTTTTTCCAAATGCATATATTACATATAGAATAATGTTAACAATTCAGCAAGCGTTTCTTCTGCAGAACATAGTTTTTCAAAATTTAAACTAATAAAATCATATCTAAGATAAAAAAAAAATCTCACGCAAGAGCACTTGGATGATATGGTAATGGATCTCTTCTAGTTTAACCAGAGGTCTGGGTTCGAACCCAGCCATGGGCACACAGCTGTGTCAAGAGAGCTTTGTCACTCATTGTGGTCCTATCCTATTCGAGTTGTCTTTATTAAATGAGTTGTCTTTATTATCTATTGAAAAAAATTTACAAGAAAATGTTTATGATAATTTAATAAAAGATTTTGCTTTTCAAAAAGTTCAAAAAATAAATTGTGTATAAGTTATTTATATAAAAAAATTGATTTTATAAAAACCATATTCTTAGAGTTTGATTTAGGCCTCAATATTGGTTGAGACGTCCCTAGTAACACCCCAAATTCGATTAATTGAATTAGTTAAATTTTTTAATTGATTATTTGGTGTTTTAGCTAAAATGAATTATGTGGTTATGAGGGGTGTAATGGTATTGGTAGGGTGTGGTAAGAAATAGGTGTTTAATAGAATGATTAGAAAATAACTAGAATACTGATATTTTAATTAATATTAGAATATAGTCATTTTATTTCATTTATTAGAATAAATTAGAGAAAGAGATTTTGATGGAAAATAAGAAAATAGAAAATAATAAAGAATAAGCGATAATATTATTAGTATTATTATTATTATTATTATTAAATAATATTAGAGGTCAAAGGTATTTTGGTGAATAAAGGAATAAGTGAGGGTAAGGTTGGAAGTCACTAATTAATGGAGATTGAGTTACTAATAAAAAGGTTAGTAGGAGGTTTTGGGATTTTCTACGTAAAACATAATTTTGGTGAAAAGAGGGAGAGACAAAGGCTAGGGAATAGGGAGCACATCCATTTGAGGAGCTTTAAGGAGTTTTGCTGGAAAATCTAAGGTAAGGGAAATGGGAGAATTACTCCTAATATTGGTGTAGATTGCATGATTGGGTAGAGGGAAATCGTTAATTCCATTAGGTTTTTCTTAACTTTTTCCCTCATGTTGAATGATTGATGAACTTAAACGAAATTCCAAAATAGCATGAATGATATGATGTACTAATTAATTTTCGTGCACTGTTTTACTGTGGAATTTGTATGTTCATGTTCATGATGTTTGTATGGGTGGGTGTTCATATGTGGGTGATTATTTTGATGAATAAAGTATGCAAAATCCATGAGTAATTAATGACATTTAATGATAAATAATGGATAAATATTGTATAGATGCTAAATGTTATTATCCTTGACCTTGTTATGCGATTTGGGGTCAGGGAAAGTTCAATCAGAGTTCTGAATTTGACTTCAATGGCAAAAACACAGTTTCTGCCTTCTGGTTCATGATGACGGGTGTCACCTAATGACGCCTTGGTTGTAATCGCTTTAGAGGCCCTGACGGGCGTTAGCTGCCTGACAAGTAGATCAATGTGGTCTCCATGCATAGTTGGTTGGGACAGTCGTCATATGGACGACGTGTGAGATGACATGGACGGTGATAGATAACCTGTCACGCTGCTAGAATGAGCGTCATTTGCTTAGTGGCGTGGAATTGACTTGTCGTTCTGATTTTAATTGTGTTGCTGTGAATAGGGTATTGTTTGGCCATTATTTGGAATTAAATGATGTTGTTGATTATGTTGTTATGGATTTAATCCACTTGTTTTGTATGGAGAATGATGTTGTTGTTTGTTATGGTGATTATATGATGATTGTGTTGTATGGTGATCATCTGGTGATATTGCATGTTATGGTGAATCATGCATCATGGTTTACGGACTTCGGTCTGTTAGAACAAGATTTATTTATGACATATATTCCTTGAGTTTTGATGATAGCAAAATATTTAAAGAACAATGGTTATATTTGATGTGAGTTTCTTGTAAGCAAGTTCTAATACTTGTAAATATTTATATACAAAAACTGATATACAAAGGCACACCTGAGAGAAGCTGAATTGCTAGCTTCTGGTGGTGCATAATCTGAAGAACACTTGCTAAGTGATATAAGGCGTAGACTCTGAAGCTGAAGGCCTCAGCATCAGAAGAAGCAACATAATTGTCTCTACAGTTGGTGAATGTAAATTGGCTTCTGATAATTCAGATTTGGTGATAAAGCTGAAGTTGTCCGTATTGCATAAAGCAAGCTGCATTGTCAAATCAATTTGTCAGCTGGAGTCTGAGTTCACAAGGCTCAAGAAAGGTTGGCATGCTTTACAGATATCTACTCTCAACGGCTCTGTAGTACATGATCTTTTTGAAGACTCAATGGTTAAACATGTTACACAATGGATCAAGATCTTTTGGTGTATCTATCTTCAATGGCTCTTGTACTATGGAATAAAGTAAAGACACTTGATCAATTTATCTCTTCCAATGGCTAGTTTTTGCAACTGCTATATAAGTGGCTGAAGGTTCAAATTGAATATTTAACAAGGATTAACCAGATGAAGGAGTAATAAGATCATCAATTATCAACTTTATCGTGTATGTAGATTTAGTGTTGTAGGTTGTAATTGTAAAAGCCTTAAGATTTCTTACATACTGAATATCTTAGAAATCTTAAGAGCGTTAGGCCTTTGTTATGGCGATTTCCCGTACCTCTAATATTAGTATCAAGTACACCTTGTTCTCTATTCTGCTGAACTTGTTTAGCAGTTTAGATTAAATCTCTCGCCAAGATACTTGAGCCATGTAAATCTTATGCTATGTGCTTGAGAAATGAAAGTTTGTGCTCAATTGGAGTGATTGAGCAGAAGTCTTGTATCATTGGGATTCAAGCAAGGAAGTCTCTCGCCAAGATGCTTGAGTCGTGTAAGTCTTATGCTATGTACTTGAGAAATGAAAGTCTTAATCAAGTGGATTGATTAAGCATAAGTCTTATATCATTGGGATTCAAGAAAGGAAGACTCTCGCAAATATGCTTAAGCCATGTAAGTCTCATGATATATGCTTGAGCAATGAAAGTCTTAATCAAGTAGATTGATTGAGCAGGATGGCTCGGTTCGTGGAACTTGGAGCAGAAGTGTTGGGCCAATGTGGCTTGAGCAGGAAGGCTCGATTGGTAGAACTTGGAGTAGAAGTCTTGGGCTGCAGTCTGAGCAAGGAAGTTTTGAGTCTGTAGGACTTGAGCAAGAAGTCTTGGACTTAGGGTCTGAGCAGTGTAAAAGACTTATGCAGAATGCATAAGCGATTGTAATTATGATATGGTTATAGTGAAAATCTCTTGTGAAACAATGGGACTTGACTACTCTCAGTTGGGAGGAACGAGAATAAATTTTTGTGTCTTCTGCTATTATTTATTTGCTTATGTTAACAACCACTATTAAGTATAATCAGAATCTGAACACCAGTTTAGATTATGAACTCTGATTAGACGCAAATTAAGAAAACGGAAAACATAATTTAACCCCTTCCTTCTTGTGTACTTTTCTCACCTTCAATTGGTATCAGAGCCTGGTATGTGCTTAACACTTAAAAGTGGTGTTGATAATGATCCAATAAGAAAAGTATGTTTATTAAATACTTTTCTTCAAGAAGGAATCAAGTGCCACATGAAAAATATCATACTGTTTTTCCTACCATATTCAAAAGGTGATTCCACTGAATTTAAATGATGGAAAAGGAAAATATATTTTTAACTCATTGGTCTTGATAAAGGGTTTTGATGAAGGTCTATAGAATATCCTTGAGAAAGGTATTGCTATAGAATTTGATAGTGTAGAGATGATCAAGGTTTAAAAATCTCTACCACCAGGTCAGAAGAAGCTTATTGAACGTATTCAAAGGTAGTTGCATTCTGGTAAGTTCTCTATCTCACTTCTGAGTTTGTCAACATCATTGATATGTCTGATGCTCGGACTATCCTTGAATCCTTGTGCTCATATTTGTGGGAATCAGTTTTGAAGCTTGTCCAGTTACACTTCGTCTAATCTTTCCAAACAAATTTAGAGAAGATTGTTCTGGATTCAAACCTGAGGTCACAGTTATTCAAGAAGTTATTCAAGAAGTTATACAACTTGAATTTACTATGCTCTGTCGGTTTGTCTTACAATCTTCAAAGAAAAGAAATGGAATTAGATAATGAAGAGCTATCTAACAGATTATCTTTCGTATAGCCTATTGAAGGATACTTCCTATGGAATGTCTGATGATGAGGAATGAACCTTCCTAATTAGAAGACTTCTTTAACTGGCTAAAAGAAATGTGACATTTGATGATACAAGATTAACTTCAAAAGCTTCTCAAATATTAGTATTTCAACTGATTTCCCAAATCTAAAAGCAAGGAGAAACACTACCAAAACCTAATGTCAGAAGTTCTTCATTGCATATTCATTTGAAGCTGACATTAGTGCAGGATTAAGATGAAAGAGTAATCTGGCTCTGCCACTCATTACTGCTTCTGAAGAAGCATCTGAGTCCTGAAATAAAAATCAAGTATTGGAGAGAATGAGATTATGCCAAATCTATCTTGCTTCAATATTTGATAATAAGGAGTTTGTTCTTTAAGGTGATATCTTAAAAGACATTATTGCTCCTTGATTGAGGGTCATCATGGAATTTGTATTAAAGGACAAGTCTATGAGAAACCTTCAATTATTCTCTGTGTTTTGCAAGCAATTACATGATAGTGCTTTAATTTATTTTATGACATTCTCTGATAGCTAACATCATCTGGTTCTTTGCTTATCGAATATTTCAAAGTCTTAATCCAAGACAATGAAATCAATAATTCTACTAAGAACAAGATCTTGTTTATATCATGACTTATCCTATATTGATACTCTGGAATGAATCATGGTACTGCTATCAGAATGTGGCATAAGGAAAAGGAAAGCATGTCTGGACTTACATGTATGGTCTCATAGGAATATGAGTATCATCATTCAAATGTATTTGCTACATATATTGAAGAAAGGAGCAGAGACATCTTCCATGGTACTTATCAAAGGTTGTTTATAGCATTTGATGGAAGAAGAGCCTACATCCCATACTCAAGTACTAGAGGTATTGAGTTTGGTGGAAGAAGTGGTGTCAATGGTTTAACATACATTGAATCAGAATCCACTCAAAGCGATATTCAGACTCTATGGTCAAGTCTGAATAATGATACGAGTCTGACCAAAAAGAGGTATGTATGTTCCTTTCTGGCTTATCTCTTGATTCAATGAGATATTTATGTATATGTAGATACAAAGTCTCTATTAGATTTCTAGAGAAGCTCTCTTTAAGGAGTTTTTCTGGAAAATATAAGGTAAGGGAGGGGGTGAATAACTCCTAATATTGGTGTAGATTGCATGATTGGGTAGAGGGAAATCGTTAATTCCATTAGGTTTTTCTTAACTTTTTCCCTCATGTTGAATGATTGATGAACTTGAATGAAACTCCAAAATAACATGAATGATATGATGTACTAATTGATTTTCTTGCATTGTTATACTATCGAATTTGTATGTTCATGTTCATGATGTTTGTATGTGTGGGTGTTCATATGTGGGTGATGATTTTGATGAATAAAGTATGCAAAATCCATGAGTAATTAATGACATTTCATGATAAATAATGGACAAATATTATATTGATGTTAAATGTTATTATCCTTGACGTTGTTGTGCGATTTGTGGTCAGGGAAAGTTGAATCGGAGTTCTGAATTGGACTTCAATGGCAAAAACACAGTTTCTGCCTTCTGGTTCAGGATAACGGGTATCTCCCTAATGACGCCTTGGTTGTCATCGCTTTAGAGGCGGTGACGGGTGTTAGCTGCCAGACAAGTAGACCAACATGGTCCCCATGCATAGTTGGTTGGGACGGTCGTCATATGGACGACGTGTGAGATGACATGGACGGTGATGGATAATCTGTCATGCTTCCAGAATAAGCGTCATTTTCTCCGTGGCATGGAATTGACTTGTCGTTCTGATTTTTGTTGTGTTACTGTGAATAGGGTATTATTTGGCCATTGTTTGGAAGTAAATGATATTGTTGATTATGTTGTTATGGATTTAATCCACTTATTTTGTATAGAGAATAATGTTGTTGTTTGTTATGGTGATTATATAGTGATTATATTGTATGGTGATCATCTGGTGATATTCCATGTTATGGTGAATCATGCATCATGGTTTACGGACTTCGGTCTGTTAGAACAAGATTTGCTTAAGACATATATTCCTTGGGTTTTGATGATAAAAAAGTATTTAAATAACAATGGTTATATTTGATGTGTGTTTCTTGTAAGCATGTTCTTATACTTGTGAATATTTATATACAGAAACTGATATACAAAGGCACACTTGAGAGAAGCTGAATTGCTAGCTTCTGGTGGTACAGAATCTGAAGAACACTTAATAAGTGATATATGGGGTAGACTCTGAAGCTTAAGGCATCAACATGAGAAGAAGAAACATAATTGTCTCTACACTTGGTGAATGTAAATTGGCTTCTGGTATCATTCAAAGTTGGTGATAAAGCTGAAGTTGTTCGTACTTTATAAAGCAAGTTGCATTATCAGCTGGAGTCTGAGTTCACAAGGCTCAATAAAGGTTGACATGCTTTACAAATATCTACTCTCAACGACTCTATAGTACATGATCTTTTTGAAGACTCAATGGTTAAACATGTTTCACAATGGATCAAGATATTTTGGTGTATCTATCTTCAACGGTTCTTGTACTATGGAGTAAAGCAAAGACACTTGATCAAGTTATCTCTTCCAACGGCTACTCTACTGTAACTTCTATATAAGTGGTTGAAGGTTCAAACTGAATCATTAACAAGGATTAACTAGATGAAGGAGTAACAAGATAAGCAATTATCAACTTTATCGTGTATGCAAAAATTTTGTTGTAGATTGTAATTGTAAAAGCCTTAAGATTTCTTACACATTGAATATCTTATAAATCTTAAGAGCTTTAGGTCTTTGTTGTGGTGATTTCCCGTGCCTCTGATATTAGTATCAAGTACACCTTGTTCTCTATTCTGCTAAACTTGTTTAGCATTTTAGATTAAGTATCTCGCCAAGATGCTTGAGTCATGTAAGTCTCATGTTATGTGCTTGAGCAATGAAAGTTTTAATAAAGTTGATTAATTCAACAGAAGTGTTGTATCATTAGGATTCAAGCACGAAAGTCTCTCGACAAGATGCTTGAGCCATGTAAGTCTCATGTTATGTGCTTGAGCAATAAAAGTCTTAATCAAGTAGATTGATTGAGCATGATGGCTCGGTTCGTGGAACCTAGAGCATAATTCTTATGCCAGTGTGGCTTGAGCAGGAAGGCTCGGTTAGTAGAACCTGGAGCAGAAGTCTTCGGTTGTGGTCTGAGCAAGGAAGTCTTGAGTCTGTAGGACTTAAGCAAGAAGTCTTAGACCTAGGATCTGAGTAGTGTAAAAGACTTATGCAGAATGCATAAGCGATTGTAGTCATGATTTGGTTATAGTGAAAATCTCTTATGAAGCAAAGGGACTGGACTACTCTCAGTTGGGAGGAACCAATATAAATATTTGTGTCTTTTGCTTTTATTTATTTGCTTATGTTAACAACCGCTACTAAGTATAATCAGAATTTGAGCACCAATTTAGGCTCTGAACTCTAATCATACGCAAATTAAGAAAATGGAAAACACAATCCAACCCCCTTCTTGTGTACTTTTCTCACCTTCACGATCCAGTTTTGGTGTGCTATGGTTCTATGGTGGGGATTCAGAAGCGAGTAGCTGATTCCAAATGGGATTCGGTGAAGCGTTACTTATGGTGATAGTAGCGATTTTGGTGTGCTCTTGTCCTATGGTGGGGATTCAGGAGCGAGATGGACTTGTGTCGTCCATAATGGTACCGTATGCATTGTTGAGTCGTGGTGTTGAATACATTTACATTCATTGTTTGTATGTGTATGGAATAATCATGTTGATATTGTTGATTAAGAATGCCCTGGTGATGTATGCGATTGATTTGTGTTGAATAATTGTTGTTTTCTTTTAGGCTACCCTTGCATACTTTTGCGCCATGTTATATTTTGAGCGTATTCTCACCCCTTTGTCGTTTTTGTCATTTTGTGCTCCTTCTTGGGGTATAGACGAGCATGTAAATAAGTATCTACTTAGAAGCTGAAGGATGGCGTTGAGGTTGTTCTTATTTCCTTTATGTGTTATGTGTTATTTTAAATTCGTTGCTCTGATCTGCAACATTGGGTGGGTGAATGATTTATTTTATTAATTTTTATTGCTTATGATGTTGTGGATATCGAAGGCATTTTGTTATAAACCATGTTTTATGTTACGAGGCTTACTTGTTTTGTTGAGTTATTTAAATTGATTATTCCACTATGACGAGCCTATGTAAAGTCGGGCATCTGATGAAAAGTGTTTAATTTCATACATGTTTTAAATAACTCATGTTACAGAGCAGGTTTTTGTTGTGTTTGAGTGACACCTTATATGTGTTATTGTTTCATTTTTGTAAATTTTTGTGTTTTGGGGTTTAGGCTGTTACATAGTGGTATCAGATCAGGTCCGTCCGACCGGCCAGGTTTTGTAATGTTGTCTATTCCCTAGTATGTGACATGTGTATGTACATTATCGATGCATTATTTCTTCTAATGTTTGTTTGATGGTGCGTAGAATGGATGGAAGAAACGATCACGATATTGTTGATACTTTGGAGTTAGTGGCTTAGTACTCCAGGGTCGACAGAATTAGGCTGGTGACGAGTTTCGTGGTTTGGAAAATTTTTAGAGGAATAACACGTCGACATTCAAGGATATGTATGATCCGGAGGGTGCCCAAGTGTGGCTCAGAGAAATCAATAAGATTTTTTGAGTGATGGCCTATACTGAGGAACATAAAGTATTGTTTGGTACTCACACGTTGTCTGAGGAAGCCAAAGACTGGTGGAACAATGCGCGCTAGAGACCAGAGGTTGTTAATGCTGAGATCACTTGGGTTGTGTTTAAAGTGAAATTCCTAGAGAAGTACTTTCCTGAGGATGTGAGTAGCAAGAAGGGGATATAATTCCTTGATCTTAAGCAAGGAAACATGACAGTTGTCGAATATGCTGCCAAGTTTGAAGAACTAATGAAGTTATATCCTCAATACAATGGTGTTGCGCTTGAGGGGTCGAAATTCATCAAGTTTGAGAATGGGATACATCCTGAGATTAAGCAGGTTATCGTTTATGAGGAGATTCACAAATTTCCTACGCTGGTGAATAAGTGTAGGATTTATGATGAGGACAGTGTAGCTCTTTCTTCTCACTATAAGAGCATTAGTGAGAGGAAGGGAAAGAATCAGTATCGAGGGAAGTCGTATGGTGCTCTATGTTGTACCCCAAAATTTTCCCTTAGATCCATTGATCTTCTGCATATCATAATAGGTCAATCATGCTGCATGACTAACCCTTTTTATCAGGTTTTTGTTTGTGTTTGTTTCTTTTATCAGGTTTATCTTGAGGAGATTCAAGGAGTGATTGATCAGGATTTTGGGCAGAGCATTGGATCAAGCAATTCTCTCAGATATCTCTATAACCCTAACCTTATTACTCTCCATGACCAGATACCTATCAATTTTCATCTATCCTCAATTATTATCTTAGTCTTCTATTAACCATTTTTTCTAAACCATAGCTTTTTTTTTACTTATCAAAATTTACCTTTAAATATATCATTTTCTAAAATTATTTCTTTTCATTTTTGTTATAATAAAAAAAATACTAAAAAAAACATTCAAAATATTTATTTTCTTTTCTAAACCATTTTCCTTTTATTATACAAAAAAGAAAGGAAAACCAATTCCATGTTTTGATCTTTAAGCCCATTACCAATAGGCCCACACGTTACAACAAAGAAATTCAAAAAAGACTACATCATCCCACTTTTCTACATTTTTTTTATAAAAAACCTTGTTGTAACCAAATGAATGCTACTACTACAAGTCATTACACAAAGTACCAAAGAATAACACCCTGCACACGTTTTGCCTCAATAGTACAAAAGGTTACTGGTATAGGTGAAAGTTCTTGGCAATATCCAATTTTAAGCCAAACTTTGCTACTTGACAATAGCTGAACAACTCTACCCGTACCAACGTAAACCTTACACGGATCAACCAAGGCACACGCCCCAACATATGCTTTAGACCGTTGAAGCCTTGTCACTATCAATGCAACACTTTTCAAACCTTAAACCACTTTACAAAACCAAAGAACCGGCCGACTGAAGCTATAAAAAGAGAGACTCTTTCTCTTATTAAAACAAGAAGATTCGATCAAAAAACCTCTCAAGAAACTTACGAACAAGCCAACACTCTCTTATTCTTGCTCTCTTGGAAAAAACATCACCACCACTTCTTCAATAAAAAATCCGTAAGAACATACAACCAGACCAGCCATCAACACCACTCCAGAACCTTGAGTAACTCAGCTTCAGTTAAGAAAGGAGGTGTTTGTGGGGAGTTGAAGCACGACGGTCTTAAGGGAGTGTTCCAACTCTATCAGTTTCAAAAGGTCGCAGAGTAGGTAACTGCCTTCTCCTTCCCTTTAGATATGCCTTGCTGTTCATATTTTCATCATCACATTTAAGTTTGTGTTAGTTTGAATAATCTTGTTCTTTATTATCTGAATCTGCAATATCATGCTTGAACCATTGTTGTTGGAATCTCCGTAATAATATACTTCCATAAAATGAGTTGAGCATGTGAGCATCGGTTGAACTACTAGTGTTTTGAATGATGTTTGGTCCATATCTTTGTTGTGAAACTTGTTTATTTGGAGCAGTTCAAACCATGTCACGACACATAAGGTTTTTGATTAAAGTTTGTTTCCATCCACTCATAGGATAAACTCATGATGTTATCATTTGAAGATTGTTGCATAGGTTGACATTGTCAATTATTGATAGTTTGCTCATACTGAAAATCACATGTTTGGAATTTGTACTTAAGTTGTCTGTGTTGAATCTTTGGCTGGATTTAGCTACCTGGAAATTCGTTTTGAAATGATAAATAATGGTTCTCACCATCCATTGACTTGTAATTTCCTCATAAATATCCTTGCTGTTATCATGTGTTTGTTTTACATAAAAGTCAAAATAATGTATGAGTTTTGATGTATTATGATATTACCCTGCTTGATTATTAGAACTGGTGAGGCTCATGTTTTCGTTTGAAAATGTGGGAACTTTAAGGTTATGCTTAGGTTGCGGGTTACGTGATAGTCTAGGTTGAATAATATAGGAATTATGTTTGAACTTATGCTGAAAGGTGAGTATCCGTTCTTAAGCTTGTTCTTTAAATCCATGGCTATAAGCACAAACACACATTGATGTCATAGGGGTACCTGAGTTTAAGTTGGATTTGGAATCAGTACTGGTATTTTGATATGGTAAGATTGAGGTTTATTCGTGAGCCCATGAGTTTTATGATGTCTTTTTTTTTCCTGTTAGTTTTTTACAGCTTGAATATATGAATTTCGTGCCCATTTCTATCCGAGCTCAGTTGCTATTTTGAGTGTTTTAGAGTTTGTTGTTATTCTATTATGTGAACACTACAGAGCGGTGTTTTATTTCCTTGTCTTTGGTTGAGAAACGACTTCGAGAATGATTGAACAAGTTGATGTTCTGCCATAGATGGGTTTGGTTTTCACATTAGATTTTTAAAGGTTTGCATGGTTACATGAACATGATGTTGTAGTGGCAAGATACGGTTGGATTAAGGCTATTTTGTTTTTTAGTAACTTATGTTTTGGTGTGACCAATTGAGACCTCTTTGCTAACACTAGTGTAACATTTATTTTATGTGGGTTCAAAAATAATTTTGCTGAGTTTTTTTTTTTGGCTTATGAGTTATTAAGGGTGGCTTATACAATGGATGTATAGCCACCCCAGTGGTTATGAGCCGCGCCTTTAACCCTTAGGACTGGGGTTCGAATCCCCCTCGCCCCAGTCCTTTTTATTTTAATTTTTTCCAAACGGAGTGGCTTCATATTTATTTTTGTTTCACTATACTTGGTTAATACTTGCGCATTGGTTCAGTTGGTTATGGTTTTAGGCTGTAAGTGAAAGATCCTGGGTTCAATCCTTAGGAGTGCATTTCTCTTAATTTTTACTACTTGTTGCTTTTTATTTATTTTCAAGTTTATATCTCAAATTTCAAAATCCCATAACTTGTTTGATTTTCATCTTTTTCTCTCCATTCTTTTTGCTTTATTCTTCTAATTAAATTTACTTTATAAATATAAAAGAAAATGATTAAAAATATTTAATTTTGAGACCATTATTCATGATAATATTAGAAATGCTTATTAAGATGTTTAATGCACTTCTTTACGCACCTTACTATGTTATCTTTATCCATCATGTTTGATATGTTTAATTTTCACTTTGCATTGGTATCATGATTGTATCTCATCTCATTTATTCAAGTATTTTTGCATTATCATGTTTTCATTATGATCTTGTTACCTTTTAGCATCTTTACAACTATTATCTTTCCCCCTCATTCCAAAGGGAGATCACTTTAAATTGACTCTTGAAGTCATCTTACCTCGTCCTTCTAGGTTCACCCTTACTTCTTGGCTATCGTGAGCCAATGAAATCATAACTAGAAGTAGGTTGGAGTTCTTACACTCCATGTGATTCTCATCATCGTGAGAACTCACTTTCCCCTTTATAACGTAGACTTAGAGAGTTATCGTGAACTCTAAAAATGAGTCATACTCATTTTCCCCTTGGAACTTTGGCCATAGTCAATGGTTTCTATTCCTTCACCCTTAGATCGGTGAACTACGGATACTCTGATTCCACTCCCATAAGGATACGTAGGCGCAAAGTGCGATGCTTTGTCGAGTATACTTAGAAATAAACCCCTAGGGTTTCAACCTTTAGCATAACACCCTTAGTAAGCGAGTGAGATATAACAATTTAAAACAAGAGGCTCCCGTAGAGTACTATGGACGCTTAGGATGCTAATACCTTCCCTAGGCATAACCAACCCCCGAACCTTAGATCTCCTCCCTTTAGGTTTTTCTCGATCTTGAACCTTTCCTTTGGATAAATCAAAGTTGGTTGTAAAAGAAATATGATGCAAGTTAACTAATAGTTTGTTATCTAATTTTCACCGCAACAGAAATGACGACTTCACTGGGGATAGTGTTTATTATTTTTGAGGGTTAAGCCCACCTTTGTTATATTTGTTTTACTTATACTTGCTTGCTATATCTGTGTATATCTGTTGATTACCTGTATATATTGCTTTGCTTGTTTATCTTTTGTTGGTTTGGTTCTTGAGTGGTGAGATAAATCCTATACCCGGATTTGAGCGTACACTTATGATAGGACGATGGTATTCGAGGGTTTAAGGGAGTCGAATCCTGAAAAGCTGAATTGAGAACACCATCACTCAGTTGAGGCCCTCTTGAGAGTCTAGTTATGTTGAACGAATCCGTTCGTGAAAGCGTGCTACTCTCGACCTAGGAGCCCGTGATATTGAGAACCGTAGTTACCAAACCCCACTTAAGCCTTTAGGATGTAGTGCGGTGACCATGATGAAGTCTATTTCTGAATTGGTTGTCACTCGATACTACACTCAGACGAGATCCTCTTGAGAATTTTATTGATTACCAAGTCATCTGGGAAATCGTTAAAATCCGAAAGGTGGGTTGTCGACTCTGGGAACTTCTTAGAAACCCGTTCAGCAGGTGAAAACCAATAGAGCATACCTATTGGGATGGGTAGACCATGGCTCCATTCATGAGACCTATAAACCCAGGATTTGTATGTTTTGTTGTGTGCACATATGTTTATGCTCGTGTGCTTTATGCATCCATACAGTCAAGCATTCCTAGCCCTTTGGTTTCGAGGAACTCAAATGTTTGTTTCCTTTTCAAAAGATCAATAGAGATCAGGGATTTTAAAACAAAAAATTTTTCAATTTTTCCAAAAGAATTTCTCGCAACTTTCCTTTGAGTTCCTTGAAACCATTTGGCCTGCATTAGCATCTCATTTGCATCATGTCATAGCATGTGCATTTCCTCTCTGTCTTCGTCTCATGTCGTCGTTTTCCCTTCAGAATCGTCTTTGGATTCCAACACTCGACCCAAACTCGACGAAGGATGTCTGAACAATACTGTGAAATGGACAGAGTCAATAATGAATTAAGTGAGCTCCGAGGAGGAATGGGGCAGATTTTGGAAGCAATTCAAGTTATGAGGGCAAAAATGGATACACAAGCGACAGTGGTCTCCGGGATCATCACTACAACTGTAGAACCTCCCGCTACTACTGTGAACCCTACTTTGGGCATGCCTTTTAACTTCATGCATGCTCCGGCTGTCACTTCTACTCAATGATGACACTGAATTTCACCGTATTTTTGACTCCGATTTCGCATGCATTCTTAGTCTTTTAATGTCATTTTATTATGTTATTATTATGTTTTTCTTTGTTTTCAGGTTTTTAGTCTAATCAGAGCCCCGAGCGAGAAAAGGAGCGAAAAGGAAGTCGAAATGAGCTAAAATAGAGAAAATCAGCATTTTACACTTATGGCATCCACTATGGCGGCCACCACAGGGTCTTCCATGACGTGGCCATGTCTCAAACTCCTCCCAACTGTTTTTCCCCACGATCTCCAACTGCCCAAGCAAGTTTACACTCATGGCGGGCGCCATGGTGTTGTGGCGGGCGCCACAAGAACAAAACGAGTTCCCTCCCAAATTCAAATGCTAGGGGCATCCTTGTCTTTTCCACATGTTTCCTTGCCTATAAATAGGACTTTAGATTTTCGTTTTTCATCATCCAAGCTTAGTTGTTCATAAGCATATATCAGTGTAATAGTGGTAATCGCTTCACATCGAGGTGTTACTACATTCGAGAGATCGAGTCTGTAAGAGCCTGTGAGATTGAGTCTTGGAGCACTCTGGAAGGAAGTTAATCCTGCCGCCATTTTACTTTCAGTTCGCATTTTATTCAACCACTCCGATTGGAGCAGGTTTTTATTACTTTACCTTTTGTCAACTTTATTTCTTGCATTGTCTTTTAATTTCATTTACTTTCTGCACTCGCATTACTTTCATTTACTTTCCGCACTCGCACTACTTTCATTTATTTTCCGCACTGCTTTACTTTCATTTACTTTCCGCACTCGCACTACTTTCATTTACTTTCCGCACTCGCACTTAAATACCTTTTTTATGAAAAATCTAAAAATGAACTTTTACTTTACCATGTCTGGCTAATTTTATAAAGGTTAGAATGTGAAGATCATAACCGAACCGATAATCTGTACAATTGTTAGTGGAAACACTTAAGGGCTATTTTAACTTTCAATATAAGTTTTCCTGTTCTTAAATTCCGTTGGGTAAGATCGAAAGCCGTCCAACGCCTATCTAAACTTAATTGTTTTTAAACTATTTCAAAAACAGCGAAAGCGCTTTGTTTAGTTTATTAGGAGTTTTTAATTTAAAAAGAAAAGAGATTTTAAAACCATTTTCGGACGCGTTAAGAAGTTTAAAGTCTGGTTCGTAAGGACCTCTTTTTTTTTTTTAGAAAATCCAGGTTAAAATACTTTTCAACTTGGTCAAGATACTATATTTCTTAAAAATAGGTTTACTACTCTAACGCAATGCGCGCCTTTTTATCCGTGACAATAAGAGGGTTTGATTAGGGGGTACAACTCGGTTCTGAATACGCGAAAGCGACAGTTCCTGTCAAATTAGTTCTTTTCAAAGTAGAAAACATTGCCCGTAAGTAGTTCTATTAGCGAGTACTTGGATTATCAATTGGTTGTGTGAATTGCATTCGAACCTGTCTTTATCAATTAATTTTAATTACTTTATTTACTACCGTGCACTCTTCAAAACTACTATTTTCAATCACCTTAGATACACACCTTAACAATAGATAGCGATAGATTGACACTTGGTCTCTGTGGATACGATAATCTTTTATATTACTCTGACGCGTTCGTACACTTGCGAAAAAAACACGCATCAAGTTTTTGGCGCCGTTGCCGGGGACCAATTTCATCAAATTTCGTACCCTGTTGTTATACCGTTTAGACTAAGGAAGTTACCCGCCGGTCAATGCGAAAAACTCGTAGTACCGGTAGTTTAGTAGACCCTCTAGCTGAACCAGAACGTTACGCTCGCACACGTTTATATTTCCGTAAACTTAGGAAAGCTATGGCCGAAGATCAAAATCAAAGACCTCTTAAGGATTTCGCCCAACCATCCAACGAGGAACCTAGTTCTAGTATAGTAAATCCAGCCATACCAGCTAACAATTTTGAACTTAAACCATCCCTGCTGCAGTTAGTACAGCAGAGACAATTCGCAGGTCTTGCTACAGAGAACCCAAACCAACATTTGAAAAACTTTCTCCAACTAGCAGACACCTTTAAAACCAATGGAGCCCCTCCTGAGGCGATTCGCTTAAGATTATTTCCTTTTTCCCTCAGAGATAAGGCCCTATCTTGGTTAGATTCCCTTCCACCAAATTCCATAACAAGTTGGGAAGACCTTAGAAAAGTATTCCTTGCCAGATATTTTCCCCCGAGTAAGACCGCTGTTCTTCGAAACCAAATAACTAGATTTACCCAAAACCAAGGAGAATCGTTGTTCGAAGCCTGGGAGAGATATAAAGAGTTGTTAAGAGCATGCCCACATCATGGTTTAGAAAATTGGTTAATCATTCAAACCTTCTATAATGGACTTCATTATAACACTAAGATGACCATCGACGCCGCCGCAGGTGGCGCACTGATGAACAAACCTTACCCTGAAGCTAGTGCCCTTATCGAAGATATGGCCCAAAACCATCAATCGTGGGGAGTAGAACGAGCGACAGTGGAAAAGAAGGAAGCCCAAGGGGGAATACATGAGTTAAGCTCTATAGACATGATGCAAGCTAAAATGGACGCATTGGCCCTAAAAGTTGAGCATATGTGTACAACCCCGAATACTGCAGCCGCAGTTTCGTCAGATTGTGAGATATGTGGGACGAAAGGACACCAATCCGCAGAATGCAGTCTGTTAAACGAGACCAGCTCTGAACAAGTGAACTACACCCAAGGAAACCCATTTTCAAATACCTATAACCCTGGATGGAGGAATCACCCAAACTTTTCCTATAAGAATAATAACCCTATCCAAAATACTGCCCCTCCGAGACAATCAAGTTATCAAGCCCCAAGATCAAATCAACCTATGCAACCTGTACCACCAAAACCGAGCCTTGAGAAAATCGTGGATAGTTTTGTCGCTGCTCAAATCCAACAAAACAAGGAGTTCATGAACCAAAACGTTCATGTTAACGAACTAATTACCCAGTTAGGAACCAAGGTTGACCAAATAATCACTCACAATAAGATGCTTGAAACCCAAATCTCGCAGGTAGCTTTAAACCAAGCCCCTCAGACCACACCTGGAGGACGATTCCCTGGACAACCTCAACAAAACCCGAAAGGACAAGCAAATGCCATTACCCTACGTAGTGGGACCGCTTATGATGAACCTTGTAACCCGAGGTTGAGTGATCCCAAAACTTCTAAGGAAGATGACAACATCCCAGATAAAAAGAAGAAACCAGAGGAATCTGTAAACCAGGAAAGTCAAGAAAAAGGAGAAGAACCCAAAAACAAAACCTATATACCACCCCCGCCATACAAACCACCAATACCATATCCGCAAAGACTTAAACAAACCCAGATCAATAACCAGTATCAGAAATTCATTAAAGTTATAGAAAAACTTCACGTAGAAATCCCGTTCACAGAAGCCATTACCCAAATACCATCCTACGCAAAGTTTCTCAAAGACATCCTTACCAATAAACGTAGACTTGATGATCCGAAACCCTTGGAATGTAATTCTATTGCCGAAAATAAATTAGCAAAAAAGGATAAAGATCCTGGAAACTTTTCCATTCCTTGTACTTTGGGGAATCATGTCATCGAAAAAGCTTTTCTAGACTTAGGAGCTAGTGTGAGCTTAATGCCCTTAGCGGTTTGCGAAAGGTTAAATTTAGGAGAGTTGCAACCTACCAAGATGTCACTTCAATTAGCCGATAGATCTGTTAAATATCCGATAGGCATACTTGAAGACGTCCCTGTTAGGATAGGTCAGCTGTTTATCCCTACTGATTTTGTTGTCATGGACATTAAAGAAGATGATGACATACCAATTCTTCTAGGTAGACCATTCTTATCGACTGCTGGAGCCATAATAGATGTCAAAAAGGGGAAGCTAACCTTTGAGGTAGGGAACGAGAAGATAGAATTTATACTTTCAAAATTTCTTATGGCACCTGTGATAGGAGATGCGTGTTATGCGATAGATATCATTGATGAATGTGTTAGGGAGTTAGAGCAAGAAGAAGTCATTGAAACAATTAAGCTGCCATCAACTCTTATTTTGGAAGATGACAATTATAAGAAACCCTACATCGATGATAACCTTTACGAATGTTTATCCCTTACCCCAGATCCTATGCCTTGCCCTATTAAACCAGCCTTGGAACTTAAGGAACTACCTAAGAACCTGAGATATGAGTTTCTTGATGAAGAAATGAATCGTCCGGTTATAGTTAGTGCTGCCTTGAGACAAAAAGAAACAGATCAACTCTTGGACGTTTTACGAAGATATCCCTTAGCCTTAGGATATAATATCTCTGATCTGAAAGGTATAAGTCCATCCGTATGCATGCATCGGATTTCGCTCGAAGTAGATTCAAAACCTTCCAGAGAGCACCAGAGAAGGATAAACCCTATACTGAGTGATGTTGTCAAAAAGGAAGTTCTGAAGTTGCTTGAAGCAGGTATAATATATCAGATCTCGGACAGTAAGTGGGTGAGCCCTGTGCATGTGGTACCCAAGAAGGGAGGCATCACAGTTGTGCAAAATGAGAAAGGTGAACAAATAGCAAAGCGGATAGAAGGAGGTTGGCGTATGTGCATAGACTATAGAAAGTTAAATAAAGCAACTAGGAAGGATCATTTCCCTTTACCGTTCATAGACCAGATGTTAGAACGTCTTGCCAGACACTCTTACTTCTGCTATCTAGACGGGTATTCGGGATTCTTTCAAATACCTATACATCCAGAAGATCAAGAAAAAACTACCTTTACATGCCCTTTTGGAACTTTTGCCTACAGACGAATGCCTTTTGGACTCTGTAATGCCCCTGCTACTTTCCAACGTTGCATGATGTCAATCTTTGCAGATTATCTAGATGGAATCATGGAAGTATTTATGGATGATTTCTCGGTTTGCGGTTTTGATTTCCAAAATTGTCTTATCAACCTTGAGAAAATCCTGGAAAGATGTGTGGAGGTGAACCTTGTGCTGAATTGGGAAAAATGCCATTTCATGGTGACTGAAGGAATTGTTTTAGGACATATAATCTCCGAAAGAGGTATAGAGGTAGATAAAGCAAAAATAGAAGTTATAGAGAACCTAAAACCACCCAAGACTATCAGGGAAGTTAGAAGTTTCCTTGGACACGCTGGATTCTACCGCCGTTTCATCAAGGACTTCTCCAAAATAACAAAACCTTTAACTGGCATGTTAATGAAAGATGCTGAATTCATCTTTGATGAAAAATGCAATGAAGCATTCAACCTTTTGAAGCAAGCATTGATTTCAGCACCCATTATGAAACCCCCTGATTGGTCTGAACCGTTTGAGATAATGTGTGACGCCAGTGATTACGCTGTAGGAGCCGTTCTAGGTCAGAGAAAAGATAAAAGATTACATGTAATATATTATGCCAGTAGAACCCTAGACGCCGCCCAGCTCAATTACGCAACAACCGAGAAAGAACTCCTAGCTGTAGTTTTCGCTATAGACAAATTTAGATCATATCTAGTAGGAGCCAAAATTATAGTTTACACCGATCATGCTGCCATCCGTTACCTACTAAGTAAAAAAGATGCTAAACCCAGGTTACTTCGATGGATTTTGTTGCTACAAGAGTTCGACTTAGATATCCGAGATAAAAAAGGCACAGAAAATGTAGTAGCCGATCACCTATCTAGGCTAGAATACCTGAATCCTGAATTAGTACCCATAAATGATGATTTTGCCTATGATAGATTGATAGCCCAGTTGGAAACCATTGAAGATAAAGAACCAGACCCTCATGAGCACTTCCAAAAATCCTTAGCTGTAAGTAACGTGCCCTGGTACGCTGATTTTGTTAATTACCTAGCCGCTGATATCATACCCCCTGATCTCGATTACCACAAGAAGAAGAAGTTCTTAAGTGATGTTAGAAATTTCTATTGGGATGAGCCACTTCTTTTTAAGAGAGGTAAAGATGGCATTTTCCGCCGTTGCGTTCCAGAAGACGAGGTAGAAAGTATAATTCAGCATTGTCACTCTGCACCTTATGGTGGACATGCAAGCACCTCTAAGACCTACGCCAAGATTCTTCAAGCTGGCCTATTCTGGCCTACCATGTGGCGTGATGTCCATGCTTACATTGTCAAATGTGATAGATGCCAACGCACAGGAAATATATCAAGACGCGACGAAATGCCTTTAAGAAACATCCAAGAAGTAGAACTCTTCGACGTATGGGGTATAGATTTCATGGGACCATTCCCACCATCTTTAGGAAACAAGTATATCTTAGTTGCAGTAGACTACGTGTCTAAGTGGATTGAAGCGATAGCTGCACCCACAAACGACACTAGAGTAGTGATTAAATTATTTAAAAATTATATATTCCCCATATTTGGAACACCCCGTTTAGTTATAAGTGATGGAGGATCTCACTTCATATCAAGAATATTTGATAAGCTTTTAAGCAAGTATGGAGTTAAGCATAGAGTAGCAACACCATATCACCCACAGACTAGTGGCCAAGTGGAAGTATCTAATAGGGAGATTAAACAAATTTTAGAAAAAACTGTCTCTGTATCCAGAAAAGATTGGTCGCAAAAGCTTCAAGAGGCTTTATGGGCCTACAGAACCGCTTTCAAAACCCCTATAGGAACAACCCCCTACCAACTAGTCTATGGAAAATCTTGTCATTTACCTTTTGAGTTAGAGCATAAGGCCTATTGGGCCATTAAAACTTTGAATTTGGATTACCTAACTGCTGGTGAGAAACGTATCCTTGACATCCACAAATTGGAAGAACTCAGACAGCAAGCCTACGAGAATGCCATAATATACAAAGAAAGAACAAAAGCTTGGCACGACAAAAGAATCGTAAGAAAAGACTTCAACTTAGGCGACCCTGTTCTCCTGTTCAATTCTAGGCTACGACTCTTCCCAGGAAAGCTCCGTTCAAGATGGACTGGCCCCTTCAAAGTATCAAAAATTCTGAGGTCTGGAGCTGTTGAAATAAAAAACGAGACATGTAAACCATTCATCGTCAATGGACAAAGACTGAAGCTCTACGAAGGAGGAGACATTCCAACAACCTACTCCAGCCACACTCTAAGTGATCCACCAATCCCGACAAGAGATGTATAAGTTCCAGTCGTCAAGCTAACGACGTTAAACAAGCGCTGCATGGGAGGCAACCCATGATTTTCTTACCTTATTTACTCTTTCTACATTTTGTTTTATTTTATTTCTTGTTATATTTTGTCAGGACTAATGTTTAAAATGTTTGTGTTTTACAGGACTTTCTTCCTAACTCTGTGCAGAATGCAGAACTTTGACGACATGCATGTGACCTTCAGGAATGACGCCCAGAGAGAGCGTTACTTTGTCCACTTCAGACGTCCTATGGCACCTACGAGGTACCCAGATCAGGCTTGCATGGAGGCTTTAGGCATTGAGCCTAGTGTCAGATTCTTATGCCACCAGCTTCAATGGGACCAGTTCGACGACCTGAACAACACCTATAGGAACCTCACTTTGGAGTTCCTCAGCTCGTTTTCTTATGACCCCTGGGCCAGACCAGATGGATGTGCTATTTTCAGGTTATTTGGGACTGAGTACTCCTTCACTCATAAGGAGTTTGGTGATTTATTAGGTTTTCAGACGACCCCTGATGCTATTCCTGAGACACCTATGGGATACTTTCTGAGTAGGGAAGTGGAGAAGTTCTGGAGTGATATCTCTGGCGGAGGGAGTCAGGATCCTTCCACCCAGTTCTCACATGTTATCCACAACCCTGCATTGAGGTATTTTCAGATGATCATAGCACACTCTTTCTTTGGATTGCCAGATGCTGAGACCTTGCTTAGTGAGGAGGAGATCTTTCTACTGTTTTGTGCGACCCAGTCACGTCCTGTGGCATGTGGGAACTTTCTGCTGAAAGGTCTTAGCAGTATTGCCAGGTCGTCAGTAGGTATTATTCATGTGGGAGGTATTGTTACCCAGATTGCTGCTGCTTTAGGCCTTTCGCGTAAGTTGTTACATCTCAGGGTTTTCTGTGAATACACCACCATGGACGTTGATTTCTGCCTAGACAGAGGGTTGATAAGGAGAGCCTCTGCAAACCCCAACCAGTTCAGATTGTTGATCGACAACGAGGCTGTTCATTACTTTTTGCTGCCTGATCCGATGATGACCAGTGTTCATGACCCAGCTAATTGGAGATATGCTTTGGAGGGTTATGGAGAGACTATTGAGGAGCCTAGATCGCCTCCTATTGCTGAGTACACCCCTACACCTCCGTCTCCCAAAATCACTGTATTATCTAATAATTTGTCTTTGCAGCCACCCGATTTATACACCCAGGTTGTTGAGCTCCGCAGAGAGACTGCCAAGCTCAAGCAGGAGGTAGCTGATCTTGCTTTGCAGATTGAGGTATCTGATCTCACTCATGCTACTGAGGCAGACTCTTTATACCAGGAGATCGGAGAGCTTCGTCGCGAGATCGCTGAGCTTCGTGGATCCAGCCAGGCAGAGGAGCCAGCTGATTGATCATATTGCCCTGACTTACTACTCTATTATTTACTATTCAGTATTTCTGCGTTTTCTTTACTTTTTAGCATATCTGGACACATTTCGTATTTTCGCATTTCCTATATTTCCTATGTACTTTGATTTTATATATATATATATATATATATATATATATATATATATATATATATATATATATATATTATGTGTGTTTTTATTTTTCCTTTTATATATATATATCCAATAATAATGTTATTTTTCTTAATATTTGATTTTTATTTTCACAAAAATTGTGCAAGTCCCGTGTTGAAGAAGAAAGCAAATGAGAACGCTATCGGGACCCCCGAGACGCAAAAGGTAAGAGAGGCCCATTCCAAAATTCAAAATTTTGGCCCAGGTCCGAAAATGACCTTATGGCGCCCGCCACGGCGTCCTGGTAAATACGGGGGAGAACTACATCTTCCACCATTTTTGAACCTCTAAACTCCCAAAACCCATTTTTCTCCTTTTCCAAAACTCCATTAAAACTCACAAAAGCTCCCACCTTTATTTAATACCCACTATCCATTAACCCTTTCAAACTTCCATTTGAAATTCCACCAATTAAATTCCATAAAAATCTCACCTTTACCAACTTATATTTAAACCCATCTTCACTATCTTCAAATCAATTCAAGGAGCAAGCTATGGAGTTCGAAGGATATATTTTGCGAGAAGGAAAACCCGGAGATAGGCAGAGGAGGAATATTCAAAGGCTTCAAGGTCGAGAAATTCTCTCGACGAGGTACGTGGACGACAACTGTCTCTATACCTTGGGTATTTATCATAGTGTTTATCATTTACTTGATTTTTTGGGACTGCACTCTATTTTTGAAAACCAAGAACCAACCTTTGAGAAACTGACAGTTGAGTTTTTAAGTTCTTTGATCTACACTGTCCACCCTAACACTGCTAGCACAGTCAGTACTGTCCAATTTAGAATGTTTGGAATAGAATATAAGTACAGTACCAACGAACTAACAAGTCTGTTAGGGATTCCTCTTTGGGAAGGTGCTATTTGTGAAACCCCTTTGGATGACGGATGGTCGATCGATGCATTTCTTTTTTGGCAGAGATTGTCAAATAATTTAATAACTTCTTTTGAAGGAATTCTTGCATCGACCATCCACAACCCGGCCATCAGAGTTTTTAGATACCTTTTGGCATGTACTATTTTTGGCCGGGATAATCCAAATAAGGTTAATGCTAAAGAGCTTCAGTTTTTACAAGGAAGTCTCACTAATAGAAGAATCAATCCGGTCCCGTTTATGCTTTCTCACATGTCTGTTACTATTAATAAAGCAGGACCGATTGTTTTTGGAGGACTAATTACGTCTATTGCTCGGGCCCTTAACCTGAACAATGAGATAGCCACACTAGAGCCCTTAACTCCTCGCACAATCAACCTAAAATTTCTCAAAGATATGAAATTGTGCCGAGCGAGAAGAGAGGGTGGTTTTGTATTGATGATCCATGGTGTAGCTATCCCATCTGTTGCCTTGCCCTGCAGTAGACGTACCGATGTACGTAATGAAAGGAACTGGACCTATGATTTAAATGCTCCACCTGTTCTAGGTCCACTTCCTCCTAATATTCCTGATGCGGAGGGACACGACACTGACGAAGAATTTGAGCGGAGAGATCAGTCTCCCATACCTCATGTGTCCCCCCATCATCCTTCACCACCACACACCGCACCCTCTTCCTCTAACCCTTTTGCAGGTTCAGTCCCTGGATCCTATGTCACTGAGGAGATGTGGCGTGACCTTATGGCTAGAGAAGAAAGGCGAGATGACCTTCTCTCTACCATTCAGCAACAACTGACGGATAATATGAGCTTCATGGAAGAATCACGGCGGAGGACAGATCGATCCTTCGAGTCCGTTTCTCAAACCTTGCTTGCCATAGCAAACGAGCAATCCCGTCAGCAAGACTTCAACCGCCGGCATTACGAGCTTATGGAGGCTACTCAAGGTTCCGTTCTAGGTAACCTTCGACAGGTCAGAGATGCCCAGGCAGCCTTATCAGCCCGATTGGACCGGATAGACCAGCATCGTAGCAGATCCCGTCGTCCCAGGC
This sequence comes from Lathyrus tuberosus, assembly GCA_022829125.1. Lineage (NCBI taxonomy): Eukaryota > Viridiplantae > Streptophyta > Magnoliopsida > Fabales > Fabaceae > Lathyrus > Lathyrus tuberosus. Next base: position 291,278 of record JALAZF010000018.1, read on the forward strand.
ATTCCCAGCAGGACGACGAGGGCACCAGTGGTCCGCATCAGTAGTTTTACAGGTTACTCTCCTTATCTTATTTCGAAACATTGGGGACAATGTTCGATTTAAGTGTGGGAGGGGATTTTATTGCTTTCTATTTTATTGCTTTCTATTTCCATTTTTTTTGTTAGTTGTTTATTTCTTGTTTTTTGTCTATGTCTTTTTTCTAGAAAATGCATGAGTCTGACGAGTCACCAGTACAGTGTATCCCTAGTGCACCCTCATTTTTCCCCATTTCTTTAGCCCTACACAAAAAAAAAAAAAAAAAATTTATTAATAAGAAAACATTGTTGTTCTGCACGTTTTTTGGGCTTTAAGACAGGTTTGGATTAGGATGTGGTGACTTAGGTGAACTTTTTGAAACATTAGTATCGTTTTAGCACCATAGACTTCACGAATATAGGAATCATTCCAAAACCCCATGTACCATGGCCTTAATTATCATTTCCAAATTTGTCCTAAGTAGTTTATTTCAGCAGTCAGCTCCGGCCTAAGCATGTTCTACGTAGGGGACCGATGAACATAAGTGAATGATCCAGTAAAATAAATAAAGAATAAGGCAAACTCCGGATAGATGACCCTCACAAGGTCGTTTAACCCAAAAAGTTGAATTGTTGCCACACAAAAAAATATAATTTTAGCTCACCCATTGTTAGTTGGTTCAGAGGTTTCTGGCGCTGAACTCGGTAGGGCGGATTACGATCCGATCCCCCACAACTGCATTTGGGTTAAATAAAAGGGTTTACACAGTCTTATGTGCCAGAAACCCTATGTTTTGGATCAGAATCACTAACAGGTCACTCTACTATGAAACATGTACGGATAACGGGCTTAATGTGATTGCGCCTGAATGAAAAGGACCCAAAAAAGAGATGAAGAGGTAGGCCTAGTTATTGTGGGATGGTACGGTTGATTAATATAAGAATGAAGTTTATGTCCGCCTCTGCGGATAAGTGTCATTACGATACCCTTGGTTCACTTAGTACCTGTCACTGCATCCTGACTTGAACCTAGAAGCCCTTTTTGCCCGAATCACGTGTCAGCACTAGTTTTCTTACTTTGAGCTTTAAATGTTTTGCTTGAGGACAAGCAAAGGTCTAAGTGTGGGAGAATTTGATGACACTGAATTTCACCGTATTTTTGACTCCGATTTCGCATGCATTCTTAGTCTTTTAATGTCATTTTATTATGTTATTATTATGTTTTTCTTTGTTTTCAGGTTTTTAGTCTAATCAGAGCCCCGAGCGAGAAAAGGAGCGAAAAGGAAGTCGAAATGAGCTAAAATAGAGAAAATCAGCATTTTACACTTATGGCATCCACTATGGCGGCCGCCACAGGGTCTTCCATGACGTGGCCATGTCTCAAACTCCTCCCAACTGTTTTTCCCCACGATCTCCAACTGCCCAAGCAAGTTTACACTCATGGCGGGCGCCATGGTGTTGTGGCGGGCGCCACAAGAACAAAACGAGTTCCCTCCCAAATTCAAATGCTAGGGGCATCCTTGTCTTTTCCACATGTTTCCTTGCCTATAAATAGGACTTTAGATTTTCGTTTTTCATCATCCAAGCTTAGTTGTTCATAAGCATATATCAGTGTAATAGTGGTAATCGCTTCACATCGAGGTGTTACTACATTCGAGAGATCGAGTCTGTAAGAGCCTGTGAGATTGAGTCTTGGAGCACTCTGGAAGGAAGTTAATCCTGCCGCCATTTTACTTTCAGTTCGCATTTTATTCAACCACTCCGATTGGAGCAGGTTTTTATTACTTTACCTTTTGTCAACTTTATTTCTTGCATTGTCTTTTAATTTCATTTACTTTCCACACTCGCATTACTTTCATTTACTTTCCGCACTCGCACTACTTTCATTTATTTTCCGCACTGCTTTACTTTCATTTACTTTCCGCACTCGCACTACTTTCATTTACTTTCCGCACTCGCACTTAAATACCTTTTTTATGAAAAATCTAAAAATGAACTTTTACTTTACCATGTCTGGCTAATTTTATAAAGGTTAGAATGTGAAGATCATAACCGAACCGATAATCTGTACAATTGTTAGTGGAAACACTTAAGGGCTATTTTAACTTTCAATATAAGTTTTCCTGTTCTTAAATTCCGTTGGGTAAGATCGAAAGCCGTCCAACGCCTATCTAAACTTAATTGTTTTTAAACTATTTCAAAAACAGCGAAAGCGCTTTGTTTAGTTTATTAGGAGTTTTTAATTTAAAAAGAAAAGAGATTTTAAAACCATTTTCGGACGCGTTAATAAGTTTAAAGTCTGGTTCGTAAGGACCTCTTTTTTTTTTTTAGAAAATCCAGGTTAAAATACTTTTCAACTTGGTCAAGATACTATATTTCTTAAAAATAGGTTTACTACTCTAACGCAATGCGCGCCTTTTTATCCGTGACAATAAGAGGGTTTGATTAGGGGGTACAACTCGGTTCTGAATACGCGAAAGCGACAGTTCCTGTCAAATTAGTTCTTTTCAAAGTAGAAAACATTGCCCGTAAGTAGTTCTATTAGCGAGTACTTGGATTATCAATTGGTTGTGTGAATTGCATTCGAACCTGTCTTTATCAATTAATTTTAATTACTTTATTTACTACCGTGCACTCTTCAAAACTACTATTTTCAATCACCTTAGATACACACCTTAACAATAGATAGCGATAGATTGACACTTGGTCTCTGTGGATACGATAATCTTTTATATTACTCTGACGCGTTCGTACACTTGCGAAAAAAAACACGCATCACTCAACAAGTTGTTCCTTTGGTTAATGAGACTTTTCAAGCTATTCCTACTTTCACTCTAGCAGCAGTGCAAGCTCAAGTGCACCCAGTTTTTCAGAACCCACATTCGGTTTATGATTATGTCAATATGTCTGAAGAAGGAGATAATCGACATGAAAGGCTGAAGGAAAATGTAGAGACGATGCAGAGGAAATTGGAAGTAATGGAAATGAGCAATGTATTCGATACTAATGCTAAGGATATGTGCTTTGTCTCATGCTTGGTAATTCCACCCAAGTTCAAACTACCCAATTTTGACCTATATTCAGGAGCGACCTGTCCTAAGTCGCATTTGGTCATGTATTACTGACGAATGGCTGCATTTGTGGATAATGATAAGTTAATGATCCACTGCTTCCAAGACAGTTTGAAAGGAGCTGCTGCAAAATGGTATTTGACTTTGGACCAATCTAGGATCCAACGCTTTCAAGATGTATCTGATGCTTTTGTAAAGCATTACTAATATAACATGGAGTTGGCGCCAGATCGTAGACAATTATTGAGCATGTCTCAGAACGATACTGAGTCTTTTAAAGAGTATGCACAGAGATGGAGAGAGTTGGCTTCACAGGTAGAGCCACCTTTATCTGAAAAAGAGTTAACTGATTGGTTTGTCGACACGGTGAGACCAGAATTCTACGAAAGGATGATCAGTAGCGTGTCTGCTAGTTTTTCCGATATTGTGGCTGTGGGGGTGAAAGTAGAGCTTGGTTTGAAGAGTGGGAAAATGACCAAGAGAGCTGATAGTTTGAGCGACGATGCCAAGATATCCTTCAAAAGGGAAGGAGATACCAATGTGGTAATGACAAACGAAAAGAAGAAAAACCAGTTCTGGAAACGTCAGCAGCAATATCAGTGTTATTCTGTTCAGCAACCTTATGTAGCTGGCATCGCGCCAACATTCAACAGTCAAGCTTCCATTTATCAGTCGGTTCCTCAACCACCAGTGTATCAACGAGCGCCCAATGCTCCTGCTTATCCACAACGGACTCAAGTTTCTCGTCAGAACATTCCAGGTAAAAGAAAGGGTGGAAGGCCTCCGATTCCTCCCATTCCTATGACGTATACATCGTTGTATCCTACTTTGGTGCAACAAGGATTAATAACTACAAGGTCGTTAGGCCCACCTCCTGATCCGTTTCCACCTTCTTACAATCCCAACGCTCATTGTGCATTCCATGAAGGTGCACCAGGCCATAATTTAGAAGGTTGTTTTGCTTTGAAGCATATTGTGAAGGACTTAGCGGAGAGAAACATTTTGTCTTTCGATGGCTCCCAGCCTAATATCAAGAACAATCCTTACCCGCTCATGAGATAAGTAATGTTGCGGGGGATGTATCAAGACAAAGAGGGATTAGGTGTCTCCTCTTTGATTTTCTGTATTTGATTCCCTAAAGCTGACAATCTTTTGGCTGTTTCAGCAATTTTATTGTATTTCCTTTGCACTTTGAATTTGTATTTGCTTATAAGGTTTGTTGTACTTTCAAATTGGCAAGGTTAATGAAATGTTTGTGCATCTTTTGGATTAAGTCCATTCGTTTCACTCATTTACTTTTATGTTCGTGAAAAAAATATAATAATATCTTCATCTTATTTCTTTTCCATTTATCAAACTTACTGCTAAGCAAAGATTGGGGAGGATGATGAGAACCTCGTGTTCATAATTGTTGTGGTATGCTTTCGATTAAACCTTGCCGAGGATGTAAGGCATTGTTTCAATTCCTAAACACTGGAGAAATAAGGAAGATAATCCATCGCTAACCCCCTCGAGCCTAGAAGTAAGAGTTTTCTTTCCTTACACAAAAAACCTTAAAACTCAACCCTGGGGCAGGGTAGTTCTTAGTTTAACTTGGTTATGCAATCAAATACAAGCGCTTCATGTAAGGCGCCAGTCATCTCTCTCAAATCAAGTGACTTCCTAGCTTTTGGAAATTTGAATGTATAGCTTGAGTTAACTGAGTGTAGGATCGGAGTTCATCACGAAGATTGGGCAGGACAAATAAACTTTGAGCCTTTATCCTTTGTTCCATAAAACCGTGAACCAGACCACGTTACAACCCTTAAAAGACCTAATTGAGGTAAGGTTGTTTTGAAAGCATACTACAACAAGGTTGATTAACCTGACTCCTAATGATCTTTGTTATTTGCGTGTGTTGATCACTTCATCTGTCATTCCGTAAATGACTAGATTCACTTTGTTTTTTATTTGATCATTCCACAGTGTGTGTTTCATCAATAAACTTTGTTTTCAAAAGCTTGCATGAATATCACATTGAAATTGCCAATTTTTTATGAACAATACTTGTTCGTAAAAACAATTCAATATCAAAGGAATCCCAGCAAATGCAGCTAGCTAGGGGATTCGACTTGATAAGGGAAGCTCATTCAGGGGCACCCAAGCGGAAGGATTTGCCAATCTACTGAACCAGGGGCAGAACTCGTCAAAGTTCAAAATACCAGAACAAGTCTTCTCCAGGTCATCTTATGACAAGTGTGGACTCCAGTGACCCATCAACAGGGGCAAGTTTTGTTCCCCAGTCATTTCTACTACAGTTTGAGTATCACGAATATGGTTGAACTGGGGGAATCATGTCTAGGTTCATTTCTTTTCAAAAGTTTGAAGATATTGAGGCACCTTGTATGCCAATTCTTCTGTAAAATCCTTTTGATTGCCTATTGATTAATCAGGGGCAATCAGGTCGAGATTCGGAAAATCTCTAAAAAAAACAGTTAGTCAAGGACATCTCCGTCACAGATCAACCAAGCTGACAAGGGCAAGTTTGTTCCCCAGTTGTCAACAACCAGTCTGAAGCAAGTTCAAGGGCCTTGTTGTGTGAATGCATTTAATCTGGGGCAGTTACGCCGAGATCTCTCCAAGAGTTTAAAGATATTGAAACACCGTGTATGCCAATTCTTCTATAAAATCCTCTTGTTATCGTCTTCTGACATACCATATAGCCTGGGGCAGATAATATTTGAAGATGATCACTATGCCAGTGGGATGCATAATTACTTTTTCTTGTGATATCCTTCGCCAGCTCCCCAATAAGTTATTATTTCAGCTAAACTTGACAATTCTCCATGGATTCTCCTTCAACAAAGAAATCAAGCTCATGATGGCGATCCTCGTGATGTTATGCCTCAAGTGGAATACCCTCTTCACCAGTGAAGTTGTTGATTCTTCTTCATCCCCAGTAATGGTCCAATCTGATGAGTTTGGCTGGGTGTCCTCGTCGAGATGTTTATTTCATCTCCAGTTTCGCTTCTTGTCTGTTTTGTCAGCATAAGTATAAGCATGGCATAAGCACTCATATGCATAGCATCTTAGCATTTCTGCTTCCTTTTCTGGTGTTTACCTGTTTTGGTTCAATTTGGCGTTTATCTCCCTAAGTGACTGAGTTTGTCTATTCTCTCCAATAGAGTTGTCAGCCCTAGGCATAAAGTGCCCATCTTTTCTGAATTCCCCATAGAGTTTGATTCTCGTGGATGATGGTTGGTTCAGTTATCTTTTCCACATGTGGATAAGATAAGTTCCCATTTGAGTTCATTCCTCAATCAGAGTCTTGTTTGACCGTTTCTTTCTAGCTTGTTCCTAGATTGAACTTTGGTCCCTGGCAGACGTGGTTTTCAAACCTATCTTTGAATGTGCATTTATTTTGCACTGTGTCTCGCAGAAGCATCTTTTACAGATCCACATTGAAGACATGATTATTTCTCCGACAGTGTTGTGATATCAACATATCTTTGAAGCAGCAATCTCTCGAAGAAGTTGGTTTTTCAATGGCGATAAGTGGCAGTCTCTTATAAGCAGCTTATCTATCTCTGGTACTATTCATCCTCTTTGCAACCATAATGGGTATTCCCCAGGAAGTTTTATCTTCAGTGATGCAACCCAGTACTAACCTATCAGATACTATACCTTTATTGGAGCCCATTTCCTTGGTTCTACTTCCAATAAGGTTGTTTTCTTTTTCTAAAGTGCCAACCGGTCATGCTTGAACCTGTTGTTCCATCACTTCGGATGTGCTTTCCCAGTGAAGACTGTCTCTCCGGTTCAACCTTCATTCCGGATCCTTTCTAGAATGTCATCTAGCCTTGATGATCAATCATTCTAGATACCTTTATTAAGGCCCATCTTTTGGTTCTACTTCCAATGAGGTTATATCTCCTTCTAAAGTGCCAACCGGTCATACTTGAACCTGTTGTTCCATCACTTTGGATGTCTTTTTCCCAGTGAAGACCGTCTCTCCGGTTCAACCTTCATTGCGGATCCTTTCTAGAATGTCATCTAGCCTTGAGGATCAATTATTCTAGATACCTTTATTGGAGCCCATTTCTTGGTTCTACTTCCAATAAGATTGGTTTTCCTTCTAAAGTGCCAACCGGTCATGCTTGAACCTGTTGTTCCATCACTTTGGATGTGCTTTCCCAGTGAAGACCGTCTTTCCGGTTCAACCTTCATTGCGGATCCTTTCTAGAGTGTCATCTAGCCTTGATGATCAATCATTCTAGATACCTTTATTGGGGCCCATCTTTGGTTCTATCTCCAATGAGGTTATTTTTCCAGCCCATACTGGTTTTCCTCATAAAGCAAATTATGTGTTATCTCAACCAACTCTTATTTGAGTACCAGAGTCTATTCTTGGCTCATTAACCTTGTTCCCATTTAAACTCCAGTTGTTTATCTTCGGTTATCGTGAACCGTTTGCTTATATCAGGTTATCTTGAACCTGTATTACTTATTCCAGGTGTTTTCTATCTGTCGCACAGAGTTTGTCTCTGTCTTTTCTTGAAGATCCCGTTTGAACTCTTTAGCATAAGAAATCCCCAGAAAATATTTTACGGGTGTCTATCCTTTTATTGCAACTGATCCTCGGTGGAGATCGTGTCTCCCTAGATTCATGCCAGTATGTTTGTGTCTTTTCCCCAGTGTCATCCGGTCATGTTTAAACCTGTCGTCCACCTCCCTGGATCCTTCCCCAGTGGAGAATACCCTTTTGTTTTCTATCCTCGGTGTTGCCTTGGAGTCTCCCCAGTGAGTCTCTTTTGTTGGTTAGCCTGCATCCCCAAGGAGTTGTTTCCTTGTGGATACTAACCTTTTTGCTTCCCAGTGAAGCTCGTCTTGTGTTTGTTTTCTTTTCTTTCTTTGGTGTCCGGTTTTGTCTGCGTTTTTGCATCTTTCATGGCATCATATCATCATTTTAGTAGCATTGCATGTCTTTGTATCTAAGGGAAAAAATTTCGGTTTGCTATATTTAAATACCTTTCACCTTGATGTCCCAAGGATCTTCGTTCCTCGTGCCATCCGATGAAGATATTTAAATAGGGGCAACTGTTGTACCCCAAATTTTTCCCTTAGATCCATTGATCTTCTGCATATCATAATAGGTCAATCATGCTGCATGACTAACCCTTTTTATCAGGTTTTTGTTTGTGTTTGTTTCTTTTATCAGGTTTATCTTGAGGAGATTCAAGGAGTGATTGATCAGGATTTTGGGCAGAGCATTGGATCAAACAATTCTATCAGATATCTCCATAACCCTAACCTTATTACTCTCCATGACCAGATACCTATCCATTTTCATCTATCCTCAATTATTATCTTAGTCTTCTATTAACCATTTTATCCAATCTCTCTATTTTTGTCAATATCCATTTTTTCTAAACCATAGCTTTTTTTTTACTTATCAAAATTTACCTTTATGTATATCATTTTCTAAAATTATTTCTTTTCATTTTTGCTATCATAAAAAAATACTAAAAAAAAAACATTCAAAATATTTATTTTCTTTTCTAAACCATTTTCCTTTTATTATACAAAAAAGAAAGGAAAACCAATTCCATGTTTTGATCTTTAAGCCCATTACCAATAGGCCCACACGTTACAACAAAGAAATTCAAAAAAGACTACATCATCCCACTTTTCTACATTTTTTTTATAAAAAACCTTGTTGTAACCAAATGAATGCTACTACTACAAGTCATTACACAAAGTACCAAAAAATAACACCCTGCACACGTTTTGCCTCAATAGTACAAAAGGTTACTGGTATAGGTGAAAGTTCTTGGCAACATCCAATTTTAAGCCAAACTTTGCTACTTGACAACAGCTGAACAACTCTACCCGTACCAACGTAAACCTTACACGGATCAACCAAGGCACACGCCCCAACATATGCTTTAGACCGTTGAAGCCTTGTCACTATCAATGCAACACTTTTCAAACCTCAAACCACTTTACAAAACCAAAGAACCGGCCGACTGAAGCTATAAAAAGAGAGACTCTTTCTCTTATTAAAACAAGAAGATTCAATCAAAAAACCTCTCAAGAAACTTACGAACAAGCCAACACTCTCTTATTCTTGCTCTCTTGAAAAAAACATCACCACCACTGCTTCAATAAAAAATCCGTAAGAACATACAACCAGACCAGCCATCAACACCACCCCAGAACCTTGAGTAACTCAGCTTCCGTCAAGAAATGAGGTGTTTGTGGGGAGTTGAAGCACGACGGTCTTAAGGGAGTGTTCCAACTCTATCAGTTTCAAAAGGTCGCAGAGTAGGTAACTGCCTTCTCCTTCCCTTTAGATATGCCTTGCTGTTCATATTTTCATCATCACATTTAAGTTTGTGTTAGTTTGAATAATCTTGTTCTTTATTATCTGAATCTGCAATATCATGCTTGAACCATTGTTGTCAGAATCTCCGTAATAATATACTTCCATAAAATTAGTTGAGCATGTGAACATCGGTTGAACTACTAGTGTTTTGAATGATGTTTGGTCCATATCTTTGTTATGAAACTTGTTTATTTGGAGCAGTTCAAACCATGTCATAACACAGAAGGTTTTTGATTAAAGTTTGTTTCCATCCACTCATAGGATAAACTCATGATGTTATCATTTGAAGATTGTTGCATAGGTTGACATTGTCAATTATTGATAGTTTGCTCATACTAAAAATCACATGTTTGGAATTTGTACTTAAGCTGTCTGTGTTGAATCTTTGGCTGGATTTAGCTACCTGGAAATTCGTTTTGAAATGATAAATAATGATTTTCACCATCCATTGACTTGTAATTTCCTCATAAATATCCTTGCTGTTATCATGTATTTATTTTACATAGAAGTCAAAATAATGTATGAGTTTTGATGTATTATGATATTACCCTGCTTGATTATTAGAGCTGGTGAGGCTCATGTTTTCATTTGAAAATGTGGGAACTTTAAGGTTATGCTTAGGTTGCGGGTTACGTGATAGTCTAGGTTGAATAATATAGGAATTATGTTTGAACTTATGCTGAAAGGTGAGTATTCGGTCTTAAGCTTGTTCTTTAAATCCATGGCTATAAGCACGAACACACATTGATGTCATAGGGGTACCTGAGTTTAAGTTGGATTTGGAATCAGTACTGGTATTTTGATATGGTAAGATTGAGGTTTATTCGTGAGCCCACGAGTTTTATGATGTCTTTTTTTCTGTTAGTTTTTGACAGCTTGAATATATGAATTTCGTGCCCATTTCTATCCGAGCTCAGTTGCTATTTTGAGTGTTTTAGAGTTTGTTGTTGTTATATTATGTGAACACTACAGAGTGGTGTTTTATTTCCTTGTCTTTGGTTGAGAAACGACTTCGAGAATGATTGAACAAGTTGATGTTCTGCCATGGCTGGGTTTGGTTTTCACGTTAGATTTTTAAAGGTTTGCATGGTTACATGAACATGATGTTGTGGTGGCAAGATACAGTTGGATTAAGGCTATTTTGTTTTTTAGTAACTTATGTTTTGGTGTGACCAATTGAGACCTCTTTGCTAACACCAGTGTAACATTTATTTTATGTGGGTTCAAAAATCATTTTGCTGAGTTTTTTTTTTGGCTTATGAGTTATTAAGGGTGGCTTATACAATGGATGTATAGCCACCCCAGTGGTAATGAGCCGCGCCTGTAACCCTTAGGACTGGGGTTCGAATCCCCCTCGCCCCAGTCCTTTTTATTTTAATTTTTTCCAAACGGAGTGGCTTCATATTTATTTGTGTTTCACTATACTTGGTTTATACTTGCGCATTGGTTCAGTTGGCTATGGTTTTAGGCTGTAAGTGAAAGATCTTAGGTTCAATCCTTAGGAGTGCATTTCTCTTAATTTTTACTACTTGTTGCTTTTTATTTATTTTCAAGTTTATATCTCAAATTTCAAAATCCCATAACTTGTTTGATTTTCATCTTTTTCTCTCCATTCTTTTTGCTATATTCTTCTAATTAAATTTACTTTCTAAATATAAAAGAAAATGATTAAAAATACTTAATTTTGAGACCATTATTCATGATAATATTAGAAATGCTTATTAAGATGTTTATTGCACTTCTTTACGCACCTTACTATGTTATCTTTATCCATCATGTTTGATATGTTTAATTTTCACTTTACATTGGTATCATGATTGTATCTCATCTCATTTATTCAAGTATTTTTGCATTATCATGTTTGCATTATGATATTGTTACCTTTTAGCATCTTTACAACTATTATCTTTCCCCCTCATTCCAAAGGGAGATCACTTTAAATTGACTCTTGAAGTCATCTTACCTCGTCCTTTTAGGTTCACCCTTACTTCTTGGCTATCGTGAGCCAATGAAATCATAACTAGAAGTAGGTTGGAGTTCTTACACTCCATGTGATTCTCATCATCGTGAGAACTCACTTTCCCCTTTATAACGTAGACTTAGAGAGTTATCGTGAACTCTAAAAATAAGTCATACTCATTTTCCCCTTGGAAATTTGGCCATAGTCAATGGTTCCTATTCCTTCACCCTTAGATCGGTGAACTACGGATACTCTGATTCCACTCCCGTAAGGATACGTAGGCGCAAAGTGCGATGCTTTGTCGAGTATACTTAGAAATAAACCCCTAGGGTTTCAACCTTTAGCATTGCACCCTTAGCAAGCGAGTGAGATATAACAATTTAAAACAAGAGGCTCCCGTAGAGTACTACGGACGCTTAGGATGCTAATACCTTCCCTAGGCGTAACCAACCCCCGAACCTTAGATCTCCTCCCTTTAGGTTTTTCTCGATCTTGAACTTTTCCTTTGGATAAATCAAAGTCGGTTGTAAAAGAAATATGATGCAAGTTAACTAATAGCTTGTTATCTAATTTTCACCGCAACACTCTAGATGATCGATGGAAGCAGAAAGCTTCAGATGAAAAAAATCCAAATGGGGATAGACTTTTGATTTTGTCAAATGCTTCAAGTATGGCGATTTGGGTCACTATGCTAATGAATGCAAGAATAATGTTCTAAGGTGCTTCAAATGTGGAAAGACAGGTCATTGTATTGCAGATTGCAAGAGTGTTGGACTGACTTGTTATAATTACGGAGAATAGGGTCACAACAGTACTAATTGTCAGAAAACGAAGAAGACACAATATGAAAGGAAATTTTTTGCTTTGTCGGGATCAGAGACTACTAGCATTGACCAGTTGATTCGAGGTACGTGTTTTAAAAATAGTGTAGCGGTGAAAATTTGAGGTTAAGTTATTGTTTAACTTAAATCACAAAGCAAGAGTCGCCACCTCTCTTTATTGTTTCCAAGGGAGTGGGAAAATAACAAATAAAACCCACAGAAGTTTTAAAACAAAACTAATAAAACAAAGAGATAAGGGTACCGGAGTTGGTTATGCAAAGGGAAGGTGTTAGCACCCAAAACATCTATAGTACTCTATAGGAACCTCTTGAAAATCTCAGTTTGGCTTAAAAAGGGTGTTGTTTGCAAAAGATTGTGGAGATGAGAGAAAGAAATATTTTTTTAAGATTTTTGTTTGACAAGACTTCCTGAGCCTCGTGCCTACGTACCCGCAAAGTGCAATGGAGGATCAAAACCTCGTAGTTCGTGGTAACAATAACAACAGTGTTTATTTTAATTGATTTTAAATGAATAAAAATTTCGTCATATTCGAGTGGAAACTCAACTTACTACCCACAATTAATGAGGAAGGAACATTTGCATCATCTTAAGATGGAGGATTTTTGCTTGGATTGAAATCAACAATTCTATCACTCAACATATAAGTGGAAAATGTCATCACTTCTCTACATTATTATAAAAGTATAGGAGTTGCATCATTACAATAACACAACTAATAACTTGATGGGTCATCATGAGGGGGAAGCATTCACATTGGGTCAAACATTCACCTAAAGGTCAAAGACTCATCCAAACAAGTGAGAGAGACACCACATATTCACCCAAAACCTTAAGGTGATATGTGTATGAGTCCTCTTACTTATGAAGTGCTCAACCTTCACTTTTCTAAGCAATGTGGGACTTAGAACTCACACTTGTTACTCCATACAACTCATACTTGTTTCCAAACAATCTCCCCCTCAAGTGTGAGTCCATCCATGATGCTCCCCCTCAAGCGGAAGCTCTTTCATCCACATACTTGTATCGCCATTGAGAGACACCCTTATCTCGTCTTAGGCACTTCAAAGGAACACGCCTCCTAACCACAATGTCAGGAAGATTTTTGACACAAGGAGCCTACCCCTTACTCGAACCAGGCTCTGATACCACTGATGGGTCATCATGAGGGGGAAGCATTCACATTGGGTCAAACATTCACCTAAAGGTCAAAGACTCATCCAAACAAGTGAGAGAGACACCACATATTCACCCAAAACCTTAAGGTGATAGGTGTATGGGTCCTCTTACTTATAAAGTGCCCAATCTTCAATTTTCTAAGCAATGTGGGACTTAGAACTCACACTTGTTTCTCCACACAACTCATACTTGTTTCCCAACATGAGCGCCCTTTAAGAAAAAGGTTTAAAATGAAAAAAGGTGAACAAAGGCACACAAGATTTGAATGGTTTTGTGTTTTTTAAGTCTTTTGAAATTATTTTTATATGCTTGAGATGTCTTGGCATTTATTTAAGAAAAAGGTTTGAAAATCACTTGACAAAGTCAAGGTTTATTGAGAAAGTTGTTCAAATTTGAAAAAAAGAAGGTTTTGAAAAAGTAAGTAGATTTTGAAAATTAAAGAAGGGGAGGAAATGAAGAGACTATCCTAATGCATAAAGTAAATAGCAAGAAATAAAATGTCTCATTGTAAGGTAGCCCAAGAGGAAGCCTTTGTGTGTGCATCATGAACTAACTAGGATCTAGCCAGCACTTGACAAGAGTCAAAACCAACATTCCATTCCTTTTGAGTAGGCCATAAGCAACAAGTAAGCACAGGATAAGACAAGCATCAGTTGAAAGAAGAAATCAAGCTATAAGGTCAAAGCTATGTATCAGAGCCAAGTCTTCAAAGGTCAACCAAAAGTCTCAAGTATTAGATGAATCTAATAGCATATGGGGAAGTAACCAAAGTCCATAAGTCCAAAAGTCAAACTCCAAGTCAAGCAAAGGATAGTGACCATTAGTCCAAAGATTAGAGAACCAAGTTTTTTAGGGTTTTTCTTTATTAATGTCTTTAAAAGAAAAAGAAAATTTCCAAGTGGACAAAGGAAAATGAATTATAAACGTAAACAATTTGAAATGTAATGCTAAAATAAAGGCATAAAGGTAAAGAGTAAGAAATTAAATGAAAAGAAAATTAAATGTCATAAAGTAAAGTTAGCACAATAATAATGTTAGTATTGGTGTTAGAGTTAATGATCCAATTCAGGACAAATTTAGCGCTATGTTAAGCAATCGTAGCACAATCTATTAGGAAGATCATACTATGGGAGGCTGGTCAATAACACTTTATGTACCATACATGTTAGAGATATGGTAGAAACCATACTCCTAAAAACATGTAGCACACGTAAAACCCAAGGAGGAATCAAGCACTAAGGCAAGGAGATTGGTCCATTACATCAATCATCCTTCATGATAACTTACGACAAACTTATGCATCAATCCAAAGTACCTCAAATGATCCATGATCAATTTGAAGGTAGATATGAAATGATGAAAGTTCATCAAGCATCAATCTAAACTTCATGAACAAGATGGAATCTTAATCATCCAATTGATCAAGAGGAAAGAAGAAGAAAAAAAGAAGGAGAAGGAGAGGAAGAGACCAAATTGAACCATGACTTTGATCAAGTTATCATCAAGATCAACCACCTATCTTGGTGGATTAGGGTTTCAACCTATCAACACCCAAGGTCCATTGATATTGATGAAACTTATGATCAAAAGTCATGATTCAAGGCACCAGAAGTCAAACAAAATTAAAAATTCAATAATAAACAATAAAATGCATTGAAATGATTTTTAAAATGAATATGAAGCATCTAAGCATCAAACAAAGGCTCAATAAAATCAAGATAGGTCAGAAACAAGTCAAGAATCATAAAATAGTTTTTGGAGATTTTTTAAAATGCATAAAAGTATTTTTAAACTAATTAAAATGCAAGAATAAAGAGAAAATTAATGAAAAATTGCAAATCATAAAATAAAATTGAGAAAAAAGCACACAAGGTAGGAAATATTTTTAGAAAATTATAGAAAAAAATTGAGTGAAAAAGGTTAAGGGAGCTATTTTTTATGATTTTTTTTTAAAATAAATGAGAATTTCAAAATAATTAAAATGAAATAAAAATGAAACAAAATACCATAGCCATTAAATCAGATCAAAGGACATCATACACACACACGCGCGCGTGCCCACCATATCAATTTTAAACACATCTAAGGGATCTGATCAAAAGGAACACGGTAGACCTTAAGTGAAATAATGTGCTAGATCAAATTTAAAATAAAACAAACTCAGGCCATCGTTGCGCACTTCTGGTCATCTTCTCCAGTGAGTTGCTCACCGAAGTTTGGCAAATGGCAAAGTTAGATCATGAAACTTATGCCATTGTGACAGTCTCATCAGTGTGATCTCAAACATATGCTTCATTCTCATTTATTGAAAGTGAGCATGGAGAATTTTGAAAAAACTCAATGAAAATGAAAACACGAAAAGTAAAATTAAATACCATAAGATCAACCAAAGCAAGATAAGTTAGGGGAAAACATCAGAGAATATCAAGCTACATTGTGGTAACTTGTTTGAGTGAAAACGAAGCCTCTAACTACCTTGTCCAAATACGACCAGAAGAGGCTGTAAGGTTGATTTGGTTAGCACGATTGAGATGCTCTCGAGGCTTAAGAATTGTTGCAATAGCTTCAGAAGATGCCGAAAATGCTAATGGAACCAAGAAATGGAGTTGAAATTGCTTAGAATTTGAAAACGAAATCTCAAAATTTCAGTGAAAAGTGTGAGCTCGAGCAGAGGTTTTGGGGGCTTTCCAAGCTTGAAATTGAGTGCAGAAGCTTCCTATATTTATAGCTAAGGTGAATGAAGCTCATACATATGGAAAATGGTTGCAAACCGTGTGAAATCATGTGCACCAAAAATGTGATAATTATTTGTTATTAAGTCACCAAAATGCAGCTCAATCCTTCTAATTTTAGGTTATTTTTTATCCTCAGGTATCACTTAACATCATCATGGACAAAACACATGCAAAGCTTAGCTCAATTTGGAGAATTCGTGATTTGCAAATTCTGGCCATGAGCAATTTTCAGTTCCATGAGGTCAACTTCAAACTAATGGGAAATCTTGTACACTTAACCTTTAATTCTCATTCTTTTTACAAAATGATCACATAATAACAAATAATACAATGCAAAAATAACGGTTTCATTTGGATGCTTGAGCAAAAATTTATGTCCTTGTAAAGTTGGCAGCATGACTTGTGATTAGAGGCCATAATAGTTCTAAGTCCAAAATGACCTATAATGTCTTCAAACTTTTCATAGCTTTCCAAGCATAATTGGCCTTTTATCCTTGAAACAAACACTTAGAGGTCATCAAATATGATAATTGGCAAAAAGAAGCGCCCATAAAAGTTGAAAATTGAGAGATTTATGATCTTTGGAAGTTAGGCCAATAACACTTGAATTTAGGTCAAATTTCACTAAGTCCACAAAGTGACCTCTAATGTATCCAAACTTTTGATGATCTTCCAAGCATAACTGGCTCTTGACTTGTGAAGATAAGTTGTAAGGGATGTCAAGAAGAGTCATTTGACCAAAGAAGCACTAAAAAATGTTAAAGTATGAAGAAGTTGTGATATTTGGAAGTTGGGTTTAGAATGTTGACTTTTTAGATCAAACCTCTTTGAACAAACTTGGAATATTGGACTTTTCTTGCATTTAAAGGTACATTGATGATCATATGAACTCAAAATGATGTATTGTTGATTGTCTTTTGATGAAACTTGCAATTGCTTGAGGAAGCTTATTGATGAAGGCATGGAAATAAACACATGAACCTTTGAAGTTTTCTTGAGAAACAAGCTATCAAACTTTGAAACATCTTTGATCAAATGGAATGGAATAATGCTTGAGACCATATGATTTGATATTAGAGGCCATGATTTGATGAATATACTTTGAAAATTAATGGTTGATCACACCTTGACTTGAGGAAACTCAAACCCTAGCTGAGGAGACAATCACTTGATCCTATTGATCCCAAACCCTACCCTGCAAAAGAAACAAAAGGGACAAGGCATATTTTTTTTTGTATTTTGATTAATGGTTAGTGAATTATAAAGTCGTCTTCCCTAGCTTTCACTCTCACTGATGAGAAAAGTTTGCCAACCTTCGCTCAACCATCGTCTACAAACAAGTTTGTGGTGGAAAATAGGCAACACCAAATGTTGATCCCCTTTGTGGTGGATGATAAACTCCTGGCCTTTCATGGGCCATACCCATGTGCGAAAACACACCCCAAGCATGTGCAAGAGTTCTTTTCTTGTTTCACTCCTGCTATCTCGCATCCTTTCGAGAAAAATAGTTACATCGACCTAAAATTTAGGGATCCCAATGCTCGAGTTTTTAGGTCGATGCCAACTCCTGGCAAAAAAGAGTATCTGGCTTAGCCCGACAAGGTCCAGAACAAATGCAAAGCACAATGGGAGAAAGCTGGCATTTTCGACGCCATTCAGATTTCGAGACAAGCTCACAAGTTCAATCTCTGCCAGCTCCTCGCGTCGATCTACTTCTGGGAGGGTTCGACTAACACCTTCCACCTTCCATGTGGCATGATGATGCCTACTCTCTTCGACATGGCGACCATTACTGGTATGTCTCCTTTGGGCAAAACTTTCGACCCTACCCTCTCTACTAAGAATTCATTCACTTTTAATCTTGTCGCCCTTAAATACTACATGAAAGACCATCATGTTAAGAACTCGGATGAGGTCTCAGACGAGGAGCACATTGCCTTCCTAACCCTCTGGATTTCGTATTACGTGTTTTTCCCTGGGTCTTTGCAAATATCCAAGAGTTACATCAGCTTGGCAATTCAAATTTATGAAGGTCGACAAGTTTCCTTGGCGAAGCTTCTGCTAGCCTTTTTTTTACCACTCTCTGGGTTTGCTTCGCTGAAGCTAAAGTTATTGCATTCCACCCCCAAAGCATTAAATCTGTCGGGCCCTATTTGGTTGTTGCAGCATTGGATGAATGCCACTTTCGAGCATCGACTAGGTGTTCCTGTGATGGAGCGTATCATGTGTCTGAAGCAGGATCGCCCCATCGAAGGTCTGAGGTTGGCAATGACCACTCATTAGGAAACTCCCGACAAATTTATCTTTCTGAAGTATATTAAGATGTTTATTGTCACTACCACCTTTGTTTCTGACCTAGCCCTCTTCGCGGATCGATGCTTTGGTCCGACTTGGTTTCGATATCCCTTCCCTGGTGTCTCCCCAAAGTATGTGGTGTAGTCAAACGCTATGTAAAGGGCATTTCTGACTCCCACGATGTTGTCTTTCAGGATCGAAGTTGGGTCTAAAGGGTATGGTTTTATGAACTATCAACCTAATTTGATGGCTCGACAATTAGGCTTAAGCTAGATGCTGCCAAAGTCATTAGTGTCTCGCTCGACAGATATCGCGTTGGCTGGTCAACCTTTGAATGTTGACGGCCACCTAGCCTGTCTCAAATTCCACAGGGCTCAACATCTTGAACTTCCTGCATTTAAGTTTCACAACTCCTTCTTCACCACCAAGGAATTCAACACATGGTGGTCTCGCTACCAGTGCCAGTACTTCGATAGCTCTGTCTTTCTCCAAAAGTTGCATGATACCTTCGCCGTTCTAGGCGGAAAACCCCCAGTTACAAAGCTAATCAAGTATGCTCCTATCGACACAATCCAAATTTCTGATGTTGAGGCTACTCCGCAAAATAAGCTAACCTCTTTTCCTCAAACTCCTTTTGTTTGAGAATCCACCAATGTTAACCACTTTGCATGCTTGTTCTCCAGGGTCGGAAGCATGCTTCGACCACTATAGCCGCTCCAACCAAACCCTCAAAGAAGACGAAAACGACTTTCACTTCAAAACCACAGGTATGCCACATGTTTTGAGGTTTTACGAGTTATTACTTCGACGGGCTTCTAACTTTCCTTGCTTCTTAGGTTTCGGAAGAGGTGTTGTCTGAAGTCGAAGCATCTGAGAGTAGTACTCACTCTTAAGTATTTTCTTCAGTCAAGACTTCGACGCCTGCTGCTCCGGCGAAGAAAAAACCAATTATCCTTGTCAAGAAGATGGCCTCGAAGGTTGTTTTCTCAAGTGACCAAGTCTCTGGTCTGTTACTTCGACTCTCTAGCCTACAGGTCATGAGGGCTTGACTCTGACTCCTCCTCCCCATCCAACAACACCTGATGTACCAACCATTTCTATTTCTTAGCTTTGTAATCCTTTCTTGATATTGACTTGGGGATTCTTTTTGTAGGGACCCCCCACTGAAGATTTGACAGAAACTCCTACCCGTCCGAGCCCTCCAAAACAGGATAAATTTCAAGGTTTCTCAGCCGAAGACAATTGGGATTCTGACATTCAAAATGATACAGATCCTGAACCTCGAAGGCTACTGCTGGCAACCCTGATACCCAGGCTGACGCGAATCAGGAGACTTCGACGGCTGCTGTTGGCAACCTGCCTAGGGAAGATGATCCCAACCTACGATCTTTTGTTGGTGGTTCCTTTGACCAAACCTTGCAACACACCAGTTCCAACAGGTCTCTTAGTCCTGGCGAAATTCTGGCCCTGAGGGAAAAGAATCCAATTGAGACTCTAAGAAGGCTTCAAAATCTTCGACAAGTATCCGCTGACTCTAGAACCTCTGCCTCAGTCCCTATTCCTCCGCTGGAAATGGACGCCACTGTTTCCCTCAAACTTCAACAACTTAGGTCTTATTTGTTTGAGAATGAATTCTTGATTGTGGTTGAAGAAAAATCTATGCTAGGGACTGACGTGCTTAAACTCATTAAAGAGATCTCTCAATATTCCATTCCTGATTCATTGGCTCAGTACTTGATTAATTTTGAGGCTTTCTTCAGTCAACTCAATAAGGATCCTGCTCTTCGATGACATACTGATTTCCAGATCAAAACGAAGCGGAATGAGATGAGGATGGACTGGGATCGCATCGAACTTTGTTAGAAGAAGCAGACTAATTTTGAGACCGAACGTCAAAAGCGTCTCGACAAACATCAGGCCTTCGACTAGCAAATATCAACCTATCAAGCCCAAATATATGAGCTCAACAAAAAGATTTCCGAAGTCCAATAACAGAAGGTTTTGCTGGATTCGTTTGAAGACCTTCCGTCTCAGGACGTCATCAACCAAGAAGTCCTTAAAAGGATTGCCCATGGCGAGACAGTCCTACAAATCAAGGAACATATTGCTCATCTAGTGGAGAAGAAGGCTCGTCTGGATAACCGAATTGCATATGAGACTACTCTCATGGAAGACTTTTAGTCTAGATTCCCAGCTTAATTATTTGTCTTATCCAAATGATGTAACTTTTGAATTTTTACTAGCCATTTTGTACGCCGTTTTCGGCCTTCTATTAATGAAATGTTTCATTTTTCTTTGATTTAAACCTCTTGGAGCATGGGTTTATATTTTTCAAATACTTTCTATTTACTCTTAAGATTCGTCGATCAACACCTAACTCTTGAATTTCATAGGCATTATTTGTTAATGTTTGGACCACTTGGAATGGTCCTTCCCAATTTGGAGAATATTTCCCTAACTCATGGTCCTTTCGATCCATAGGTAGGATCACTTTCCGTACATAGTCATTTACTGCAAAGGTTTTTGCCGTAACCTTTTTATTGTATGCCCTAGACACTCGCGCATTTTGTCGTATCAGCACGTCTAAAGCGGTCAACCATTCTTCATCTAATTCGAACGTCTCGTTGAACATCATGCTCCAATACTGTTCTGAAGGGATTTCGTTCTTCGGTTGTACCCTTAATGACTGCAAACTGATTTCTACAGGCAACACAACTTCATGGCCAAACGCTAGACGAAAAGGCGTTGAACCTGTCGCATCCTTAGAGGATGTTCGATAAGCCCATAAAACCTGATCTAGTGTTTTGTGCCAGTTCTTAGGTTTTTTGGAAATATGTTTCTTGATCAGCCCAATTACTACTTTGTTAGGAGCTTCGACTTGCCCATTCTCTTGGGCATAGTAAGGTGTAGAAGTGACTAATTTGAAACATGTTTCAGCTGCAAACTCTTGGATTTTCTGTCCTAGGAAAAATGATCCCTGGTCCGTCGTAATAGTTTCTGGAATTCTAAACTTGTAAATAATATATTTTTGAATGAAATCCATCACGGCCTCTTGGTCGACCTTGATTAACGGTACGACCTCTATCCATTTCGTGAAGTAATTTATCCCTATTAGGATAAACTTTTGTTGTTTCGATAACGCTAGTCGGATCTCACCTATAATGTCCAGCGCCCAACCTCGAAATGGCCAGGGTTTAATGATTTCATGCAATTCGCTAGCTGGGGCATGTTGGATATTCGCGTGCCTCTGACACTCCTGACATCCTTTGGTGAAGTCAGTACAGTCCTTTAACATGCTTGGCCAATAGACACCTTGTTTGAATCGTAGCCACTTCATTTTTTGGCCGACTTGGTGAGCTCTACAAGAACCACCATGTACTTCTAATATCGCTAGGTATGTCTCTGTATCACCTAAACATTTGAGTAACACCCCTTCAAGAGTCTTTTTTCAGCAATTCGTTGCCCATACGGACATAGCTCAAGGCCCTATACTTAACTCTCTTGTCGGTGGTTCTAGCTAGATTTTATAAGAATTCCACGATTGACTTTCGCCAATCTGACCTTGTTAAATTATCGACGGTGAAAACTTCCACATGGTCGAGGGCCTCGTCTGAGATTTTCGCTTCATCACCCTTTGAGGTCAATACATGGGGTGATGGTGAAAGGTTTAACACTACCTTTCTTCAGACTTCGACAAAGTCCCTTAGCTTGTCGCTCGACACTTTATACCCCGACGCAATCTGGGCTAACTCATTAGCCTCTTGATTCTCTATCATAGGCACGTGGGTGATGCTGACTACCTTAAAGTGCTCTAACAACTGGCTTGCCATTGCGAAATATAGTAACATATGCTCTTTAATGCACTTGTATTCTCGTGTGATTTGTTTAATTACTAACTCCAAGTCACCCTAGATTTCAACCTTTTCTGCCCTCAAATCTTTCAAGATTTTGAGGCCAGTGATTAGAGCTTCGTATTCTACTTCGTTATTGGAATGTCTCCCATCTACCTGACATTTAAACTTAGTCGGAATCCCCTTTGGGGATAATATTAAGACTCCAACACCACCGTTTCTATGACTAGAAGCGTCGAAATATAACTTCCAAGGGTTTGTGTCGATCATGTTTACTGATGGCTCGACTATTGTATGATCTACAATGAAATCTTCCACAATTTGGCCTTTCATGGCCCTCAAAGGCATGTAAGTCAAAGAGAACTCAGTTAATGCAAGAGCCCAATTCCCAATTCGACAATGTAGAATGGATTTACACAACATATGTTTAATAATATCAAAATGAGATGAAACATAAACATCAACTGGTTTTATATTGCTTTAATTTCATACATGAGAAGTACAAGCATATGCATAATTTCTCAATCATCGTATACCTAGTTTCAGTATCTAACAAGATTCGACTGAGGTAGGAAATGGGTCTTTCGACTCCACCGTCATGCTCTTGAGCTAACATACTTCCTATGGTCGAATTGGACGCAACAATATACAACTTCATGCTCTTATTTCTACTAGGGGAAATAAAATGGAAGGCTTTGTAAGATATCCCATGATAGCGTCGAAACCCTCTTGTTACTCTTGCCCCCAGTGAAACTCACTTTCCTTCTTGATTCTGAGCAATGGCGAGAAAGCCTTCGTCCTGCCACTTAGATTCAAGATGAATCTTCTCAAGAAGTTTATTTTCCCCAACAAAGACTGTAGTTGCTTCTTTGTCGAATGAGGCTTGAGATCCAATATTGCCTTTGTTTTGTTCTGGTTGATCTCGATGCCTTTTTTGTGCACCACGAAACCCAAAAACTCTCCTGCATGTACACATAAAGCACAATTTAGTGGATTCATTTTTAATCCATATTTCCTCATTCTCTCGAAGGAGCGTCGAAGATGGTCCAAATGACCATTTTCAAATGAAGATTTTATCACAATATCATAAATGTAAACCTGCATAAAGTTTTCTATAAAGTCATGGAACATGGCATTCATAGCTCTTTGATAGGCTGCTCCGGAATTTTTTAAACCAAACGACATTACAACCCATTCATATGTTCCCAAGGCCCCTGGGCATCGAAATTCTGTTTTGGGCACATCGTCTTCTGCTATGAAAATCTAGTTATAGCCAGAATATCCATCAAGCAGACTGAGGTATTCGAAGCCTGTGGCTGAATCGACTAATATCTCTGCCACTAGCATCAATTACTCATCTTTTGGAGTCGCATTGTTCAAGTCTCTAAGGTCTATAAAGACTCAAAGCATTCAATTTTTCTTAATGACATGTACAATATTAGCTAACCATTCGACATACCTTGCAGTTCTAATGAACCGACTTTTGAGTAACCTTTCGATTTCTTGCTTAATCTTCACTGTGATTTCCGGAGCAAACCTTCGAGGATGTTGCTTTACTGGCATTTTTCTCGGTTAAATAGGTAGGTGGTGTTCCACCACGCCCCGACTCAGACCAGGCATCTCTCCATAATCCCAGGCGAAGCAATTTTTGTATTCCTTCAACAGTTCGACTAGCTTCACCTTCATTCTCGACCCGACTCTGGTGCTTATATACGTCGGCCTCTTTGTAACCTCATCTCAAAGATCTATCTCCTTGAGTGGTTCTTGCACTTGCATCTTCTACAACTCGTCAATGGGATTTTTTCGAACCTCAAAGGCTCATCATCGGAGATACAATCTAGCCTCTGGCTTTCTGAAGCTGTTGTCTGGCCTTTTCGGCCCTCTTTAAAGTTTTTGTCTTTGGCCTTGACTTCCAAATTTTGTAGTCTCTCGGCCTCTAGTACTGATTTTCTCCTATTTTCATCCAGATAAGCCGAAATTCGAGCCAGGCTTTATGACTCAGTGGTCATCTCCATCGACCTCATGCCACCCCGTGGGCGGATTCACCTCTTCAGGCTCCATTGCCTATTCAACGCCCAAATAAATCCATAATCTGGATCTAAACTTAGGAAACGGTTTAAATTTTTGATAGAGGTGTAAACTTCTGCCTTGTCGTCACATGGTGCGACATTTGCTAAATGTTGGTCAAAGGATTTCTTCACGCCCTTCAATTCATCTGCCTTGTAGTAGCTCTAATCAGCTTTGATATTTTCCACAATGCCATCTTTCCTCCAAATAATTAACCTTTGGTGTAAGGTTGATGTCACTGCCCCTATTCCGTGGATTCATTCTCGTCTCAACAGCAAGTTAAAGTTGGCTTTGGAATTTATCACCATAAACAGCGTCGATCGCGTGGTCGTCCTAACAGCCAGTTCGACTTCAATCACTCCTAATATATTACTGGTTTTCCCCTCGTAGTTGGACAAAATAATATTGTGTTGCCGAAGATCAAAATCACACTTTCCCATCTTTTTGAACAAAGTATGAGGCATCAGATTGACAATTACCCCATCATTAATGAACACTTTGTTTACTGGCATCCCATCCACCTTTGCTCTTATGAATAACGACTTCAGATGATACATTATTCCTGGACTGGGCTTCTCAAAAGTGCCCTTTTTCTCCTCCATCACACCGATGTTCATAACATAGTAGCACAATGGTTTGTCCTCACCATTTTCGCCTGGTACAAAATCTTCCTCAACCTCAGAATCCTACGATAATCTATCGTATTGTGTAGGTAACACTGGCACGATCTCACAATTGATAATAAAGTCTTCGCCATAGATGTCGTCGACCATCTCATCTTCCAGTGAAGTGGTGTATTCAGGCTCTTCATCCAATTGAGGAGTGTACACTGGCTCTTCGTCTGACTGGGGGGTATATTCCAGATCTTTGTCTTCGATCACCAGAGTATACTCCGTCTTTTGGGTTGATACCACCTCTTTTTCTCCTGAGGGCTCGACAGTCATGGCAAGCGTTTGATTCGCCACGATTCTTTCTTTAACGACCAGCCTTCCCTTGGGATAGTCTCTCTTCTGCCCCGGTGTCTCGACAGGTTTCAACTGCGACGTCGAAGCTACCTTCCCAAATTTCTTGTTTCTCTGATAACGCCTTCATTGTGTCCTGGTCATAGGGTTTTTCCCTTTGTAGTTAGGAGAAACCATATAGCTTCGGGGTTTAGTTCTTTCTTGAGGGTTTCTGGCATCTGCCCCCAGGTCAAACACTCTCTATTTTGGCCTTTTGACCCCTTTCTGATTCACTGGTTCCACCCACTTCTCTTGTGGAGTATTTGACGGGGGAATAAAGGTCCTGGGTCGAGGTTGATGGGATTGTCTCCTAAAATCTTTGTTTTGTTGAGGAGCTCCCGTTTTGTCAACCACAAATCTTGGGATGGAGGTCTCTTGACTCTCCTTTACCTTCTTCTTGTCAGCCTCATACTTTTCAACAGTTTTTTCGTCAAAAACCACATTGCACCTTAGACATAGAGCAGCCTTTGACCCTTTCACCCTACATTTTTCCTGGAAATCGGTTAACCCTTCTCTGGGTTGGGGGCACACTGCTTTAAGTGCCTCTTCATCCTTCGCATCGAAACCATCAGTAGTTTCAACCATCATGCATTCTGAAGGTTCAGCAATCATGGCCTCGTTGAAACCCTCAGTAGCCTCGACCATCATGCACTCGAAAGGTTTAGCATACAAAGCCTCCTCAACCTTCAAGGGATCCGTATCCACCTGCATCTTTGGCTTCTCACCAAACTGAAGCCTGCCCTTTTTCAAAGCATGTTGCGCCAAATCCCTAAAAATAACACATTGAGAGATTTTATGACCAAGAAAATTATGAAATTTACAGAATCCCCTTTTTTTCTTTTGCTCTAATGGGGGATTTTTTAGGCCTTGAGGCACAATAGTTTGCCCGTCTTTGACCAATAAATCAAATATTTAGTCACATTTGGTTATATCGAAAGTATAAGTTTTTGCAACGAGTTTATCTATTTTTTCACCTTTGGCAGGATTCTTCCCGTTCGATGGTTTCAATAATTTGTAAGTGTAGGGAGGTCTTGGCTTGAGCTCAGCCACGTTGACCTCGCTCTCATCGACGATCTCTTCGTCGTCAGAAGAGAATGAATCTGCATGCGACGTAAGACACTTTCTCTTTTTTGTGGTACTTACCAGTTCTGGCCTTTTTAGCCTTCAGCCGTTCGATTTGACGAACTCTATCAGCCAATTGGGCCATGTCCCTAAGGTACTAAGTGTCTAACGTTTTCCTAATGGAATAATCTAAACCCCCTGCAGCTATTTTGACTAGCTCGAGTTCAGGGACTTGATTAAAGCATCTTGCTTTCAAAAGTCTAAACGTGTTGAGATACTGGTCAATTGACTCGGAGGCCTTTCGTTTGATGCTGGCCAACTCTTTCAAGCTTATTTTTGAGTGTCCCATATAGAATTGTTCATTGAACAATCTCTCCAACTGTGCCCATGTATGGACGGACTGTAGAGGAAGCGCCGTGAACCAAGTGAACGCATTTTTCGTGAGGGAACTTGGGAAGTATTTCATTTTTAAATCCTCGTTATTTGCTATGTCTCCAGCTTCAGTTTGATATATGGCAACGTGTTCGACGGTTGACTCCTCGATGTCCTCAGCGAAATTGGTAAACTTTAGAACCTTCCATCCACTTAGCAATTCCGTTTGTAAAACAAAATCTGGTAATGGGGACGAATATGTTGGCCTTTGCAGGCCAGGTTTCACACTATTTCGCACCATAATTCACTCGACAATGGCCTCTAGGTTTTCTCCCCAGCCATTGCATCCTGCCGAACCTGCCTAACCACCTGGTCAGGGTCTTGGGTTCTATTAACCAACACGACGAGAGGCCATTGGACCACCCTAGGCATTGGTTCGATCACATGGGGTTCCTGATCGATTGTCCCGTTGAATTTCTCTTCGTATCAGACCGGTGCCTCTGATTGAGGTGGGGTCCTCTGACGAACTTGTGCCCTAGGAGCACCCAAGAAGTCACCTATTATGGTCATCTGAGTTGCCAGTTATTGGTAACTCTGAGTCGAGTCTTGAATTAATGGCCTTAAAATGGTCCCCATTTTTCGAGTCAGCATATGGATCATTTCGTGGTTACTTTCGTCTATCTGTTGTCTCATAACCGCGACGAAACTTAACGTAAAGGTTGGGATTGCCGGGGGTGGAAAACCCAGCCCTGTAGTTCGACCAAGTGGGTTCCCCAAGGGTCCCAATCCATGGTAAGGGGAAAATGCCGAGGATGAACTTTCACCAAACGTCGAACCACTCCCATGCATACTTGCCATCAATTAAGTTGGCATTCCAAAGTTTTGGTCCCTACCATACATGGGTAAACTGAAACTGGGCATAAATGGCCCTGAAGTTCTGACCACCGTTGCTCTTATTACTTCAGGCCGACATGGTGACTATGTTGATCCATTATGAGCAGTCGACACGACAGTCATAGTGTGAGTGCTAACAATAGTTGCCTCAGATATGACTGTATTTCCTCTAGAGGATTGCTCCTCATTTGGAATGGCATTTCGTGGATCTACCATTTTTTACCACTACGTAACTACATATATTTAATTCAACATGTCCTAGTGGGCATGCCAATTTGTTCGCCAGCGCCTCTGGCGAACAACCTCTAGCCTCTTATTGAAGTTTACTTGCAGGATCGGATACAAAATCCTAGATTAAGTGTTAAGTATAGGCTTGGTGTTTGAGTACTGGGGTTTAAAGTGGTAGATGAAATGATATGATTAAAATGATAGATGTAAGACAAAATGGTACAGAGAAACAAACAAAAGAAACAAAGCTAATAGAAAACAAATTGTTTAAGTACAAGAATGGACGCATGCATACATTTGCATAGAACTGACTTATTTCTCTCACGCGATGGTACTTTGAGTATACTCCTCTCAAATGTTTGCAAAATGCGACCTCTAGAAGAAAAATTGAAACTTCCTTAAATGGGCCTAAAAAGTGACGGTTACTTTACTGTCCACCGTCCCTGGTCTACCACGTGTCTACACACGTATGCCCACTATCTGTGTAACTTCCCATGTTTTCGTCTGCTACAACTGGCTTATTCGCCTGAAGCCTTTGGCCTTCCTTCGACTTTGACTGGGATAGCTATCTGTCGCGGTGAAAATTGGATACCATAGTTATTTGTTAACTAGGATCGCATTTTTAATGTCACCACCGTCTTTGATTTTATCCAAGGGAAGGGAGAAAGACCGAATACCCACAATGCAATGCAAATGCACTAAGATTCTAAGTTTGGGGGTTGGTTATACCTAGGGAAGGTGTTAGCATCCTAGATATCTGTAGTACTCTACAGGAACCTCTTGATTAATTATTCTCTTTATGTTATTTGTTATCTATTTTGATAAGGGTTTAAGGGTAGGAAAAGAAGATGAGTCATCATCTTAAGAAAGACCACCACACTTTTGAAAACGTTTGAATTTTTGTGGGGTATGGGATTGTATGTCCCTTTCTTTGAGATGATTAACATCTAATTCCCTTGTGTGGAGAATTAGGTGGGCTAAAGTTTGATTAAAAATCAAAGTAAAGGGGGGACTAACCTAGGAAATCAATCCTAAGTTATCTAATTGACTTATCTTAGGGTGTCGATTATGATGCAAATGATATGCACCATGCACAATAACATGGTTATCATGCATGGGATTTTCCCTTGGATATTTTATGCGGTTAATTATGTTATTTAGGCGAGGGTGCTAGCGAAGTGATGCTAGACTTGTGTCTGGTGACCAAAAGGTTGAATGCGATGCCCTAAGGCGATCGACTTACATGGGTAGAAAGTGGGCTCGACGTTGGATCGAGGATTTTTATATTTTGAAAGGGTTTAGAGCATAAACATAAATTAAGTAAAGAACATACAAGCAAGCAAACGAAAGTTTACACACGAGCGTTCACGAACCTAGGACTAAGCGAGAGGTTTCTAATCCGGGGACGATTTTGTTAAGAAAAGTTGATTTTAGTCTTAGAAGTTAATATTAGAGATTATTGTTATTATTAAGAAAGGTTAGAAAAAATTATAAAATTAATCATAAAAGGGGATTCTCTTTTTTTTTTTTTTAACTTAGAGTTTTAACCAAGGAAAAGATTATTAAAAGGGGTTTTTAAAAAAAAGGTTTTAATGTTAATATTATCTTAAATTTTAAAAGTATAAAAACTATTGTTTCTTTAAGAAAGAGGAAAGGTTGGAAAAGGTTTCCCTTTTTTTTTTAGGTTTTTTAATTTTTAGATAAAGAAGTTAGAAAAGATTATTATTATACTAAAATTAAATTACACAAAAGAAAAGTTAATCAAAGGGATTTTCTTATAAAAGAAGGCTTTATTTTTTTAAAATTAAAAGAGTATTATTGATTAATCTTGAAATTGTATTGGGAGTTAGTGAGATCCTTCTAAAAGATTTTTGTAATATTTTAACGATTTATTAAAGTTTTTTTTATTATAATAAATGAAAGGTTTTAGTTCTTTTTAAAAAAACTTCCTATTATTTAAAAAAAACAAGTTTTATTTATTTTACAAAAAAACGCTTATTATCATGAAAGAAAAAAAAAGTTTTATCTCTAGAAAAAGAATTTATTTTTTAATATTATAAAAAAGACGTTTTAATTTTAAAACAAGTTATTCATTAATAAGATGAAATAAAGTTTTTATTATTAAATCTATTATTATTATTTTTTTAATAAAACGTTAGCTATTTAAAAAAATTAAAAAAAGTTTTGTTAAAAAAACCAAAGAAAAAAAGGTGTCCGGCTTCACTCTCTCTCTGTCTCTCAAACGTATCTCTCTCGTTACTCTCTCTCTCTCTCCGAAAAAGAACTTAGGGTTTGAGAAAACCCAAATGGCGCCGTCGCTCAAATCTCTCATTTTCTCTCTCGATCTCTCACGGTCAACCAAGCAAAAGCCCCTTTCCCATGGTTCCCGTCCCCGATTTCACTAATATGAGATGATTACATATTACATTATATCGAAATTTAAAGCAAGAGCAAGGAAGAAAAAAAAGGTTGCCGTCAACGGTGGCGACGCCGCGGGTCTCGTTCAGGGAAGATCCCCTTCTTCTTCTTTCACCATTATGCGATTTGAACTGTTTGACTTGTCTGCTTCTTTTTGTACCTTGAATGCGTTCTTTGAGATGATAGTGACTAAAAGCCTATTCTTTTGAATCTCCGTATTTGTGTGGGTTTGGGAAATGGTGATGATGTTGTTGCTACGCTTTTTTTCTGGTTTCTTCGTGTAATTTTTTTCGTCCCCTTTTGATGGAATATGAGTCCCCTTTTATAATGGCCAATGATGAGTAGCAAATTAATTTAGCGTGAAATCGTTGGAAAGTTTTGAATGTTGGCTGATGCGATTTGATTTGGTGACTTGAAATCTTGATTGCTGTGTTGATTTTGTTTAATTGCCATGATCTGATTTGGGTTTTAATTCGGAAAGTTTGGAACTGATGATTTTGAAATATGATTTGCTCGTTGTGGTTTGGAAAAGGATTCGACCGTTGTCCTGTTTATTTTAGGAAGGTATTGATGTTGGTGGTATCCCTTGATATTGCCCATCAATCCTTTTGAAAGTGATGAGAAACTTTCTGATTTGAAAAATATAGATCTGAGGCCTGACTTAAAACGCAATAATTTCCTTCTCACTCAATACTCATAACTCTCCCTTTCCTTTTCTTTGAAAACTTGTTGGATTCGTGTCTGACTTTTCCTTTTTGAATTTCAGTGTCTGAAACTAATTTTGGAATCATAATGAAGGTGTTTAGTCCTTATTTTGGAATGAATCAGAAAGTGATTAATTCATTGAAACCTGCTGTAAACGTGTTTTGGATTGGTCTAATCATGTTTTAAGTTATTTTGGAAAGAAAATGAATGTGTTTGGAATTATGTTTGATTATGTCAGCTGGCTGTAATCCTAATTTCCTCTTCTGATTTTCTTTTAACATGTCGAGCAATTTTCGTCAAAATCAAATTTAGTATCCTGATAGCCAGAAGTAGCGATGCAACCTTTAGTACTTTCACCATTTGGAACAGCATTGGAATCATTATTTGCAATATCCACAAAGAGAGACTTTGATCAGCAGCTACGTAGATGGAAATTAAAGGTTAGAACTATTTGTGGCAACTTGAACTCATTTCTCACACTATTTTGCAATTGCCTCCTATTTTCATAATGCTTTCAGTTCCTTTGTACTCTTTGTGATTTTTGAATTAGAACCGTAAATGCAACCCTGTATATTGTGTGTTTCAGGTCAACAGATGGCTTCTTTCTCCTTCTCATGTATGCATTTTGGAGCAAACCGGACACAATGTACTCGGTCTCTTGATTGACTTTGCTGCCACTGAATCTTGTTTCAATTGGCCCTGGATGATTCTAAATGAGGGTATGCACATGAAGCTTCAAAACATCTTGCTTTCTACTGCATTTATTTTGGTGGAGGCTTGGCATAATGAGGCTAAGATGGTGATAATGTGAGTTTTGCCACTTCCTTAATTGTATCATCGCATTATTGTCTTACTATCATGAACTATGAATCTTTATACCAACTTATCATCTTGTATATTTTGAACTCAGCGTGCACTTTGTCTAAAAAAATGGACTTGTTATAGAAAACGTGAGATTGTCTTGAAATGTCTTGGATATATCTAATCCCATGATTAATGATGATTGAAATGTTCTGATCTTTTCGATTTCTTTTAACAGGTTGGTTCTTTGGAAATGGCTCTTGTATCCTTTTGAAATTATGAACTAAATAATTTTGGTTTTGTAGGAATTGAGGTGGAAGCATGGGCGTAGCATGGATTTTTTGACTTTCGATTCGGGATCACTTAATTGGCATAGAAATCGGGTGGCTTTCCATTGTCAATGTAGTTAGGTTATTGTTGCTGAACAAATTATGTTTGGAGTGTGACTTTGAAGAGATGATGCGAGCTGCATTGTTAAACCGGTAATATACTTCCCTGGCCTTTTCATTTTAGTTGCATTTCCATTTCGATTGTAGTGATCGTATTGTCAATTTCTTTCAGATGACAATTGTTGAAACCAGCAGTAATTCTTCGAAATGATGGCGAGCTTCTTGGTGTGACTTGCAAGACTTTTGGCTACCATTTTAGTAGTTTGTTGCCATGGCAATGCGACGAAGGCGTCTTTGTAACCGTTAGAATATGTTGCAACGTTTGATGAGATAGGTGCGAGAAGCTGCCTTGAGTCACCAACCATAATACATTGGGTTCCACTTGATTTTAGAAGCTGGAGGATAATTAGTAGCCGGCTCCATTACAACAACATCTTGAAGAATGACATTTTCCCGGAGCAGATTCTATCCACTTGCTCTACTGTTACTTCCTTCTACTTTCAAAACTAAATTGGCAGTATATTAATTTGTGTGAATAGCCACACACACCAACCTTCTGCCTCAAT
Organism: Lathyrus tuberosus; assembly: GCA_022829125.1. Lineage (NCBI taxonomy): Eukaryota > Viridiplantae > Streptophyta > Magnoliopsida > Fabales > Fabaceae > Lathyrus > Lathyrus tuberosus. The sequence continues at coordinate 324,089 of JALAZF010000018.1, forward strand.
ATTGCCTTTTGGTAACTTTGTATAATGGGTTTTGTGAATTTAGAGCTTTGGGCTTTGTAACATAGAAATTCTTGCATGGGAAACTCATCACTTGTACCATGAGCATAACCTTGGATTTATGAACATTGAAAATGGCGGTTTCGAATCCTCTTCTATGTATCCTTATAAGACTCGTTTCCTCCATTTTGGCTGAAACTGTTTGTAATATCTGTAATCTCATAGGCCTTTTACCAAGTAGACTTAAAATGTCATTGCCTTGTAAATAACTCGTGAGTCTGAAATTACTAAATCTCCAATAATTAATTTTAAAATTAAATTGATTTTGCCATGCGAGTTTCCTTGGAATAGTGCCATGAATTTAAGGAGTACCCACTGAAAATTGAATATTGAGCCATGGAGATAGTGTTGAATCTTATATCACAAACTTCAATTGAAACAAAACAAATGACTTGGAGCTTGAAATGAAACCAAACAATGTCTTGCGCTTTTAATCTTAGTTAAAGGGACTTGAACCAAATTGAAACTTCAATGAAAATTGCCTTGTAGATAACTCTTATATTTAAACATGCATTTGAAATTTGTAGACAACATGTTATGTATTTCCAAGAGTTTTGGAAAATATAAGAAATGAGCCTTTGTAGTCTTGCCGCAGCGATATGGATTAAAACTCATAGTCGAGCAGGATATAATAGCATCCACCTCTTTATCAATAATGCAACAACGAGAATTTAAGAATTCGTAAGGACTTCCAAACTTTTATTAATGGTCAAAATATCTTGAACATTTAAATTCCAAATGATCTTCAAACTTGCTTGAAGCATATCTGACAGCTTCAAGAATATAAATATTCTTCTTGAAACAGATGACATGCGCTTCATACTGGAACCAAATGAATTAGAATCATGGGAATGAAGTAGGAATTTTAAACTTGGACTTGTAAACTTGTAACGAATCAACGAGCTTGAATTTGCACTTTGGAAATCAACCTTCTACTTCCTCTTGTAATGTAACTTGCCACACAAACAATGACCAGTCTTAGGGGACCAAATTCCATATCAGAAGGTATAAGGACTTAATCTTTGGCGGGGGGAAAAACTGAGGGATCTTGAGGGGGAAAAGGCTTGGTAGTGATTTGGGATCAAAAAGGTGAGGGCACAATCTCACAGGACCAGAGAACCTCCACAATCACACACACAACAGAGCCTTCTAGACCTCGAGCTTTCCGCAGCAACACCTGTCCTTAAAAACACACAGACGAAGCTAGACAAAGCGGTTAGTTATGCACGGACGATGGACCTAAGATGTTATGCAAAGAGAAAAACGGGGATCTTAGGGTCAAAAATTAGGGTGCGACACTATCTGTCGAGCCTGCCTCAATGTTCTTCCGACGGGGTAGGCTGTCGAGGCTTCTTCGACCTGATTTTGCAAGATGTCCCGTCGAACCTGTTTTTGCTTTCTTGGTCGAAATTTTCCAGCTAACACTTTCACTTGAAAAAAGACCAAATACAAGCTGTCTCCGCTAAAGGGACTGCCACCTGCTGGGAATTAGGAATCAATAACTCTACCGGGGATCCTCAAGAGAGATACGGGCAAGTTAGATTGCACATTAGACTTCTCAAATAAAGAGACAACCATCTGTTGGTGATGTCGTACCTGTCATGCCCCAAATTTTGACCACCAAGATTTCCCATTATTTTGAGAATCATCACCATAATATGGATGTACCTTCATGCCTCATCAATCTCCTCAAAGATGGTTGAGCATTCACCACAATTAAGAACTAGGGTTTTGAGCCCTTTCAGAGCACTTAGGAAAAGGATCAATCAAGAGTTGACATGATATTCAACTTGTATAACCTCTCCAACACCCATAAAGGATCAATAAGTCTCCCATACCAAGGATCAAGCACAGAAGTTGCCACCTTTCAAGTGGTTTGAGCTCTAAGCACCCGATGTCACCAAATTAGGGTTTTGTCGACTGAGGCCTCCAGAGTGAAATTTTCATAGGGGATTGAGCCAAGGATTCAAAATATGACTAAATATGTTCAAAATAACCCTAGGAATCCCTTTGCAAAGTTAAAACACCCTCAGAGATTGCATTCTCCAAAAGTCGGGAATTAGGGTTTCTCCACGACGAACCGCTTCGGAGCCAAAAGTCAAAACATGACTTTTTTGGGAAAAATGATCCTTATGACTCATACTTTCATAATATATGATTTATAATGTCATTTGAATAATAATTGATCAAGAAATCATGATAACTTGTAAAAGGGGTAATCTTGAAAATTTGAAAATTTTTCTAAGTTACTAAATTTGAATGGGTTTGGTGCCAACTTCCAAGGACCATAACTTTTGATCCAAGCAGCCATTTTGAGTGATCCAAAGCCTGATTTGTAGGTCTTCCTACATTCTACAAAAGCTTCAACTACCTCAAACTCCTATTCTTCATGGATTTTTAGTTATGGATGGATCAAAGTGGCAAAAAAATCAAAGATTAAACACTTAGTGAAAACTGCCTGAGTTTTCAGCCTTGAACATCAATGTTCATGAGGATTTTTCAGTTGGATTCAAATAGTTTCAAGACAAACTATGATCACATATGGATTGTATCATGTTAGGGCTTTCTAAAAAGCACAAGAGCTTTCCATAACTCCATTTGAGCAAGGAGATATGATCCTCCCCAAATGGCACTTTCCAACTGTCATGTACAAGGCAGTTTTGTGCACTTTTGCTCTAGCTGGCCAAATTGTGCAACCTTAAGCCTTGTCACACATCTGAAAACATATACATATCTTATCCAAGCAAGTACCTCTGATCCACAAGCCTTGCAAGTTAAGGCACCACCCCTTTTGGCATGTGGAATTCAATGTTCCAAATCCAAAAACTCCAATTTTGTTTCAAGGCATTCAAGAGGTGCATTGAGGTGGCATGGACTGAGTCTTTAATCACTGAATGAGTCAAGCCTTATCCCTGCAACAGAAGACCATAGGCCTGTGCTCTAATCTCAAGTCAATGATCATGGAAGAGTAGAATTCCTTTATGCAACCATTGGCCAGAGACCTGTACCAGTTGCCATTCACTATTGCTTACAAAACAAACTTGCTCTACTATAAATAGAACTCATTTGTGATCAGTTTGAGTACACCAAATCACCCAAACTGATGCTTTCCTAAAAATCTCTCTTTCACTCAAAAAAAATACCTTATCTTGCAAGTCACTATCGGGTTTTGCATTTGAGAACAATTATGTCCAAACCAATGATGCAAACACATAAACAACATCTGGAACATTAGAATCAGAAAGTGGTATCCCATTTGCTCAAGTTCAAGAACCTGCTGCAGAAGGATTCGAGCTGGTCAGACCAAGAAGTTTCCAACCACTCCAAGCATTCAAACACATTCCTTGACACCTAAGGAAGATGTCCAGATCATTGAAACACATCTATAACATCTCCATCATCAAGCTCGATCACCAGCTGCAAGAGGTAAGCCTAAAGCCTTCAAACTCTATATTCCATGCATCATAAATGAATTTTTGAGTTACCATCTTGTTCCTGCATGTATATAGAGTAATAACCCTCAATCAATTGCCATGAATCAATCGTGTATGGAATTTCATTGTGTTCATGCTGAAACTAGGGTTCTTGAGGTTATCCTTTGATTTCTCACTCCATACTTAATATAAATGCAATTAATCTATATGGTTGTGATCCTTGTTCAAAAACAAACAAGATTGGTGTTTGAATTGTGCAAAACCATTGAGTAATCAGAGAGAAAAGTGAGAAAATGCAAATCTGCAAAAAACAAGGTTGCGTGTGTTCTTCCCTTGACCGTTGGCGCCATAATCCAAATTTTCAAATATTTGAATTTTTGATATTTTATTTAATTGATTCAAAAATTAATTTCTCTATGAGTTTTTATGTTTTTGGATTGATTCTTTTTTCAAAATTCATAAAAATGTTAAAATATTTTATTCTACAAAAATTTCACAAAAATATTATTTATTTGATATATTTAATATTTTCATATTATTTTTTATTTGTTTTTAACATTTTAAAAATATTTCTTTTCTTGATTTTTCAAACTCAATTGATTTTTAAATCATTCTATGGATAAAACATGATTTTTCAAACATTTATCCTAGATCATAATTTGTTTTACACATATTTGTTAATTTTGATCATTTTTATTTGAATTTTTATTCAAATAAAAATACATTTTTAACAAAATTAGGGTTTTGATCATTCACACCCTCACAAATCTTTTTCTAGAACACTTTGGGCCTCTAATAGAGTGTAAGACCCATCCCTTGTAAACAAAAACCTTTTTGGGCCTCAGTCATTGTATAAGTCCTAGTATGATAAAAAATCTCGGCGAGATTGTAACACCCCAATTCCCATCGCGAATAAATAATACATAAATAATATCAGAGTAACTAAAAATTTATTTTTTCAACAGGAACAGGAATGCCACATTTAAATAAACAAAACATCATCCCTGCTCAACATTTTTGATACATAACACAAAGGGAAACTTTTCCTTACAAAAGGATGGTCAATTATGGAATAAAGCGGAAAGATCCATAACTGACTTGTTTTACAAATAAATGGTTTTATAACATCAAAATATAAATACAAAATATATTCAACAAAATATACATATAACAAAACGTTCCCCGACTCCCGTGCTACGTATCAGAGCAGACACCAAGACCTAAGCAAACGAAGATCTAACTCGTCCACCTGCCTCCACGCCTCTAAAGCTGACAATCTGCACTATGCCATAAAAAGCATATTCCAGCAGAAGGGTGAGAAATAACAATTAAACCAAGATTGCATAATAATATGCAAAAACACATAAATATCACATACACCGTTATTCTCACCTCACCCATCACATACCAATGCATATAGCAAGCCACAGCCGTATAACATGTTTCTAACAATCCAACCACATAACATATAACAATTACACCAACATAATCACGTAATTGCACATAAGGCGTACCAAGTCATCACATATAGAAACACATCACACATCACATAGCATATGTCTACGCATAAAACATATTATTCACAACCAATGCATTTATCACATATGCATGTCAATTTACCAATCTAATCATAATTCTAAACACATATTCAATGATTTCACAATTTCCCACACATAATCACAGAATCAATCAAACATATACCATTCAATACAATTGCACATATTTCATCTCATCAATCACAATCACATTTCCATGCACAATTAATTCATGATTTATGCAAATGCACATAGATCGACACCACGACTCTATGCACATGCCATACGGTACCGACTTCCAATGTCACATGTCTCATCATCAGTTCACTCAGGAACTATTGGAACCATCGCTCGTTACTGAGAATCTCAAGTAACACCCCGCCGGGCCTACGATGTTCACCCGTCGCTTTCCGTCCTCAGGAAACGCCTCATATTTTCGAGGCCCACGACGTTATGGATTGCGTTAAGTCCTATCAAAGGCACACAATCATCTATAACCACCGCTTTCCGTCCTTAGGCAACGCCTCATATTTTCGAGGCACACGGTGTTATAGCAGATTCATTGCTTTCGGTCCTCAGGCAACGACTCATATTTTCGATGACCACAATGTTATAGCAGATTCCCTATGGAACCAAACCGTCACTCAGGACGTTTCAACAATGCATATTATGATGTTTGGCATACAATGACTCATGACATTCACATTGCACCCACACACACATTCATAATCATGCATAAATAATCAAATACCACACATTGCATATTCTTGCCCTTAGGTCACAAATCAACAACCACAACAATTATAACAACTTGTCACATGCTTCAACATCATCACATTCATGCATTGCAAACAATTCAAAGAATGCATTTCAGACCATAAATGCCACCACACAACACACATTGAATTTCACATCAAACCATGTATTTACCGCACAATAACAACATTCTCACAACATCGCATCACAACACCGTATCACAACATCTCATTACATGTATTCACATCACATAACAACACACAAGCTATACGTTACATATCAAAAGCATATAACACGATAACACAACAATTGCACACATTTAACGATATAAAAACCCGACAACCCAACACCTTTTCAAAATCACGACTTAAATAAATCATCTACTGACCTCCAACCCATTTTTAAAAGCAAGAACATTTCATAAGCTTTCTAACGCTTCGAACGGGGACCAAAACGGACTTACGGTTCAAAAGTTATGGCCAAAACACTAAAATACTGTTTTTGCTGTCCCAGGCAAATTCGCCTGGCGAATGCCTGGCGAAACGAACTCGCCAGCAACTCGCCTGGCGAATCTGGACGAACCAGAATTTCTCAAAAACGTGTTTGGAACCCGAAAATGCTCCAAATCTTCAACCCACACGATAGTATTACCCCCAATGACCCAAAAATACATGTTAGAACACATTTAGGCATATATTTCATCAATTCATCCGTGAAAACATCGATTTCTACAAATCGTCCCTAATTTCAATCGATACGAAAAGTCGTAAAACAACCAAAACAATTACCACAACTAGCACATATACATACACAAGCAAGATATAATTGAAACTTCTCACCCTTACCCGATTATTCGCGCTTGAAACAGAGTATCTCTCGATTTTCCTCTTTTCCCTTCTTCTCCCTTCTTTCTCTCCTCTTCTTTCTTTCCTTCTCTTTTCTTTCTCTTTCTCTTCTTTTCTCTCTATTTCTATCTTTCTATTCTATTTAAAACAAATGACCACCCAAATGACCAAAATACCCCTACTCTCCAATATCTCGCAAACGCTCTCAAAACGCAATAAAACATAAACAATGATTAAAAATAACATTTTGCCAAATAAAAGTCAATAATAAAATAATATAAAACCAAAACCAATTAAATCTACTCTATTAAATAAATCTAACAAAACTGGGGCGTTACAATTCTCCCCCACTTAGACATTTTCGTCCTCGAAAATCTAACCGATACGAACAACTCCGGATACGACTCTCGCATCCGACTAACAAACCAACATGCCAACAAAAGGCACACCATGAATACCATAAACTGACAAATCACCTTGCTAACAGCAGATACAACAACGACACGACAACGATGACAACAACCACGACAAGATGCAAAGCCTATACAATGCACTTGACGACAAACTCACAACTCTAAGAAAAGCCAAGATACCAACACACAGGTTCACTCTAGAACCGAAACACAACAAGATCGTTACCCTACCCTAGGTAACACTCCCCTAATTCCCCACACAGGAATTAGCTACACACACTCGAACCATCACCATGGAAACGAGGCACAACACAAACAAGAACATAAAGTTCCATGACACCACAAGGTCTCAACAACATCAACAAAACCAGAACACCAACATCCTTGTCACACAACCATACTACAACAATGCTACAATTCACCAATCGAACATACAATCAAAACATCCATTTACATAGTAGCCCATGAATAATATTCAAACCTTCCACCTAACACTTCCATTCTGAAACGTCCAATAGGCTCACCATTCCTACATGCTCTCAATGTTCAACCTGTGAACTCTTACAAGTCCCACATGTAAATACAAAATGTGCCACCTCACGCTTGCACTGCGCACTCTAATTACTCACAACCATCAAAACTACCAATCTCACGTCCAAAGTCTAACTCTTCCTCATATTCACCAAAATCACTGTTCACTGTTAATATACCCAACCTCACACTCTACTGTGTTACCTCACACCCCAGACACAAGTCTCGGAACTGCTCAAATAATTCTAATTCTCTGACCATCAAAGCAGACATGCATAAAAACTTTTGACTTAACTCATCAAGCACAACCTTAGCTTCTCCCGAAGGATAATCCAAGCCAAATTCATAACTCGTCACGAATTCTAACCCTCCTTGTCGTCTCATACTCTATTCCTTCAGACCAAACAAGTACTCTAAACTCTTGCGATTACCAAACACTTCAAGCCGAGAACCATAAAAATAATACCTCTAAATACTTCAACCCAATACAACCGCAACCAATTCCAAATCCAAAATAGCATAGATCCTTTCATAAATCCTCAATTGTCGTAAAGCATAAGCCACTACTTTACCCTCTTGCATTAACACACTGACTAAACTCATCAAAGACGCATCACAATACCTCACAAACGGTTTATTAGGATTCCACCGAATCAAAACTGGAGCCGTAGACAACTTCTACTTCAGCTCACCAAAACGTACTCACTACGAACCTCCAAAACAAACGACTCACCCTTGCAAGTCAACTGAGATAACAAACGTACGAACTTAGCAAAGTCTTCCATAGCCTGCTGTAACAACTAACTGAGCCCGAAAGTTTCTAATCTCCTTAACCGACTTCGGAGCCTCTCATATAGAACTACTTCTACTTCCGATGGATCCATAACAATACCATCAACAGAAATAACATATCCAAGAAAACTAACCTTTTCAACCAAAATTCTCACTTGAATAACTTAGCATAAAACTTCGTCTCTTTTCAACACTTGTAATTCAAATCTCAAACACTTCACCTGTTCTTCCTCTGAGTTTATAACAGATTCGAATATACTCAATCAAAACCATTACGAACTTATCCAAATAAATATGGAAGATACGATTCATATACTCCACAAACATTACGGACGCATTACTATCACCGAACAACATCACTGCACGTTGTAATGTCCAACCAAACCAGCCCTCATCCAAACTTGTCCAGACTTACATACAAGCTTAATTGAGTGAATAACAACCTATTCCGATGATAACCAACATAACCAGTCACATAAAATTGATCAAAGCCTCAACTCATACAATTCACCATTCTTATCAAACATTCCAAACACTTGCAACTCCACTCAAACTCAACCAAACCATTCCAGTTATCTGTTTATGAAAGTGGACACTTGTTCTCAATCGTTACCTTATTCAACTGCCAGTAATCCATACACAATTTCTTCTCTTAACAGTCCAAATTCCATAAATTCCAACATGTAGCAATAACCATCCCAAAGGAACTCTCAAATATTACATCCACACTTAAGGTTTTCTCAAAATTTCCATTAATGCTCTAAAATTCCAAAAACTCCAAACCTCTCAAGAACTCTAAGTTTCGCTTTCCATAGTCTCAATACCAATACCAGCATACAAATCATACTTGTTATTCCATTCAATCATCATACCCTTTTGTTACTAACAAAGCTGGAGCTCTCTACGACAACGCCTTAATGTTCCATTCAAAAACACATCCGAAAACCATGCACAACTGACGGTCCATCACTGTGACTTCCTGCCAATTTCCAGAACACTATTATCAAAAATATAACAAACACCTTGGTTTCATCGCCTAAGATTTTTTCTACTTACTTAGCAGATTCCAAACCCCACATCTTCACCTTCGTCAAATTTGAGTTCACACTTCACTCTCGGAGAACAACCATTAATAATACCCAATCATTCTCCCTCAGTTACCTTCCAACTTGACCAATATACCAAAACCTTCAATCCATCTCATAAACAATAATTTCACTTTCCACAGCATAGAACACTTTCATAGCTTCATATCGATATAAAGAACGCTTAAATCGGACACCCGAGTCAAAAGATATGAATTTTTGAAGGAAAGTCAATTATTGGAAAACAGCCAGATTCGCCTGGCGATTCAAGATTTCGCCTGGCGAATACCTCTTCGCCAGCCCTTCGCCTGGCGAACAAGCGGCGAAACCTAATTTTTTTGAAAACCCAAACTTCCAGTAGCTAACACATTTCTGTCTTTCCGATTTCGCCTGGCGACTTCCTATTTCGCCTGGCGAATCTCCCTTCGCCAGCACCTCGCCTGGCGAACTATTGGCGAGACCTAATCCGCCTGGCGAATTCCCAATTCTCCTGGCGAATCACACCAGAACCAGAATTTCTGCTGCATTTCCATGGTTTCCACCCCTCCAAATCCAACTTTTCCAAACCAACACATTTCAAATTCCCAACAATTCATTACACCCACTATCAAAGCCGGAAAGACACGTCTATTCCATCCAACATAATTTCCGTCTACTATCAACAAGAGATTAAGGGTGATCAGTTCCTCAATTTGTCAATAGACAGCCGGCAATCATGATGGGGCATAAACCGTCTTTACCAAACTATAATAGCATTTCTTGCATCCTGTGCACAAAACTACCTAACGCACAAATCCTTAGGTGACATAAACCTTACCTCCGCATTCACTCCGGAACCGGGAACAACACTGTCCAAACAACACTTACAATCTTGCAATTCATAACACACTGAGTCAACGCTCCACACCTGAAGCAACTTGGAGAAGTTCCAGCTTCTCCCCCACTTATCTCATTCTAACACCTGAAGACAAAGCATTAGAAAGATCAGAAAGCACTGATAGTGTTTCACACACATATCACGTACTAAGGAACAAACAACATCGACAGTATTCGACTGTCACACCAACTGACTCAATAACTTGGCCGGACGGACCGACCTGCTCTGATACCACTAATGCAACACCCCAATTCCCATCGCGAATAAATAATACATAAATAATATCAGAGTAACTAAAAATTTATTTTTCCGACAGGAACAGGAATGCCACATTTAAATAAACAAAACATCATCCCTGCTCAACATTTTTGATACATAACACAAAGGGAAACTTTTCCTTAAAAAAGGATGGTCAATTATGGAATAAAGCGGAAAGATCCATAACTGACTTGTTTTACAAATAAATGGTTTTATAACATCAAAATATAAATACAAAATATATTCAAAAAAATATACATATAACAAAACGTTCCCCGACTCCCGTGCTACGTATCAGAGCAGACACCAAGACCTAAGCAAACGAAGATCTAACTCGTCCACTTGCCTCCACGCCTCTAAAGCTGACAATCTGCACTATGCCATAAAAAGCATATTCCAGCAGAAGGGTGTGAAATAACAACTAAACCAAGATTGCATAATAATATGCAAAAACACATAAATATCCCATACACCATTATTCTCACCTCACCCATCACATACCAATGTATATAGCAAGCCACAGCCGTATAACATGTTTCTAACAATCCAACCACATAACATATAACAATTACACCAACATAATCACGTAATTGCACATAAGACGTACCAAGTCATCACATATAGAAACACATCACACATCACATAGCATATGTCTACGCATAAAACATATTATTCACAACCAATGCATTTATCACATATGCATGTCAATTTACCAATCCAATCATAATTCTAAACACATATTCAATGATTTCACAATTTCCCACACATAATCACAGAATCAATCAAACATATACCATTTAATACAATTGCACATATTTCATCTCATCAATCACAATCACATTTCCATGCACAATTAATTCATGATTTATGCAAATGCACATAGATCGACACCACGACTCTATGCACATTCCATGCGGTACCGACTTCCAATGTCACATGTCTCATCATCAGTTCACTCAGGAACTATTGGAACCATCGCTCGTTACTGAGAATCTCAAGTAACACCCCGTCGGGCCTACGATGTTCACTCGCCGCTTTCCGTCCTCAGGCAACGCCTCATATTTTCGAGGCCCACGACGTTATGGATTGCGTTAAGTCCTATCAAAGGCACACAATCGTCTATAACCACCGCTTTTCGTCCTCAGGCAACGCCTCATATTTTCGAGGCACACGGTGTTATAGCAGATTCATCGCTTTCGGTCCTCAGGCAACGCCTCATATTTTCGAGGACCACGATGTTATAGCAGATTCCCTCTGGAACCAAACCGTCACTCAGGACATTTCAAAAATGCATATTATGATGTTTGGCATACAATGACTCATGACATTCACATTGCACCCACACACACATTCATAATCATGCATAAATAATCAAATACATCACATTGCATATTCTTGCCCTTAGGTCACAAATCAACAACCACAACAATTATAACAACTTGTCACATGCTTCAACATCATCACATTCATGCATTGCAAACAATTCAAAGAATGCATTTCAGACCATAAATGCCACCACACAACACACATTGAATTTCACATCAAACCATGTATTTACCGCACAATAACAACATTATCACAACATCGCATCACAACACCATATCACAACATCTCATTACATGTATTCACATCACATAACAACACACAAGCTATACGTTACATATCAAAAGCATATAACACGATAACACAACAATTGCACACATTTAACGATATAAAAACCCGACAACCCAACACCTTTTCAAAATCACGACTTAAATAAATCATCTACTGACCTCCAACCCATTTTTAAAAGCAAGAACATTTCATAAGCTTTCTAACGCTTCGAACGGGGACCAAAACGGACTTACGGTTCAAAAGTTATGGCCAAAACACTAAAATACTGTTTTTGCTGTCCCAGGCAAATTTGCCTGGCGAATGCCTGGCGAAACGAACTCGCCAGCAACTCGCCTGGCGAATCTGGACGAACCAGAATTTCTCAAAAACGTGTTTGGAACCCGAAAATGCTCCAAATCTTCAACCCACATGATAGTATTACCCCCAATGACCCAAAAATACATGTTAGAACACATTTAGGCATGTATTTCATCAATTCATCCGTGAAAACATCGATTTCTACAAATCGTCCCTAATTTCAATCGATACGAAAAGTCGTAAAACAACCAAAACAATTACCACAACTAGCACATATACATACACAAGCAAGATATAATTGAAACTTCTCACCCTTACCCGATTATTCGAGCTTGAAACAGAGTATCTCTCGATTTTCCTCTTTTCCCTTCTTCTCCCTTCTTTCTCTCCTCTTCTTTCTTTCCTTCTCTTTTCTTTCTCTTTCTCTTCTTTTCTCTCTATTTCTATCTTTCTATTCTATTTAAAACAAATGACCACCCAAATGACCAAAATACCCCTACTCTCCAATATCTCGCAAACGCTCTCAAAACGCAATAAAACATAAACAATGATTAAAAATAACATTTTGCCAAATAAAAGTCAATAATAAAATAATATAAAACCAAAACCAATTAAATCTACTCTTTTAAATAAATCTAACAAAACTGGGGCGTTACAGCGATCGCCGTTTTCAAAACAAAATCATCTGGGTCTTCCCTTGTGTTGTAAGTCCCATTTTTCTTCTTTTTTCAAACACTTTGGGCCTCTAGTAGAGTGTAAGACCCATCTTTTTGTACATAAATAAATTTGGGCCTCAGTCATTATATAAGTCCCAGTACAGTTTTCAAAACAACGGTGTGATCATTGTTATTTTCGGGCCTCTCCTTGAGTTGTAAGCCCCATCTCGTGTATAAAAATAAAATTTGGGCCTCTAATAGAGTGTAAGACCCAACCTCCTTTGTACATAAATATTTTTGGGCCTCAGTCATTGTATAAGTCCCGATACAATTTTCAGAACAACGGTGAGATCATTGTATTTTTGGGCCTCTCCTTGAGTATAAGCCCCAATCTTCTTTTCAAAACAACTTTCCCTTTTGATTTAGATTCAAATTCATAGTTTTTATCAAAACTTTCTTTAGTATCTTGAATAACTAACATAAAGCTATAACAATGGAGGCTTGCTCACCTGTAAGTTCTAACAACTTTCTTTTACATACTTGTTTATAATGCTGGAAGCTTGCTCACCTGTAAGTCCTACTACACTCTTCAGCATACTTGTTTATATATTTCATATATATATATATATATATATATATATATATATATATATATATATATATATATCTGCTTAGAGTTTTCCCCAACAACTAGGTCTAGGATTAGATCAAACCAACAGTCACTCTTTCAACACAGTCAAAACTAGTTCCCCATAGGAAATTCCAGATACAGTCTTGCCTCCTCTTGGACTTATACAATATGGAACAGAGAAAGGCATTATTCCCGGTGAAACTTTTCTCAAGACTGTCACTATCTAGAAATCTGTCTAAGAAATTCATTTCCCCCAGAGAGGATTAATTCTCGGTGAAAACTCTCTTGAATTTCTTCAAACCCTAGAACTGTTCACTAAAGAAAGGATTATTCCCGGTGAAACTTTTCTTGAACTTTTCTTAAGTTTGGACCCACAGGCTTCCTAAAAGCATCCCCAGCCTCCTCTTGGGCTTTGTACAAGGATCCTCAGGCTTATTAGAAGTTCTCATGCCTCCTATTGGGCTTAATACAAGGACCCAAAGACCACCTACAGGTATAGGACAGAACTTAGTCATCCTTTGTTAGAGCAGTCTTTCCAAAGAGTCAAAACCTCATACCAATTTAGGGTTGATTCTCATCCCTTAAAACACCTGCCTCTTCTTGGGGTTCATACAAAGATAAACTCTTTCATACCAATAAACTTGGACAGTCTCATCTCCTCAAGGAAAGGGAGAAAACCTGATCATTTCATCAATCACCAAAAGAGTCTAAACTTTTCATTCCTAAATTTCCCCTTCTAGGGTCAGCTTACTATCAATATAACACTATTAGAACCTCAAGGCATCTGATATCTCAACTCCTCTGTAATCCTCAGTAAGAGTTGATTCCCCATTTTGGACCTGTCCCTGGATCTCAATAATCCTCAGCAGAAGATAGCCTCAATCTTGGGCTTTGTACAAGACAGATAAAAACACTCTCTTGTTGATTCAGTCTCTTTTTAGCCTCAATCTTGGGTTTTGTACAAGACAGATAAAAACACTATCTTATTGAGTTAGTCTCTTTTAGCCTCAATCTTGGGCTTTGTACAAGACACATACACTTATTCCCCAGTGGAGTCAAAAACCCTTTTTTAGCCTCAATCTTGGGCTTTGTACAAGACAGACAAAATATTTCCCCAGAAAAGTCAACTTTTAGCCTCCTCTTAGGCTTTGTATAATGATCTCCCCAAAAGAGTCAGTCTCTTTTTAGCCTCAATCTTGGGCTTTGTACAAAACACCTGAAATATCCTCAGCTGAGTCAATCATCCTCTTTTTAGCCTCTATCTTGGGCTTTATACAAGACACATATAAAATCTCAATAAGCAGAGTCAATCCTCTTTCCAGCCTTAATCTTGGGCTTTGTACAAAACAAATCATACTCTCCCGCAGAGTCAATCTTCTTTTTGCCTCAATCTTGGGCTTTGTGCAAGACACATACACATATTCCCCAGTGGAGTCAAAAACCCTTTTTTTAGCCTCAATCTTGGGCTTTGTACAAGACAGACAAAATATTTCCCCGAAAAAGTCAACTTTTAGCCTCATCTTAGGCTTTGTATAATGATCTCCCCAAAAGAGTCAGTCTCTTTTCAGCCTCAATCTTGGGCTTTGTACAAGACAGATATAAAATTCCCTAAATAGAGTCAACCTTTTAGCTTTAACCTTGGGCTTTGATCAAGGCACACACATAAAACCAAAATCCCCTCAGAGGAAATCAACATTTCTCTCTAGGAAGACATTTCTCTGTATATCACAATATCAAAACAGATAAATCAAACAAACCTTAATCCCAGATAACTGCTATAAGTGGCACACTTGTTTATTAAAATATCCCAGCTATAGTACATCTCTTATCCTGGTAAACCTCTTTTCATCTAACAGCTATAAGTGGTAAGCCTCTAGATTATTTACATCCAAGCCCATGCCCCTCTTTTAGCATGAAAGATTTCTGAGGAAAAATGGCATTGCTCAACACTGAGTTAAAGTTTCCCCCTTCAGGAGAAATCCCTCATAAAGGAAATTATGGCATTGTTGGATTCACATATCCCAGTTAAAGTAATTCTCCTTTATAATCAGTTACCTAACAACTGTGATAAACAGATGAGATATCTCCCCTTAGAGATGAAAAATTCTCTCTCAGTCAAACCTTCTAGCTTCAATCTTGGGCTTTGAACAAGACACAAATACGCTTTACCTTCAATCTTGGGCTTTGAACAAGATACTAAACAAATTTCCTTCCATAAAATATGAGGAACTACGATTGCGCTGATTTCCCTGTTTTCTTTAACGGGAATATGTAGGCATAAGATTGCGAAATCTTAGCGAGCACACTAATAAAAAACCTTAGGTCCAGTACCTCACCGAAAACATCGAAAAACCCGACATCAACAAAAATACTCTCTCTCAAACATTCCCGAAGGAGAAACTTTCCCAATCAACAGACAAACACCAGTAAATAGAAAATAGTAGATTTGCTAAAAGATCTATGGATAACCATATATAGGATGGGTAATTGACAACTCCCCATTGTATAATCTGACCCCGAACTCCCCAGTCTCTTAGCATTTGTTAAAGAAAACATTTATGTGCAAGGTTAGTTTTATATAGC
The DNA here is from genome assembly GCA_022829125.1 of Lathyrus tuberosus. NCBI lineage: Eukaryota > Viridiplantae > Streptophyta > Magnoliopsida > Fabales > Fabaceae > Lathyrus > Lathyrus tuberosus. Next base: position 340,453 of record JALAZF010000018.1, read on the forward strand.
TTCCCTTTCCTTTCCAGCTTCATATTATAAATAAGAAATCAGAAAGTATCACCCAATTCCAACCAATGGCGATAAGGTGGTCGTGTCACCGACAAAAATCGCACGCTACATGTAGGAAAGAGAAGGAGAGATAATTTCAGAACCTGCGTCAAGGTGTGATGACAGTGGGAGAGTATACTAGAAAGTTTGAATCTTTGCTAAAGTATTCTGAGTTTTACCGCTTGCATCCAAGGGAAGAATAAATGTGTGAAAAGTATCAAGATGGATTGAAATATGATATCCAGAGGGCAGTTTTACCTCTGCATATTGGGCGCTTTACTGAGTTAATAGAAAGGTGTCTGGAGTTAGAAGGAATTGACAATAGGAAAAATCAATATGGATCAGGAGGATCAACCCGAAACAATAATCACAAGGGCCACTTTAACCGAGGCCATGGAGGAAGGACCCAACAAGGGGGTAGGCCATATCAAAGGCCTACACCTTATCATAACCAGGATTCTAGGAGGTTAATGTTCAAGTGTTACAGCTGTGGAGAGGCACATCTTAACAAAGATTGTCCAAATAGTAATATTGGAGCTTGTTTTCGCTGTGGTCAGAAAGGCCATTTTCTCAAAGATTGTTCCCAAGGACAAAATCAACCAACAGGCCAGAAGAGCGGTCTAAAAAATAATAACAATGTAGGGAGGGAAAGGAATAGAGGCTCAAGTGTGGGTAAGAGACCTCATAATCACAATAAGCCAACCACTGGAAGAGTATTTGCAATTAGAGGAGCTGAGATCTCAAAGTCAGATGGGTTAATTCAAGGTATGTGTTTAATTGGAGATAAGTTGGTATCAGTTTTATTCGATTCAAGAGCTACACATTCTTTTATATCTACATCTTGTGCTGAATTTTTGGGATTTGAAATTGTTGATATCAACTATAAGTTGACCATTACAACTCCCTCGGGAGAAAGAATGGTAACTTGTTTAGTATGTGTAGACTGCCTAGTAATCTTAGAAAATAGAAGATTTTTAGTAAATCTTGTGGTACTCCTGCTACAAGACCTAGATGTCATCTTAGGAATGGATTGGTTATCAGCCAACGATGTAAACTTGGGATGCAAGAAGAAATTTTTTACGTTTGGAGAAGATGGTGGAGAAGTTAGCAAGGTTGAAACTCTCACTTAAAAATTTATGATGTTATTCTCCATGTCAGTAGGAGAAACCCCTAGTGTTGAAAATTTTCTAGTTGTTTGTGAATTCCTGGAAGTCTTTCCAGAAGATGTTTCAGGTTTACCACTGGTTAAGGAAGTGGAGTTTGCTATAGACTTGGTTCCAGGCACTGGACCAATTTCTATATCTCCTTATCGAATGTCACCTTCAGAGCTTGCTGAGTTAAAGAAATAATTAGACGAGATGTTGGAGAAGGAATTTATTAGACCAAGTGTATCGCCATGGGGAGCTCCAATCTTGTTTGTGAAGAAGAAGGATAGTTCTTCTAGACTTTGTGTAGATTACAGGAAGCTTAATAAAGCTATTGTGAAAAACAAGTATCCTTTGCCTAGAATCGACGACTTGATGGATCACTTGAAGGGAGCATCAGTATTCTCGAAGATTGACTTGAAGTCTGGATATCATCAGATCAGGGTGAAGGAGGATGATATTCCAAAAACAACTTTTAGATCCCATTATGGACACTATGAATACTTAGTTATGCCATTTGGTTTGACTAATGCTCCAACAGTATTCATGGATTACATGAATAGGATCTTTAGGTCATACTTAGATCAATTTGTTGTAGTTTTCATTGATGACATTTTGATTTATTCCAAGAATGAGGTTGAGCACGAAGGACATTTGAGAATTGTGCTATAGATATTAAAGGATCGTCAATTGTATGTGAAATTCCCAAAATGTGAATTTCGGTTGAAGGAGGTACAATTTCTTGGTCATGTAATCAGTAAAGAAGGTATTGCAATAGACCCAAGTAAAGTCGAAGCAGTAATAAAGTGGAAGAGTCCAAAGAATGTTGGCGAGATTCGAAGTTTTCTTGGGCTAGCTGGATATTATCGGAGGTTCATTGAAGGATTTTCAAAGATCGCTTTGCCTATGACTCAGTTAATGAGGAAAGGTAAAAACTTTGAAAGGACTAAAGAGTACGAAGAAAGTTTTCAGAAGTCAAAAGAAAGATTGACTTCATCACCGATACTCATCTTACCAGACCCATCAGGAAAATTTGATGTGTATTGTGATGCATCATATCAAGGTCTTGGTTGTGTGTTGACGCAAGAAAGGAAGGTAATAGCTTATGCATCAAGACAATTGAAGGTGCATAAGAGGAACTACCCGACTCATGACCTAGAGTTAGCAGCAATTGTGTTCGCCTCAAAGATTTAGAGGCATTACCTTTATGGATCAAAGTTCACCGTTGTTGCGGTGAAAATTAGATAACAAATTATTAATTAATTTGCATCACATTTCTTTTACAACCGACTTTGATTTATCCAAAGGAAAGGTTCAAGATCGTTAAAAAACCTAAAGGGGGGAGATCTAAGGTTCGGGGGTTTGTTATACTAAGGGAAGGTATTAGCACCCTTAATATCCGTAGTACTCTACGGGAACCTCTTGTTTAAGCTTGTGTTATATTATGTTTGCTTGCTAAGGGTAAGGTAAAGATGTTGTTAATGACTATGAGGTCAAAGGCTAGGTGGCTATGAGGCCAAGGTGATAATGTGCTATCTATGACTATGAGGTCAGTAGAGAGACTTTGTATGACTATGAGGTCAATGTTGGAAGATGGCTATGAGGCCAAGGGAGAGGGCTATGACTATGAGGTCAAAGTTTTGTTTATGACTATGAGGTCGAAGATTAGAGATGGCTCCATGACTATGAGGTCAAGAGAGAGAGTCCTATGACTATGAGGTCAAAGGATGGTAAATGAGCTTTCTATGACTATGAGGTCAATGGAGAGACTTTGACTATGAGGTCAAGGTTGAAGAATGGCTATGAGGCCAAAGTTTTGATTATGACTATGAGGTCAATGTTGAATAAATTGCTCTATGAATGTGAGTTCAAGAGGGGTCCTATTGGTTATGAGGTCAATATGGGAGGTTGCCTAAAACTATGAAGTCTAGGTCATAATGAGCTTTCTATGATCTTGAAATCAATAGAAAGACTTTTCCTTTGGAAGGAAGGGGGGAAGTAACATCTTATAAATAAGAGTTACAAATAGTTGAAATATGATGGGACAGTAAGAGTTCAATAAAGCCGAACAGTAATCATATAATCATGAAATAGACTCAAATATGAATATAGCAAACAGAGAGTAAGTGATCATGTAGTGAACACATGCAACTAGCAAACAGTGATCATTCAAACATGAAATAAACATAAATGTAGACTTATCAGATAGTGAGTGCAAGTGGTCATGCAGTGAACATATAAGGCAGAGGGGCATTCAACAATTGGACCAAGTGCATATGCAATTTAGCATCAAAGAGCAAAACAAAAGCATAGCATAGGATTAAAGTCAGGAACATAATTTTACCCAGCAAACATATTTCATAGCAAACTCAATTCAGAATCAATAGTCACGTTATTAAGTCATATGATTTTAAACAAAGAACAAAAACAACCAACGTTCTCATAGTAAGGTTTGGTTAACAAACGAGAAACAAAGTTCTACAAATCCACAGCTTACAGTAAGTTTCATTGAAAATCAGCAGCCACATACATACACCAAGTATGGCAGAGGGAACATTTTTACAAAAAAAACATTAAGTCTTGAGTCTTATTTGAAGTCAGGAAACAAAAGAAAGAAAATATTTACAAGTTACAGAATGTATGTTTTAAAAGAAACGTTTTTATCATTTAAGAAGACAAGTTGATTTTGTTTACTGAAAAAGGAAAAAAGATTGAAATGAAATTGGTGTTTTTCTTTTCTTAAAAGAAATCATAAAAAAAAAAGTGAAGTAAGGAAAGAAGGATTAAATAATAAAAGAAAGAAAGAAAGAAAAAAAAAAAAAAAAAAGAGGTGGCTGGCGCCACATTTGAAGTGGCTGGTGCCACCTTAACAACAAGTGGCTTGCGCCATCTTGTGCTAGTGGCTTGCGCCACTTGGGGTTCCTAAGGGTGGCTTGCGCCACCACTAACTAAGTGGCAGGCGCCACCTCCTAAACAGAAAAAAAAAAAGAATAAACAAAGGGTGGCTTGCGCCACCCCTCACCTGACGAGAGCCAGGTGGGGTTTCGGTCCATTTACTTTTTGTCTTACATTCATTCTGAAAGTATTAATTTATTTTCTTATTTTTTGTTTACAAAGTGACGGACGCCATCACCATTGTGGCGAGCAAAACCAAACCAAAGTTTTTCTTTTTCAAAGCATGATTCAAACACACAGAATAAATTCACAACCGCATATTAAGAACATGATTCCCAGTTGCATGATAACAATATAACAACATACGCCATCATGCATAGTATTTCCAGCATCATACCAACAAGTTTACATACGAAACATGAATATAATTTCTAACAGCATAACAGTATAACAACATACATTATCATGCATATTATTTCATACGAAACATGAATATAATTTCCAACAACATAACAGTATAACAACATACATTATCATGCATATTATTTCATACGAAACATGAATATCATTTTCAGCAGCATAACAGTATAATAGCATGCACTAAGATGAAATGGTATAGCATCTAAAAAAGAGAAACAGAAAGTGTGTTACCTAGTAGAGTAAGTCTACTACTTCTTCAATGATGATTTCTGGGAACAAAGAGCCTCTTTTTCTCCTCCCTCAGCTACCCAGTAAAGAACAAGTTGGTGGCTAAGTGTTCTACGAAAAGCAAATAGAACGATCTTTCTTGCAAGTGTTTGAGAGTTCCTTGCAAGAAATAAGGGTGGGGAAGTGGAGAGTTTTTGAGAGAGTATTTTTGCAATTTCTCTGGTGTCAGTTAACAAGGAGGGAATGAGCTCCTTTTATAGGCCAAGCAAAGTGGATCCGAGTCTTGGGTAGTTGGTTTGTCCACAGGATAAAGGATTAGGGTTTGTGCATCAAGTTCCTCAGCCGTTGATCTTGGTCAATTTTTATGCTGGACAAGTGCAACGGAGGAGGTGGTGGATTCAGTCTGTTGCTTTCACTCTTTAGTAGTTATTCCAAAACCACCTTTTTGAAGTGCCATGAGAGAGAAAGTAAAAAAAAATCAATAATTTGAATTTGGAATACGTATTCTCTGCTCATCCATACAGGTCTTCCGTGCTGAGCCTCTTTTATTTCACTAATTCAATATGGTATCTCAATGTCCTTTTGATCTCCACAGTAATGGGTGAGCTTAGAAGAGTAATACGTAGTGACTTCACAAGACTTGTTTTTGAAGCAAAGCATCTTCAGCATTTTCAACTAACAAATGGCACATGGGCTTAGCTAAATGTACAAGGCCTTGTTACTTAATCCTTGCGGGAACACAACTTGGACTTTTCAACAACTTAAAGCCTTTGATCCAAATGACATCTTTTTGGGCCCAAAAGAAACTTGAGACATACCATATGCCCATGACCGAAAACACTTAGGATATTGCAAAATTAAATCCTCCCATGGCATCACTTTGGTATGTTACACCTTGATGAATATTTATCTCCATGAAAAATTATTGCACTTGAGAAACAAATCTTTAAGGCTCAAAAAAGGCTTCCAAGGATGTTTGTTATCACATGGCATAATTTCTCAAAATTTGGGATCACACTTTGCTTGACATGAAAGGCAATGGTTGACTTGTCTTGGTGAAACATTTGATTTCTTGTTGAAAAAGTCTTCTCGGATGCATGCAGACTCAAATGGTCGCATTTGGCCAAAAAATGTCTTAGGGAGACCTTGTCGTCTTTGTGTAAATCCTATCTTTCACCAATAAAAAGAAACAACTTGCAACAAGAAATGGTTAGTTAACAATGCATACATGCTTGAGGTCTAAATGCGGATGCAAGAAAAATATGACATCTAAGGGGTAAAATTTGGGGTACAACAGTTGCCCCTATTTAAATAGCTTCACCGGATGGCACGAGGAATGGAAATCCTAGGGACGTCAAGGTGGAAGATATTTAAATATAACAAACCGAAAATTTTGCCCTTAGATGGAATGCAGATGCTAAAGACAAACAACAAACATGCATATGCTGACATGCCGTGAACTCTAATATGATGATATGATGAGACAGTGCGACAATGCAGACAAACAAAACACCAAAGAGCTACCAAACACAGGTGAGCTTTACTGGGGAAGGATGAAGGAAGTATCCACCAGAAAGACTCACTGGGGATGCAAACTAACCGATGAAAGAGACTCACTGGGGGGACTCAAAGGAAACACTGGGGATAGAGAAATAAAGGGGAAAAAACCTGCAGATCCTCATTGGAAAATATGAGCCAAAGAAAGGATTCTCCACTGGGGAAAGATCCAGGGAGATGGACGACAAGTGCAAAAATGACCGAACGAAACTGGGGAAACAAAAACCAACTTTACTGGGCCTGAAACCAGAAAGAAGACATGATCTCCATTGGGGATCAATTTGGAATAGAGGGATAGACAAACTACCAATAATTTTCTGGGGATTCTTATGCTGAAGAGTTCAAACGGGATCTTCAAGAAAAACCAGAAAAAGACAGAGACAAACTTCGGGTATCAGTATGAGCTGGATTTTTGGATAAGAAGGAATCCAATGACTATGAGGTCAAAGGTTAAAGAAGACTATGCCTATGATGTCAAAGCTTACCTATGACTATGAGGCCAAAGGTGAATGAGGTGATTGGGTCTAAGGTACCAATATGAGTTGGTTGGGATAACAATAAGACTTGGTTTAGGAAAGATAATCAATATGAGCTGAAATTGGGATACCAACATGAATTGGATTTTGAATACCAGCATGAACTGGATTTTGGACACCAACATGAATTGGATTTTAGATACCAGCATGAACTGGATTTTGGGTCACCAGCATGAACTGGATTTTGATACCAGCATGAACTGGATTTGGACACCAACATGAATTGGATTTTGGATACCAGCATGAACTGGATTTCGGGTCACCAGTATGAACTGGATTTGGGATACCAACATGAATTGGATTTTGGGATACCAGTATGAACTGGATTTTGGATACCAGCATGAACTGGATTTGGGATACCATCATGAACTGGATTTGGGATACCAACATGAATTGGATTTTAGAATATCCGGTAGTCAATACTGGGGTTTGAAGGCTAGACTTCCTGGGGAGTGGTGATCAAAGAGTCAACAATCTGGCGCACACAGGTAAAGACCAGACGCAACAAGATAAAAAGTCTACAAACAAACAAAAGGAGGTTTAAGGAGACAAGGACCCAAAAAGCAAGACACACAGATGCGGAGTGCCGAATGATATGCAGGAAGCAGCCTCAACGAGACAACAGACTGGAAAAGTGAGTGGAAGCAAAGACACACTTACTATAAGGAGTCACACTGAAATCTGGCCGTAATCACTCCAGGAATTTCCTTACTTCACTGGGGAAATCAATTTTCACATTTTCAGCTAAATTTGAAAATATACAAGGGAGAATCCCTTTGCGTCGTGACATTTTGATCATTACTGAGATGTTTCAATTCTGGGAAGTATTTGTCGGTCTTCCTTCAGTGACAAGCTTGGATGATTTATCAGTGTTTTCATCCTAACCAGAATTTTGAGGGACGCCATTGATTTCACTAAATAGTCCTTAATGTCGGAGCAAAAATTTGTATTTCATTATGTTTTCTCAAAAGGTTTTTTCAAAACATTTTTCGCTTTCAAAACCATTATTAATAAATAAGTGAAGTTTTGCATAACAAGGAAAATAACAGAACAATGATAAATATTAAACAAAGAAAGGCACGAAAATCTGATTTTATTAGAATGGTAACTTGCTAATAGCAAAGTTCCATGGAACATTACAATTGAAAAATGGCAATTTTGGGAAAAGTTTTCATCGTATTCAGTGACCACTATCCTTCCTAATGACTAAGAGTCCTAAAATTTTTGCTGCTGATGAGGGTTAATGAAAACTAAACTTCTCAGAGAATTCTTGGAAATAGGTGACAACTTGGTCTGACACAGTGAAACGCCTTTGTCCCTAACTTTTGCCTAGACCGCCCTTTCGGGTTTTCAGTCCACCGGGACGCTCTTTTTTTGCCTAGGCCGCCCTTTCGGGTTTTCGACCTAGCGAGCTCTTTCTTTTTCCTTATTTCATCCCTAACTTTTGCCTGAGTCTCCTTCATAGGTTATAACCCACCGGGATACCCTTTTCTTGCCTAAGTCGCCATTTCTGGTTTTCGACTTAGCGGGTTTTTAGGCGTAATATTTTCGTACTGAGTCAGCGTTCACAGGGTGTGTGAGTTGTTCACCATCCATCGTTGTGAGGAATAAGGAGCCTCCTGAGAACACAGTTTTTACCACAAATGGACCCTCATAGTTAGGTGCCCATTTTCCGCGAGCATCCATTTGAGATGGTAGAATCTTCTTGAGTACAAGCTCTCCTTCTTGAAATTCTCGAACACGGACCTTCTTGTCGAATGCCCTCTTCATTCTTTTCTGATATAAATACCCATGACACATAGCAGTCAGTCGCTTTTCATCAATGAGGTTCAATTGATCATATCTCTCTCTGACCCACTCTGCTTCATCGAGCTTGGTTTCCATCAGGATTCTCAGAGACGGTATCTCTACTTCAATGGGGAGGACATCATCCATTCCATATACCAGAGAAAAAGGCGTCGCCCCTATCGAAGTTCGAACCGAAGTTCGGTATCCGTGCAGGGCAAATGGTAACATTTCTGCAGGGTCTTTTTGATGTTCTTATTAGCAGCTTCGACAACTCCATTCATCTTGGGACGATAGGGTGAAGAATTGTGATGCTCAATCTTGAAATTGTCACATAATTCTTTCATTGTTTTGTTATTCAGATTTGTCCCATTGTCGGTTATGATCTTGTTCGGGATTCCATAACGACAGATGATATTATTTCTGATGAAACGGGCAACCACTTGCTTGGTCACATTGGCGTAGGAAGCGGCTTTAACCCACTTGGTAAAATAATCGATGGCCACTTGGATGAAACGATGACCATTAGAGGCTTTAGGCTCAATAGCTCCAATCATGTCGATGCCCCACATGGAAAAAGGCCACGGGGATGACAGAACATTCAGCAACGTCGGAGGAACGTGCATCTTATCAGCATAGATCTGACACTTATGACACCTTCTGGCGTATTGGATACAGTCAGCTTCCATAGTCAACCAGTAATACCCAGCTCGCAAGATCTTCTTAGTCATAGTATGTCCATTGGCGTGAGTACCGAAAGCTCCTTCATGAATATCGTGCATCAACAAATCCGCTTCTCGCTTATCAACACATCTTAGTAAGACCATGTCACGGTTCCTTTTGTACAGTACACCGTTGCTGATGAAGAATTTGGCTGACAATCTTCGCAGAGTCTTCCTATCAAGAATGGAGGCGTTGGCCGGATATTCTTGATTCTTCAGGAAGTTCAATATGTCATGGAACCAAGGTTTGCCATCTGATTCTTCTTCAATGGACTGGAAGTAGGCAGGCTCAGTCCTCCTTTCAATACTGATTACTGGATCTTCGTTGATAAATCTAACTTGCCACATCGAAGCCAGTGTTGCTAGAGCATCAGCCACATGATTCTCAGTACGTGGCACATGGCGAAAAGTTATCTCATCAAAACACTTAATCAACTCCAAAGCATATGCCTGATAAGGGATAAGCTTTTCGTCTTTTGTCTCCCATTCGCCTCTGATTTGATAAATGACTAGAGCAGAGTCACCCATAACTTCAAGAAAACAGATTCCAAGATCGATTGCAGCTTCCAGGCCCAAAATGCACGCTTTATACTCAGCAATATTATTAGTACACCCAAAATCCAATCTAGCTGTAAAAGGGGTGTAGCCACCTTCAGGATTAATCATAACAATACCTACCCCATGCCCCTTGTAATTGGACGAACCGTCGAACATCATCTTCCACCTGTACTCAGCCCTGGGATCTTCTTCAGAGCTTGACTCTTCACAATATTTCACTGCCATAATATCCTCATCGGGGAAATCAAACTTGAGTGGTTCATAGTCTTCAACTGGTTGATCGGCAAGATATTCTGCGAGAACACTTCCTTTAATGGCCTTTTGAGTGACGTACTAGATGTCATATTCTGACAACAGCATATGCCAACGAGCCAATCTTCCTGTTTGAGCAGGCTTCTCAAAGATGTACTTTATTGGATCCATTTTCGAGATTAACAAAGTAGTATGACATATCAGATATTGCCTCAAACGTTTGGCGGCCCACGCTAAAGCACAACAGGTCTTTTCAATCAGTGAGTATCGACTCTTGCTATCAGCAAACTTTTTACTTAGATAATAAATTGCATGTTCTTTCCGGCCAGTCTCGTCATGCTGTCCCAAAACACAGCCCATAGATTCTTCCAGGACAGTCAAATACATAAAGAGAGGTCTTCCGGGAACCAGGGGAACCAGAACAGGAGGTTCTTGGAGATAACTTTTGAGTTTCTCGAAAGCCTGTTGACAGTCGGCATTCCACTCTACTGGCTGATTCTTACGGAGCAACTTGAAAATTGGTTCACAAGTAGGAGTCATGTTGGAGATAAATCTGGAGATATAGTTCAAACGGCCCAAAAATCCTCTGACTTGAGACTCAGTCTGTGGAGCTGGCATTTCTTGAATAGCTCGCACCTTATCAGGTTCTACTTCAATCCCTCATTGACTGACGATAAAACCTAGTAGCTTCCCTGATCTGACACCGAAAGTACATTTGGCAGGATTCAATTTCAGCTGGTATTTCCGAAGTTTCTTGAACAATTTCAGAAGATGGTCCAGATGTTCCTCCTCACTTTGAGACTTAGCAATCATATCATCCAGTTATACTTCAATTTCTTTATGGATCATATCGTGGAATAAAGTCACCATCAAACCGAAGGGCATGACTTTATAGCAATAGGTTCCCCATGGAGTGATGAACGTAGTTTTATCCATATCGGCCGGATCCATTCTGATCTGATTATATCCTGAGAAACCATCCATAAATGAGAAGATTGCAAATCGAGCTGTATTATCCACAAGAGTGTCAATATGCGGAAGAAGGAAATCGTCCTTAGGATTGGCTTTGTTGAGATCCCTGTAGTCTACACACATTCGCACTTTACCGTTTTTCTTCATCACTGGCACAATGTTAGCTACCCATTTGGGATACTTCGAAACTGCCAAGAAACCTGCATCCAGTTGCCTTTTAACCTCATCTCTGATCTTGAGAGCCATGTCGGGTCTACTTCTGCGAAGTTTCTGCTTTACCGGAGGACAATCGGGCTTGAGAGGTAGTTTATGCACTACTATATCCGTATCCAAACCAGGCATATCCTGATAAGACCAAGCGAACACATCCACATATTCTTTCAAAAGAAGTATTAGCCATTGTCTGACTTCTGCCGCAAGGGTTGCTCCAACCTTGACCTCTTTCCTCTCCTCTTCAGTACCAAGATTGATGATGTCGACTTGTTCCTCATGTGGCTGAAGATCCGTATACTGATATTCACACATTTCTGCCAAGTCATCAGGGACCTCATAGTCCTCCTCATCCTCAGCTTGATAAATAGGTGAGTCAAAGTCAATAGTGAGATCAGGGTCACTGAATACGATGGGTTTGGGATTTATTCTGCATGATGGAGGGATTTATTTTATTAAAATGCACAAAACTCAAATGCAAACAGAAAATGTTTTTGTAGTTTTAAAAGGATTGCCATTTTTCTTAAGAAGCAAAAGAACAGTAAAATAAGGACAGGGAATTTTAACAAAACAATCACTTTCATTGATTAATAAGAGTTAAAAGCGGTGGCCCATACAAAATAATCCGATAGCCTCAGGCAAAGCTACGGAATTTGAAAACATCAAATAAAACAAGCAAATTACTCTGGCATAGGGTACAAAGTAGGGATCTCAATAGCTTCCCAATTACTCAGGGCAGCGTCACACTGAAATACTAAATTATCGATATCTTCGTCTTCAGCGTCTTCAATGATGGCGTGGACCTGTTGTCCCCCACTGACGAACATCTCTTGAATAGTCTTCAGTCTTCCCGTGGTTGGAGCAGCTTTTTCCTCAAGAGTTGGTTTGTAACCCAACCCTTGGTACTTTTCCCTCTCTTGGATCTCTACGACTTTGCCCCAGCCTTCTGGTATACCATTCTGTAGGGCGGATTGAATGCTCTTGAAGGAGTCAAAAGATGGATCATTGGAGGCCACTGGCTTGTTATCATCAATCATAACAGCGTTTGCTATCTCAAGTGCTTGGAAAGAAGTTTCTAAAGCATCTTCATCGGCCTCAATGTACCGGAAGGAGGACAAGTTGCTGACCATTAAGTCTTCCTCTCCATGTATGATAACCAATTTCTCTTCAGCTACAAATTTCATTTTTTGATGTAGAGTTGATGTTACGGCGCCGACCTCATGGATCCAAGGCCTACCCAACAGACAACTATAGGCAGGGTTGATGTCCAAGACCTGGAAAAGGATGTTGAACACTTGAGGACCAATCAAAATAGGCAGCTCGATCTCTCCCATCACTGATCTTCTCGAGCAATCGAAAGCCTTAACAACAAGCGAAGTGGGCCTCATTACAGCTCCCCGGTGGGTCAGCTTCTCAAGGGCTCTTTTTGGTAACACATTCAGGGATGAACCAGTATCCACTAGAACTCTGGCCAAAGTATCTTCTTGACATTTCACTGATACATGTAAAGCCAGGTTATGGTTCTTTCCTGCTCGAGGTAACTCCTCATCACTGAAACTGAGAGTGTTACAGGCTGTGATGTTGGCGATGACATGGTCGAATTGTCCTGTGGTTATATTTTGGGCCACGTGTGCCTGGGCCAAGACCTTTTGCAGGGCTGCTCGGTGGACAGGTGAATTCATTAGTAGAGACAAGATCGAAATCTTGGATGGGGTCTGATGAAGTTAGTCCACCACCTTATAGTCACTCCTCTTGATGATTCTTAGGAACTCCTCATCTTCTTCCTTATTAATTACCTCTTTTCCTCTGTCTGTAGGGGGTACAGAAACAACGGTTTCTTTGGGCACAGTTTCTTTGAATAAAGGAGTGTACACTCTGCCACTTCGGGTTATCTTTCCCATTCCGACTATGTTTGTCACCTCTTTGGTAGTTCCCACCTCATTCCTTGGAACTACTTCTTCAACAGCGGTTCCCACCTCATTCCTTGGAACCACTTCTTCGCGGGCTTTGTTACCCATAATGTTCTCATAGATCCATGGCACGGCTTTAGTTCCTCTGAACCTGAATGAAACAGGTTGTCGAGTATCGTATTGCTTGGTGTGATTGGCGGAAATAGCAAAAACAGTCTCCGAATTATTGAAAACGGGTACAGGTTTGTTGAACACAGGCACCACAGAATCTGACCCATGCATATTGAACACAGGCACCTGCTCTCTTGGCTTTGGCAGGTTAAATACAGGCTCGATTACTGCGATTTCATCCCTCTTTTCTTTACTGAACACTTGTAGAAATCCTTCATCAATCAGACTCTGAATGTCATTTTGGACCAGCTGACAACCCTTGATGCTAGCATTACAACCCTCACAATTGCTATGACAAGTTCTGACCAACCCAGCTTCGAACAACTTAGCATGGCAGACCTTCATAGGAGTTCTTATCTTCGAAGCATCTCTTAATAACACCTCATTATTCTCATTCTCAACAGCATTGGTGGCTCCATGTGTGGGCAATGGATTGCTCTTCACATTCGGCGGATTATCCACAAAAGACAAGATCTTCTTCTCCACCAAACCTTTTACCACATACTTCAAAGCAAGGCAACCCTCCAGATCATGACCCTCTGCCCCTTGATGAAAGGCACACGTAACATTCGGATTTTGGAACCTTATGGATTTCTCTGAGGGTGGACCCATAGGTCTAGTAATAATCAAACCTTGTTGAACCAGGGAAGGATACAACTCAGTGTAAGTCATGGGTATGGGTGGGAATGAAGGCTTACCTCCTTGTCCTTTATAAGAAGTATTTTGCTGAGGAACTTGCGGTCTCGGTTGTTGATATTGTTGGGTATTTGGAACATGCTGATAGGCTGGCTGTTGGTAGACTGGCGCCTGTTGCGCTACTTGGTGATTAAAGGTCGGTGTTACAGCCGCTATGTAAGGTTGCTGAGGATAATGAATCGGGTAGATCGGTTGTTGAGAGAAGTTAGGACCTGCCTGCTGTTGGTAGGTTGGTTGTTTCCATTTGGGATTTTTCTCTCTTCCTGCCGTGATGGCGTTGGTTTCTCCTTCTTTCTTCTTGTGGAAGTTACTGGGAGCCTTCTTAACATTGTTGCCGGTCGAACTGCTTGCAGAACTTATCACTTTCCCATTTTTCAATCCAGCCTATACTTTTACACCAACTGCAACGATGTCAGTGAAATTGGCATTGACGCTGCTAATCATCCTTTCGTAAAATTCTGGTTTCACAGTATCTACAAACCAGTCTGCCAGTTCTTTCTCAGTCAAAGGTGGTTCAACTTGAGAAGCAGTTTCCCTCCACCGTTGTGCATACTCCTTAAAGGATTCAGTGCTCCTTTGGGTCATGCTTAGCAATTGTCTTCGGTCAGGGGCCAAATCCAGATTATACTTGTAATGTTTCATGAAAGCATCCATTACATCTTGGAAACAGTGGACCTGAGACTGATCCAGACTTAAGTACCACTTAGCAACAGCGCCCTTCAGACTATCTTGAAAATAGTGTATCATCAGCTTGTCATTACGCACATGGGCGACCATTCTTCGGAAATACATGACCAAGTGTGATCTGGTACAAGTAGCGCCCGAGTACAGCTCGAAATTTGACAGCTTGAATTTAGGAGGGATCACCAAGTCTGAGACCAGGCACATGTCCTTGACATCAGTGCAGAAGGCTTTACTTCCTTCCATAGCTTTTATCTTCCTCTGCATGGTCTCGACACTTTCTCTTAGCCTTTCATTTTGGTCATCCCCATCTTCAGATACATCGACATAGTCATAAGGATGGTGATTATGGAAAACAGGATGAGCTTGTGTCTGCACCGCTGGCGGAGCGAAGGTAGGAATAACCTGCTGAGCCTCATTAATCAGAGGTACTATCTGCTGAGTAGATTGAGGAGCTGTGGCTCGGATGAATTCGAATGGCATACCCAAAGTAGGGTTCACAACAGGAATGATGGGAGGTTCTACTGCAGGAGTGATGATCTCAGAGACCACAGTGGCCTGGGTATCCATCTTTGCTCTCAAAATGTTGACAGCTTCCAAAAGCTGCCCCATTCCACCTCGTATTTCTGTCAATTCATTGTTGACTCGATCCATTTCCCCATAAACTTCTGACATCTTCAGTCGAGCTTGGGCTCGAGTGTTGTATCCGTGCTTAGGATTCAGTGTGACGGTTCTGAGATAACAAGGCGACATCAGACAAAACCCAAGAGGAAAATGCACATGATATGAGATGATGCATATGAGAATGCACATGAAAATGCAAGCTAAACTATCAAGAGACCAAAGAAATTTTGCAAATAATATAGGCAATGGAATAATTTTCAAAACATCTTCTTCATTAAGAAAATCTGGCAGTTGTTACATTGAGAGCAAAGTATCTTCATACTCTGAATACAAAAAGTATGGGCACGCCCACAACAGAAAGGAAATAACAACATCATCGAAAAGAAACAACAAAGAAAGAAACAATAACATCAACTTTTAAAGGACTAGAAGTTGGATCCACTGGTGGCTGATTCTTCCTCTTCATTGATCTTCTTCATAAGCTCCTCAATGCGGCCCTTGATCCTTTCTCTTTCAAGAAACAAGTCGGTCAGAGCATCCACCATCCTCTTTTTAATCTCTGGTGGTGCTTCGTGACGAGGATATGGTTTCCTCATTACCCGATCTATGTCACGAGACCATTGCAAGTGAGTCTCGGTGACGGAACATTCAGCCCTCCATAATTGCCTATTAATCTGGTGCCAAGCGCGTTCCAGTCGCATTTTCGAACCCTTCCCTTTCTTCGTAGTACATCATGTGCATCTCCTCATTGGCTGGAGGTCCTTCCTTCATGTGACCTAGCTGGCAGTGAGCGAGGATAGGGTTGTAGTTGATACAACCATTCCTTCCCATTAAGGGTACGTTGGGGCAATCCCCACAGCTAACAATCATGGTAATTCCTTCATCCGTTGGGTCATACCATTCGATATCCGTGTGCTTCAACTCCATCAACCTCTTAGACCATATTTTACAGTCTTCAACATCCCAGAAAGCCGGAGTCTTCGGAAGGTAAGAGACGAACCATTTGTAGAAGAGGACCACGCAACAAACGATTGGCCCACAGCCTCTTGAGTATCTGGTCTGGATCGAGTGATAAACATCCGCAAGCAAAGTAGGAACTGGATTATTGATGGCGAATATCTGAATAGCTTGGACATCCACAAAATGTTTGGCATTTGGGAATAGAAACAAGCCGTAGATCATCAGAGCTAAAGTTGATTCAAACAAGGCTTCATTTCCCCGGTTCTTGAAATAAAGAGCTTTTGCTAGCAAGAACAAAGCAGGGAGTCCGTGTCGCCCTCCTTTGACGGTCAAATTAGCTTGAATGTCCGATACTCTAATCTTTGTAGCCATGGAAATTTCTTTAACGGAAGGCATTGCCTAAATCCCAGAGAAAATTGGAGCATTCCTGATGGGGATTCCAATCATAGCAGAGAATTCTTCCAAGGTTGGAACCAGCTGGAATTCGGGGAATAGGAAGCAACGGTAGGCCGGATGGTATAGCTGAACCAACACTTCAAGGGGCCCTTTGGTTACTGGCATTCTCATTAGTGGAAGAAGGCACCCATACTTATCAGTAAAATGGGAAGGGTCTGCAACTCTGTCACCCAACCACAACAACTGCTCGAGCTCAGGAAGCTCAAAGGAGTAAGGCCAAACATTCTTTCCTGAGGCGTCCATGTCTACAAAATCTGCAAAATAAAATTAGTACCTTGACAGTTTAGCAAGAAATGCGAAGATGCAAATGCGATTGGTTTTAAGGAACTCAAGAAAGACAATTTTTAAAACAAGCCTCATTTCATTAAATATTGAGAAGAGTTTACAACTTGGATAGTACATCTCAAAAAGGCTCAAAATACAATAAGACAAAAATAACAACTAGTCCTAGAAGAAAAAGCAACCCTATCTAGGAGTGTCCTGCTTCACGCCTTCTCTTCTGTCTCTTCAGCTCTTGATTCTCGAAGATCAGCTTATCAACAATCCCTTTCCAAGCACCAGACGTCGGGGGAATACTGGCATACTCATGAGTGCTAGCAGTGGGCTTTGTGCAAGAGAAAAATAAATTCTCCTGCGCCAAAGGTTCATCAATAACGCGTTTTTCCAGCCACTCGATCAAGTCATCCTTCTCCTTCATCTTCTCCTTCATTTCTTCTTGCTCGATGCAGATGGTATGATATTTCCACTCCCATGTGTCCCTCTCAAGCTTCATCATAGCTAAATTTTCTTGATATTCTTCCATGCGCTCAATAGGAATAACAGACGGAGATGCAATAGTTGGCTGCTGAAGTATCTTGGGAATATAGGGCATCTTGAGGTCACGGGCTCGAGATCGAACCCACTGAAGGTATGGCTCCAAAGACACACAGTTTCTCTTCCCCAACTCTTCCTTGGTACTTTCGTGGAACTTATCCCACGCACACCAAACTCCACTTTTGGTCTCATCATTGGCTTCTTTGTTAAGATAAAAGAAATCGGACACATGGATACTCTTAGGTTTTTCTTTCATCGCAAATCCAAATTAGCGTCTGGCTAGAACAGGACTATATTTAATTCCACCATGAATACCGAGGAGTGGCACGTTAGGAAATGGCCCACAACTATTGATGTATACATTCTTGTCATAAACCGGGTCGTACCAAAAGATGTCGTGGTGAGTAAGAGAGATGATCCTCTGAGACCAACGAAGTTTGTCAGGGTTGTCTCAGAATTCAGATGTTCGAGGTAAATGAGTGATATACCATTGGTAAAGCAACGGTGCACAACACAAAATAGTTCCTTTTCCTCGAAGAGTCCTATGGTGAATGGAATGGAGAGCATTACCAAGTAATGTCGGCACAGGGTTTCTGCTAATGAAAATCCGGATAGCATTGACATCGACAAAATCTTCCACATTAGCGAACAAGAATAGACCGTAGACCAGCAGAGCAAAGGTTGCTTCAAAGGCAGCAATACTGTTTGCATTGAAAAATTGACAAGCTTTTTCATACAAGAACTTAGATGGGAGTCCTTTGATGCCATCCTTGGTGGTAATGTGGGGCTTGACCTCTGACGCATCCAAGTGAATACATTCGCCAATCTCTTTTGGGGTAGGAATTTTCTCTTGACCGCTGAAAGGTCTCTGTTTCTTCACAGGTAAGCCGATCCAATGGGAGTACTCTTCCAAGGTTGGAACCAGTTGGTAATCCGGGAAGGTGAAGCAATGATAAAGAGGATCATAAAATTGGACCAAAGTGTCAAGGATTCCTTCCTCCATTTTAGTGTTGAGAAGGCTACCCAATCTTCCATACTGCTTTCGGAAACTTTCATGTCCGGTCACCAAGGTTGCTAACTTCTTCAGCTTTGCCAATTTGGGCTTTTGGAAATTGAACTTCTTAGTGTTCCTCTTCTCAATATCTATGACGCCTATGATTTTCAAAGAAAAATATGACTGAGTTCCTTAAAACCAATGAGATGGATGCAATGGGATGTATGCAATGCGCAAACAAGGCCAAACATATGTACACAATCAAAGCACACAAGCCTTAGGTTTTGAGGTTTCTTGACTGGAGTCATGGTCTACCCATCCCAACAAGGTGTGGACTATAGGTTCATCAATTGTGGAACAAGGTTCTTAAAGTTCCCAGAGTCTACGTAAATCCTTCGGATATTATCGGCCCATGTAACTACTTACACGGGTTAATAATATTCTCAAGATAAACTCGTCTGAGTGTAGTATCGCGTGACAACTACTCGGGACTGGCTCCCTCATAGCCACCGCACTACATCTTAAAAGGCCAAGTGGGGTAAAGGTAACTACGGTCCTCAGAATCCCTGGCTCCCAATTGAAAAAGTAATATCAATGCGACTTCTCACATCGGACATCAACAATCCCAAAGGGCCTCATCTGAGTGTGGTCATCATATGCCATAGATTGTTGGTACTACTGCCAACAACCAACTATTGATTACACCACGATCTTATCATATTTGTGCACTCAAGTCCGGGTTAGGACTTATCTCACCACTCAATAGTTCCATGCCCACAAAAGATCTCAACCAAGGCATATATACAAAAGATATGTACAAATATAGCAAACAAGCATGCATAACATAAGCAAAAGAAAGGTGGGTTTAACCCTCAAAATTGATCCCCAGTGAAGTCGCCATTTCTGTTGCGGTGAAAATCAGATAACAAATTATTAATTAATTTGCATCACATTTCTTTTACAACCGACTTTGATTTATCCAAAGGAAAGATTCAAGATCGTTAAAAAACCTAAAGGGGGAGATCTAAGGTTCGGGGTTTGGTTATACTAAGGGAAGGTATTAGCACCCTTAATATCCGTAGTACTCTACGGGAACCTCTTGTTTAAGCTTGTGTTATATTATGTTTGCTTGCTAAGGGTAAGGTAAAGATGTTGTTAATGACTATGAGGTCAAAGGCTAGGTGGCTATGAGGCCAAGGTGATAATGTGCTATCTATGACTATGAGGTCAATAGAGAGACTTTGTATGACTATGAGGTCAATGTTGGAAGATGGCTATGAGGCCAAGGGAGAGGGCTATGACTATGAGGTCAAAGTTTTGTTTATGACTATGAGGTCGAAGATTAGAGATGGCTCCATGACTATGAGGTCAAGAGAGAGAGTCCTATGACTATGAGGTCAAAGGATGGTAAATGAGCTTTCTATGACTATGAGGTCAATGGAGAGACTTTGACTATGAGGTCAAGGTTGGAGAATGGCTATGAGGCCAAAGTTTTGATTATGACTATGAGGTCAATGTTGAATAAATTGCTCTATGAATGTGAGTTCAAGAGGGGTCCTATTGGCTATGAGGTCAATATGGGAGGTTGCCTAAAACTATGAAGTCTAGGTCATAATAAGCTTTCTATGATCTTGAAATCAATAGAAAGACTTTTCCTTTGGAAGGAAGGGGGGAAGTAACATCTTATAAATAAGAGTTACAAATAGTTGAAATATGATGGGACAGTAAGAGTTCAATAAAGCCGAACAGTAATCATATAATCATGAAATAGACTCAAATATGAATATAGAAAACAGAGAGTAAGTGATCATGTAGTGAACACATGCAACTAGCAAACAGTGATCATTCAAACATGAAATGAACATAAATGTAGACTTGTCAGATAGTGAGTGCAAGTGGTCATGCAGTGAACATATAAGGCAGAGGGGCATTCAACAATTGGACCAAGTGCATATGCAATTTAGCATCAAAGAGCAAAACAAAAGCATAGCATAGGATTAAAGTCAGGAACATAATTTTACCCAGCAAAAAAATTTCATAGCAAACTCAATTCAGAATCAATAGTCACGTTATTAAGTCATATGATTTTAAACAAAGAACAAAAACAACCAACGTTCTCATAGTAAGGTTTGGTTAACAAACGAGAAACAAAGTTCTACAAATCCACAACTTACAGTAAGTTTCATTGAAAATCAGCATCCACATACATACACCAAGTATGGCAGAGGGAACATTTTTACAAAAAAAACATTAAGTCTTGAGTCTTATTTGAAGTCAGGAAACAAAAGAAAGAAAATATTTACAAGTTACAGAATGTATGTTCTAAAAGAAACGTTTTTATCATTTAAGAAGACAAGTTGATTTTGTTTACTGAAAAAGGAAAAAAGATTGAAATGAAATTGGTGTTTTTCTTTTCTTAAAAGAAATCATAAAAAAAAAGTGAAGTAAGGAAAGAAGGATTAAATAATAAAAGAAAGAAAGAAAGAAAAAAAAAAGAAAAAAAAGAGGTGGCTGGCGCCACATTTGAAGTGGCTGGTGCCACCTTAACAACAAGTGGCTTGCGCCATCTTGTGCTAGTGGCTTGCGCCACTTGGGGTTCCTAAGGGTGGCTTGCGCCACCACTAACTAAGTGGCAGGCGCCACCTCCTAAACAGAAAAAAAAAAATAAACAAAGGGTGGCTTGCGCCACCCCTCACCTGGCGAGAGCTAGGTGGGGTTTCGGTCCATTTACTTTTTGTCTTACATTCATTCCGAAAGTATTAATTTATTTTCTTATTTTTTGTTTACAAAGTGACGGACGCCATCACCATTGTGGCGAGCAAAACCAAACCAAAGTTTTTCTTTTTCAAAGCATGATTCAAACACACAGAATAAATTCACAACCGCATATTAAGAACATGATTCCCAGTAGCATGATAACAATATAACAGCATACACCATCATGCATAGTATTTCCAGCATCATACCAACAAGTTTACATACGAAACATGAATATCATTTCTAACAGCATAACAGTATAACAACATACATTATCATGCAAATTATTTCATACGAAACATGAATATAATTTCCAACAGCATAACAGTATAACATCATACATTATCATGCATATTATTTCATACGAAACATGAATATCATTTTCAGCAGCATAACAGTATAATAGCATGCACTAAGATGAAATGGTATAGCATCTAAAAAAGAGAAACAGAAAGTGTGTTACCTAGTAGAGTAAGTCTACTGCTTCTTCAATGATGATTTCTGGGAACAAAGAGCCTCTTTTTCTCCTCCCTCAGCTACCCAGTAAAGAACAACTTGGTGGCTAAGTGTTCTACGAAAAGCAAATAGAACGATCTTTCTTGCAAGTGTTTGAGAGTTCCTTGCAAGAAATAAGGGTGGGGAAGTGGAGAGTTTTTGAGAGAGTATTTTTGCAATTTCTCTGGTGTCTGTTAACAAGGAGGGAATGAGCTCCTTTTATAGGCCAAGCAAAGTGGATCCGGGTCTTGGGTAGTTGGTTTGTCCACAGGATAAAGGATTAGGGTTTGTGCATCAAGTTCCTCAGCCGTTGATCTTGGTCAATTTTTATGCTGGACAAGTGCAGCGGAGGAGGTGGTGGATTCAGTCTGTTACTTTCACTCTTTAGTAGTTATTCCAAAACCACCTTTTTGAAGTTCCATAAGAGAGAAAGTAAAAAAAAAGCAATAATTTGAATTTGGAATACGTATTCTCTGCTCATGCATGCAGGTCTTCCGTGCTGAGCCTCTTTTATTTCACTAATTCAATATGGTATCTCAATGTCCTTTTGATCTCCACAGTAATGGGTGAGCTTAGAAGAGTAATACGTAGTGACTTCACAAGATTTGTTTTTGAAGCAAAGCATCTTCTGCATTTTCAACTAACAAATGGCACATGGGCTTAGCCAAATGTACAAGGCCTTGTTACTTAATCCATGCGGGAACACAACTTGGACTTTTCAACAACTTAAAGCCTTTGATCCAAATGACATCTTTTTGGGCCCAAAAGAAACTTGAGACATACCATATGCCCATGACCGAAAACACTTAGGATATTGCAAAATTAAATCCTCCCATGGCATCACTTTGGTATGTTACACCTTGATGAATATTTATCTCCATGAAAAATTATTGGACTTGAGAAACAAATCTTTAAGGCTCAAAAAAGGCTTCCAAGGATGTTTGTTATCACATGGTGTAGCGAGCGATTTTGGACGCGGTTCTTAAGCGCTGGTCGCTCTCTGCGGTTGAGCTTGAACTACAGGTCGATTCATTTTTTATCCTATTGTGAGCTGAATAAGGAAGGGAAATAGATGTCTCCAATTAACCCTGCTTGCATACTGAGTTTAAACAGCGGTCTGTTAGGTTACGGATGCTATCAATGTGGGGGGCCTTTGTACTGGTTATTTGTATTTTCACCAATACTATTTTCTTTCTTTTTAGGACTTTCTAGCGGGGAACAAGGGTTAGGATGTTAGGACTGATGCTTTTAAATTACTGCTTTTGATTGATGGAGATACGGGATTTTGGTTTTTTTGTTGATAGTGCTCGCTAAGATCTTTTCTTTCGATCTTATGCCTACGTATTCCCGTTTACCGAAACAGGGAAATCAGAGCGTTCGTAGTTCCTCCTATTCTATGGGAGGAAATTGGTTTTTGGTGTCTTGTTTAAAGCCCAAGACGTGAAGCGAAAGGTGATTTGTATCTTGTTCAAAGCCCAAGATGTGAAGCTAAAGGTGTTTTGTGTCTTGTTCAAAGCCCAAGATGTGAAGCTGAAAAGTATATTTGTGTCTTGTTCAAAGCCCAAGACGTGAAGCTGAAAGACCTCGGCTTTAGAGAGAATTTGTCATCTCTAAAGAAGGGTTTATCTATCCCAACTGTTGGGTGACTGGTTATAAAGGAGAATTAGTTTAACCGGGATACGCGGATCCTAGCAATGCCATAATTTCCTTTAAAGGGGATTTTAACCTGAAGGAGAAGACTTTAACTCAGTGTAGAGCAATGCTATCTTTCCTTAGGAATTTCTCATGCTAAAAGAGGGACAGTGGCATGGATGTAGATGATCCAGAGGCTTGCTGCTTACAGCGATTAGATGAAGGGGAAAGAGTTGTTGATGTTTGTGTACTGTGAACGAGGCACAGCTTTGATGCTAAAAGGTTAATTGGATTAACCAGTGTTTTTCTTATACAAAGCCTAAGAGGAGGCTAATTTCCGCTAGGAAAATCATTATACAAAGCCTAAGAGGAGGCTATTTTGTGTCCCGTACAAAGCCCGAGAGAGAGGCTAAAAGATTTTGACCCGACGATGGAGTCTTTGTGTCTCGTACGAAGCCCGAGAGAGAGGCTAAAATGTTGTTTGACTCCGCTGGGGCGAATCATTGTACAAAGCCCAAGAGAAGGCTAAGGTTACTGTGTCAGTTAAGTGACAGGTCCAGTATACTGATTTTGAAAGAGAAAATCAGTTCTTATATGAGTATCACTGTACTCATGGGTTAGCTCTGAGGATCGGGTTTATTTCCTTTTCTTTGAGGAAACTGGAAATCCAAAGGGTATTGAGACTGTCCGAGTCTGCGGGTTTCCTTCCTATTTAACGAAAGGGTCACTTGAGAATGTCTTTGAGACTCAAGGAAGTTAGACTGTCCGTGCCTAGAGTTTTATCTTTTTTACTATGCTTTGAGAAACAGTAGTAGACTCTTTGAAAGGACCGTTCTATGAGGATGACTAGGTTCTGTTCCTATAACTCTAGGAGGTCGTCGGGACAATTTGTACGAAGCCCAAGAGGAGACTGGAAACTTTTAAGAAGCCGACGGGTCCTTCTACGAAGCCCAAGAGGAGGCTATCATTCCCGGAGGAAGAGATCATTATACGAAGCCTAAGAGGAGGCTGTGAATACTTCTAAGAAGCCGTAGGGTCCTTGTACGAAGCCCAAAAGGAGGCAGGGTTGCTTTTATGAAGCCTGTGGGTCCTTGAACAATGCCCAATAGGAGGCCGATGCTTTTAAGAAGCCCGTGGGTCTATCATCTCCTTTCCATTAGGAGAGATAACTCTTTTAAAGATAAAAACCACTGGTAAACGTGCGAGGTTTACTATCCAGCGACTTTTAGCTTTTAAAGAGGGTTCCTTAGTTAAGGTCCAAGATTATGACCGTAGTGGGTACCCAAACCCCGAGACATTCAAGGCAAGCTATCCACAAGGAATAGAACAAGTCAGGAAAGTTCGAGAATTTGGAAGAAACTCAAAGATGCCATTCACGGAGAATACATTCATCTTGGGGAGTAGAGCTTCTTGACGATTCCTAAGGAGGACAGCCGAAGAGAAGACTGTATCTGGTGCTCCTATTGGGGATCTAGGCGTCTATTTCTACGAATAAACGAAACGACTTTACCTAGTGCTAGACGTAGTTGCCGGGGAAACTCGAAATATCTATACTATTATTACACAGTAGATATGAGTTTATGAAAGGAGACTTACAGTGAGCAGCCCCCCAATACAGTTTATAATATGAAAGCAGTAAACGAAAGCGATAACCACTTACTCGGTTGTAGTGCTTCCATGCTGTTTGGTTAGTTGTTCAACAAAGAAAGATTGAAAACAACAGTATATTCAAAATTAAAGGAGAAAGTGCTTTGAAAAAGAAATATTTGGGGCTTACAGCTCAAGGAGAGGCCCAGGGTTTTATCAGTGAGTGCACTGTTTGACTTTGTACAGAGGGACTTATACAAGTGACTGGGGCCCAAAATGGTTTTCTGTACAAAGGGATGGGTCTTACACTCTCTCAAGAGGCCCAAAAAGTTTAGAGAAAAAAGAGTGGGGCTTATAACACGGGGTAGGCCCAAATGATTTTTCGTTTAAAAATGGCGATCGCGCCGAGGTTTTCTTTTAACGCAGAGGGACTTATACAATAAGTGAGGCCCAAGATGTTTGGTTAAAAGGGGGATTGGGTCTTACACTCTAATAGAGGCCCAAAGTGTTTTGAATGGGTCTTATAGCTCAAGGAGAGGCCCAGATGATTTTTTATTTTTAAACGGGCGACGATCGCGCCGTTTACTTGTACAGAGGGACTTATACAATGAGTGAGACCCAAAAAGTTTTTGTACAAGGGGGGATGGGTCTTACACTCTCTCAAGAGGCCCAAAGAGTTTTGAAAATGATTTATGAGGGTTGAATTAATCCAAAACCCTAATTTGTTTTCAAAATGTATTTAATTGAATAAAAATTCAATTAAAATGATCAAAAATTGTTTAACACATGGAAAACAAATTGTGATCTTGGATTAATGCTTCAAAAATTAAGTATTGACCTACAAAATAATTAGAAAGCATTAAAAGTTGCAAAATCAATGTAGAAAAAATATTTAAAATGCCAAAAACAATCAAAATATTAATTCTTTACAAAAATATCAATTATATGAAATAAATAATATTTTTGGGATTTTTTGGGAAAATAAAATATTTTAACATTTTTGTGAATTATTAAAAAAAGAATCAACTCAAAATCATTAAAACTCAGAGAGAAATTAATTTTTGAATCAATTAAACAAAATCACAAAATTCAAATATTTGAATTTCTAAAAATGGCGCCAAGAACAAGCTGAAGAACACGCGCGTGTTCTTGGTTTCTCAGATTTGCATTTTCTATCCAATCTCACTGAATACGTAATCATATCATGCAATCCACATATCATTATGCTCGTCTCAACCTCACGATCATGTCTATGTCCATTAATTTCATTTAAATTAAACATACAACAAGAAATCACGAAGAGACCTCAAGAACCCTAATTTCTGCATGAAGGCTAGGATTTTTGATACACGATTCAAACAATGCAATTAATTGAGGGAAAAGATTCCATGCATGATTATGAACATATGGCCAAATTATTGTGCGAGGAAATATGCATAGATTGAGAGATGACCAAGCACGTGCTTACCTCTAGGCCGTGACAGCAAGTGCAATGTGATTTTTGATTTGGAGGTGTTACAGATGGGTGATGATGATCTGAACAGCTTCCCTACACCCTATGGATTGTGTTTGGATGGTTGGACTTGATTGAAATTGGCTGGATCATTTTGTGGTACCTCAGCTGCACTTTAGTTAAAACCTTGAGCAACCAGCTGGTGATTTTGTGAAATTGGTGTTTCAGAAGTAATCTAAGTGTTTGATCAGCTCATATGTGATGTATGTGAGGTGTGTGAGTGATTGGTTTGATTGGAATTGCTCTCAAACTCAAAACCCGATAGTGACTTGCCTTAGAAGGCAAAATTGGAGTGAAAGAAGAGATTTTAAGGAAAGCATCTGTTAAATGGCTTTGGTGTACTCAAACTGACCATAATTGAGCTCTATTTATAGTAGAGCAAGTTTGTTTTGGGATCCACAGTGAATGGCAACTGCAGCAGGTGTTTCCTCAATGTTGGCCAATGGAAATGCAAGTCTCCTCTAGCCATTGACTAGAGGTTAGGGCACAGAGCTATGGTCCCCTTGGTCTTGGATAAGTCTTGACTAATTTCAGATGAGAATGGCTCAGTCCATGCCACCTTGATGGTTCCATTGAATGCCTCATTCCAAATTTGAAGTCTTGTCCCTATTTTGGCCATTCTAGGTTCAACATGCTATTTCTTGTTCCATGGACTTTGGAGGCTTGGCTCAGTGATTGTCCCCTTTAGATTCAATCCTCTGAGGTGTCCAAGTGGATAGGAGCAATTGAATTTGGCTGATTTTGGCAAATCGACCAAAGTTGCAAATTCTGCCTTGCCTTGACAGATTTCAGCAAGGTAACTTGCCAATGTCATATCTCATGGTGTAAGTTGAATTTGGCAATGTTCTTGGCCATTTTGGAAAGCTCTTACATGATACAACAACTGTTTGAACAAGTTTGGTTTTGATCTCTTTTGATTCCAAGTGAAAAATCCCCCTACATTTGGCAAAAAGTGAGGCAAAATCTGACTTAGTGAAAATTTCACTAAGTGTTGGAAAAAGTGACATTTTCACTTTTCAGCCACTTTGATCACTCCATAACTCAAAAGCCTTAATGAATTGGAATGACTTGTAGTTGAAGTTTTTGTAGATGATAATGAGGGCTACAAATCCATCTTTGGATGAGAAAAAATGGCCTTGTGGTTTAGGAGTTATGGTCCTCCAAAGTTGGTACCCTTGCCACTTTATTTTTAACTTAGAAAAATTTCTAAGTTTTTATGGTTACCCCTTTTGCAAGTTATCTCACTTTTCTTGATTTTTCTTGATGAATGATGATTCAAATCATACATTAACATCATTTTAGGGTTAAAAATCCATTTTGGTGAAAAATCTCAAAAAGTCAAAGTTGACTTTTGTGCACAGTTGACTTTTTATCAGATGAATTCCAAACTGTGCAATTCTTCAGGAAATCATGTCCTTGACCTAAATCAAACTTGATGGACATGTTCCATGGGTGTCATAGGGTATATTCAATCATGTATTAGGGTTTGAGAGCATGTCCAAGTCAAAAGTCAAAGTTACAGTTGACTTTTCCCTTAAAACCCTAATTGTGGTGCAGATGGAATTGAGACTTGTTGCTCAAGCTTCTTGGATCAATCCATTGTTTCAAATGGATCAATATGGTATATTAGAGACCCTCAAATCCTCTCTTGAGGTCTTGGCTCATGATTTGTCCCAAAAGTCAACTTAGGGGTGAATTAGGTCAAGAAACCCTAATTCCTGATTTTTGATGAATGCATCCCCTGTGTCTAAATTGGCTTGATGCATGGGTTCATGAGGTTCCATAAAGTATATTAGGTTATGTTTTGGATCAATGGCTTGTGCCCAGATGAAATTTTTCATCTAGAGGCCCTGGGTGATCAAAACCCTAATTTGGTGACACTGTCGATCTGGAGACTTGATCCACCTAGAAGGGAGCAGCTTTGTGCTTAATCCTTGAAGTAAGAGTCCTTTTGATCCTTTGAGGATGTTTGGGAGATTAGACAAGTTGAAAATCAAGTCGTTTCTTGATTGAGCCTTTTGTCTAAAGCTCAGAGAGGGCTTGAAACCCTAATTTTGATTGTAGTGGATGCTCACCCATCTTTAGGGAGACTGATGAAGCATAAAGGTACATCCATATTGTGGTGATGATTTGCACAATGATGGGAAACTTTAGTGGTCAAAATTTGGGGTATGACAGATGCCCCTATTTAATCTTCTTGGACCCGAAGGTGTGAATGACGAAGGGATTCGGGCATTCGGGGTGCAAGAGGATTAAATATCGGAATACCCGAAATTTTGATGGTGGTTATGAATGGTAGCATACGCATTCATCTTCTTTAGCTAAGCAATGATGCTTAGAAAAGTTAAACTTCCCCTCGATCCTGGTCTTCAGCCAAGGAACTGGTCTCAGTTTTCTTTTGTCAACTTCCCCTCGTTCTTGGTTTCCTACCAAGGAACTGGTCTTAGTTTCTGATTTAAACTTCCCCTCGATCCTGGTTTCCTACCAAGGAACTGGTCTTAGTTTCTTAAGTAAACTTCCCCTCGATCCTGGTTTCCTACCAAGGATCTGGTCTCGGTTTCTGATATAAACTTTCCCTCGATCCTGGTTTTCTACCAAGGAACTGGTCTTAGTTTCTTTTGTCAATAAACTTTATTGACAAGGGACGCTATGAGTAGCGGTTTTCCTTCAAACTTCTCGCCGAATTTTCCTGGGGAGATGCCATTTGAGTGGAAAAAGTTTTGATGTCAGACTTGCTGGGGAACCCATTCGTCTGAATTGTAGAGGTACACAAACTTCTCTATTGGAGACGCCATTTGTCTCTAATGGGGGAAAGCAGGTCTCTTGAGAGACTGCTGTCGCTTGGGATCTTACATCATACTTTTCTCGGGATCTTCCCGGAGAAATGCCATATGATGGGGTCCAATTTTGAGGTGCCGATGACTTTTTCATCAGCAGGGTTTTTTGGAGAATGGCAGCTGTATTGCCAAATCTCTGGTTAGGAGGCTTTCTCTGTGGATTTTCCTTAATCCAGAAAAGCAAGGATATCATCTTTGATGGCGAAGAGTGACATCTGTTGAAGGTTCTCTGATCTTTCAGAGGTTCAAATTATCAAAGTGGCCAAGTGCCGACTCTGATCTAAAGATACACTGGTGGCGAGATTGTGCAGACGCAACACTTCCTGACGAGGAAAGAACTGACAAACTCGATTGAGAAAACTGTTTATCACTAGGGGACAAGACCGACTCAAGTGATAGTGATGCAATACGAAATGCGAACGCAAATAAAATGCATGAAGTACGTATGTATATGCTGACAAAATAGACGCGACATACAGACTAATGGATGAACACAATTGGATACTCGGTCATCGCGGGGCGAAGAAGTACCGTTGGTTCAAAATAGCAATTCCACCTTGCTTAGGAGAGATAGTCCTGTTGGGAGCTATGTTGATCGGGCTTAGGAGATGAGAACTCGGCCGAGACGTGTCAGACGAAACAAGGTCTCTGACACAGTTGATCCCTTCATTCAGGCATACTGGCTTAGAAGGAGTACTTTGATTCTGCACTTTGAAGTTCGCTTACTTCGGGAGAAGCGATCGATGTTCTTCTGATGTTCAACAGTCAAAAGAAATGCCATCTTTAATTTAAAAGCAGAAAAAGTTTAACAAGTAAATTTATTTTTGTTTTATTTCAAGAATCGCTGATTAAGTTTAAACAACGTCGTTCTGTAAAGCTAAAACAAGTAAAGAATTACAAACAAAAGCACAAGGGCTCAAATTTTATTGATAAGATGGAGATCAGCCAAACGCGTGATTCCAAAGAGTATATACAAAGTTAGAAAATGGTAATTTACAGGGAAAAGGGCTACGTTGAAACATAACGACCACTATCCTTCTACCAACTTTGAATTCGGGACATCCTGAGCTTCTGTCGAAGATGACCTTTGACTGGAGATTTCCTCCGATAGATGATGCAACTGCTGCTGAGGGACTTGCCTCTGTTGAACATAGTTACTTGCCATTATCCCTAACTTTTTCCTGGATTGTACTATGAAATTTCCAATCCATCGGGATGATTTTTTTCCATGTCTCTAACTTTTGCATGGACCGCCCTTTCGGGTTTTCAATCCACCGAGACGTTTTTTTTTTAGTTTAGGCGAAGTATTTCTTGACTACATCAACATTCGTGGGGTAGGCAAATTCCTCTCCGTCCATGGTTGCAAGTCTCAAGGCGCCGCCTGAGAAAGCTTTCGTGACCACATAGGGGCCATCATAATTTGGGGTCCATTTGCCCAGAGAATCAGTGAGAAATGATTGCATCTTCTTGAGCACAAGGTCTCCTTTCCTGAAGACACGAGGTCGGACCTTTTTGTCAAACGCCCTCTTCATTCTCTGCTAATACAACTGACCGTGGCATAGTGCCGTGATTCGCTTCTCTTCGATCAGGTTCAGTTCGTCGTGTCGACTTTGACACCATTCAGCTTCGGTGAGCTTAGCTTCCATCAATACCCGGATTGATGGGATCTCTACTTCTATGGGGAGAACTGCCTCCATGCCATATACTAGAGAGAAAGGGGTTGCCCCTGTTGAAGTGCGGATAGATGTTCGATAACCGTGAAGAGCAAAGGGTAGCATTTCGTGCCAATCTTTATAGGTTACAACCATCTTTTGAACTATCTTCTTGATGTTCTTGTTAGCCGCTTCTACCGCTCCGTTCATCTTGGGTCGGTAGACAGATGAGTTATGGTGTTCGATCCTGAACTCTGCACACAACTCTTTCATCATCTTATTGTTCAAGTTAGATCCATTATCAGTAATGATCTCGCTTGGAACACCATAACGGCAGATGATATTGTTTTTGATAAATCGGACCACCACTTGTCGGGTTACATTGGCGAATGACGCTGCTTCGACCCACTTGGTGAAATAGTCAATGGCTACCAGGATGAACTGATGTCCGTTTGAAGCCTTGGGCTCAATCATACCAATCATGTCGATTCCCCATATGGAAAAAGGCCATGGGGAAGAAAGAACTTTGAGATGTGATGGCGGTACATGAATTTTGTCGGAGTATATCTGACACTTGTGACACCTCCTCATGTACTTGTAGCAGTCGGATTCCATTGTCAACCAATAGTACCCGGCCCTGAGAATTTTTCTCGCCATTGTGTGTCCGTTGGCATGAGTGCCAAAGGATCCTTCATGAATTTGTTTCATAAGCATGTCTGCTTCTGGTATGTCGATGCATCGGAGCAAGACCATGTCAAAATTTCTCTTATAAAGAGTGTCACCGCTCAGGAAGAAGTTTCCAGCCAATCTTCTGAGGGTTTTCCTGTCTTTTCTGAGTGCCCCAGATGGGTACTCTTGTTTCTGAAGGAAGCATTTGATATCGTGATACCAAGGTCTGTCGTCTATGACTGCTTCAATCGCGAAGACGTAAGCGGGCCGTTCAAGGCGCATGATGTCGATCTTAGGTATGTCATTCCATCGACCTACACTAATCATGGAAGAGAGAGTGGCTAATGCATCAGCCATGTGATTCTCATCACGAGGGATGTGATGAAAGTCGACTCTGTTGAAGAAGGGTAACAACCTTCTTGTATAGTCTTTGTAAGGAATCAATCCTAATTGGTATGTGTTCCAATCTCCTTTTATCTGATTGATAACCAAGGCTGAATCGCCGTATACGTCCAAGTTTTTGATCCTTAAATCAATCGCTTCTTCGAGACCCATGATACAAGCTTCGTATTCGGCCTCGTTGTTCGTACATTTGAACGTGAGTCTAGCAGTGAAAGGAATGTGGGTCCCCTGAGGGGTAACAATGATTGCCCCAATTCCATTTCCATAATGATTGACTGCTCCGTCAAAGATAAGTCCCCATTGGGAACCTGGTTCCGGCCCTTCACTGGGTAGCGGTTCATCGCAGTCTTTCATTTTTAGATACATGGCATCTTCGTCTGGGAAGTCAAACCCGATTGTTTCTTGATTGTCAATCGGTTGATGAGCCAAATGATCGGCTAAAATACTTCCTTTAACGGCTTTCTGAGCGTGGTACTCTATGTCATATTCTGATAACAGCATCTGCCAACGGGCAATCCTTCCCGTGAGAGCAGGTTTTTCGAAAACGCACTTGATTGGATCCATTTCGGAGATTAACCAAGTAGTGTGACGAATCATGTATTGGCGAAGACGTTTGGCTGCCCAAGCCAAAGCGCAACAAGTTTTCTCAAGCATCGTGTACCGAGTTTCACAGTCAGTGAACTTCTTGCTTAGATAGTAGATGGCAGACTCCTTCTTTTTAGTTTCGTCTTGTTGGCCAAGTACACATCCCATTGAGTACTCTAGGACTGTGAGGTAAATGATCAGTGGTCTTCCTTCCACTGGAGGTGGTAGAATCAGAGGATTCAACAGATATTCCTTAATACTATCAAAGGCAGTTTGGCAATCTTCTGTCCAAACGCAATCCTGGTTCTTTTTGAGTAATTTGAAAATCGGCGCACACGTCGCGGTCATAAGGAATATGAATCTGGAGATGTAGTTCAAACGTCCCAGGAATCCTCTGACTTGTTTTTCAGTTTTCGGAGAAGGCATTTCTTGAATGGCCTTGACCTTATCAGGATCAACTTCAATTCCTTTCTGGCTGACGATGAACCCTAGTAATTTCCCCGAACGGACACCGAAGGTGCACTTGTTGGGATTCAAGCGGAGCTTGAATTTTCTTAGATGTTCGAACAATTTTGACAGATGTTCAACGTGCTCATCCTCGGTTCTTGATTTTGCAATCAAATCATCGACATATACCTCGATTTCTTTGTGTATCATGTCATGAAATAGAGTAGTCATGGCCCTTTGATAGGTTGCCCTGGCATTCTTGAAACCGAACGGCATTTACTTGTAACAAAAGGTACCCCTATGGTGTAATGAACGAAGTTTTCTCCATGTCTCTCAGCGCCATATTGATCTGGTTATAGCCTGAGAATCCATCCATGAAGGAGAAAACTTTGAACTTTGTTGTGCTGTCAACCAGCATGTCAATGTGTGGTAAAGGAAAGTCGTCCTTTGGACTTGCCTTGTTCAGATCTCTATAATTAACACACATTATGACCTTTCCGTCCTTTTTGGGAACGGGTACGATGTTGGCTAACCATTGAGGATATTCAGATGTAGCAAGGAAACCCTCGTCAATTTGTTTCTGTACCTCCTCTTTGATATGGATAGCCATGTCCGGGTGAGTCCGTCTCAACCTTTGCTTTACTGGCGGACATTCCGATCTCAACGGTAAGTGATGTTCCACGATGCTGGTATCCAACCCTGGCATATCCTGATAAGACCAAACGAATACATCGGGGAATTCTTTGAGAAGCTTTATCAAACTTTCTTTGGTAGTTGGACTGAGCAGTGCCCCAATCCTGATTTCTTTTCTCTCTTGCTCTGAACCCAAGTTTACCATTTCCAACGGTTCTTTGTGAGGTTCAATGGACCTTTCCTCTTGTCTGAGTAGTCGGGAGATCTCTTTTGGAATTTCGTTGTCATCTTCTTCTTCAACCCCGAATACCGGGAACTCAAAGTTGGGAGAAGGCATTGGATCATATGTTTCAACGGGGTGTAAAACAAGCAATCTGCATGACGTGATGATTCGTGTTTAGAAGAGATAGAGAAAATGCAAGTGTGTGCAGTGTATTTGTTTTACTGCTTGTTTTTATTTTTGAATTGTTTTTTAGGATTACCATTTTCTGAAAAAGCAAAAAGAGAAAACAGCAATTAATGCGGAAATTACAGAACGACGTTATTTTATTAATGAACAAGTCGATTCTTGAAACTACAGCCCTATAAAACATAACTCTGTCGCTTTGGGCAAAGCGAAGAGGGAAATTTACAGAAAGCGAGCCCTATCAAAACATCCGTTTCACCTGGGCAGGGTGAAAGGTTAAAAGATGGCAATTACTTTGACTGATGAACGACCTTCGGAACCTCGACGACAACCCATTGGCGGCGAACTCCTCGGTGAATCACAAAGTCTGGCACCTTCCTTGATTTGTCTTCAGAAATGACGCTGATTTCTGGTGAAGCAGGATCGTTGGAATCTGTCTCCCAGGCAGAATTTTCATAGGAGGATTCCTCTGTTGCATTCTGCAGAGTATTGGTGCTCTCAGGTACATCTCCCCATCCAGTTGGCTAGATGTCTTCGAACCTGATACGAGAGCTTTCAGGTGCAATGTACTTGACCATATAGTCGTACTTTCCACTTGGTTCTCCCAGAGTGTCCCAAACTTCTTTGGAACTGGAGGAGTCATCCCTCTCGATGACGTTGACCTCGGGAAAAGCATAGTTGATGAATTCAAGTCCTGCAATCGTTGCGAATTCATCTTCATGTTGAGTAGTTTCTGAATGACCTGAGTGTTGATCCCATGACATGGTGGGGATACAGGTATTCTGTTCAATGACGCTCAGCTGAGTTTCATTGTTCGGCTGACTTTCTTGCCCCAAGTTTCCTGGGTAAGGCTGCCACATTGGTAGACCATCCATTGGGCCATAGTAGTTGTAGTCAAAGTTGTCTTTCATCAGAGTGTCTTCCTCTAATGAATTTGGCGGAGCACGGCATCCTTCCGGATCACAATCTCCGTAGATCATTTCGACATCTGATCTTGGTATAAATCTCAGACTTTCTGTAGGAAAGCAAAAAGGCATAGGCACCTCTTCGTGAGACATATAACCGTCCTCGTTAAGGTAGGACGTCCATTCTTCATCTGTGTCAGAGGGATCTTCCTCATTGATAGCATGAACTGTCTGAGACACTGGGTGAAGAAAACCTCCACTATGGAAGAAGTTTTGAAGGGGATGAAGACTTTCATCGTTGGCAGCTGTCTGGGTATAGGTCTCAGAAAAACCAAGACCCTTCTTTGTTTTATTGTCAATAGGAATGACAAGCCGTCCCCATCCTGTCGTATCGGTACTCTCGACCGCTTTGATAGCATCTTTGTATGAAGAAATTGAAGTTTCTTCTTTGAACTGATTGTCCTTGCTCACCGATAGTGCTTGGAACTGAGTTCCAATAACCTCCTCGGGTTCCACATAAGTAGATGATGATAGGTTACTCACAAGCAAGGCTTGTTCCCCACAAACCGTGACAAGTTGGCCGTTCTTGACGAACTTTAGCTTTTGGTGGAGGGTTGAAGTAACCGCTCCAGCCTGATGTATCCAAGGTCTTCCTAATAAACAACTGTATGTTGCCCGGATGTCCATGACCTGGAAAGTGACTTGGAAAGTGTGAGGACCAATAGTTATGGGAAGATCAACTTCGCCGATAACCGTTTTTCTGGATCTGTCGAATGCTTTGACGACGACCTCGCTGACTCTCATCGGAGGGCCCTTGAATGATAATTGCGTCAAGGTGGACTTCGGCATAACATTCAGGGTTGACCCTGTGTCTACCAGTACGCTGGCTAAAGCATCGTCTTGGCAGTTAACTGTAATGTTGAGCGCCATGTTATGACGGCGACCCTCTTCGGGTAATTCCTCATCACTAAATCCCAAATTATTGCAGGAAGTGATGTTAGAGACAATACTATCGAACTGTCTGATTGTTACATCCTGTTCCACAAAGGCTTGCTCCAAGACTTTCTGTAGAGCCTCCCTGTGGGCTTCTGAACTGAGTAAAAGTGATAATACTAAGATCTTTGAAGGAGTCTGTAACAGTTGATCAACAATGTTGTATTCACTCATTTGGATGAGCTTTAGCATCTCATCTTTGTCTTTTGAAAAGTCAGGATTACTAGATTGACCGACTGGTGGATCAAGAATTTCTGCCTGAAGTTCCTTTTCTTTGTTGGATTCTCCAACCCCTCGGTTGAAGATTCGATCGCTCCGTGTTACACGACTGATGTCTGCAATATTCACGATGGAGGGTAATGGAATTTCCTTTCCATTCTCGATTATTGTTGCACCGTATTTGTAAGGGATTGCCTTAGCTGATTCATACGGTAGTGGCCCCGGCAGATTAATGACTACGGGAACCTTCTGATTTTTCTGACCATCATAAGTAACCTTGATCCGTTCCCGGTTGGGAACTCTAGATTCGTCAAGTAGAGGGATGATGGCAAAAACATCTCTGGTCCTGTGATGACCAGAGATCGTGACAACATCCTCAACTTGCTCGGCAAGGTAGTTCGGTGACCAAATGATGGGTCCTGAACCTGGATATGGACGAATTTCTCCATGATCGACCTGACCCTGAAGAGCTGCTCTCACAAGGTAACACCCTTGGTTACTTTCTGAACAGATGCTACAACTGTCATAGTTGTGTGGTGGCACCTGGCCACGCCCACTTTAAATACAATGTAACCTCACTAGGTTACCTTCCATTGATCGGACATCCTGACTTTGACGACGAGTAGGATTCCTGTTATTGATACTAATCTGCTGAGTATCTTCGTCCATATAGATTGGCATCCACCAGTGATTTAACAAGTGCTGAAGTGCCTCCTGGACAAGGGTACAACCTC
Organism: Lathyrus tuberosus; assembly: GCA_022829125.1. NCBI lineage: Eukaryota > Viridiplantae > Streptophyta > Magnoliopsida > Fabales > Fabaceae > Lathyrus > Lathyrus tuberosus. The sequence goes on from JALAZF010000018.1 coordinate 377,543, forward strand.
GATCGTTTTCGCAACCCGCTTTACAGCTTTGATAGTCATGTGATATTAAGAATCCAAGTCGGACCTGCTCAGCATGTAACTCTACCAGGTTGGTATTCATTATGCGAATATCGAAGATCTGAACCATGTTGATTGGATAGGGATTCCTATCATGGTAGTCTTGGATCCATCTAAGATTCATCTGACGCTGGAGGGCCTCTTGTATGAAAGAGCATCCCTGTTTGTTTACCGAGCAAGTCAGACAGGAACTGTAATCGTGCCGCGGCAGATTATGATACTGGCTTTGCCTTGAGTGCATCGCCACCAAGCTGACATTCATCGCACGGATGTCGTGGTTTTGAATGACATTAGAATTCGTAGAGACCATGTTAACTCCACGAACTCGGTGCTCTTAGATCCATCCGAGATCCATCTGTTCCTGCAGAGCTGTTTGCACTACAGAACATCCCTGGTTGTCTTTAGAGCAGATATCACACTGGTGATAATTATGAGGTGGCACATGGCCATATCCACTCTGTTTACAATGCATCTTGACCAGATTGGTCTCGAATAAGAGTACATCGTGAATTTGATAGACATTGTTAGTCTCTTTCTCAATCAGATTGACTGCAGTTTTCTCATGTTGAGGCAGCGGGTTCGTAAGAACATTAGGATTCGTATCTTTGAAAGATAAGAGTCTGCTCCTAACAAGCTTTTGCACGTCGGATTTGAAATTGAGACAAGTCTTAATGTTATGCCCTGAACCTCCTTGATGATAAGGGCATGTTTGATCCGCTTTAAACCAAAAAGGCGGATTTTCCAGAACTGAAAGGGGAGACTTAGTCTGAATGTGCCCCTTAGCCAGCAGTAACGGAAACAGCTCTGCGTACGTTACGGGTATATGATCAAATCCTGGTGGCCGTGTTGTACGGTTGTTGTTATATGGAGGACGAGCCTGCTGAAGAGGCTGTTGTGTCCTTTTTTGGTCAGGTTGGCTCTGCGCAACCTGAGGTTGATACATAGGAACAGGCGCGGGGCCGATAGCAGGAGTAACAGCTACTACTGGCTGATAACGTCGCCTTTTCTTTCCGAGAGAGATATTCCCAATATCTTGCTCTTTTTTCTTAGGGAGAGCACTACTGTATTTTTTAGTACCGCTCGTTGATCCAGTGTCTTTTACCAAACGTCCTTCTCGGACGGCTTCCTCAAGACGTACACCCATGCCGACCATTTCGGTGAAATCACTGGGCGCACTGGCGACCATTCGGCCGTAGTAAAATGAGCTCAAGGTCTTTAAGAAGATCTTTGTCATCTCTTTTTCCTAAAGAGGTGGACAAATTTGAGCGGAAATTTCACGCCATCTCTGAGCATACTCCTTAAAGGTTTCCTTGTCCTTTTGTGACATTGATCTGAGTTGATCTCTGTCGGGTGCCATGTCCAAATTGTACTTGTATTATTGGACAAAGGCAGTACCAAGATCTCTGAATGTACTGATCGTAGTACGGTTTAAACCCATGTACCATTTGAGTGCGGCACCGGTTAAACTATCCTGAAAGTAGTGAATCAGCAGGTCCTGATTCTCCGTCTGAGCTGACATCCGCCAAGCGTACATCACCAGATGGCTCTGAGGGCAAGAGTTACCCTTGTATTTTTCAAAGTCGGGCACTTGGAACTTGTGCGGGACTTTCACATTTGGGACCAAACAGAGGTCTGCGGCGTCCTTTCCAAATAGATCCTGACCGCGAATGGCTTGCAGCTCCTTTTGCATTTCCAAGAACTGTTCTTGGAATTCCTCCATACTGTCAAACATGGTTTCCTTCTTACCAGAAGGTGTCTGTGGAATTTGTCCTTCCGGGACAGTGTGCACCACAAGGGGTGGTACCGTGACTACGACAGTAAGTCTTGGCGCCTCCCGAAGTTTGTAACCTTCAGGAGTCTTGAGTATGCCCCTGGCATCTTCGCTTTCCCAAAGTTTGTAACCTTCAGGCCCAGCGGCTTCTATTGTGATTCCCTGATCTTCAGTAATCGGCGGAACATATCCTCCCGGGATATAGTTAACAGGCATGTCCCAAGGGCGATCTTTCGGCATTTGATACCTAGGATCATACTTCTCCACGATGGGCGTTGAGGTGATCTCTGAGATCACAGTCCTTTGTAGCTGAGCTTCTGCCATGGCTTGCATGTCGTTACGAAGCTTTCTCATATCCTCTCTTAGAGCGTCGATCTGTTCTTTCAACTCTCTGTTTTCTTCCTCAAGATCATCCATCTTTTTCTGACGATTGGCCCGAGTATTATACGAATGAGACAGTTTGACTCTAGAATCGAGACACAAACGTGAGATTCGTAGGGAAGAAGAATACGCGATGTGAGAATGATGAATGCAATGATTATATTAATTGTTTTTTTTTGGTTTAATCAAAATAAACTTCGACAATTAGATTGCAAATATCAAACACTGGGGAAACCCCTTTTTATTGAATTCCAAAGGATTACAGAAATGGAAATACAGTAGATTACAAAGTGCAGAAACAGAAACCTAAACTAATGGGTCCTGGTACTTCCTCTTCTTTGACCGGGGCGCTTGGGTCGTTGTCGGGTTGTCATTCCTTTGCCAGGTGAAAGGAGCGAACAAATTCCTTTGGTCATCTTGATTCTCTACAGCATGTTGCTCTAAAATTTCAATCAGAGCATCTTTCTCTCTCAGTAGTTGCTGTATTTGGATACACTCTACGTCGAGGGTGCGGTACTTGTTCTTCCAAGACCTTCTCTCCCGTTGAACTTTGTTGAGAGTAACCTGAAGCTTTTCAGTTTCCGTCATGAAGTACATGACAGATTCCCTCGGCGGAAGAATTCCGTAACGAGGATAAGGCATCTTTAGCTTGAGAGCTCTAGTTTGTACCCAGTGGAGATAAGGCTCCACCGAGACACAATCCAGTTTTCCTAGAGACTCTCGTCCTTTCTTATGAACATGTTTCCAAGCTTGCACTATTTCCATCTTTAGTGCTCTATCGTTTTCTCCTTCTTTGAAGAAAAGACCTTCCAGATGAACACCCAGTGGGATGTGTCTCATCGGGTATCCAAATTGACGAAGAACCAATACCGGATGGTAGTTGATTCCTCCCTTAGTTCCTATGAGGGGTATGTTGGGGAAGTTTCCACAACGGTCAATGATCCTGATTCCCTCATAAATCCTATTACACCAATCTATATCAGAGTTGGTGAGAGACATGATCTTCTGCGACCAACGTAAGACACTCTTGCAATCCCAAAAAGCAGCAGACTTGGGCAAGTGAGAGATAAACCATTTATAAAGCGGAGGTACACAGCATGTGATCTCCCCTCCGCTGTACAAATTCCCCAAGTGTACAAAATGATACGCATCACCGAGCAAAGTCGGCACAGGGTTTCCAATGAGAAAAACCTTAATAGCATTGATATCGACGAAGTTATTGATGTTGGGAAACAAAAATAACCCGTAGGTGAGCAAGACAAAGATGCTTTCAAAAGCAGTCCCGTTCCCTATACTAGCGAAGTACAGAGCTTTCTTTGTCAAGAACTGGGCTGGCAAACCTTGGATGCCACCCTTAGTGGTCATGTGAGTCCTGACCTCAGACTCGTCCAAATGAATTGCTCTTGCAATAGTTTGATTCTTTGGAATTTCTTCCAGTCCAGAAAATGGAGCTCAATCCGTAATGTGTAGATCGATCAGATGAGAATACTCCTCCAGCGTTGGTGCTAGCTGGTAATCCGGGAATGTGAAACAGTGATAAATCGGATCGTAGAATTGAATGAGCGCGTCCATGATCCCCTTAATCACATGGACTCTTAACAGTGGTAGCAAACCACCGTGCTTGGCTCTGAAAGCCTCTGGGTTAACGATCATCCTCGCTAACTTTCTCAAATCCTCTAGCTTTGGAACCTTGAAGGTATACTGGCGAGTTCTACTTCTACCGAAATCCATTAATGCAATCTTTTTCTCTGATATTTGCAATCACAGTCTTAGTTTAATTTGAAAAACAGAGAGACTAGAAGAGAAGTTTTTTGAATGTTTTATTAAATGAATGCATGAATGCAGCACACAAAAACATAGAAAAAACATGGGGTCAAAGGGTCGTTGTCATGAAGTCAAGGCTCTACCCATCCCTAAAGGTTTATACTAGGGTGATTTTTTGTACCTGTACTCATTATCATCAGCTCCTCCCAGGAAAGCAAAACAACAAGCGGATCGCCAGCGAGTTGTAGAGCAATCTTAGAGTAAGTGCCATTCACCGAGAATAGATCACCAGCCTCAAATGAGGGTAGTATCGCGTAACAACTATTTCCGATAGTTTCCCCACTACGAAAGGGTTTGGCTCCTCAGCTTCTCAGACTTAACAACTGGCCCATTGGCTAGAAGAGTGAATGGGTTGCGTTTGTCAGCCTCCACTGAGGTTGATGGTCGACCCTGTCGCCATCACTTATCTTAAGTGTATACTCATTCTCACCACATGCGACATCACACGCATTCCCATTAGCAGAAAAATAAACATGTATAGAAATTAGGAAAAGCAGTATATATATTTGTCCTAAACATCCTAGACCTTTAAAGCTAAGAATCCTAAGTTCCTGACAGAAAATGGGTTCCCCGGCGGAAGCCCCAATCTGTGGTATCAACCAAAGAGGTGAAAAGGAGGAAAAAGGAAAGAAGCTGAAGAGATATTTCTATACGCCCCACGGTGGGCGCCACTTTTCTGTAGCGAGCGATTTTGGACGCGGTTCTTAAGCGCTGGTCGCTCTCTGCGGTTGAGCTTGAACTACAGGTCGATTCATTTTTTATCCTATTGTGAGCTGAATAAGGAAGGGAAATAGATGTCTCCAATTAACCCTTCTTGCATACTGAGTTTAAACAGCGGTCTGTTAGGTTACGGATGCTATCAATGTGGGGGGCCTTTGTACTGGTTATTTGTATTTTCGCCACTACTGTTTTCTTTCTTTTTAGGACTTTCTAGCGGGGAACAAGGGTTAGGATGTTAGGACTGATGCTTTTAAATTACTGCTTTTGATTGATGGAGATACGGGATTTTGGTTTTTTTGTTGATAGTGCTCGCTAAGATCTTTTCTTTCGATCTTATGCCTACGTATTCCCGTTTACCGAAACAGGGAAATCAGAGCGTTCGTAGTTCCTCCTATTCTATGGGAGGAAATTGGTTTTTGGTGTCTTGTTTAAAGCCCAAGACGTGAAGCGAAAGGTGATTTGTATCTTGTTCAAAGCCCAAGATGTGAAGCTAAAGGTGTTTTGTGTCTTGTTCAAAGCCCAAGATGTGAAGCTGAAAAGTATATTTGTGTCTTGTTCAAAGCCCAAGACGTGAAGCTGAAAGACCTCAGCTTTAGAGAGAATTTGTCATCTCTAAAGAAGGGTTTGTCTGTCCCAACTGTTGGGTGACTGGTTATAAAGGAGAATTACTTTAACCGGGATACGCGGATCCTAGCAATGCCATAATTTCCTTTAAAGGGGATTTTAACCTGAAGGAGAAGACTTTAACTCAGTGTAGAGCAATGCTATCTTTCCTTAGGAATTTCTCATGCTAAAAGAGGGACAGTGGCATGGATGTAGATGATCCAGAGGCTTGCTGCTTACAGCGATTAGATGAAGGGGAAAGAGTTGTTGATGTTTGTGTACTGTGAACGAGGCACAGCTTTGATGCTAAAAGGTTAATTGGATTAACCAGTGTTTTTCTTATACAAAGCCTAAGAGGAGGCTAATTTCCGCTAGGAAAATCATTATACAAAGCCTAAGAGAAGGCTATTTTGTGTCCCGTACAAAGCCCGAGAGAGAGGCTAAAAGATTTTGACCCGACGATGGAGTCTTTGTGTCTCGTACGAAGCCCGAGAGTGAGGCTAAAACATTGTTTGACTCCGCTGGGGAGAATCATTGTACAAAGCCCAAGAGAAGGCTAAGGTTACTGTGTCAGTTAAGTGACAGGTCCAGTATACTGATTTTGAAAGAGAAAATCAGTTCTTATATGAGCATCACTGTACTCATGGGTTAGCTCTGAGGATCGGGTTTATTTCCTTTTCTTTGAGGAAACTGGAAATCCAAAGGGTATTGAGATTGTCCGAGTCTGCGGGTTTCCTTCCTATTTAACGAAGGGGTCACTTGAGAATGTCTTTGAGACTCAAGGAAGTTAGACTGTTCGTGCCTAGAGTTTTATCTTTTTTACTATGCTTTGAGAAACAGTAGTAGACTCTTTGAAAGGACCGTTCTATGAGGATGACTAGGTTCTGTTCCTATACCTCTAGGAGGTCGTCGGGACAATTTGTACGAAGCCCAAGAGGAGGCTGGAAACTTTTAAGAAGCCGACGGGTCCTTGTACGAAGCCCAAGAGGAGGCTATCGTTCCCGGAGGAAGAGATCATTATACGAAGCCTAAGAGGAGGCTGTGAATACTTCTAAGAAGTTGTAGGGTCCTTGTACCAAGCCCAAGAGGAGGCGGGGTTGCTTTTAGGAAGCCTGTGGGTCCTTGAACAATGCCCAAGAGGAGGCCGATGCTTTTAAGAAGCCCGTGGGTCTATCATCTCCTTTCCATTAGGAGAGATAACTCTTTTAAAGATAAAAACCACTGGTAAACGTGCGAGGTTTACTATCCAGCGACTTTTAGCTTTTAAAGAGGGTTCCTTAGTTAAGGTCCAAGATTATGACCGTAGTGGGTACCCAAACCTCGAGACATTCAAGGCAAGCTATCCACAAGGAATAGAACAAGTCAGGAAAGTTCGAGAATTTGGAAGAAACTCAAAGATGCCATTCACGGAGAATACATTCATCTTGGGGAGTAGAGCTTCTTGACGATTCCTAAGGAGGACAGCCGAAGAGAAGACTGTATCTGGTGCTCCTATTGGGGATCTAGGCGTCTATTTCTACGAATAAACGAAACGGCTTTACCTAGTGCTAGACGTAGTTGCCGGGGAAACTCGAAATATCTATACTATTATTACACAGTAGATATGAGTTTATGAAAGGAGACTTACAGTGAGCAGCCCCACAATACAGTTTATAATATGAAAGCAGTAAACGAAAGCGATAACCACTTACTCGGTTGTAGTGCTTCCATGCTGTTTGGTTAGTTGTTCAACAAAGAAAGATTGAAAACAACAGTATATTCAAAATCAAAGGAGAAAGTGCTTTGAAAAAGAAAGATTTGGGGCTTACAGCTCAAGGAGAGGCCCAGGGTTTTATCAGTGAGCGCACTGTTTGACTTTGTACAGAGGGACTTATACAAGTGACTGGGGCCCAAAATGGTTTTCTGTACAAAGGGACGGGTCTTACACTCTCTCAAGAGGCCCAAAAAGTTTAGAGAAAAAAGAGTGGGGCTTATAACACGGGGTAGGCCCAAATGATTTTTCGTTTAAAAATGGCGATCGCGCCGAGGTTTTCTTTTAACGCAGAGGGACTTATACAATAAGTGAGGCCCAAGATGTTTGGTTAAAAGGGGGATTGGGTCTTACACTCTAATAGAGGCCCAAAGTGTTTTGAATGGGTCTTATAGCTCAAGGAGAGGCCCAGATGATTTTTTATTTTTAAACGGGCGACGATCGCGCTGTTTACTTGTACAGAGGGACTTATACAATGAGTGAGGCCCAAAAAGTTTTTGTACAAGGGGGGATGGGTCTTACACTCTCTCAAGAGGCCCAAAGAGTTTTGAAAATGATTTATGAGGGTTGAATTAATCCAAAACCCTAATTTGTTTTCAAAATGTATTTAATTGAATAAAAATTCAATTAAAATGATCAAAAATTGTTTAACACATGGAAAACAAATTGTGATCTTGGATTAATGCTTCAAAAATTAAGTATTGACCTACAAAATAATTAGAAAGCATTAAAAGTTGCAAAATCAATGTAGAAAAAATATTTAAAATGCCAAAAACAATCAAAATATTAATTCTTTACAAAAATATAAATTATATGAAATAAATAATATTTTTGGGATTTTTTGGGAAAATAAAATATTTTAACATTTTTGTGAATTATTAAAAAAAGAATCAACTCAAAATCATTAAAACTCAGAGAGAAATTAATTTTTGAATCAATTAAACAAAATCACAAAATTCAAATATTTGAATTTCTAAAAATGGCGCCAAGAACAAGCTGAAGAACACGCGCGTGTTCTTGGTTTCTCAGATTTGCATTTTCTATCCAATCTCACTGAATACGTAATCATATCATGCAATCCACATATCATTATGCTCGTCTCAACCTCACGATCATGTCTATGTCCATTAATTTCATTTAAATTAAACATACAACAAGAAATCACGAAGAGACCTCAAGAACCCTAATTTCTGCATGAAGGCTAGGATTTTTGATACACGATTCAAACAATGCAATTAATTGAGGGAAAACATTCCATGCATGATTATGAACATATGGCCAAATTATTGTGCGAGGAAATATGCATAGATTGAGAGATGACCAAGCATGTGCTTACCTCTAGGCCGTGACAGCAAGTGCAATGTGATTTTTGATTTGGAGGTGTTACAGATGGGTGGTGATGATCTGAACAGCTTCCCTACACCCTATGGATTGTGTTTGGATGGTTGGACTTGATTGAAATTGGCTGGATCATTTTGTGGTACCTCAGCTGCACTTTGGTTAAAACCTTGAGCAACCAGCTGGTGATTTTGTGAAATTGGTGTTTCAGAAGTAATCTAAGTGTTTGATCAGCTCATATGTGATGTATGTGAGGTGTGTGAGTGATTGGTTTGATTGGAATTGCTCTCAAACTCAAAACCCGATAGTGACTTGCCTTAGAAGGCAAAATTGGAGTGAAAGAAGAGATTTTGAGGAAAGCATCTGTTAGATGGCTTTGGTGTACTCAAAATGACCACAATTGAGCTCTATTTATAGTAGAACAAGTTTGTTTTGGGATCCACAGTGAATGGCAACTGCAGCAGGTGTTTCCTCAATGTTGGCCAATGGAAATGCAAGTCTCCTCTAGCCATTGACTAGAGGTTAGGGCACAGAGCTATGGTCCCCTTGGTCTTGGATAAGTCTTGACCAATTTCAGATGAGAATGGCTCAGTCCATGCCACCTTGATGGTTCCATTGAATGCCTCATTCCAAATTTGAAGTCTTGTCCCTATTTTGGCCATTCTAGGTTCAACATGCTATTTCTTGTTCCATGGACTTTGGAGGCTTGGCTCAGTGATTGTCCCCTTTAGATTCAATCCTCTGAGGTGTCCAAGTGGATAGGAGCAATTGAATTTGGCTGATTTTGGCAAATCGACCAAAGTTGCAAATTCTGCCTTGCCTTGACAGATTTCAGCAAGGTAACTTGCCAATGTCATATCTCATGGTGTAAGTTGAATTTGGCAATGTTCTTGGCCATTTTGGAAAGCTCTTACATGATACAACAACTTTTTGAACAAGTTTGGTTTTGATCTCTTTTGATTCCAAGTGAAAAATCCCCCTACATTTGGCAAAAAGTGAGGCAAAATCTGACTTAGTGAAAATTTCACTAAGTGTTGGAAAAAGTGACATTTTCACTTTTCAGCCACTTTGATCACTCCATAACTCAAAATCCTTAATGAATTGGAATGACTTGTAGTTGAAGTTTTTGTAGATGATAATGAGGGCTACAAATCCATCTTTGGATGAGAAAAAATGGCCTTGTGGTTTAGGAGTTATGGTCCTCCAAAGTTGGTACCCATGCCACTTTATTTTTAACTTAGAAAAATTTCTAAGTTTTTATGGTTACCCCTTTTACAAGTTATCTCACTTTTCTTGATTTTTCTTGATGAATGATGATTCAAATCATACATTAACATCATTTTAGGGTTAAAAATCCATTTTGGTGAAAAATCTCAAAAAGTCAAAGTTGACTTTTGTGCACAGTTGACTTTTTATCAGATGAATTCCAAACTGTGCAATTCTTCAGGAAATCATGCCCTTGACCTAAATCAAACTTGATGGACATGTTCCATGGGTGTCATAGGGTATATTCAATTATGTATTAGGGTTTGAGAGCATGTCCAGGTCAAAAGTCAAAGTTACAGTTGACTTTTCCCTTAAAACCCTAATTGTGGTGCAGATGGAATTGAGACTTGTTGCTCAAGCTTCTTGGATCAATCCATTGTTCCAAATGGATCAATATGGTATATTAGAGACCCTCAAATCCTCTCTTGAGGTCTTGGCTCATGATTTGTCCCAAAAGTCAACTTAGGGGTGAATTAGGTCAAGAAACCCTAATTCCTGATTTTTGATGAATGCATCCCCTGTGTCTAAATTGGCTTGATGCATGGGTTCATGAGGTTCCATGAAGTATATTAGGTTATGTTTTGGATCAATGGCTTGTGCCCAGATGAAATTTTTCATCTGGAGGCCCTGGGTGATCAAAACCTTAATTTGGTGACACTGTCGATCTGGAGACTTGATCCACCTAGAAGGGAGCAGCTTCGTGCTTAATCCTTGAAGTAGGAGTCCTTTTGATCCTTTGAGGATGTTTGGGAGATTAGACAAGTTGAAAATCAAGTCATTTCTTGATTGAGCCTTTTGTCTAAAGCTCAGAGAGGGCTTGAAACCCTAATTTTGATTGTAGTGGATGCTCACCCATCTTTGGGGAGACTGATGAAGCATAAAGGTACATCCATATTGTGGTGATGATTTGCACAATGATGGGAAACTTTAGTGGTCAAAATTTGGGGTATGACACATGGCATAATTTCTCAAAATTTGGGATCACACTTTGCTTGACATGAAAGGCAATGGTTGACTTGTCTTGGTGAAACATTTGATTTCTTGTTGAAAAAGTCTTCTCGGATGCATGCAGACTCAAATGGTCGCATTTGGCCAAAAAATGTCTTAGGGAGACCTTGCCGTCTTTGTGTAAATCCTATCTTTCACCAATAAAAAGAAACAACTTGCAACAAGAAATGGTTAGTTAACAATGCATACATGCTTGAGGTCTAAATGCGGATGCAAGAAAAATATGACATCTAAGGGGTAAAATTTGGGGTACAACAACCGTGTTAAGTGATCACAAAAGCCTGAAGTATTTATTTGATTAGAAGGATCTAAACATGAGACAAAGGCGCTGGATGGAATTCTTGAAGGACTATGATTTTGAGTTGCAGTATCATCCAGGAAAGGCCAATGTTGTTGCAGATGCTTTGAGTCAAAAGAAACTTCATGTATCTGCAATGATGTTGAGGGAAGAAGAGTTGATTAACCAATTCATGGATTTAAACTTAGTAGTGCATCACAATGAGGGAAGTATATTCATACGCGCTATTGTCGTGTCTAGTGAATTTCTGAAATGGATCAAAGATGAACAACAACTTGATGACCATCTAATGAACCTAAAGGAAACTATAAGAGATGGTCAAAATGGAGATTTTAACATAAAGAGTGATGGAATCCTAAGGTTTAGAGAAAGGCTATGTGAACCTCAAAACCAGGATATTCGAAAGTTGATTTTGGAAGAAGGCCACAAAAGTAAGATGAGTTTTCATTTAGGAGCCACAAAGATGTATCAAGACTTGAAAAAAATGTTTTGGTGGTTTGGAATGAAGAAGCATATAGCAGAATATGTTCAAAGTTGTTTGGTATGTCAGAAGGCAAAGATTGAACATCAGAAGCCAGTCAGGCTGTTAAAACCTTTAGACATTCCAGAGTGGAAGTGGGACGGAATAGCTATGGATTTTGTAACCGCTTTGCTCAAGACTCAGAAGCAGCATGATGCAATTTGGGTAGTCATTGATAGGTTGACAAAGAGTGCACATTCATTTCCATCAACCAGACGTTTAAATTGGAGAGATTAGCTCGGGTATATGTAAAGGAAATTATTAGATTGCATGGGATACCTTCAAGTATAATTAGTGATAGAGATCCCAGATTCACATCAAATTTTTGGCATCAGCTGCATTTAGAGTTAGGAACCAAATTGAGGTTTAGTTCAACTTATCATCCCCAAACAGATGGCCAGTCTGAAAGGACGATTCAGTCGTTAGAGGATCTGTTGAGAGCTTGTGCGCTTGAACACTAAGGAAGTTGGAATGAGTTCTTACCATTGATTGAGTTTACTTACAACAATAGCTTTCACTCAAGTATCGGCATGGCTCCATATGAAGCATTGTATGGACGAAAGTGTCGTACATCTTTATGTTGGTATGAAGTTGGAGAAAACAAAATATTGGGTTCAGAATTCGTGCAACAAATGACAAATCAGGTTAAGCTTATTAGAGAAAAATTGAAGGCTGCACAGGATCGTAAAAAAAGTTATAGTGATAAGAGGAGAATACCTTTGGAATTTGAGGCAGGAGATCACGTGTTCATTAGGGTAACTCCTAGAGCGGGAATTGCACGAGCAATCAAAACTAGGAAGTTAACACCAAGGTTTATTAGGCCTTTTCAAATTCTACAGCGGATTGGACCTGTAGCGTACCACATTGCTTTACCGCCAAACCTGTCTAATCTTCATGATGTATTCCATGTATCACACCTGAGGAATTATTATCCTGATCCTTCACATGTCATTGAGCCTGAAACTGTGGAACTTAGAGATAACTTAGAATATGAGGCTTTACCTGTCAAGATTTTAGAACATCGAATTAAGGAACTTCGTGAGAGCAGATACCATTGGTTAGAGTTTTGTGGGATGATGTAACTGGTGATTCTACTTGGGAAAGAGAAGAAGATATGCATCAGAAGTATCCACACATGTTTTAGATATGCTAAATTTCGAGGACGAAATTTCTTTAAGGGAGGTGGTAATGTAACATCCTAATTTTCCATACTTTAAATAATATATATGATTAGATTTGAGATTTTAACATCGCTAATTATTAAAAATTAAATATTGAAACTAACACCTATAATAATTAATTTATCAATTAATTACCCTTTATTTTTATTATTAATATTATTATTCAATTTGAATATCATCGTTTCATTTTACAAACTAAACTTTGAAATTGAAATTAATACTTAAAAATACTTAACTTTAAGTTAATTAATTATTCATATTATTATTATTATTGTTGTTGTTGTTGTTTTGTTATTATTATTATTTTATTTTATTTTATTTGAATATTATCATTTTACTCTACAAACTAATTAGTAAATAAAATAATCTTAAGTTAATAATAATTATCCTTGTTGTCATTATTATTATTTTTATTATTATTATGATTTCATTTTTATAAAAGAAATATATATCTCATTTTTTTTATTAATATCATAAATGATATTATGTCATGAAACATTAAGATATCAAGCTCTCATACCATTCTCATAAATTATTTTCACAAAGTCATACTAGAACATCTAAAGTACTATTGATGTAAGACTAGTAAATATTTGATAAAGACATATTTACTAGCAAGAGTTGAAAAGTTGGAAGGTATGAGCAAAAGAAGACACATTTATGTTATTTTAATATTTTACAACTAGTATAAATAGGGGTCTTTTCCACCCCATTTTCATTCACTCATTCACAAATCTTCTTTCTTACCTCTTTATTTCTTTCTTTCTCTAGTTTCTTCATATAGCAATATTAGTTTTAGTTATTGAGGTTCTCACGGTGTCGGTTCGTAACTTTTAGAGTTATTTTGTGGTAAATGTTCTTCTAAAGTTTCAAAGGAGTTTTATACGTCAAAGTTCTGCCCAAATCATTTTCATAAGTAACCGGTAAGTCGTTATAATGTCCATTTTATTTTAATTATATTATTTTAATTATGTTATTTATATAAAGGTTATTTTAAAATTTCTATGCAAATTTCATTTAGACGTCAAGATATTGAACTTATAAAGTCCAAAATAAATCTTACCATTTTAAGTCGTTATAATGCCCAAGTATTATTATAATTTAAGTGTTATTAGGAATATACTCTTGATAATTTTCTAAAACGAACAAATTCAAGCGGAGGTATAGTCTAATTTATATTTGAATTTAATAATTATTTAAATATAATGGAAGTTATTATTAAATATTTTAATAAATAAATATTTCAAGTTGTAATGAAAGTATGTTTAATTAACCATAAATTATATTCTAATAATTTTATAAATTTCGTACAATTCAACGGTTATCGTAAATTAGGTTATTGGCAAAGATCGGAGAAAACGCTTGTGGACTTTCAACAACGCTCAACAACAAAAGGTGAGGACAAGATTTCGTATAAGTTGGGACGGTTAGCGTAAAATAGCTTAATATATATGTGTGTAGTGGTGACCCAGGCCCTACTAACGATAAATAATTAAGGAGGGCCTATTCTCGAATAATGATTTTCACGAATCAGTGAGCGAGGTTACGCCGGCCTTAATTATTTATCATAGGAATAATCTATGATAATTTGAGGTTGTATTGTGCTTGCATTGTTTGATTAATTGTCTAAATTGTTTATTTTATTTATACTTGAATGAATGTGATTGTTAGACTAAGAATAATGATCTATTAAGGAGAGAACAACATTATTAGATATTAAGTATTAGATCCCCAATAACATAAGGGAAGTTGGATACATTGAGTAGTTGTATTTGGTTGGATTATGCCTAAGAAAAAACTTGGTCGACTATGTCCTTTACGGTCCACCTCTCTTACCTGGGAAGTCAACCATACAATTATTCATTGTACAAACTGAACTGATTATGTAGAGTTAAGGATCATGCCAAGAAGAAATACGACAAGACATGTGATGGATTTGGCACTCAACCTAAGTATCTAGATAATAAGTATAACCTTAAGGGTTGATACGATATTTCCCAAGTATTAACTTAATACTTATGGTTGAGAGTTGCCACAAGATGATTGAGTGATCATATAGACTTGTATTGAGGAATGTGTAAGTCCACTACCGTGCGGTATGGGACGCACGAGGTTGATCGGTCGCCTACAATCCTGACGGGGATTATTATCTATGCATGTTAGGCAAGACAAGGTTCTTGGCCTGAATTCTTAGGGACGATCGACTTATAACACCTAGAATCCGTGTGAAGTTAGGTGGCGTATCTCTTGGTAATTGGGAGTACGTTGGTGGCATGTGGTCTTGTGATATCTGATCTTGGTAAATGGGATAGTTATCATTGACAGCATTTAGTGGTCTGAGTCAGCATATAGTTCAGGGATGCAATAGAATCAATAGAGATACAATATATATAAAGATACGTTTGTTTGAATAATTGTGGTTGCCATATATATTATTATTTTACACATTCATTCCCACTTTTAAACTTGTACATAAATCTTAGCCCTGTATCCCTTTTTGTTTTGTGGGTTAATCTATGACGATCAGACAATGAGTGCGAATCTTGCTTACTTCCCGACAGTTCAGAAGGAAAGGATATGAAGTGACATGGAGATGGGTTACTATAACATCTAGATTGGGAGTTGTTAGCATTTTGTCAAACGCTGATTATATCCCTACTACTACAGTCAGTATAAGTGTCAGTCATGTTGGACTTAGGAGGTCCTTTTTGTTATGCTTTTTTTTTGTTTCCTTTATGTACTTTTATTTTATATTTTTCTACGTGGCAAGGCCACTAGTCTTAACGATGTCAAACTCTATGTAAAATATATTTGAAGCATATGTATGTGAAGCAATATGTTGTTAAATAATTCAGTCTTGTTATTTAAAAGTTTCAAATTTTCTGTATTTTTATTAAAGGTTTCATTAGAATTTCACTAATGGGACATAGGCTGTCTCAAGAGCCCTCAAGCTGAGGATACCTTACCCTCGTCAAGAAGTTTTTCCCTTAAAGGAGTATGTCCTTTATTTCATGTCTGATGCGGAAAAACTCCAGGTCGCTCTCAACAAAGTTCAACGTGAGAAGAGCTATTGGAAGAACAAATACCAAATCATTAATTTGGAATGTACCAAGATTCAGGAATTGTTAAAGGAGAAGGATGCTCTGATTGATATATTAGAGCAGCATGCTATAGAAAGTCAGGACGACCGAAGAAATTTGCTCGCTCCTTTCACTTGGCAAAGGACTGTCGACCCGACCACGGCTGAAGAGGCCCGATCAAAGAAAAGAAAAATACAGGAGCCGGCATCTGAGCTCTCTTCAGAGAGGACTTTGGATCCATGAGCTTAGACATTTCCTTACAGCACTTTGTAAAATACTGTACTTTTCCTTGTAAAATACTGCAATCTTTTGAATTCAATAAAAAGGGGTCTCAGCTCCCCCCCCCCCCACTGTGTGATATTTGCAATCTATTTGTTGAAGTTTCTTTTTGAATAAAACAAAAACTAAAAAAAATATGTCTTTGCATATCATTCATCATTCTCACATACACATTTTTCTTCTCCTTGAGTCTCACGTATGTATCATAATTCTAGAGTCAAACTGTCTCACTCATACAATACTCGGGCCAATGGACAAAAGAAAATGGACGATCTCGAGGAAGAGAACAGAGAGCTAAGAGAAGAAATCGACGCTCTGAAGGAAAATTTGGAAAAACTTCACAGTAACCTGCAAACCCTGGCAGCAGCTCAGGAGCAACAACATCAAAGGACTGTGATCTCAGAGATCACATCTACACCCATAATGGAGACACATGAGAATCATCCTCGGTACAACATGCCTAAGGGCCGCCTCTGGGGCATGGCTTTCAACTTTATACCTGAAGGATATATCCCAGCGATCACTGAAGACCCGGTAGCCGTAGCAGGAACCGCTGGACCTGAAGGTTACAAACTTCGGGAAAGTGAAGATGCAAGGGTTATAACTGCAATTCCTGAAGGTTACAAACTTCAGGGCACTGAAGCACCAAGGGTCACCGCTGTAATGTATATACCACAACCAGTGGTACACACTGTCCCGGAAGGACAGATTCTGCAAATAATTTCTGGTAGAAACAAAGACATGTACGAAAGGATGAATGAGTTCCAAGAATAATTCTTGGAAATGCAGAAGGAACTACATGCCATTCGCGGTCAAGACTTATTCGGAAAGGATGCGACTGACCTCTGTTTGGTCCCTAATGTAAAGATCCCGCACAAATTCAAGGTGCCTAACTTTGAAAAATACAAAGGCAACTCTTGCTCTCAAAGTCATCTGGTGATGTACGCTCAAAAAATGTCTACCCAGACAGAAAATCAACAGCTACTGATCCATTACTTTCAAGACAGTTTAACCGGTGCCGCACTCAAATGGTACATAGGTTTAAACTGCACCAAGATCAGTACTTTCAGAGATCTCGGCGCTGCCTTTATTTAGCAGTATAAATACAATCTGGACATGGCACCAGATATGGATCAGCTCAGAGAAATGTCACAAAAGGACAAAGAAAATTTCAAAGAATATGCTCAGAGATGGCGTGAAATTGCCGCCTAGATTTGTCCCCCTCTCGAAGAAAAGGAAATGACAAAGATCTTTCTGAAAACATTGAGCTCATTCTATTACGACCGAATGGTCGCCAGTGCACCCAGTGACTTCACTGAAATAGTGAACATGGGAGTACGCCTTGAAGAAGCCGTCCGAGAAGGACGATTGGTCAAAGATGCAGAGCCATCTAGCAGTACTAAGAGATACGGTAGTGCTTTCTAAAAGAAGAAGGAGCGGGATATCAGTAATATCTCTCTAAGAAAGCAAAGGCGAAGGTATCAACCAGTAGCAGCGGTAACTCCCGTTATCAACCCAGCGCCAACTCCGACTTATCAACCTCAGGTTGCTCAGAGCCTACCAAATCAATAACAGTATTAGCAAAGGATGCAACAGCCTCTTCAGCAAGCTCGTCCACAGTACAATAACAACAATCGTACTACACGACCATCAGGGTTAGACCCTATACTGATGTTGTACGCAGAGTTATTTCCACTTCTACTGGCCAAGGGGCATGTTCAAACCAGAACTCCTCTCGCAGTACCAGAAAATCCACCTTTTTGGTTCAAATCAGATCAAACTTGCCCTTACCATCAAGGAGGATCGGGACATAACATTGAGAATTGTCTCAGCGTCAAGTCTGGTGTACAAAAGCTTGTCAAGAATGGGATCTTATCTTTCAAAGATACTAACCTGAATGTTCAGACGAACCCATTATCGTAACATGAGAAGACTACAGTGAATTTCATAGAAGGAGAACCTGTTAACAGTTATCAAATTCACAATGTACTCCTATTAGGAACCAATCTGGTGAAAATGCATTGTAGACAGAGCGAGTACGGTCATGCGCTATCTCACAACTATCATCAGTGTGATATCTGCTCCAAGGACAATCAAGGGTGTTCCATAGTACAAACAGCTCTGCAAAAACAAACGAATCTGGGCTGGATTCAGGATCACAGGACTCGTGAAGTAAACATGGCCCATGCACATCCCAACATTGTACAGAACTACAACATTCTTGCGATGAACGTCAACTTAGTAGCAATGCATTCGAGACAAAGTCAGTATTACAACCTGCCGCGGCATAATTACAACACTTGTCCAATCTGCTCAACAGACAATCAGGAATGCTCTTTTGTACAAGAGGCCTTTCAACGTCAGATGGATCTTGGATGTATCCAAGACTACCGTGAAAGAAATGACCATCAAGTCAATATGGTTCAGATCTTTGACATACATATGATGAATACCAGTCTAGTGGAATTACATGCTAAGCAGGTCATACTTGGTTTTCTGGCTTCACGTGATTATCAAGACTGTAAAGAATGTTGTGAAGACAACCAAGGGTGTGTGCTTGTGCAAAGAACCCTTCAACATTTGTTGGACCACGGTGGCTTCAGATCTACCTAGATGAAGTCACACAATGGATTAGCATGACTGATGAGAATCCCGATAGACATCAAAGTTATGATATCCACTCAATAGAGACAGATCTAGTAAGGATGCACTGCATACAAAGCGGGTACGGTCGGGTACCACTGTACAATTATGAGCGCTGTAGAGTATGCTCGAAAAATAACCAAGGATGTTATCTCGTACGAGAAGCCCTCCAAAATTAGTTGGACTGAAAGAAGATTCGACCATGTTCAAGTTCTGGGTCGATCAACATGATACAAGATTATTTCCCTAGTCAAAGCCAAAGCGCTGTCGTAATCTCCAATCATGCAATAACCAAGGATGTTTGCGCCATAATCCCTCTGCTCGACGAGTCAAGAGTCTCTCTTGACAGTAGAAGAATTCTTAACCTCGAACCAATTGAGGCTGCCTACGATGGTCAGAAAAACCAAAAAGCCCCTGTGGTTATCTACCTGCCAAGTCCAATACCGTACAAATCAGAAAAGGCTATCCCTTACAAGTATGGTGCAACGATCATCGAAAATGGAAAGGAAACTCTATTACACTCCGTTGTAAATATTAACGACATCATTCGAGTCACACGGAGCGGTCGGATCTTCAATAGAGGAGTTAAAGAACCTACCAAAGAAAAGGAACCTCAAACGGAAGTTCTCAATCAACAAGTCGGTCAATCTTGTAATCCAGAACTTGTAAAGAACAACGATGAGATGTTGAAGCTCATCCAGAAAAAGCGAGTACAGCATTGTGGACCAATTATTGCAAACTCCGTCTCGAATTTCTGTGTTATCTCTCCTGATTAGTTCAGAAGCTCACAGGGAAGCTCTACAGAAAGTATTAGAACAAGCCTTTGTGGAACAAGACGTGACGGTAGGATAATTTGACAGCATCATCTCCAACATCACTTCCTGCAACAACTTAGGATTCAGTGATGAAGAACTGCCGAGAGAAGGCAAGAATCATAATATGGCACTCAACATTTCAGTCAACTGCCAAGACGATGCTTTAGCCAGCGTACTGGTGGGCACAAGATCATCTTTGAATGTTATGCCAAAATCAACTCTGGTACGACTATCATTTCTAGGAGCTCCGATGAGAGGTAGTGAGATCATCGTCAAAGCCTTTAACGGATCTAGAAAATTAGTTATCGGTGAAATCGATCTTCCCATAATGATCGGTCCTCACACTTTTCAAGTCACTTTCCAGGTCATGGATATCCGGGCAGCAACATCTGTTTATTAGGAAGACCTTGGATACACGAAGTTGGGGCAGTCACTTCGACACTTCACGAGAAACTGAAGTTTGTCAAGAATGACAAATTAGTCACAGTATGCGGAGAGCAGGCCTTAATCGTGAGCAACTTATCATCATTCTTCTATGAAGAACTAGAGGAGGTTGTTGGAACCCAGTTCCAAGCACTCTCAGTGAGCAATGAGGATCGACCAGAAAAAGGGACATCGATTTCCTTATACAAGGACGCTCTCAAAGTAATCAAGAGTAATGACACAAAAGGATGGGGACAGATTGTAATTCCTACGGATAACAAGACAATAAAAGGTCTTGGTTTCTCTCCAACTTATACCCAGACTACTAAGAAAGACGAAAGTTTTCGTCCCATTCAGGGTTTCTTCCGCAACGGAGGTTTCCTCCACCCAGTGTCTCAAGAAGTACACACCATCAATGAGAGCAACTCCTTCGATATGGATGAGGAGTGGAAGTCTTATCTCAACGACAACGATTATATGTCTCTGGGAGAGGCGCACATGCCATTTTATTTTCCCAAGCAGTGCCCAAGATATATACCAAGGTCAGACGTCAGGATGATTTATGGAGATTGTGATCCTGAAGGATGTCGTGCTCCACCCAGTTCATTAGAGGAAGACAATCTAATGAAGGACAACTTTGACTACGACTATTATGATCCCCTGGATGACTTGCCTATCTGGAAACCGTACACAGAAGACTTGGGGCAGAAGAGTCATTCGAACGATGCCTATCAACTGAGTAATATTGAAAAGAATACTCATGTCCCCACCGAGTCATGGAATCATTACTCAGGACGTTCCGAAAATGTCTGACACCATGGTGATGAATCTGCAAAGATTGCAGGACAAGAATTCATTAACTATGCTTTTCCTGAGGTCAACGTCATTGAGAAGGATGGCTCCTCTATTCCCACAGAAACATGGGACACCTTAGGATAGCCGAGTGGCAAGTATGACTTCCTAGTTAAATACACTGTTCCCAAAAGTTCTCGCATCAGATACGAGGACATCCAGCCAACTGGATGGGGAGATCTGCTTGAGAGTGAAAACACTATGGAAGATGCAACAGAAGAGTTCGTTTATGACAACTCTGCATGGGAAGAAGACTCCAATGATCCTACTCCACCAGAAATCAGCGTTATTTCTGAAGACAAACTAAAAAGGAAAGTACCAGACTTTGTGATTCACAGAGGAGTTTGTCGCCACTGGTTTGCTGTCGATGTCTCGAAAGTCGTCCATAAGTCTAAGTAATTACCATCTTTGTTTTAAACCTTTCACCTTGCCCAGGTGAATTGGATGTTTTTATAGGGCTCACCTTTCTGTAAATATCCCTCTTCGTTATGCCCAAAGCGATAGCGTTTTGTTTTATAGGGCTGTATTTCAAGAATCGACAAATCATGAATAAATAATGTCATTCTGTCATTCCCGCATTTATTGCTGTTTTCACTTTTCGTTTTTCAGAAAATGGTAATCCTAAAACAACCCAAAATAAAAACAAGCATTTTTCAGAAAATACACTGTACACACTCTTGCATTCTCTCTGTCTTTGCTAAAAAATGAATCATCACGTCATGCAGATTGCTTGTTTTAAACCCCATTGAAACATACGATCCAATGCCTTCTCCCAACTTTGAATTCTCAGTATTCGAAGTCGAAGAAGAAGAGGACGAAGAAATTCCAGAAGAAATCTCCCGATTACTCAGGTAGGAGGAAAGGTCTATTGAGCCTTATAAAGAGCCATTGGAAACGATCAATTTAGGTTCAGAGGAAGAAAAGAAAGAAGTTAAGATTGGAGTGTTGCTCATTCCGACTGTCAGAGAAGGCTTGATAAAACTTCTCAAAGAGTTTCCAGATGTATTTGCTTGGTCCTAACAGGAAATGCCAGGGTTGGATACCAGCATCGTGGAACATCACTTACTGCTGAAAACGGAATGTGCGTCAGTAAAACAAAGACTGAGAAGGACTCATCCAGATATAGCCATCAAAATTAAGGAGGAAGTACAGAAGCAAATCAATGCATGTTTCCTCGCTACCTCAGAATACCCTCAATGGTTGGCCAACATAGTGCCAGTTTCTAAAAAGGACGGAAAGGTCAGAATGTGTGTAGACTATAGGGATCTGAACAAAGCAAGTCTAAAGGATGACTTTCCCTTGCGACACATTGACATGCTGGTAGACAGCACAACAAAATTCAAAGTCTTCTCCTTCATGGATAGATTTTTGGGCTATAATCAAATCAAAATGGCGCCGGAAGATATGGAGAAAACTTCATTCATCACCCCATGGGGCACCTTTTGTTACAGGGTAATGTCGTACGGTCTGAATAATGCAGGGGCAACCTATCAAAGGGCCATGACAACTCTATATCACGACATCATGCACAAAGAGATTGAAGTGTACGTCGAGGACATGATTGCCAAATCTAAAACATAAGAAGAGCATGTAGAACACCTGTAAAAGCTATTCGAGCGTCTGAGAAAGTATAAAATCCGCTTGAATCCCAATAAGTGCACGTTCGTTGTTCGCTCAGGAAAACTCTTAGGATTCATCGTCAGCCAAAAGGGAATCGAGGTTGACCCCGACAAGGTCAAGGCCATTCAAGAAATGCCTTCACAAAGACTGAAAAACAGGTCAGAGGATTTTTGGGACATCTGAATTACATCTCAAGGTTCATATCCCTCATGACCGCGACATGCGCGCCGATCGTCAAACTACTCAGAAAGAATCAAAGCTGCGTATGGACAGAAAATTGCCAAAAAGCTTTCGACAGTATCAAGGAATATCTGCTGAATCCATCGATTCTGTCTCCTCCGGTGGAAGGAAAACCACTGATCATCTACTTAACAATTTTGGAAGACTCCATGGGTTGTGTACTTGGCCATAAGACAAAACAAAAATAAAAGAGTCTGCCATCTACTACTTAAGCAAGAAGTTCACTGACTGTGAAAATCGATACACTATGCTCGAGAAAACTTGCTGCGCTCTGGCTTGGGCAGTCAAACGTCTTCGCCAGTACATGATTTGTCACACTACTTGGTTAATCTCCGAAATGGATTTGATCAAGTACGTCTTTAAAAGCCAGCTCTCATGGGAAGGATTGTCCGTTGGCAGATGTTTTTATCAGAATATGACATCGAGTACCATGCTTAGAAAGCCATCAAAGGAAGTAGTTTAGCCGATCATTTGGTTCATCAACTGATTGACGATCAGGAATCAGTCAAATTTGACTTCCCAGATGAAGATGTCATGTACTTGAAAATGAAAGATTGCGATGAACCGCTACCCAGTAAAGGGTCAGAACCAGGTTCCTAATGGGGACTAATTTTTGACAGAGCTGTCAACACTTATGGAAATGGAATTATGGCAATCATCGTAACACCTCAGGGTACTCACATTCATTTCACTGCCATACTGACATTAAAATGCACAAACAACGAGGCCGAATATGAAGCTTGTATCATGGGTCTCGAAGAAGCTATTGACTTAAGGATTAAGAATTTGGATGTGTTTGGGGACTCAGCCCTGGTTATCAATAAAATCAAGGGAGATTGGAACACATACCAATCAGGACTGATTCCTTACAAAGACTACGCGAGAAGGTTGTTACCATTCTTCAACAAAATCGAGTTTCATCATATCCCTCGTGAAGAAAATCACATGGCTGATGCATTAGCCACCATATCCTCTATGATTAGTGTAAGTCAATGGAATGACGTACCTAAGATTGTCATAATACGCCTTGAAAGGCCCGCTTACATCTTTGCGATTGAAGCAGTCATAGATGACAAACCCTGGTATCATGATATCAAGTGCTTCCTTCAAAGACAAGAGTACCCACCTGGGGCATCCAGAAAAGACAGGAATACTCTTAGAAAACTGGCCAGCAACTTCTTCCTAAATGGTGATACACTCTATAAGAGAAACTTCGACATGGTTTTGCTTAAATGCGTAGACTGACAAGAAACAAACATGTGATGAAAGAGATTCACGAAGGCTCCTTTGGCACTCATGCCAACGGACACATGATGGCGAGGAAAATTTTGAGAGCAGGATATTACTGGCTGACAATGGAATCCGATTGCTACAAGTACATGAGGAAGTGTCATAAGTGTCAGATATACGCAGACAAGATCCATGTACCGCCAATGCATCTCAAAGTTTCTTCTTCTCCATGGCCATTTTCTATATGGGGGAATCAACATGATTGGCATGATTGAACCCAAAGCTTCAAATAGACATCGGTTCATCCTAGTAGCCATTGACTACTTCACCAAGTGGGTCGAGGCAGCGTCATACACCAATGTAACCCGACAAGTGGTGGTCCAGTTTATCAAAAACAATCTCATCTACCGTTATGGTGTTATAAGCCAGATCATTACTGATAATGGATCCAACTTGAACAACAAGATGATGAAAGAATTGTGTGCTAAGTTCAAAATCGAACAACATAACTCATCTCCCTACTGGCCTAAGATGAGCGGAGCGGTAGAAGAAGCTAACAAGAATATCAAGAAAATCGTTCAAAAGATGGTTGTAACCAACAGAGACTGGCACGAGATGCTACCATTTGCTCTTCACGGTTATCTCACATCTGTTCGCACCTCAACAGGGGCAACCCCTTTCTCTCTAGTATATGGCATGGAGGTAGTGCTTTCCATAGAAGTAGAGATCCCATCAATCCGGGTATTGGTGGAAGCTAAGCTAACAGAGGCTGAATGGTGTCAAAGTCGGCACGATGAACTGAGTCTGATCGAAGAAAAGAGAATGACAGCTTTATGTCACGGTCAGCTGTATCAGCAAAGAATGAAGAAGGCGTTCGACAAAAAGGTCCGACCCCGTGTCTTTAGAAAAAGAGACCTCGTGCTCAAGAGGATACAATCATTCCTCACTGATTCCAGAAGCAAATGGACTCTGAATTATGATGGCCCTTACGTTGTTAAGAAAGCCTTCTCAGGCGGTGCCTTGAGACTTGCAACCATGGATGGAGAGGAGTTTACCTACCCCATGAATGTTGATATAGTCAAGAAATACTTTGCCTAAATAAAAAAAACATCTCGGTGGATTGAAAACCCGAAAGGACGGACCAGGAAAAAATTAGAGACATAAGCAAAAAATCATCCCGATGGATTGGAAACCTCAAAAGGCAATCTATGCAAAAATTAGGGATGCATGGCAAGTAACTACGTCCGACAAGGTTAAACCCCCAGCGGTAACACCATCCGTCGAAAGACTTCAGTCAAAGTCACCTTCGACAGAAGCTCAGGATGTCCAGAATTCAAAGTTGGTAGAAGGATATCGATAGTTATGTTTCAATGTAGCCCATTTTCTGTTAAATTACCATTTTCTAAACTTTGTAATGCTCTATGGGATCACGCGTTTAGCTGATTACCATTCCATCAATAAAATTTGAGCCCTAGTGCTTTTGTTTGCAATTCTCATTTATTTTGCTTTACAGAATGACATTTTTAACATGATCAACGATTCTTGAAACAAAACAAAAATGAATTTACTTTTCAAATTTTCTTCTACTTTTAAAATAAAGATGGCAATTCTTTTTTACTAACTGAACACAAAAAGGAACATCGATGGCTTCTCCAGAAGTTATTAAACCTCATAGTGCAGAATCAAAGTGCTTCGTCTAAACTGGTACGCCTGAATGAAGGATCAACTGTTTCAGATGCAATGTCCCGTCTGATATCCCCGACAGAGTTCTTACCTCTAAAGAACAATTGATGGTTCTTTCTCCCCCAGTAGGGTCTACCCCTCCTAAAGCGGGAAATGATTGCTATCACTGAACCAACGATACTTTTTATCTCCTCCGTAGTGGCCGAGTATCCAGTCGTGTTCATTCACCAGTCTGTACGTTGCGTCTGTTTTGTTAGCATAAACATACATACATCATGCATAATTGATTCATATTCATATTCATATTCATATTGCATTACTATCACTTTGGTCATATTCATCCCCAAGTGATAAACATTCTCCCACCGGTAGAGTTATCAGTTCTTTCCTCATTTGGAAATGTATCGTCTGAGCACTCTCTCCCTAGTTTATATCTGGATTGGGGTCTGTCCTCGACCACTTTCAAAACTTAAATCTCTGAAAGGTGAGAAGACATTCGACAGACACTTTTGGAACATCATTCTTCACCATTGAAGATGATATTTTCGCTTTCCCGGATTAAGGAAAATCCCCAGCGAAAGCCTCTTAACCAAAGACTATTGGCAATACATCGGTTTTTCTCCCAAGAAATTCGATGTTAATGAAGTCATCAGCACCTCAAAATTGGATTACATCACATGGCATTTCTCCGAAAAGGTCTCGAAGAAAAGTATGATGTAACCTCACCAAACAAAAAATGGTCTCTTAAGAGACTCGTTTTTCCCCAGTAGGTCGACAAATGGCATCTCCAACAGAGAAGTTTACACACCTCTGCCGTTCAGGCAAATGGGTTTCCCTAGCAAGCCTGACATCAAATCTTTCTCCATCAAATGGCGTCTCCCCAGTAAAACTCAGTGAGAAGTTTGATGAAGACCGCTACAAATAGCGTTTCTTGTCAAGAAAGAAACTCGAAAAGAAGAAACTGAGACCAGTTCCATGGCTGAAGACTAGGATCGAGGGGAAGTTTATTTCAAAAGAAATTGAGACCAATTCCATGGCTGAAGACCATGATCAAGGGGAAGTTTATTTCAAAAGAAATAGAGACCAGTTCCATGGCAGAAGGCCAAGATCGAGGGGAAGTTTATTTCAAAAGAAACTGAGACCAGTTCTATGGTTGAAGACTAGGATCGAGGGAAGTTTTAATTTTTTTCTAAGAAACATTGCTTAGCAAAAGCAGATGGATGAACAAACTGCTATTCATAACCACAGTCAAAATTTTGGGTATTCCGATATTTAATCCTCTTGCACCCTGAATATCCGAATATCTTCGCCATTCACACCTTCGGGTCCAAGAAGATTAAATAGGGACATCTGCCATACCCCAAATTTTTACCACAGGATTTCCCATCATTGTTCAAATCATCACCACAATATAGATGTACCTTCATGCCTCATCAATCTCCTCAAGGATTGTTGAGCATTCACTACAATCAAGAATTAGGGTTTTGAGCCCTCTCAGAGCACTTAGACAAAGGATAAATCAAGAATTGACATGATCTTCAACTTGTCTAGTCTCTCAAACACCCATGAAGGATCAAGAGGTCTCCCACATCAAGATTTAAGCACAAAGTTGTAACATTCTAAGTGGATCAAGCCTTAAGATCGCCAGTGTCACCAAATTAGGGTTTTGGTCGACCAAGGCCTGCAGATGAAAATTTTCATCTGAGCATGAGCCATTACTTCAAAACATGATTCAAGAAGTTCAAAGGGACCTTATAAGTCCAATCATCAAGTCAAAATAGCCTCAGGGGATGCATTCATCAAAAATCAGGAATTAGGGTTTCTTGACCTAATTCACCCCTAAGTTGACTTTTGGAGAAAGACATGAGCCAAGAGCTCAAGAAGTGTTTTGAAGACCTCCAATACATCACATTGATCCATTTGCAACAATGGATTGATCCAAGAAGCTTGATACAAAGATTCAAATTCATCTGGGCCAATTAGGGTTTCTTGATGAAAAAGTCAACTGTACCTTTGACTTTGACCAAGACATGTTCCCAAACCTTGGGACATGATTCAAGACCCTCCAAAACACCTATGGAACTCATCCATTAGGTTTGAATTAGGTCAAGGACTTGATTTCATAGAGGATCACACAGTCTGAATTTCATCTGACAAAACGTCAACTGTGTCAAAAAGTCAAGTTTGACTTTTTGAATTTCTTGACAAACAAGGCTTCCTTAAGTCAAGAACAATGTTAACTTATGGTTTGGATCATCATCCACCAAGAAAAAATCAAGAAAAGTGAGGTAACTTGAAAAAGGGGCAACCATAAGAAACTTAAATTTTTCTAAGTTAAGGAACAAAATGGATTTGGTACCAACTTTGCAATGTCATAACTCCCAAACCATAAGGCCTTTTTCTCCCATCCAAAGCTCAAATGAAAGTTCACATGACATACTTCAAAAGTTACAACTACATCAAATTCCAAATCCTCATGGATTTTGAGTTATGGATTGATCAAAATCATTAAAACATGTTCATATCCAACACTTAGGCAAAATTCCGCCTAAGTGGATTTCAACCAAAACATCAAAACTTGAAGGATTTTTTCACATAGATCCAAAATGAATCAAGTCCAAATGTAAACACCAAAGTTGGATCACAATGTATCAACATTGCAAAGAGCTCACCAGCATGAAAAAACTCCAACTGAACCAAGAGTTATGGCTGCCACAAGTGGCATTGTTGCAACTGTTTTCATGACAGTTTGGATATTAACTTGTTATCCACGATTTTGAGTCAAGGGACAATGATCAAAGGATCTAAATACATTCAATATGATCATCACAACTTTGATCTAGCCTACAGAATTAGGCCAAGATGCTTAAAACTTGATCATTTGACATAATGAGTCTTTGTACAAAGACTTGAATTTCAAAGGCAATTATGAGCAAATAGTGCATATGCAAGATTCCTATCCCTTGTAGTCAGGATGCTCTAATAAACAACATTTAAAAGGACTGCAGAATGTGGATTAAGTCAATACATAACTGAGCTATTTGGGATAGTTATTGTACCTTGTGTAAGAAGCAATTATGCCAAGCCAAGACCATTGAATTCATTTCTTATCCTTGAAGTTTCAACTATTCATGCTTGACAAATCTATTCACCTATAAATAGAGCTCATACTTGATCATTTAACACACACCAAAATAATCCCAACATTGTTTTCTCTGAATTCCCTCTTGTGCATCAAAATTCCAATTCTTAAGAAGTGACTAATTGGGTTTGAAATAGAAAGCAATGCAGCTTAAACCAATGATCCAAACACATCATATATACCTTATAGAAGTGATCTAAACATCTAAATCACTTATGTAACACCAGAATCCACATCTCCATATCTCACTTGCTTCAACATGCAGATGGATTTGAGCCAAGAGTTCTAGGGAGTTTAAAATCATTCCAAGGCTTGCAACACAATCCATAACACATAGGGGAGCTATCCAGATCATCATTTTGCATCTGCAACACCTCTATTACATAATTTGATTTCTTCTTGCAGAGGTAAGTCTTTAACTTTCAAACTCATTACTACATGCATCATAAATGTTATTTTAAGTTACCATCATGATTCTGGTTGCTTATAGATCATTAACCCTCAATCAATTGCCATTTATCTTGCGTGTATGAGATTTCATTTAGTTCTTGCATTTTTTAGGGTTCATCTGGTTGCTACATGACATCTTTTGCTACACTTAATATAAATAAAATTGAAATGAACCATCATGTTCCTTGTTAAAAAACGAACGATTTTCATTTTTACATCGTCCAAAATGGTTGCGTATTAATGGAGTTAGGGGTTTCAAAAATCTGATAAAGATGATGAAGTTGAAGGTGATGGCCATGGCGCCATTCTTCAAAACTAGAAGCAAACTTAATATTTATTTTATCAAAGCTATTATATATTTGAATTGGCATTGCGCCTTAGTGGTTGATCAGCTGGTTTTATGTGTGTAGCGAGCAAGAGGTCTGGGGTTCGAATCCCCCTTGCCCCAGACCTTTTGGTTTTATTTTTTAAACCATTTTCAAAGGATGTTTTCATATATTATTTACTCCTTCCATAGTACTAACAACTATAGTGAAACACCCCATTTGAATTTATTCAATCGTTGTGTATTATTTCAATTGTTTGGCCTCGTTTGGGGGGGGGGGGGGGGGGGGGGGGGGCGTGTAGTTGAGCGCGTAGGCGTAATAATAAGGTAGTAATGAATAATGTGGGGACATATTCAATAATAGTAGCGGGATGTATATTATTATTATTATGTCTAATATTATTAACATTATTATTATTATTATTATTATTATTATTATTATTATTATTATGGGTAGTATTATTATTATTATTATTAATATTATCACTATTAATATTATTATTATTAAACAATATCAGGTTTAATTAATAATATTGTTTAGTGGGAGGAAAATAGGGAGCCTAATTAATTAATCAGGATTAGGGACAGAATTGGTGATAACCGTATTTTCACCAAGAAAGAGTTAGAGAAGGAAGAACAAGAGGAAGAACTAGGGTTTTTGCATCATCAATTTTCGCAGGATTTTTGATCAAGAATTCAAGGTATGGGGAGAATGGGTTTAAAATAGGTGTTAATACCATGAAAGGGTAGTGAGGGTTCCTTCCCCTCTTAGAATTTTCGTGTTATGTTTGAATCTGAATGTCTGCTTGATTGTATGTGTATGATTGCTATGAAATTGTTGATATGATGTGGGTACAAATCTGAAATTCGTATAATTATGATGATCGAAATCTGTCGTGTTGTTGTTGTATAACTGTGTTTGCAGATCTGGTTTTGTTGCAGGTTGAGCGTGACGAATTTAGATCTAGGAAACATTAAACTGATTAGTAATAATAGGAGAATGATGTAATGTGATATTATGGGTCTTAAAATCAATGTAGAAATGATTTTTAGGACAAATTTAAGTGTTAGAAGTGAGATCCTGGTGGTAGAATTCAGACTAATATGAAAAGTTAGGAATTTTCACAATCTCTGCCCATACGCGTAACAGATAGGGCAATACGCGTATGGCAATGTGTGCCAGAGGGCCATTACGCATATTGGCAAGGCGATACGCGTATGGGAAGGTTGTTTCATGGGCATTACGTGTAACGGGGTGGCAATATGCGTACGAAAATCTAGAAATGGAATTTTTGAGAGAAATCAGTCTCTGCTCATACGCGTAACACATAGGGCAATACGCGTATGGCAAGGCAGCAGATGGGGCCTTACGCATCTGGTACGCAACTGGATGGGCGAGCGAGCTGGGCAATAAGCATATGGGTGTGGGTAATACGCGTACGACCAGCAAGAGTGCATAATTTTGTTGTTTCGTGATTTCTTTCCCGATTTCGCGTCTGACGTAGTTCCCTTCTGTCTGAGAGGTTGAGATAGAGGCCAGAACTTGCTGGAACTAGGAATGGTAGTAAAAATAATTAAAAATGGAATTTGGGTGGATTAATTAGACAATTAATTAATTAAGGCCACGTGAGGTATTTTCTTTGGATTCGGTGTATTGTGTTGAACTGTTTAGACAGGTGTGGTAATACTATTGCATATTATGGTGAGTATGTTTCTCATGTGTGATCAGGAGGATCGTGAAGATGTATAATTGTTATTATACATGTGTTTATGCATAATCAGTGGCATGCATCTCATGATGTGTCTGGTGGAGATAAATCATTGCTCACTGGGAGTGTATGTGATTTATCCGAACTCCAATGTGGAATTGTGTTGGAGATAAATCATTGCCAAGTGGGGTGTATGTGATTTATCCGGATTCCAAGGGGAATCGGGTTCGATTGAATGAACCATGGTGTATTGGTACCATATGCATTGTGTCAAGTCATTGAGTCGCATTGCATTATTATGTGTTTGGTGAATTATAACTGAAAGTGATAAGTGTGTCGTGATGATGTGTTGTTTATGTGTGATTGTGTGATTACTACTCCTTAATATGTATTGTACACCGTTAATTATTGAATATAGTTCTCACCCCTTTGTTGTTTGTTATGTATGTGCTTCTGTAGAAGTACAGATAATCCAGGTACTTGAGTAGTGCATGGAGTGCGTGTTGCCTGATCGAGTCTTAGGAGTCGCTCTGATACGTAACAAGGGATATTGGGGATTTTACCATTTGTTGTTCTTTCATTTATTTTGTTACGTATCCTTATTCATTTTAAAACATTGTGGACCATGAGTTTATGTGGATTTTGATTCTGTTGGCGAATTGTCGTGATTTTGGATAAAATATTTAATTCTGCTGTTTGACTTATCTATGAGAAAAGAGGCAAATAAAGTAATTGAAACTTCATTGTTGGTTTTATTAGGTGACATTCCACTGTTGGTTTTAAACTTTGATTATTTTCGTATTATTTAGATATTTTTCTGAAATGGGCAAGTGAGGTGTTACAATTGGTATCAGAGCAGGTCGGTCCATCCGGCCAGATGTGTAGTAGAGTCTGTCCTTAGAATAGGAGTAGATTTGCGTGTTCTTCTAACCGTGTTTTGATTGTTGACCAGTATGGCGGGGAGGAATGATGTTGCTCTTGCTGCTGCGCTATAGGCTATGGCACAGTCAGTGCAGAACAACAATCAGCTTGTTGGAGATGTGCAGTTCTGCAACTTAGAGAGGTTCTAGAGCAATAAGCCGCCTATATATGAGGGTGGTCTTCTTGATCCTGATGCTGCACAGAAATGGATGAAGGCTATTGAGAAGATCTTCAGGACCATGGGGTGCAATGAGGCTCAGAAGGTGCAGTTTGGCACTCATATGCTGGAAGGCGAAGCTGAAGCCTGGTGGAATAATAGTAGTCAGAGGTTAGAAGTTGCAGGTACTGATATTACTTGGGCAGTGTTTCAGGCTGAGTTTCTGGAAAAGTATTTTCCGAAAGATGTTCGCAGTACGAGGGAAATTGAGTTCTTAGAACTGAAACAGGGTAGCATGACTGTTGTTGAGTATGCTGCTCGGTTTGAGGAGTTGGTGCAGTATTGTGCTCACTACAATACTGATGAGGCTATGAATTCGAAATGCTTGAAGTTTGAGAACGGGCTGCGTCCCGAGATTAAACAGGGCATTGCTTGTCAGAAGATAAGGAACTATCTAGAACTGGTAAGCAGAAGCAGGATTTATGATCATGATAACATGGCCCAGATTGCTCATTACAAAGCCTTGAGTGACCGGAAGGGTAAGCAGAGGTATGGGGGGTACACCTATAGTGCTCCAGCTGACAAAGGAAAACAGAAAGCTGCTGTGGGAAAGAAGCCAAAAGAGGGAGGGGTGGTTCCCGATACTACCAAGTGTTTCAGATGCGGTGGCACGGGTCACCGTGCTAACAGTTATCAGAATAAAGTGAAGAAGTGCTTCAAGTATGGACGACCAGGTCATGTTGTGGCAGATTGTAGGACTAATGTGCCTACCTGTTACAATTGTGGAGAACAGGGTCATATCAGCACTCACTGTCAGAAGCCGAATAAATCTCAAGCGAGTGGAAAGGTGTTCGCATTGGTAGGAGCCCAGTCTACCAGTGAGGAGCGTTCCATCAAAGGTACTTGTTTTATTAATGACATTCCTTTGATTTCTATCATTGACACGAGTGCAACCCACTCGTTCATTTCTGTTGATTGTGTGAAGAAATTAGGAATTGTGTCGTCTACTCTAAATAGGAGGATGACCATTGAAACTCCATCTATAGGTTCTGTGGTTACTTCTTTAGCATGCTTGAATTGTCCATTGACTATTTTTGGTAGGGACTTCGTGTGAGAACAAGATTTGGTTATGCAATTTTATCTCTAAGTTTTGATGATATCAAATGAGTATTTCTGTATGAACAATTTTATACAACTAATGTTTGTTATTTATGAGAACTTAACAAACAGGTTATGCTTCCGTAAAGTGGCGCAAACACAATGCTTAAAGGAAAATACTTCGCCTATACACTTGAAAAGCAAAACTAATTTCAAGATAATCTGAGATTCACAAGACTCTGATACAAAAAGAAAAAGGGGTGAGTTCTGAAGATCTGAAGACAATGGTTCTGATTAAACAAAGTCCAAATACTGAAGACTTATGCTCTCTGATCAAGGTTCTGAAGACCAAATCAAGTCTCTACTCATGCTTCAACCAGATACTGTCAGAAGCCTCTGAAGATATGAAGACAACGCATCAAGCAAACAAGGTTCTGAAGACCAAGTGCTGAAGACTCTGAAGACACTGTTCTGAGGATTCGAAGACTTGATAATCTCAAGAACCAAGCTATGTTTTCCCTTCTTACTCATGCTCGTAAAAAGCCTCTGAAGTTGAGAAGCCAAGAAGACAAAGCTACATAGTACAGCTGTACCTCAATACACAGTGAAAATATCTTGGTAACAGTGCAACGGTACAACCAAAGATATTCTGACAAAAATAGGATGCGCAGCACGCAAAAGTTTTTATCTGTCCTCACACTTCTAGCCGCCAGCCTAGTTAACTATCATGATTAGACTTCAACGGCTATTTCTACACGACTATAAAAGGAAGCAAAATACTTGAAGAAAGATACACACAAACGCTACTGCAATACTCTTTCTAACTGAAATCTTTCTTAAGTCATTCTGGTCGAAACGTGTTTACATTTTCAGCTTGTATTGAAGCACTTGTCTATAAACGAAATTTATTCAAACTTAGGTTTTTGTTCCTTGAGAAAGACCGTGAGGTTGTATTACTTGAGAAGTCTAAAACTTGAGAGTTTTAGAGGTTGTGTTAGTCACCAGCATTTTGGCTAGTGCATTGTACTGATTCGATTGAATAGTGGATTAAGACCTCGTTGAGAGAGGCAAAATCACCTTGGCGGGTGGACTAGATTAACTTGAGTGTTTCTCAAGTGAACTAGTATAAACATAATGTGTTCATATCTTTGTTCTCAACATAGGTCATTATTGTTAAAAGAAAGAGTCTTATAAAAGGAGTTTATTTTAAAGGAACAATTTTTATTTTGAAAAACCAATCCAAACCCCCCTTTCTTGCGTTTTTCACACCTTCAATGGGCATCAGAGCTCCGGTTCTGAGGTGATAAAAAGGTTGAATTTTTATCAAGCACTTAACAATACTCAATACCGATCCAAGTGTGAAAAACAATGACTACACCAACTCCTGAAACAAGTGTTATTGTGAATGAAAGATATTCTTATACTGCAAAACCTCCTATCTTTGATGGAGAAAAATTTGACTATTGGAAAGATAGAATTGAAAGTTACTTCTTGTCATTTAACTTAGATCTATGGGATCTGGTAGTTGATGGCTACAGTTACCCTATAGATTCTGCAGGCAAAATGATTGATAGAAATGCATTTATAGATGCACAGAAGAAAACTTATAAAAATCATCACAGAGCAAGAACGATTCTGCTAAATGAAATTTCTTATACAGAATATGAGAAAATTACAAACAAAGAAACTGCAAAGTCTATCTTTGACTCTCTTCGTATGACTCACGAAGGCAATGCTCAAGTCAAGGAGACGAAGGCTCTTGCACTAATTCAAAAATATGAGGTCTTCAAGATGGATGATGATGAATCTGTGGAAACCATGTTCTCAAGAATTTAGATGCTTATTGCAGGACTCAGAGTTCTGGACAAAGGCTATTCTACTGCTGATCATGTCAAGAAAATTATCAGAAGTCTACCTCTCAAATGGAGACCAATGGTGACTGCCTTGAAACTAGCAAAGGATCTGAATAGTATAAGTCTTGAGGAACTAATCAGTTCTTTAAGAAGTCATGAAATAGAGCTCCAAGAAGAAAAGCCTCAAAAGAAAAGCAAAACCATTGCTCTAAAAGCTAAATCTGAAAAGAAAAAGGCGTATCAAGCAAAGGAGGAAGTGGAAGAATCTGAAGAAGAATCAGATAAAGATGACATATCTCTCATATCAAGAAAAATTAGTCAACTGTGGAAATACAGAAGAAATAAGTTCAGAGGACCAAGAAGAAGATTTGAGTCTACATATGGTCAAAGGAGAACTTATGGAAGAGACGTTACGTGCTTTGAATGCAAGGAAACTGGACATATAAAAAATGACTGTCCAGAGGTTAAGAAAGATGAAAGACCTAAGAAAACTAAAAAGGGTCTTATGGCAACTTGGGATGATTCAGAGTCCGAAGATGATTCTGATGGAAAACATGCTAACGTAGCATTCATGGCTAAAACCACCGATGCTCTATCAGAAGGAGAACCTTCAGATTCTGACGAAGAAAGAGAGGTATTTTCTTCCCTATCTCGCTCTGAACTTGAAATAGGATTATATGAACTTATGGAAAGATATCAAACTCTTCGAAGAAAACACAAAACTCTGAAAAAGACTCTCGTGGTTCCTTCAGAAGATCTTACTAAAAGCAAACAAACCATTTCTGAATTAAATGAAAAACTACTTTCTCTAGAAAATTCCAATACTGCATTAAAAAGTAAAGTCTCTAGGTTAGAAGAAGAAATCACCTCTAACATAACCAATACTAATGAAGTAGCCAAGTATGATAGAGCTTTCCAACACTTTCTCGCTAAGAGCATAGACAGAAGCAAAATGGCTTCAATAATCTATGGAGTCGGCATAAATAGTAACAGAGGTCTGGGATATTCAGGACCATCACATCCATATGATGAGACCAAGAGTATCAAGATAATACCTATGTCCAAACATTTTGTGCCCTCTGGCACTATCCTGAAATGTTCTGAACAAAAAGGTTCAAAATATATCACTACACAAACACAGAAACTGAAGAAAACTCCTAAACTTAAACACTATACACAAATTCCACACTATTATCCTAATATAAGGAAGTCCAAAGGTGTCAGAACCTCTGGAAAAACTAATGTGAAAGGACCCACAAAATGGGTACCTAAGAATGAGATAGTTTACGTTGCAGACACCCTTAATGGCACCATTGAAACACTAGTCATGGTACCTGGACAGTGGATGCTCACGACACATGACGGGAGAAAGGCATATGTTCCAAGATCTGAAACTTAAGCCTGGAGGTGTCGTCGGTTTCAGAGGAAATCAGAAAGGAAGAATTATTGGCTCCGGAACTGTTGGAAATGGTAAGCTTCCTTCTATTAATAATGTTCTGTTAGTTGAAGGTCTAATGCATAATCTATTGTCAATTAGTCAACTTAGTGACAATGGTTATAACGTTATTTTTAATCAAACATCCTGTAAAGCTGTAAGTCAAAAGGATGCATCTGTCCTGTTCAACGGAAAGAGGAAGAACAATACGTACAAAATTAAATTATCAGATTTAAAACATCAAAATGTAAAATGTCTTCTTTCTGTAAATGAAGAGAAATGGGTTTGGCGCAGACGTCTTGGTCATGTTAGCTTGAGAAGAATTTCTCAGCTGAACAAGGTTGGACTTGTCAGAGGTTTGCCAAATCTGAAGTACTCTTCAGATGGTCTTTGCGAAGCATGTCAGAAAGGAAAGTTTTCAAAAACTTCTTTTAAAGCAAAGAATATTGTTTCCACCTCTAGACCGTTAGAACTTCTTCACATTGATCTTTTTGGACCAGTGAAAACTGCCTCTATCAATGGTAAGAAATACGGACTAGTCATCGTTGATGATTACAGTCGTTGGACATGGGTGAAATTCTTAAAGCGCAAGGATGAGTCACATTTTGTGTTTGCTTCCTTCTGCGCTCAAGTACAAAATGAAAAAAATTGCAAAATCGTCAAAGTCAGAAGTGATCATGGTGGAGAATTTGAAAACAAAGACTTTGAAAACCTTTTTGATTCACATGGGATATCCCATGATTTTTCTTGTCCTAGAACTCCACAACAAAATGGAGTTGTAGAAAGAAAAAACAGAACTTTACAAGAAATGGCTCGCACCATGATCCAAGAAACTGACATGGCTAAGCACTTTTGGGCAGAAGCAATTAACACGACACGTTATATTCAAAATAGAATCTCTATTAGACCTATCTTGAATAAAACTCCATATGAATTGTGGCAAAATAAAATTCCCAATATTTCCTACTTTCATCCGTTTGGATGTACTTGTTTTATATTAAACACTAAAGAGAATCTTAGCAAGTTTGATTCCAAAGCACAGAAGTGTCTGCCGTTAGGATACTCTGAACGCTCAAAAGGCTACAGAGTTTATAACACAGAATCATGGATTGTGGAAGAATTAATTCATGTTAGATTCAATGACAAGCTTGAATCTGAAAAGTCAGAGCTAGTTGAAAGACTTGCAGATTTGGAAATTAGCTTATCAGAACCTAAAGAAAAGGCAGATGAAGTTAAAGACCAGCAAGATCCTACGCCGGATACCACTGATGTAACTCAGAATACTCCACATCAAAAGAAAAGAAGAATGTCTACTTATCATCCTGAGGAACTAATTCTGGGTAGCAAGGACGCTCCAATCAGAACCAGATAAGCCTTCAGACCATCAAAAGAAACACTCTTGGGACTGGTGTCGTTAATCGAACCAGCTACAACTGAAGAAGCTCTTATGGAAAAGGACTGGGTTCTGGCTATGGAAGAAGAACTGAATCAATTCTCAAAGAATGACGTTTGGGATCTAGTTCCAAAACCTAAGAATGTTCATGCTATTGGAACCAAGTGGGTATTCAGGAACAAGCTAAATAAGAAGGGAGAAGTTGTCAGAAACAAGGCACAACTTGTTGCTAAAGGATACAGTCAACAAGAAGGAATTGATTACAACGAAACCTTTGCTCCGGTCGCCAGACTTGAAGCAATACGGTTATTAATTTCCTTTTCAGTAAATCATAACATCACCCTATATCAGATGGATGTTAAGAGTGCATTCTTAAATGGTTATATATCATAAGAAGTCTATGTCAAACAACCTCCTAGTTTTGAAAATTCAGAAAAATCAGATTTTGTTTTTAAACTCAAAAAGTCACTCTATGGTTTAAGAAAAGCTTCCAGAGCTTGGTACGATAAATTGAGCAAATTTCTTTTAGAAAACAATTTCACCAGAGGAAAGGTTGACACAACTCTCTTCTGTAAAACATATAAGAATGATATTCTTATAGTTCAAATCTATGTTGATGATATCATTTTTGGTTATGCTAACCCCTTTTTATGTGAAGAATTTTCAAAGTTAATGCAAGCAGAATTTGAAATGAGTCTGATGGGTGAGTTAAGGTACTTCCTGGGAATTCAAATCGATCAGAAACCAGAAGCCACTTACATTCATCAAAGTAAGTACATGAAGGAACTTCTGAAGAAATTCAACATGATGGATTGTAATACAGCTAAAACACCAATGCATCCAACATGTATAATGGTAAAAGAAGAAATAAGAGTTAAGGTTTATCAGAAGCTCTATCGTGGTATGATAGGCTCTCTCTTATATCTAACTGCTTCTAGACCTGATATATTATTCAGTGTACATTTATGTGCTAGATTCCAATCAGATCCAAGAGAATCTCATTTAACTACTGTTAAACAAATTCTAAGGTATCTGAAAGGAATAACTAACCTTGGCTTGATGTATGAGAAAACATCAGAGTACACTCTTTCTGGGTACTGTGATGCAGACTATCCTGGAGACAGATTGGAAAGAAAAAGTACATCTGGAAACTGTCAATTCCTAGGAAACAACTTAATCTCATGGTCAAGCAAGAGGCAATCTACAATTTCTCTCTCTACAGTAGAAGCTGAATACATCTCCGCTACTCTATGCAGTACACAAATGCTTTGGATGAAAAATCAGCTGGAAGACTATCAGATATATGAGAGTAATATTCCTATCTTCTGTGATGATACTGCTGCTATTTGTTTAAGTAAAAATCCAATTTTACATTCTAGGGCTAAACACATTGAAATAAAACACCATTTTATCAGAGACTATGTTCAGAAGAGAACCTTATGCTTAAAATTTATTGATACAGACCATCAATGGGCTGATATTTTTACAAAACCCTTCAAATTATTTTAAAACATCTGAAAAATGGAGTACTGTTCAGAATGATATGATTTCAGAACCAAATGTGTTCAGTCAGAGAGAATAAATATTTTTAAAATCATCAGAACCACTATTGTGAGACGTGTCTCAGCTCTGATAATTTTTTTTTCTAGTCAGTTCTGACGTGTCATTAGAAAATAATTTTTGCATGTGATTAGATTATATCTAATTCACTATATCTTTTCAAATCAAACGAACAATAATTTTCTTGGGATTGACTTAAAATCATAATTGCATTCATTTCTTAACTCCCAATACTGTGGTTTCGACTTTTCAAAATTCAAAAACACCTTATAAACCCATTTATGCCACTTCACTTCCACTTCCACATTTTACGAACCCTAAAAACCCTAATCGTTTTTCTTTCTCTATCTTCTTCAAACCAACTCAAATCCCTGTTTTCATCCTCTCTGGTCTTACCTATCATCATGACAAACATCATTCAACGAGAAACTGTTCTCCTCTCCAAAATATTTGAAGCGTCACTGAATCCCTCTCAAGAGCTACCATCTTCATCTATTACACCTTCTACAACCTCCGCGACCACCGCGAAGATCGATTAAACCCCATAATCTCTTCCCACTATCGATGCAAACCATGTAACACAGAAAAATTCCTCTGTCACTTGTGTTGTGCATGCAGATGAACTAATCATTCTGAAAGAGCTAGATGTCGACTTCGACAATCTTCACGATAATGGGTTTAACCTAACTGATCAACTAAATACTCAAGGGTGTAAAAGTTACTTTGACAGACTTAGAGGACCAACCTTTGATGACCTAGTAAAGGAATTCTGGAGACACGCTGAAACAGACGATCTTCATGTTGTATCTTTTGTTATGGATCAAAAGATCATTATCACTGAAAAATCTATTTCAGACCTACTAGGGATGTAATTCTTGGAAGGAAAAAGAGTTTATGGAAAAACTGAAATATCTGACTCTGTCATCAACAAAGCAATTTTCAAAAATTGTCAACCTGGGAATACAGAGTACAAAAGCAAGAACCTACATGACAATCTGAGAATCTGGCATAAAATTATTCTTGGATGTATCAATCTAAGACCTCCAAAGAGTGTTGCAGATTTCTTCAACACAAATCAAAAGTAAATGTTGTACTACCTGCACAAGAATGAGAAAATGTGGCTTCCATCCATTCTATTCTCTTACCTGAGAGATATGGTGCGCAAGACAAGAACAACAGCTTCACCATATAGGAAGATTGTAAACTACATTCCTTTTGGAAGACTTCTCTCTGATATCCTTGTTGAATGCGGCCTAGTGGAGTATCTAGTCAAGGAAGCTAAATACACAGATTATCTGACTGGCAAAGTAGGAGAAGCCTTCAATGCTGTGAACCTTAAGCATATGAAAATGATTACAAG
The DNA here is from genome assembly GCA_022829125.1 of Lathyrus tuberosus. Classification (NCBI taxonomy): domain Eukaryota; kingdom Viridiplantae; phylum Streptophyta; class Magnoliopsida; order Fabales; family Fabaceae; genus Lathyrus; species Lathyrus tuberosus. Next base: position 418,528 of record JALAZF010000018.1, read on the forward strand.
TGTTGATGTGAAACCCATATCTATCCCTCAGGACACTGTGATCAAAAATAGATGTCCAGTAACGAACTACCCCTAATATCGAAAAGAAGATAATCAAACAGTAATTGCTTCGTTTGTAGCTATAATGAGAGAAGAAAGGCATGACATTCCAAAATCTAGAGTTGAAGATGTCGTTCCTAAATCAAAATACATCACCAGGAGTAAGAGGAAGCAAACTGAAGAGGATGCTGAGCCTAAGAAGAAGAAAAAGGATGAAACTGAAACCTCAAAAACTTCTAGACTGGAATCTCTTCTTCTTGAGAAAATCAATAAATTGGCTATCAATTCTTCTGGGTCCATGAATGTCATTGAGACTGTCATTGCACCATCATCATCTCAAACCACCATTCCTACCTCCAATCCACGGGTGAAGTTTAAACCACCATCTTTTTCAATTCCTCCTCCAACTACCACTATCCAATCTTTACCCAACTCTCCAATCATACTCCTATCTTGACTGAAGACATTCCTACCTACACTTCGTCAATAAATTCGTCAATCATTCAGCCAAATGAACAAAGTTCCATGAACCTAATCTCTGAATCTCAAACCCTCAGCATTGAGTCTATCTCTGAGGATACAATCTCTGAATCTCTAGAGATTGTCACCCCTGAATCACTAATATGCTCAGACACTATAGAAGTGACATATCCTGCTGATCAAACATCAATGAACATGCTCCTACTGAGATCATTTCATCTCAGTAAACATCACCTGAAACAAATTCTGCCAAGCCTGACCTTGCTTTGGTTATCTATAACATACCACCTCCAAAATCTTTTGAAGAATGCATAGGTCAATTTAGTGAGAAGGCATTAAACAAGTCTGCTAACTTAAGAAAAGATTTCAACATAAGTGCCAAGCCCTTGGAGCTTGAAAGCTCTTGTCAAATCTTCCAGAAATGGTTGGACATTGAACTTGCAAGAATTATAAGTTTCTCAGACGTAACCATCACTGCTGGAATTCAATGGGCAAAGGAAAGAGCAGAAGCTGAAGAGCTGACCAGGGTACTTAAGTTCTTGGCTGCAAAGTAGAAAGAAGTTGAAGAAAAGGCTGTTGAAGAAGCAAGACTTCTTGCAGAAAAGGCTGCTGAAGAAGCCAGAATAGCACAAGAAGCTGAAGCCATGGAAAAGGCCAAGCAAGATGCTGCATTTGTTTCTACATCTGATCCTGCTGTTAAGCGTTTGGAAAGCGCAAATGGAGAAATCAGAGAAGAACAACAGAAGTTCAGAGAAAACTTCTATGAACAAAAGACTGTCAATGCTAATCTTCAGGGCATGCTTTAGAATATATGGGATTAGATGTCCTTTGGAAGCGCCTAATCTTTAAGACTTTAGAACTTTGTTTTTCACCCTTTTACCACTATTCATTTTGATCTATGACAAAAAAGGGGAGAAGTAATATGAATGTGATATTTTGATTCCATAGTTAATCTCTGAAAAACAACGTTGTTTACATGCTAACAGTTAAACTGTTATTTCTATTAGAGTGTTTTTCTTGTTCAGGAATTCTGATCCAAATCAAGCTTCATTTAGAAAATCAGAACTCTGCTAAAAAGAGAATCAAGACTAAGAAATTCATCAAGTCTAAGACTAGGGGAGCCCAAGCACAGAAACTCATCAAATCCAAGACTCGGGGGGAGTACTTCATACAAAGGATAAGCTATCTTTAAAATCTGTTATTTTCCCTGCATTATATATATCAAAATCGTGTCATCAAAATACATAGTTTTGTCATCATCAAAAAGGGGGAGACTGTGAGAACAAGATTTGGTTTTTCAATTTTATCTCTAAGTTTTGATGATATCAAATGAGTATTTCTGCATGAACAATTTTGTACAACTAATGTTTGTTATTTGTGAGAACTTAACAAACAGGTTATGCTTCCGTAAAGTGGCGTGAACACAATGCTTAAAAGAAAATACTTTGCATATACACTTGAAAAGCAGAACTCATTTCAAGATAATTTGAGATTCACAAGACTCAGATACAAAAAGAAAAAGGGGTGAGTTCTGAAGATCTGAAGACAAAGGTTCTGATTGAATGAAGTCCAGATGCTGAAGACTTATGCTCTCTGATCAAGGTTCTAAAGACCAAATCAAGTCTCTACTCATGCTTCAACTAGATACTATCAGAAGCCTCTGAAGATATGAAGACAACGCATCAAGCGAACAAGGTTCTGAAGACCAAGTGCTGAAGACTCTGAAGACGCTGCTCTAAGGATTCGAAGACTTGATAATCTCAAGAACCAAGCTATGTTTTCCCTTCTTACTCATGCTCGTAAAAAGCCTCTGAAGTTGAGAAGCCAAGAAGACAAAGCTACATAGTACAACTGTACCTCAATACAAAGCGGAAATATCTTGGTAATAGTGCAACGGTACAATCAAAGATATTATGACAAAAATAGGACGCGCAGCACGCAAAAGTTTTTATCTGTCCTCACGCTTCTAGCCGCCAACCTAGTTAGCTATCATGATTACACTTCAACGCCTCTTTCTACACGGCTATAAAAGGAAGCAAAAGACTTGAAGAAAGATACACACGAACGCTACTGCAATACTCTTTCTAACTGAAATCTTTCTTAAGTCATTCTGGTCGAAACGTGTTTACATTTTCAGCTTGTATTGAAGCACATGTCTGTAAACGAAATTTATTCAAACTTAGGTTTGTGTTCCTTGAGAAAGACCGTGAGGTTGTATTACTTGAGAAGTCTAAAACTTGAGAGTTTTAGAGGTTGTGTTAGTCACCAGCATTTTGGCTAGTGCATTGTACTGATTCGATTGAATAGTGGATTAAGACCTCGTTGAGAGAGGCAAAATCACCTTGGCGGGTGGACTAGATTAACTTGAGTGTTTCTCAAGTGAACTAGTATAAACATATCGTGTTCATCTCTTTGTTCTCAACATAGGTCATTATTGTTAAAAGAAAGAGTCTTATAAAAGGAGTTTATTTTAAAGGAACAATTTTTATTTTGAAAAACCAATTCAAACCCACCTTTCTTGTATTTTTCACACCTTCACTTCGGAGTGGACTTGATATCTTTGCCACTCAGTAATCTAGATATAATTTTAGGGATGAACTGGTTGGAATTCAACCGAGTTTACATTGATTTCTTTAGGAAGAGGTTGTTGTTCCTTACTCCTGAAGAGGAAGCGTTGACTAATTCTTTATCTACCAAGGAATTGAGAACCTTGTTGGAAGACGACGCTAAGATGTTTGTTGTGTTTGCCTCGTTATCTGTTGAAAGCAAGACATCAGCTAATGAGTTACCGGTGGTGAGTGAATTTCCTGAAGTGTTTCCGGATGATATTACAGAGCTACCTTCGACGAGAGAAGTCGAATTTACTATTGATCTTGTTCCTGGTACTAGACCTGTATCTATGGCACCATACAGGATGTATGCATCAGAATTGGCAGAGTTAAAATCTCAAATTTGAGAATTACTTGATAAGAAATTTATTAGGCCGAGTGTGTCACCGTGGGGAGCTCCAGTGTTAGTGAAAAAGAAGGATGGTAGTATGCGTCTGTGCATTGATTACCATCAGTTGAATAAAGTGACCATTAAGAATAAGTATCCACTTCCGAGGATTGATGACTTGATGGATAAGCTTGTGGGGGCTCGTGTTTTCAGTAAAATTGATTTGAGGTCGGGTTACCATCAGATTAGAGTGAAGGAAGGGGATATTCAGAAGACTGCATTCAGAACTCACTACGGACATTATGAATATGCAGTGATGCCTTTCGGAGTATCTAATGCGCCGGGTGTGTTTATGGAATATATGAACCATATTTTTCATTCCTATCTGGATCAGTTTATTATGGCATTCATTGATGATATATTGATTTATTCTAAGTCTGAAGAGGATCATGCAGAACACTTGAGAATTGCATTGCAGGTGTTGAAGGATAATAAATTATTTGCAAAGTTCTCAAAATGTGAATTCTGGTTGAAGACTGTGAGTTTCTTGGGTCATGTTATTTCTGGTGATGGCATAGCAGTGGGTCATGTTATTTCTTGGCGTTACCATTGACTCAGTTAACTAGAAAGAATCAAGTTTTTGTTTGGGATGCAGTGTGTGAGGAAAGTTTCGAAGAGTTGAAAAAGAAATTGACTACAGCACCAGTATTAATTCTACCTAGTCCAAGTGAACCTTTTGTGGTGTATTGTGATGCATCTGAGATGGGATTAGGCGGAGTGTTAATGCAAGATGGCAAGGTAGTGGCATATTCTTCGTGGCAATTCAGGGTGCATGAGAGGAATTATCCTACTCATGATCTTGAATTAGCTGCGGTGGTTTTTGTATTGAAAATTTGGAGGCATTATTTGTATGGATCGAGGTTTGAAGTATTCAGTGATCACAAAAGTCTGAAGTATTTATTTGATCAGAAGGAATTGAATAAGAGGCAGAGAAGATGGTTAGAGTTCTTTAAAGACTATGATTTTAATTTGAGTTACCATCCGGGGAAAGCTAACGTTGTAGCAGATGCTCTAAGTCGGAAGACAATTCATATGTCGGCATTAATGGTAAAAGAAATGGAATTAATTGAACAGTTCAGAGACTTGAGTATGGTTTGTGAAACTACACCTGAGAGTGTTAGATTGGGTATGCTTAAAGTGAATAATGACTTTTTGGATGTAATCAAGGAAAATCAGAGACTTGATGTGAAGTTAGTGGACTTGATGCCTGCAAGAGGAGATGATCCTGATAGTGATTTTAAAGTGGATAATGTTAGTGTATTGAGATTCCGGGGCAGAATTTGTGTACCTGATAATGATGAATTGAGGAAAACGATCTTAGAGGAGAGTCACCGGAGTAGTTTGAGTATTCATCCGGGAGCCACTAAAATGTATCGAGACTTGAAAAAGTTATTTTGGTGGTCCGGTATGAAGAGAGATGTAGCTCAGTTTGTTTATGCTTGTTTGACATGTCAGAAGTCAAAAATGGAGCATCAGAAACCTTCGGGGTTGATGAAACCGTTGGAGATTCCGGAATGGAAGTGGGATAGTATTACTATGGACTTTGTTACTGGTTTTCCAAATACGGCGAAAGGCTTTGATGCTATTTGGGTAGTGGTGGATCAACTTACGAAATCCGCACATTTTATTCCAATTAATATCAGTTTTCCATTGTTGAAGCTGGCGGAGATTTATATAAGAATAATTGTGAAGCTGCATGGTGTTCCGTCGAGCATAGTGTCGGATAGAGATCCGAGGTTTACTTCAAAATTTTGGAAGAGTTTGCAAGAGGCTTTAGGCTCTAAACTGAAGTTGAGTTTGGCTTATCATCCACAGACTGATGGTCAGTCCGAGAGGACTATTCAGTCGTTAGAGGATTTGTTGAGAGCCTGTGTGTTGGAGAAAGGTGGGGCGTGGGATACTCATTTGCCATTGATTGAGTTCACGTATAACAATAGTTACCATTCTAGTATTGGAATGGCACCTTTCGAAGCTTTGTATGGTAGGACGTGTATGACGCCTCTGTGTTGGTATGAAACCGGTGAGAATGTTGTGCTGGGACCGGAGATTATGCAACAGACTACTGAAATAATTCAGATGATCTGTGAGAAGATGAAAGCGTCTCAGAGTAGACAGAAAAGTTATCATGATAATCGGAAGAAAGACTTGGAATTCAGTGAAGGCGATCATGTATTACTGAGAGTCAACCCTGTGACCGGTGTTGGACGTGCATTGAAATCAAAGAAGCTGGATCCTAAATTCATTGGACCGTACCAGATCCTGTAAAGAGTGGGTACAGTTGCTTATAGGGTAGCGTTGCCGCCTGAACTTTTGAACTTGCATGACGTGTTTCACGTGTCGCAGCTTCGAAAGTATGTGCCGGATCCATCTCATGTTATCCAGAGGGATAAAGTGCAGATTCGAGATAATCTTACTGTGGAAGCGATGCCGATAAGGATCGAGGATCACAAGATAAAGCAACTTAGGGGAAAAGAGATTCCTCTGGTGAGAGTAGCTTGGGGAGGAGCGGCTGGAGGAAGTGTGACCTGGGAATTGGAAAGCAAGATGCGAGAGTCGTATCCAGAGCTGTTTCCATCAGGTACATTTTCGAGGACGAAAATATTTTAAGTGGGGGAGAGTTGAAACACCCTATTTTAATTTATTTAATCGTTGTGTGTTATTTCAATTGTTTGGCCTCGTTTGGGGGGGGGGGGGGGGGGGGTGTAGTTGAGCGCGTAGGCGTAGTGTCCTTAACAGAACGGAGAAAATAGAGATGTCGGAATAATAATAAGGTAGTAATGAATAATGTGGGGACATATTCAATAATAGTAGCGAGAGGTATATTATTATTATGTCTAATATTATTAATATTATTATTATTATTATGGGTATTATTATTATTATTATTATTATTTATATTATCACTATTAATATTATTATTATTAAATAATATCAGGTTTAATTAATAATATTGTTTAGTGAGAGGAAAATAGGGAGCCTAATTAATTAATCGGGATTAGGGACAGAATTGGTGATAACCGTATTTTCACCAAGAAAGAGTTAGAGAAGGAAGAACAAGAGGAAGAACTAGGGCTTTTGCATCATCAATTTTCGCAGGAGTTTTGATCAAGAATTCGAGATAAGGGGGAGAATGGGTTCAAAATAGGTGTTAATACCATGAAAGGGTAGTGAGGGTTCCTTCCCCTCTTAGAATTTTCGTGTTATGTTTGAATCTGAATGTTTGCTTGATTGTATGTGTATGATTGCTATGAAATTGTTGATATGATGTGGGTACAGATATGAAATTCGTGCGATTATGATGATCGAAATCTGTCATGTTGTTGTTGTATAACTGTGTTTGCAGATCTGGTTTTGTTGCAGGTTGAGAGTGACGAATTTAGATCTAGGAAACATTAAGCAAATTAGTAATAATAGGAGAATGATGTAATGTGAGATTATGGGTCTTAAAATCAATGTAGAAACGATTTTTAGGACAAATTTGAGTGTTAGAAGTGAGATCATGGTGGTAGAATTCAGACTGATATAAAAAGTTGGGAATTTTCACAGTCTCTACCTATACGCGTAACAGATAGAGCAATACGCGTATGGCATTGTGTGCCAGAGGGCCATTATGTGTATTGGCAAGGCGATACGCGTATGGTAAGGCTGTTTCGTGGGCATTACACATAACGGGGTGGCAATACGCGTACGGAGATCTGGAAATGGAATTTTTGAGAGAAATCAGTCTCTGCTCATACCCGTAACACATAGGGCAATACGCGTATGGCAAGGCAGTAGAGGGTCCTTACGCGTCTGGTACGCAACTGGATGGGCGAACGAGCTGGGTAATACACGTATGGGTGTGGACAATACGCGTATGACCAGCGAGAGTGGATAATTTTGCTGTTTCGCAATTTCTTTCCCGATTTCGCGTCTGACGCAGTTCCCTTCGGTCTGAGAGGATGGGATAGAGGCCAGAACTTGCTGGAACTAGGAATGGTAGTAAAAATAATTAAAAATGGAATTTGGGTGGATTAATTAGACAATTAGTTAATTAAGGCCACGTGAGGTATTTTCTTTGGATTTTATGTATTGTGCTGAACTGTTTAGACAGGTGTGGTAATACTATTGCATATTACGGTGAGTATGTTTCGCACGTGTGATCAGGAGGATCGTCAAGATGTATAATTGTTATTATACATGTGTTTATGCATAATCTGTGGCATGCATCTCATGATGTGTCTGGTGGAGATAAATCATTGCTCAGTGGGAGTGTATGTGATTTGTCTGAACTCCAATGTGGAGTTGTGTTGGAGATAAATCATTGCCAAGTGGGGTGTATGTGATTTATCCAGATTCCAAGGGGAATCGGGTTCGATTGAATGAACCATGGTGTATTGGTACCACATGCATTGTGTCAAGTCATTGAGTCGCATTGCATTATTATGTGTTTGGTGAATTATAACTGAAAGTGACAAGTGTGTCGTGATGATGTGTTGGTTATGTGTGATTGTGTGATTACTACTCCTTAACATGTATTATACACCGTTAATTATTGAATGTAGTTCTCACCCCCTTTGTTGTTTGTTGTGTCTGTGCTTCTGTGGAAGTACAGATAATCCAGGTACTTGAGTAGTGCATGGGGTGCGTGTTGCCTGATCGAGTCTTAGGAGTCGCTCTGATACGTAACAAGGGATATTGGGGATTTTACCATTTGTTATTCTTTCATTTATTTTGTTACGTATCCTTATTCATTTTAAAACATTGTGGACCACGAGTTTATGTGGATTTTGATTCTGTTGGCGAATTGCCGTGATTTTGGATAAAATATTTAATTTCGTTGTTTGACTTATCTATGAGAAAAGAGGCAAATAAAGTAATTGAAACTTCATTGTTGGTTTTATTAGGTGACATTCCACTGTTGGTTTTAAACTCTAATTATTTTCGTATTATTTAGATATTTTTTTGAAATGGGCAAGTGGGGTGTTACATATAGCACATAGCTCAGTTGGTAAACTTTTAAACCCTCCACCCCAAGAGCGTGGGTTCAAACCTTGGGAGGACCATCCCATCTTTTTTACCACTTAATTTCTTAACATTTTTTTTACAATTTCTAAATAACTTCAAAAATTAACTTCTCTTTCAATTTCAATCATTTTTTAATGATTCTTTTTTTCAAAATTCACAAAATTGTTAAAATATTTTATTCTACAAAAATTTCACAAAAATATTATTTATTTTATATATTTAATATTTTTTGTAAAGAATTTATTTTTTATTTGTTTTAAGCATTTAAAAATATTTCTTTTTTCTTGATTTTAAAATTCAAAGGATTTTCAAATCATTCTATGGATAAAACATGGTTTCTCAAACAATTTTCCAAGATCACAACTTGTTTTTCATACATGTTTGATAATTTTGATCATTTTAATTGATTTTTATTCAAATTAAAATGCATTTTTTCAAATTAGGGTTTTATTGTTTTCACCCTCACAAACATTTTTCAAAATCACTTTTGGGCCTCTAATATAGTGTAAGACCCATCCCTTGTCACACATAAATAATTTGGGCCTCAGTCATTGTATAAGTCCCGATACAATTTTCAGAATAACGGTACGATCACTGTTTTTCATCTGAGCATCTCCTTGAGTTGTAAGCCTCATCTCTTGTATAAAAATAAACTTTGGGTCTCTAATAGAGTGTAAGACCCAATCCTTTTTGTAGATACAATAATTTGGGCCGCTCTTTAAGTATAAGCCCCAAATTCCCTTTTAAAACAACTTTCTTTTTTATTTAGATTCAAATTCAAAGTATTATCAAAACTTTCTTCAATTTCTTGAATGACTAACCATACAGCTGTGGTTACAATGTTGGAGCTTGCAAAACTGTAAGTTCTACTATTTCTTCAATAATACTTGTTTATATATTTCATCTGTGTGTATATATATATATATATATATATATATATATATATATATATATATATATATATATATATATATATATATATATGCTTGTATATACTTGCTTAGAGTTTTCCCCAGCAATTAGGTCTAGTTTTAGATCAAACCAGTGGTTACTCTTTTAACACAGTCAAAGCTAGTTCCCCCATAAGATTTTCCAGATACAGTCTTGCCTCCTCTTGGGCTTATACAATATGGAACAGAGAAAGGCATTATTCCCGGTGAAACTTTTCTCAAGACTGTCACAATTGAGAAATGTGTGTACAAGAAATTCATTTCCCCAAAAAGGACTAATTCCCGGTGAAACCTCTTTTGAATTTCTTCAAACCCTAGAACTGTTCAGTAAAGAAAGGATTATTCCCGGTGAAACCTTTCTTGAACTTTTCTCAGGCTTGGACCCACAGGCTTCCTAAAAGCATCCCCAGCCTCTTCTTGGGCTTTGTACAAGGACCCTCAGGCTTCTTAGAAGTTCTCAGCCTCCTCTTGGGCTTAGTACAAGGACCCAAAGACCTCCTACAGGTATAGGATAGAACTTAGTCATCTCTACTAGTTCAATCCTCCAGAAAATCAGAATTTCAGAACATCCATTCTAGGGTTGATCCTCATCCCTTAAAACATCAGCCTCTTCTTGGGCATCATACAAAGATCATCCTCCGCCTAAGAGTCAACCTCTTCATACCAGTAGACTTGGAAAGTCTCATCTCCTCTTGGATCTCAAAGAAAACCTCAAGTTTCCTAAAAGCACAGGAAAAACCCTGATCACTTCATCAATCTCCAGCAGAGTTTGCAACCTCCATAGGTTTTCATACTCAAAGTTTAAACCTTTACCATCAATATAACCTTAATAGAATCAGAACCTCAGGGCATCTGATATTCTCAGCAAGAGTTGATTCCCTAATTTGGACATGTCTCTGGATCTCAATAATCCTCAGCAGAAGCTAGCCTCCTCTTAGGCTTTATATAAGAATTTCCCCAGCAAACCTTCTCTTAGGCTTTGTATAATGATTTTTCCTCAGCAGATTTAGCCTCAATCTTGGGCTTTGTACAAGACAGATAAAACCTCCCCAGTGGAGTCAATTTATTTTAGCCTAAATCTTGGGCTTTGTACAAGACAGACAAAATACTCCCCAGAAGAGTCCATCTCTTTTCAGCCTCAATCTTGGGCTTTGTACAAAACAGATCATACTCTCCAGCTGAGTTAATCTCCTTTTAGCCTCATTCTTGGGTTTTGTACAAGACAGATATAAAACTCCCTAGTAGAGTCAACCTTTTAGCTTCAACCTTGGGCTTTGATCAAGGCATACAAAAATCAACAACCCCTCAAAGAAAATCAAGAGTTCTCTCTGTAGGAAGACATTTCTCTGTATATCACGTTTTCAAAACAAATAATCAAACAAAACCTAATTCCAGATAACTGCTGTAAGTGACACACTTGTTGATTCAAAAATCCAAGTTGTGGTCCCTCTTTTATCCTGGTAAACTTCCTCTTTCATCTAATTGCTGTAAGTGGCAAACCTTTGGATTATTTACATCCAAGCCAATGTCCCTCTCTTAGAATGAAAGATTCTTAAGGAAAAATGGCATTGCTCTACACTAAGTTAAAGTTTCTTCCTTCAGGACATTTCTCTTATAAAGGAAAATATGGCATTACTGGATTCCATACATTCCAGTTAAAGTAATTCCCCTTTATAATCAATTACCCAACAATTTTGTGATAAACAGGTGAGATATCTTCCTTTAGAGATGTCAAATTCTCTCTCAGTCACCCCTTTAGCTTCAATCTTGGGCTTTAAACAAGACACAAATACTCAGTTAGCTTCAATCTTGGGCTTTAAACAAGACACCAAATATTTTCCTCCCATAGAAATAGAAGGAACTGCGATTGCTCTGATTTCCCTGTTTTCTTTAACGGGAATACGTAGGCATAAGATTGCAAAATCTTAGCGAGCACACAAATAAAAAACCTTAGGTCCAGTATCTTCACAAAAACAACGAAAAACCCGAAAACAACAAAAACATTCTCTTAACACTCCCAAAGGAGAAACTTTCCCAACCTATAACAGATAAACACCAGAAAGTATTTAAACCTGCCAAAGAATATCTATGGATAACCATATATACACTGGGTAATTGACAACTTCCCTTTGTATAACCTGGCCCCGACCCCCCAATCTCTAAGAATTTGTTAAAGAAAACATTTGCGTGCAAGGTTAGCTTTAGATAACTTCCATTTCCTTTCCAACTTCATAGGATAAATAAGAAATCAGAAAGTAGCACCCAATTCTAACCATTGCGGTAAGGTGGTCGCGTCATCAACAAAAATCGCACGCTACACTAGTACATTCCCCTTACATAACCGACTTTCAAACCCAATATGGTTGCGAGGACCATACCCTATCCTTTCACTCGTGGGTTTTCTCAATGTTTTCCCTTTCCCCTCATGGGAATAAATAAAGTTCGATGGTGACTCTCAAAAGTCCATCTGTGATTGTGCAACCCATGTTTTGTGCATCGCGAAGATCATATTTTTTGAGGTACGACAGATGGCGACTCTTACGGGGACTGGTTCACCCATAAACAAGTCAAGCCTAGTCTAGGTTGTTCCCTTCGCATGTTTAAGTGTTTGTTTATCTTTATTGCTGGTTTATATTCTTTTGCCTTTATTGCTTTCTATATTATATATCTGTGGTTCCTTGTCACTTTGGATAAAAAAAATTGATTGCAAACCTTGAGGGAAAGGCTCTATACACGAGTCTAGAGTGAAAATATAAGATAAGAGAGGTTGAGTAGTATGAGGCACTGAGGAGTCCTCCTCGTGTAGTCCGATACGAGAACCTCGGTTAGAGTAGATTCTAATGAGGATGTTATCGACCGTCAAGTTTTTGGCATGGACGAATAACGTTTTCATTGGGATCCATGAATCTAAGGACCTTTTAGAACCTTGAACCATTTGGCCAAAACTAGGATTGATGATCACGTAATATATGGCACCAAGGAGTTCTCCTCGCGTAGTTCGATACGAAGATCTCACTCAGAATAGACTTTCTTGGTGTAGTCGTTTGCCTGGAAATCACTGACATACACAACAAACAGTCAAGGAAGTCCATGACTCTGAGACCCTTGTCTAGAACCCGATGTTGATGGTCGCGTAGTATGGGGCACCAAGGGGCTCTCCTCATGTAGTTCGATACGAAGGACTCACCCAGAAGATATTCATATGATGAAGTCATCAACCATCATGCTCATGGCGTGTCTGATGAACAGACGTATGGATTTGTGACTTTGGGGTTCCGTTAAACTTTTGATCCTACATAGTGAGAACCCTGTGTTATGAGCAATCAACCTTTGTCCTCCATAAATACCTTGGACTCTTGAGATACCTAAACATGCGTTGCATTCATCTGTATATCATTTCATCTGCATCTCAGTTGCATTTGCATATGATTCTTCCAATAGAAACTCATCCCGTCCTCTGTTCATTGTAAGGCAGTTGATTTCTCGACACTCGTGTTGAACTTGTGGTAGCCGTAAAGCATTTGAAACAAGTTCAAGCATAGACAAAAGGAACATATACAACTTGAAAGGCCAGTCAGAACAAACCAAATTGGAAGTTGTATAGCTATGTTAGAGAAAAACTTTCAGCATGTTAAGGCGGAGAGTCTTGATCCCCCATCAGGTTTCACTGTGACGACCAACCCACTGTATGATCTTCTACCTGATGAAGATTTTCCACAAGTGATCATTCCTAATCAATCTCATATAATTCCATTGACTGATTCTATGTAGGAAAGGTTTCGTGCCCTTGAGAAGGAAGTCTGAGCTTTAAAAGTGCATGATGCACTTGTGCACGATGCTGCTGATATGTGCCGAGTACCTAACTTGGTGATCCCTCTGAAATTCAAAGTACCCAACTTCGAGAAGTACACTGGTCTCAGTTGCCCAAAGCGCCATTTGGGGATGTTCTGCCGAAAGATGACTTCCTATGTCCACGACGATAAGTTAATGATTCATTGTTTCCAAGACAGTTTGAGTGGAGCATCTTTGAGTTGGTACATGGACTTAGAGAGAAGGTGTGTTCAGTAATGGGAGGACTTATCCAGTGTCTTTTTGAAGTATTACAAGTTCAACTTGCTCATGGCTCTAGACCGAATGCAATTGCAAAGCCTATCTCAGAATAGCAATGAATTCTTCAGAGGATATGCACATCAATGGAGAGAATTGGCAGCCCACGTGCAACTGCCACTCTTAGAGAAAGAATTGGTTGATCTGTCCATGAGAACTTTGCAGAGCCCATACTTTGAAAGGTTGGTGATCTTACCTAATCAGAAAGAATCTAGTGACCAGCGATGTCGTGAGATCAGCAACTCCGGTGATGGTGAAACGGTGGGGGGTGTACCTGCAAGGTACTCCGATGCCAAAGTCAGGAAAAGGGAGTAAGCAAGTACAGAAAAGCAAAGGGCGAGTTAGAGAATATTGCCTAACCTGACCCTCTCAAGTGAGAGGGTATTTATAGGCTGCCCCCAGCGCGGGGCCAATGGTCACTTACACTGGGCTAGATTGCAAGGCCCAATACAGGTGACTGCCAGAGCTTACATGGCGTAGGGAAGACCAGCACGTGGTCTTCGCCCTGGGGTAACGGTCCTGAGATCTTCGGAAGATGGGTAGACCGACTCTTTCGGAGGTGGGAGGTTACAAGGTGATGTGTCCTCGCGGGGAGGAGTACGTGGAGGTCGAGGAGAGACGTGTTCCCCAACACTTGAAACCTCTGTTCGACAATGCATGGCCAACACGTGCCTGACGAGGTGGAGGTCTGAAGTGCTCGACACTGGATAAACGTGTGATAAGTGCAAATTGTAGCTATTTTTGTATGGAAGTTTTGTTGTACTTATCGATACTTTTTGTTAAAATCGTTCGAATAAACCCCGCTTTGTTTGTAAATACATTTACTTTACTTTATAGTGTATATATTGCATTATCGTGTAAATATCATTGAGTTTAATTGTTTCCCATTTATTTTTGTAGGTATTAAAGCATTGATATTGGAGCATTGTTAGATAGAGCATTGAATAAGATTTCCAACGCTTCAAACCAGGCGAAAAACGGAGTTACGGTTCAAAAGTTATGAAGAAAACAAGTGCAAAAAACAACGCTTAGATTTGTGTTGTGTTAGAGATAAACATCATGAATCTTGATTAGGGATAGATATCTATTGTCTAGATGCTGGAGATAGATTTAGATAATAATCTTTATGGTGTCGGAACTTAATGACTTCCGTGTTTCGAGGCGTCGTGCGCGAGAGCGACAACGAGAGTGATACGGTTGCTCTCTCAGCTCAGTGTGCCAGAGATGGACACTGTTGTGAGCGATACTGGATGATTTTGATGAGTATTTTAGTAGAGTGAAAATGATCGATAAATTTATGTTTGTGATGAGTGGATTATATGTATGCTTGATAAGTTTCTTTTCTCCGAAGATTGAATTTTTTTTATGTTGATATTTACTTTTCCGCTTTTATTCAAACCATTTTATCCTAAACTCAATAACATTTAAATTGTCGAATGGCAGTTCAGTAGCACCGATCTCTGTGGACACGATAAATTCCCGGAAAAATACTTCTAAAAACTTTTGTTGCTTGCCGCTATACCACATTCCAACAAAATGGCGTCGTTGTCGGGGATTGGTGTTTTTATTGGATCGCATTGCGATAGTTTCTTTGTTTTTGAGTTTTGTAGATATCGTATATATTGTCTATTTTCACTTGTTTATATTGATACTTGTATATGTTTACCATATTTGTGAATTTTACATGTTTTGCATAATTGTGAATATAGTGTATATATTTGCTTCTCTTCACGTTTGCCAAAAGTGTGGTTAGATGTGTAGTTCCGGTTAGAGCTCGAAGAGATGAGAGCAAAGGCGGGAGTGAAAGCATTTGGCTCTTCCGAAGCAACGTGTTGGTTTGTAAATAATAGGTGTCAAACTTATGACGTAAAACAAGCATGTTTTATTGTTGTTAGTTTTTAATGTTTTTTTCTCCCATTCTTTTAGTATGTTTATGGTAGTTCGTGTTAAGGTGTTAAGTTTTGGTTTCCTCAAGCTTGTCGTGTTTAACTTGAGGAAGTTTGTATGTGTAAATATTGTATGTTTAGTAATTGAGTTGTGTAGGCGATAGTGGAGGTAGCATGAAATGCATTTTTGCTGTCCTATTTTTTTTGCTTCTGGTGTAGCGCGCTTAGCGCGGGTGTGCTAGCTTAGCGCGCTCTGCTGAGACGAGCCAGTGAATTCTTTTTGTTTCACTTGCCTTCCTTTTTCCCACTTTCTCCTAGACTTTAGATAATACATAACCGTAGTATAACTAATTCTTTTGTTGTTGTTTGGACTCAAATTTTGGTTCGATAGCTTGAAGTCGCATTAGGTGATTTTCCAATTTTGAGTGTTTCAACTTGCGAATGCGTGGTAATGATAGTGTTTAAAATTTTGTACACGTTCAAGTTATGTGTTTATCGCTTTCTAGACTTTAGTATATTCATGATACTTAGGCTTTTTACAACTTCTATGCCATTCATTGTTTTATATACTTGTTCGTATGTGAATCACTTTAGTTCCCACCCTTTTTGTGAGGAAGCCTTCCATTGTTCATATATGCTCGGAGTACCAATATTCTTGTTTTAACTGGATTTTATTATGCTTAATCTTTTGTTTGTGTTAATTATTTGAAAGCATGAAAAGGATTAAGGCACTCGTTTCATTTTGAGCACAACTACCTTAGCCAAATAATCAATTCACCTTGTGAGTGTGTGATCGTTTGTAAACCCTTTGAGCCTTTGGTCATTATCCATGTTGTTTGAGTTTGATTCTTGTCTATGAGTGTCAAATTCATTTTTTTATGTGGATCTTGATTGTTGTTTTTTTTCTTGAACCCTCAACTTTATGTTGTTGTATGAATTTTTACCTTGCCTTAGAAAGTATGGAGTATTCACATGATGATGTGGTTGAATTCAAGTTGGGGAGAGCAATGTTTGCTCACTTATGTTGTTGGTTGCTATGAGGTTGAAAAAGAAAAGAAAAAAAGAGAAAAATAAGAAAAAGAAAAGAAAAAAAAAGAAAAGAAAAGAAAAGAAAAAGAAAGAAAAAAATTTGAAAAAACTTTGAAAAAGAAAAACAAAAAGAGTAGAATAATGTTGTGCTAATAAGTTCTATGTGTTTGGTGTAAAACTTGGGATTTTGGAAGAAGTTTGATTGAAATTTTGTTTTTGAACTTTTGTGAGTTGATCACTCCCTTAGGTTTAGGCAAGTTTTTGTTTCGATTAGCTTTAGGAATTATTCCTTGTTTGTTCACCCGACCATATTACAGCCCTGAAAGTCCTTTTGATTCTTGCTTTTGTATTTTCAGCATGATTTTTGGATGATTGCATAATTTAGTCTTTTGTTTGCAAGATTGTTGTGTGAGTGAAAAATCCCTCATTTTATGTTTTTCATCTACCGATGATTGTTTTTGCTAGGTGTGATTCACATTTGAACTTGTGTTGTTTTAGAATGTTTGACATGACTTTTGTATTTAGCATTTGTTTCGTGATTATGTTATCATTGAAGTTTAGTGGTAAGTATTTACTTTGTGTGTACCGTTTTTGATTGAACCATTGCATTTGTTTTTGTTTGTCAAAACTGTTGTTGCGTGATTTCTTGGATTTCGCTTTTGTTCCTTTAGATGTTGGCTTTGTTTGAGGACAAACAATTATGTAAGTTGGGGAGAGTTGATAAGTGCAAATTGTAGCTATTTTTGTATATAAGTTTTGTTGCACTTATCGATACTTTTTGTTAAAATCGTTCGAATAAACCCCGCTTTGTTTGTAAATACATTTACTTTACTTTATAGTGTATGTATTGCGTTATCGTATAAATATCATTGAGTTTAATTGTTTTCCATTTAATTTTGTAGATATTAAAGCATTGATATTGGAGCATTGTTAGATAGATCATTGAATAAGCTTTCCAACGCTTCGAACCGGGCGAAAAACAGAGTTACGGTTCAAAAGTTATGAAGAAAACAAGTGCAGAAATTTTTGATTCCCGAGCAGACCGGGCTAAGCGCGCCCGACCGTGCTTAGCGGGCTTTTAAGGCGGTTTAACATTAATAAGGGTGCGCTTAGGACCCAAAACCGGGCTAAGTGGGGTATGCGATGATGGCAGCAATAAATATGGGTAAAAACACATTTTTTTAGGGATGGTTTGGGTATTTTTTGCTCCCACTCCATCAAACTTCATTTCTTCATGAGAGAACTTGATAACAACACATGGATTTTGCATCTTGAAGAATCGGATTTGGATCTTCATCAATCGGGTTGACAACCGGGAGGTTTTGGTTTATCTCTCTTTCTCTATTTTTGTAATTTCTTTTGTGTTGGGTGTTTGTATAGTTACTCTGAACTCATGTATTTTTGTTGATCATAATAATGTATAAATCTGCTTTACAAATCATTATCGATGTCTTCCTTGATCTTTTTGCATTTATGTTTAGATTTGTGTCTTGTTAGAGATAAACATCATGAACCTTGATTAGGGATGGATATCTATTGTCTAAATGCTAGAGATAGATTTAGATAATAATCTTTATGGTGTCGAAACTTAATGCCTTCTGTGTTTCGAGGCGTCGTGCACGAGAGCGACAACGAGAGTGATACGGTTGCTCTCTCAGCTCAGTGTGCCAGAGATGGACACTGTTGTGAGCGATACTGGATGATTTTGACGAGTATTGTAATAGAGTGAAAATGATCGATAAATTTATGTTTGTGACGAGTGGATTATATGTATGCGTGATAAGTTTCTTTTCTCCGAAGAATGAATTCTTTTTATGTTGATATTTACTTTTCCGCTTTTATTCAAACCATTTTATCCCAAACTCAATAACATTTAAATTGTCGAACGGCAATTCAGTAGCACCGATCTCTGTGGACACAATAAATTCCCGGAAAAATACTTCCAAAAACTTTTGTTACTTGCCGCTATACCGCATTCCATTAACGTGGGCCTTGTTGGGCCACCTCAGATCATTGGGTTGGGTCTACCCGACCAATGGGCAGACGCTGGCCCAGTCCAGAACAGTTGGTAAGCAGTGCAATATCAGACTTTGTCCACCTAGTGACAATTAGAGAACGCATCGAGGGTGGTCTAAAAAATGGAAGAATCCTAGGCGCCTCAAGTAGTCAAGCTAGTAAAACTAAAACCCTTAGAAATTCCCAAGAGGAAGAAGAGGATGAAATTAATGCAGTCAGAGCCAATATCGAGTACTTCCCTGGAGCACCAACAAAATCTTGTGGTCCCTCATCTCCTCAACAATGATCATTTCCAATGCCATGCCATCCTTATGGGCAACCAACAATGCCTAGAGCGCCATACTAGAAGCCTTGGACTGTTCCTCATGCAAATCAACGAGCTCATGGCCGAGGACATCATAATCAACCTCAGAGTTAGCATAAGCCTCGAAATAATCTAGAAAGAAGGAATGCTCCTCTCGATCTGATTCCTATGTCATACACTCAGCTTCTGCCATATCTGGTTCAAAATTCTCTAGTGGAGCCCAAGTCTCTCAAGCCATTGCCAGGACCTTACCCGCCTGTGTACAATTCTGATGTTCAATGTGGATATCATGCTTGGTCGATAGGGCATTCAACTGATGATTGCAAAGCTTTCCAATCCGAAGTACAACAACTGATCGACAAGAAGTACATGTCTTTTCCAGAAGGACACTTGGTTGTGCACGTCAACTTCTCGCCTGAATGAGTTTGAAGACTTCAAGGGGCATCTCTTAAACCCAGCGGTTCAAACAGGAAGACATTCTCCTTGGAACTGGTAATCATTGGGTCGCTTTTATTATTTGCATTTGTAGTTTCTTTCTTGTTAAATGCTACTTGTTTTTTAAACATTATTGTTTTGAATGGTAATATTAATGAAGTGATCATGCATTTTCTGAATTAATCATTCGCTCATTTTTCTTCACTTATATCAAAAATTAAAAAATGCATCCATATACCTCTCGTCCACTTTCTTTACCAAACTGTTGTTTTAGCAAAGATTCGAGGGAGGATGATGAAAACGAAATACCCATAATTGCTGCTGGTATGCTTGCAGATAAAATCATGCTGATGATGTACAAACATTGTTTCAAATCCCCCAAACACTGGATAAATAAGGAGTTAGTCCCCAGTTAACCACTCCGAGCCTAGAAGTAGGAGTTTCCTTCGATTTTATAAACCTTTACGCTTAACTTGGGGCATGGATATTGTTCAGTTAATTTGACTACGCATTTGATGATACATCCCGTTTGTGGACCAGCCTTATGCTATTCTTCACACACATCCTGACATGTCGAAAGAACCATGCAAAATTCAAAAGTTATGGTGGTTGTTCTTCAATGATCATTGACTTGGCAGTCACAATCCTTTTTAAAAAATAAAAAAAAAAGAAAAAAAGAAAAAGCCCGCTAAGTCGAACACCCGAAGAGGCGACTTAGGAAAAAATTAGGACAATCCTGGTGAACTTGAAAAAGTCCAGGAAAAATTAGGGATCAAAAAGAAAAATCAAGCAAAAGAGGTCTTCAAACCCTCAAACAAAGCAAAGCAATATTCAGTGACCACTGTGTCCAAAATCAAAAGGTCATTGACATACATAACAAAAGAGAAATAAGGTGACTATCATTTCAAGTGAATCTTGAATCCTCATCTACATTTTCACACTGTCGAACTCTATTAGAAGACGAATGTATGTCGAATTAATTGAACATAGGACTGGAGATCATCACGAAGAAAGGGTGGGTACAAAATAAATTTTGAGCCTTATATCCTTTGTTTCATAAACCGTGAACAAGACCACGTTACAACCCTTAAAAGACCTAATTAAGGTGGGGTTTGTTCCAGAAAGTATACCATAGCAAGGTTGCGTAAAATGACTCCTAGAGATTTGCTATTCTTCTTGCTATATCTTTCACTAGCTAAATCAACAATGTGTTTGGGCTAATGGTCCATTGGTCACACACTATCACATCATTCCAATAATGATTGATTTTTTTCAAAATTTGCATGAGCATTGCATTAAATTTACCATTTGCGAATAAACAGTTTTAATTGCAAGTCATCACTTGACATCAACGAAATCACAACAAATGAGGAATCGAAGAAGACTTGATCATTCATCAAAGTGGATCAAAATTAAGATTGTCTTAAAATTATGTGGATCAGACGCATTGGCATCCAATGATTATGGAATCAGTCTAGTCTAAAGTAAGTCCCTCAAGCATCAGTTGATTATGGGGAAAATCATTAAAGAGTTGGTTGATCAGGAATGAATCATCTTAAAACCCTACCCATCAGGGGCAGACTACCTAGAGGATCTTTTGATTAAGAATAAATCCCTTTAATACTCAATCACCATAAGTTAAGTCGCTTCAACGCTCATTCTAGGGCAGGCTACCTAAAGAGTACATCGAAGCCAATCACTCCAAGAGCTATTTAATCAAGGAATAATCCTTTCATTACTTAAAATTATGGGACAAACCATCTCGAGTTCATCTCATGGTACAACTGTTTCCAACTTCCTTTCACGACTTGGAATTCTGGGGCAAGTCATCTAGAGATCATCTCATGGTACAGTTGCTTCCAATTTCTTTTCAAGGAAAAATTCTTTAAAGACCCAGACTGGGGCATGGTGAGCCACAGAGGAGCAAGACATCTCCATGCTTTCAAGCAATTCAAGCAAACTTCGTCGACAACCTTTGAGTTCAAGATGAGTGTCGGGGAATTATGATATCACCCTACCAAATAACCTTTTGCCTTCTAACAGACAAGAAGCCTTGTTGCAAAGGAACCATTTCCTTCCATTACCCTATACTGGGGCATTTTTGAAAACCTTCATATCATTGCATAAATCATTCGCATGCATTAGTCATGTCGCTTCGCTCAAGCGTAGAGCCATGCATATTATGTCATTCATTGGGCTTAACCCCACAACATGAATTTGACATCTCAAAGCCTTGCAACAAAAGATTTGACACCAAAGTCCAACACAACTTGGCAATTCAAAGTCCAATTCCCGTCTGGCAAACCTTTTGAAAGTCCAGTTCCCATCTGGAAAATCGTCCTAAAGTCCAGTTCCCGTCTGGTAAACCTTTTTAAAAGTCCAAGTTCCCGTCTGGAAAATCCTTTCAAAGTCCAGTTCCCGTCTGGAAAATCATTTCAAAGTCCAGTTCCCTTCTGGAAAATACTTTTTCTCACCAGTTCTCATCTGGTATATTATCCCAACAGTCAGTTCCCGTCTGACAAACAAAAAATTTCACTAGTTCTCGTCTGATAATCTACCCTTAAAATCCAGTTCTCATCTGGAAGTTCACCCTTAAAGTCCAATTCTTATTGGAAACTACCTAAATGTCCACCCTTGTTGGCACCTTCATAATTCCCAATTCCAATCTTCATTGGCAACCACCAAACTCCACTCTGTTGTCATCCTCATAAAACTTGAAGTCCAATCCGTATTGGAAACTAGAAAAAGCAAAAGTCTTATTTCATTTGGCAATTCCCAAATCCAATCCCTATTGATACCCAAAAGGATTTCACCCTCAAAAGGAAGACATATTCCAGACATATTTCATCATTTACATTTTCTTTTGCGTGACATGCAACATGCATAATATTTCTGCCAAGCAGGAATGGCATCAAACACAATCATATCAATCATTAGCATATCTATGCATGGCTTCTTTGTCAATAAATTTTACCAACCAGTCTTGTGCATTCATATGTGCATAAAAACCCCCTAACAGTTGCATCCTTGTATGCATCTCCATGCATCATGCAATGCATGTCATATCCACCCAAGTGGAACATCATATCATAACAAGATCCAGGATTAATCAGCAAGCATCCCGGTCAGTGCTCCTTCAAAGTCAGTTGTATTCCTCTGAAAACGAGTTGATATTCCGGACATGCTCATGGAATTTCTATCCCCCAACGATTCATTCTTCAACCTTACAGTTGATAATGATAATCCCCAACATTTTTGCTCTTGCTGCTCCCCAAGCAGAGGTTATCCTAAAAAAATGTTTCTTGTGAACTTTCCCCTGCAAAGTTTTGTTGACCCTTTTCCTTCAAAAAGAATCTTGCTTAAAACTGTTTCCACCAACAAATTTAATGCCCGAGATACTGCTTTGGCATCCTTGGAGAACCTTAATCCATAAGGTATTGTTCCAAGTTGGCCCAAAGAATTTCATGTTTTGGTTAAGATATTGTTCTTGTATCCCTGAAGAACCTTAATTCATAAGGTATTGCTTCACATGATCGGAAAGGCTCATACCTTTGTCGAGATACTGCTCTATTACTCCCAAAGAGCCTTAATCCATAAGGTACTGCTTTGTGTAATTTAGAGAATCTCATTTGTTGAGACATTGTTTGGTTTCTTCGGAGAACCTTGGTCCATAAGGTACTGCTTCATATGACCCAGAAAGTCTCATGCCGTTTGCCGAGATACTGTTCTAGCATCCTTGAAGAGCCTTAATTAATAAGGTAATGCTTCATATGGTCTAGGAAATCTCATGATCATGTTTAAGATACTACTCTAGTACCCTTGGAGAGTCTTAGATTAAGAGATTGTTCCCCTTAGTTGGAATATCTCGGTCGATAAGATGCTGCTTCATTGGTTTAGAGAATTTCATTTTTCCCCTCTTGTCGAAATTTTGCTCTGAATATCCCTGGAGAGCCTTAACTAATAAGGTACTGCTTCATGCGATATAGAGAACATCTTATCTTTATTAAGCTACTCTAAAGGTACCCGAAGAGTCTTAGGTCATAAGATACTGCTTCGTGCGACCTAGAGATTTCATTTGTTCAGGAGATACTACTTTGACAATCAAAAGAACCTCATGTTGTTTTATTCTTCGTGCATCATGTTATTTTCTTTTACCTTTGAATTTTTTTCTCCTTGGTAGACAAATTTCGGGGTTTTCTTGTATCTAATTGACTTTTACCCTAAAAAAACGAACTCCATGCAAAAGCTCATTTTCTCGGGTTCAAGGCAATTAAATAGGGGCATCTGTCATACCTCAAATTTGTCCTACCTTTCTCATTTTTCTTTCTGGAGGATCATCTAGCCTTTGGCCATGACCCTTTGAGGATTAGGTAATAGGATATTGCGTGCATGCTCATTATGACTAACCAGTTTGTGCAGGTGCATTAATTTTAAGTGGAGATGGTACTTATTCTCACAGTCAAGTAATTCAAGACATGACCAATTAATTTTGATTCAAAGTGGTCCTAGGCTTTCTATTTGATTTGAGCCCCACTGTTAGAACTCGTTCTCATATTTAGGTCATCCTTGGATCAATTCTTTGAGAATATCTTGGATGGGTATTGTGGCCATATTTCATTAAAGTCAAGATCAGGCTTTGGTTTCTTAGTTCAAGAGGTTCTGGGCGCATTATTCTTTAAAGAAGTTTTGACCATTATTAAGAGTTTCATGGTTATAATGTTCAAGGTGCCATTTCAAAATACAAATTCAAATGCATCATTCACCAATTCAAGCTCACTTCAAGTAACCAAGGCAAAGTACAAGTCATAAATAATAAGGTTAAGATCATTCAAGTGGATCATGTGAGTTGCATTTTTATTTTGGATTTACAAGAGTCATTGTGGCCAAAAATAGAAGGTTGTGTTTGATTAATTGACATGTTGATGGAATATCTTCCATGCACTTAGTCCTTTAGTTTTTGGTTGGATACAAGCCAATGCATTAAGGTTCATTCAAGAGATTCAAGTTCCTGATTAAAGTTTGTTTTGCTCAAAATCAACACGAGGTTAAAACACAAAAATTGAAGGAAGCTCATTTAAGGTCAAGCCATACAAATCTATTTTATTACAAAATCATCAAAGTTCACATTTTCAAATGTTCCACTACAAGACATTACATAAAATCCAAGTCTTTACACAAAAAACACATTTTTGACCAAAGTCAACTAAACACAATTCTAAACCCTAAGCTTCTCAATTTCTTCCTCCTTAAGCCATTTTATTTTGATCTTCAAATTGCTCCATGCCATGCTTCATTCTTCCTGATCCTATTCCTACAAAGCCAAAACCATTTGCTCATAATTAGAAAAAACAAGACAATGGTTCCATGCTATTTCCTGATATAGTTTCACATGAGGAAAACCTGCGTTGCAAAGGTACGGGTACATACCCAGTACCCGGTACGGGTACTGGTATGGAATACGTCATTTTTAAAAAAACTAAGGTACGGGTACGCGAGTATAAATTCATATGTACTCCGATTTTTTTCAATAGAAGATGAAGAACTTGGTTGTGCGAGGAGGTTGAATGCAATGGATTGAAGTTTAGCGATTGAAGATCCATAAGTTATCAACCATTTCTTTGGTTTCAAGATCCAACGATCTTGCAACGAATCACATTGGTCAAACTCTACATAAGCACTTGAAAAACTCATTAAAAAAAAGTATAAAAGAAAAAAAAAATGAGTTCGCGTACCCAATATGTATCCAATATGTACCCGTTGAAGTACCAACTTAAAAAACAATAAATAAATAATAGGTACGGTGTCGGTACGTGTCATACGAGTACCGTACGCGTACCGGTACCAGGTAAGTACCCGGTACCGGTACTTTATCTAAAATGGAGTACCCATGCTTCACAGAGGAAAACAAAATAGATAAGAGTGAAAAAAAACTTGAAATGGCTTTTGAGAACATACTTGGGAAATCTACCAGCTTTGCTATTGTTGATGAGTCTCATATGTTGGGTATTATATGTGATTTAACAACACATGCATGTTGTACTGCATTTATGTGCTTGGTTAACAAAAACACATGCTTTGTCTATGAAATATCTGGAAAATGGAGGCGTGGCTGCTTTTTTAGTTTTCCAAGGAATTGTTTTTTCCTAGCTATGACATTTTCTTGAAGATCCTCAAACATTACAAACAGCTATGGAGTTGGAGATACAAACTTTAAGCGCTGTGAAATCAGAGGAAAGGACAGTAAGTGTGTTATCAAAGGAGAAAGAAAAGAAAAATCAAAAGCATCGAGTACTGAGGCTACAAATGAATGGCTCCAAATATTTGAAAGCAAGTCACATGATGGATTGGCCAACATAAAGAGGAAAGATCAAAGCCCGATCAAACACGATATTGGCAAGTTTCAATCACACAAGACCGGTTACGATTTTGGCAATAATATCAAGAGTTCATCAAATTCCCAAACAAAATCAAACATTTTCAATTTAAACATGGAAGGCAATCACAGGATTAGAGGGGAAAGAATCACAATTTCTTCATTCCAAAACAAGTCTCAAACACATTTATCACATTTCCAAAAAAATTCTCAAACATAATCAAACATTCACGGACAGAAATCACAATCCATGATAGTTTCCAAAACAGAATCGGGACAACAATCAACAACATTAATTTTGAGATCAGTGTTTTAAAGTCACAAAGCCTATAAATAGGCTTCTCCTCATTCACAAAGAAAACGGATTCGAGGGCAATGATCACATACACACCAACACACAAACACGGGCAAAGACTCACACAAAGCAGGACACCATTATCACAAATATACATGCATAGCAACACACATCAGTGAGCAGAGAACAAATTGAAGCATACGCACGAGATACACATCATATACACACGTACGACAGCAGCTACACTGGTGTCGCTTCCAACCTTTTTTAACTTGTGTGTTGATTTCATTGTGTAGGATTTGACATTTGAGTTTGATTTATTAAGTTTGGGGATTAAAAAAACACAGTAAAGAGAATGAGAGAGTAGGAGGAAGCAAAGGAAA
Source organism: Lathyrus tuberosus (assembly GCA_022829125.1). Taxonomy (NCBI): domain Eukaryota; kingdom Viridiplantae; phylum Streptophyta; class Magnoliopsida; order Fabales; family Fabaceae; genus Lathyrus; species Lathyrus tuberosus. The sequence goes on from JALAZF010000018.1 coordinate 444,829, forward strand.
ACATGAGAGGAGGAAGTGATATAATGACACTCTTGCAAGACCCTCACATTCTTGACGCTTCCCAAATGTGAAACTGGACGGGCTTAGGGGCTTCGGCCCATCTGTTTTTAAGAACACTCATCCATTGTTTTTTTCCGGAACCTTTGGGCCTATGGTTGAAGGCCCATGTTTTCTTGTTACCAGTCCTTATTTCAATTGCTGCACCCCTTTGCCTTTCACTAATTCTTGTTTCTAGTTTGATTAATATGTTGCATTTTGATTAATTTATATCGCGAGGATTTTGGTTAATTTTTTATTATTTCGGTTTGTTCATTATTTACGATGATTCTATTTAATATTTACACGTTCGCTTTGATAACTATTATAGTCATTTGAATTAATTTTCTCGTATTGGTTTGGGTAAATTTTCTTATGATTGCTATAGCTTATTCCGCTTGATTGTTTCAAATTCTCTTTTGGTCAATCTAGATAACTCTAAATTTTCTGGCCTTTTCTTGAATTAATTAGAGTCTTAGTGCTTGTTTAATTGGGATTAAATCTTAATACTAGTCTTGACTAATTCTAAATATTAATCTTGTTTATTCCTTGAGTTATACTTGTGAACATTTCCCTAACGTATACTTATGAATATTTTTGGGATGCTTGTTAACTTATCTTGATATGTGTTTTTGATCCATACATTCCCTTAAGGCATTCCCTCAAGTGATTAAATTCCATCATGATCACTTAGCATTTGAATCAAACATTAGGATCAATCTATTGCATGATAACATTATTGTAGTTCACCTCAAATCCTAATCTCAGGTCCATAGTATTAGGATAGAATTTCTTTTTCACTTAAATAATTTTTTTTTTTAAATTACAAAAAAAAATACTTAAATAATATGATGCGTATTACGCGCCATGAGCCTTAAGTACATGGAAAAAGATGAGCGGGAGTTTTCCTTACCTCTTCTTAGGGTATTGCGTACGTGAGACTCACGTTTGGATCATTTGTACGAAATATTCGCTCCTATTGTCATAGACTTTAGTGTGATACATATCTCTAACTTTTTTCCAAACCCTAATAAAACACCTCACAAATTCAAATCTTTTTGCCTTTGAGTTTTTCCTCCTTTAAAACCTTTTCAAAAAGGGCATGCTACTTAGCATCTTCCATAAAAAACACACAACAAACCAAACTTTTTTCAACACGAACTACGAAGTTCTGATTCCCTCTAGGATACGTAGGCACTGAGTTGCAAAATTCAGACGAACTCAATAATAAAAAACTTTTTGTTTTTCCCAAGTAATCATCCATTTTCCTCGTAGCAAGCTTTGAGATATCATATACCCTTTCATGCCTAGACAACTTAGATGGTTCCCATCGAGTACGATGGATGTAGGGGGTGCTAGTACCTTCCCCTTACATAACCGACTTCCGAACCCAATATGGTTGCGAGGACCATACCCTATCCTTTCACCTGTGGGTTTTCTCGATGTTTTCCCTTTCCCCTTATGGGAATAAATAAAGTTCGGTGGCGACTCTTATAAGTTCATCCGTGATCGTGCAACCCTTGTTTTACGCATTGCGAAGATCGTATTTTTTGAGGTACGACAGATGGCGACTCTGCTGGGGGCTGGTTTTCTACAATGTTGCGGTAAGAATTGGATATCAAACTATTGATTAAACTCGAATCACAAATCTTTTAAAGATTCACCACCGAGCTTTGATTTATCCAAGGGAAAGGGTAAAGATCGTAAAAAACCCTAAGTTTGCAATGTAACAATAATGCTAAGAGATTTTGGGGGTTCGGGGGTTGGTTATACCTAGGGAAGGTGTTAGTATCCTAAGTATCTATAGTATCATATAGGAACCTCTTACTAGTATTTGTGATTTGTGTTTGCTATTTGTTTTGAGTTTGGTTTTATGGTGAGAGATAGGAACCTAAAGGTTTAGCCACTAAGTATGCTCGCCAAAACTTCGAGGTTTTGTGCCTACATATCCTTACAAGGATGCAGTCAGAGCATTTGTAGTTCACATTACTAAGGATGAATGAGCACTTTGATTATGATTAAGGTTCAAAAGGGGGCTAAGTGTTATGTCTTAACACTTACTTGACTTGACTACGTCAAAAGATTTATCTATTCTAACTTAAGTCTAAACCTCAAAAACCTAATGACTCTAACAAGGTCAAAGGGGATAGGTAATGCTAAGTTATCTATGACATGGAGTCAATATAGAGACTTTCCCTTGGATTAAGGAATGAAAGGCAACTTGAGGATGGAAGCTAACAAGCCAACATCACTTGGGGAAACAACTTGACAAAGTTAAAGAAGTATGATTAAGATGGATGATATGATCAAACATGATATTCAAATATGGTATCAATTTGAAAACAAATCAAAGTAACATTTAAACATGATGTTAATGAAAGAGTTGCAAAGATAAAACACATAGTTACAACCAAAGTTTAAAGATAAATGTGACAACATTTAGAGTAGGGATTTAACAAAGTCAAGAATTAGACAAGGTAACTACCTAGTATGTTCAAAGGTTCAAAGAAGTTTTAAATTAACATGGTGACAACCAAAGTAAGTTCAATCAAACAAAGATGTTACAACATCTAAACAATCATGAGATATAGTTCTAACAAGACCAAGGTATCATGGATAATAAGTTCAAGTACATAATTAAGCCAAACATGCTTTAGGGTTTACTAACACCACTTAATCATGAATACAAGACAAAAGAAGATAAGTTGTAACAACACTTAATCATGAATACAAGACAAAGGAAGATAAGTTGTAACAACACTTAATCATGGTAAGGTTCAAGGTTCAAGTTAACATGTATAAGTTTAAACATCACTTAATCATGGATGAAAGCAAGGCACATACAAGTTATGATAACAATCAAAGTTCAAAGAAAACATGGATAAGTTAAGACATTACTTAATCATGAATACAATTTACAACAAGTAAATGGTAACAACCAAGCATACTTGAACAAAAAAACATGTTTATGACAATAACATGTGGATGAATATGTAAACATACAAGGGATGGCGTGTGAGAATGCTTAAAGATGACGTGTTTAAATTTTAAACATCATGTGAACAAGTTAAGGCATTACTTGAACAAATAAGCATGGTACAAGTTTGAACATGTTAAGACAAGTAGGTAACAACCAATTATACATGTTAAGAGTTCAATCATGGTCATAAACAAGTAAGAACATCACAAAGGCCAAGGTAAACAAACATGTACTTAATGGAATATTCATGACAACATTCAAGTGTTTAAGAACACACAAACATGGTGAATAATTCACAAAGGCAAACATGCACATCATGGTCATGTAAACATAGAGAGGACATATCATGTTAATGCAAGATAGTTATACAAAGGTTCATGGTGTAGGCAAACAAAATTCAAGGCATTTAAACATGTAAACATACATAAAAGTAAGCCAAAAACCAAGTCAAAACCAAAGATACAAGTTGATACCATCACACAAGGTTTGTACATGCTATCTAACACTCATATAACTCATGGTTATCAAAGGAGTTCCAAGAATCACTCAAAAGAATCACAAAATGTCCTAAGGAAACCCTAAAATATCACACACTTTGAACCATCATAAGTATGAGAAAGATAAATATTTTTAGGTAAAAAATTATACCACATGAAAGTAGGCATTAACATGAGTACATGGCAAAAAGAAGGGATAAAAAAGATTAAAGGATGAACAAGTTATGGTGTTTTTAAGTTTGTGAATAAAATGAAAAGGAAAAGTGCTAAAAATATAGGTTCTGCCCCAGCCAGGACTAGAACCCACGCCCTCATTCTCAACCCCACAAAACCTAACCAACTGAGCCAACGCGCGCAGTTGATAAGCAATGACTTCAGTTCATTATATTTTAAACCTGTTCAGAAATGTTAAAAAATAAAACAACTCAAAAGGGTCTGGGGCGAGGGGGATTCGAACCCCAGACCCTACGCATGGAAAACAAACATACAAACCTCCTTGACCAGCAGTGTTACGCCCTTGTCTGTTAATTATGCTAACTCAAATCATATATATTTTACAAACACGATAAAATGGATCAGTTAGCGCCACCTCACCTCCACATCATCTCCACCTCAACCTCTTCTTCCTCATTTTATTTTCTTCTCTTTCACTCTCCCCGAACTCTAACTCTCTTCCATGGCCAGGTTTCGACTCAATGTATCTCTCTCGTTTCTCCATCATTTTCAATTTTGTAAAAATGAAAGTTGAAGCATTTGTTACAAGGATTTCAAATATGTCACTAACTCAACCTAAAACTAACTGTGCAACACACAAAATGTTCCACAACAGTGCAACATACATGAACTTTAACATGTTAAAACATCACATATTTAACTCATACAATGCAACCAAAGCTTCAAATAGATTGTGTATAGCGCAGACTACATTTTTGCTTCAAACATGAGACATTAAAAATGCATGGACTATGAGTTTGAAGATTCAAGGTTCTTACCTCTTGGAGTCAGTCCAAGGCTTCTTCAAAAGCTCTTCCAGAAGTGTAAAGACAACCTCCTCAGCTTTGTTGACCCTTATAGAGATGATTTGGATGCTTGAAAGGATTGGAAGTAGCTTCAAGAACCAAACTCGTGCCTTCTTGCAAAATGAAGGTGTGAAAATGGTGGATGTGGTATGGCTTGATACAAAACTTGTTTGATGGTTGGAACAAGTTCTATGGAGGGTTTAGGGATGGTTTGTGAAGTTTGTTTGAGGTTTGCACGATTGAAATGTGTTTGGTTGGAGATTTTGCAAAACTGAGGTGTTTTTTCAAATTCTGTTGGTTGGGAGCAAGCAGAGGTTTTGAGGGTGAGTTCTTGTGTGTTTTGAAGCTTAAGACATCCCTCTATTTATAGGAAAAAGGTTGGGAGAAGCACTGGTTAGAATAACAAATGGTAGAGTTTTGGCTCTAGTTGGATTTCAAATGGTGGTTTATGAAAAACTTATGGTTTCCATGCAAAGTACAAAGACTTTTGGAGTTGTTTCTGGCCTTAGACATGTTGCTTCTAGCTTTAGTGTTTGAGTGTGGCCAGAGGAAACAAAGTATGGGCTCAAGAAAGTGGTTTAGTGATTAAAGCAACTTTACAAGAATGGCATTGCCAACTTTGTGCCAAAAATGGAATGATCAAGTGGTTAATGGCTCAATTTGATGGATAATGCACCCCAAATTCGTGTAAACTTCTGATTATGGATGTATTTAGAAGTGATGAGGCCTGAAAAGTGGGAACATAGGGCATGGCTTTGAGTTTTGGCTAAGAACAAGTGGTGAAAATGGCATGAACATCAACCTTATGACACCAACTTCATCCCTTAGAAACTCTCAGCTCAAGAATGCTATGGGGGAGTTCTTGTACTTTTTGGAAAGCCCCAAACATGCTCTACAACTTTCATGTTTGACAAAAATCTTGAATCTCAAAGGATCATAGTAAAACTGGCTCCAAATATTATTGTTTCTAAGGACCAAAATCTGCCTTGAAAATATTCTAAGTGTCCAAAGATTTTTCAAAACTTTGAAGCTTCATAACTCAAAATCTAATCATTTTTTGAGGTTTTCACCTCTCATACAAAGTTGTAGTATGTTGTGAGGGCTTTAATTTGAGCTTTGAAGCACACAAAATGGCTGTGTAGATTGAGAGTTATGACCTTCCAAAGTTGGCATCAAAACTAGGGTTTTTTCCTATACTTAGAAAAAATTCAAGCTTCTTAACTTTGCCCCTTTTGCAAGAAACCATTCAAATCTTGATTTTTCATGCTCAAACTCATTAATAAAACATGTCTTGATGAAATTTGGCTTGAATACTTCAATTTGGACCAAAAACCCTAAAAGTTAAATGGTTGACTTTGTCAGATAAAGCTTGTATACCAGATGAATTCAACTGTGTGATCTTCAACGATCTTGCACTCTTGAATCTTTCAAACATCATGGATGGACTCCAAAGATGTATTTGAGTGTATTAGATCATGTCCCAAGGCTTGGGATCATGCTTTGATCAAAAGTCAAAGACACAGTTGACTTTTCCTGATAAAACCCTAATTGGTGACCAGATGAAGTTGAGCTTCCATGAACTTGTAATGAGACCAATTTGCACTTAATTCTTGATAAGGATAAGCCTCTTGAGTGTGTGTAAGCTTGATGGGTTGATGATCATTCCAAAATATTGACTGATCATGTGAAGATTCTCTTGATTCTCTTGAGCAAAACCCTAATTTGGTGAAGCAAAAACAAGGAACAAACTTGAACAAAGGTTATGGTTAGCAATATAATGTATAATGCTTCCTAGGATAGTGATGAAATCTAGAGTCAAATTTTAGGGTATGACAGTTGCCCCTATTTAAATAACTTTACTAAATTGCCTGAGTGGTAACAACCCTTAGGGAATCAGAGTGGAAGGTATTTAAATACAGAAATAACCAGAAATTTTGCCCCTAGATGCAATGGTATGCTATGCTACAGACAAAACTGACTTAAATAAATGATAGGAACAGTGCAGACATGCAATGAACTCTAGTATGATGCTCTATGATGGAATGATAAATGCTGAATACACAATGTAGACCAAGACGACCAAGAGCAAAGACCTGCTGGAGAAAGGAAAAGACCACACCGAGAACATCCCAAGAAAACACCACTGGGGATATCCAAAGTGATTGATCAACAAGTTCATACATGACCGGAAATCACTGGGGAAAGAAAGACAAAAATAACATCTTATCGCGAGAGATCGAAGATGAAAGAGGAAATCTCAAGATGAAACAACACAAGATGATCTCCACTAGGGAATATCTAGAGTAATTGATCGATAAGTCCAAACATGACTGGCTGACACTCTAGAACAAAAGATAAAACAAGAATCCTTATAATAATAGGATGAGCAAAACAAAATACAATCCTCATAGCAATAGGATTAATCCCAATGTTCCTCATGACAATAGGAGATAAAAACAGATTCTTATAACGATAGAATCAGTGAAACAGGATCCTCATATCAATAGGATTGATCCCAATGTTCCTCATGATAATAGGAGATAAAACAGATTCTTATAACGATAGAATCTCATAACAAATAGGGGACCTAGACTCTCATAACAAAAGAATATGCAAACCGGATCCTTATAACAATAGGATAAAATCCTTATAACAAAAAGAACGTGTTGAATATACCCTCAGAACAATAGGGATGGCAGATGGTGAGAATCCTTATAACAATAGGATTACTGAGCCAAACAGAGTTCCTTATAACCATAGGATCTGCAACACATATTATTGGAGTTTTAAAATATCCAATCTTCTGGAAATTCCTTAAAATAAAGAGATCAAATAGGATCTTCAGGAACCATCAGGAAAGGGTACAAGGTAACAACTCTTCTTACGCGCCAAATCAATTGGACTTAGACCGCGAGCAAAGGTAATAACCAGCTTTCAACGGATTGGTGCTAGCAACAATTAGACTTCAAGGGGATATTGGTGACAACCAAAGCAGCTTACCAATGAAAATTAGATTTCAGGCAGATCTACTGGGGAAGAAAATATTGGTAACAAACAATATTCCAAGACACCAAGGATAAACAGACCGGTGAATGCCAGTGACAACTGGGGAAAAGATAATATACGGTGGCGACCTCCGGGGAAGGGACTTAGTAGTCACGAAGCAAAGTGATAACTAGACTTCATGGGGAAACTAAACGGTGATAACCAAACCCAAGATAAAAAACCAATGCAAAAATGCGCATGTTGAACATGATGCAAATGATCATGGCATGCAAATGCTGACTCAAAAAAGACCAGATTTTGGTGGGGAGACTTTCACAAGGGGAAATGAATCCTCCATACCAGTAACTCAAATAAGTACCAACAGGATGAATATGGAGAACCGCTTCAAACTTGGTGATTATAACCAACAGATTGATTCAGTTTCAACTTCAGTGGGATGTTGCAAATAGTATGACTTTGCGACTTTGAAGCTTTTGGGAAAATATGGAAACTTGCTTTTGATCATCCCATGTGTCAAAGAGATTTTATGTTTTATCAAAACGTTTTCAAAGCATTTCTTTTCCAAAAACCTTTTATTTTTCAAAGCTCATTATTAACAAATAGATGGCATTTTGCATAACAAGAAAAGGTAACGGAACATAAATGACAATAAAGTGATTGGCAAAATTTGTATTTTATTGAAGAATGGTAGCTTGCAAATGGCAAAAGCTTCATGGAGTATTACAATTGTGAAAATGGCAATAGAGAAAGGTTTACATTGAATCCAACAACTACTACAATCCCTAATAACTAAGATACCCCAGATCCTTGCTTCTGACGAGAGCGACTGGATTGATCTTTGGCTGCTTCTTTGGTATTTGGTCAACACCACTTGATACAGTCAAATTCCTTTGTCCCTAACTTTTGCCTAGACCGCCCTTTCGGGTTTTCAATCCACCGGGACGCTCATTTTGCCTAAGCCGCCCTTTCGGATTTTCAACTTAGCGAGCTCTATTATTTTTTGTTTTCATCCCTAACTTTTTCCTGGATCTCCTTCTTAAGTTTAGATCCACCGGGATACCCATTATTGCCTAAGTCATCATTTCTGGTTTTCGACCTAGTGGGTTTTATTTAGGCATAATATTTTTTTACTGCATCGGCGTTCACCGGATGTGCAAGCTGCTCATCATCCATTGTTGTGAGGATGAGGGATCCTCTTGAGAAGATTATCTTCACAACAAACGGGCCTTCGTAGTTGGGAGCCCACTTTCCTCGGGTATCTTTTTGTGATAGCAAGATTTTCTTGAGCACCAGATCTCCCTCTTTGAATTCACGCAGGCGAACCTTCTTGTCGAATGCTCTCTTAAGCCTCTTTTGGTATAACTGCCCATGGCACATGGTTGTCATCCATTTTTGTCGATGAGATTCAATTCATCATATCTGCTATGAATCCATTCTGCTACTTCCAACTTGGTCTCCATTAGGATTCTCAAGGATGGAATCTCCATTTCCATTGGGAGAATAACTTCCATACCATAGACTAAGGAGAACGGGGTTGCCCCTGTTGAAGTGCGAATGGAGGTCCGGTATCCATGCAATGCGAAGGGTAGCATTTCATGCCAATCCTTGTAGGTCTTGCCCATCTTTTGCAGGATTTTATTGATGTTTTTATTGGCAGCTTCAACATCTCCATTCATCTTCGGACAGTAGGGTGAGGAATTATAGTGTTCGATCTTGAAGGACTCACATAATTATTTTATCATCTTGTTGTTCAGGTTAGTTATATTATCTGTAATAATTCTGCTTGGAATTCCGTAACGACAAATAATGTCTTTCTTAATGAAGCGAGCAACCACTTGCTTGGTCACATTGACATATGAAGTAACTTCTACCCATTTTGTAAAGTAATTAATGGCAACCAAGATGAAACGATGGTCGTTAGAAGCCTTGGGTTCGATTGCTCCAATCATGTCAATGCCCCACATTGAGAAAGGCCACGGAGATGTTAAAACATTCAACAATGTCGGAGGTACGTGCACCTTATCAGCATATATTTGGCATTAATGGCATCTCCTGGCATATTGAATGCAATCAAATTCCATAGTCAACCAATAATATCCAGCTCTCAAACACTTTTTGGACATGGCATGGTCGTTGGCGTGAGTCCCAAATTGTCCCTCATGAATTTCTTGCATTAACAGGTCTGTTTCACGCTTATCAACGCATCTTAGCAGTACCATGTCATGATTTCTTTTATATAACACACCATTGCTGAGGAAAAACTTGGACGCCAATCTTCTCAAAGTTTTCTTGTCAAGAGCAGTACCATTATCTGGATATTCTTGGTTTTACAGATACAACTTGATTTCGTGGAACCAAGGTTTTCCATCTGTTTCTTCTTCAACTGATTAGCAATAAGCAGGCTCATTCTTTCTTTCAATCCGGATGAGTGGCACTTCATTGACAAATCTAACCTTCCACATGGAGGCTAACATAGACAAAGCATCACCAACATGGTTCTCGGACCTCGGAACATGTCGAAAAGTGATCTCGTCAAAATACTTGATCATTTCCACAATATAAGCTCGGTAGGGAATCAACTTTTTATCTCGGGTCTCCCATTTACTCTTAACTTGGTATATCACCAAAGCTAAATCTCCACTCACTTCAAGAATTTTGATGCGAAGTTCAATGGCCGCTTCAAGACCTAAAATGCATGCTTCGTACTCGGCGATGTTGTTTGTACATTCAAAGTCTAGTCTGGCTGTAAACGGAGTGTAACCACCATCCGTATTTTTCAAAATGTAACCTACACCATGCCCATTGTATCTGGGCTTTGATCAAGGCATACAAAAATCAACAACCCCTCAGAGGAAATCAAGAGTTCTCTCTGTAGGAAGACATTTCTCTGTATATCACATTTTCAAAGCAAATAATCAAACAAAACCTAATTCCAGATAACTGCTGTAAGTGGCACACTTGTTGATTCAAAAATCCAAGTTGTGGTCCCTCTTTTATCCTGGAAAACTTCCTATTTCATCTAATTGTTGTAGGTGGCAAGCCTCTGGATTATTTACATCCAAGCCAATGTCCCTCTCTTAGAATGAAAGATTCCTAAGAAAAAATGGCATTGCTCTACACCGAGTTAAAGTTTCTTCCTTCAGGACATTTCTCTTATAAAGGAAAATATGGCATTACTGGATTCCATACATTCCAGTTAAAGTAATTCCCCTTTATAATCAATTACCCAACAATTTTGTGATAAACAGGTGAGATATCTCCCTTTAGAGATGGCAAATTCTCTCTCAATCACCCCTTTAGCTTCAATCTTGGGCTTTAAACAAGACACAAATACTCAGTTAGCTTCAATCTTGGGCTTTAAACAAGACACCAAATATTTTCCTCCCATAGAAATAGGAGGAACTACGATTGCTCTGATTTCCCTATTTTCTTTAACGGGAATACGTAGGCATAAGATTGCGAAATCTTAGCGAGCACACAAATCAAAAACCTTAGGTCCAGTACCTTCACAAAAACAATGAAAAACCCGAAAACAAAAAAAAACATTCTCTCAACACTCCCAAAGGAGAAACTTTCCCAACCTATAACAGATAAACACCAGAAAGTATTTAAAACTGCCAAAGAAGATCTATGGATAACCATATATACACTGGGTAATTGACAACTTCCCTTTGTATAACCTGACCCCGACCCCCCAATCTCTAAGCATTTGTTAAAGAAAACATTTGCGTGCAAGGTTAGCTTTAGATAGCTTCCATTTCCTTTCCAACTTCATAGGATAAATAAGAAATCAGAAAGTAGCACCCAATTCCAACTATTGCGGTAAGGTGGTCACGTCATCGACAAAAATCGCACGCTACACTAGTACCTTCCCCTTACATAACCGACTTTCAAAACCAATATGGTTGCGAGGACCATACCCTATCCTTTCACCCGTGGGTTTTCTCGATGTTTTCCCTTTCCCCTCATGGGAATAAATAAAGTTCGGTGGTGACTCTCATAAGTCCATCTGTGATTGTGCAACCCTTATTTTGCGCATCGCAAAGATCATATTTTTTGAGGTACGATAGATGACGACTCTGCTGGAGGCTGGTTCACCCCTAAATAAGTCAAGCCTAGTCTAGGTTGTTCCCTTCGCATGTTTGAGTGTTTGTTTATCTTTATTATTGGTTTATATTCTTTTGCCTTTATTGCTTTCCATATTATATATCTGTTTTTCCTTGTCACTTTGGATAAAAAAAATTTGATTGCAAACCTTGAGGGAAAGGCTCTATGCACGAGTCTAGAGTGAAAATATAAGATAAAAGAGGTTGAGTAGTATGAGGCACCGAGGAGTCCTCCTCGTGTAGTCCGATACGAGAACCTCGGTTAGAGTAGATTCTAATGAGGATGTTATCGACCGTCAAGTTTTTGGCATGGACGAACAACGTTTTCATTGGGATCCATGACTCTAAGGACCTTTTAGAACCTTGAATCATTTATCCAAAACTAGGATTGATGATCACGTAATATAGGGCACCAAGGAGTTCTCCTCGCGTAGTTCGATACGAAGATCTCACTCGGAATAGACTTTCTTGGTGGAGTCATTTTCCTGGAAATCACTGACATACACAACAAACAGTCAAGGAAGTCCATGACTCTGAGACCCTTGTCTAGAACCCGATGTCGATGGTCGCGTAGTATGGGGCACCAAGGAGCTCTCCTCATGTAGTTCGATACGAAGACCTCACCCAGAAGATATTCATATGATGAAGTCATCAACCGTCATGCTCATGGCGTGTCTGATGAACAGTCGTATGGATCTTTGACTTTGGGGTTCCATTAAACTTTTGATCCTACATGGTGAGAACCCTGTGTTATGAGCAATCAACCTTTGTCCTTCATCAATTCCTTGGACTCTTGAGATACCTAAATATGCATTGCATTCATCTGTATATCATTTCATCTGCATCTCATTTGCATTTGCATATGATTCTTCCAATAGAAACTCATTCCGTCCTCTGTTCATTGTAAGGTTGTTGATTTCCCGACACTCGTGTTGAACTTGTGGTAGCCGTAAAGCATTTGAAACAAGTTCAAGCATAGACAAAAGGAACATAGACAACTTGAAAGGCCAGTCAGACCAAACCAAATTGGAAGTTGTATAGCTATGTTAGAGAATAACTTTCAGCATGTTAAGGCGGAGAGTCTTGATCCCCCATCAGGTTTCACTGTGATGACCAACCCACTGTATGATCTTCTACCTGATGATGATTTTCCACAAGTGATCATTCCTAATCAATCTCATATGATGCCATTGACTGATTCTATGTAGGAAAGGTTTCGTGCCCTTGAGAAGGAAGTCCGAGCTTTGAAAGTGCATGATGCGCTTGTGCTCGATGCTGCTAATATATGCCGAGTACCTGACTTGGTGATCCCTCCGAAATTCAAAGTACCCAACTTCAAGAAATACACTGGTCTTAGTTGCCCAAAGCGCCATTGGTGGTGTTCTACCGAAAGATGATTTCATATGTCCACGACAATAAGTTGATGATTCATTGTTTCCAAGACAGTTTGAGTGGAGCATCTTTGAGTTGGTACATGGACTTAGAGAGAAGGTGTATTCAGTCATGGGAGGACTTACCCAGTGTCTTTTTGAAGTATTACACGTTCAACTTGCACATGGCTCCAGACCAAATGCAATTGCAAAGCCTATCTCAGAATAGCAACGAATCCTTCAGAGGATATGCACATCAATGGAGAGAATTGGCAGTCCACGTGCAACCGCCAATCTTAGAGAAAGAATTGGTTGATCTATCCATGAGAACTTTGCAGAGCCCATACTTCGAAAGGTTGGTGATCTTACCTGATTAGAAAGAAACCAGTGGCCAGCGATGACGTGAGATCAGCAACTCCGATGATGGTGAAACGGCAGAGGGGGTGTACCTGCAAGGTACTCCGATGCCAAAGTCAGGAAAAGGGAGTAAGAAAGTACAGAAAAGCAAAGGGTGAGTTAGAGAATATTGCCTAACCTGACCCTCTCAATTGAGAGGGTATTTATAGGCTGCCCCTAGGGCGGAACCAATGGTCACTTACACTGGGCTGGATTGCAAGGCCCAATACAGGTGACTGTCAGAGCTTACATGGTGTAGGGAAGACCAGCACGTGGTCTTCGCCCTGGGGTAACGGTCCCGATATCTTTGGAAGATGGGCATAGTGACTTTTTCGGAGGTGGGAGGTTACAAGGTGATGTGTCCTCACGGGGAGGAGCATGTGGAGGTCGAGGAGAGACGTGTTCCCCAACACTTGAAACCTCTGCTCGACAATGCATGGCCAACACGTGCCCGACGAGGTGGAGGTCTGAACGTGCTCGACACTGGATAAATGTGTGATAAGTGCAAATTGTTGTTATTTTTGTATATAAGTTTTGTTGCACTTATCGATACTTTTTGTTAAAATCGTTTGAATAAACCCCGCTTTGTTTGTAAATACGTTTACTTTACTTTATAGTGTATGTATTGCGTTATCGTGTAAATATCATTGAGTTTAATTGTTTTCCTTTTTTTTTTGTAGGTATTAAAGCATTGATATTGGAGCATTGTTAGATAGAGCATTGAATAAGCTTTCCAACGCTTCGACCCGGGCGAAAAACGGAGTTACGGTTCAAAGGTTATGAAGAAAACAAGTGCAAAAAATTTTCATTCTCGAGCAGACCGGGCTAAGCACACCCGACCGCGCTTAGCGGGCTTTTAAGGCGGTTTAACATTAATAAGGGCGTGCTTAGCGCCCAAAACTGGGCTAAGCGGGGTCTGCGATGATGGCAGCAATAAATAGGGGTAAAAAGCACATTTTTTAAGGGATGGTATGGGTATTTTTTGCTCCCACTCCATCAAACTTCATTTCTTCATGAGAGAACTTGATAACAACACATGGATTTTGCATCTTGAAGAAATGGATTTGGATCTTCATCAATCGGGTTGACAACCGGGAGGTTTTAGTTTATCTCTCTTTCTCTCTTTTTGTAATTTCTTTTGTGTTGGGTGTTTGTATAGTTACTCTGAACTCATGTATCTTTGTTGATATAATAATGTATAAATCTGCTTTACAAATCATTATCGATGTCTTCCTTGATCTTTTTACATTTATGTTTATATTTGTGTTGTGTTAGAGATAAGCATCATGAATCTTGATTAGGGATGGATATCTATTGTCTAGATGCTAGAGATAGATTTAGATAATAATCTTTATGGTGTCGGAACTTAATGCCTTCCGTGTTTCGAGGCGTCGTGGGCGAGAACGACAACGAGAGTGATACGGTTGCTCTCTCAGCTCAGTGTGCCAGAGATGGACACTGTTGTGAGCGATACTGGATGATTTTGACGAGTATTGTAGTAGAGTGAAAATGATCGATAAATTTATGTTTGTGACGAGTGGATTATATGTATGCTTGATAAGTTTCTTTTCTCCGAAGAATGAATTCTTTTTATGTTGATATTTACTTTTCCGCTTTTATTCAAACCATTTTATCCCAAACTCAATAACATTTATATTGTCAAACGGTAGTTTAGTAGCACCGATCTCTGTGGACACGATAAATTCCCGGAAAAATACTTCCAAAAACTTTTGTTGCTTGCCGCTATACCACATTCCAACAAAATGGCGTCGTTGCTAGGTGTTCTGGACTAGGCCGTGGTTTCCTACAATCAAACAGGCCCAATCCATACAACTTGAAGAAGCCCAATAAAGTCCTAGAGAAGGACACATGACTACCATACACGAGGCCAAAGGTATGTCGGGCACCTGGCATCTTGACAGTGTCGAGCATCAGAGGACAAACAGGAAAGGAAGACATCACACCCTGATAAAATGGACCTCCTCGACAGATTAACTTCTCCCTGCGAGAATACTCCTAATCTCGTTGACTCATAGGTCCTCGACAAGCATAGTTCTCCTCCGTTAGGTCATGTACAGACCACAACCACCATATTTCCTCGACATTGTAGACTCTCCCTCGAGGAGTCTACTAACGGTCTTATCTACACAGATACGTTCCATGTAACCGTCTACTATTGGCATTAAAGGGACGGTTACACTAGGGTGTTGACCACGAGCTGGTCATTATTACTACACGTAAGCCCTAGAAGTTACTTGGAACGGGTCACACGCTGGTCCCACCCGTTACAAGTAACCGTTGGCCACGCGTTGGGGGTCTCCTATAAATACCCTCTCACTTGAGAGGGTCAGGATAGTTAACTTCTTACTCTCACTCACTTTCTCTGTATTTGCTGTGCCCTCACTGACTTAAGCATCGGAGTGCCCTGCAGGTACACCCCCCTCCCCCGGCCGTCTTTCATCATCATTGAAGTAGCAACAATTCCAGGCGTCGTTGGTCAACTTCAAATTGTCTGATCCAGGTGCGATCAGTGGCGCCGTCTGTGGGAATTTCATAAGTTTCCCCGTTTTCCTCGCGATAAACCAAACTTTCCTCATTCAACTACCAGCAATGGCCAACCCGTCGGCAAATCAAGCTATAGACAACATCATCACACAACTTGGTGGTAACACCCATGGCGACAACAATGCTCTTCAGCCTGTCGTGGAGAATGATGTTAGAGATGGAATCACCGCCTCCCCATCTTCCGATGAGGTAGAGTACGAGACTGCTCAACAAGATGGACAGGAAGCAACCCTCCAGCCCACTTACCATCCTGTGGATCCACCACCAAATGCAAATCCGAACACTCCTGCCTTGTTTACGTTGGTCAATTAGACAAACCACATGATCTTCAACCAAAGCTTACGGATCGAGAAGCTAGAAAGAGGCCGTGGTCGAACTTCCCCGCGAAGACACCGACCACCTCCTTATCCGGGACATTCACGATCTCCAGTGGAGTCTCGCAGCCCCTCCCCCGTAAATAGAGGTCGCAGGCCATGTTTGGAGCGTAACCAGACCGAGCATCCGCAGAAGCGTCATCGCTCCCCGCCACCAAAAGGGCCCACTCGTCCCTTGAAGACTAAGAAGCGTAAGCCTGATGTCGAAGAGCTAAGAGGCCGTCATAAGGAAAACTCCCCGAGACGTCACTATGTTCGTGGTCATAATTCTTTTTCTGTATCCCCGGGAGGCAGCGATGACGACGACTATCGGACTCCTCTATCCAGACAGATAATGGAAGCTCCTATTCCTAAAGGCTTGGAGAGACCTTCATCCTTGGGGACTTACGATGGAACATCTGATCCGGACGACCATGTCGAGAGCTTCGAGGCTCTTCTCGACTTTAGAAACATATCCGGCGCTATCAAATGTCGATTATTCCCTACGACTCTTCGGAAAGGGGCCATGGCTTGGTATAAAAACCTGGCACCTGAATCAATAGCGTCGTGGAAAGCTCTGAGGGAACGTTTCAGGAAGCATTTTACAGCTTCTCGAAGACATCCAAAAACTACATCCTCCTTGGAGGCCATCTTCCAAGAAAAGAAAGAATCTCTCCGGAGCTACATAGAGAGATTCAACAAAGAAGCGTTCGAGGTCCATACGACCGACCATATAAAATTATATCTCATCATCAAAGGACTGCGGGTTGGTTCCAAGTTCGCAGAATCTGTCGGGTTACACCGTCCTCGCAGCTTCGAAGGGTTCCTCGAACGAGCTCAATCACACATTGAGTTTGAGGAAGCAGAAGCAGCCCAGATTGCCCTTGATTTAAGAAGCAGAGAAGGCCCCTGCGGTCAGAACAGGGAAGACTCCCCTACACCTAGGCGAGGAGGGGATAGGAGAAGAGAAGATTCCCCTCCACCTAAGCAAGGCGGGGAGAGGAAAAAAGAAAATCAGAATAAAGAGTCCCGCGAATCTCGGGAACCTGCCGGTCTTTTCAAAGATTACACTCCACTAAACGTGTCCCGTGCACGCATTTTCAGTGAATGTGCAAATTCGGAGTTCGTGAAAGGGGGAATCGGCTTCCTAAAACCAACAGCTCCCAAACCAAATACTGATAAATCCAAGTACTGCCGGTTCCATCGCAGTCACGGGCATGTTACTGAGGATTGCATCCACCTTAAGGACACAATTGAAACGTTGATTAAAGAAGGCTACCTGAAAAAGTACGCCAAACAAGACGAGGCTCCTCGTCCCACCGGCCAAGAAGCTCTAAATACCGAGGAGTCAAACCATCCGGACACTGGAAAACTGCAGGTTGCCTTAAGCATCACACGACCTGAAGATTTCGGTTTCCAAGGAAATGTTAGCAATGCCGAAGCTGTTTGAAACATATGGAAGAGCTTCCCGGCGGAAGAACTAGTAAGTGTTCGCAGTACCTGGGAAAGCTTCCCCCAAGCCCTAGTCATATCGGGCAGAGACCCTGAACGAATGACTGTCGGTTCAATAAAGAGGAAGTTCGACGAACTAAGGACATCCACTCCTCGAGACCCAACTCTCAACTTATCTCGTGGAAAATCATGCCCTATAAGTTTCTATCTCGAGAAATTACCCGGTGGATCCCCGAATGCTAAGATACCCCTCCTAATTCGGGCACAAATGGCCAACTTCGATGTGCATTGGATTTTGGTCGATCAGGGAAGCTCGGTGGACATCATGTACACTCACCTCTTCGACACTCTCCAGCTGACAAAGCATCACCTGTCCGCATATATGGGATCTGATCTACAAGGCTTCAACGGCGCGTCTACTAGACCTCGAGGTTATGTAGAATTATTGGTCACATTCAGAGTAGGTGAAACAGCTCGACAGGCGAAGATGCGTTTTCTAGTGGTCGACTGCCCTTCCCTCTATAACTGCATCTTGGGAAGGACTACTTTGGCTGAAATAACAGCTGTACCATCCACTGTCCACCTAAAAATGAAGTATTATACGACACAAGGACGTGTGGTTACCCTCCACGGGGATATTGAAGCAGCTAGAAGATGTTTCGATGCAGCGATCAAAGGTCTAAGTGTTGTCGGTGGCGTCCACCCCAGAAGAGCAACTTCAGATGTAGCACAGGTACCACTACCGTCGGTCAGCGCGGTCGACCTTGATAGCAGGTTCTCCGGGGAACAGGAAGAAGTTACAGGCAAAGACCTCCCAGTTGAAGTCAACGGGAAGCCTCTCTACCCAACACGCCCCATCCCAGAAGGAGATTTCGAGCTGATCCCTCTTGGCGACGACCCAGAGCGAACTGTGAAGATCGGTCGTGGACTCCCCGACCTGGCAAGGAGGCAGCTCAAGGCATGTATCCGAGAGAATGCAGATTTGTTCGCTTGGAGTGCTTCGGAGATGCCCGGATTAGATCCTCAAGTGGCTTGTCATCAGCTGACGATAGATCCAAATGCTAAGACTATAGCTCAACGTAGGCGTAGGCAGTCTCCAGAAAAAATGGAGGCTGCTGAAAAAGCTGTAAAAGACCTCCTAGAGGCAAACTTTATTTCGGAGGCCAAGTACACCACTTGGTTGTCCAATGTTGTACTTGTTAAAAAATCTAATGGAAAATGGAGGGTGTGCATTGACTACACGGATCTTAATCGAGCATGCCCGAAAAACTCTTACCCATTGCCTAACATCGACCGACTGGTCGACAACTCTGCAGGATTTAAACTGTTATCTTTCATGGACGCTTATTCGGGATATAACCAAATTCCCATGGATGAGGTCGACAGAAAGCATACAGCTTTTATGACTGAGTCGGACAATTACTATTATAATGTAATGCCCTTTGGTCTGAAGAATGCTGGCGCCACCTACCAACGAATGATGAACAAGGTCTTCCGAGCAAAAATTGGTGACATGCTCGAAGTCTATATGGACGACATGATCGTTAAATCCGCAGACGAAGTCGACCACGCTGCTCATCTTAAAAAGGTGTTCGACACGGCGAGGAAATGTCGCATGAGATTCAACCCCGACAAGTGCACTTTTGGTGTTCGAGCAGGGAAATTCCTTGGCTTTTACCTTACGGAGAGAGGAATTGAAGCGAATCCTGACAAATGTAAGGCCTTTGCCGAGATTCCTACTCTGAAGTCAAAGAAGTCGATACAATCACTTAACGGGATGTTAACTGCCCTCTCTCGTTTTGTCGCTAAATCTGCCCAATACGCACTCCCATTTTTCAAACTTCTTCGACAGAAAGAAACATTTGAATGGAGTGAAGAATGCGAACAAGCCCTCCTCCATCTAAAACAAGTCTTATCACAACCCCCGGTCTTGTCCCGACCAGATACCGAGGAAACACTTTTCTTGTACCTGGCCATCACCGGCGAAGCGGTAAGTGCTATCCTCATATGGGAGACCCCCGACGGACAGAAACCGGTTTATTTCACGAGCAAAGCTCTTCAGGGTCCCGAGCTCAGATATCAACAGATCGAAAAGGTCGCCTTGGCCCTCGTAACTGCAGCCAGAAGACTACGCCATTACTTCCTGGCCCACACAATTGTGGTAAGAACTGAGCAGCCTATAAGACAGCTCCTAAGTCGGCCAGATATGGCGGGGAGAATGCTCCGGTGGTCTCTCGAGCTATCCGAGTTCGACGTTCGATACGAAGGAAGAAAAGCCTTGAAAGCTCAGGTACTGGCCGACTTCGTAGCGGAAATGACAGTCCCCGAATCCTTGACCAATGGCTCCCAAAAATGGACGATTTATGTCGACGGAGCCTCCAGTGCAAAAGGCAGCGGGGCAGGCATTATCCTTGAAAACGAGGAGGGTATCTTGATAGAAGTCTCACTAGAGCTATCTTTCAAAACATCAAATAACCAGGCTGAGTATGAGGCATTCCTCGCAGGACTTCGACTTGCAGAAGACCTTGGCGCAAAAGAAGTCAAAATATTTACAGACTCTCAGCTCGTAGCATCACAAGTTCGGGGAGAATTTCAGGCCAAAAATGATAGTCTCATTGAATACCTAACCTTGGTACAAGAAAAGTTGAAGAAATTTGTCTCCGCGGAGGTGGCTCACATCCCACGCGAGCATAACACTCGAGCAGACGTGCTCTCCAAGCTAGCGAGCACTAAGAAGAAATGAGGGAACAAATCAGTGATCCAAGAGATACTGACCCATCTGAGCATCAAAAAACCTACCTCGACCACAGAGGTGAACACTATCAGGGACGCAAACTGTTGGATGACTCCAATTTACGAATACCTGATGACGGGCATACTGCCCGACGATCCTAAAGAAGTTGGGATAGTTAAGAGGCGGGCATGTGCATACACCATAGTCGAAGGTAAGCTATATCGCCGAGGATTCTCCATCCCTCTACTTCGGTGCGTCGAGGAAGGTAAAGTTTCAGAGATTCTCCAGGAAATACATGAAGGAATCAACGCGCAACATCTAGGCGGAAGATCTTTGGCTCGAAAAGCTCTTCGAGCAGGATATTACTGGCCCACTATGCAACAAGACACAAAGGAATACGTCAAAAAGTGTGACCGTTGTTAGAGGCATGGGGACATGCACCTCGCTCCTCCAAACGAGCTTAAATCATTGTCATCCCCATGGCCCTTTGCGTGGTGGAAAATGGATATCCTCAGACCTTTTGTCGTAGGATCATACCAAAATAAGCACCTCATCGTCGGGGTAGATTACTTCACAAAGTGGATCGAGGCAGAAGCATTAGCCAAGATCACTACTTTCAATATATTACGTTTCTACAAGAGAAATATACTCGCCCGATTCGGCGTGCCTCAGGCCATTGTCACAGACAACGGGACGCAGTTCACCGACGGAAACTTCCAAGACTTCGTTGCCAAACTGGGTACGAAACAACATTTTACGTCGGTCGAACACCCACAAACCAACGGGCAAGCTGAAGCACCGAACAGAGTAATACTCCGAGGACTCAAACGACGACTCGGCGAAGCCAAACAACGGTGGGTCGAGGAGTTACACAGCGTTCTCTGGGCATATCAAACTACCCCTCATTCCACGACCGGGGAGACCCCATTCCGGTTAACATATGGAACCGAGGAAGTAATTCCCGTAGAAATCAGGGAACCTTCGAGAAGGACATAAGCTCCCCTCAACAAAGAAGCGAACAACGAAGCCCTTTGCGAGGAACTCGACCTGGTCGAAGAAATAAGGACGGGTGCATCCCTCCGAGAAGCCTCTTTAAAACAAAAAATAACTTTGCGTTATAATGACAAAGTCATCAAACGAGATTTCCAAGTAGGTAGTCTTGTCTTACGAAGAAATCAGAAAAATTCACGTGAAGGAAAGCTGGCCGCAAACTGGGAGGGCCCCTACCGCGTCATTACAAAGACGGGGACAGGTGCTTATTACCTCGAAAACCTCCAAGGTGAACAACTTGCTCGACCATGGAATGCTGAGAAGCTTAAACAATATTACAGTTGAACACTGCATGTAACTATACAAAAGTTGCCCTTACGGGGAGCGTGCCATGGTACAGGCACGACACCTCTATATGCTAACGAAGGTCAAAAGTCACGTTGTGTGTGCGTTGAAATTTTGGCCCGGCGAGGAATACTCTATCGAGCTCCGTCGTCGACGTACCTTGTAGGAAGAACACCCTGCTCGCGATGGGAAGTTCACGCCATGAAACTAAGACCTCGATCAACCTCTTAGCTTCGTTGAAGGTCGGGGTACAACCCCTGACCGCTCGACCAGCTCTCTTCGCAGTCGAGGATCACTAGAGTCGAGCAAACTCCCAAATATCCAGTAATTTCAAAATAACTTAGATAAAAATAAGTAAAATACCACACACAGAGCAGATAAAGAGACAAAATGGAAATACTAAGTCGGGCAAGCCCATTGTAAAAATATTACATAAAGCCCTAGCTCTTAGGCCGGGCAAATCATCAAGTATGGCACGCAGGCCAGTCAATACAAAAAATTGGCACGCAGGCCAAACTGACTACACTATCACTCCGCAACAGCATCAGCTTCCTCGGGATTCTCCTGCTCCCCATTTCCCCCATCAGCATTTACTGTTTGTCCAAGCAACACAATCTTACCGTCGACCACCTCAAACTTGGAATCAGCTCCATCGGTTACAAGGTCCGGATTCAGGAGTTTAAGCTGCGCCACAGCGTTCTGGAACCCGACATCTGCAAACTCTAGAGCATCATCTTCAGCCGACCGAAGATCCTTCTCGACTTCCCTGAGCTTGGCTATCAGGGCTTCTCGAGAGGTTAATAGTTTGTCCTCCTCAGTTTCATCTTCGGCTGGCCGAACAGCCTCTTCCAGTTCAACTATCTTGTCCTTGAGACGCTGCCCTTCCCCCTCCAACGCAGTGACCCGAGCAAGGTGGCCCTTCGCCACATCCTCAACTTCCTTCAACTTCTTCTCCGAATGTTCTTGCTACTCACTTTGTTCTCTGTTCAACTCCCTGCAGTCCTTCAAGTCCTTCTGCACGCCGAGCAATTCAGCCTCCAAAGCTTGAAGTCTTTCTTCCAGTCGAGAAAGCTCAGCAGCAGACAACTCTCATCATTCAGAACGAGGGCAGCCGAACAGAGCCGCATGACGGCAGACATATCCTCGATAATTATTTTCCTTCTCGCTTCCGAAGCACTCCCCAACAAAGCCTGGACTTCAGCAGGGGCGACACGAGGACAAATAACCTCGGAGAAATAGCGACGCTGGAGATAACACGGAGGAATCCCGAAGCTTGCAGGAGGAGGAGGGGGACTACCTTCCACATCAACAATGGGCGGCCCAGCAGCCCTTGCCCGCTTAGATGTCCTTTGGGCCCCCGGGGACTGATTCTCAGAGGTCACAGTTACAGTTAACACAGCATGAGATTGCTCGGAACCCTCGAGCACTACAGTAGAAGGAGTACTCTCAGGCACTGTCGTAGAAGAGATATGCTGAGGGGTACTTTGTTCAGTTGGACGAGATTGTTCTTCCCTAGCTCTTTTTTTCCCTTAGCCTCGAGTATCTTTCTGCAACTTTGACCATTTTCCCTACAAAAAGAAAGAAAAATATTAATAAAACAAGATACACGAACATGAGAGAAATCTAAGTCGAGGATATTTGCACCACCTAAGAGCTCGACAGCCTCCTCATCGGAGAAAGTCTCGAGCAAAACACGAGTATTAATCAGGAGACGGGCCTTCGTCACCTGCTCATCACCACCTGTCGAGGTCTCTCCGTCCTCGGATACGCTTGGAATTTTATTCAAATTCTCCACGTACTCGACAATCTTGCCATAAGCATCGCGATCCTCGACATTGAGCTTATTATGTCTTACTTTGTATTTGTCTACCCCCTCTTTGTAATGCTCTTCTGTCCAGAAGAGGGGGAATTTTGGCACCATCACTTCTGTAGACAGCCCATCCACTTCTTGAGTCACCCTTTCATATATTGAATTAATGGCCTCAGGAGTGACCGGCCTCACAAAATAGTAACGCCACTTGAAATCTCAAACAGAGTCTAAGTAGGTGTGGAATAAAGCTTTATTTTGTTTGAACGACACCCAGTCGTGTCGACCATCGGTTGTAGACCGCTGCAGATGAAAAATTCAGAAGAAAAGGGACACTGTTGCCCTGATGTCCAAGTGTTTGCAGACGAGCTCAAAAGCCTGGAGAAAGGCCAATGAGTTCGGGTGGATTTGTGATGGAGCCAATTTTAACCATTTGAAGACCCCCTCTTGGAAGTCTGTGAAAGGGAGCCTCCACCCCGCCTCTTGAAACATAAACTCATACACCGGGAAACGCATTCCCATGTAAGGTGTACATATACGCTGGTCCTCGTTGGGGAGATACACTTTCCAGGATTGCTCAGAACCGAGCAACCTATGCTCGACAGTACAAAACCCATTTTCGTCTGGGAATGTGAAGATGGACGACATAGTGAGGGCCTCATCGCACACCCAGTCCTCAAGCGGACGCTCTTGTCTAAAAGCCATATGGGCCATTAGAATTTTAGTTTGGTTATCCTCTTCGAATTCACCTACGGCCACTTCAGCAGCCAATCTGTTCATCAACCTGAAAAGCAGAAGGGAACAGGTGAATTTGACGAGTCATACCAAACTAGCCGGTCGGAGACGAATAACGGATGTCCCCGGGAAACTCATCGCTTCCCCGAAAAATCTCGTCCCTTTTTCCCGTGAAATCAATGAAAAAGAGTAATTGTTGGGGACCCAAAACATTATCAGGTCCCCGCGATGTTCATCACGCTCCCCGGAAATTTTCTACAAGTCCCTGAAATATTCATCCAGTTCCTCGTTTTTATTCAACAGAAACAGAAACAGAGAAAATTTCATACGCTCTTTCTCTTAAAACAGCCAAAGATCCCTGCCGTATTCGCCAGGAATCCCTCCATTTCTCATGAGAACTTCATTAGTTCATCAGAGAAACAATTTCAAACAAGTTAAACTTAAAGGAAACGCCAGAAAAAACAACAGTTTTGAAGAAAATACCTTGTAGATGGTGAAATAGGGTTCCGGCACGGCGTAGCACGGCAGTTCACAGCGGACTTGTGGTGGTTGATAGTGGCAAACGGAGGATGAGAAAACAGAGAAGGAAGAGGAAACGATTCTTGAACGAAAGAGCGAAAAATGAGAAATTAAGGGAAGAGAGAGTATTTATAGACAAATCACGGAACTCGAGAAGCCTGGGGCACTCGAGTACTCTACCCTAGGTAGCCACCCTATGCAATGATGACAAGTGACACGTGGCACACTTGCACCGGTCAAAAATCCACGCGTGTCCTTTCCTCATCCCATCGTTTCAAAATGGAAACTTGTCATCTCCCTAACATTTCAACCAGATGCAACTCTTCGTTGCCCGTAAGCTATCAGTGCCCGCCTCATGATAATTGCCCGCAAGATATCAATGCCCGACGTCATGATAATCATGGAAATTTCGACTATGCTGATATCCTCCTCGGATCATCCCTTGGCATTTCCCCGACACGATTATTGACAAACAAGTCATTACTCTGATACCTCAAAGCAACGACTTGGGGGAGGCTCATGTTCTGGACTGGGTCGTGGTTTCCTACAATCAAACAGGCCCAATCCATACAACTTGAAGAAGCCCAATAAAGTCCTAGAGAAAGACACATGACTACCATACACGAGGCCAAAGGTATGTCGGGCACCTGGCATCTTGACAGTGTCGAGCATCAGAGGACAAACAGGAAAGGAAGACATCACACCCTGATAAAATGGATCTCCTCGATAGATTAACTTCTCCCCGCGAGAATACTCCTAATCTCGTTGACTCATAGGTCCTCGACAAGCATAGTTCTCCTCCGTTAGGTCATGTCTAGACCACGACCACCATATTTCCTCGACATGGTAGACTCTCCCCCGAGGAGTCTACTAACGGTCTTATCTACACAGATACGTTCCATGTAACCGTCTACTAATGGCATTAAAGGGACGGCTACACTAGGGTGTTGACCACGAGCTGGTCATTATTACTACACGTAAGCCCTAGAAGTTACTTGGAACGGGTCACACGCTGGTCCCACCCGTTGCAAGTAACCGTTGGCCACGCGCTGGGGGTCTCCTATAAATACCCTCTCACTTGAGAGGGTCAGGATAGTTAACTTCTTACTCTCACTCACTTTCTCTGTATTTGCTGTGCCCTCACTGACTTAAGCATCGGAGTGCCTTGCAGGTACAACCCCCCTGCCGTCTTTCATCATCATTGAAGTAGCAACAATTTCAGGCGTCGTTGGTCATCTTCAAATTGTCTGATCCAGGTGCGATCACCAGGGATTGGTGTTTTTATTGGATCGCATTGCGATAGTTTCTTTATTTTTTAGTTTTGTAGATATCGTATATATTGTCTATTTTGACTTGTTTATATTGATACTTGTGTATGTTTACCATATTTGTGAATTTTACATGTTTTGCATAATTGTGAATATAGTGCATATATTTGTTTCTCTTCACGTTTGCCAAAAGTGTGGTTAGATGTGCAGTTCCGGTTAGAGCTCGAAGAGATGAGAGCAAAGGCGGGAGTGAAAGCATTTGGCTCTTCCGAAGCAACGTGTTGGTTTTTAAATAATAGGCGTCGAACTTATGACGTAAAACAAGCATGTTTTATTGTTGTTAGTTTCTAATGTTTTTTTCTCCCATTCTTTTAGTATGTTTATTGTAGTTCGTGTTAAGGTGTTAAGTTTTGTTTTCCTCAAGCTTGTCGTGTTTAACTTGAGGAAGTTTGTATGTGTAAATATTGTATGTTTTGTAATTGAGTTGTGTAGGCGATAGTGGAGGTAGCACGAAATACACTTTTACTGTCCTATTTTTTTTGCTTCTGGTGTAGCGCGCTTAGCGCGGGTGTGCTGGCTTAGCGCGCTCTGCTGAGACGAGCCAGTGAATTCTTTTTGTTTCACTTGCCTTCCTTTTTCCCACTTTCTCCTAGGCTTTAGATAGTACATAACCGTAGTATAACTAATTCTTTTGTTGTTGTTTGGACTCAAATTTTGGTTCGATAGCTTGAAGTCGCATTCGGTGATTTTCCGATTTTGAGTGTTTCAACATGCGAATGCATGGTAATGATAGTGTTTAAAGTTTTGTACACATTCAAGGTATGCGTTTATCGCTTTCTAAACTTTAGTGTCGCTCCCGAAATATTCGCATCCAACGGTACAAACGCGAGAGTGGCGCAAAAAACATAGAGTCGCCAGCAATGTGTATTTATCCCGAGAGAGGGAAAGGAAACACTGCATAAACCTTAAGAGAAAGGGGGGAAAGATATGGTCATCGCAACCATAGTTCAGGTTCGGGAGTCGGTTATGCGAGGGGAAGGTGTTAGCACCCCACGCATCCATCGTACTCGATGGGATCCACGCTTGTTGTCTAAACGGAGGGTGAGCTGTCCTACTATCTATGGCTGAAAAAGAAAACGGGGATGGGGGTGACTAAGACGGACTCGGTAGGACATATTCGATGCCATAGGGCCTACGTACTCCCTCAGTGAAATGGGAAAGTCAGAGTCAACATAGTTCGGACGGGAACTGTGGGGGAAGGTTGCTCGCCAAGACAATCACTGTCTTGTGCCTACATATCCTCAATCGGACGAGTGAGAGGAATCAGAGCTAATGTAGTTCGTGGGTACGACCACGAATGGGTAAGTGTTTTTTACGTGAGCAACGAGCTCTTTCCTAAAAATGAAATTTGAAACCCAAAAATCCCGAAGGATAAAAAGATTTGAATTTGTTTTGGTGTTTTTTAGACATAAGTGTTTTCTTAAGTTAGTTCATAACTTGCATTGCACCAAAGTCTAGGGCACAGGGACGAATACTTAACGAATCGTCCCAAGACAGGACGCTCGCTAAGCACTTTAAAAAGATGAGAGGAATCCCCTCATTTCTCATTCCCCACGCTTAAGGCTCGTGCGCAATACACTTTATCTTTATTAAGTGTTTTCAAGAAGTTTTGAGATGAGAAGAGAGAAGACCCAAAGGAAACTCTAAAGGGAAACCAAGAGTCCTAATGTTATCATGCATGGATGACCTAGGGTTAGTGAGGCTTAGGAGATACGACTACCTAAAACCTAATGCTAATCCTACTCCAAGCTTAATCAAAAAATTAAGTTGGACTAGGTAGCTCTAAAGGGAGAGAATCCAAGACTTAAACAAGTCTTGAGATCCTTGGGAGGAAGAGAGTGAAAGAGAAGAAAGAAGCATCTTAAATGCTAAAGCAAACACCAGTATGAAAGCTTAAAAGAGAAAGCAGAGGTTGGAATGTGGGTAACTATCCACATCCCATTCACTTACCATTAGCCCCTACATGGTTAGCAAAAACAAACATAAGCAACAATAAGACAAATGAAACCCAAACAAGTCACAACCCAAAGAGAAATGGTTACAAACCAAATGAAACTCATCCAAGTCAGAATGTACACCTTAGAGGTGACCCATAATGTTTACCAAACAAACTCAAGCAAAGAGAATGCAAACAAATGGCCAAACATCCAACTCCAAGCTTAACCAAAAATTAAGTTGGACTAGGTATCTCTAAAGGGAGAGAATCCAAGACTTAAACAAGTCTTGAGATCCATGGGAGGAAGAGAGTGAAAGAGAAGAAAGAAGCATCTTAAATGCTAAAGCAAACACCAGTATGAAAGCTTAAAAGAGAAAGCAGAAGTTGGAATATGGGTAACTATCCACATCCCATTCACTTACCATTAGCCCCTACATGGTTAGCAAAAACAAACATAAGCAACAATAAGACAAATGAAACCCAAACAAGTCACAACCCAAAGAGAAATGGTTACAAACCAAATAAAACTCATCCAAGTCAGAATGTACACCTTAGAGGTGACCCATAATGTTTACCAAACAAACTCAAGCGAAGAGAATGCAAACAAATGGCCAAACATCCAAGAAGATCATCAAAGAAGGAGTAGAAGAAGAATGAGTGGATATGCAAGGTGATCATGCAACAATGCTTCATATAAAATCAAATTCAGAATGTGGATGACCTAAACATGTGCCTAAACATGATGTACAAATGTCACATGAGGCATACAAACAAGTATCCAAGCATTGAGAGTAATTAGAAGAAGGAGAAAGAAGCATGTAAGTGAAACATGTTCAAGTATGCAAGATGAAACATGAATAACATATGGAATGAATGCAAAGCTCTAAAGTCATAAGTATACATCATATGAGATGCAAAGAAGAGATATGGCATGGTATACACAAACCAAATACAAACCAAGAAGAGGCATGGATGAAAAGAAGTGAGAAGATAAGTCAAAGAGAGGCATGTGAAACAAGCATGGAACATGTACACAAAATAAGTAACAAATTCACACCAATGACTTAAATTTGCATTAAAGAGACCTATAATGATCTAAACATGGCTCAAGAAGTCAAAGAAAACAATCTCATACAATGGCACAAGTGCCTTCTCAAGCAAGTAATTCAACATGATCAAAGATGTTCACAAAAGAAGACCTCAAACATGAATGATCAAAAAAATAGTAAACTTGATTCAAAAATCATCAAATTAAATCTCAAAACACCTCAACCAAGGGTAAACATCATATTAAAAACTCATACAAAAATTCACAAGATAGGTCCCTCAAACAATTATACAAAGCGCACAAAGGATTATGGATCAATATGCAAAAGAGAGGGGCTAAAATGTAATATTAAGAGAGTTTAAAAATATTTGAAAAATGTTTTTATGCACTTCAATATGTTTACGAAATAATGCAAAAAGAATGGACTCAAAATGTTTTATGTGCTATGAGAAATAAATTCTCAAAGTTGAAGTGTGCAAATAAGAACAATTTAAAAAAAAAAATAAAAGAAAATGCCAAAAATATGATGAAAAGTGACCAAAGTCAGAAATAAAAGATGTCCAAAATTAATTAAATGCAAAAATATGCTTCATGATTTTTTTGGTGATTTTTGGATGCATAAAACTATTTTTAAAAAAATAAAAAATGCAAATGAGTTAATTAAATAAAATAAGGATGAAAGGAAGAACCCAGGGGTGTATTCAGCAAGCAATTCACGTTTAAAATATCAAATGGGCTTAAATAGGGGGTACAGATATCAAACCCAGTCCACAACAATAACAATCAGCGCAGCCAAACAAAAATGTGGACTCAGTCAACACAATTGACTCACACAAGCCCTAGGATTTATCTCACGCTTCACAATGAGTCAACATAACCAACAAGTAATCAAGATCTGTGGCCAGGATTAAAAGTATATGGTAGAAAGCATGGGGAATTACACAACAATCATGATCTGACCTAAATACAACTCACGTGAGAGGCATGTGAAAAATTTAATGCGCTGGCAGCATAATAAGCATCAGATCCATCTAACGTGTATCATTCAGTCAACAAATCACATATTAATTAAGATGAGTGGCTCAGATCTGGTGTACATGGTAATAATCATGGAACAACATACACATGTATTAAAATGAAAACCAATTAAACACGTGAAATTAAATGAGTTGGCTAAACGTGAGCCATCAGATCTGGACATGGACGGTCCAGATTTCATCTTCTCCAATGAAACCCTCACCTTGCCTGAAAACAAACCAGACGCCGGAGCCCTAGCTCCGGTCGTCTTCTCCGGCGACCTGCAACTTCAAATTTCCCAGAATCCACAAACAAGAGCACTATTCCACTCAGATTTTCATGAGGATCAAGAATATGCAAACCATTTCATCAAACAATCAACACATAAGGCAAATCGAAGAAGAAAAGTTTAGATCTAAAAATTTCAGATCCAAAATACAGCCATGATACACGTTCAAATCTCAAACAAAACACATCAGAATGATCAGCAACTCATGAGGAACAAAATGCACACCATAAAAACAAGTTATAGGATCATGAAATTTAACTCACCTGAAACTTGAAACTAGCAAAAATACTCCTAGAAACCCAGTGTAAGAGTGCAGATCTACTCCTTGGAACCTCTAATTGCAAAATAAATGCAACTAGAGCTTGGAATCTTGCTAGATCTTGAGATTTGAACTTGAACCTTCAAAACTGAATCTGATGAAAAACTCACTCTCAGCTCTAATCAATGGTTGATTCTTGCTCTATTCACTTCACTGATCAAGAATGTGAAATAAAATCTCAAAGAAACTCCAAAGAGAGTGAGTTTCGAAGAGAGAAAGGGAGAGAGCAAAATTTGGAATTCTGAGTTAATGAGAGTGCATGACCTAGCTTTGGATGTGTGAGTTAGCTTATATACACCTCATTAGACCTCTGATCATGATTAAAGTTTGGCTAATCCCTTGATTAATGACTTTTGAATGGTTTTGCAAAAATGCAAAATGTGATCAACCCACTAATCCATACGTGTAAGCTCATGCTTTTCATGATGAATCACTCACACTTCCCTTGCTGATCACATCTTAATTGGATTTGGGCTTTGTAGTGGTTTAATTTGTGAGATTCAATCCATCTTGCAAAATTGTATTATGTGAAGAAAGTGAGGTACATGGCATTAAATGACTTGATTCAAGGGCCAAACTTGTGCCAAATGAAGTGTACTTGGATATTAGAATGTGACTTGAAGCAATAGAACCAATTACAAGTCAATTTGTACCAAAATACAAAAGGTGGAAAAAGTGGTACATGTAAAAAACCTTAAAAAGCACCTTGCATTGTTTTGACCATAACTTGAGTTTCACAAATGATATGGAAACCATCTAGTACTTTTTGGAAATAGGAGAGAAAGATCTTCAACTTTCATGTTGGAGGAAAATTCATTTGAAGCTTCCTTGATGATGAAAGGTCAAGTTGAATGTGGTGAAAAAACTGCCAAAAATGGAAAGTTCTCATTATAGGTCATTTTCCAAATTTAGTAACTTTTGCACAAACTCTTGATTCTTGAAGAATGATGTCATCCATGCTATTCCTTGACCAAATAAAGGTACATGGACTTGGGAAACATGATTTGAACCCTTGAAAACCCATGGTTGACTTTCCTTTTAAACTGTTGACTTTTGCTTACTTCATAAGTAACCGATCCACTGAACATCTTTCACAATGAATCACTGGCCAAATCTTCCTCCATGAGTGCTTGCAAGCATATGAAACCCATGAGAGCATGCTTGAATCCACAAAGTTCAACAAGAAGCCCTTTTGAAACCAAAACCCTAATTTGGTCCCTCTGGTTAGGAGGGAAAGATTCACTTGAAATCCTTTGCCATTCTTGATCTTATGAAGATGTGATGAACTCCTCAAACCACCTTAAAGCTTGAGACTCCTTTGAGATGAACCAAGTACCTTGATCCCATGCTAAGAACCAATGCTATGCACAAATGCTAATGCAAGAAATGCAAAGAAACATAAGCCAGTTAGCTAAAAGCAAGAAGGCGAATTTTGGGGTGTTACAGCTGCCCCTATTCAATCAACTTGGTCCTGAAGGTATGATAGCAACGACTATCATGCGTTCAAAGGATTCATGGATATTGAATACCAAAAGAAACCTGAAATTTGCAATCCTCAAAAGAGGAACGACTCCACTGGGGAACAAACAAAAAATGTTGCACTGTCACAACACATACGAGTGTTGGAAACCAATACAAACAATGTATTGAAACGTCATGAAATAAACACAAACGAGTGTTAGCTATGCTGGGAATAAACATTGACGGGTGTCAAGGAATCAAAGATATCAAATACGGACGGGTACAAAGAAGATACACGGACGGGTGTAAAAGGTTCAATACGGACGGGTATCGAAAAGGTACACGGACGGGTGTAAAAAGGTTTCAATACGGACGGGTATCGGAAAGGTGCACGGACGGGTGCAAAAAGGTTTCAATACGGACGGGTATCGGAAAGGTACATGGACGGGTGTAAAAAGGTTTCAATACGGATGGGTATCGGAAAGGCACACGGACGGGTGTAAAAAGGTTTCAATACGGACAGGTATCGAAAAGGTACACGGACGGGTGCAAAAAGGTTTCAATACGGACGGGTACTGAAAAGATACATGGACGGGTGTAAAAGGGTTCAATACGGACGGGTATCGAAAAGGTACACGGACGGGTGTAAAAAGGTTTCAACACGGACGGGTATCGAAAAGGTACACGAACGGGTGAAAAGGTTCAATACGGACAGGTATCGAAAAGGTACACGGATGGGTGTAAAGGTTCAATATGGACGGGTATCGAAAAGGTACATGGACGGGTGTAAAGGTTCAATACGAACGGGTATCGAAAAGGTTGTAAAGCAACTTTTATCGGGGATTAATCTTGCTGGGGAATGAAAAGCAACACGGACGAGTGTCTAGAAAAATAGTATTGAGTAAAAGACATAAAAACACGGACGGGTGCCGAAGGAAACACGGACGAGTGTCATCAAAAGGTCAATACGGACGGGTATTGAAACAAAAAGGTTCAAACACGGACGAGTGTCTGACGGTAAAAACCTTGAGGGGATAAACCAAAGGACCACCTGAACGAAGGGGTAAAAATGAAATCATGGATTAACAATCCTGGCAAACAACTCTGCAAGGGAATGTCAAATATTGCTTTGAATGACCAAACCCAACACCTGTGGAGTAAAGTCAAAAGATATCTTCCTGAAATCCGGCCTTCCTGATGAAGGAAAACTCAAACCTGGCTTATGCTTCGGATGCATATGTTTGAATTTTGCCGTAATGCTCCACATGAAGTGGAAATGCTACGCATTTAGGAGGATGCCATGCAAAACAAATGCTTATGCAATGCAAAAAGACCGTCCCAGCAAAATAAATGCTGAGAACAGAAGCAGCTCCACCGAGGACGACAAACTACATTGTCATCAAACCAAAGAACAATGCTGAAGAAAACTTCACCCTGCTAGGGAAGATCACAAACACAAATTCTGCTGGAGATAGACGAAACTCTGAGAGAAAACCCACTCTGTTGGGGAATATCAAGATCAACAACTCTTCTGGAGATGGACGAAACTCCGAGAGAATACCCACTCAGCCGGGGAGGGAGATGAATACTGAAGATGGAAACTCCTCCGTCGGGGATCACCAAATACTTCAGAACTTGGATTTAACGCCTGCCAAAAAACGATTGGACTTAAGACCTGCTGGGGATACCAATCACCACCAGACTCTGCTTGGGGATGTCAGTGAGCTTAATCTACTGTTAGTGAAATAACTTTACCCTCATCCTGCTGGGGATTAGATCAAGTCGTTGTTAGTGAGACTATACTTTATGACCAACTAAGGAAAGTAGACACCAGGACTCTGTGGGGATAATAACATCTTTGTCCACGAATCTCCTACTAGAGATACCACAACATCCACCTTAGAGCAATTAACTTCTGAATGCTTGCTGGAGAATAGTAATCCAAACACAACTTCGGCTGGGTATACAATCCTCTGTACTCTGCTGAGGAAGACGATCCTCAACGACTCCGCTTGGGAGAAAAAGTAGTTGTCAACATCCACTCTGCTAGGGGATAAACACACTGTTTCCTGACTAGCTGAGGAAAAAATGACTGCCCCATATCCTGTGGGGAAACACCATCTTTGATCAAAGGAGATGCTCCATCAATCTCTTGCTGGAGAGGCTGCAGAAATGAGAATTTCTGACTACCTGCTGAGGAAAGGTGAGCCAAATCACAACTCTGGCTGGGGTGAACCTCTTATACCCTGCTGAGGAAGACGATCCTCAACGACTCCGCTTAGGGAATTACCTCTTTATACTCTATTGAGGAAGACGATCCTCGATACTCTGACGGGGAAGAGTAATAAACTGCTGAGGACGATCAGACTTCAAAGTTGGGGAGAGCAAAAATCTACTGGGGAGGGCAGCAAACTGCTGAGGATGATCAGGCTTCAAAGTTGGAGAGAGCAGCTCTACTGGGGAGATACACCTGTCATCCTGCAAAACCGACAGAAAGGTCTACGTGCAAGAATGATTACTTTGATTATCATCATAGTGACTGTCACCTAAGCAATTTCCACTGTTTCACAAAGCTCAACATTTAGCATGTAATGTTTATCAAAAATACCGGACATTTTCACAAACAAAACAGGTAAAACAAAAACAAAAGCTCTTTAATTGAAATGCAAACTTTATTGAATGATCAGCCTGTAAATAGGCATTTACATTTGGAAGCAATTCCTGAAAAGAGGTAATTGCGCAAAAAGTAAAAGAAAAATACACATGTCGGCAATGTGGGGAACAGACATCCACCATGACTCGACTCAGCTATAACCCATATGACTCGTTTATCCGCAAATACTTTGGCCTTTGAAGATGACTGAATGGACTGATTCCTTTCCTTCGAATTTTCCAAGTGTGAATAGTGATCACAGATCGAACGCGGATCGTAGTCTTTGCTTTTAAATCCCTAACTTTTGCCTGGATCGCCCTTTTCGGGTTTTCAATCCACCGGGATACCCATTTTTGCCAAAGTTGCCTTTTCAGGTTTTCAACCTTGCGGGTTTATTCCTTTTTCCTTTTATCCCTAATTTTTGCCCGAACCTTTTCTTTTTATGGTTCGCCAGGATGCCCCATTTTTGCCTGAACCTTCTTTTTATGTTCAGCGGGTCTCTTTTATGCAAAGTATTTTTTGACTACATCTGCGTTCACAGGGGACGTAAAATCTTTGCCATCCATAGTTGAGAGTAATAAGGCTCCACCAGAGAAGACCTGTCTTACTACATATGGCCCTTCGTAATTCGGAGTCCACTTGCCCCTGTGATCTGTTTGAGGAGGAGTGATCCTTTTCAGAACTAATTCACCAGCCTGAAAACACCGAGGACACACTTTCTGATCAAATGCTCTTTTCATCCTGCTTTGATACAACCGGCCATGCGCAATGGCTTTCAATCTCTTCTCTTCAATGAGGTTCATTTCATTCAGCCGGGAACGCACCCACTCAGCTTCATCAAGCTTCACGTCTGTCAGAATTCTCAAAGAAGGAATCTCAACTTCTAATGGCAGAGCTTCTTCCATACCATACACCAGTGAGAAAGGAGTTGCCCTAGTTGATGTGTGTACCGAAGTACGATACCCGTGCAAAGTGTAAGGCAACATCTCATGCCAGTCTGTGTACGTCACTACCATCTTCTGCACAATCTTCTTAATGTTCTTATTTGCCGCTTCAACAGCCCTATTCATCTTCGGACGATAGGGAGAAGAATTGTGATGTTCAATCTTAAAGCTCTGGCATAGCTCCTTCATCATCTTATTGTTCAAATTCGAACCATTGTCAGTAATGATTCTCTCCGGGATTCCATACCGGCAGATGATGTCCTTTTTAATAAACCGGGCTACCACTTGTCTGGTGACGTTGGCATATGATGCTGCTTCCACCCACTTCGTGAAATAATCAAAAGCCACCAGGATAAAACGATGTCCATTCGAAGTAGTCGGCTCGATCTTTCCAATCATGTCAATGCCCCACATGGAAAATGGCCAAGGTGACGATAAAACATTCAGAGGAGTAGGCGGTACGTGCACCTTGTTAGCATAAATCTGGCATTTATGACATTTTCGGGCGTATTTAAAACAATCAGACTCCATAGTCATCCAATAATACCCCGCTCTTAACAATTTTCTTGCCATAGCATGCCCATTGGCATAAGTACCAAAGGAACCTTCATGAACTTCTTCCATTAACAGGCCTGCCTCGTGTTCATCAACACAACGTAGCAAGACCATGTCAAAGTTTCTCTTGTATAACACATTGTCCTTGTTCAAAAAGAAGTTTCTTAATAACCTCCTCAATGTCTTTTTATCCCTGGAAGATGCCCCAGCTGGGTATTCCTGACTCTTCAAAAAGACTTTGATGTCATGATACCAAGGCTTGCCATCTGATACACCCTCAACTGCAAATACAAAAGCAGGTCTGTCCAAGCGCATGATTCTGATTGAAGGAGTTTCATTCCAACGATTCGCTTGATACATTGATGACAACGTTGCCAACGCATCAGCCATCTGATTCTCTATCCGGGGAATGTGATAGAAGTCTACTCTGTCAAAGAAAGGTAACAACCTTCTGGCATAGTTGTTATATGGAACAAGATTCGCTTGACGAGTCTCCCATTCACCTGTAATCTGGTTAACCACCAACGCAGAATCACCATAAACATCGAGGTTCTTGATTCTCAAATCAATTGCTTCTTCTAACCCCATGATGCATGCTTCATACTCTGCCTCATTGTTGGTGCATATGAACGCTAATCGGGCAGTGAAGGGTATATGAGAACCCTGTGGAGTCGTAACGACAGCCCCGATTCTGTTACCATATGAATTAACAGCTTCATCAAAAACCATTTTCCATTGAGATCCAATCTCAGGTCCTTCATCAGGCAAAGGTTCTTCACAATCCTTCATCTTCAGATACATGATATGCTTATCCGGAAATTCAAACTTCATCGGTTGATAATCCTCAATTGGATGTTCGGCAAGATATTCTGACAAAACACTTCCCTTGATGGCTTTTTGGGAAACATACTGAATATCGTATTCTATCAGAACCATCTGCCAACGGGCTATTCTACCAGAAAGTGCTTGCTTTTGAAACACATACTTGATCGGATCCATCTTCGAAATCAAGAGGGTTGTGTGGTTTAACATATACTGCCTCAAACGCTTAGCGGCCCAAGCGAGTGCACAACATGTTTTCTCCAGCATCGAGTACCTTGACTCGCAATCAGTAAACTTTTTACTCAGGTAGTAGATGGCGTGCTCTTTTCTACCTGACTCGTCTTGTTGATCGAGCACACAACCCATTGAATTCTCAAGAACCATGAGATACATAATCAAAGGTCGTCCTGGCACTGGTGGCATAAGGACCGGAGGTTCCTGCAAGTATTCTTTAATTTTTTTAAACGCCTTTTGACAATTTTCATTCCACCTGACCGCTTGATCTTTTCTTAGCAACCTGAAGATTGGTTCACACGTGGCTGTGAGATGCGAGATGAACCTAGCAATGTAGTTTAATCTCCCCAAGAAACCACGAACCTCTTTTCTATTTTTGGCACAGGCATTTCTTGTATGGCTTTTACCTTTGCAAGATCAACCTCGATACCTTTTTCACTAACAATAAACCCCAGCAATTTTCCTGATCTCACCCCAAAGGTGCATTTGTTTGGATTCAACCTCAGTCTGAATTTCCTTAATCTTTCAAATAACTTCTGAAGATTTACCAAATGTTCTTCTTCCGTCTGTGACTTCACAATCATGTCATCAACATAGACCTCAATCTCTTTGTGAATCATATCATGAAAGAGAGTCACCATCGCCTGCTGATAGGTTGCCCCTGCATTTTTCAATCCAAAGGGCATCACTTTGTAGCAGAAAGTTCCCCACGGTGTTATGAATGTTGTCTTCTCCATGTCCTCTGGGGCCATCTTGATTTGGTTATACCCAGAGAAGCCATCCATGAAGGAAAACACAGAATACTGAGCAGTATTGTCAACTAACACGTCAATGTGAGGGAGCGGGAAATTATCCTTTGGGCTTGCTCTGTTCAAATCCCTGTAATAAACACATATCTTGACCTTCCCATCCTTCTTAGGTACAGGCACGATGTTAGCAACCCATGGAGGATAATTCGTCACGGCAAGAAAACCGGCATCTAGTTGTTTCTGAACCTCTTCCTTGATTTTAACAGACATCTCCGGTTTAGTTCTTCTCAACTTTTGCTTGACCGGAGCACAACCTTCTTTAAGTGGTAGCCAGTGTACAACAATATTAGTATCGAGCCCAGGCATGTCTTGGTAAGACCAGGCGAAGATGCCCACATACTCTCGGAGCATTTCAATCAATCTTCCCTTGACACTGTCTTCCAATGCAGCCCCTATCCTTACTTCCTTTCTGGCGTCCTCGGTTCCCAGATTCACAATCTCAATTTCCTCCTGATGAGGTAGGATGACTCTCTCCTCTTGCTTCAACAGTCTGGCCAACTCTTCAGGCAGTTCATAATCTTCGTCAGTCTCTTCTTCAGCCTGATAGATTGGATTGTCAAAGTCATATCGAGCTATAGCTGAGTCATGATCGGTGTCATCTGAACAAGAAGACCTGTATGATTGATGAGGTATGTTTTATTATGTATGCAACAAAAGAAACACATTGCCATTTTGATGTGGGTTTTTAATGCATAAAAAATAAAACAGAAAGACAGAGATCAAAATATTTGAGTGTGAAAAGTCCTTTATTGATGATAAAGCAAAACATGCAACAGTTAAAAGCCCTACAAATAAAATCACTACGTCTTGGGCAGAACGCAGGATTAACATAATAGGAAAACAAAGCAATTACTCGAAGCCAGTCACTTGAATGACTTTCTCGGAAGACCAGTTGCACAGACTTTCTCCCGGGACACAAGGGCGGATCCAGCTATCCATGTCACAATCACTGTCCCCTTCTTCCTCAATGGCATTAACTCTGTCGAAGAAAACACCGGCACTGGTGAAATGGACTGGGCCATAGAATTTGGGAGGATCCCCATCTCTCCTGGATGGCTTGTATCCCAATCCATAAGTATCCCTCTTCTCCTGAACTTCAACCACCTGGCCCCACCTCTGTGAGCTACCAGCTTCAACCACAGCTTTGGCGTCTTTAAACGAAGACATAGAAACTTCAGGCTAATTTGCCCCTGCAGGCTGCTCTATAGCTTCAGACTGATCCTCTTCAGAAACCTTCACCTTCTCAAACCCCTGACACAATGTCTCATGGATTTCGCCATCCACTTCCACGTATTTGAAGGTTGACAACTGACTAATCATTATGTCTTCTTCTCCGCACACTGTCACTACATGACCATCAACCATGTATTTTAACTTTTGAGGCAAAGTGGAGGTTACAGCGCCTGCACCATGGATCCAAGGACGACCCAGCAGACAGTTGTATGCTGGCTGAATATCCATTATATAAAATGTTGCATCAAAGATTTCTGGCCCAACCTTGATCGGAAGCACAATCTCACCAAAGACAGATCTCTTCGAGCCATCAAAAGCTCGCACCACCAAGTCACTTGGTGTACAAATAAGTCCCCTGGTATCTAACTTCATTAATACTTTCTTTGGCAATACATTCAACGATGGTCCAGTATCAACCAATACATGTGACATCAGTGAACCACGACACTCAATCGAAATATGCAGGGCATTGTTATGATTCCTCCCAGCAAGAGTCAAATCAAGATCTGTGAAACCCAAGCCATTACCCTCATTCACGTGCACCACAACCCCTTCCAGCTGGTTAACAGAAATCTCTTGAGGAACGTATGCCGCATTCAAAACTTTCAGAAGATCATTCCTATGAGCTTCATAGCATAACAACAATGACAGAATAGAAATCTCCGACGGGGTCTGATGTAACTGGTCCACGATCTTGTAATCACTTTTCCGAATGAGTCTCATAAACTCCTCTACATTTTCAGAAAAAAGCATCATCAACCGACTTTACTGTAGAATCCACAATCACTGGAGTCTGAACAGAACCATCCATTACCTGTTTTCCCTTATCTTGACTTGAAGTACTGGGTTGATCACTAACAGGAGTAAGCACTCTACCACTTCTCGTTATAGCATCAGCTTCAACCTTAACCTCGGGATTAGAACTCACTGATGAGGTAGCCATTAATTCCTACTTTTGTCCATTGACAAACACCTCGGCACCATAATTCCAGGGAATAGCCTTAGAACTTTCATACGGAATGGGTCCAGCCCTTGTGATAATGACTGGAGGTGGCCTTGCCGGACCTGAAATAGTAATCGTTTTGAACGGAATGGTGATAGTAGCAACCTTCCCACTGACAACCTCTTCTTGTTGATTACCTCTATTAAACTGTAAATAGCCCTCATTAATCATACTCTGGATACCCATCTTCAACGAATCATAACCATTATCCTTCGTCAAACAATCTGGACAGTTCTCATCACAACCCGGATAGACGCCACCCTTCAATAACCTGTTTTTAACCACAGCCAGCGGAGTCTTCAGCTCCTCAACATCCATAATCAAATTCAAAGCTTCACATTCCTCAATTATCACATTCACCCTCGGCCCATTGTGATCAGGCATCGGGTTTTGAATAACATTGGGCCCAGCATTCGAGAAATTGATAGCCTTGGAGTCTACAAGGTCTTGCACCTTGTGATGAAACGCCCTACACTTCTCCACAGTGTTCCCCGAGGCACCAGAGTGAAAATCGCAGTGTGCGTTAGCATCGTAGCCTCATGGGAGTTCCCCTGTTGGTGGAGCCAGGGTACGGAGCTCAACTAAACGCAACTGCAGCAAATGTTGCAACAACTGTGCATATGACATTGGTGGTTGATCAAAATGCCTCTCTGCATTCCTTTGTCTGTTCTGATACTGGCCCTGCTGCCTGTTCTGATTAGCATTATTCCTCTGTTGCTGTGGTGGAGGTAACGTTGTTGGGATAGTTACCGATGCTACTTGTTGATTATTGCTCTGACGCTGTTTCTCTTTTCCCCTATGAGATGATACAGCGTTGGCCTCTCCTTTCTTCTTATAACTATCAAATGGCTTCTTTCCATGCCCGGAAGACGATCCGTCACCACTAGAAACCTTTCCAGCCTTAATTCCAACCTCTACCTTCTGTCCGATAGCAATCACATCTGCAAACTTGCCTAGAGAACAAGGCAATAGCTTCTCATAATAGTGCTTAGGCAGTGTGTCCATAAACATATCCAACATCTCTTTTTCCAGCATTGGTGGTTGTACCCTAGCCGCCAATTCACGCCACCTTTGCGCGTATTCTTTGAAACTTTCATCATTTTTCTGGGACATGCTCAACAGCTGAGTTCTGTTGGGAGCCATGTCTGTGTTGTACTGGTAATTCTTAATAAAAGCTGCAGCTAGCTCTCTCCAAGTACGAACATCTCTACTCTTCAATGCCATATAGCATTCCAAAGACGCGCCGGACAGGCTGTCTTGGAAAAAGTGCTTCATTAGCTTTTCATCTTTGGCATGGGCAGCCATCTTCCTGGTATACGCCTTTACATGAGTTCTCGGGCAGGTAGAACCATTATACTTCTCCAGTGTAGGAATCTGAATCTTGTTTGGAATGACAATATCAGGGACCAACCCTAGGTCATCCAAATCTATTCCCAGATCATCCTGTCTCACAACCCCTTTCAATTGCGCCTCAATTAAACGGATCCTCTCATCACTAACCACAGGAAGACCATCGTCTAAGCTTCTGACTGAAAAAACATCATCCTGTTGATCATCAATACGATGGCCATGGATAGCTCGAACAATACTTCCTTCTTCAACCACTGAAGGAATACCACCCTGTCCACCAGCACCAGTGATAGGAATGTTGATACCAGCACCACCTCCGCCCAGAGGAATAACACGATTAAGAAAACCACCGTGTAAGATACCATTTTCATTAACCTGCGATACCAAAGGCTGAACTAGAGTTCTGAACTCATTCTGACTCTGCACCACACCTTGCATCATCTCCATAAATTGATCGATACGAGCTTGCATAGCGGCCATGTCTGCCTGAACTTTATCCATCACTCTGCTTTGATTAAGCCTGGTAGAATACCGATGAGTTGGTTGATCAATCTTGACTGTCAAAAAGAGAGAGCATAAGAAAACCAGAGAATCCAAGATAACCTGCAATGCAAAATGAGATGATTATGCAAATGCAAACATGTATGAACATTATCAAGGCGATCTATCCCTTGATTCCAGTTTTAACAACAGAAGAGAACTGAATTCCTGATCATATAAAGAGAATAAACATCTATTACAACACAAGTCTGAATAAGCATAAACAAAGACCCCGACCAACAAGCCTGGCGGTGATCCCAGAAATACAAAGAAAATAACAACAAGGAAACTAAAGCATATCATCAAGACTCAGCCGTGCTAAAATTCCCCATTCGTCATTCTTTTTGCACCAATTCTGCACTTCCTTGAGAAGCTTCTTGGTATTAGGATGCTCGGGTCTCTGAATCAACTCCTGAATCAAAAGATCCCTCCCGTGCAAGATCCCTGTTAAATAACGACTATGCAATTCCCAATCATCTTCTCCTTAACATGTATGCAAGCTTGATCAAACAAGAACTTCAATAAGAAACCCTTAGCTCCTTGTTTCTCCACAACATTACCACTCAGAGCGGATTCACCAATATGAAGAGCAATGGCCATTTCTTTTATCCCGGGGCGTTCTTCAGAAAAAATACTATGTCATGCCTGATGGGGATTCCCAAAATAAATGAGAACTCCTCCAACGTTGGAGCCAAGATATAGTCTGGGAAAGTGAAACAATGCAAAGCCGGATCATAGAACTGAAGAAGTGTATGAATGGCATCCTTCTCATACTTGGAGATACTGTAGACAAACTTCAGAAGTCTCCCATACCCTCCCCCAAACTCTGTACGAACTCCGGGACCAGCCATACTAATCAGCTTGTGAATCAACGTCAAGGTCGGGTCTGGGAACGAATAAGCAACAGTCTTCTTTCTCTGGACATCCATGCTAAGGCAACCTCAGAAAACCAGAATCAAGAGTAAGATGCAAGCCCTGAAAAATGTCAAACATGCTAGAATGCAAGAAAAATGATATGCACATGCAAGCATGGGATCAAGGCACCACTGCTGGATGTGTTGTGCTGATGACTGGACGAGAACTACAACCCAGAAAACCAGAATTCCAGAACACCGAACCACTGAGATAACCAGAAACCCAGATAATCAAACGCTGATGAGAAATCCAGAAAATCGGGTAGGTTGAAGGTTTCGGTTACCTGCAGACCTGCAAACACCCATCCCATCTCACATGAGGGTTCTAGAAAGGCGAGGATCCTCAATATCACGGGCTCTCAGGTCGAGAAATGATGATACGTTCACCATTTATGGTTTGGCATCATCATCAATCGAGGAGGCCTCAACTGATTCCCCTCAAAAAATAAGGTCATCCTATGCGAGTCCCTCAGCATTGGGTCCTCGGATTGAGAATGTGCAATGGGTTTGCCACGGAACGTGGTCTGCCACTGTCATATCTCGGGAGGAGAGGCGCAACTGAGGTATCGGAGAAACGGTCACCAGAGTCTATAGCTCTCTAGATCAACACCCTAACATGCGCAAGACACACACGTCAGAATGCGTCCCAAGATAGCCTCGTCTGATTATGAATTTCATGAACACACAAACATACCAAGCGGGCACGTAGGTCCCACTACTCTCCACTCTAGTCCTAGGGTGTACTCAAGCCTAGGTATTGGGCTTATCTCTCAGAACAACCCAACCTGCCAAACAGAAACCAGCCAGCACAACACAGCAATATCCAGTATGACAGTAATAAAATGAAATGCAATGCAATAAAAGCTGTAAAACAGTAATATACACCATAATAAAGCACAACAAATAAACACCCAACGAAAAAACAAACAAGCGCTAGGATCGACTCGCTAAAGGGGATGGACCAGCAAGAGGTCAACTAGAGTCGCCAGCAGAGTCGCCAGCTGTCGCTCCCGAAAGATTCGCATCCAACGGTACAAACGCGAGAGTGGCGCAGAAAACACAGAGTCTCCAGCAATGTGTATTTATCCCAAGAGAGGGAAAGGAAACACTGCATAAACCTGAAGAGAAAGGGGGGAAAGACATGGTCATCGCAACCATAGTCTGAGTTCGGGAGTCAGTTATGCGAGGGGAAGGTGTTAGCACCCCACGCATCCATCGTACTCGATGGGATCCACGCTTATTGTCTAAACGGAGGGTGAGTTGTCCTACTATCTATGGCTGAAAAAGAAAACGGGGATGGGGGTGACTAAGACGGACTCGGTAGGACATATTCGATGCCCTAGGCCTACGTACTCCCTCAGTGCAATGGGAAAGTCAGAGTCAACATAGTTCAGACGGGAACTGTGGGGGAAGGTTGCTCGCCAAGACAATCGCTATCTTGTGCCTATATATCCTCAATCGGACGAGAGAGAGGAATCAGAGCTAATGTAGTTCGTGGGTACGACCACGAATGGGTAAGTGT
Source organism: Lathyrus tuberosus (assembly GCA_022829125.1). Taxonomy (NCBI): domain Eukaryota; kingdom Viridiplantae; phylum Streptophyta; class Magnoliopsida; order Fabales; family Fabaceae; genus Lathyrus; species Lathyrus tuberosus. The sequence goes on from JALAZF010000018.1 coordinate 489,716, forward strand.
TTTTTACGTGAGCGATGAGCTCTTTCCTGAAAATGAAATTTGAAACCCAAAAATCCCGAAGGATAAAAAGATTTGAATTTTTTTTGGTGTTTTTTAGACAGAAGTGTTTTCTTAAGTTAGTTCATAACTTGCATTGCACCAAAGTCTAGGGCACAGGGACGAATACTTAACAAATCGTCCCAAGACAGGACGCTCGTTAAACACTCTAGAAAGATGAGAGGAAGCCCCTCATTTCTCATTCCCCACGCTTAAGGCTCGTGCGCAATACACTTTATCTTTATTAAGTGTTTTCAAGAAGTTTTGAGATGAGAAGAGAGAAGACCTAAAGGAAACTCTAAAGGGAAACCAAGAGTCCTAATGTTATCATGCATGGATGACCTAGGGTTAGTGAGGCTTAGGAGAGACGACTACCTAAAATCTAATGCTAATCCTACTCCAAGCTTAATCAAAAATTAAGTTGGACTAGGTAGCTCTAAAGGGAGAGAATCGAAGACTTAAACAAGTCTTGAGATCCATGGGAGGAAGAGAGTGAAAGAGAAGAAATAAGCATCTTAAATGATAAAGCAAACACCAGTATGAAAGCTTAAAAGAGAAAGCAGAGGTTGGAATGTGGGTAACTATCCACATCCCATTCACTTACCATTAGCCCCTACATGGTTAGCAAAAACAAACATAAACAACAATAAGACAAATGAAACCCAAACAAGTCACAACCCAAAGAGAAATGGTTACAAACCAAATGAAACTCATCCAAGTCAGAATGTACACCTTAGAGGTGACCCATAATGTTTACCAAACAAACTCAAGCGAAGAGAATGCAAACAAATGGCCAAACATCCAAGAAGATCATCAAAGAAGGAGTAGAAGAAGAATGAGTGGATATGCAAGGTGATCATGCAACAATGCTTCAAATAAAATCAAAGTCAGAATGTGGATGACCTAAACATGTGCCTAAACATGATGTACAAATGTCACATGAGGCATACAAACAAGTATTCAAGCATTGAGAGTAATTAGAAGAAGGAGAAAGAAGCATGTAAGTGAAACATGTTCAAGTATGCAAGATGAAACATGAATAACATATGGAATGAATGCAAAGCTCTAAAGTCAGAAGCATACATCATATGAGATGCAAATAAGAGATATGGCATGGTATACATAAACCAAATACAAACCAAGAAGAGGCATGGATGAAAAGAAGTGAGAAGATAAGTCAAAGAGAGGCATGTGAAACAAGCATGGAACATGTACACAAAATAAGTAACAACTTCACACCAATGACTTAAATTTGCATTCAAGAGACCTATAATGATCTAAACATGGCTCAAGAAATCAAAGAAAACAATCTCATACAATGGCACAAGTGCCTTCTCAAGCAAATAATTCAACATGATCAAAGATGTTCACAAAAGAAGACCTCAAACATGAATGATCAAACAAATAGTAAACATGATTCAAAAATCATCAAATTAAATCTCAAAACAACTCAACCAGGGGCAAACATCATATTAAAAACTCATACAAAAATTCATAAGATAGGTCTCTCAAACAATTAGACAAAGAGCACAAAGGATTATGGATCAATATGCAAAAGAGAGGGGCTAAAATGTAATATGAAAAGAGTTTAAAAATATGAGAAAATTTTTTTTATGCACTTCAATATGTTGAAGAAATAATGCAAAAAGAATGGACTCAAAATGTTTTATGTGCTATGAAATAAATTCTCAAAGTTGAAGTGTGCAAATAAGAACAATTTTCAAAGAAAATAAAAGAAAATGCCAAAAATATGATGAAAAATGACCAAAGTCAGAAATAAAGAATGTCCAAAATTAATTAAATGCAAAAATATGCTTCATGATTTTTTTTGGTGATTTTTGGATGCATAAAACTATTTTTAAAAAATTAAAAAATGCAAATGAGTTAATTAAATAAAATAAGGATGAAAGGAAGAACCCAAGGGTGTATTCAGCAAGCAATTTACGTTTAAAATATCAAATGGGCTTAAACAGTGGGTGCAGATATCAAACCGAGTCCACAACAAAAACAATCAGCTCAGCCAAACAAAAATGTGGACTCAGTCAACACAATTGACTCACACAAGCCCTAGGATCAATCTCACGCTTCACAATGAGTCAACATAACCAACAAGTAATCAAGATCTGTGGCCAGGATTAAAAGTATATGGTAGAAAGCATGGGGAATCACACAACAATCATGATCTGACCTAAATACAACTCACGTGAGAGGCATGTGAAAAATTTAATGCGCTGGCAGCATAATAAGCATCAGATCCATCTAACGTGTATCATTCAGTCAACAAATCACATATTAATTAAGATGAGTGGCTCAGATCTGGTGTACATGGTAATAATCATGGAATAGCATACACATGTATTAAAATGAAAACCAATTAAACACGTGAAATTAAATGAGTTGGCTAAACGTGAGCAATCAGATCTGGACATGGACGGTCCAGATTTCATCTTCTCCAATGAAACCCTCACCTTGCCTGAAAACAAACCAGACGTCAGAGCCCTAGCTCCGGTCGTCTTCTCCGGCGACCTGCAACTTCAAATTTCCCAGAATCCACAAACAAGAGCACTATTCCACTCAGATTTTCATGAGGATCAAGAATATGCACACCATTTCATCAAACAATCAACACATAAGGCAAATCGAAGAAGAAAAGTTTAGATCTAAAAATTTCAGATCCAAAATACAGCCATGATACACGTTCAAATCTCAAACAAAACACATCAGAATGATCGGAAACTCATGAGGAACAAAATGCACACCATAAAAACAAGTTATAGGATCATGAAATTCAACTCACCTGAAACTTGAAACTAGCAAAAATACTCCTAGAAACCCAGTGTAAGAGTGCAGATCTACTCCTTGGAACCTCTAATTGCAAAATAAATGCAACTAGAGCTTGGAATCGTGCTAGATCTTGAGATTTGAACTTGAACCTTCAAAACTGAATCTGATGAAAAAATCACTCTCAGCTCCAATCAATGGTTGATTCTTGCTCTATTCACTTCACTGATCAAGAATGTGAAATAAAATCTCAAAGAAACTCCAAAGAGAGTGAGTTTCGAAGAGAGAAGGGAGAGAGCAAAATTTGGAATTCTGAGCAAATGAGAGTGCATGACCTAGCTTTGGACGTGTGAGTTAGCTTATATACACCTCATTAGACCTCTGATCATGATTAAAGTTTGGCTAATCCCTTGATTAATGACTTTTGAATGGTTTTGCAAAAATGCAAAATGTGATCAACCCACTAATCCACACATGTAAGCTCATGTTTTTCATGATGAATCACTCACACTTCCCTTGCTGATCACATCTCAATTGGATTTGGACTTTGTAGTGGTTTAATTTGTGAGATTCAATCCATCTTGCAAAATTGTATTATGTGAAGAAAGTGAGGTACATGGCATGAAATGACTTGATTCAAGGGCCAAACTTGTGTCAAATGAAGTGTACTTGGATATTTGAATGTGACTTGAAGCAATAGAACCAATTACAAGTCAATTTGTACCAAAATACAAAAGGTGGAAAAAGTGGTACATGTAAAAAACCTTAAAAAGCACCTTGCATTGTTTTGACCATAACTTGATTTTCATAAATGATATGGAAACCATCTAGTACTTTTTGGAAATGGGAGAGAAAGATCTTAAACTTTCACGTTGGAGGAAAATTAATTTGAAGCTTCCTTGATGATGAAAAGTCAAGTTAAATGTGGTGGAAAAACTGCCAAAAATGGAAAGTTCTCATTATAGGTCATTTTCCAAATTTAGTAACTTTTGCACAAACTCTTGATTCTTGAAGAATGATGTCATCCATGCTATTCCTTGACCAAATAAAGGTACATGGACTTGGGAAACATGATTTGAACCCTTGAAAACCCATGGTTGACTTTCCTTTTGAACTGTTGACTTTTGCTTACTTCACAAGTAATTGATCCACAAAACATCTTTCACAATGAATCACTGGCCAAATCTTCCTCCATGAGTGCTTGCAAGCATATGAAACCCATGAGAGCATGCTTGAATCCACAAAGTTCAACAAGAAGCCCTTTTGAAACCAAAACCCTAATTTGGTCCCTCTGGTTAGGAGGGAAAGATTCACTTGAAATCCTTTGCCATTCTTGATCTTATGAAGATGTGATGAACTCCTCAAACCACCTTGAAGCTTGAGACTCCTTTGAGATGAACCAAGTACCTTGATCCCATGCTAAGAACCAATGCTATGCACAAATGCTAATGCAAGAAATGCAAAGAAACATAAGCCAGTTAGCTAAAATCAAGAAGGCAAATTTTGGGGTGTTACATTTTGCATATTCATGATACTTTGGCTTTTTACAACTTCTATGCCATTCATTCTTTTATATACTTGTTCGTATGTGAATCACTTTAGTTCCCACCCTTTTTGTGAGGAAGCCTTCCATTGTTCATATATGCTCGGAGTACCAATATTCTTGTTTTAACTGGATTTTATTATGCTTAATCTTTTGTTTGTGTTGATTATTTGAAAGCATGAAAAGGATTAAGGCACTTTATTTGGATCACAACTACCTTAGCCAAATAGTCAATTCACCTTGTGAGTGTGTGATTGTTTGTAAACCCTTTGAGCCTTTGGTCATTATCCATGTTATTTGAGTTTGATTCTTGTCTATGAGTGTTAAATTCATTTTTTGTGTGGATCTTGATTGTTGTTTTTTTTCTTGAACCCTCAACTTTGTGTTGTTGTATGAATTTTTACCTTGCCTTAGAAAGTAGGGAGTATTCACATGATGATGTGGTTGAATTCAAGTTGGGGAGAGCAATGTTTGCTCACTTATGTTGTTGGTTGCTATGAGGTTGAAAAAGAAAACAAAAAAGAGAAAAAAAAGAAAAAGAAAAGAAAAGAAAAGAAAAGAAAAGAAAAAAAATTGAAAAAGCTTTGAAAAAGAAAAACAAAAAGAGTTGAATAATGTTGTGCTAATAAGTTCTATGTGTTTGGTGTAACACTTGGGATTTTGAAAGAAGTTTGATTGAAATTTTGTTTTTGAACTTTTGTGAGTTGATCACTCCCTTAGGTTTAGGCAAGTTTTTGTTTCGATTAGCTTTAGAAATTATTCCTTGTTTGTTCACCCGACCACATTACAGCCCTGAAAGTCCTTTTGATTCTTGGTTTTGTGTTTTCAGCATGATTTTTGGATGATTGCATAATTTAGTCTTTTGTTTGCAAGATTGTTGGTTGAGTGAAAAATCCCCCATTTTATGTTTTTCATCTACCGATGATTGTTTTTGCTAGGTGTGATTCACATTTGAACTTGTGTTGTTTTAGAATGTTTAACATGACTTTTGTATTTAGCATTTGTTTCATGATTATGTTATCGTTGAAGTTTAGTGGTAAGTATTTACTTTGTGTGTACCATTTTCGATTGAACCATTGCATTTGTTTTTGTTTGTAAAAACTGTTGCGTGATTTCTTGGATTTCGCTTTTGTTCCTTTAGATGTTGGCTTTGTTTGAGGACAAACAATTATGTAAGTTGGGGAGAGTTGATAAGTGCAAATTGTAACTATTTTTGTATATAAGTTTTGTTGCACTTATCGATACTTTTTGTTAAAATCGTTCGAATAAACTCCGCTTTGTTTGTAAATACGTTTACTTTACTTTATAGTGTATGTATTGTGTTATCGTGTAAATATCATTGAGTTTAATTATTTTCCATTTAATTTTGTAGGTATTAAAGCATTGATATTGGAGCATTCTTAGATAGAGCATTTAATAAGCTTTCCAACGCTTCGAACCGGGCGAAAAATGGAGTTACGGTTCAAAAGTTATGAAGAAAACAAGTGCAGAAATTTTTCATTCCCGAGCAGACCGGGCTAAGCGCGCCCGACCGCGCTTAGCGGGCTTTTAAGGCGGTTTAACATTAATAAGGGTGCACTTAGCGCCCAAAACCGGGCTAAGCGGGGTCTGCGATGATGGCTGCAATAAATAGGGGTAAAAACACATTTTTTTAGGGATGGTTTGGGTATTTTTTGCTCCCACTCCATCAAACTTCATTTCTTCATGAGAGAACTTGATAACAACACATGGATTTTGCATCTTGAAGAATCGGATTTGGATCTTCATCAATCGGGTTGACAACCGGGAGGTTTTGGTTTATCTCTCTTTCTCTCTTTTTGTAATTTCTTTTGTGTTGGGTGTTTGTATAGTTACTCTGAACTCATGTATCTTTGTTGATCATAATAATGTATAAATCTGCTTTACAAATCATTATCGATGTCTTCCTTGATCTTTTTACATTTATGTTTAGATTTGTGTTGTGTTAGAGATAAACATCATGAACCTTGATTAGGGATGGATATCTATTGTCTAGATGCTAGAGATAGATTTGGATAATAATCTTTATGGTGTCGGAACTTAATGCCTTATGTGTTTCGAGGCATCGTGCGCGAGAGCGACAACGAGAGTGATACAGTTGCTCTCTCAACTCAGAGTGCCAGAGATGGACACTGTTGTGAGCGATACTGGATGATTTTGACGAGTATTGTAGTAGAGTGAAAATGATCGATAAATTTATGTTTGTGACGAGTGGATTATATGTATGCTTGATAAGTTTCTTTTCTCCGAAGAATGAATTCTTTTTATGTTGATATTTACTTTTCTGCTTTTATTCAAACCATTTTATCCCAAACTCAATAACATTTAAATTGTCGAACGGCAGTTCAGTAGCACCGATCTCTGTGGACACGATAAATTCCCGGAAAAATACTTCCAAAAACTTTTGTTGCTTGCCGCTATACCGCATTCCAACAACGTGGGCTTTGTTGGGCCACCTCAGATCATTGGGTTTGGCCTGCCCGACCAATGGGCAGACGCTGGCCCAGTCCAGAACAGTTGGTAAGCAGTGCAATATCAAACTTTACCCACCTAGTGACAATTAGAGAACGCATCGAGGGTGGTCTAAAAAATGGAAGAATCCCAGGCGCCTCAAGTAGTCAAGCTAGTAAAACTAAAACCCTTAGAAATTCCCAAGAGGAAGAAGAGGATGAAATCAATGCAGTCAGAGCCAATATCGAGTACTTCCCTAGAGCACCAACAAAATCTTGTGGTCCCTCATCTCCTCAATAGTAATCATTTCCAGTGCCATGCCATCCTTATAGGCAACCAACAATGCCTAGAGCACCATACCAGAAGCCTTGGACTGCTCCTCATGCAAATCAACGAGCTCATGGCCGAGGACATCATAATCAACCTCAGAGTTAGCATAAGCCTCGAAATAATCTAGAAAGAAGGAATGCTCCTCTCGATCTGATTCCTATGTCATACACTCAGCTTCTGCCATATCTGGTTCAAAATTCTCTGGTGGAGCCCAAGTCTCTCAAGCCATTGCCAGGACCTTACCCGCCTGTGTACAATTCTAATGTTCAATGTGGATATCATGCTGGGTCGATAGGGCATTCAACTGATGATTGCAAAGCTTTCCAATCCAAAGTACAATAACTTATCGACAAGAAGTACATGTCCTTTCCAGAAGGACACTTGGTTGTGTACGTCAACTTCTCGCCTGAATGAGTTTGAAGACTTCAAGGGGCATCTCCTAAACCCAGTGGTTCAGACAGGAAGACATTCTCCTTGGAACTGGAAATCATTGGATCGCTTTTATTATTTGCATTTGTAGTTTCTTTCTTGTTAAATGCTACTTGTTTTTTAAACATTATTGTTTTGAATGGTAATATTAATGAAGTGATCATGCATTTTCTGAATTAATCATTCGCTCATTTTTCTTCACTTATATAAAAAATTAAAAAATGCATCCATATACCTCTCGTCCACTTTCTTTACCAAACTGTTGTTTTAGCAAAGATTCGAGGGGGGCATGGATATTGTTCAGTTAATCTGACTACGCATTTGATGATACATCCCGTCTGTGGACCAGCCTTATGCTATTCTTCGTACACATCCTGACATGTCGAAAGAACCATGCAAAATTCAAAAGTTATGGTGGTTGTTCTTCAATGATCATTGACTTGGCAGTCACAATCCTTTTAAAAAAATCAAAAAAAGAAAAAAGAAAAAGCCCGCTAAGTCGAACACCCGAAGAGGCGACTTAGGCAAAAATTAGGGCAATCTCGGTGAACTTGAAAAACAAAATCAGTCCAGGAAAATTTAGATCAAGCAAAAAAGGTCCTCAAACCCTCAAGCAAAGCAAAGCAATATTCAGTAACCACTGTGTCCAAAATTAAAAGGTCATTGACATACATAACAAAATAGAAATAAGGTGACTGTCATTTCAAGTGAATCTTGAATCCTCTACATTTTCACATTGTCGAACTCTATTTGAAGACGAATGTGTGTCGAATTAATTGAACATAGGACTGGAGACCATCACGAAGAAAGGGTGGGTACAAAATAAATTTTGAGCCTTATATCCTTTGTTTCATAAACCGTGAACCAGACCACGTTACAACCCTTAAAAGACCTAATTGAGGTGGGGTTTGTTCTAGAAAGTATACCATAGCAAGGTTGCGTAAAATGACTCCTAGAGATTTGCTATTCTTCTTGCTATATCTTTCACTAGCTAAATCAACAATGTGTTTGGGCTAATGGTCCATTCGTCACACACTATCACATCATTCCAATAATGCTTGATTTTTTTCAAAATTTGCATGAGCATTGCATTAAAATTACCATTTGCGAATAAACAGTTTTAATTGCAAGTCATCACTTGACATCAACGAAATCCCAACAAATGAGGAATCGAAGAAGACTTGATCATTCATCAAAGTGGATCAGAATCAAGATTGTCTTAAAATTATGTGGATCAGAGGCATTGGCATCCAATGATTATGGAATCAGTCTAGTCTAAAGTAAGTCCCTCAAGCATCAGTTGATTATGGGGAAAATCATTAAAGAGTCGGTTGATCAGGAATGAATCATCTTAAAACCCTACCCATCAGGGGCAGGCTACCTAGAGGATCTTTTGATTAAGAGTAAATCCCTTCAATACTTAATCACCATAAGTTAAGTCGCTTCAACGCTCATTCTAGGGCAGGCTACCTAAAGAGTACATCGAAGCCAATCACTCCAAGAGCTAGTTAATCAAGGAATAATCCTTTCATTACTTAAAATTATGGGACAAACCATCTTGAGTTCATCTCATGGTACAACTGTTTCCAACTTCCTTTCACGACTTGGAATTCTGGGGCAAGTCATCTAGAGATCATCTCATGGTACAATTGCTTCCAATTTCCTTTCAAGGAAAAATTCTTTAAAGACCCAGACTGGGGCATGGTGAGCCACAGAGGAGCAAGACATCTCCATGCTTTCAAGCAATTCAAGCAAACTTCGTCGACAACCTTTGAGTTCAAGACGAGTGTCGGGGAATTATGCTATCACCCTACCAAATAACCTTTTGCCTTCTAACAGAAAATAAGCCTTGTTGCAAAGGAAAAATTTCCTTCCATTACCCTATACTGGGGCATTTTTAAAAACCTTCATATCATTGCATAAATCATTCGCATGCATTAGTCATGTCGCTTCGCTCATGCGTAGAGCCATGCATATTATGTCATTCATTGGGCCTAATCCCACAATATGAATTTGACATCTCAAAGCCTTGTAACACAAGATTTGACACCAAAGTCCAACACAACTTGGCAATTCAAAGTCCAATTCCCGTCTGGCAAACCTTTTGAAATTCCAGTTCCCATATGGAAAACCATCCTAAAGTCCAGTTCCCGTCTGGTAAACCTTTTTAAAAGTCCAAGTTCCCGTCTGGAAAATCCTTTCAAAGTCCAATTCCCGTCTGGAAAATCATTTCAAAGTCCAATTCCCTTCTGGAAAATACTTTTTCCCACCAGTTCGCATCTGGTAGATTATCCCAACAGTCAGTTCCCGTCTGACAAACAAAAAATTTCACCAGTTCTCGTCTGATAATCTACCCTTAAAATCCAGTTCTCGTCTGGAAGTTCACCCTTAAAGTCCAATTCTTATTGGCAACTACCTAAATGTCCACCCATGTTGGCACCTTCATAATTCCCAAGTCCAATCTTCATTGTCAACCACCAAAGTCCACTATGTTGTCATCCTCATAAAACTTGAAGTCCAATCCATATTGGAAACCAGAAAAACCAAAAGTCTTATTTCATTTGGCAATTCCCAAATCCAATCCCTATTGACACCCAAAAGGATTTCACCCTCAAAAGGGAGACATATTCCAGACATACTTCATCATTTGCATTTTCTTTTGCGTGATATGCAACATGCATAACATTTCTGCCAAGCAGAAATGGCATCAAACACAATCATATCAATCATTAGCATCTCTATGCATGGCCTCTTTGTCAATAAACTTTACCAACCAGTCTTGTGCATTCATATATGCATAAAACCCCCTAACAGTTGCCTCATTGTATGCATCTCCATGCATCATGCAATGCATGACATATCCACCCAAGTGCAACATCATATCATAACAAGATCCAGGATTAATCAGCAAGCATCCCGGCCAGTCCTCCTTCAAAGTCAGTTGTATTCCTCTGAAAAAGAGTTGATATTCCGGACATGCTCATGGAATTTCTACCCCCCAACGATTCATTCTTCAACCTTACAGTTGATAATGATAATCCCCAGCATTTTTGCTCTTGTTGCTCCCCAAGCAGAGGTTATCCTAAAAAAATGTTTCTTGTGAACTTTCCCCTACAAAGTTTTATTGACCCTTTTCCTTCAAAAAGAATCTTGCTTAAAACTGTTTCCACCAACAGATTTAATGCCCGAGATACTGCTTTGGCATCCTTGGAGAACCTTAATCCATAAGGTATTGTTCCAAGTTGGCCCAAAGAATTTCATGTTTTGGTTGAGATATTGTTCTTGTATCCCTGAAGAGCCTTAATTCATAAGGTATTGCTTCACATGATCGGAAAGTCTCATACCTTTATCGAGATACTGCTCTATTATTCCCAAAGAGCCTTAATCCATAAGGTACTGCTTTGTGTAATTTAGAGAATCTCATTTGTTGAGACATTGTTTGGTTTCTTCGAAGAACCTTGGTCCATAAGGTACTGCTTCATATGATCCAGACAGTCTCATGCCGTTTGCCGAGATACTGTTCTAGCATCCTTGAAGAGCTTTAATTAATAAGGTACTGCTTCATATGGTCTAGGAAATCTCATGATCATGTTTGAGATACTACTCTAGTACCCTTGGAGAGTCTTAGATTAAGAGATTGTTCCCTTTAGTTGGAATATCTCGGTCGATAAGATGCTGCTTCATTGGTTTAGAGAATTTTGTTTTTCCCCTCTTGCCGAAATTTTGCTCTGAATATCCCTGGAGAGCCTTAACTAATAAGGTACTGCTTCATGCGATATAGAGAACATCTTATCTTTATTAAGCTACTCTAAAGGTACCGAAGAGTCTTAGGTCATAAGATACTGCTTCGTGCGACCTAGAGATTTCATTTGTTGAGGAGATACTACTTTGACAATCAAAAGAACCTCATGTTGTTTTATTCTTCTTGCATCATGTTATTTCCTTTTACCTTTGAATTTTTTTCTCCTTGGTAGAAAAATTTCAGGGTTTTCTTGTATCTAATTGACTTTTACCCTAAAAAACGAACTTCATGCAAAAGCTCATTTTCTCGGGTTCAAGGCAATTAAATAGGGGCATCTGTTATACCTCAAATTTGTCCCACCTTTCTCATTTTTCTTTCTGGAGGATCATCTAGCCTTTGGCCATGACCCTTTGAGGATTAGGTAATAGGATATTGCGTGCATGCTCATTATGACTGACCAGTTTGTGCAGGTGCATTAATTTTAAGTGGAGGTGGTACTTATTCTCACAGTCAAGTAATTCAAGACATGACCAATTAATTTTGATTCAAAGTGCTCCTAAGGTTTCTATTTGATTTGAGCCCCACTGTTAGAACTCGTTCTCATATTTAGGTCATCCTTGGATCAATGATTTAAGAATATCTTGGATGGGTATTATGGCCATATTTCATTAAAGTCAAGATCGGGCTTTGGTTTCTTAGTTCAAGAGGTTCTGGGCGCATTATTCTTTAAAGAAGTTTTGACCATTATTAAGAGCTTCATGGTTACAATGTTCAAGGTGCCATTTCAAAATACAAATTCAAGTGCATCATTCACCAATTCAAACTCACTTCAAGTAACCAAGGCAAAGTACAAGTCACAAATAATAAGGTTAAGATCATTCAAGTGGATTCAAGTGGATCATGTGAGTTGCATTTTGATTTTGGATTTACAAGAGCCATTGTGGCCAAAAATAGAAGGTTGTGTTTGATTAATTGACATGTTGATGGAATATCTTCCAATGCATTAAGGTTCATTCAAGAGATTCAAGCTCCTGATTAAAGTTTGTTTTGCTCAAAATCAACACGAGGTTAAAACACAAAAATTGAAGGAAGCTCATTTAAGGTCAAGCCATACAAATCTATTTTATTACAAAATCATCAAGGTTCACATTTTCAAATGTTCCACTACAAGACATTACATAAAATCCAAGTCTTTACACAAAAAAACACATTTTTGACCAAAGTCAACTAAACACAATCCTAAACCCTAAGCTTCTCAATTTCTTCCTCCACAAGCCATTTTATTTTGATCTTCAAATTGCTCCATGCCATGCTTCATTCTTCCTGATCCTATTCCCACAAAGCCTAAACCATTTGCTCATAATTAGAAAAAACAAGACAATGGTTCCCGGCTATTTCCTGATATAGTTGCACATGAGGAAAACAAAATAGATAGGAGTGAAAAAAAACTTGAAATGGCTTTTGAGAACATACTTGGGAAATCTACCAGCTTTGCTATTGTTGATGAGTCTCATATGTTGTTGGGTATTATATGTGATTTAACAACACATGCATGTTGTTCTGCATTTATGTGCTTGGTTAACAAAAACACATGCTTTGTCTATGAAATATCTGGAAAATGCAGGCATGGCCGCTTTTTTAGTTTTCCAAGGAATTGTTTTTTCCTAGATATGGCATTTTCTTGAAGATCCTCAAACATTACAAACAGCTATGGAGTTGGAGATACAAACGTTAAGCGCTGCGAAATCAGAGGAAAGGACAGTAAGTGTGTTATCAAAGGAGAAAGAAAAGAAAAATCAAAAGCATCGAGTACTGAGGCTACAAATGAATGGCTCTAAATATTTGAAAGCAAGTCACATGATGGATTGGCCAACATAAAGAGGAAAGATCAAAGCCCGATCAAACACGATATTGGCAAGTTTCAATCACACAAGACCGGTTACGATTTTGGCAACAATATCAAGAGTTCATCAAATTCCCAAATAAAATCAAACATTTTCAATTTAAACATGGAAGGCAATCACAAGATTAGAGGGGAAAGAATCACAATTTCTTCATTCCAAAACAAGTCTCAAACACATTTATCACATTTCCAAAAAATTTCTCAAACATAATCAAACATTCATGGACAGAAATTACAATCCATGATAGTTTCCAAAACAGAATCGGGACAGCAATCAACAACGTTAATTTTGAGATCAGTGTTTTAATGTCGCAAAGCCTATAAATAGGCTTCTCCTCATTCACAAAGGAAACGGATTCGAGGGCAATGATCACATACACACCAACACACAAACACGGGCAAAGACTCACACAAAGCAGGACACCATTATCACAAATATACATGCATAACAACACACATCAGTGAGCAGAGAACAAATTGAAGCATACGCACGAGATACACATCACATACACACGTACGACAGGCGAAACACGGATTGGAAAACAATGGCTCGCAACAACGGTAGCACCAAACCACAGGCCTATGTTTTCTTGTTACCAGTCCTTATTTCAATTGCTGCACCCCTTTGCCTTTCACTAATTCTTGTTTCTAGTTTGATTAATATGTTGCATTTTGATTAATTTATATCGTGAGGATTTTGGTTAATTTTTTATTATTTCGGTTTGTTTATTATTTACGATGATTCTATTTAATATTTACACGTTCGCTTTGATAACTATTATAGTCATTTGAATTAATTTTCTTGTATTGGTTTGGGTAAATTTTCTTATGATTGCTATAGCTTATTCCTCGTGATTGTTTCAAATTCTCTTTTGGTCAATCTAGATAACTCTAAATTTTCTGGCCTTTTCTTGAATTAATTAGAGTCTTAGTGCTTGTTTAATTGGGATTAAAGCTTAATACTAGTCTTGACTAATTCTAAATATTAATCTTGTTTATTCCTTGAGGTATACTTGCAAACATTTCCCTAACGTATACTTATGAATATTTTTGTGATACTTGTTAACTAATCTTGATATGTGTTTTTGATCCATACATTCCCTTAAGGCATTCCCTCAAGTGATTAAATTCCATCATGGTCACTTAGCATTTGAATCAAACATTAGGATCAATCTGTTGCATGATAACATTATGGTAGCTCTCCTCAAATCCTAATATCAGGTCCATAATATTAGGATAGATTTTCCTTTTTACTTAATTCAAAAATCTTTTCTTAAAAAGCACAAAAAAAATACTTAAATAATACGATGCGTATTACGCGCCATGAGCCTTAAATACATGGGAAAAGATGAGCGGGAGTTTTACTCACCTCTTCTTAGGGTATTTCGTACGTGAGACATTTAGATCATTTGTACGAAATATTTGCTCCTATTGTCATAGACTTTAGTGTGATACATATCTCTAACTTTTTTCCAAACCCTAATAAAACACCTCACAAATTCAAATCTTTTTGCCTTTGGGATTTTCCTCCTTTAAAACCTTTTTAAAAAGGGCATTCTACTCAGCATCCTCCATAAAAAAGACACAACAAATCAAACTTTTTCAACGCGAACTACGGAGTATTGATTCCCTCTGGGATACGTAGGCACTGGGTTGCAAAATTCAGACGAACTCAATAATAAAAAACATTTTGTTTTCCCCAAGTAATAATCCATTTTCCCCTTAGCAAGCTTTGAGATATCATATACCCTTTCATGCCTAGACAACTTAGATAGTTCACATCGTGTACGATGGATGTAGGGGGTGCTAGTATCTTCCCCTTACATAACCGACTTCCGAACCCAATATGGTTGCGAGGACCATACCCTATCCTTTCACCCGTGGGTTTTCTTGATGTTTTTCCTTTTCCCTCATGGGAATAAATAAAGTTCGGTGGTGAATCTCATAAGTCCATCAGTGATCGTGCAACCCTTGTTTTGCGCATCGCGAATATCGTATTTTTCGAGGTACGACAGATGGCGACTCTGCTGGGGACTGGTTTTCTCAAATAACATGTCATTTATTCTCTTGCAATTTTTGTTCATTTGTGAATCTCTTTAGTTCGTAACTAATGTGAGGAACATTTCCATTGTTTACTAAATTGCATGGAGACCAACTTTCTTGTTTAACTCGTTTGAATTATATTTAATCTTGTATTTGTGTTGATTTGTATGATATCACTAAAATGATCAAGGCGTTTTGTTTGATTTTGAGTACAACCACTTGACCAAATAGTGAGTCTATCTTGTGAGTGAGTGAGAATTTGCTTACCCCCTTTGAGCCTCTGTTAGAATCCATGTTAGTGTTGAGCTCATTTTTGTATGGATTAATCTAATATTTTTCTTGAACCATAACTGTAACGCCCCGATTTGTCAGTTTTATTTAATCGAGTCAATTTAATTATTTTCGTTTTTATATTATTTTATTCTTGACTTTTATTTTATAATATATTATTTTTCGTCGTTATTATGTTTGATCGCGTTTTGAGAGCGTTTGGGAGATATTTGAGCGAAAGGGTAAAATGGTCTTTTAAAGGGGTAGATATTTTTAGAAAAATAAGATATTTTTCTTTTCTTGGAATATTTATATATAGAAAGATAGAGATAAGAGAGATATTTTATGAGATTGAGAGAAAGAAGAGAAAAACAAACAGAAAAGAGAAAAGAGAGGAAAAAGAAGAAAGAAGTGGAAAATTGATCAACAAAGCTTGGAATCTTCGATTAATCGGGTAAGGGTGTGAAATATTGTTATCCTAACTTTGTGTATGATTATGTATGTGTTTTGTGTGGATGTTTTGGTTGGTTTTCCATATTTTCCCGTTTAGGTCGAATTGTAGGAAATCGATAGAAATCGATGTTTTCACGGATGAATTTCGAAATAAATTGCGTAGATTAGTCGTATGAGGTTAGGCCGAGATTATAGAAACTCGTTTGGTTGAAATCGGTTGATATTGTGAGTTTTGACATTTTTGGGTTTTGAGAATGTGAGATTTTGGTGAAAATCGAACGTCGTAGAATTATCGTTTTATGGTCCTAAAACGTTGATATATATATGGTAAGGATTACTGTGTATTTGTTTCGTATCATAGAATTGAATCGGTCGGATTTTTGGGAAAAATAGCCGAAATCCGTAGCAGCCCGCAGGGCATTTTGTGGTTTTTGGTAAAACTTCGGAAATTCATATCTCTTGAACCGTAAGTCGGTTTTGACCCCCGTTCGAAGCGTTGGAAAGCTAATGAGATGTTCTTTCTAGGAAAAATGGTTTTGAGGTCTGAACCTGGTCCAATCGGAACAGTATTTTCGAAACGTTTCGTTGTGTCCGGCCTCCGGTTTATGTTTTTGCGTTATTTTGAAAATCCATATCTTTTGCGTTGTTTATCCGATTGAGGTGTTCTTTATATGGATGTGAAGCTAAAAATATGTTCTATGATTTGGTGAAGAAAAATATTATTTTTAGCCGACTTTTAACCTACTTTTCCGGTAAACCGTAAATCGAATTGTTTGGTTATTTGTGAAAACGTTCGGTTGCCGTTTGGCACAATTGATGTGAATGTATGTGGATTGTGTGTGATGAATGCATGACTATATTGTGAATATGTATGCATGTCAAGAGTGTCATGAGTCATGTTGTATGTGAAGCATCATGGTGTGCATTCTTGTGTTGTGTGATTCTAATGAGAATCCGCTGTAACGTCGTGTGCCCGTGTGGGGTGTGAGCGACGGTTTGATTCCAGAGGGAATCTGCTATAACATCGTGAGCCTTAAAAATAAGAGGACTGAAAGCGATTTGATATATCGTGAGCCTTAAAAATAAGAGGACCGAAAGCGATGGTTATAGACGATCGTGAGCCTTATACAAAGAGGACCGAAAGCGATCGGATTGTGAGCCTTATACAAAGAGGACCGAAAGCAATCCATAAACGTCGTGAGCCTTATACAAAGAGGACCGAAAGCGACGGGGAACATCGTATGCCCGACGGGGAGTTACATTGGTAACGAGCGATGGTTCCAATAAGTTCTTCAATTGAACTTGAGATGAAATGAGTCGGTACCGCATTGCATTTGCATAGAGTCGTGAGTCGGTCTCTATAATTTGCATTGGTCATCTTTGTATATGTGCATTGATGAATGAACATGAATATATGTGTTTATGTTGAATGAATGGTGAGGAATTGAGATGTATTGGTGATACATGTATTTGAGCATGAATGAATATGCCTATGTGAAGGATGCGTTAATTACGGATTGTTATGCCGTGTATTTGATTTATGGTATATGCTTGGTGTTATATGTATATATACATGCACAGCGATAAGTTGTGGTGAGAATGTGGTATATGTGTATTATATGTTGAGATATATAATTATATGCAACGTTATTATGATAATATTTCTCACCCTTCTGCTGGAATATGCTTTTTATGGCATAGTGCAGATTGCCAGCTTTAGAGGCGTGGAGGCAAGTGGAAGAGTTAGATCTTCGTCTTTGCTTAGGTCTTGGTGTCTTCTCTGATACGTAGCACGGGAGTCGGGGAAACGATTATTTTATTTATGTATATAATTGTTGAATATATTTGGTATTACCTTTATATGGAAAAGTTTCCCAATTGCGGGTAACCTATTTTATGCTATGTATCAAATTTATGAGCAGGGAGTGTGTATTCTTATTTTAAAATGTGGCATCCTTGTTTCTGTCGGAAAAATAAATTTTTAGTTACTCTGATTTTATTTATGTATTATTTATTCGCAATGGGAATTGGGGTGTTACAATAACCATGATTTGTGGTTGAATTTTTTTCCCTTGCCTAATAGGTTAGGAGCATTCATATTACATGATTGGTTGGCATTCAAGTTGGGGAGAAGAAAAGGTGGGTTGCTATGTGGTTGAGAAAGAAAAAGAAAAATTGTAAAAGAAAAGAAAGAAAAAAAAAAGAAAAAAGACTTAAAAAAGAAAAAAAATAGAATAACCCTGTGCTAATAAGTTATGTGGATTGGTGTTACAATTTGGAAAAGAGAAAAAGGTGAAGGAAATTTGTGAATGCGTGAGAAAATGAGAAGTGATCATTCTCACTGGATTAAACAAGATTTTGTTTCATTTACCTTGAGAAAAACAATTATTTGTTACTCAAGCCACACTACAACCCTTTAAAGCCCTTGTGATTTTTGTTTTTATACTTTCAATATGAGTTTTTTTTAGATGAATGTATAATTTGAATTGATGTTAGCTAGATTGTTGTGTGTGAGTTTGTCCCTTATGTTTGTTTTTCATCCCTTGACGAAGTTGTGTGTTAGGTGTGATTCATTCTTGAACATATTTATTGCTTTAGAATTTTTGACATGTGTTTTGTGCTTAGACTTTGCTTCATAGTCTTGATGTCGTTGTAGATTAGTGGTAAGCATTGCTTTACTTCTACTTTTGAAAATTGAACCATACATTTGTTTGCGTTTGTAAATACTTGTTGATCATGATTCTTGACAATTACATTTGTTTTCTCGGGTTGATTAATTCTTGTTTGAGGACAAACAAGTTTAAGTTGGGGAGAGTTTGTTGAGTGCTAAATTGTTGTTATTTTGAGTGTGAATAATTAGCACTCAACGACTTCATTTGTTTGTTTTTGTTAACAATCCCAATTTTTGTGTATATTTTGTATAGTTTACATACCGTTGTATATATTGCATTATTGTGTACATATCATTGAGTTTGATAGTTTTTCATCTGTTTTTATAGGTAATAATGCATGGTTGAAGTATGGATCCATTTGAGCCAAGAAGGATGCTTCAAGATGCAGGATTTTGGAAATAAAACCTGTCATTTGCGCTTAGCAGGAATTGTAGCGAGCTATAGGGTTGTTGGGCAGAAGCAACCATTTTTGTTTTCCAGACCGCACTGATAACACTATTTTAGTGTGTCATGATGATCCATTTTCTCTTAGTAATTAAGTTAGGTTTAATTAGATTTATTTATATTTCACTTGTTTGAATATGTCTTTGCCTTTAGTGCACTAGTTGCACCTTTTATGGTTTATTGTGTGTTTTTTTCTTAAAGAAAATCTGATAAAGGCAAGCTGAGGCATGACACCTCAAGACACAGTCTGGAGCAGAATGAGGATAAGAGGAAGGAAGATGTTAAGTCTTGTTAATTGCAAATTCACCAAGAGCTTGGAAGAATGTCTATCACTAGGGCATACGTGGCAGAGGTTCATGCCAAGAAGGAGCTAGAGCATCAACATAAGATCAAAGAAGCTAGAGGATAAAAGGTGGTACAGTGGGGACCACGCCTGCAAAAGCGCATCCTGCACCCAGCCACCCACCGTCTGCTCTGCGCCACTACCTGCTGCAGCAGCCTGCCAATAACGCCTTGTCCCAATGCTGTTTGTACTTGGTAGCTTGTTCACGAAGGGAGAAGGGACAACTAGAATTAGTGATTTGATATGGGTTGAACCTTATTTTCATCAAAAGCTCATGATCCAAGACCCATCAACTTCCACTCTCATTCTCAAAGTCTATAAAAGCAAGCCATGTTCAGCAATGAAGAGAGAGACCACATGCCAGAAATCACACACTCATATTTTCTGTTTTAGTTTAGTTTAGTTACTTTGAGGATTAAGACGATTAGAGAGTTTTCTCCTTCTCATCTAATTATGTATTCACTGCTTGGAACTGTCGTGACTGCGGAGGTCTAATGTTGTTTACCCAACGCAAAGGATCTTCAAGTTATTACTAGGTTGTCATTTCTTTTACACATTTTGCTAAGAATATGTCATCTTGTAGTTTCATTCCAGTAGCTTGTACTCAACTCATTATGAGCTAAACTAGTATTTGATGAGTAAAGTGAAGTTAATATAAAGTTGTTTTCATGTTGAAATGATGTGTTGAAGAGTGTCTTATTTTTTTATGTGTTTTTATTCTATACACCTGCTTCTTAGAATGATCAACTTAGAAAAAGGTACAAGTATGTTGTTGAGAGAGATCCAATACATGCTAATTTCATAAAAAAAGTGGTTAATAAAGTAGGATAGAGATATTTACTTAATTCAACTTGCTTAGAGGTAAGAAGTTGAGACCATAAAGATTTTTCAGAATTAAAACCAGACACATTTTAGGGTTATAAGTGAGGCTTAGAGATTTGTTCCCTTGCCCTAGTTATGCATGCTTAGATGTTGTAGAAATACACCATTAGATCACATTTTGACCTTTTGAGGCATGACACTTCATATCATGGATACCTCTTAGCAACAATATATTAATGGATCCTCGCTCACTAATCACTCTCTCTGATATCTTATCCTTTCTTATTTAGTGTTTAGTTTGTAGTGTGAATTTCTCGCTGTTACCATTATTATTATTTTGTTACCTTGCTCATACTAGTTTTAAATAAGAATTGAATACCTTAAAGTTCAAAGCTACCTTAAAACCACTCCCTGTGGGTACGATCTCTTATTTCATTACTTGCTGCAATCAAACATACATGTATACTTGCATGTGACACCTTTGCTTTTAAATAAATCATTTAGAGTAAACATTTAGAAAAATAAACAAGTTTTTGGCGCCGTTGCCGGGGAGTGGAAGATATAATTTGAACTAATGTATTTGTTATTTTTGTTTAAAATTTGTATTTGAGCCTTTAACGTTTTTGCTGTGATTTGGTGTTACGACAGGTTTAAGCTATTGCAGGTACAGGTCGTTACAACCAGCTTACAGTGGTTATCCTGAACCTGAAATAATTCTAAGAGCACGAAGGAGATTTTTGCATTCTCAACAACTATCTGGAAATCCGTCAACATCAGCTGTGGCTGAACCAGAGGAAGAAGTACACGTGGAGACAGACGAAGAAACTTCGTCATCCTCAGACGAGACACAACCAGAAGCTGTCATGACGAAGCAAGACATCATTGGTATTGCCAATGACCAGGTGCACAACATTAGGGAGTATGTTGTCTTTGATCCAGCTGCCATGAGCACTGGTATTGTTAGACCGAAGATCACTGCACCACAGTTTGAGTTTAAACCTATGATGTTCCAAATGCTGCAAACCACTGGTCAATACTCAGGCTCTCCTTATTCTCTACGAGATAGAGCCAAAAGTTGGCTAAATTCCTTGGAACCAAATTCCATTACCACATGGAATACCTTGGCAGAAAAATTTCTGGCAAAATACTTCCCCCTTCTAAGAATGCAAAGATGAGATATGAGATTACTTCATTTAGGCAAGGAGATGATGAATTGTTGTTTGATGCTTGGGAAAGATTTAAAGAGTTACTAAAACAATGCCCTCATCATGGGATCCCCATCTGCATTCAACTTAAGACTTTCTATAATGGATTAATTCCATCTTCAAGGAACATGCTAGATGCATCTAGTGATGGAGCTCTTTTATCTAAATCTTATGAAGAGGCTACAAGTTAATTGAGAGCATTACAGCCAACACGTACCAATGGCCTGTCACTAGGGCTACTGCAAACTCAACTCACAAAAAACCTGCTGGAGGACCCCATCTGTTTGAAGAATGTTCTTTAAATCATGTTTCAGTAAACTATGTTAGCAACAACAACAATAGATACAACAACCCTTACAACAACACATACAATCTAGGGTGGCGCAACCATCCAAATTTTTCTTGGAGTAATGATCAAATTCAACCGAAGCCTCAAGCAACACCAACACCACAAGCTCCTCCTGGGTTTTCTACTCCTAACTATGTTGGGGGGAATCATGGAAACAACTAGTTGGAGAATGTTTTGAAGTCTTTTATTCAAGAAGCAAAGAATCAGTTTCAAGCACAAGGAGTAAGTATCAAGAACTTGGAGAATCAAGTAGGTCAAATAGCTACTGCTTTGAGTTCAAGGAACATGGGAACTCTCCCAAGTTTTACTGAAACTCCAACTATATCTCCTGGAGTAAAGAATGTTGAAACATGTCAAGCCATCAAGCTGAGAAGTGGGAAAGAAGTTGAAGAATCCGTCTCGAAGGACAAAGAGACAAGTACAGAATTGCCAGAGCCAGACAATTCTGGGACGAAAGGAAACACTGATGGAGAACCGTCTCAATATCAGAAGCAGAATGAAGAGGTTACTAATGCAGATTTGACCCCTCAAGAAACGCAGGAGGTCACGACTGACACCTGGAAGAAGCCAAAGTTTATTCAAGAGAGGCCACCCCCACCTTTTCCACAAAGGATTAGGAAGGCCAAGGAAGAACAATAATTTGGAAAGTTCATGGAGATTCTGAAGCAGCTTCACATCAACATACCATTGATTGAATCCATTCAACAGATGCCAAATTACTCAAAGTTCATGAAGGATGTGTTCACCAAGAGAAAAAGGGTAGGAGAATTTGCCACGGCTGTACTCACTCAAGAGTGTAGTCAGTTGGTGCAAGGCAAGCTTCCACCTAAATTAAAAGATCCTAGGAGTTTCACTATTCCATGCACCATTAGAAATAATTTCTGTGGAAAAGCTCTGTGTGATCTTGGGGCCAGCATTAATCTTATGCCCTTATCCATCTTTAAGAAGTTAGGGATAGGAGCTGCCAGACCTATAACTATCACCTTGCAACTGGCAGATAGGAGTATTTGTTACCCCAAGGAAAGATAGAAGATGTGTTAGTAAGGGTTTACAAATTTGTCTTCCCTGCTGATTTCATTATCATGGATTTTGATGTTGATGAAGAAACCCCTATATTGTTAGGAAGACCATTCCTAGCAATGGGTAGAACTTTGATTGACGTGGAAAGAGGAGAACTCGCCATGAGAGTCAATGGACAGCAAGTAGTATTTAATGTACTCAATGCTTTACAGTATCCTGAAGAAGATGTAGCTGACTGTTCCATGATATCCAGCTGGGAAGGTATAATTCATAAAAACCTTCTCAAGAAGCTAGGGAAATTAAAAGAAGAAAAAGAGCCACAAGGTGGAATCATTTATGTTTCAATGAAGAAGCATGAGGAAGAAATTATGGAAGCAATATAATCAATAGCTGTTGGTCACAAGCAGCATCTACCTTCCATAGAAGAACCTCCTGAACTGGAACTGAAACAACTGCTTGAGCACCTGCAATATACTTATCTAGAGGCAGGATAAAAGTTGTCAGTCATCATTACTACAAATTTGAAAGAAGAGCAGAATGAGCAATTAATAACATTATTAAGGAAGCACAAAAAGGCAATTGCTTGGAAGATCTCAGACATAAAGGGGATCAGTCCAACACTTTGCATGCATAGAATTCTATTAGAAGAAAATGATAAGAATAACATTGAAAGTCAAAGAAGGTTGAATCTAATTATGAAGGAAGTTATCAAGAAGGAAATTATTAGGTGGTTGGATGCTGGAATTATCTACTCTATCTCTGATAGTGTGTGGGTAAGTCTCATTCAATGTGTTCCAAAGAAAGGAGGCATGACTGTGACTGTCAACGAGAAGAATGAACTAATCCCCACAAGAACAGTTTTCGGTTGGAGAATTTGTATGGACTACAGAAAGCTGAACAAAGCGACAAGGAAGGATCATTTCCCCCTCCCTTTCATTGATCAGATGCTAGACAGATTGGCTGGAAAAGAATACTATTATTTCTTAGATGGATACTCGGGGTAGAATCAAATTTCCATAGCCCTGGAAGACCAAGAAAAGACAAATTCACTTGCCCTTATGGCACTTTTACTTTCAGAAGAATGATGTTTGGACTGTGTAATGCTCCAGCCACCTTCCAATGCTGCATGATGGCCATATTTTCAGATATCATTGAAAATTCCATGGAAGTATTCATGGATGACTTCTCTAATTTTAAAGAATTATTCAAGAAGTGCTTGGAGAATTTAGATCTAGTATTTGCTAGATGTGAAGAGAATAATTTGGTCCTTAATTGGGAGAAGTGCCATTTTATGGTAAAAGAGAGAATCGTTCTTGGGCACAAAATCTCCAAGAAGGGTTTAGAGGTAGATCAAGAAAAAGTGAAGGTAATAGAAAAATTACCACCCCCTGTGAACATAAAAGGAATCAGAAGTTTTCTAGGGCATGCTGGCTTTTACAGAAGATTCATCGAAGATTTTTCAAAAATTACCAAACCTCTGTGCCAGCTGCTGCAGTATGACGTGTCATACATTTTCAGTCAGGAATGATTGGATTCTTTTAATCTGTTGAAGAAGGCCCCCATCTCTGCACCCATTGTGAAAACTCCTGACTAGTCAAAACCCTTTGAGTTAATGTGTGATGCAAGTGACTTTGCTATTGGAGTTGTACTAGGTCAAAGGTTGTTCGCACGCGATTCTCGCCCGAACAACCGCTGGCCTCCTATCGTAGGTTTACTCGCGGGATCGGCCATAGAATCCCAGAACAATTTGGCTCAAGTGTAAGTCTTGTTGATATGATGGCTTTTAGTTTAGAGGAGTTATAAGAAACTTGAACAAATAAAAGGGTTGTGAATTGATGAACAAAACAAAGTGAAAAACAGACAAGTAAATGACAAGATAACTTAAACTTTGGTCATATAAATTGCATTAAAATAAAAAGTATGGACGCTATAATACATTTCTGCGGGAGTAAACTCGTTTCTCTTAATTCTTGGTACTTTGAGTGTTTTCCCTTTTGCAATGTTATAAATGCGACCTCCAAAATGGAAATAAATATTGCTTTAAATAGGCTGAAAAATAATTGTTCGTCTCCCAAGATTTGCCTTGGCTGTGACACGTGTCACCCCACTATCTTTCTAACTTCCCACGTTCTTGGATTTCAAGTTTTCCACCCCCAAAAAACTTATCAGTTTTGTGTTGGTTTCATGGGCCACCAATTGACACATTTCGACGGCCTTGCCTCTAGATCTCCTTCTGACGTACCCTTCGCCTGTGTCGACCCATCTTTGGTTTCCTCACCATCCTTTCTCCTGGCATCAACCCGCTTGCTTGGCTTTTTCACCATTTCTTCATTTATTATGTTGGTTGAAATCTCCTGGCTAACAAATTGCCCCGCCCCAAAAGGCCAGTTTCGACTGAGCATTGCGTCGATTGAGAAAACCGGCGTTTTGATTCCCTACGAGATTTCGACGACACTTTGGTTTCGACCCAATAACCAACGTTATGTCTTCTGTCGAATCTTAGCCACGTGTCACTCGCATTCTGATGTGATGATGGTACATTTTTGCGCCACGATTTCCAAGAAACATCATGATGGCTAGTCTCGTCCTAAGTTATGGGTCTCGAAACCACCCCCACTAACTGCAGAATTTGAACAGTTCTTGACCTTTCAGTTGCATGTATTTTCTTTATAAATACCCTCAAAACATGTCTGGTTTTCTTTTCGCCACCTTCTCACAGCTTCTTCTCCTTCCAAGTTTTCTTGTTCTCAAAAGCTTGCTCACTTTCTATTCCAATGGCTTTCTCTGCAACTGCCACTGCTTCTACTACTTACACCACCGGAAACAACCCTGTTGCCTTCGTTCTCTCTGAAAAAGAGTCACTCAGGCCTCTCCCTCAACCATCATCTGCTGATGAGGCGGTGGTGGCACACTGGCAACATCAAATGGTCATCCCCTTTATGGTGGCTGGCAAACTCCACGCTTTTCACGGTCCATATCCGAATAAAAAGCCAAATCACCAAGAACTTCAAGAGTTCTTTCCATGTTTCGCTCCCACCATACCACCAGCTTTTGAGAAAGGTGGCACCTTAGACCTCAAATTCATGGCGCCCAAAGCTAGAGTCTTTCGTTCCATGCCTACACCTGGCAATAAAGACTACATTGCTTGGCTCAACAAGGTCGAAGGCCAGCGCCGAGAACAATGGAAAACGACTAGCATCTTCGACATCATTCAGCTCTCAAAAAATGCTCACATGGTTAACCCTTGCTTACTGCTGGCGTCGATGTACTTTTGGGAAGGATCGACCAACACCTTCCACTTCCCTTGTGGCATATTCACGCCGACACTCTTCGATGTGGCGGCCATACTGGCCTTTCACCCATGGGCAAAACGTTCGACCCAACTCTGGAAATGACTCATTCTATCGACTTTGAGCGTGTTGGTTTCCAAAACTACATCGAAGATCATCACAGCAAGGGTTCTAAAGAAGTGTCTGACGAAGAACACATCGCCTTCCTGACTTTGTGGTTGTCGTATTACCTATTCTGCCCTGGCTCTTTGCAAATAGCCAAAAGTTACATCAACCTGTCGATCCAGATTCATAAAGGTCGACAAGTGTCTCTGGGTAAGCTTTTACTAGCCTCCTTTTATCACTCCCTTGGTCTATCAGCCTTGCGG
The DNA here is from genome assembly GCA_022829125.1 of Lathyrus tuberosus. Lineage (NCBI taxonomy): Eukaryota > Viridiplantae > Streptophyta > Magnoliopsida > Fabales > Fabaceae > Lathyrus > Lathyrus tuberosus. The sequence goes on from JALAZF010000018.1 coordinate 516,228, forward strand.
CTAAAACTCCTGCATGCGACTACCAAGGCTTTATACATTTATGGGCCTAATGGTTGGTACAACATTGGCTCAATGCCATCTTCGAACATCAACTGGGCTACCCTGCCTCTGCAATAATGGAACATTTAAACCAAGAGCATTCCATAGAAGGCATTCGACTCGCTCTGATGACCACCCAGGAAACCCCTAGCAAAACTCTCTTTATGAAGTATCTGAACATGTTTGTGGAAACCACGTCCTTCGTACCAGGCATGGCGCCCTTTGTGGCTCAAAAAATCAGTCCGTCATGGTTCAAGAATCCTTTCCCTGGTGTTTCCCCTAAGGCAGCAGCGCAGTCGAACTCCATATGGAGGGCATTTCTAACCCCCACCATGTTGTCCTTTCGGATTGAGACGGGGAACACAGGTTATGGGTTCATGAATTACCAGCCTAACTTGGTGGCCCGTCAATTTAGCCTGAGCCAAATGCTGCCAAAATCCTTGGTGAAACATTCTTCCGACATTGTGAGGGTTGGTCGACGGCTGAACTTGGCGGGACATAAAGCCTGTCTTAGATTTGTCAGGTCGACACAACATCTTGAGTTGCCTGTCTTTGTGTTCCAACCATCCTTCTTTACCACAGAAGACTTCGACGTCTGGTGGTTAGAATACCAGAATCAAATTTTCCCACATGACCTTTTTCCTGGAAAACGTGGTCGACACTTTTGCCACTCTTGCTGGCGAGGTTCCCAATCTGATAGTTATTGTGCCTGTCGAAGAGACCCAAGACGCTGATGCTACAGAAGACCCACCAAAGAAGGTAACCCCTGAATTTTCTCATCTTTATTTCATTAGTCACTTGTAGCTAATCATTTGTGTTTATTTCCCAGGGTCAAAAACGGGAACCAGTTGCTGCATCGACTTCCACCAGGGCTGCAAAGAAATCAAAAACCCTGAAACCACAGGTATAACCTGTTTCAATGTTCCTTTGCATCTGTTTCTGCATGTTATCTGACTTTGTTATTTGCTAGGCTTATGAAAAAATATCATCTCCTGAGGGGGACGTGTCGGATGAAAGTACCCAATCCCGGATCTTTCCTACTGAAGCCCCAACATCCCCTCCAGCTACTCCGTTGGTGAAGAAGAAGAGGGCCCTAATTAAGAAAACACCCTCAAAGACGGTTGCTTCGACCGTCAAGCCTGTTGTTCCCAGAAACCTTGCTGAAGTCTTTGAGCCTGTCGAGGGTGAAGCACCCCCTCCAAAACAATCTGCTGAGGTATTCATCATCCTTGCTCTATTACTTCATATGGTACTTGGACATCTTCTCACTGAAACTTTTCTTGCAGGAAATTGTGGCCGCTTCGACCACTGCTGCAACGGATGATATTGCAACGGCCGCCACTGTCAATCCACCTGAGACAACAACCGTGTTTAGTCCTTAAATAGTCGACGAGTTTTAAATGACCTCGACAGAAGAGGATCTAGTTAAGAAAACGCCACCAATTCAACACACCACCACTGAGGCTAGGAAGGATGGCGCAACCACTGGTGATAATGACAATCCTTCGACAACGGCTACTACTGCTGAAGTCGATGTGAACCCTAAAGCTTCTGCTGAAGGTGGTTTCAACCTGCCTATGCCTAATGTCGACAAAGCTCTTACCCCAGAGGAGATCCTGGCGACAAAACAAACAAATCCAGCGGCAGCTTTGAAGGAACTACACAAGCTTCACCAAGAGTCTGGGGACGTTCAACCCACGAGTTCGACGGCCATACCAACCCCAAAAATAGATGCTTCTTTCACCCTCATGCTTCAATAATTGAGGACCTATCTATTTGAGGACGAATTTTTGGTGGCCGTCGCAGAGGAGTCTATTGTGGCTTGTGATGTGTTCAAAATATTGGATGAACTTGCCGAATTTCAAGTTCCGGCTCCCATGGCCTCATACTTAATTGAATTTGAAGCCTTTTTTACACAACTGGCCAAGGACCTTACTATGTGCAAACATGACGACGCTCAAGTCAGGCTGAAAAATAATGAGATGGGGCGTGAGTGGTATCTCAGTTCACTTTGTGAGAAGAAACTCAAGGACTTTGAGGCCACCAAGCAAGAGCGCTCTGATAAGCATCGTGCTTTCGACCAACAAATATCTGACTACCAAGCTCAGATAACCGAACTCACCAGAAAAATCGCTGAGGTCGAAAAGCAGAAGCCCGCTTTGGATTCCGCTGAGCCTTTGCCTGATCAAGAGGCATTCGATCAAGAAGTCGCCTAAGGGATTTCTCATGTCGAAGCGGCTCTCAAGATAAAGGATATTATTGGTCATATGCGGAAAGAAAAGCTCTCCTAAAAAGCAAGGTTGTTCATGAGAAGACCCTTTTTGAAGACTTTAAGTCTAGATTCCCTACTTCCTATTGATTTGCATGTCGAACTGTTGTAACTTTACTTGGATATTTTTATAAACCATCTTGGCATCCCTAGCCTATTTTGGCTGTTTGTTAATGAAAAAGTTACTTTCTAATTTGAATCTCTTGTAACATAGGTTTATAATTTTTCAAATATTTCCCATTTACCCTTAAGACTCGTTGGTCCATTCCTATTTCCTGAACCTCGTATGCATTATTGCTGAACCCCTGGATCACTTTGAATGGTCCTTCCCAATTTGGTGACCATTTCCCTAGCGTTCGATCACGTCGATCCATGGGCAACACTACTTTCCATACATAGTCGTTAACTGCAAAGGTCTTCTTTCTGACCTTCATATTATACGCCTTAGCGACTCGTGCCTTCTGGCATAGTAACATATTCAACGGTGCCATCCTTTCCTCATCTAAGTCCACGATCTCGTCTAGCATCATGTCCCAGTACTGCTCCGATGGAATTTCATGTTGTCGATGTACTATAACTGATTATAGACAGATTTCCGCTGGCAATACAGCATCGTGATCAAAGGTCAAACGGAACGGAGTCGAGTTTGTTGACTCTTTGGGGGATGTTCGAGAAGCCTATAGAATTTGATTCAACGTCTTGTGCCAATTTTTTGGCTTTCTGGCCACGTGTTTTTTGATAAGCCCAATTACCACTTTATTAGCTGCTTCGACATGACCATTTGCTTGAGCATAATATGGTGTCGAAGTAACCAATTTGAAGCCCATTTCTGCTGCGAACTCTTGCATTTTTTGGCCAACGAATACGGAACCTTGATTCATCGTGATGGTTTCAGGGATCCTGAATTTATACAAAATATGATTCTGGATGAACTCGATTATAACCTCCTGATCTACTTTCACTAGGGGCACAACCTCTATCCATTTTGTGAAATAGTCTATATGTACGAGGATGAATTTTTGTTGTTTCGACGAGGCTGGTCGAATTTCCCCTATGACATCCAATGCCCACCCACAAAAGGGTCATGGCTTGACGATGGTGTGTAATTCGCTGACTGGCACATGCTGAATGTTTGCATGTTTTTTACAGTCTTGGCATCCCTTTGCGAAGTCCATGCAATCCTTGAGCATGCTTGGCCAATAGACGCCTTGTCGAAACAATAACCATTTCATCTTATGGCCAGCTTGGTGAGCCCCACATGTCCCACTATGGACCTCAGAAATTGCCAGGTATGCGTCTGTGTCCCCTAGACACTTGAGCAACACTCCTTCTAGAGTCTTTTTTCGTAACTCATTTCCCATCAGCACATAACTTAGAGCTCTATATTTAGTCTTCCTATCAGTGTTGCCCCCCGGATTCTCCAAATACTCAATGATTGGTCTTCTCTATTCTGTCGATGATAGATTGATGACAGCAAAAACCTCATAATTTTCCAACCCTTCAATCAAGCTTTCTGTCAAGGCATTTGCACCCACAGCTTTTGGAATTGACAGGCTTGATGGTGGGAACACGTTTGACACCATCTTCTCCCTAATTTCAATGAAGTCTTTCAACTTCTCTTCCGACACCTTGTAACCGGAGGCGATTTGTGCTAAATCATTAGCCTCTTGATTTTCTATTCTGGGCACGTGCATAATGCTGACAACTTCAAAGCACTCGAAAAGTCGCTTCGCCATTGAGAAGTAAACCAAAAGGTGCTCTTTGACGTACTTATATTCTCTCGTGATTTATTTAATCACCAGTTCTGAATCGCCTTTTATTTCGACTCTTTTGGCACCCAGATCCCTAAGTATTTTGAGGCCAGTAATCAAGGCTTCATATTCTGCCTCGTTATTGGCGCATTTCCCGTCAACCTTGCATTTGAATTTAGTCGGAATCCCCTGCGGGGATACTATTAGAATTCTAATACATGCCCTGTTTCTATGGCTCGAACCGTCGAAGTATAACTTCCAAGGGGCAACGTCGACACTACATATCGACGGTTCGACTACTGTGTGATCGACAATAAAGTCTGCCACTATTTGACCTTTCATAGCCCTTAGAGGGACGTATGTCAAGGAAAACTCAGCCAATGCTAGTGCCCATTTCCCAATTCGACTGTGCAGAATAGGTTTAGACAACATATGCTTAATAACATCAAAATACGACAAAACATAGACATCAACTGGTTTAATATATTGCTTTAATTTCATACATGAGAAGTACAACCATAGGCACAATTTTTCAATCATAGTGTACCTAGTTTCAGCATCTATTAACATTCGACTAAGGTAATAAATGGGTCTTTCGACGCCACTATTATCCTCTTGTGCTAGCATGCTTCCTATGGTCGTATCTGACACAACGATGTACAACTTCATATTTTTATTCATACTAGGTGGCAATAAAATAGGAGGCCTTGTAAGATATTCTTTGATAGCGTCGTGATAAGTGTATTTTGTATCGCTTTTATTTAGTATTTTTCCTTGTTATTTCATTGCATTTTGCCTACTTTCTTTGCTTTTTCCGTATTTTATGCTTTGGTATTGTGTTTTTGTCATTTTCAGGTCTTCACAAGCATATTGGAAGAAAAGGAGATAAAATCGGGCGAAAATCGAAGGAAAAGCCCAAGAGCCAGAGCCTCCCAATAGAAAATTCAGAAGCATGTTACGGGTGCCCGTAATGCATGTTTCGGCCCATAACAGAAGGCCCTGAAGATTCCAAGAAGAGGGCGCACTCCATACAAAAACCAGAGCTCTGTTACGGGTGCCCGTAATGTGTGTTACGGCCCGTAACAGAGGTGCGAGAAACCAACTCTTTGTTTCCTTTTTCGTCTCGATTTGATTCCTGAATTGAAGACCCTGACATTGATATCCAGCTGATTCTCTTATGGAATGGAATTGAAGACCCTTTATTTGACTTTATTTGATTTGATTTGTTTTTATGGCTATTTAACTCCAATTAGAAGGGAGTTTTTAGGACAACACTTTTATCATATTTTTTTACGCTTTCTGCAATTTACTTTCTACGCATCTTTTCTGTACAAGTCTCCATTGGAGCTGAACCAAGTTTATTATTGAAGCAATTATATTTTCATCAGGTTTTTATTATTATTATCTTTATACTTTATTTTGATTATATCTGTTATTTTTACAATCGTTTTTATTGTTTCAACCCTCACCATGAGTGAGTAGTTCTCTAGGGATTTAGGGTCATGAGACCCACTCATGACTATCTGTATGATTAAATAAAAAGCAATACAAGGATTTAACGCGTTCTTATTTTAAAAGTTCGAGTTTTTATTTTAAACTTTGTTACGAAAGTAAAAGGTTCTTAGGTATTGGTAATGATGCGAAAGCACTTTGTCCGATACCCGAAAACGAATTTTTATACAATCGAATCCGATGATGCAAAAGTACTCGGAGGAGGTTGAGAAAAGCTTCATCTTAATAGACCACGCGGTAACATAAAGGTTTCGGTAAATTTTATTGAATATGCGATAACTTACAGATTATTTACCGAAACCATGATAACACGCTGCGAAAGCCGGTGTTATCTACAAAATCTATTTTCTATAATTCGTGTAAAAATCCTTGTAGCGCGATTAATCCAGTCATACGAAGATGTTAGAGTGGGGAATCAGGATCCTAAATCCTGTTTGTTTTAATTATTTATCTAATCCTTGTTTTAGATCTGTTTCTCCAACTTTTCGGTCGCTCTAGATTTACAAAGATCAAACAGAAATCGGTACTTAACCATTGGTCCCTGTGGATCGATAACTTTTTATTACTACTGTCATACCCCAAATTTTGACCACTAATATTTTCCATCATTGTGCAAATTATCATCACAATATGGATGAACCATCATGCCTCATTAGTCTCCCCAAAGATGGGTGAGCATTCACTACTATCAAAATTAGGGTTTCAGGCCCTCTCAGAGTTCTTAGACAAAGGATCAATCAAGGAATGACATAATCTTCAACTTGTCTAGCCTTACAAACATCCATAATGGATCAAGAGGACTCCCACTTCAAGAATCAAGCACAATGTTGCAGCATTCTGAGTGGATCAAGCCTCACGATCGACAGTGTCACCAAATTAGAGTTTTGGTCGACCAGGGCCTCCAGATGGAGATTTTCCTCTGGGCATGAGCCAATGCTTCAAAGCATAACCTATGATGCTCCAAGGGACATCATGAACCCAATCATCAAGTCAATTTGGCTTTAGGGGATGCATTCATAAAAAATCAGGAATTAGGGTTTCTTGACCTAATTCACCCCTAAGTTGACTTTTGGGACAAAACATGAGCCAAGACCACAAGACATGATTTGAGGGTCTCTAACACACTACATTGATCCATTTGCAACAATGGATTGATCCAAGAAGCTTGAGCAACAAGTTTCAATTTCATTTGAACCACAATTAGGGTTTCGCGGGAAAAGTCAACTGTGCCTTTGACTTTTGACCAGGACATGCTCCCAATCCCTAGGACATGATTCAATACACCCTATAACACCTATGAAATCAATCCATCAGGTTTGATTTAGGTCAAGGACTTGATTTCATAGAGGATCGCACAGTTTGGAATTCATCTGACAAAAAGTCACCTGTGCACAAAAGTCAAATTTGACTTTTTGAGATTTTTCACAAATATGGTTCTTTGACCCTAAAATGATGTTAATGTGTGATTTGGATCATCATTCATCAAGAAAAATCAAGAAAAGTGGGATAACTTGTAAAAGGGGTAACCATAAAAAACTTTGAAAATTTTCTAAGTTATGGGACAAAGTGGCTAGGGTACCAACATTGGAGGATCATAACTCCTAAACCATAAGGCAATTTTTCCCATCCAAAGCTGGATTTGTAGCCCTCATGACCCTCTACAAAAGCTTCACCCACTCCTCATTCCAATTCATTATGGATTTTGAGTTATGGAATGATCAAAGTGGCAGAAAACATGAAATGCCACTTTTTCCAACACTTAGTGAAATTTTCACTAAGTCAGAATCTGCCTTCACTTTTTTCCAAATGTAGGGGCATTTTTCACTTGGATCCAAAAAGTATCAAAACCAATTATGATCAAACAGTTATTGTATCATATGAGGGCTTTCCAAAATGGCCAAGAACTCCATCAAATTCCACTTGAGCCATGAGATATGACAATGGCAATATGCCTTGCTGAAAACTGCCAAGGCTAGGCAGAATTTTGCACTTTTGCTCGATTTGGTAAAATCAGATAATTCCAAGCCTTGTCATCACTTTGAACACATCTGAGGATCAAATCTAAAGGGAACAAACACTAATCCAAGCCTCCAAAGTTTTTGGAACAAGAAGTAGCATGCCAAACCTAGAAATCCCTAAAAGAGGGACAAGACTCCAATTTTGGATTTGAGCATTTAATGGATGCACCAAGGTGGCATGGACTGACACATTTGCAACTGAATTTAGTCAAGAATGATCCAACAACTAGGGAACCACAGCTCTGTGCTCTAACCTCTAGTCAATGGCTAGAGGAGACTTGGATTCCTATTGATCAACATTGGCCAAACCTCTGCTGCAGTTGCCATTCACTATTGATCCCAAAACAAACTTGCTCTACTATAAATAGAGCTCATTTGTGCTCAGTTTGAGTACACCAAAGCCATCAAACAGATGCTTTCCTCAAAATCTCTTTCTCTAGGCAAAAATACCTTCTTTAGCAAGGTAACTCTGAGTTTTTGAGTTAGAGAGCAATTCCACCACAGCTTATGATCCAAACACATCCAATATGTCATATCTAAGCTGTCCAAACTCACACAAGTGACCTGTAATCCTTAAATCTCAATGTCACCTCTCAAAACCTCAAAATAGGCCTTTTTGTGCATTTTTCAAGCCATGTCTTGAATCAGTCACTTTCTAAACCAGATAAAACCTCAAACACACTCCAAATATCATCCTTGAACTGTCCCAAATGGTTCCCCCCCATCTAGAACACCATTTGAGGGAGTTGCTATTTTGGCCATTTTTGCCCCTTTTGCAAGAAAGAGCTCAAACTCATCCCTGAGGTTTCCAGCTAATTCCAACCATCCTAAAAGCTTCTAAAAGATCATTTGAGAGGGTCCAAATCATCAAACCATTTCTAGAACAAGAAACTTGGTAGATTGCACAAAAAACTCCAAAAGCTCAAAAAAAGGTAAGCATCATGACTTGAAATTTCCAAAATATGCATTGCTTTGAGGTCCACTGATCATGCACATCTTGTACATGTTATATGTGTTGTGTTTGCACCAAATTTCCATGCAATTCTTGCCTGTATCATGAGATAGCACAGAAAATGCAATTGGAGGCCTATTTCAAAACCACTATCGGGTTTTAAAATGGGAACATGATCTTGAAAAACTACCACCACCATTGGATTCCTTGTGAAATTCTAGGCAGGATATACCTAAATTTTGTCTCAATCCATGGAGAAATGAGAAAGTTATGGCCTTCACATTTCTGAGCCAAAACTTGGCCTGCCTTGCCTTGGCCAGGCCTAGAAAACAAGGCAAGCCTTGTGTATTTGTTGATTTGTTTCAATCAACGGATGTACACCACCCCAGTGGTAAGGCGCACGCCCTATAACCTTGAGGTCGTGGGTTCAAACCTCACCCAGACCATTTTGTGTTTTCTCACATTTTTGCTATTTTTTCCAATATTTTCATGTTTTATTAATTAATTGGAAAATTAATAACTCCTTCAATTTTAATTATTTTTTATTGTTTCTTTTTGCAACAAATCACAAAAATATTGAAATATTTTATTCCACAAAAAAATCAGATTTATATTATTTATTAATATAATTAGTATTTTTGTGAATAAATTCCTTTTTAATTGTTTTTTAAACATTTAAAAGTGAATATTTACTTTGAAAATCAAAACCAAATGAGTTTTAATTCATATTGTGATTAATCCCTCATTTTTCAAACCTTAAACAAAAATCACAAATGGTTTATTCAAACTTATTTGGCGTTTTTATCATTTTTATTTGATTTTCTTTAAATATTTACTTTTAAAGAAAAGCAAAATTAGGGTTCTTTGATTTTCACCCTCACAAAACTTTTTCAAACTTTAGGCCTCTATTAGAGTGTAAAACCCAACCCCCTTTGAAAACCAAAACCATTTTTGGGTCTCAGTCATTGTATAAGACCCGCTGCGTTTTCAAAAATCCTGGCGCGATCGTCCGTTTAAAACAAATCATTTGGGCTTCTCCTTGAGCTATAAGACCCATCTTTGTTCACTTTCAATCATTTTGGGCCTCTTGAGAGAGTGTAAGACCCATCCCCTTGTACAGAAAATCTTTCTTGGGCCTCAGTCACTTGTATAAGTCCCTGTACAAAATGACAGTGCGATCACAGATTAAACCCTGGGCCTCTCCTTGAGCTGTAAGCCCCAATTTTCCTTTCAAAAGCATTTTCTCCTTTGATTTTGTAACATACTGTTATTTTCAATTTCTTTGTTGAACAACTAACCAAACATCATGGAAGCTCTACAACCGAGTAAGTGTTTACCCGTTTTCATTTACCGCTTTCATATGTATATAACTGTATTGTGGGGCTGTTTCACTGTAAGTCTTCTTTCATAAACTTATATCGACTGTGTAATACTAGTATAGATATTTAGAGTTTCCCCGGCAACTACGTCTAGAACTAGACAAAACCTCGTCTCCTTACATCCGACGTTCTCCCGGATATTTCAACATAACCTAAACCATGAGAATTTTCTTTTACAATAATTTTAGATAACTAGATCTAAGAAATCTCCCCCTTGAACAGTTCATATACAGAAGGCCAATGTTCCAAGTGAAACCCCTTCTGGAACTGTTCATCAGCCTCCTCTTGGGCTTAGTGCAAGGACCCACAGGCTTCCTAAAAGCATCCCCGCCTCCTCTTGGGCGTTGTACAAGGACCCTTCGGCTTCTTAGAAGTTTTCACAGCCTCCTCTTAGGCTTCGTATAATGATTCTTCCTCCGGGAAGATAGCCTCCTCTTGGGCTTCGTACAAATTGTCCCTTCGGCTTCTTAAAAGTTTTTCTTGCCTCCTCTTAAAGGTATAGGAATAGAAATTAGTCATCTTAATAGAACAGTCTTTCAAAGAGTCTAGATCTTTCTACCGCGAATGTAATGTCTCTTGATCTCTCTTAAGCATAGTACGAAAGATAAAACTCTAGACTTGGACAGTCTAATCTCCTTGAGTCTCGAAGACATTCTCAAGTTCCTTTCAAAAATAGAAAAAAAAACACCCGTAGACTTGGGCAGTCTCAATACCCTTTGGATTCCCCGTTTCCTTAAAGAACAGGGAATAATCCCGGTCCTTAGATCAAATCCATGAGTACAACACTACCCATATAAGAACTGATTTTCTCTTTTAACCAACATACTGGACCTGTCACTCAACTGAAACAGTAACCCTAGCCTCCTCTTGGGCTTTGTACAATGATTCTCCCCAACAGAGTTAACCTTTGCAGCCTCCATCTCGGGCTTCGTACGAGATACAAAAACACTCTCTTATTGAGTACAAAACACTCTCTTGTTGAGTATAAAAAGACTCTCTTGTTGAGTCAATCACCTTTAGCCTTCATCTCGGGCTTTGTACGAGATACAAAAACACTCTCTTGTTGAGTATAAAAAGACTCTCTTGTGGAGTCGATCCTCCTTTAGCCTCTATCTCGGGCTTCATACGAGATACAAATCACTCTCTTGGTGAGTATAAAAGACTCTCTTATTGAGTCAAACTCGTTTATCCTCCATCTCGGGCTTTGTACGAGATACAAAAACGCTCTCTTGTTGAGTCAACCATTTTAGCCTCTCTCTCGGGCTTCGTACGAGACACATAGAAACACCCTCTTGTTGGGTCAATAGCCTCCTCTTAGGCTTTGTATAAAGAAATCCTCGTTTGATTCAATCAACCTTTTAGCATCAAATCATGCTTTGGTCACAGCATACAAACATCAACAACTCCTTTTCCCTCGTCTAATTGTTGTAAGCGGCAAGCCTCTGGATTATTTACATCCACGCCACTGTCCCTCTTTTAGCATGAGAAATTCCTAAGGAAAGATGGCGTTGCTCTAAACTGAGTTAAACTCTTCTCCTTCAGGTTGAAAATCCCCTATAAAGAAAATTATGGCATTGCTAGATTCACATATCCCAGTTAAAGTAATTCTCCTTTATAATCAGTCACCCAACAGTTGTGACAAACAGACCCTCTTTAGAGATGACAAATTCTCTCTAAAGTCAAACACCCTTTTAGCTTCACATCTTGGGCTTCAAACAAGATAAAAATAGACCCTTCAACTTCACATCTTGGGCTTTTAACAAGATATAAACCACCTTTAGCTTCATGTCTTAGGCTTTGAACAAGACACTAAAACACCATTTCCTCCCATAGAATAGGAGGAACTACAATCGCTCTGATTTCCCTAGCCCGGGAATACGTAGGCATAAGATCGAAAAAGAATCTTAGCGAGCACACTAATCGAAAAACTCCAAAGTCCCCTACCTCCAGCCAATCTAGCACAGTATCCCAACAAATTCCCCATGAACAATCCCGGTATTTTGTTCTGAACAAAATAAGCAGAGAGAGACCCACAAACTAAAGTCGCATCTGTAAACCAACAGTTTTGACTATTTAACCACAGTTTGCAAGCAGGGTTAATTGGAGACATCTATTTCCCTTCCTTCATCAGCTTCAATAGGATAAAAAATGAATCGAACTGTAGTACCAAAGCGATAGTGATTCGAAACCACAAAAACCGTGCTACAGAAAAATGGCGACCACAGTGGGAGCGACTTGGTAAGATCTTGTCGTCCCCAATTTCCACAGAAAAAATGGCACCCATCGTGGGGCCAAACAAAGGAATCTTGTCTCTCTTATCTCTCTGGTTGAAACCTTCTCTTGGGACGAGTCCTTGGGTTCACAAGGTATCACCGAATGACTGTTCCATCGGGGAATGTCATTATTGCTAGGATCAGCCCTCACTAGGATCTTAGGTTAAAAAACCTTTAAGTTGGGAAGGTACCACAAAATGGCGCCTCTGCCGGGGAGCCATTTTCTGTTAGGATCATAGGATTCATAGCTCTTAAAAAGTCTAGGACATTAGGACAAATATATATACTGCTTTTCCTAATTGATATCTGTGTTTATTTTTCTGCTAATGGGAATGCGTGTGATGCCGCATGTGGAAAGATTGAGTATACACCTAGGAAAAAACTCTTTCAGTCGTGCGAAAGCTATCGGAAATAGTTGTCACGCGATACTACCCTCTTCTGAGATTCTTCGAAATACATAACCTAGCACGGTTCCCGGCCCGCTGATGTTATCTCGACAAGAATCAATGATTTTGAGAGACAGGTACAAAAGTCACTAGTATAAACCTTTGGGATGGGTAGAGCCTTGACTTCTTGACACCGACCCTTTGACCCCATGTTTTTACTATGTTTTTGTGTGCTGCATTCATGCATTCATTTAAAAAAAACATTAAGCAAAGAAAAATTTTCTCTTCTAGTCTCTCTTTTTCAAATTAAACTAAGACAATGATTGCAAATGTCAGAGAGAAAAGGATTGCGCTCATGGATTTCGGTAGAAGAAAAACTCATAAGTATACCTTCAAGGTTCCAAAACTAGGGGATTTGAGAGGATTAGCAAGGATGATCACTAACCCTGACGCTTTCAGAGCCAAGTATGTAGGTTTGCTACCTCTGTTAAGGGTCCATGTAATTGATGGAATCCTGGAGGCACTCGTTCAGTTTTACGATCCGGTCTATCACTGTTTCGCATTCCCGGATTACCAGCTCTCACCAACGCTGGAGGAGTATTCTCATCTGATTGATCTACCCATTACTGATCAAGCTCCCTTTTTTGGACTGGAAGAAATTCCAAAAGATCAAATCATTGCAAGAGCAATCTATTTGGATGAGTCAGAAGTCAGGACTCACCTGACCACCAAGGGAGGAATCCCAGGTTTACCAGCCAAGTTTCTGGTAAAGAAGGCTTTGTACTTTGCTAGTATAGAGAACATGACTGCTTTCTAAAGCATCTTTGTTTTGCTCACCTACGGGTTATTTCTGTTTCCCAACATTGATAACTTCGTCGATATCAACGCCCTTAAGATTTTCCTAATTGGAAACCCTGTACCGACCTTACTCGCAGATGCATATCATTCTATACACTTAAGGAATTTATACATTGGAGGAATGATAACGTGCTGTGTACCCCTGCTACATAAATGGTTTATCTCCCATTTGCCTAAGTCTGCCGCTTTTTGGGATCATAAGAGTGCCTTACGTTGGTCGCAGAAAATCATGTCTCATACCAACTCTGACATCGATTGGTACAATCGAATCTATGACGGGATCAGGATCATTGACCATTGTGGAAACTTCCCCAACGTACCCCTCATAGGAACTAAGGGAGGAATCAATAACCATCCAGTTTTAGTTCGTCATCAATATGGATACCCGATGAGACATGTCCCACGTAATGCTCATCTAGAAGGTCTTTTCTTCAAGGAAGGAGAAAATGACATAGCACTAAAGATGGAAATAGTGTACGCTTGGAAACATGTTCATAAGAAAGGATGGGAGTCTCTAGGAAAACCGGACTGTGTCTCGGTGGAGCCTTATCTCCACTGGGTACAAACTAGAGCTCTCAAGCTAAAGATGCCTTATCCTCGTCACGAAGTTCTTCTGCCAAGGGAATCTGTCATGTACTTCATGACTGAAACGAAAAAACTTCAGGTTACTCTCAACAAAGTTCAAAAGGAGAGGAGGTCTTGGAAGAACAAGTACCGCATTCTCAATGTGGAGTGTACCAAAATACAGCAACTGCTGAAAGATAAGGATGCTCTAATTGAGATTTTGGAGCAACATGCTGTAGAAAATTAGGATGACCAAAGGAATTTGCTCGCTCCTTTCACTTGGCAAAGGAATAAAAACCCGACAACGGTCCAAGAGCCCCGGTCCAAGAAAAGGAAAGTACCAGAATCAGTACCCGAGTTCTCCTCAGAGAGGGCTCGGGACCCATTAGCTTTGGTTTCTGTTTCCGCATCTTGTAATTTACTATATTTCCATTTCCACAATCCTTTGAATTCAATAAAACGGGGGTGTCCCCACTGTTTTATATTTGCAATCTAATTGTCGAAGTTTATTTTGATTAAACAAAAAAAAAACAATTAATATAATCATTGCATTCATCATTCTCACGTCACGTATTCTTCTTACCTGCGAATCTCATATTTGTGTCTCAGTTCTAGAGTCAAACTGTCTCATTCGTACAATACTCGGGCCAATCGTCAGAAAAAGATGGATGATCTCGAGGAAGAGAACAGAGAGTTGAAAGAAGAGATCGACGCTCTGAGAGAGGATATGAGAAAGCTTCGTAACGACATGCAAGCCATGGCAGAAGCTCAGCTACAAAGAACTGTGATCTCAGAGATCACCTCAACACCCATAGTGGAGAAGTATGATCCTAGGTATCAAATGCCGAAAGATCGTCCCTGGGGCATGCCTGTTAACTATATCCCGGAAGGATATGTTCCGCCGATCACTGAAGATCAGGGAATCATAGCAGAAGTCGCTGGGCCTGAAGGTTACAAACTTCGGGAAAGCGAGGATGCCAGAGGCATAATGAGGACTCCTAAAGGTTACAAACTTCGGGAAATGCCAAGATTCACTGCCATAGTAACGGTACCACCCCCTGTGGTGCACACTGTCCCGGAAGGACAGATTCCACAGATACCTTCTGGTAGAAAGGAAAGTATGTTCGATAGAATGGATGAATTCCAGGAGCAGTTCCTGGAAATGCAGAAGGAACTACAAGCTATTCGCGGTCAGGATTTATTTGGAAAAGACGCCGCAGACCTTTGTTTGGTCCCCAATGTGAAAGTCTCTCACAAATTCCAGGTGCCCGACTTTGAAAAATACAAGGGTAATTCTTTCCCTCAGAGTCATCTGGTGATGTACGCTCGGCAAATGTCAGCTCAGACAGAGAACCAGGATCTACTGATTCACTACTTTCAAGATAGTTTAACCGGTGCCACATTAAAATGGTACATGAGTTCAAACCACACTACGATTAGCACGTTCAGAGATCTTGGCACTGCCTTCGTCCAATAATATAAATACAATTTGGACATGGCACTAGACTGAGATCAACTCAGATCAATGTTGCAAAAGGACAAGGAAGCCTTTAAGGAATACGCTCAGAGATGGCGTGAGATTGCCGCTCAAATTTGTCCACCTCTGGAGGAAAAAGAGATGACAAAGATCTTTTTAAAGACCTTAAGCTCATTTTACTACGACAGAATGGTCGCCAGTGCGCCCAGTGACTTCACCGAGATGGTGGGCATGGGAGTTCGTCTTGAGGAGGCCATCCGGGAAGGACGTTTAGTAAAATAGTTGGATCATCAATTAGTACAAAACGATACGGCAGTGCTCTCCCTAAGAAAAAAGAGCAATATAACGGGAATATCTCTCTCGGAAAGCAAAGGCGACGGTACCAACCAGTAGCAGTTGTAACTCCTGCTATCAACCCTGTGCCTGTTCCTACGTATCAACCTTAGGTTGCGCAGAGCCAACCGAATCAACAGTAATTTCAACAAAGGACACAACAGCCTCTTCAGCAGGCTCGTCCTCAATACAACAACAACCATACAACGCGACCACTAGGATTTGATCCTATACCCGTATCGTATGCAGAACTATTTCCATTACTGTTAGCCAAGGGGCATGTCCAGACTAAGTCTCCTTTTACAGTACCGAAAAATCCGCCTTTTTGGTTTAAGGTGGATCAGACTTGCCCTTACCATCAAGGAGGACCAGGGCATAACATAGAAAGTTGTCTCAGTTTCAAGTCCGACGTGCAAAATCTTGTTAGGAGCGGGGTCTTATCTTTCAAAGATACGAATCCGAATGTTCTCACGAACCCGCTGCCTCAACACGAGAAGGCTACAATCAATTTGATAGAGGGAGAGTCTAACAACACCTATCAAATTCACAATGTACTCTTATTGAAGGCCAACTTGGTCAAGATGCATTGTAGACAAAGTGGATATGGCCATGTGCCACCTCATAATTATCACCACTGTGATATCTGCTCTAAAAGCAATCAAGGATGTTCTGTGGTGCAATAAGCTCTACAGGAACAGATGGATCTCTGATGGATCCAAGAGCACCGAGTTCATGGAGTTAACATGGTTTATACGAATTCCAACATCATTCAAAACCACGATATCCGTGCGATGAATGTCAACTTGGTGGCAATGCACTCAAGGCAAAGTCGGTATCATAATCTGCCATGTCACGATTATAATTCCTGCCTGGCTTGCTCGGTAACCAAACATGGATGCTCTTTTGTACAAGAGGCCCTCCAGCATCAGATGGATCTTGTATGGATTCAAGACTACCATGATAGGAATCATTATCAAATCAACATGATTCAAATCTTCAATATTCGCTTGATGAATACCAGCCTGGTGGAGTTACATGCTAAACAAGTCCAGCTCGGGTTCTTGGTATCACATAATTATCAGGGCTGTAAAGTGGGTTGTGAAGACGATCAGGGTTGTGCCCTTGTCCAGGAAACACTTCAGCACTTGTTGAACCACTGGTGGCTTCCAATCTATATGGATGAAGACACCCAGCAAATCAGTATCACTAACGGGAATCCTACTAGATATCAAAGTCAGGATGTTCGGTCGATGGAAACAGATCTAGTAAGGTTACACTGTATTCAAAGCGGACGTGGCCAGGTGCCACTACACAACTATGAGCGGTGTGGAGTTTGCTCAGTGGATAATCAAGGATGCTACCTCGTGCGAGCAGCCCTTCAAAGTCAGTTGGACCGCAAAGAGATTCAACCATGGTCAAGTTCTGGATCAGTCAACTATTTCGCTGATCAAATCAAGGACGTCGTCGTAATCTCTGATCATCAGGGGACTAGGGATGTTTGTACCATTATCCCTCTACTTGAAGAATCGAGAGTTCCCAACCGGGAACGAATCGAAATTACTTACGATGGTCAGAAAAATCAGAAGGCTCCTATAGTCATCTATCTACCGGGACCGCTACCATATGAATCAACTAAGGTTATCCCTTACAAATACGGTGCAACAACAATTGAGAATGGAAAGGAAATTTCGTTACCCTCTGTCGTGAATATTACAAACATCAATCGAGTAACACGGAGTGGTAAAATCTTCAACAAAGGAGTTGGAGAACCCAACAAAGAAAAGGAACCTCAGACAGAAGTTCCCAATCCACCAGTCGGTCAATCCAGTAATCCCGACCTTTCAAAAAACAATGATGAGATGCTAAAGGTCATCCTAAGGAGTGAATACAACATTGTTGATCAGCTGTTACAAACTCCTTCAAAGATCTCGGTATTATCACTTTTACTCAGTTTCGAAGCCCACAGGGAGGCTCTACAGAAAGTCTTGGAGCAAGCCTTTGTGGAACAGGATGTAACAATTAGATAGTTCAATAGCATTGTCTCTAACATCACTTCCTGCAATAACTTGGGATTTAGTGATGAGGAATTACCTGAAGAAGGTCGCCGTCATAACATGGTGCTCAATGTTACAGTCAACTGCCAGGACGATCCTTTAGCCAGCGTACTGGTAGACACCGGGTCAGCCCTGAATGTTATGCCGAAGTCCACTTTGATACGATTATCATTCAAAGGACCTCCGATGAAAACCAGCGAGGTCGTCGTCAAAGCATTTGACGGATTCAGAAAAATGGTTATCGGTGAAGTCGACCTTCCCATAACTATTGGTCCGCATACTTTCCAAGTCACTTTCTAGGTCATGGACATTCGGGCAACATACAGTTGTTTATTAAGAAGACCTTGGATACATCAGGCTGGGGCGGTCACTTCGACCCTCAACCAAAAGCTAAAGTTCATCCAGAACGGCCAACTTGTCACGGTTTGTGGAGAACAAACCTTGCTCGTGAGCAACTTGTCATTATCTACTTATGTAGAACCCGAGGATGTTGTTGGAACTCAGTTCCAAGTACTTTCGGTGAGCAATGAGAATCAATCAGAGAAAGGAACCTCGATTTCCTCATACAGAGATGCTCTCGAAGTGATCGAAAATAACAATGCAAAAGGATGGGGACAGCTTGTCATTCCCACTGATAACAAAACAAGGAAGGGTCTTGGTTTTTCTGCAACCTGCACCCAAACAGCTGCTAATGATGAAAGTCTTCATCCCATCTAGAACTTCTTCCACAGTGGAGGCTTCCTTCAACCAGTGACTCAAGACGTGCATACCATCAATAAAGATGATTCCTTTGATACGGAGGAAGAATGGAAGTCCTATCTCCACAAGGACAGTTATACGTCTCAGGGCGAAACACAGACTCCCTTTTGCTATCCCGCACAGAGTCTGAGATTTATACCGAGGTCAGATGTCGAAATGATATATGGAGATTGTGATCCGGAAGGATGTCGTGCTCCACCAAACTCATTAGAGGAAGACACTCTGATGAAAGACAACTTTGACCACTACTATTATGGCCCAATGGATGGTCTGCCTATTTGGTAACCGTACCCAGGAGACCTGGGACAAGAAAGTCAGCCGAATAATGAAAATCAGCTGAGTATCATTGAAAAGAATACCTGCGTCCCCACCATGTCATGGGATCAACACCCAGGTTATCCTGAAAATACCCAGCACGACGATGAATTCACAACGTTTACCAGACTAGAATTCATCAATTATGCTTTTCCCGAGGTCAACGTCATCGAGAGAGATGACTCATCCAGTTCCAAAGAAGTGTGGGACACCCTGGTGTCATACCCCAAATTTTGACCACTAAGATTTCCCATCATTGTGCAAATCATCATCACAATATGGATGAACCATCATGCCTCACCAAATGCCTCAAGGGTTGTTGAGCATTCACTACAATCAAAATTAGGGTTTTAAGCCCTCTCAGAGCCTTAGACAAAGGATCAATCAAGGAATGAGATGATCTTCAACTTATCTAACCTCTCAAACATCCACAATGGATCAAAAGGACTCCCACTTCAAGGATTAAGCACAAGGTTGCTCCCTTCTAGGTGGATCAAGTCTCGAGATCGCCAGTATCACCAAATTAGGGTTTTGGTCGACCAGGGCCTCTAGATGGAAAGTTTCATCTGGGCATAAGCCAAAGATCCAAAACACAACCTAATGTACTCCATGGAACCTCATGGACCCAAGCATCAAGTCAATTTGACCTCAGGGGATGCATACATCAAAAATCAGGAATTAGGGTTTCTTGACCTAATTCACCCCTAAGTTGACTTTTGGGACAAATCAAGAGCCAAGACCTCAAGACATGATTTGAGGGTCTCTAATTAACTATATTGATCCATTTGGAACAATGGATTAATCCAAGAAGCTTGAGCAACAAGTCTCATTTTCATCTGCACCACAATTAGGGTTTCGCGAGGAAAGTCAACTGTAACTTTGACTTTTGACCAGGACACGCTCCCAAACCCTAGGACATGCCCCAATATACCCTATGACACCCATGGAACGTGTCCATCAAGTTTGATTTAGGTCAAGGACATGATTTCCTGAAGAATTGCACAGTTTGGAATTCATCTGATAAAAAGTCAACTGTGCACAAAAGTCAACTTTGACTTTTTGAGATTTTTCACCAAAATGGATTTTTAACCCTAAAATGATGTTAATGTATGATTTTAATCATCATTCATCAAGAAAAATCAAAGAAAGTGTGATAACTTGTAAAAGGGGTAACCATAAAACTTAGAAATTTTTCTAAGTTATGGAAAAAGTACCACTAATGCACCAACTTTGGAGGACCATAACTCCTAAACCACAAGGCTAATTTTTTTCATCCAAAGATGGATTTGTATCCCTCATTACCCTCTACAAAAACTTCAACTAGACCTAAGTCCAATTCATTAAGGATTTTGAGTTATGGAGTGATCAAAATCAAGAAATCACACTTTGTTCCAACACTTAGTGAAAATTTCACTAAGTCAGATTTTGCTTCACTTTTTGCCAAATGTAGAGGGATTTTTCACTTGGATTCAAAAGAGATCAAAACCAAATATGTTCAAACAGTTGTTATATCATGTAAGGGCTTTCCAAAATGGCCAAGAACATTGCCAAATTCCATTTGAGTCATGAGATATGACATTGGCAAGTTGCCTTGCTGAAATCTGTCAAAGGCAAGGCAGAATTTGCAACTTTACTCGATTTGCCAAAATCAGCCAAATTAAAATGCTCCTATCCACTTGGACACCTCAGAGGATTGAATCTAAAAGGGACAATCACTGAGCCAAGCCTCCAAAGTCCATGGAACAAGAAATAGCATGTTGAACCTAGAATGGCCAAAATAGGGACAAGACTCCAAATTTGGATTGAAGCATTCAATGGAAGCATCAAGGTGGCATGGACTGAGCCCTTCTCATCTGAAATCAGTCAAGACTTATCCAAGACCAAGGGAACCAAAGCTCTGTGCCCTAACCTCTAGTCAATGGCTAGAGGAGACTTGGATTTTCATTTGCCAACATTGGCCAAACCTACTTACCAGCTGCCATTCACTATTCCTTGCAAAACAAACTTGCTCTACTATAAATAGCGCTCAATTGTGATCAGTTTGAGTACACCAAAGCCATCAAACAGATGCTTTCCTCAAAATCTCTTCTTTCACTCCAATTTTGCCTTCTAAGGCAAGTCACTATCGGGTTTTGAGTTTGAGAGCAATTCCAATCAAACCAATCACTCACACACCTCACATACATCACATATGAGCTGATCAAACACTTAGATCACTTCTGAAACACCAATTTCACAAAATCACCAGCTGGTTGCTCAAATTTTCAATCAAGTTGCAGCTGAGGTACCACAAAGTAATCCAGACAATTTCAATCAAGTCCAACCATTCAAACACACTCCATAGGGTGTAGGGAAGCTGTTCAGATCATCACCACTCATCTGTAACACCTCCAAATTAAAAATCACATTGCACTTGCTGTCACGGCTTAGAGGTAAGCACATACTTGGTCATCTCTCAATCTATGCATATTTCCTCGCACAATAATTTGGCCATATGTTCATAATCATGCATGAAATGTTTTCCCTCAATTAATTGCATTGTTTGAATCGTGTATCAAAAATCCTAGCCTTCATGTAGAAATTAGGGTTCTTGAGGATTTTTCATGATTTCTTGTTGTATGTTTAATTTAAATGAAATTAATGGACATAGACATGATCGTGAGGTTGAGACGAGCATAATGATATGTAGATTGCATGTTATAATCAAGTATTCAGTGAGATTGGATAGAAAATGCAAATCTGGGCAAGGCAGAACACGCGCGTGTTCTTGGTCCATGTTCTTGGCGCCATTTTCATAAATTCAAATATTTGAATTTTGTGATTTTATTTAATTGATTCAAAAATTAATTTCTCTCTGAGTTTTAATGATTTTGAGTTGATTCTTTTTTTTAATAATTCACAAAAATGTTAAAATATTTTATTTTATCAAAAAATCCCAAAAATATTATTTATTTCATATAATTGATATTTTTGCAAAGAATTAATGTTTTAATTGTTTTTTGACATTTTAAATATTTTTTCTACATTGATTTTGCAACTTTTAATGCTTTCTAATTATTTTGTAGGTCAATACTTAATTTTTGAAGCATTAATCCAAAATCACAATTTGTTTTTCACATGTTAAACAATTTTGATCATTTTAATTGAATTTTTATTCAATTAAATACATTTTTGAAAACAAATTAGGGTTTTTGGATTAATTCAACCCTCATAAATTATTTTCAAAACACTTTGGGCCTCTAATAGAGTGTAAGACCCAATCTTTTTTTTGACCAAAACATTTTGGGTCTCAGTGTATTGTATAAGTCCCGATACCGTCAAGAAACAAACAGCGCGATCGTCGCCTTTCAAAATAACCTCTGGGCCTACCCTCGAGTAGTAAGACCCATTTCTTTTCTTAAAACTCATTTGGGCCTCTAATAGAGTGTAAGACCCAACCCCCTTTTAACCGAAATCATTTGGGCCTCACTTATTGTATAAGTCCCTCTGCGTTAAGAGAAAACCTCGGCGAGATCGCCATTTCAAACGAAAAATCATCTGGGCCTACCCTCGTGTTATAAGCCTCATTCTCTTTCTTTAAAACTTTTTGGGCCTCTTGAAAGAGTGTAAGACCCATCCCTTTGTACAAAAAACATTTTGGGCCTCAGTCACTTGTATAAGTCCCTCTGCACAAATTCGAACAGTGCGCTCACTGATAAAACCCTGGGCCCCTCCTTGAGTTGTAAGCCCCAAATCTTTCTTTTTCAAAGCACTTTCTCCTTTGATTTTGAATATACTGTTGTTTTCAATCTTTCTTTGTTGAACAACTAACCAAACAGCATGGAAGCTCTATAACCGAGTAAGTGGTTATTGCTTTCATTTACCGTTTTCATATACATATAACTGTATTGTGGGGCTGTTTCACTGTAAGTCTTCTTTCATAAACTCATATCGACTGTGTAATAATAGTATAGATATTTCGAGTTTCCCCGGCAACTACGTCTAGAACTAGGTGACGCCGTTTTGTTTATTCGTAGAAATAGACAACTAGATCCCCAATAGGATCACCAGATACAGTCTTATCTCAGGCTGTCCTCATTAGGAATTGTCAAGAAACTCTACTCCCAGAGATGAATGTATTCTCCGTGAATGGCATCTTTGAGTTTCTTCCAAATTCTTGAACCTTCCTGACTTTGATCTATTCTCGGTGAATAGCATTGCCTTGAATTTCTCGGGGTTTGGGGACCCACGGGATTCTTAAAAGCATCGGCCTCCTCTTGGGCATCGTACAAGGACCCACATGCTTCCTAAAAGCAACCCCGCCTCCTCTTGGGCATAGTACAAGGACCCTACGGCTTCTTAGAAGTATTCATAGCCTCCTCTTAGGCTTCGTATAATGATCTCTTCCTCCGGGAATGATAGCCTTCTCTTGGGCTTAATACAAGGACCCGTCGGCTTCTTAAAAGCTTCCAGCCTCCTCTTGGGCTTCGTACAAATTGTCCCGATGACCTCCTAGAGGTATAGGAACAGAACTTAGTCATTTGCATAGAATAGTCCTTTCAAAGAGTCTACTACTGTTTCTCAAAGCACAATACGAGAGATAAAACCCTAGACTTGGACAATCTAACTTCCTTGAGTCTCAAAGACATTCTCAAGTGACCCCTTCGTTAAATAGGAAGGAAACCCGTAGACTTGGACAGTCTCAATACCCTTTGGATTTCCCGTTTCCTCAAAGAGAGGGAAATATCCATGATCCTCAAATCAAATCCCTGAGTACAGTGTTGCTCATATAAGAACTGATTTTCTCTTTAAAATCAGTATACTGGACCTGTCACTTAACTGAAACAGTTACCATAGCCTCCTCTTAGGCTTTGTATAATGATCCTTCTCCAGTGAAGTTAGCCTCCTCTTGGGCTTTACACAATGATCCTCCCCAGCGGAGTCAAACAACGTTTAGCCTCTTTCTCGGGCTTTGTACGAGACACATAAGAGACTCCCTCGTAGAGTCAATCACCCTTTCGCCTCCATCTCGGGCTTCGTACGAGATACAAAAAAACTCTCTTGTTGAGTCAAATAGCCTCCGTCTCAGGCTTTATACGAGATACCAAAAGATTCCCTCTTTGAGTCAAAACCTTTTAGCCTCTCTCTCAGGCTTTGTATGAGACACATATCAGCCTCCTCTTAGGATTTGTATAAGAAAATCATTGGTTAATCCAATTAACCTTTTAGCATCAAAACTGTGCCTCGTTCACAGTACACAAACATCAACAACTCCTTCCTCTTCATCTAATTGCTATAAGCGGCAAGCCTCTAGATCATCTACATCCATGCCACTGTCCCTCTTTTAGCATGAGAAATTCCTAAGGAAAGACAGCATTGCTCTACACAGAGTTAAAGTCTTCCCCTTCAAGTTAAAACCCCCTATAAAGGAAATTATGGCATTGCTAGGATCCGCGTATCCCGGTTAAAGTAATTCTCCTTTATAAACAGTTGTGACATACAACTCCCCATTTAGAGATGACAAATTCTCTCTAAAGTCGAGGTCCTGCAGCTTCACGTCTTGGGCTTTGAACAAGACACAAATAGAATTTTCAGCTTCATATCTTAGGCTTTGAACAAGATACAAACTACCTTTCGCTTCACGTCTTGGGCTTTGAACAAGACACCAAAAACAACCATTTCCTCCCATAGAATAGGAGGAACTACGAACGCTCTGATTTCCCTGTTTCGGTAAACGGGAATACGTAGGCATAAGATTGAAAGAAAAATCTTAGCGAGCACACTAAACAAAAAAACCAAAATCCCATATCAAAAACAGTAATTCAAAAACATCAGTCCTAACATCCTAATCCTTGTTCCCCGCCAGAAACCTTCTGTCTAGAAAGAAAATCGTATTGGCAAAAATACAAATAACCAGTACAAAGGCCCCCCACATTGATAGCATTCGTAACCTAACAGACCGCTGTTTAAACTCAGTATGAAAATCGGGGTTAATTGGAGACATCTATTTCCTTTCCTTCATCAGCTCACAATAGGATAAAAAATGAATCGACCTATAGTTTTAAGCTCAACCGCAGAGAGCGACCAGCGCTTAAGAACCGCGTCCAAAATCGCTCGCTACACCTGGGACAACCAAGCGGAAAATCTAACTTCCTGGTCAAGTACACCAATCCTGAAAGCTCTCGTATCAGGCTCGAAGACATCCAGCCAACTGGATGGGGAGATACAGCTGAGAGTACAAATACTATGCAAAATACAACTGAGGAATCCTCCTACGACAACTCTGCCTGGGAGACAGATTCCAATGATCCTGCTCCGCCAGAAATCAGCGTCATTTCTAAAGACAAATCAAGGAAGGTACCAGACTTTGTGATTCACCGAGGAGTTCGCCGCCAATGGGTCGCTGTCGATGTTCCAAAGATTGTTCATAAGTCTAAGTAATTACCATCTTTACTTTAACCTTTCACCCTGCCCAGGTGAAACGGATGTTTTGATAGGGCTCACTTTCTGTAAATTTCCCTCTTCGCTTCGCCCAAAGCGACGGAGTTTTGTTTTATAGGGTTGTAGTTTTAAGAATCGACTTGTTCATTAATAAAATAACGTCGTTCTGTAATTTCCGCATTAATTGATGTTTTCTCTTTTCGTTTTTCAGAAAATGGTAATCCTAAAAAACAACTCAATAATAAAAACAAGTAGTAAAAGAAATACACTACACACACTTTTGTATTCTCTCTATCTCTTCTAAACACAAATCATCACGTCATGCAGATTGCTTGTTTTAAACCGCGTTGAAACATACGATCCAATGCCTTCTCCCAACTTTGAATTCCCGGTATTTAAGGCTGAAGAAGAAGATGACAAAGAAATTCCAGAAGAGATATCTCGACTACTCAGACAAGAGGAAAGGTCCATTGAGCCTCACAAAGAGTTGCTGGAAACAGTCAACTTGGGCTCAGAAGAAGAGAGAAAAGAAGTCAAGATTGGGGAACTGCTCAGTCCAACTGTCAAAGAAAGTTTGACGAAACTTCTCAAAGAGTTTCCCGATGTGTTTGCTTGGTCCTATCAGGATATGCCAGGGTTGGATACTAGCATCGTGGAACATCATCTACCGTTGAGATCAGAATGTCCGCCGGTAAAACAAAGGTTGAGACGGACTCATCCAGACATGGCCATCAAGATCAAAGAGGAGGTACAGAAACAGATTGACGCGGGTTTCCTCGCTACGTCATAATATCCTCAATGGTTAGCCAACATCGTACCAGTTTCGAAGAAGGACGGAAAGGTCAGAATGTGTGTGGATTATAGAGATCTGAACAAGGCAAGTCCAAAGGACGACTTTCCCTTACCACACATTGACATGCTGGTAGATAGTACAACAAAGTTCAAAGTTTTATCCTTCATGGATGGATTTTCGGGCTATAATCAGATAAAAATGGCGCCGAAAGACATGGAGAAAACTTCGTTCATTACCCGATGGGGTACTTTTTGTTATAAGGTAATGACATTCGGTTTGAAGAACGCCGGGGCAACCTATCAAAGGGCCATGACTACTCTGTTTCATGACATGATACACAAGGAAATTGAGGTATATGTCGATGACATTATTGCTAAATCAAAAACAGAAGAAGAGCATGTGACCCACCTGTCAAAACTATTCGAGCGGTTGAGAAAGTACAAACTCCGCTTGAATCCCAACAAGTGCACCTTCGGTGTCCGTTCAGGGAAACTCTTAGGGTTCATCGTCAGCCAGGAAGGAATTAAGGTTGATCCTGACAAGGTCAAGGCCATTCAAGAAATGCCTTCTCCGAAAACTGAAAAACAAGTCAGAGGATTCCTGGGACGTTTGATCTACATCTCCAGATTCATATTCCTCATGACCGTGAAATGTGCGCCGATTTTCAAATTACTCAAAAAGAATTAGGATTATGTTTGGACAGAAGATTGCCAAACCGCATTCGACAGTATCAAGGAATACCTGTTGAACCCACCGATACTAACACCTCTAGTGGAAGGAAGACCACTAATCATATATTTAACAGTCTTGGAAGACTCAATGGGTTGTGTACTTGTCCAACAAGACAAAACAAAAAGGAAAGAGGCTGCCATCTACTATTTGAGCAAGAAATTCACCGACTGCGAGACTCAGTACACTATGCTTGAGAAAACTTGCTGCGCTTTGGCTTGGACAGCCAAACGTCTTCGCCAGTACATGATCCGTCACACTACTTGGTTGGTCTCCGAAATGGATCCAATCAAGTATGTATTTGAAAAACCTGCTCTCACGGGGAGGATTGCCCGTTGGCAGATGTTGCTATCAGAATATGACATAGAGTACCACACTCAGAAAGTCGTTAAAGGAAGTGTTTTAGCCGATCATTTGGCTCATCAACCGATTAACGATCAGGAATCAGTCGGATTTGACTTCCTAGACGAAGATGTCATGTATCTAAAAATGAAAGATTGCGAAGAACCATTACCCTGTGAAGGGCCAGAGCCAGGTTCCCAATGGGGACTAATCTTTAATGGAGCTATCAATCATTACGGAAACAGAATTCGGGCAATCATCATAACACCTCAGGGAACCCATATTCCTTTCACCGCCAGAATCACATTCAAGTGCACAAACAACGAGGCCGAATACGAAGCATGTATCATGGGTCTCGAAGAAGCGATTGATTTGAGGATCAATAACTTGGATGTATATGGCGACTCCGCTTTGGTTATCAATCAGATCAAAGGAGATTGGAACACATACCAATCAGGATTGATTCCGTACAAAGATTACACAAGAAGGTACTATTGGTTGACAATGGAATCCAATTGGACACACAATGGCGAGAAAAATTCTGAGAGCAGGGTACTATTGGTTGACAATGGAATCCAATTGCTACAAGTACATGAGGAAGTGTCACAAGTGTCAGATATACTCCGACAAAATCCATGTACCGCCTACACATCTCAAAGTTCTTTCTTCCCCATGGCCTTTTTCCATATGGGGAATCGACATGATCGGCATGATTGAGCCCAAAGCTTTAAACGGACATTGGTTCATCCTGGTAGCCATTAATTACTTCACCAAGTGGGTCGAAGCAGCGTCATACGCTAATGTAACCCGACAAGTGGTAGTCCGATTCATCAAAAACAATATCATCTGCCGTTATGGTGCTCCAAGCCAGATCATTACGGATAATGGATCTAACTTGAACAACAAGATGATGAAAGAGTTGTGCACAGAGTTCAAGATCAAACATCATAACTCATCTCCCTACCGACCCAAGATGAACGACGCGGTAGAAGCAGCTAACAAGAACATCAAGAAGATTGTTCAAAAGATGGTCGTAACCTACAAAGATTGGCACGAGATGCTACCCTTTGCTCTTCACGGTTATCGCACATCTGTCCGCACTTCAACAAGGGCAACCCCTTTCTCTCTAGTATATGGCATGGAAGCAGTGCTCCCCATCGAAGTAGAGCTCCCATCAATTCGGGTATTGATGGAAGCTAAGCTAACAGAAGCTAAATGGAGTCAAAGTCGACACGACGAACTGAACCTAATCGAAGAAAAGCGAATCACGGCACTATGCCATGGTCAGTTGTATCAGCAAAGGATGAAGAAGGCGTTCGACAAAAAGGTTCGACCTCGCGTCTTCAGGAAAGGAGACCTTGTGCTCAAAAAGATAAAATCATTTCTCACTGATTCCCGGGGCAAATAGACTCTGAATTATGACGGCCCCTATGTGGTCAAGGAAGCTTTCTCAGGCGGTGCCTTGAGACTCGCAACCATGGATGGAGAAGAATTTGCCTACCCCACAAATGTTGACGTAGTCAAGAAATACTTCGCCTAAATAAAAAAAATATATATATAATAAAAAAAAACATTTCGGTGGATTGAAAACCTGAAAGGGCGGTCCAGGAAAAAATTAGAGACATGATCAAAAATCATCACGGTGGGTTGGAAATCTCAAAGCACAATCCAGGCAAAAGTTAGGGATTAATGGCAAGTAACTACATCCAACAGGGGCAAATCCCTCAGCAACAGTCATGCCATCCATCAGAAAATCTCGATCAAGGTCATCTTCGACAGAAGCTCAGGATGTCCCGAATTCAAAGTTGGTAGAAGGATAGTGGTCATTATGTTTCAATGTAGCCCTTTTCCCTTAAATTACCATTTTCTAACTTTGTAAATACTCAATGGAATCACGCGTTTGGCTGATTTCCATCCTATCAATAAAATTTGAGCCCTTGTGCTTTTGTTTGCAATTCTTATTTGTTTTAGCTTTACGGAATGACATTTTAACATGAATAACGATTCTTGAAACGAAACAAAAATGAATTTTCTTGTCAAACTTTTTCTGCTTTTAAAATAAAGATGGAAATTTCTTTTTACTGTTGAACATCGAAAGAACATCGATCGCTTCGCCAAAAGTAATCGAGCCTCAAAGTGCAGAATCAAAGTACTCCTTCTAAGCCAGTACGCCTGAATGAAGGATCAGCTGTATCTGATGCGACTTTCCCATCTGATACCCCCGGCAGAGTTCTTATCTCCTAAGCCCGACCAACGTAGCTCCCCACGAGGACTACTTCTCCTAAGCAAGGCAGAATTGCTATCATGAACCAGTGATACTTTTCATCCCCCACTGTAGCCGAGTATCCAGTCGTGTTCATCTACTAGTCTGTATGTCGCATCAGTTTTGTCAGCATATACATACATACACCATGCACTATTGATTCACATGCATAATCATATTGCATCACTATCACTTTCATCGGTTTTGTTCCCTAGTGATAACAGTCCTCTCAATCGAGTTGTCAGTTCTTTCCTCGTCAGGAAATGTTGCATCTACACTACCTTTCTCCTCCAGTTTATTTATGGGATGAAGTCGGCCCTTGATCACTTTGATAACTTTAACCTCTGAAAAACCAGAGAACCCTCATCCAGCATCATTCTTCGCCATTGAAGATGATGTCTTCGCTTTCCCGGATTAAGGAAAATCCTTAGAGAAAGCCTCTCAACTAAAGACTTTCGGCAACACATTGGTCCTTCTCTCCAGAATGTCAATGTCAACAAAGTCATCGGCACCTCAAAATTGGATCACATCATATGGCATTTCTCCGAGAAGATCCCTGAGAAAAGTATGATGCAATATCCCCAAGCAAGAAATAGTCTCTCAAAGAGGCTCGTTTTCCCCAATAGAGTCGACAAATGGCGTCTCCAAACAGAGAAGTTTATACACCTCTACAATTCAGACAGATGGGTTCCCCAGCAAGTCTAACATCAAAAGTTTTTCCCATCAAATGGCATCTCCCCAGGAAAATTCGACGAGAAGTTTGAGGAAAACTGCTACACATAGCGTCCGTGTTAATAAAGTTTATTGACGAAAGAAACTTAGACCAGTTCCTTGGTAGGAAACCAGGATCGAGGGGAAGTTTAATTCGGAAACTGAGACCAGTTCCTTGGTGGGAAACCAGAATCAAGGGGAAGTTTATTTCAGAAACTGAGACCAATTCCTTGGTAGGAAACTAGGATCGAGGGGAAGTTTACCTTTTCTAAGCATCATTGCTTAGCAAAAGAGGAAGGATGCGCAAACTGCCATTTATAACCACCATCAAAATTTCGGGTATTCCGATATTTAATCCTCTTGCACCCCGAATGCCCGAATACCTTCGCCATTCACACCTTCGGGTCCAAGAAGATTAAATAGGGGCATCTGTCATACCCCAAATTTTGACCACTAAGATTTCCCATCATTGTGCAAATCATCATCATAATATGGATGAACCATCATGCCTCATTAGTCTCCCCAAAGATGGGTGAGCATTCACTACTATCAAAATTAGGGTTTCAAGCCCTCTCAGAGTTCTTAGACAAAGGATCAATCAAGGAATGACATGATCTTCAACTTGTCTAGCCTCTCAAACATCCACAATGGATCAAGAGGAGTCCCACTTCAAGAATCAAGCACAAGGTTGCAGCATTCTGAGTGGATCAAGCCTCACGATTGACAGTGTCACCAAATTAGGGTTTTGGTCGACCAGGGCCTCCAGATGGAGATTTTCCTCTGGGCATGAGCCAATGCTTTAGAGAATAACCTATGATGATCCAAGGGACATCATGAACCCAATCATCAAGTCAATTTGGCTTTAGGGGATGCATTCATAAAAAAATCAAGAATTAGGATTTCTTGACCTAATTCACCCCTAAGTTGACTTTTGGGACAAAACATGAGCCAAGACCTCAAGACATGATTTGAGGGTCTCTAACACACTACATTGATCCATTTGCAACAATGGATTGATCCAAGAAGCTTGAGCAACAAGTTTCAATTTCATCTGAACCACAATTAGGGTTTCGCGGGAAAAGTCAACTGTGCCTTTGACTTTTGACCAGGACATGCTCCCAAACCCTAGGACATGATTCAATACACCCTATAACACCTATGAAATCAATCCATCAAGTATGATTTAGGTCAAGGACTTGATTTCATAGAGGATCGCACAGTTTGGAATTTATCTGACAAAAAGTCAACTGTGCACAAAAGTCAAATTTGACTTTTTGAGATTTTTCACAAATATGGTTCTTTGACCCTAAAATGATGTTAATGTGTGATTTGGATCATCATTCATCAAGAAAAATCAAGAAAAGTGGGATGACTTGTAAAAGGGGTAACCACAAAAAACTTAGAAAATTTTCTAAGTTATGGAACAAAGTGGCTAGGGTACCAACTTTGGAGGATCATAACTCCTAAAACATAAGGCCATTTTTTCCCATCCAAAGATGGATTTGTAGCCCTGATGGCCCTCTACAAAAGCTTCAACTACACCTCATTCCAATTCATTATGGATTTTGAGTTATAGAATGATCAAAGTGGCTGAAAACATGAAATGCCACTTTTTCCAACACTTAGTGAAATTTTCACTAAGTCAGAATCTGCCTTCACTTTTTTCCAAATGTAGGGGCATTTTTCACTTGGATCTAAAAAGTATCAAAACCAATTATGATTAAACTGTTATTATATCATATGAGGGCTTTCCAAAATGGCCAAGAACTCCATCAAATTCCACTTGAGCCATGAGATATGACAATGGCAATATGCCTTGCTGAAAACTGCCAAGGCT
This sequence comes from Lathyrus tuberosus, assembly GCA_022829125.1. NCBI lineage: Eukaryota > Viridiplantae > Streptophyta > Magnoliopsida > Fabales > Fabaceae > Lathyrus > Lathyrus tuberosus. The sequence continues at coordinate 548,262 of JALAZF010000018.1, forward strand.
AGGCAGAATTTTATACTTTTGCTCGATTTGGCAAAATCAGATAATTCCAAGCCTTGTCATCACTTTGGACACATCTGAGGATCAAATCAAAAGGGAACAAACACGGATCCAAGCCTCCAAAGTCTTTGGAACAAGAAGTAGCATGCCAAACCTAGAAATCCCTAAAAGAGGGACAAGACTCCAATTTTGGATTGGAGCATTTAATGGATGCACCGAGGTGGCATAGACTGACACATTTGCAACTGAATTTAGTCAAGAATGATCCAAAAACTAGGGAACCACAGCTCTGTGCTCTAATCTCTAGTCAATGGCTAGAGGAGACTTGGATTCCTATTGATCAACATTGGCCAAACCTTGCTGCAGTTGCCATTCACTATTGATCCCAAAACAAACTTGCTCTACTATAAATAGAGCTCATTTGTGCTCAGTTTGAGTACACCAAAGCCATCAAACAGATGTTTTCCTCAAAATCTCTTTCTCTAGGCAAAAATACCTTCTTTAGCAAGGTAACTCTGAGTTTTTGAGTTAGAGAGCAATTCCACCACAGCTTATGATCCAAACACATCCAATATATCATATCTAAGCTGTCCAAACTCACACAAGTGACCTGTAATCCATAAATCTCAAAGTCACATCTCAAAACCTCAAAATATGCCTTTTTGTGCATTTTTCAAGGCATGTCTTGAATCAATCACTTTCTAAACCAGATAAAACCTTAAACACACTCCAAATATCATCCTTGAACTGTCCCTAATGGTTCCCCCCCTCTGGAACACCATTTGAGGGAGTTGCTATTTTGGCCATTTTTGCCCCTTTTGCAAGAAAGAGCTCAAACTTATCCCTGAGGTTTCCAGCTGATTCCAACCATCCTAAAAGCTTCTAAAAGATCATTTGAGAGTGTCCAAAGCATCAAACCATTTCTGGAACAAGAAACTTGGCAGATTGCACAAAAAACTCCAAAAGCTCAAAAAAAGGTAAGCATCATGACTTGAACTTTCCAAAATATGCATTGCTTTGAGGTCCACTGATCATGCACATCTTGTACATGTTATATGTGTTGTGTTTGCACCAAATTTCCATGTAATTCTTGCCTGTATCATGAGATAGCACAGAAAATGCAATTGGAGGCCTATTTCAAAACCACTATCGGGTTTTAAAATGGGGACATGATCTTGAAAAACTACCACCACCATTGGATTCCTTGTGAAATTCTAGACAGGATAGACCTAAATTTTGTCTCAATCCATGGAGAAATGATAAAGTTATGGCCTTCACGTTTCTGAGCCAAAACTTGCCTTGCCTTGCCTTGGGCAGGCCTAGAAAACAAGGCAAGCCTTATGTATTTGTTGATTTGTTTCAATCAACAGATGTATCACCACCCCAGTGGTAAGGCGCGCGCCCTATAACCTTGAGGTCGTGGGTTCAAACCCCACCCATACCATTTTGTGTTTTCTCACATTTTTGCTATTTTTTCCAATATTTTCATGTTTTATTAATTAATTGGAAAATTAATAACTCCTTCAATTTTAATTATTTTTTATTGTTTCTTTTTGCAAAAAATCACAAAAATATTGAAATATTTTATTCCACAAAAAAATCAGATTTATATTATTTATTTAATATAATTACTATTTTTGTGAATAAATTCCTTTTTAATTTTTTTTAAACATTTAAAAGTGAATATTTACTTTGAAAATCAAAACCAAATGAGTTTTAATTCATCTTGTGATTAATCCCTCATTTTTCAAACCTTAAACAAAAACGACAAATGGTTTATTCAAACTTATTTGGCATTTTTATCATTTTTATTTGATTTTCTTTAAATATTTACTTTTAAAGAAAAGCAAAATTAGGGTTCTTTGATTTTCACCCTCACAAAACATTTTCAAACTTTGGGCCTCTATTAGAGTGTAAGACCCAACCCCCTTTGAAAACCAAAACCATTTTTGGGCCTCAGTCATTGTATAAGACCCGCTGCGTTTTCAAAAATCCTGGCGCGATCGTCCGTTTAAAACAAATCATTTGGGCTTCTCCTTGAGCTATAAGACCCATATTTGTTCACTTCCAATCATTTTTGGGCCTCTTGAGAGAGTGTAAGACCCATCCCCTTGTACATGAAATCTTTCTTGGGCTTCAGTCACTTGTATAAGTCCCTGTACAAAACGATAGTGCGATCACGGATTAAACCCTGGGCCTCTCCTTGAGCTGTAATCCCCAATTTTCCTTTCAAAAGCACTTTCTCCTTTGATTTTGTAACATACTATTATTTTCAATTTCTTTGTTGAACAACTAACCAAACAGCATGGAAGCTCTACAACCGAGTAAGTGTTTACCCGCTTTCATATGTATATAACTGTATTGTGGGGCTGTTTCACTGTAAGTCTTCTTTCATAAACTCATATCGACTGTGTAATACTAGTATAGATATTTAGAGTTTCCCCGGCAACTACGTCTAGAACTAGACAAAACCTCGTCTCCTTACATCCGACGTTCTCCCGGATATTTCAACATAACCTAAACCATGAGAATTTTCTTTTACAACAATTTTAGATAACTAGATCTAAGAAATATCCCCCTTGAATATTTCATATACAGAAGGCCAATGTTCCAAGTGAAACCCCTTCTGGAACTGTTCATCAGCCTCCTCTTGGGCTTAGTGCAAGGACCCACAGGCTTCCTAAAAGCATCCCCGCCTCCTCTTGGACGTTGTACAAGGACCGGTCAGCTTCTTAGAAGTTTTCACAGCCTTATCTTAGGCTTCGTATAATGATTCTTCCTCCGAGAAGATAGCCTCCTCTTGGGCTTCGTACAAATTGTCCCTTCGGATCTTAAAAGTTGTTCTCGCCTCCTCTTGGGCTTCGTACAAATTGTCCCGACGACCTCTTAAAGGTATAGGAACAGAAATTAGTCATCTTAATAGAACAGCCTTTCAAAGAGTCTAGATCTTTCTACCGCGAATGTACTGTCACTTGATCTCTCTTAAGCATAGTACGAAAGATAAAACTCTAGACTTGGACAGTCTAATCTCCTTGAGTCTCGAAGACATTCTCAAGTTCCTTTCAAAAATAGGAAAAAACACCCGTAGACTTGGGCAGTCTCAATACCCTTTGGATTCCCCGTTTCCTTAAAGAATAAGGAATAATCCCGGTCCTCAGATCAAATCCATGAGTACAACACTACCCATATAAGAACTAATTTTCTCTTTTAACCAATATGCTGGACCTGTCACTCAACTGAAGCAGTAACCCTAGCCTCCTCTTGGGCTTTGTACAATGATTCTCCCCAGCAGAGTTAACCTTTGCAGCCTCCATCTCGGGCTTCGTACGAGATACAAAAACACTCTCTTGTTGAGTATAAAAGACTCTCTTGTTGAGTCAATCTTCTTTTAGCCTCTATCTCGAGCTTTGTACAAGATACAAAACATTCTCTTGTTGAGTATAAAAAGACTCTCTTGTTGAGTCAATCACCTTTAGCCTTCATCTCGGGCTTTGTACGAGATACAAAAACTCTCTCTTGTTGAGTATAAAAAGACTCTCTTGTGGAGTCGATCCTCCTTTAGCCTCTATCTCGGGCTTCGTACGAGATACAAATCATTCTCTTGGTGAGTATAAAAGACTCTCTTGTTGAGTCAAACCCATTTAGCCTCCATCTCGGGCTTCGTACGAGATACAAAAATGCTATCTTGTTGAGTAAACCCTTTTAGCCTCTCTCTCTCGGGCTTCGTACGAGACATATAGAAACTCCCTTTTGTTGGGTCAATAGCCTCCTCTTAGGCTTTGTATAAAGAAATCCCCGTTTGATTCAATCAACCTTTTAGCATCAAATCATGCTTGGGTCACAACATACAAACATCAACAACTCCTTTTCCCTCGTCTAATTGTTGTAAGCGGCAAGCCTCTGGATTATTTACATCCACACCACTGTCCCTCTTTTAGCATGAGAAATTCCTAAGGAAAGATGGCGTTGCTCTAAACTGAGTTAAAGTCTTCTCCTTCAGGTTGAAAATCCCCTATAAAGAAAATTATGGCATTGTTGGATTCGTATATCCCACTTAAAGTAATTCTCCTTTATAATCAGTCACCCAACAGTTGTGACAAACAGACCCTCTTTAGAGATGACAAATTCTCTCTAAAGTCAAACACCCTTTTAGCTTCACATCTTGGGCTTCAAACAAGATAAAAATAGACCCTTCAGCTTCACATCTTGGGCTTTGAACAAGATATAAACCACCTTTAGCTTCACGTATTGGGCTTTGAACAAGACACCAAAACACCATTTCCTCCCATAGAATAGGAGGAACTACGATCGCTCTGATTTCCCTAGCCCGGGAATACGTAGGCATAAGATCGAAAAAGAATCTTAGCAAGCACACTAATCGAAAAACCCCAAAGTCCCCTACCTCCAGCCAATCTAGCACAGTATCCCAACAAATTCCCCATGAACAATCCCGGTATTTTGTTCTGAACAAAATAAGCAGAGAGACCCACGAACTAAAGCCGCATCTGTAAACCAACAGTTTTGACTGTTTAACCTCAGTTTGTAATCAGGGTTAATTGGAGACATCTACTTCCCTTCCTTCATCAGCTTCAATAGGATAAAAAATGAATCGAACTGTAGTACCAAAGCGATAGTGATTCGAAACCACAAAAACCGCGTTACAACTACGATATAGCCGTCCACATGCGACCGTGTCAAGTTGAAAGCCTCCTGCTGCTCCTGTTCCCAATGGAATTCACTTTCCTTCTTGGCTTTGAGTAATGGCGAGAATACCTTCATCTTGCCACTTAGATTCGATATGAACCTTCGCAAGAAGTTTATCTTCCCCAACAAAGATTGGAGCTGCTTCTTTGTCGAATGAGGCTTGAGATCCAAGATTGCTTTCGTCTTGTTCTAGTTTATCTTGATGTCTTTCTTGTGGACCACGAATCCTAGGAAATCCCCTGCATGAACACCAAAGGCACATTTTAGTGGATTCATTTTTAATCCATATTTTCTCATCCTTTCGAATGAATGTCGAAGGTGGTCTAAGTGATCATTCTCCGATGAGGATTTTATCACAATGTCATCGATATACACCTGCATAAAATTCTCAATAAAATCATGGACTATGGCATTCATGGCTCTTTGATAGGTTGCCCCAGTGTTTTTTAAACCAAATGGCATTACAACCCATTCCTACGTTCCCTAAGCCCCAGGGCATCGAAATGCAGTTTTGGGAACATCCTCTTCGGTTATGAGAATTTGGTTATAGCCAGAATAGCCATCGAGCATGCTCAAATACTCGAAGCCTGCAGCTGAGTTGACAAGCATTTCTGCCACAGGCATCAAATATTCCTCTTTTGGGGTAGCGTTGTTCAGATCCCTAAAGTCTATACAGACTCGAAGGGTTTCATTTTCTTGATAACGGGCACTATGTTCGCTATCCATTGGCGTACCTTGCAGTTCTAATGAATCAGCTTTTGAGCAGTCTCTCAATCTCCTGCTTGATCTTCGAGGTAACCTCTGGAGCGAATCGTCAAGGCTACTGCTTTACTGGTCTTCTACCTGGCTGAATTGGAAGTCGATGCTCCACCACACTTCGACTCAGACGAGGCATTTCTCCATAATCCCAGGCAAAGCAATACCTATACTCCATTAATACCTCAATCAGCTTAGCTTTCATCTTCAACCCAACTTTGGTGTTCACATAGGTAGGTCTTTTTGTAACCTCATCTCCTAAGTCAACTTCTTCGAGTGGGTCATGCACTTGCATTCTTTGCAGCTCACTATTTGGGTCTTTCTCAAACCCCAAAGGCGCATTATCATAGATACAATCAAGCCTCCGACTTTCTGAAGCTGTTGTCTGGCCTTGTGGTCCATTTACTTGTGCGTCGTAGTCGGATCTACTAGCTATCTTCTGTTGTTTTTCTGCTTCTAGTGCCGACATTCTTTTGTTTTCAGCCAGATAGGCCGAAATTCGAGTCATGCTCTCTGACTCAGTAGTTATTTTCACCGACTATCGGCCACCCCGTGGTGGATTATTTTCTTTTGGCTCCATTGTTTTGTCGACAACATCCCAGATAAACCCGTAGTCGGGATCTAAGTTCAGGACGCGACTCGTGTCGATAAAGGTATAAGACCCCGACCCGTCATCACAAGGAGCCACATTTGCTAGATGCTGATCAAAGGACTTCTTACTGCCCTTAGCTTCATTGATCTTATAATAACTCTGATCAGCCTCAATGTTTTCGACAATGCCATATTTTCTCCAGATTCTTAATCTCTGGTGTAGTGTTGACGACACTGCCCCTATTCCATGAATCCACTCCCGGCCCAACAGCAAGTTGAAATTTTCCTTTGAGTTGATAACCATAAAGAGTGTTGATCTATTGGTTGTACCCACAGCCAAGTCCACTTGGACAACCCCAAGGATGTTGCTAGTCTTTCCTTCGTAGTTGGATAGAACCATGTTATGTTTTCGGAGGTCAACCTCAATTTTTCCAATCTTTTTATATAAATTGTGAGGAATCAGATTGACAATTGCCCCTCCATCCACAAACACTTTGTTGACCGCCACTCCGTCAACCTTTGCTTTTATGAATAGTGGCTTCAGATGGTACATCATCCCAGGACTGGGCCTTTCGAACATGGTCGTTCGTTCTTCGACCACACCATTGTTCATCACATTGTAACATAGCGGTTTGTCCTTCGCGTTTTCATCTGGCACGAAATCCTCTTCCGCTTCAGAGACTTCCGACACCATATCATACTCAACTGGGAGTATCGACACAATACCACAGTTTAGGACAAAGTCTTCGCCATAAGTTTCGTCGTTGGTGTCATCATACATGTCTTCGTCGAAGTCTCCATCCGGTGAAGGGGTATACTCTTCATCTGAATGGGCAGAATACTTTGGTTCTTCCTCATCTAACTGGGGAGTGTATTCCGATTCTTTCTTGCTTTCGATCACAGATGTACGTCTCAAGCTCTGGGTCGAGACCACCCCCTTCTCTCCTAAAGCTTCCACAGTCACTGCCATTATTTGGTTTGTCATGACTTTTTCCTTCTCTACCCATCTTACTTTTGGGTATTGTCGTTTCTGTCCAGATGTTCCGACAGGCTTCAACTGTGAAGTCAAAGCCTCTTTCTCAGCTTTCTTATTTTGCTGATACCGTCTCCATTGAGTCCTTGTCATAGGATTATTTCCTTTATAGTTGGGGGACACCACATAGCCCCTAGGCCTGACTCTCTTGTCAGAGACTTTTGCTTCCTTCTCCAATCCAATACTTTCCATTTCAGCCTTTTGCTCTATTTCTGGCTTACTCATGCCACCCATTTCTCATGTGGAGTGTCCGACGGTGGCACAAAGGTCTTGGGTCCTGCCTCTTGGAACAACTTCCAATATTCCTTGTTTCGACGAGGGGCACCATTTCAGTCGAATACAAACCTTGGGACAGGTGACTTATCACCTCGCGGCATATATTTCTTGCCTGCTTCGTATTTCTTAGCAGTTTTCTCATCTAAGATAGCATTGTACCTAGGGCATAACACCGCCTTCGACCCACTTACCCTGCATTTTTCTAGAAAATCTACCAGGCTTTCGCCAGTTTTAGGGTAAACTGCCTCGAGTTCTTCCTAAGTCTTTTTGTCAGAACCGTCAGTAGTTTCGACCATCATGCATTCCACAGATTCAGTTGTCGATTGTTTCTCGAGACCCTCAGTAGCCTCAACCATCATGCACTCGTACATCTCTAAATTCAAAGCCTCTCTAAATTCAAAGCCTCTTCGACCTTCAGCAGGTCTGTATCAACCTGCATCTTTGGCCTTTTGCCAAATTGAAGTCGGCCTTCCTTCAAAGCTTTTTGCACCAAATCCCTTAAAAGAACACATAGAGCTGTTTTATGATCAAGGAGATTATGAAATTTACAAAATCCCCTTTTCTTCTTTTGTTCTAATGGGGATATTTTAAACTAGAAGGAACAATTATCTGACCATCTTTAACCAGTAAATCAAATATTTTGTCACATTTAGACACATCAAACGTATAAGTTTTAGCAACATATTTATCTATTTTTCCAGTTTCGACGGGATTTTTCCCGTTTGATGGTTTTAATAATTTACATGTGTATGGAGGCCCTGGCTTGAGTTCAGCCACGTTAACCTCGCTTTCGTCGACGAGTTCTTCGTTGTCAGAAGAATATTCGTCAGTGGCTACGTACGACACTTTTTCTTTCTTACGGTATCTATTAGTTTGAGTTTTCTTAGTTTTCAACTGTTTAACTTGTTGGACCCGGTTAGCTAGCTGTGCCATATCCCTGAGATATTGCCTGTCCAGCTTTTTCCTGATGGAATAGTCTAGACCGCCAGCTGCCATCTCGACTAGCTCATGTTCAGGGACTTGAGTAAAGCATCTTGCTTTAAAAAGTCTAAACCTGTTAAGATATTGGTCCACCGACTCCGCGGCCTTTCGTTTGACACTGGCCAATTCTTTCAAACAAATTTTCGATTGTCCCATGTAAAACTGTTCATGAAACAATCTTTCTAATTGTGCCCAGGTGTGAACAGACTGAGGGGGCAACGTGGTAAACCATGTAAACACATTCTTCGTGAGGGAACTTGGGAAATACTTCATTTTCAAGTCCTCATTATTTGCCATGTCACCAGCTTTGGTTTGATACCTGGCGACGTGTTCGATGGTGGACTCTTCAGTTTCTCCAGCGAACTTGGTGAATTTTGGCACTTTCCAACCCCTAGGTAATTCTGTCTGTAAGAAAAAATCTGGTAGTGGGGACGTGTACATTGGCCGCCGAAAGCCTGGATTTGCCCAATTTCGGACCATGATCCGTTCGACCATGGCTTCCAAGTTTGGTTCGCCAGCCAAGGCATCGTGTCGAACTTGTCTGACCATATAGTTTGGATCTTGGTTCCTATGAACCATCACAACGAGAGTCCTTTGGGGACCTCCAGGGGTTTGTTCAAACTCATGGGGTTAGTCAATTGTTTCGTCGAAGACCTCATCCTGATGAACTGGTGTCTCCGGTCGGGGCGGAGGAGTCTGTCGACCCAGTGTCATAGGAGCTCCTAGGAAGTCACCAATCCATGTTATCTGAGTTGCCAATTGTTGGTAACTCTGGGTCGAATCTTGTATTAATGGTCTCAATATGGTGCTCATTTGCTGAGTGTAGCGAGCAATTTTTGTCGGTGACGCGACCACCTTATCGGTGGGTTTTCCTCACCGCAATGAGGAGGAGGGGGTGCTACTTTCTGATTTCTTATTTATCCCGTGAAGCTGGAAGGGAAAGGGAAGTTATCTAAAACTAACCTTACATGTGAATGTTTTAACTGAACAAACACTTTAAAGAGATTGGGGGTCCAGGGTCAGGTTATACAATAGGGAGTTGTCAATTACCCATCCTATATGTGGGTATCCACAAGATATTAGCTTTAGGTTTCGCTTTATAATCGATAGTGTTTATCTATTAATGGGTTGGGAAAGTTTCTTGGGAAGTATAAGTGAGTGAGTGAGTTGATGTTCGGTGTTCGGTGTTCTTCTGATGTTTTTGGTAAGGTACTAGACCTAAATTCTGATTGATATGAAGGTACTGGACCTAAAGTTTTTTTATTAGTATGCTCGCTAAGATTTCGCAATCTTATGCCTACGTATTCCCCTTTAAATGAAATAGGGAAATCAGAGCAATCATAGTTCCTCCTATTCTAAGGGAGGAAAAAGATGTTTTGGTGTCTTGTTCAAAGCCCAAGATTGAAGCTAAAAGGTTATTTGTGTCTTGTTCATGTAGCGAGCGATTTTGGACGCAGTTCTTAAGCGCTGGTCGCTCTTTGCGGTTTGAGCTTTGACTACAGGTCGATTCATTTTTTATCCTATTGTGAGCTGAATAAGGAAGGGAAATAGATGTCTCCAATTAACCCTGCTTGCATACTGAGTTTAAACAGTGGTCTGTTAGGTTACGGATGCTATCAATGTGGGGGGGCCTTTGTACTGGTTATTTGTATTTTCGCCAATACGGTTTCTTTCTTTTTTACCTGGGCAGAAGGTTTCTGGCGGGGAACAAGGATTAGGATGTTAGGACTGATGCTTTTGAAATACTGCTTTTGATTGATGGAGATATGGGATTTGGGTTTTTTGTTGATTGCGCTCGCTAAGATCTTTTCTTTCGATCTTATGCCTACGTATTCCCGTTTACCGAAACAGGGAAATCAGAGCGTTCGTAGTTCCTCCTATTCTATGGGAGGAAATTGGTTTTTGGTGTCTTGTTCAAAGCCCAAGACGTGAAGCGAAAGGTGGTTTGTATCTTGTTCAAAGCCCAAGATGTGAAGCTGAAAGGTCTATTTGTGTCTTGTTCAAAGCCCAAGACGTGAATCTGAAAGACCTCGGCTTTAGAGAGAATTTGTCATCTCTAAAGAGGGGAGAAGGAGAATTACTTTAACTGGGATACGCGGATCTGAGCAATGCGATAATTTCCGAAGAAAGGGTTTTAACCTAAAGGAGAAAACTTTAACTCAGTGTAGAGCAATGCCATCTTTCCTTAGGAATTTCTCATGCTAAAAGAGGGACAGTGGCGTGGATATAGATGATCTAGAGGCTTGCCGCTTACAGCGATTAGATGAAGGGGAAGGAGTTGTTGATGTTTGTATACTGTGAACGAGGCACAACTTTGATGCTAAAAGGTTAATTGGATCAACCAGTGGTTTTCTTATACAAAGCCTAAGAGGAGGCTATTTTATGTCCCATACAAAGCCCGAGAGAGAGGCTAAAAGATTTTGACCCGACGATGGAGTCTTTTGGTATCTCGTATAAAGCCTGAGATGGAGGCTATTTGACTCAACAAGGGAGTTTTTTGTATCTTGTATGAAGCCCGAGATGGAGGCTAAAAGTTTGACTCAACGAGAGAGTCTTTGTATCTCGTACGAAGCCCGAGATGGAGGCGAAAGGGGGATTGACTCAACGAGGGAGTCTCTTATGTGTCTCGTACAAAGCCCGAGAGAGAGGCTAAACGTTGTTTGACTCTGCTGGGGAGAATCATTTGTACAAAGCCCAAGAGAAGGCTAAGGTTATTGTGTCAGTTAAGTGACAGATCCAGTATACTGATTTTGAAAGAGAAAATCAATTCTTATATGAGCATCATTGTACTCATGGGTTGGATCTGAGGATCGGGGTTGTTTCCTTTTCTTTGGGGAAACTGGAAATCCAAAGGGTATTGAGACTGTCCGAGTCTGCAGGTTTCTTTCCTATTTAACGAAGGGGTCACTTGAGAATGTCTTTTGAGACTCAAGGAAGTTAGACTTTCCGTATCTAGAGTTTTATCTTTCGTACTATGCTTTGAGAAACAGTAGTAGACTCTATGAAAGGACTGTTCTATGAGGATGACTAGGTTCTATTCCTATACCTCTAGGAGGTCGTCGGGACAATTTGTACGAAGCCCAAGAGGAGGCTGGAAACTTTTAAGAAGCCGACGGGTCCTTGTACGAAGCCCAAGAGGAGGATATCATTCCCGGAGGAAGAGATCATTATACGAAGCCTAAGAGGAGGCTGTGAATACTTCTAAGAAGCCGTAGTGTCCTTGAATAATGCCCAAGAGGAGGCCGATGCTTTTAAGAAGCCCGTGGGTCTATCATCTCCTTTCCATTAGGAGAGATAACTCTTTTAAAGATAAAAACCACTGGTAAACGTGCGAGTTTTACTATCCAGCGACTTTTAGCTTTTAAAGAGGGTTCCTTAGTTAAGGTCCAAGATTATGACCGTAGCGGGTACCCAAACCCCGAGACATTCAAGGCAAGCTATCCACAAGGAATAGATCAAGTCAGGAAAGTTCGAGAATTTGGAAGAAACTCAAAGATGCCATTCATGGAGAATACATTCATCTTGGGAAGTAGAGCTTCTTGACGATTCCTAAGGAGGACAGCCGAAGAGAAGACTGTATCTGGTGCTCTTATTGGGGATCTAGGCGTCTATTTCTACGAATAAATGAAACGGCGTCACCTAGTTCTAGACGTAGTAGCCGGGGAAACTCGAAATATCTATACTATTATTACATAGTAGATATGAGTTTATGAAAGGAGACTTACAGTGAGCAGCCCCACAATACAGTTTATAATATGAAAGCAGTAAACGAAAGCGATAACCACTTACTCGATTGGAGTGCTTCCATGCTGTTTGGTTAGTTGTTCAACAAAGAAAGATTGAAAACAACAGTATATTCAAAATCAAAGGAGAAAGTGCTTTGAAAAAGAAAGATTTGGAGCTTACAGCTCAAGGAGAGGCCCAGGGTTTTATCGATGAACGCACTGTTTGACTTTGTACAGCGGGACTTATACAAGTGACTGGGGCCCAAAAAGGTTTTCTGTACAAAGGGACGGGTCTTACACTCTCTCAAGAGGCCCAAAAAGGTTTAAAGAAAAAAAAGAGTGGGGCTTATAACACGAGGGTAGGCCCAAATGATTTTTCGTTTAAAAATGGCGATCGCGCCGAGGTTTTCTTTTAACGCAGAGGGACTTATACAATAAGTGAGGCCCAAAATGTTTTGGTTAAAAGGGGGATTGGGTCTTCACTCTAATAGAGGCCCAAAGTGTTTTGAATGGGTCTTATAGCTCAAGGAGAGGCCCAGATGATTTTATTTTTAAACGGGCGTCGATCGTGCCGTTTACTGGTACAGAGGGACTTATACAATGAGTGAGGCCCAAAAAGTTTTTGTACAAGGGGGGGTGGGTCTTACACTCTCTCAAGAGGCCCAAAGAGTTTTGAAAATGATTTATGAGGGTTGAATTAATCCAAAACCCTAATTTGTTTTCAAAATGTATTTAATTGAATAAAAATTCAATTAAAATGATCAAAAATTGTTTAACACATGGAAAACAAATTGTGATCTTGGATTAATGTTTCAAAAATTAAGTATTGACCTACAAAATAATTAGAAAGCATTAAAAGTTTCAAAATCAATGTAGAAAAAAATATTTAAAATGCCAAAAACAATCAAAATATTAATTCTTTACAAAAATATCAATTATATGAAATAAATAATATTTTTGGGATTTTTTGTGAAAATAAAATATTTTAACATTTTTGTGAATTATTAAAAAAAGAATCAACTCAAAATCATTAAAACTCATAGAGAAATTAATTTTTGAATCAATTAAACAAAATCACAAAATTCAAATATTTGAATATATGAAAAATGGCGCCAAGAACAGCTGAAGAACACGCGCGTGTTCTTGGTTTCTCAGATTTGCATTTTCTATCCAATCTCCATGAATACGTAATCATATCATGTAATCCACATATCATTATGCTCGTCTCAACCTCACGATCATGTCTATGTACTTTAATTTCATTTAAATTAAACATACAACAAGAAATCACGAAGAGACCTCAAGAACCCTAATTTCTGCATGAAGGCTAGGATTTTTGATACACGATTCAAACAATGCAATTAATTGAGGGAAAACATTCCATGCATGATTATGAACATATGGCCAAATTATTGTGCGAGGAAATATGCATAGATTGAGAGATGACCAAGTATGTGCTTACCTCTAGGCCGTGACAGCAAGTTCAAAGTCATTTTTGATTTGGAGGTGTTACAGATGAGTTGTGATGATCTGAACAGCTTCCCTACACCCTATGGATTGTGTTTGGATGGTTGGACTTGATTGAAATTGGCTGGATCATTTTGTGGTACCTCAGCTGCACTTTGGTTAAAACCTTGAGCAAACAGCTGGTGATTTTGTGAAATTGATGTTTCAGAAGTAATCTAAGTGTTTGATCAGCTCATATGTGATGTATGTGAGGTGTGTGAGTGATTGGTTTGATTGGAATTGCTCTCAAACTCAAAACCCGATAGTGACTTGCCTTAGAAGGCAAAATTGGAGTGAAAGAAGAGATTTTGAGGAAAGCATCTGTTAGATGGCTTTGGTGTACTCAAACTAACCACAATTGAGCTCTATTTATAGTAGAGCAAGTTTGTTTTGCAAGGAATAGTGCATGGCAGCTGGTAAGTAGGTTTGGCCAATGTTGGCAAATGAAAATCCAAGTCTCCTCTAGCCATTGACTAGAGGTTAGGGCACAGAGCTTTGGTTCTCTTGGTCTTGGATAAGTCTTGACTGATTTCAGATGAGAATGGCTCAGTCCATGCCACCTTGATGGTTCCATTGAATGCCTCATTCCAAATTTGAAGTCTTGTCCCTATTTTGGCCATTCTAGGTTCAACATGCTATTTCTTGTTCCATGGACTTTTGAGGCTTGGCTCAGTGATTGTCCCCTTTAGATTCAATCCTCTGAGGTGTCCAAGTGGATAGGAGCAATTGAATTTGGCTGATTTTGGCAAATCGACCAAAGTTACAAATTCTGCCTTGCCTTGACAGATTTCAGCAAGGCAACTTGGCAATGTTGTATCTCATGGTGTAGGTTGAATTTGGCAATGTTCTTGGCCATTTTGGAAAGCTCTTACATGATACAACAACTGTTTGAACAAGTTTGGTTTTGATATCTTTTGATTCCAAGTGAAAAATCCCCCTACATTTGGCAAAAAGTGAGGCAGAATCTGACTTAGTGAAAATTTCACTAAGTGTTGGAAAAAGTGACATTTTCACTTTTCAGCCACTTTGATCACTCCATAACTCAAAATCCTTAATGAATTGGAATGACTTGTAGTTGAAGTTTTTGTAGGTGATAATGAGGGCTACAAATCCATCTTTGGATGAGAAAAAATGGCCTTGTGGTTTAGGAGTTATGGTCCTCTAAAGTTGGTACCTTTGCCACTTTATTTTTAACTTAGAAAAATTTCTAAGTTTTATGGTTACCCCTTTTACAAGTTATCTCACTTTTCTTGATTTTTCTTGATGAATGATGATTCAAATCATACATTAACATAATTTTAGGGTTAAAAATCCATTTTGGTGAAAAATCTCAAAAAGTCAAAGTTGACTTTTGTGCACAGTTGACTTTTTATCAAATGAATTCCAAACTGTGCAATTCTTCAGGAAATCATGTCCTTGACCTAAATCAAACTTGATGGACATGTTACATGGGTGTCATAGGGTATATTCAATCATGTATTAGGGTTAGGGAGCATGTCCAGGTCAAAATTCAAAGTTACAGTTGAGTTTTCCCTTAAAACCCTAATTGTGGTGCAAATGAAATTGAGACTTGTTGCTCAAACTTCTTGGATTAATCCATTGTCCCAAATGGATCAATATGGTATATTATAGACCCTCAAATCATCTCTTGAGGTCTTGGCTCATGGTTTGTCCCAAAAGTCAACTTAGGGGTGAATTAGGTCAAGAAACCCTAATTCCTGATTTTTGATGAATGCATCCCCTGAGGCAAAATTGACTTGATGCATGGGTTCATGAGGTTCCATGAAGTATATTAGGTTATGTTTTGGATCATTGCCTTGTGCCCAGATGAAAATTTCCATCTGGAGGCCCTGGTCGACCAAAACCCTAATTTGGTGACACTATCGATCTTGAGACTTGATCCACCTAGAAGGGAGCAGCCTTGTGCTTAATCCTTGAAGTGGGAGTCCTTTTTGATCCATTGTGGATATTTAAGAGATTAGACAAGTTGAAGATCATGTCATTTCTTGATTGATCCTTTGTCTAAACACTCAGAGAGGGCTTGAAACCCTAATTTTGATTGTAGTGGATGCTCACCCATCTTTGGGGAGACTAATGAAGCATAAAGGTACATCCATATTGTGATGATGATTTTCACAATGATGGTAAATCTAAGTGGTCAAAATTTGGGGTATTACAGATGCCCCTATTTAATCTTCTTGGACCCGAAGGTGTGAATGACGAAGGGATTCGGGCATTCGGGGTGCAAGAGGATTAAATATCGGAATACCCGAAATTTTGATGGTGGTTATGAATGGTAGCTTACGCATTCATCTTCTTTAGCTAAGCAATGATGCTTAGAAAAGGTAAACTTCCCCTCGATACTGGTCTTCAGCCAAGGAACTGGTCTCAGTTTTCTTTTGAAATAAACCTCCCCTCGTTCTTGGTTTCCTACCAAGGAACTGGTCTTAGTTTCTGATTTAAACTTCCCCTCGATCCTGGTTTCTTACCAAGGAACTGGTCTTAGTTTCTGATTTGAACTTCCCCTCAATCCTGGTTTCTTACCAAGGAACTGGTCTCGGTTTCTTTTGGTCAATAAACTTTACTGACAAGGGACGCTATTCGTAGCGGCTTTCCTTCAAACTTCTCGCCGAATTTTCCTGGGGAGATGCCATTTGAGTGGAAAAAGTTTTGATGTCAGACTTGCTGGGGAACCCATTCGTCTGAATTGTAGAGGTACACAAACTTCTCTATTTTGGAGACGCCATTTGTCGATTCTACTAGGGAAAGCGAGTCTCTTGAGAGATTGTTTTCGTTTGGGATCTTTCATCATACTTTTCTCGGGATCTTCCCGGAGAAACGCCATATGATGGGGTCCAATTTTGAGGTGCCAATGACCTTCTCATCAGTGGTTTTTCGGAGCAAAACTGGCGTGCTGCCGAATCTCTAATCCCGAGGCTTTCTCTGTGGATTTTCCTCAATCCGGGAAAGTAAGGATATCATCTTTAATGGCGAAGAGTGGCATCTGTTGAAGGTTCTCTGATCTTTCAGAGGTTCAAGTTATCAAAGTGGCCAAGTGCCGACTCTGATCTAAAGATACACTGGTGGCGAGATTGTGCAGACGCAACACTTCCTGACGAGGAAAGAACTGACAAACTCGATTGAGAAAACTGTTTATCACTAGGGGACAAGACCGGCTAGAGTGATAACGATGCAATATGAAATGTAAATGCAAATCAAAAATGCATGAAGTACGTATGTATATGCTGACAAAACTGACGCGACATACAGACTAATGGATGAACACAATTGGATACTCGGCCATCGCGGGGCGAAGAAGTACCGTTGGTTCAAAATAGCAATTCCACCTTGCTTAGGAGAGATAGTCCCGTTGGGAGCTATGTTGATCGGGCTTAGGAGATGAGAACTCGGCCGAGGCGTGTCAGACGAAACAAGGTCTCTGACACAGTTGATCCCTTTATTCAGGAGTACTGGCTTAGAAGGAGTACTTTGATTCTGCACTTTGAAGTTCGCTTACTTCGGGAGAAGCGATCGATGTTCTTCTGATGTTCAACAATCAAAAGAAATGCCATCTTTAATTTAAAAGCATAAAAATTTTAACAAGTAAATTTATTTTTGTTTTATTTCAAGAATCGCTGATTAAGTTTAAACAACGTCGTTCTGTAAAGCTAAAACAAGTAAAGAATTACAAACAAAAGCACAAGGGCTCAAATTTTATTGATAAGATGGAGATCAGCCAAACGCGTGATTCCAAAGAGTATATACAAAGTTAGAAAATGGTAATTTACAGGGAAAAGGGCTACGTTGAAACATAACAACCACTATCCTTCTACCAACTTTAAATTCGGGACATCCTGAGCTTCTGTCGAAGATGACCTTGACTGGAGTTTTCCTGACGGATGATGATGCAACTGCTGCTGAGGGACTTGCCTCTGTTGAACATAGTTACTTGCCATTATCCCTAACTTTTGCCTGGATTGTACTATGAGATTTCCAATCCATCGGGATGATTCTTTTCATGTCTCTAACTTTTGCCTGGACCGCCCTTTCGGGTTTTCAATCCACCGAGACGTTTTTTTTTTAGTTTTAGGCGAAGTATTTCTTGACTACATCAACATTCGTGGGGTAGGCAAATTCCTCTCCGTCCATGGTTGCAAGTCTCAAGGCGCCGCCTGAGAAAGCTTTCGTGACCACATAGGGGCCATCATAATTTGGAGTCCATTTGCCCCGAGAATCAGTGAGAAATGATTGTATTTTCTTGAGCACAAGGTCTCCTTTCCTGAAGACACGAGGTCAGACCTTTTTGTCAAACGCCCTCTTCATTCTTTGCTGATACAACTGACCGTGGCATAGTGCCGTGACTCATTTTTCCTTGATCAGATTCAATTCGTCGTGTCGACTTTGACACCATTCAGCTTTGGTGAGCTTAGCTTCCATCAATACCCGGATTGATGGGATCTCTACTTCTATGGGGAGAACTGCCTCCATGCCATATACTAGAGAGAAAGGGGGTGCCCCTGTTGAAGTGCGGACAGATGTTCGATAATCGTGAAGAGCAAAGGGTAGCATTTTGTGCCAATCTTTATAGGTTACAACCATCTTTTGAACGATCTTCTTGATGTTCTTGTTAGCCGCTTCTACCGCCCCGTTCATCTTGGGTCGGTAGGGAGATGAGTTATGGTGTTCGATCCTGAACTCTGCACACAACTCTTTCATCATCTTATTGTTCAAGTTAGATCCATTATCAGTAATGATCTCGCTTGGAACACCATAACAGCAGATGATATTGTTTTTGATAAATCGGACCACCACTTGTCGGGTTACATTGGCGAATGACGCTGCTTCGACCCACTTGGTGAAATAGTCAATGGCTACCAGGATGAACCGATGTCCGTTTGAAGCCTTGGGCTCAATCATACCAATCATATCGATTCCCCATATGGAAAATGGCCACGGGGAAGAAAGAACTTTGAGATGTGATGGCGGTACATGAATTTTGTCGGAGTATATCTGACACTTGTGACACCTCCTCATGTACTTGTAGCAGTCGGATTCCATGGTCAACCAATAATACCCGGCCCTGAGAATTTTTCTCGCCATTGTGTGTCCGTTGGCATGAGTGCCAAAGGATCCTTCATGAATTTCTTTCATGAGCATGTCTGCTTCTGGTCTGTCGACGCATCGGAGCAAGACCATGTCAAAATTTCTCTTATAAAGAGTGTCACCGCTCAGGAAGAAGTTTCCAGCCAATCTTCTGAGGGTTTTCCTGTCTTTTCTGAGTGCCCCAGATGGGTACTCTTGTTTCTGCAGGAAGCATTTGATATCGTGATACCAAGGTCTGTCGTCTATGACTACTTCAATCGCGAAAATGTAAGCGGGCCGTTCAAGGCGCATGATGTCGATCTTAGGTATGTCATTCCATCGACCTACACTAATCATGAAAGAGAGAGTGGCTAATGCATCATCCATGTGATTCTCATCACGAGGGATGTGATGAAAGTCGACTCTGTTGAAGAAGGGTAACAACCTCCTTGCATAGTCTTTGTAAGGAATCAATCCTGATTGGTATGTGTTCCAATCTCCTTTTATCTGATTAATAACCAGGGCTGAATCGCCGTATACGTCCAAGTTTTTTATCCTTAAATCAATCGCTTCTTCGAGACCCATGATACATGCTTCGTATTCGGCCTCGTTGTTCGTACATTTGAACGTAAGTCTGGAAGTGAAAGGAATGTGGGAACCCTGAGGGGTAACAATGATTGCCCCAATTCTGTTTCCATAATGATTTACTGCTCCGTCAAAGATAAGTCCCCACTGGGAACCTGGTTCTGGCCCTTCACTGGGTAACGGTTCATCGCAATCTTTCATCTTTAGATACATGACATCTTCGTCTAGGAAGTCAAACCCGATTGATTCTTGATCGTCAATCGGTTGATGAGCCAAATGATCAGCTAAAATACTTCCTTTAACGGCTTTCTGAGCATGGTACTCTATGTCATATTCTGATAGTAACATCTGCCAACGGGAAATCCTTCCAGTGAGAGCAGGTTTTTCGAAAACGTACTTGATTGGATCCATTTTGGAGACCAACCAAGTAGTATGACGAATCATGTACTGGCGAAGACGTTTGGCTGCCCAAGCCAAAGCGCAACAAGTTTTCTCAAGCATTGTGTACCGAGTCTCGCAGTCGGTGAATTTCTTGCTTAGATAGTAAATGGCAGACTCTTTCCTTTTAGTTTCGTCTTGTTGGCCAAGTACACATCCCATTGAGTCCTCTAGGACTGTGAGGTAAATGATCAGTGGTCTTCCCTCTACTGGAGGTGATAGAATCGGAGGATTCAACAGATATTCCTTAATACTATCGAAGGCGGTTTGGCAATCTTCTGACCAAACGCAATCCTGGTTCTTTTTGAGTAATTTGAAAATCGGCGCACACGTCGCGGTCATAAGGAATATGAATCTGGAGATGTAGTTCAAACGTCCCAGGAATCCTCTGACTTGTTTTTCAGTTTTCGGAGAAGGCATTTCTTGAATGGCCTTGACCTTGTCAGGATCAACTTCAATTCCTTTCTGGCTGACGATGAACCCTAGTAATTTCCCCGAACGGACACCGAAGGTGCACTTGTTGGGATTCAAGCGGAGCTTGAATTTTCTTAGACGTTCGAACAATTTTGACAGATGTTCAACGTGCTCATCCTCTGTTCTTGATTTTGCAATCAAATCATCGACATATACCTCGATTTCTTTGTGTATCATGTCATGAAACAGAGTAGTCATGGCCCTTTGATAGGTTGCCCCGGCATTCTTCAAACCGAACGGCATTACCTTGTAACAAAAGGTACCCCATGGGGTAATGAACGAAGTTTTCTCCATGTCTTTTGGCGCCATTTTGATCTGGTTATAGCCCGAGAATCCATCCATGAAGGAAAATACTTTGAACTTTGCTGTGCTATCAACCAACATGTCAATGTATGGTAAAGGAAAGTCGTCCTTTGGACTTGCCTTGTTCAGATCTCTGTAATCGACACACATTCTAACCTTTCCGTCCTTTTTGGGAATGGGTACGATGTTGGCTAACCATTGAGGATATTCAGATGTAGCGAGGAAACCCGCGTCGATCTGTTTCTGTACCTCCTCCTTGATTTTGATGGCCATATCCGGGTGAGTGCGTCTCAACCGTTGCTTTACTGGTGGACATTCTGATCTCAACGGTAAGTGATGTTCCACGATGCTGGTATCCAACCCTGGCATATCCTGATAGGACCAAGCGAATACATCGGGAAATTCTTTGAGAAGCTTTATCAAACCCTCTCTGGCAGTTGGACTGAGCAGTGCTCCGATCCTGATTTCTTTTCTCTCTTTTTCTGAACCCAAGTTTACCGTTTCCAACGGCTCTTTGTGAGGTTCAATGGACCTTTCCTCTTGTCTGAGTAGTCGGGAGATCTCTTCTGGAATTTGGTCGTCATTTTCTTCTTCAGCCTCGAATAACGGGAACTCAAAGTTGGGAGAAGGCATCAGATCGTATGTTTCAACGGGGTATAAAACAAGCAATCTGCATGACGTGATGATTCGTGTTTAGAAGAGATAGAGAAAATGTAAGTGTGTGCAGTGTTTTGATTTTACTGCTTGTTTTTATTATTGAATGTTTTTTAGGATTACCATTTTCTGAAAAAGCAAAAAGAGAAAACAACAACTAATGTGGAAATTACAGAACGACGTTATTTTATTAATGAACAAGTCGAATCTTGAAACTACAGCCCTATAAAACAAAACTCTGTCGCTTTGGGCAAAGCGAAGAGGGAAGTTTACAGAAAACGAGCCCTATCAAAATATCTGTTTCACCTGGGCAGGGTGAAAGGTTAAAGATGGCAATTACTTTGACTGACGAACGACCTTCGGAACCTCGACGGTAACCCATTGCCGGCGAACTCCTCGGTGAATCACAAAGTCTGGCACCTTCCTTGATTTGTCTTCAGAAATGACGCTGATTTCTGGTGGAGCAGGATCATTGGAATCTGTCTCCCAAGCAGAATTGTCATAGGAGGATTCCTCTGTTGCATTTTGCATAGCATTTGTGCTCTCAGCTATATCTCCCCATCCAGTTGGCTGGATATCTTCGAGCCTGATACGAGAGCTTTCGGGAACGGTGTACTTGACCATAGAGTCGTATTTTCCACTCGGTTGTCCCAAGGTGTCCCACATTTTTTTGGAACTGGAGGAATCATCCCTCTCGATGACGTTGACCTCGGGAAAAGCATAGTTGATGAATTCAAGTCCTGCGAACGTTGCGAATTCATCTTCATGTTGAGTAGTTTCTGAATGACCTGAGTGTTGATCCCATGACATGGTGGGGACACAGGTATTCTGTTCAATGACGCTCAGCTGAGTTTCATTGTTCGGCTGACTTTCTTGCCCCAAGTTTCCTGGGTAAGGCTGCCACATTGGCAGGCCATCCATCGGCCCATAGTAATTGTGATCAAAGTTGTCTTTCATCGGAGTGTCTTCCTCTAATGAATTTGGCGGAGCATGTCATCCTTCCGGATCACAATCTCCGTAGATCATTTCGACATCTGATCTTGGTATAAATCTCGGACTTTCCGTAGGAAAGCAAAAAGGCATAGGCACCTCTTCCTGAGACATATAGCCGTCCTTGTTAAGGTAGGACTTCCATTCTTCATCTATGTCAGAGGGATCTTCCTCATTGATAGCATGAACTGTCTGAGACACTGGGTGAAGGAAACCTCCACTGTGGAAGAAGTTTTGAAGGGGATGAAGAATTTCATCGTTGGCGGCTGTCTGGGTACAGGTCGCAGAAAAACCAAGACACTTCTTTGTTTTATTGTCAATAGGAATGACAAGCCGTCCCCATCCTGTCGTATCGGTACTCTCGACCGCTTTGATAGCATCTTTGTATGAGGAAATCGAGGTTCCTCCTTTGAAATGATTGTCCTTGCTCACCGATAGCGCTTGGAACTGAGTTCCAATAACCTCCTCGGGTTCCACACAAGTAGATGATGATAGGCTACTCACAAGCAAGGCTTGTTCCCCACAAACCGTGACAAGTTGGCCGTTCTTGACGAACTTTAGCTTTTGGTGGAGGGTTGAAGTAACCGCTCCAGCCTGATGTATCCAAGGTCTTCCTAATAAACAATTGTATGTTGCCCGGATGTCCATGACCTGGAAAGTGACTTGGAAAGTGTGAGGACCAATAGTTATGGGAAGATCAACTTCGCCGATAACTGTTTTTCTGGATCCGTCGAATGCTTTGACGACGACCTCGCTGGTTCTCATCGGAGGGCCCTTGAATGATAATTACATCAAAGTGTACTTCGGCATAACATTCAGGGCTGACCCTGTGTCTACCAGTACGTTGGCTAAAGCATCGCCCTGGTAGTTAACTGTGATATTGAGCGCCATGTTATGATGGCGACCCTCTTCAGGTAATTCCTCATCACTAAATCCCAAATTATTGCAGGAAGTGATGTTAGAGACAATGCTATCGAATTGTCTGATTGTTACATCCTGTTCCACAAAGGCTTGCTCCAAGACTTTCTGTAGAGCCTCTCTGTGTGCTTCTGAACTGAGTAACAGTGATAATACTGAGATCTTTGAAGGAGTCTGTAACAGTTGATCAACAATGTTATATTCACTCCTTTGGATGAGCTTTAGCATCTCATCTTTGTCTTTTGAAAAGTCGGGATTACTAGATTGATCGACTGGTGGATCAGGAATTTCTGCCTGAAGTTCCTTTTCTTTGTTGGATTCTCCAACCCCTCGGTTGAAGATTCGACCGCTCCGTGTTACACGACTGATGTCTGCAATATTCATGACGGAGGGTAATGGAATTTCCTTTCCATTCTCGATTATTGTTGCACCGTATTTGTAAGGGATTGCCTTAGCTTATTCATACGGTAGTGGCCCCGGTAGATAGATGACTATGGGAACCTTCTGATTTTTCTGACCATCATAAGTAACCTTGATCCGTTCCTGGTTGGGAACTCTAGATTCGTCAAGTAGAGGGATGATGGCAAAAACATCCCTGGTCCTGTGATGACCAGAGATCGTGACAACATCCTCAACTTGCTCGGCAAGGTAGTTCAGCGACCAAATGATGGGTCCTGAACCTGGATATGGACGAATTTCTCCATGATCGACCTGACCCTGAAGAGCTGATCTCACAAGGTAACACCCTTGGTTACTTTTCGAACAGACGCTACAACTGTCATAGTTGTGTGGTGGCACCTGGCCACGCCCACTTTGAATACAATGTAACCTCACTAGGTTATCTTCCATTGATCGAACATCCTGACTTTGACGACGAGTAGGATTCCTGTGATTGATACTAATCTGCTGAGTATCTTCGTCCATATAGATTGGCATCCACCAGTGATTTAACAAGTGCTGAAGTGCCTCCTGGACAAGGGTACAACCTCGATCGTTTTCGCAACCTGCTTTACAGTTTTGATAATCATGTGATATTAAGAATCCGAGTCGGACCTGCTCGGCATGTAACTCTACCAGGTTGGTATTCAACACGCGAATGTCAAAGATCTGAACCATGTTGATTTGATAGGAGTTCCTATCATGGTAGTCTTGGATCCATCTAAGATCCATCTGACGCTGGAGGGCCTCTTGTATGAAAGAGCATCCCTGTTTGTTTACCGAGCAAATCAGACAGGAACTGTAATCGTGTCGCGGCAGATTATGATATTGGCTTTGTCTTGAGTGCATCGCCACCAAGTTGACATTCATCGTACGGATGTCGTGGTTTTGAATGACGTTGGAATTCGTGTAAATCATGTTAACTCCACGAACTCGGTGCTCTTGGATCCATCCAAGATCCATTTGCTCCTGTAGAGCTGCTTGCACCACAGAACATCCCTGGTTGTCTTTAGAGCAGATATTACACTGGTGATAATTATGAGGTGGCACATGGCCATATCCACTCTGTCTACAATGCATCTTGACCAGATTGGTTTTCAACAAGAGTACATCATGAATTTGATAGACATTGTTAGTCTCTTTCTCAATCAGATTGACTGCAGCTTTCTCATATTGAGGCAACGGGTTCGTAAGAACATTAGGATTCGTATATTTGAAAGATAAGAGCCCACTCCTAACAAGCTTTTGCACGTCGGATTTGAAATTGAGACAAGTCTCAATGTTATGCCCTGAACCTCCTTGATGATAAGGGCATGTTTGATCCACTTTAAACCAAAAAGGCGGATTTTCCGGAACTGAAAGGGGAGACTTAGTCTGAATGTGCCCCTTAGCCAGCAGTAACGGAAATAGCTATGCGTACGTTACGGGTACAGGATCAAATCCTGGTGGCCGTGTTGTACGGTTGTTGTTATATGGAGGACGAGCCTGCTGAAGAGGCTGTTGTGTCCTTTGTTGGTCAGGTTGGCTCTGCGCAACCTGAGGTTGATACATAGGAACAGGCGCGGGGCCGATAGCAGGAGTAACAGCTGCTACTGGCTGATAACGTCGTCTTTGCTTTTCGAGAGAGATATTCCCAATATCTTGCTCTTTTTTCTTAGGGAGAGCACTACCGTATTTTTTAGTACCGCTCGTTGATCCAGTGTCTTTTACCAAACGTCCTTCTCGGACGGCTTCCTCAAGACGTACACCCATGCCGACCATTTCGGTGAAATCACTGGGCGCACTGGCAACCATTCGGTCGTAGTAAAATGAGCTCAAGGTCTTTAAGAAGATATTTGTCATCTCTTTTTCCTCAAGAGGTAGACAAATTTGAGCGGCAATTTCACGCCACCTTTGAGCATACTCCTTAAAGGTTTCCTTGTCCTTTTGTGACATTGATCTGAGTTGATCTCTGTCGGGTTCCATGTCCAAATTGTACTTGTATTGTTGGACGAAGGCAATACCAAGATCTCTAAATGTACTGATCGTAGTACGGTTTAAACCCATGTACCATTTGAGTGCGGCACCGGTTAAACTATCCTGGAAGTAGTGAATCAGCAGGTCTTGATTCTCCGTCTGAGCTGACATCCGTCGAGCATACATCACCAGATGGCTCTGAGGGCAAGAGTTACCCTTGTATTTTTCAAAGTCGGGCACTTGGAACTTGTGCGGGACTTTCACATTTGGGACCAAGCAGAGGTCTGCGGCGTCCTTCCCAAATAGATCCTGACCGCGAATGGCTTGCAGCTCTTTCTGCATTTCCAAGAACTGCTCCTGGAATTCATCCATTCTGTCAAACATAGTTTCCTTCTTACCAGAAGGTGTTGGTGGAATCTGTCCTTCCGGGACAGTGTGCACCACAGGGGGTGGTACCATGACTATGGCAGTAAGTATTGGCGCCTCCCGAAGTTTGTAACCTTCAGGAGTCTTGAGTATGCCCCTGGCATCTTCGCTTTCCCGAAGTTTGTAACCTTCAGGCCCAGCGGCTTCTGTTGCGATTCCCTGATCTTCAGTGATCGGCGGAACATATCCTTCCGGGATATAGTTAATAGGCATGCCCCAAGGACGATCTTTCGGCATCTGATACCTAGGATCATACTTTTCTACGATGGGCGTTGAGGTGATCTCTGAGATCACAGTTCTTTGTAGCTGAGCTTCTGCCATGGCTTGCATGTCGTTACGAAGCTTTCTCATATCCTCTCTCAGAGCGTCGATCTCTTCTTTCAACTCTCTGTTTTCTTCCTCAAGATCATCCATATTTTTCTGACGATTGGCCCGAGTATTATACAAATGAGACAGTTTGACTCTAGAATCGAGACACAAACGTGAGATTCGTAGGTAAGGAGAATACGCGATGTGAGAATGATGAATGCAATGATTATATTAATTGTTGTTTTTTTTGTTTAATCAAAATAAACTTCGACAATTAGATTGCAAATATCAAACAGTGGGGAAACCCCTTTTTATTAAATTTCAAAGGATTACAGAAATGGAAATACAGTAGATTACAAAGTGCAGAAACAGAAACATAGACTAATGGGTCCTGAGTCCTCTTCTTTGACCGGGGCGCTTGGGCCGTTGTTGGGTTGTCATTCCTTTGCCAGGTGAAAGGTGCGAGCAAATTCCTTTGGTCATCTTGATTCTCTACAGCATGCTGCTCCAAAATTTCAATCAGAGCATCTTTCTCTTTTAGTAGTTGCTGTATTTGGATACACTCTACGTCGAGGGTGCGGTACTTGTTCTTCCAAGATCTTCTTTCCTTTTGAACTTTGTTGAGAGTAACCTGAAGCTTTTCAGTTTCCGTCATGAAGTACATGACAGTTTCCCTCGGTGGAAGAATTCCGTAACGAGGATAAGGCATCTTTAGCTTGAGAGCTCTAGTTTGTACCCAATGGAGATAAGGCTCCACCGAGACACAGTTCGGTTTTCCCAGAGACTCTCGTCCTTTCTTATGAACATGTTTCCAAGCTTGCACTATTTCCATCTTTAGTGCTCTGTCACTTTCTCCTTCTTTGAAGAAAAGACCTTCCAGATGAACACCCAGTGGGATGTGTCTCATCGGGTATCCAAATTGACGATGAACGAGAACTAGATGATAGTTGATTCCTTCTTTAGTTCCTATGAGGGGTACGCTGGGGAAGTTTCCACAACGGTCAATGATTCTAATTCCCTCATAAATCCTATTACACCAATCAGAGTTGGTAAGAGACATGATCTTCTGCGACCAACGTAAGACACTATTGCAATCCCAAAAAGCAGCAGACTTGGGCAAGTGAGAGATAAACCATTTGTAAAGCAAAGGTACACAGCATGTGATCTCCCCTCCGCTGTACAAATTTCCCAAGTGTACAGAATGATACGCATCTGCAAGCAAAGTCGGCACAGGGTTTCCAATGAGAAAAACCTTAATAGCGTTGATATCGACGAAGTTATTGATGTTGGGAAACAAAAATAACCCGTAGGTGAGCAAGACAAAGATGCTTTCAAAAGCAGTCCCGTTCCCTATACTAGCGAAGTATAGAGCCTTTTTTGTCAAGAACTGGGCTGGCAAACCTTGGATGCCACCCTTAGTGGTCATGTGAGTCTTGACCTCAGACTCGTCCAAATGAATTGCTATTGCAATAGTCTGATTATTTGGAATTTCTTCCAGTCCAAAAAATGGAGCTCGATCAGTGATATGTAAATCAGTCAGATGAGAATACTCCTCCAGCGTTGGTGATAGCTGGTAATCCGAGAATTTGAAACAGTGATAAACCGGATCGTAGAATTGAATGAGCGTGTCCATGATCCCCTTAATCACATGGACTCTTAACAGTGGTAGCAAACCACCGTGCTTGGCTCTGAAAGCCTCTGGGTTAACGATCATCCTTGCTAACCTTCTCAAATCCCCTAGTTTTGGAACCTTGAAGGTATACTGGTGAGTTCTCCTTCTACCGAAATCCATTAGCGTAATCCTCTTCTCTGATATTTGCAATCACAGTCTTAGTTTAATTTGAAAAACAGAGAGACTAGAAGAGAAAGTTTTTTGAGTGTTTTAATGTTTTATTAAATGAATGCATGAATGCAGCACACAAAAACATAGAAAAAACATGGGGTCAAAGGGTCGTTGTCATGAAGTCAAGGCTCTACCCATCCCCAAAGGTTTATACTAGGGTGATTTTTGTACCTGTACTCATTATCATCAGCTCCTCCCAGGAAAGCAAAACAACAAGCGGATCGCCAGCGAGTTGTAGAGCAATCTTAGAGTAAGTGCCATTCACCGAGAATAGATCACCAGCCTCAAATGAGGGTAGTATCGCGTAATAACTATTTCCGATAGTTTCTGCACTACGAAAGGGTTTGGCTCCTCAGCTTCTCAGACTTAACAACCGGCCCATTGGCTAGAAGAGTGAATGGGTTGCGTTGGTCAGCCTCCACTGAGGTTGATGGTCGATCTCGTCGCCATCACTTATCTTAAGTGTATACTCATTCTCACCACATGCGGCATCACACGCATTCCCAGTAGCAGAAAAATAAACACGTATAGCAATTAGGAAAAGCAGTATATATTTTTGTCCTAATCATCCTAGACTTATAAAGCTATGATTCCTAAGTTCTTGACAGAAATGGGTTCCCCGGCGGAAGTCCCAATCCGTGGTATTCACACAAGTGAAGAGAAAAAAGGTTTGTCCAAGGTTTCCACCTTAAACGTTTAAAAAAGAAGATTTGGCCCCACGGTGGGCGCCACTTTTCTGTAGCGAGCGATATTGGACGCGGTTCTTAAGCGTTGGTCGTTCTCTGTGGTTTGAGCTTTGACTACAGGTCGATTCATTTTTTATCCTATTGTGAGCTGAATAAGGAAGGGAAATAGATGTCTCAAATTAACCCTGCTTGCATACTGAGTTTAAACAGCGGTCTGTTAGGTTACGGATGCTATCAATGTGGGGGGGCCTTTGTACTGCTTATTTGTATTTTCGCCAATACGATTTCTTTCTTTTTTACCTGGGCAGAAGGTTTCTGGCGGGGAACAAGGATTAGGATGTTAGGACTGATGCTTTTGAAATACTGCTTTTGATTGATGGAGATATGAGATTTGGGTTTTTTGTTGATTGCGCTCGCTAAGATCTTTTCTTTCGATCTTATGCCTACGTATTCCCGTTTACCGAAACAGGGAAATCAGAGCGTTCGTAGTTCCTCCTATTCTATGGGAGGAAATTGGTTTTTGGTGTCTTGTTCAAAGCCCAAGATGTGAAGCGAAAGGTGGTTTGTATCTTGTTCAAAGCACAAGATGTGAAGCTGAAAGGTCTATTTGTGTCTTGTTCAAAGCCCAAGACGTGAAGCTGAAAGACCTCGGCTTTAGAGAGAATTTGTCATCTCTAAAGAGGGGAGAAGGAGAATTACTTTAACTGGGATACGCGGATCCGAGCAATGCCATAATTTCCGAAGAAAGGGTTTTAACCTAAAGGAGAAGACTTTAACTCAGTGTAGAGCAATGCCATCTTTCCTTAGGAATTTCTCATGCTAAAAGAGGGACAGTGGCGTGGATATAGATAATCCAGAGGCTTGCCGCTTACAGCGATTAGATGAAGGGGAAGGAGTTGTTGATGTTTGTATACTGTGAACGAGGCACAGCTTTGATGCTAAAAGGTTAATTGGATCAACCAGTGGTTTTCTTATACAAAGCCTAAGAGGAGGCTATTTTGTGTCCCGTACAAAGCCCGAGAGAGAGGCTAAAAGATTTTGACCCGACGATGGAGTCTTTTGGTATCTCGTATAAAGCCCGAGATGGAGGCTATTTGACTCAACAAGGGAGTTTTTTGTATCTCGTATGAAGCCCGAGATGGAGGCTAAAAGTTTGACTCAACGAGAGAGTCTTTGTATCTCGTACGAAGCCCGAGATGGAGGCGAGAGGGGGATTGACTCAACGAGGGAGTCTCTTATGTGTCTCGTACAAAGCCCGAGAGAGAGGCTAAACGTTGTTTGACTCCGCTGGGGAGAATCATTTGTACAAAGCCCAAGAGAAGGCTAAGGTTATTGTGTCAGTTAAGTGACAGGTCCAGTATACTGATTTTGAAAGAGAAAATTAGTTCTTATATGAGCATCACTGTACTCATGGGTTAGATCTGAGGATCGGGGTTGTTTCCTTTTCTTTGGGGAAACTGGAAATCCAAAGGGTATTGAGACTGTCCGAGTCTGCAGGTTTCTTTCCTATTTAACGAAGGGGTCACTTGAGAATGTCTTTTGAGACTCAAGGAAGTTAGACTGTCCGTGTCTAGAGTTTTATCTTTCGTACTATGCTTTGAGAAACAGTAGTAGACTCTATGAAAGGATTGTTCTATGAGGATGACTAGGTTCTGTTCCTATACCTCTAGGAGGTCGTCGGGACAATTTGTACGAAGCCCAAGAGGAGGATGGAAACTTTTAAGAAGCCGACGGGTCCTTGTACGAAGCCCAAGAGGAGGCTATCATTCCCGGAGGAAGAGATCATTATACGAAGCCTAAGAGGAGGCTGTGAATACTTC
Source organism: Lathyrus tuberosus (assembly GCA_022829125.1). NCBI lineage: Eukaryota > Viridiplantae > Streptophyta > Magnoliopsida > Fabales > Fabaceae > Lathyrus > Lathyrus tuberosus. The sequence goes on from JALAZF010000018.1 coordinate 578,753, forward strand.
TAAGAAACCGTAGTGTCCTTGAATAATGCCCAAGAGGAGGCCGATGCTTTTAAGAAGCCCGTGGGTCTATCATCTCCTTTCCATTAGGAGAGATAACTCTTTTAAAGATAAAAACCACTGGTAAACGTGCGAGGTTTACTATCCAGTGACTTTTAGCTTTTAAAGAGGGTTCCTTAGTTAAGGTCCAAGATTATGACCGTAGCGGGTACCCAAACCCCGAGACATTCAAGGCAAGCTATCCACAAGGAATAGATCAAGTCAGGAAAGTTCGAGAATTTGGAAGAAACTCAAAGATGCCATTCACGGAGAATACATTCATCTTGGGGAGTAGAGCTTCTTGACGATTCCTAAGGAGGACAGCCGAAGAGAAGACTGTATCTGGTGCTCCTATTGGGGATCTAGGCGTCTATTTCTACGAATAAATGAAACGGCGTCACCTAGTTCTAGACGTAGTAGCCGGGGAAACTCGAAATATCTATACTATTATTACACAGTAGATATGAGTTTATGAAAGGAGACTTACAGTGAGCAGCCCCACAATACAGTTTATAATATGAAAGCAGTAAACGAAAGCGATAACCACTTACTCGGTTGGAGTGCTTCCATGCTGTTTGGTTAGTTGTTCAACAAAGAAAGATTGAAAACAACAGTATATTCAAAATCAAAGGAGAAAGTGCTTTGAAAAAGAAAGATTTGGGGATTACAGCTCAAGGAGAGGCCCAGGGTTTTATCAGTGAGCGCACTGTTTGACTTTGTACAGTGGGACTTATACAAGTGACTGGGGCCCAAAAAGGTTTTCTGTACAAAGGGATGGGTCTTACACTCTCTCAAGAGGCCCAAAAAGGTTTAAAGAAAAAAAAGAGTGGGGCTTATAACACGAGGGTAGGCCCAAATGATTTTTCGTTTAAAAATGGCGATCGCGCCGAGGTTTTCTTTTAACGCAGAGGGACTTATAAAATAAGTGAGGCCCAAAATGTTTTGGTTAAAAGGGGGATTGGGTCTTACACTCTAATAGAGGCCCAAAGTGTTTTGAATGGGTCTTATAGCTCAAGGAGAGGCCCAGATGATTTTTATTTTTAAACGGGCGACGATCGTGCCGTTTACTTGTACAGAGGGACTTATACAATGAGTGAGGCCCAAAAAGTTTTTGTACAAGGGGGATGGGTCTTACACTCTCTCAAGAGGCCCAAAGAGTTTTGAAAATGATTTATGAGGGTTGAATTAATCCAAAACCCTAATTTGTTTTCAAAATGTATTTAATTGAATAAAAATTCAATTAAAATGATCAAAAATTGTTTAACACATGGAAAACAAATTGTGATCTTGGATTAATGCTTCAAAAATTAAGTATTGACCTACAAAATAATTAGAAAGCATTAAAAGTTGCAAAATCAATGTAGAAAAAAATATTTAAAATGCCAAAAATAATCAAAATATTAATTCTTTACAAAAATATCAATTATATGAAATAAATAATATTTTTGGGATTTTTTGTGAATTATTAAAAAAATAATCAACTCAAAATCATTAAAACTCAGAGAGAAATTAATTTTTGAATCAATTAAACAAAATCACAAAATTCAAATATTTGAATATATGAAAAATGGCGCCAAGAACAGCTGAAGAACACGCGCGTGTTATTGGTTTCTCAGATTTGCATTTTCTATCCAATCTCCATGAATACGTAATCATATCATGTAATCCACATATCATTATGCTCGTCTCAACCTCACGATCATGTCTATGTACTTTAATTTCATTTAAATTAAACATACAACAAGAAATCACGAAGAGACCTCAAGAACCCTAATTTCTGCATGAAGCCTAGGATTTTTGATACACGATTCAAACAATGCAATTAATTGAGGGAAAACATTCCATGCATGATTATGAACATATGGCCAAATTATTGTGCGAGGAAATATGCATAGATTGAGAGATGACCAAGTATGTGCTTACCTCTAGGCCGTGACAGCAAGTTCAAAGTCATTTTTGATTTGGAGGTGTTACAGATGAGTTGTGATGATCTGAACAGCTTCCCTACACCCTATGGATTGTGTTTGGATGGTTGGACTTGATTGAAATTGGCTGGATCATTTTGTGGTACCTCAGCTGCACTTTGGTTAAAACCTTGAGCAACCAGCTGGTGATTTTGTGAAATTGATGTTTCAGAAGTAATCTAAGTGTTTGATCAGCTCATATATGATGTATGTAGGTTTGGCCAATGTTGGCAAATGAAAATCCAAGTCTCCTCTAGCCATTGACTAGAGGTTAGGGCACAGAGCTTTGGTTCTCTTGGCCTTGGATAAGTCTTGACTGATTTCAGATGAGAATGGCTCAGTCCATGCCACCTTGATGGTTCCATTGAATGCCTCATTCCAAATTTGAAGTCTTGTCCCTATTTTGGCCATTCTAGGTTCAACATGCTATTTCTTGTTCCATGGACTTTGGAGGCTTGGCTCAGTGATTGTCCCCTTTAGATTCAATCCTCTGAGGTGTCCAAGTGGATAGGAGCAATTGAATTTGGCTGATTTTGGCAAATCGACCAAAGTTGCAAATTCTGCCTTGCCTTGACAGATTTCAGCAAGGCAACTTGGCAATGTTGTATCTCATGGTGTAGGTTGAATTTGGCAATGTTCTTGGCCATTTTGGAAAGCTCTTACATGATACAACAACTGTTTGAACAAGTTTGGTTTTGATCTCTTTTGATTCCAAGTGAAAAATCCCCCTACATTTGGCAAAAAGTGAGGCAGAATCTGACTTAGTGAAAATTTCACTAAGTGTTGGAAAAAGTGATATTTTCACTTTTCAGCCACTTTGATCACTCCATAACTCAAAATCCTTAATGAATTGGAATTACTTGTAGTTGAAGTTTTTGTAGGTGATAATGAGGGATACAAATCCATCTTTGGATGAGAAAAAATGGCCTTGCGGTTTAGGAGTTATGGTCCTCCAAAGTTGGTACCTTTGCCACTTTATTTTTAACTTAGAAAAATTTCTAAGTTTTATGGTTACCCCTTTTACAAGTTATCTCACTTTTCTTGACTTTTCTTGATGAATGATGATTCAAATCATACATTAACATCATTTTAGGGTTAAAAATCCATTTTGGTGAAAAATCTCAAAAAGTCAAAGTTGACTTTTGTGCACAGTTGACTTTTTATCAGATGAATTTCAAACTGTGCAATTCTTCAGGAAATCATGTCCTTGACCTAAATCAAACTTGATGGACATGTTCCATGGGTGTCATAGGGTATATTCAATCATGTATTAGGGTTTGGGAGCATGTCCAGGTCAAAAGTCAAAGTTACAGTTGACTTTTCCCTTAAAACCCTAATTGTGGTGCAGATGAAATTGAGACTTGTTGCTCAAACTTCTTGGATTAATCCATTGTCCCAAATGGATCAATATGGTATATTAGAGACCCTCAAATCATCTCTTGAGGTCTTGGCTCATGGTTTGTCCCAAAAGTCAACCTAGGGGTGAATTAGGTCAAGAAACCCTAATTCCTGATTTTTTATGAATGCATCCCCTGAGGCAAAATTGACTTGATGCATGGGTTCATGAGGTTCCATGAAGTATATTAGGTTATGTTTTGGATCATTGCCTTGTGCCCAGATGAAAATTTCCATCTGGAGGCCCTGGTCGACCAAAACCCTAATTTGGTGACACTGTCGATCTTGAGACTTGATCCACCTAGAAGGGAGCAGCCTTGTGCTTAATCCTTGAAGTGGGAGTCCTTTTTGATCCATTGTGGATATTTAAGAGATTAGACAAGTTGAAGATCATGTCATTTCTTGATTAATCCTTTGTCTAAACACTCAGAGAGGGCTTGAAACCCTAATTTTGATTGTAGTGGATGCTCACCCATCTTTGGGGAGACTAATGAAGCATAAAGGTACATCCATATTGTGATGATGATTTTCACAATGATGGGAAATCTAAGTGGTCAAAATTTGGGGTATTACAGTTCAAAGCCCAAGATTGAAGCTAAAGGTTTGACTGAGAGAGAACTTGTCATCTCTAAAGAGGGATTGGACTTTCTCTAGGGGGATTGTTGATTTTTGTATGCCTTGATCAAAGCCCAAGGTTGAAGCTAAGAGGTTGATTGACTCCACTAGGGAAATCCTTATACAAAGCCAAAGAGGAGGCTGGAAATGACCAATTCAACAAGATAGTGTTGTTATTTGTCTCGTACAAAGCCCGAGATTGAGGCAAAAAAAGAGGCTGACTCTTTGGGGATGTCATTATACAAAGCCTAAGAGGAGGCTATAAGTTTGACTTTTCTGGGGAAAATGTTTTATCTGTCTTGTACAAAGCCCAAGATTCGAGGCTAAAGAGGTTTTGACTCCATTGGGGAAGTCTGTATGTGTCTCCTACAAAGCCCAAGATTGAGGCTAAAACGATTTTGACTCTGTTTGGGAAATCATTCCTCGAAGCCTACAAGAAGGCTGGGAGGAAATGACTCGGCTGGGGAAGATATAAGTCCCCAGTTTAAGAGAGGGAGATTTATGTTTTGTACAAAGCCCAAGATTGAGGCTAAAAGGTTTTGACTCAACAAGAGAGTGCTTTTATCTGTCCTGTACAAAGCCCAAGATTGTGGGTGAATAAGTTGGAGAGATCATCATACCTAAAAGGCATCTGAACTCTGCTAGGGGAAATCTATATACCAGACCTACGAGGAGGTTGGAAAAGATTGACTCAATAAGAGAGTGATTGTATATGTCTTGTACAAAGTCCAAGATTGAGGCTAAAAGGGTTGACTCAACAAGAGAGTGCTCAAAGGTGATTGACTCAACAAGAGAGTCTGAAAAGTGATTGACTCAACAAGAGAGTCTGAAAAGTGATTGACTCAATAAAAGAGTCTGAAAAGGTTAGCTCCGTCGAGGATAATCATTGTACAAAGCCCAAGAGGAGGCTAACTTCGCTGAGGAAAAATCATTATACAATAGCTAAAAGGAGGCTAACTTTCTGCTGGGGGTTTATTGAGATCCCTAGGCAGGTCCAAGTGGGGAATCAACTCTTGCCGAGGATTACAAAAGAGTTGGGGTATCAGATGCCTTGAGGTTCTGATTTGGGATTTCTTAGGAGAGAGGCTGGGTTTTATCTCTGGTGGATATTGATCCAGAGTGATCGGGGTTTCTCCTATATTTGTAGGGAACTTGAGAATGTCTTTGAGACTCAAGGGGGTTTAGACTGTCCACGTCTACTGGTGTGGAAGAGTTTTATCTTTTGTATGATGCCCAAGAGGAGGCAGGTGTATTAAGGGATGAGAATCAACCCTAAATTGGTCTGAGATTTGACACTAGAAAGACTGCTCTAGCGAAGGATGACTAAGTTCTGTCTTATACCTTTAAGAGGTCGTCAGGGTCCTTGTATTAAGCCCAAGAGAAGGCATGAGAACTTCTAAGAAGCCGAAGGGTCCTTGTACAAAGCCTAAGAAGAGGCGAGGATGCTTTTAGGAAGCCTGTGGGTGCCAAACCAAGAAAAGTCCAAGAACTGCTATTCACCGAGAATAGATCATTTAGTGAAATTTCTGTGATTCGAAGAAACTCAAGAGATGCTATTCACCGAGAATAGATCAACTCCGGGGAATAGAATTCCTTTGAAAATTTCTAGGGGTGACAGTCTGAGAAAAGGTTCACGAAGAATATTGCCTTTCTCTTTGTTCCGTATTGTTTAAGCCAAGAGAAGGCAAGACTGTATCTGGAAATCCTATGGGGATCCAGTTTTGATTGTATTCAAGAGTGACCAACATGGCTTTACCTAGTTCTAGACCCAGTTGCCGGGGAAAACTCTAAATAACTATACTAGTATATATACAGTTGATATATGACAAGTATTTAAAAGGATATGAAAGAAGACTAACCGTGCGCAGCTTCCCACAATACAGTTATATATATCTATATATATATATATATATATATATATATATATATATATATATATATATATATATATGAAAGCGAGTAAATGAAAGCTGTTAAAACTTATAGGTGAGCAAGCTTCCATGTTGTATTGTTAGTTGTTCAAATAAATTAAAGAAAGTTTTGATAATATCATGTATATTGAATCTAAATCAAAAGGGAAATTGTTTTGAAAAGATTGTGGGACATATACTCGAGGAGAGGCCTAAGGTTTAACAGTGATCACACCGTTGTTCTGAAGATCGCATCGGGACTTATACAATGACTTAGGCCCAAAGATGGTTTATTTACAAAAGGGTTGGGTCTTATAATTCAAGGATAGGCCCATAGGGTTTTAAGAGAAAAGAAATAGGACTTACAACACAAGGATAGGCCCAAATGATTTTCGTTTTGAAATGGCGATCGCGCCGATATTTTTTTAACGCAGAGAGACTTATACAATGTCTAAGGCCTAAATATGGTTTTGGTTAAAAAGGGATTGGGTCTTACACTCTATTAGAGGCCTATGAGTGTTTTGAAAAAGATTGATGAGGGTGAAATCAATCAAAACCCTAATTTTGTTAAAAATGGAATTAATTTTGATTAAAAATTAATAAAAATCATTGAAAACATGTGAAAAATGAGTGGTGATCTTGGATCAATGTTTCAAAAATCATGTTTTTATCCACACAATGACTAAAAATCATTTAAGTTTGGAAAATTAAGAGAAGGAAAAAATATTTTAAATGTTAAAAAACAAATAAAAATTAATTCTTTGCAAAAATATCAAATATGTGAAATAAATAATATTTTTGGGGAATTTTGTAAAATAAAATATTTTAACATTTTTGTGAATTATTAAAAAAAGAATCAACTCAAAATCATTAAAATTCATAGAGAAATTAATTTTTGAATCAATTAAATAAAATCACAAAAATTTAAATATTCAAATATTTGAAAAAGGGCACCAAGAACATCTTGTTCTTGCCCGCGTGCCCTGTTTTGCCCAGATTTGCGTTTTCTCATCAATCTCACTGAATACTTGATGGAATCATACAATCCACATATCAATCTGCTCGTTTTCAACTCACGGTCAAGTCTATGGTCTTTAATTTCATTTATTTTAAACAATGGAATAAGAAATCAAAACAAAACCTCAAGAACCCTAATATCTGCATGAAGGCTGAGAAGTTTGATACACGATTCATACAAAGTAATCAATATAGGGGAAACATTCTATGCATGATTATGAACATTTGGCAAAAGTTTTGTGCGAGGAAATATGCATAAATTATGAGATGACGAAGTTTAGGCTTACTTGAAGATCGTGGCAGCAAGAGCAATTTGATTTTTGAGTTAGAGGTGTTACAGATGAGTTGTGATGATCTGAACAGTTTCCCTACACCATATGGAGTGTGTTTGAAAGCTTGGATTGATTTGAAAAGAACTGGAACATATTATGGCACCTCAACTTCAACTTTGTTGAAAACTTGAGCAAATGGATGATGATTTCATGAATTTGGTGTTCCAGTTGTTGGTTTAGTGTTTTATCAGCTCACATATGATGTTTATGAGGTGTGTGTGTGATTGGTTTGGTTGGAAACACATTCTAATTCAAAACCCGATAGTAGCTTGCATTATAAGGCATTTTTGGAAGTGAGAGTGTGATTTTGAGAAAGGCAAGTGTTATAGGCCTTTGGTGTACTCAAACTGATCAGAAATGAGGTCTATTTATAGTGTGTCAAGTTTGTTTCGGCATCAATAAGGAATGACAATTGCAGCAGACCTTTGGCCAATGTGGATCAAATGGAATCTTAAGTCTCCTCTAGCCATTGACTTTAGATTAGAGCACATGCCTATGGTTCTTTGATTCAGAGCTTATCCTTGACTCATTCAGTTGGAATATGCTTAGTTTATGCCACCTTGGTGCATCCATTGAATGCTTGAAAACAAAATTGGAGTCTTGGCCTCTTTTAGGCTTTTTAGGTTTGGCAATGCTACTTATAGATTTTGGGACTTTGGAGGCTGATAGATCAGTGCTTGTCCCTTGTTTGTTCCCCCTTGAGGTGTGTATATGGATAACCATGCTTGTTGTTGCACAATTTGATCAAATCGAGCCCTTATGAACAAATCTGCCTTGCCAAGACAGTTTGCAGCAAGGCATGTTGCAGCTGTCATAACTCCTAGCTCAGATGGAGTTTGAGGGACTTCTTGGTCACTTTGGAAAGCTGACATATCCTATTTCAACTTGATGTCCAACTTTGGTTTTGAACCAAATTGAATTACAATGAAAAATTCCTCTACATTTGGGAAAAAATAAGGCAGATTCTGACTTAGTGAAAATTTCACTAAGTGTTGGAAAAATGTCACTTTCATGTTTTTTGCCATTTTGATCACTCTATGAGTAAAAATCCATGGAGAATTGGAATGAGATGTAGTTGACACTTTTGAAGTATGCCATGAGAGCTACAAATCCAGCTTTGGACCATCCAAAATGGTTGCTTGGATCTCAAGTTATGGTCCTTGGAAGTTGGTACCCTAGCCACTTTGTTCCATAACTTAGAAAAATTCTAAGTTTTTTATGGTTACCCCTTTTACAAGTTAACTCACTTTATTTGATTTTTCTTGATGAATGATGATTCCAATCACATATTAACATTGTTTTAGGGTTAAAGAACCATAATTGTGAAAAATTCCAAAAAGTCAAACTTGATTTTGTGCACAGTTGACTTTTTATCGGATGAAATCCAAATTGTGCGATCCTTTGTGAAATCAAGTCCTTGACCTAAATTAAACCTAATGGACATATTCCATAGGTGTTATAGGGTGTATTGAATCATTTCCCAAGGTTTGGGAGCATGTCTTGGTCAAAAGTCAAAGGTATAGTTGACTTTTTCCTTGAAACCCTAATTGTGGTACTGATGAAATTGAAACTTGTGGATCAAGCTTCTTGGATCAATCCATTGATGAAAATGGATCAATGTAGTGTATTAAAGACCCTCAAATCATGTCTTGAGGTCTTGGCTCATGTTTTGTCCCAAAAGTCAACTTAGGGGTGAATTAGGTCAAGAAACCCTACTTCCTGATTTTTGGTGAATGCATCCCCTGAGGCTACATTGACTTGATGATTGGGTCCATGAGGTCCCTTGGAGTATCTTAAGTTGTGCTTTGAAGCATTGGCTCATGCCCAGAGGAAAAGTTTCATCTGGAGGCCTCAGTCGACCAAAACCCTAATTTGGTGACACTGGCGATCTTGAGGCTCAATCCACTTGGAATGCTGCAACCCTGTGCTTGATTCTTGATGTGGGAGTCCTCTTGATTCCTTATAGAGGTTTGAGATGTTAGATAAGTTGAAGATCATTTCATTCCTTGATTGATCCTTTGTCTAAGAGCTCTGAGAGGGCTTGAAACCCTAATCCTTGATAGTGGTGAATGCTCAAATATCTCTGAGGAGATTGATGAGGCATGAAGGTACATCCATATTGTGATGATGATTTTCACAATGATGGGAAATCTTAGTGGTCAAAATTTGGGGTATGACAGATGCCCCTATTTAATCTTCTTGGACCCGAAGGTGTGAATGGCGAAGGTATTAGGACATTCGGGGTGCAAGAGGATTAAATATCGAAATACCCGAAATTCTAATGGTGGTTATGAATGGCAGCTTGCTCATCCATCTTCTTTCGCTAGGCAATGATGCTTAGAAAAGGTAAAAACTTCCCCTCAATCCTGGTCTTCACCCATGGAACTGGTCTCAGTTTCTGATACAAACTTCCCCTCGATCCTGGTTTCCTACCAAGGAACTGGTCTAAGTTTCTGAATAAACTTCCCCTCGCTCCTGGTTTCCTACCAAGGAACTGGTATGAGTTTTCTTTTGGAATAAACCTCCCCTCAATCCGGGTTTTCAGCCATGGAACTGGTCTCAGTTTCTTTTGTCAATAAACTTTTTTGACAAGGGACGCTGTTTATAGCGGTTTTCCTCAAACTTCTCGCCGAATTTTCCTGGGGAGATGCCATTTGATGGGAAAAAGTTTTGACATCAGACTTGTTGGGGAAACCCATTCGTATGAGCTGTAGAGGCACACAAACTTCTTTGTTGGAGACGCCATTTGTCGACTCTACTGGGGAAAATGAGCCTCTTGAGAGACTACTTTCCGCTTGGGGATATTACATCATACTTTTCCTCGAGATCCTTTCGAAGAAATTCCATGTGATGTAATCCAGTTTGGAGGTGCTGATGATCTTTTCGTCAGCGAATTTTCCGAAGAAGAACTACTATATTGCCGAAGCTTTGATTAAAAGGCTTTCTCTGGGGATTTTCCTTAATCTGGGAAAGCGAAGATATCATCTCCAAATGGCGAAGAATGACGTTTGTCGAGTTTTCTTGCTTTTCATAGGTTCAAGTTATCAAAGTGGTCGAGGACCGTCTCCAATCCAAAAATAAACTGGGGAGAGATTGTTCAGAAGCAACATTTCCTGATGAGGAAAGAACTGACAACTCGAGTGAAAGGACTTTTATCGCTAAGGGATAAGACCGACTAGAGTGATAGTGATGCAATATGAATATGAATGTAAATTAATAATGCATGATGTATGTATGTCTATGCTGACAAAACTGACACGACATACAAAGTGACGGATGAACACGACTAGATACTCGGCCACTGCAGGGGACAAAGAAACCATTTGTTCAAGATAGCAATTCTGCCTTGCTTAGGAGAAATAGTCCCTGTGGAGGAAACCGTTGGTCGGGCTTAGGAGGTAAAAACTCTGTCGGGGATGTCGGACGGAATATTCGCATCTGACATAGCCGATCCTTCATTCAGGTATACTGGTTTAGAAGGAGTACTTTGATTCTGCACTTTGAAGCTCAATTACTTCCGGAGAAGCGATCGATGTTCTTTCGATGTTCAACAGTCAAAAGAATTGCCATCTTTATTTTAAAAGCAGAAAAAGTTTGACAAGTAAATTCATTTTTTTGTTTTATTTTAAGAATCGTTAATCATATTAAAATGTCGTTCTGTAAAGCTAAAACAAATAAGAATTACAAACAAAAGCATTAAGGCTCAAATTTTATTGATAGGAAGGAAATCAGCTAAACACGTGATTCCATAGAGTATTTACAAAGTTAGAAAATGGTAATTTAAAGGAAAAGGGCTACATTGAAACATAACGACCGTTATCCTTCTACCAACTTTGAATTCTGGACATCCTGAGCTTCCGTCGAAGATGACCTTGACTGGAGTTTTCCCTGATGGATGGCATAACTGCTGCTGAGGGATTTGCCCCTTTGTTGGACGTAGTTACTTGCCATGAATCCCTAATTTTTGCCTGGATTGTACTTTGAGGTTTCTAATCCATCGGGATGATTTTTTATTATGTCTCTAATTTTTGCCTGGACCGCCCTTTCGGGTTTTCGATCCACCGAGATGTTTTTTTATTTTTTTATTTATTTTTTTATTTAGGCAAAGTATTTCTTGACTACTTCAACATTTGTGGGGTAGGAAAATTCCTCTCCATCCATGGTTGCGAGTCTCAAGGCGCCGCCTGAGAAAACTTTCTTGACCACATAGGGGTCGTCATAATTCGGAGTCCACTTGCCCCGAGAATCAGTGAGAAATGATTGTATCTTCTTGAGCATAAGGTCTCCTTTCCTGAAGACACGAGGTCGGGCCTTTTTGTCAAATGCCTTCTTCATCCTTTGCTGATACAACTAACCATGGCATAAAGCCGTTATTCGCTTTTCTTCGATCAGATTTAGTTCATCGTGGCGACTTTGACACCATTCAGCCTCTGTTAGCTTAACTTCCATCAATACCCTGATTCATGGGATCTCTACCTCTATGGGGAGCCCTGCTTCCATGCCATATACTAGAGAAAAAGGGGTTGCCCCTGTTGAAGTGCAGACAGATGTACGATAACCGTGAAGGGCAAAGGGTAGCATTTTGTGCCAGTCTCTGTAGGTTACAACCATCTTCTGAACAATCTTCTTGATGTTCTTGTTAGCCGCTTATACCGTTCCGTTCATCTTGGGTCGATAGGAAGATGAGTTATGGTCTTCGATCTTGAACTTAGCACACAACTCTTTCATCGTCTTATTGTTCAAGTTGGATCCATTATCAGTAATGATATGGCTTGGAACACCATAACGGAAGATGATATTGTTTTTGATAAATCGAACCACCACTTGTCGGGTTACATTGGTGTATGACGCTGCTTCGACCCACTTGGTGAAGTAGTCAATGGCTACTAGGATGAACTAATGTCCGTTTGAAGCCTCGGGTTCGATCATGCCAATCATGTCGACTCCCCATATAGAAAAAGGCCATGGGGAAGAGAGAACTTTGATATGCATTGGCGGTACATGGATTCTGTCTAAGTATATCTGACACTTATGACATCTCCTCATGTACTCGTAGCAATCGGATTCCATGGTCAACCAATAGTACCCTGCTCTCAGAATTTTTCTCGCCATTGTGTGTCCGTTGGCATGAGTGCCAAAGGATCCTTCGTGAATTTCATTTATCAGCATGTTTGCTTCTGGTTTGTCTACGCATCGGAGCAGAACCATGTCGAAATTTCTCTTATAGAATGTATCACCGCTCAAGAAGAAACTGCCTGCCAATTTCCTGAGGGTCTTTCCGTCTTTTCTGGATGCCCCGGGTGGGTACTCTTGTTTCTGAAGGAAGCACTTGATATCATGAAACCAAGGTTTGTCGTCTATGACTGCTTCGATCGCGAAGATGTAAGCGGAGCGTTCAAGGCGCATTATGTCAATCTTAGGTATGCCATTCCATTGACCTACACTAATTATGGAAGAGAGAGTGGCTAATGCATCAGCCATGTGATTCTCTTCACGAGGAATGTGATGAAACTCGATTCTGTTGAAGAAGGGTAATAACCTTCTTGCATAATCTTTGTAAGGAATCAGTCCTGATTGGTATGTGTTCCAATCTCCTTTGATCTGAATTATAATCAGGGTTGAGTCGCCATATACATCCCAGTTTTTGATCCTTAAGTTGATCGTTTCTTCGAGACCCATGATACAAGCTTCGTATTCGGCCTCGTTATTTGTACACTTGAATGTCAATCTGGCAGTAAAAGGAATGTGGGTACCTTGAGGTGTTACGATGATTGCCCAAATTCCGTTTCCATAATGGTTGACAACTACGTCAAAGATTAGTCCCCATTGGGAACCTGGTTCTGGCCCTTCACTGGGTAGTGGTTCATCGCAATCTTTCATTTTCAAGTACATGACATCTTCGTCTGGGAAGTCAAATCCAAATGATTCTTGATCGTCAATCGGTTGATGAGCCAAATGATCAGCTAAAACACTTCCCTTGGTAGCTTTCTGAGCATGGTACTCCGTGAGAGCAGGTTTTTCAAAGACATACTTGATTGGATCCATTTCGGAGATTAACCAAGTAGTGTGACGAATCATATACCGGCGAAGACGTTTGGCTGCCCAAGCCAGAGCGCAACAAGTTTTCTCAAGCATAGTGTGTAACACCCTTTTCTAACCCACGAATAAACACGGCAAAATACACAAAATATCAGAGTAATAATCACCTCAAAGGGTACACATTTCTCAATAAACTCAAAATAACACTATTGCCCTATACACCAAGGGACTTCCATCAAATTTAAATTTAAAGCCTTCACATGGCAGCGGAATTCAAAACTTCCAATTAAAACGGTTTTCAACAAACGTCATAATAATTCAAATAAAACCACATCATCAAATAACACCAAAATAAAGAAACAACATAGTTCGACTCAAAGGACCCCCACCGATGTTACACTATCAGAGCAAGACCCTCTAAATCGACCAAAGCAAATAAACTTCAAGTCCTCGGAAACGTCCACGGCTAAACCTGATCACCTGCACGTTACCCACGTAAAGGCAACATTCAAACAGGCAGGGTGAGTAATCACAATTCAATATAAATCATATAAAGAAAAGACATCAACAGGCAACAGTTGTTTTCATCATATACCACAGCTTCTCACCCTAAACATCATATAAAACATCACATAAAACATCACATCACCAATATCACTTATATGCAATTATGCAATGCCACCAAGGATGAAATGCAACGTCATAAAATGCATGTGGTACCAAATCGTCATAATAATGGACACTAGGCCATCAACCCTCCACAAGGGAGCACGTCACAAAATACTCCAATCCGCACAATGGGATTGAAGCCATCACTGGACCAAAGTCCTAAATTGTCATTGGACCGAAGTCCTAATTATCATCAATAGACCGAAGTCTAAATGCTGTGAATGCATGATGCACAACGTCATAATCATCATCATCAACAAAAGCTATTAAGTGCATCATCATTCATCAAATATCATGTTATCCACATCGTCATTTAATCATCAAAACATCATGAATCGTCATCTCATAATCGTCAATGTACTCATGGTACCTCACATCATCATTTTGTCTTAAAACATCACATATAAACATCTAATAAGCATCAATAACGTCACATCATCATATAATCATCAAAACATCATTTTCATCACATATAACACGTCAACACATAACAGAAATTCACCGCAACATCACAACATCAATATAACACAAGGCAGATATTTTTCATGAATTTTAATTCAATAAAAATAATATTTTCGGTTCCAGGTCGTGCTAAGTGCGCCGCACCTGCGCTAAGCGCGCTACTCACTGCCTCGAAGAGGTGAAATTCCTTCAGACCGCCCTAAGCGCGCTAGACCGCGCTAAGCGGGCTCTGCGATTTCTGCAGAAAAACCCTACGATAACAGCACTTCCCCATCTGCGATTCCACACTCCAAAACCCAGATTTTTCCTCAAATCATCACATATTATGTTATTATAACCTATAACTATCATGTATACATCAATAACAACAATCATCCCATAGTAAATCATCATAATTCATCAACCCTAACCTCAATTCCTAAGTTTCCCACAAAACCCCAATTACCCACAACACCTAACCTTTATATCACAAATATTGTAAAGCGATACTCCCCATATCTTAGAGTTTTGTTTCTTTCGATCTTTTCTCGAAGTTTCGCCGGAAATCTTCTATGCCCTAGCCTCTCTCTCACTTGTTCTTCAGAGCACCTTTTTCCTCTTCCTCAAGAAAAATACGAATAATGAGTTCCTTTCACTATTCTCTCTTAAAATACCCCTAAATGGGCACTTCCCATCTTACCCACACTAATTCTCCTCAAATGTCCACTTCGCCCTTAATTCCTCTAATATTATTTAATTTAAATAATAATACATCATACTCCATAACATATGCTATTATTTAATTAAATAACCCAAAACTTCATAAAATCACCGACATCCACACAAATCACCGAAATTCACGAATATAATATTTAAATTAATTAATTAAATATTCTTACAAAATTTGGGGCGTTACAACTCTCCCCCACTTAAAGAATTTTCGCCCTCGAAAATTACCTCAAGGGAATAGAATCGGATACAACTCCCTCATCTGATCTTCACGTTCCCAAGTCCAACTTTCACCAGCCGGTCCACCCCACAACACCTTCACCAAAGTTACGTCTCTACCCCGCAGTTACTTCGTCTCTCGACCATCAACACGCACCAGAAATGCTTCCACAGTCAGATTATCCTTCACTTGTACATCATCCATCTGAATCACATGCGACGGATCCGGAACGTACTTCTTCAACTGATACACATGGAACACGTCATGCAAATTCGCAAGTGACGGCGGTAAAGCAATTCGATAGGTTACCTCTCCTATCCTCTGCGATATCTGGTATGGACCAACAAAACATGGAGTGAGCTTCCTAGACTTCAAAGCTCGACCCACACCAGTCACTGGCGTCACCCTAAAAAACACGTGATCTCCCTCTTAGAATTCAAGTGCTTTCCTCCTCTTATCATGGTAGCTCTTCTGACGACTCTGCGAAGCTTTCATTCTCTCTTGGATCTTCTTAATCTTCTCAGTCATCTCTTGCACAATTTCAGGCCCGAGTACAACACTCTCGCCTGATTCATACCAACACAAAGGAGTCCTACACCTCCTCCCATACAAAGTTTCATAGGGCGCCATCCCAATACTAGCATGAAAACTATTATTGTATGTGAACTCAATCAACGGCAAATGGCTATCCCACGATCCTCCATGATCCAACACACAAGCCCTCAGCAAATCCTCTAATGATTAGATCATCCTTTCTGTCTGACCGTCCGTCTGCGGATGATAGGCAGAACTCATCCTCAACTTGGTACCCAACGCATCTTGCAAACTCTTCCAGAACCTCGATGTAAACCTCAGATCTCTATCCGACACAATACTCGAAGGTACCCCATGTAACTTCACAATCTCTTCAATGTACATCTCAGCTAGCTTCTGCATGGAATGATTAATCTTCATCGGCAAGAAATGAGCCGACTTAGTTAATCTATCCACGATCACCCAAATTGAATCATTTCCCTTAACAGTTTTCGGCAACCCCACTACAAAATCCATGGAAATACTATCCCATTTCCATTCTGGAATCCTCAGCGGCTGCATCATACCTAAAGGCTTCTGATGCTCAACTTTCGACTTCTGACAAGTCAAACACGCATAAACAAACTCTGCAACGTCCTTCTTCATACCTGGCCACCAAAACAACTTTTTCAAATCTTGGTACATCTTCGTAGCACCGGGATGAATACTCAACCTACTTCGATGTCCTTCTTCAAGAATGCTCTTCTTAATATCTGGAACATCAGGGACACACACTCTGTCTCTGAACATCATTACGCCATTCTCACCAATTCGGAAGTCACCTCTGTTACCTTGGTTAATTAAAACCAATTGGTCAACCAACTTTAAATCAGATTGCTGTCCCACTCTGATTTCTTCCAGAATACTACTAGTCAACTTCAACATTCCCAACTTCACACTGTCAGGAGTTGCTTCACACACCAAACTCAAATCTCTGAATTGCTCAATTAATTCCAACTCTTTCACCATAAGCATCGACATATGCAATGAATTTCTGCTCAATGCATCAGCCACTACATTTGCTTTGCCCGGATGATAACTCAAATCAAAATCGAAATCCTTCAACAGCTCTAACCACCTCCTCTGCCTCATATTCAATTCCTTCTGATCAAACAAGTACTTCAGACTCTTATGATCACTGAACACCTCAAATTTAGAGCCAAACAAATAATGTCTCCAAATTTTCAACACAAACACCACCGCGGCCAATTCCAAGTCATGTGTAGGATAATTTCTCTCATGAACTCACAATTGTCTCGAAGCATAAGCAACAACTTGTCCATTTTGCATCAATACTCCATCAAGACCCATCTTCGACGCATCACAATACACCACAAAAGATTCACTCAGATTAGGCAAAATCAACACTGGAGCAGTAGTCAATCTCTTCTTCAATTCCACAAAACTCTCTTCACAAGCTACATCCCACACAAAAGTCTGACCCTTTCGAGTCAACTGAGTCAAAGGTAATGCCAACTTAGAAAAGCCTTCAATAAACTTGCGGTAGTAACCCGCTAATCCCAGAAAACTTCGTATCTCAGTCGCAGACTTCGGAGTCTCCCACTGTAACACGACATCAATCTTAGAAGGATCAATAGTAATACCACCACTTGAAATCACATGGCCAAGGAAACTCACTTCCTTCAACCAAAACTCACACTTCGACAGTTTTGCATACAACTTCTTCTCCTTCAAGACTTGTAACACAGCTCTCAAATGCTCGGCATGCTCTTCTTCAGATCGAGAATATATCAAGATATCATCGATAAACACCACTACAAACTTGTCCAAATACTCATGGAAAATCTGATTCATATACTCCATGAACACACCAGGTGCATTAGATACACCAAACGGCATCACAATGTATTCATAGTGTCCATATCTCGTTCTGAAAGCCGTCTTCGGAATATCATCAGGCTTAACTCGAATCTGATGATAACCCGACCTCAAATCAATCTTGCTGAACACACAAGCACCTACTAGCTGATCCATTAAATCGTCGATTCTCGGAAGTGGATACTTATTCTTGATCGCCACTTTATTCAACTGCCGATAATCAACGCACAACCTCATACTTCCATCTTTCTTCTTCACTAACAACACAAGAGCACCCCACGGAGAAACACTTGGTCAAACAACCCTCTTATCAAGCAATTCTTCCAACTGTTTCTTCAATTCACTTAACTCAGAAGCTGACATCCGATAAGGAGCCATCGACACTGGACTCGTACCTGGTATTAAGTCCACTGCAACTCTACCTCACGCTCTGGAGGCAAATCACTGACGTCATCTGGAAACACATCTGGAAATTCACAGACAACCGGAAACTCCACACTCGCAGCTTCACGATCAATTTGCAATGATGAAAACATTGCAAACACCAAAGCTTCGTCTTCCACAAGTTCGTCTACTTGCTTAGCAAACAAGAACATCAACTCCCCACTATCACCAACCTCAGGAAACTCTACAGTCTTGTTATAACAATTGATATAAACACGGTTGAACTCCAACCAGTTCATTCCAAAGATCACGTCAATTTGGTGCAAGGGTAGGCACACCAAATCCATCCCAAAGCTTTTCTCAAAAATCATCACAGGACATCTCAAACACACAAGGGTAGTAGTAACAGAACCATTAGCTGGAGTTTCTATTACCATATTCCCATTTATATCAGATAACTTCAAACCCAATCTATTAGCACATTCAAGTGAGATAAAATAATGAGTAGCACCAGTATCAATAATAGCAACTAACTCGATATTATTAATAAAACAAGTACCTCGAATCAGGTTGTCCTTCTCTGGCACCTCTGCACCACTCAAAGCAAACACTCTGCCACTGGTCTGGGAAGCAGTAGCAGTCTTCTTCGGCTTCTGACATTGAGTACTGATATGACCTTTCTCACCACAATTGAAACAGGTCGGACCCTCATCTTTGCAATCAGTAGCTCGATGACCTTTCTTACCGCATCTATAGCACCTCAGCACATTATTGGTACACGCATCAGCATGGTGACCTTGCTCGCCACACTTATGACACTTTCCAGAAGCGGGAGCTGCTCCCCCACTTGTCTTTTTCCCATCTGAAGCCTTCTGCTTCCCTTTGTCAGTTGAAGTTGTATAAGGTTTACCCCTATACTGCCCTTTCTTCTCGCTCAATTGCTTGTAGTGAGCAGATCGAGCTCGGCTGTCCTCATCGTAGATTCTGCTCTTGTCGACCAACTCAGTATACCTGCGGATCTGCTAATACCCAATACCCTGCTTAATCTCTGGCCTCAGCCCATTCCCAAATTTGAGACACTTAGACGTCTCAGCATCAGCACGATTGTAGTGCGGACAGAACTTCACCAAGGCCTCGAACTTCGCGGCATACTCCGCCACAGTCATATCTCCTTGCTTCAGCTCAAAGAATTCCACTTCTCTCTTGCCACGAGCATTCTCTGGAAAATACTTCCCCAGAAACTCCTGCTTAAACACAGCCCAAGTTATCATAGTGCCAACATCTGTAAGTCTCTGATGGGTGTTATCCCACCAGTCCTCAGCTTCCTCTTCCAGCATATACGTTTCGAACTGAACCTGTTGCTCATCAGAACACCCCATCACTCGAAAAATCTTCTCGATCGCCTTCAGCCACTTGTGTGCACTTGCTGGATCATGCGTACCCACAAAAGTCGGTGGATTGTTCCTTTGAAACTTCTCCAAAGCACGAAACTCATCAGGGGCTCCACCATTTGGATTTAGCTGCGCCACCACATTAGCAACCGATTCCAACGCATCAGCAATCGCACGGTCGTTTCTTCCAGCCATCGTGCACATCACCAACAAGGTTAGAAGAACTAAAACATCGACAGTGTACACACACTCGTCGACAGCCAAGGATAGACATCAAGTAAAAACCTGGTCGGACAGACCAACCTGCTCTGATACCACTAATGTAACACCCTTTTCTAACCCACGAATAAACACGGCAAAATACGCAAAATATCAGAGTAATAATCACCTCAAAGGGTGCACATTTCTCAATAAACTCAAAATAACACTATTGCTCTATACACCAAGGGACTTCCATCAAATTTAAATTTAAAGCCTTCACATGGCAGCGGAATTCAAAACTTCCAATTAAAACGGTTTTCAACAAACGTCATAATCATTCAAATAAAACCACATCATCAAATAACACCAAAATAAAGAAACAACATAGTTCGACTCAAAGAACCCCCACCCGATGTTACACTATCAGAGCAAGACCCTCTAAATCGACCAAAGCAAATAAACTTCAAGTCCTCGGAAATGTCCACGGCTAAACCTGATCGCCTGCACGTTACCCACATGGAGGCAACATTCAAACAGGCAGGGTGAGTAATCACAATTCAATATAAATCATATAAAGAAAAGATATCAACAGGCAACAGTTGTTTTCATCATATACCACAGCTTCTCACCCTAAACATCATATAAAACATCACATAAAACATCACATTATACATCACATAAAACATCACATAAAACATCACATCACCAATATCACTTATATGCAATTATGCAATGCCACCAAGGATGAAATGCAATGTCATAAAATGCATGTGGTACCAAATCGTCATAATAATGGACACTAGGCCATCAACCCTCCACAAGGGAGCACGTCACAAAATACTCCAATCCGCACAATGGGATTGAAACCACCACTGGACCAAAGTCCTAAATCGTCACTGGACCGAAGTCCTAATCATCATCAATAGACCGAAGTCTAAATGCTATGAATGCATGATGCACAACGTCATAATCATCATCATCAACAAAATTTATTAAGTGCATCATCATTCATCAAATATCATGTTATCCACATCGTCATTTAATCATCAAAACATCATGAATCGTCATCTCATAATCGTCAATGTACTCATGGTACTTCACATCATCATTTTGTCATCAAACATCACACACAAACATCTAATAAGCATCAATAATGTCACATCATCATATAATCATCAAAACATCATTTTCATCACATATAACACGTCAACACATAGCAGAAATTCACCGCAACATCACAACATCAATATAACACAAGGCAGATATTTTTCATGAATTTTAATTCAATAAAAATAATATTTTTGGTTCCAGATCGCGCTAAGCGTGCCCCACCCGCGCTAAGCGCGCTACTCACTGCCTCGAAGAGGCGAAATTCCTTCAGACCGCGCTAAGCGGACTCTGCGATTTCTGCAGAAAAACCCTGCGATAACAGTACTTCCCCATCTGCGATTCCACACTCCAAAACCCATATTTTTCCTCAAATCATCACAGATTATGTTATTATAACCTATAACTATCATGTATACATCAATAACAACAATCATCCCATAGTAAATCATCACAATTCATCATCCCTAACCTCAATTCCTAGGTTTCCCACAAAACCCCAAATTACCCACAACACCTAACCTTTATATCACAAATATTGTAAAGCGATACTCCCCATACCTTAGAGTTTTGTTTCTTTCGATCTTTTCTCGAAGTTTCACCAGAAATCTTCTATGCCCTAGCCTCCCTCTCACTTGTTCTTCAGAGCACCTTTTTCCTCTTCCTCAAGAAAAATACGAATAATGAGTTCCTTTCACTATTCTCTCTTAAAATACCCCTAAATGGGCTCTTCCCATCTTACCCCCACTAATTCTCCTCAAATGTCCACTTCGCCCTTAATTCCTCTAATATTATTTAATTTAAATAATAATACATTATACTCCATAACATATGCTATTATTTAATTAAATAACCCAAAACTTCATAAAATCACCGACATCCACACAAATCACCGAAATTCACGAATATAATATTTAAATAAATTAATTAAATATTCTTACGAAATTTGGGGCGTTACATAGTGTACCGAGTCTCGCAGTCGATGAACTTCTTGCTCAAATAATAGATGGCAGACTCTTTCCTTTTGGTTTCGTCTTGTTGGCCAAGTACACAGCCCATGGAGTCTTCCAAGACTATTAAATAGATGATCAGTGGTCTTCCTTCCACTAGAGGTGATAGAATCGGTGGGTTCAACAGGTTTTCCTTGATACTGTCGAAGGCGGTTTGGCAATCTTCTGTCCAAACGCAGTCCTAATTCTTTTTGAGTAATTTGAAAATCGGCGCACATGTCGCGGTCATGAGGAATATAAATCTGGAAATGTAATTCAAACGTCCCAGGAATCCTCTGACTTGTTTTTCAATCTTTGGAGGAGGCATTTCTTGAATGGCCTTGACCTTGTCAGGATCAACCTCAATTCCTTTCTGGCTGACGATGAACCCTAAGAGTTTTCCTAAACGGACACCAAATGTGCACTTATTGGGATTCAAGCGGAGTTTGTACTTTCTCAGACGCTCGAATAGTTTTGACAGGTGGGTCACATGCTCATCTTCTGTCTTAGATTTGGCAATCATGTCATTGACATATACTTCTATTTCTTTGTGTATCATGTCATGAAACAGAGTAGTCATGGCCTTTGATAGGTTGCCGCGGCGTTCTTCAAACCGAACGACATTACCTTGTAACAAAAGGTACCCCATGGGGTGATGAACGAAGTTTTCTCCATGTCTTTCGGCGCCATTTTGATCTGGTTATAGCCCGAGAATCCATCCACGAAGGAGAATACTTTGAACTTTGTTGTAGTGTCTACCAGTATGCCAATGTGCGGTAAAGGGAAGTCATCCTTTGGACTGGCTTTGTTCAGATCCCTGTAATCTACACACATTCTGACCTTCCCGTCCTTTTTTGGAACTGGCACGATGTTGGCTAACCATTGAGGGTATTCTGATGTGGCGAGGAAACCCGTGTCAATCTGTTTCTGTACTTCCTCTTTGATTTTGATGGCCATGTCCGGGTGAGTCCGTCTCAGCCTTTATTTTACTGGCGGACATTCTGATCTCAACGGTAGATGATGTTCCACGATGCTGGTATCCAACCCTGGCATATCCTGATAGGACCAAGCAAACACATCGGGAAACTCTTTGAGAAGCTTTATCAAACTTTCTTTGACGATCGGACTGAGCAGTGCCCCAATCTTTACTTCTTTTCTCTCTTCTCCTGAACCCAAGTTGACCGTTTCCAACGGCTCTTTGTGAGGTTTAATGGACCTTTCCTCTTGTTTGAGTAATCGGGAGATCTCTTCTGGAATTTCTTCGTCATTTTCTTCTTCAGCCTCAAATACCGGGAATTCAAAGTTGGGAGAAGGCATTGGATCGTATGTTTCAATGGGGGTTAAAATAAGCAATCTGCATGACGTGATGATTGTTTTTTAGAAGAGATAGAGAGAATGCAAGAGTGTGTTATGTGTAATTTCTGAAAAATGCTTGTTTTTATTATTTGAGTTGTTTTTTAGGATTACCATTTTCTGAAAAAGCGAAAAGAGAAAACAGCAATAAATGCGGAAATTATAAAACGACATTATTTTATTTATGATCTTGTCGATTCTTGAAATTACAACCCTATAAAACAAAACTTTGTCGCTTCGGGCAAAGCGAAGAGGTACATTTATAGAAAGTGAGCCCTATAAAAACATTTGTTTCACCTGGGCAGGGTGAAAGGTAAAGATGGCAATTACTTAGACTTATGAACGACTTTCAGAACGTTGACTGTAACCCATTGGCGGTGAATTCCTCGGTGAATTACAAAGTTTGGTACCTTCTTTCTCAGCTTGTCTTCGGAAACAATGCTCATTTCTAGTGGAGCAGGATCATTGAAACCTATTTCCCAGGCAAAGTTGTCATAGAAGGATTCTTCAGCTGTATCTTGCATAGTGTTTGCACTCTCAGGTATATCTTCCCATCCAGTGGGCTGGATGTCTTCGAGCCTGATACAAGAGCTTTTCGGAGTGGTGTACTTAACCAAGAAGTCGTATTTGCCACTCGGTTGTCCTAAGGTGTCCCATACTTCTTTGGAACTGGAGGAGTCATCCCTTTCGATGATGTTGACCTCAGCAAAAGCGTAGTTGACAAACTGTCGTCCTGCAATTGTTGCGAATTCATCGTCGTACTGGATATTTTCTGAATGCCCTGAGTAATGATCCCATGATTCGATGGGGATGCAGGTATTCTTTTCAATGATGCTCAGCTGATATGCATCGTTTGGCTGACTCTCTTGTCCTGAGTCTCCGGGGTACGGCTGCCAGATAGGCAGGCCATCCATTGGGCCATAATAGTCGTGGTTAAAGTTGTTTTTCATCAGAGTGTCCTCCTCTAATGAATTTGGTGGAGCACGACATCCTTCTGGATCACAATCTTCGTATATCATCTTGACATCTGACCTTGGTATATATCTCGGACTTTGTGCGGGATAGCAAAATGGCGTAGGCACCTCTCCCTTAGACATATAACCGTCTTTGTTAAGATAGGACTTCCACTCTTCATCTGTGTCGGAGGAATCACCCTCGTTGATGGTATGTACTTTTTGAGACACTGGGTGAAGGAAACCTCCACTATGGAAGAAGTTTTGCATGGGATGAAGACTTTCATCATTAATAGCAGTTTGGGTACAGTTTGAGGAAAAACTGAGACTCTTCTTTGTTCTGTTATTAGTAGGAATGACAAGTTGTCCCCATCCTTTTGCATTGCCACTTTTGATCGCTTCGAGAGCATCCTTGTATGAGGAAATCGACGTTCCTCTTTCTGATGGGTTGTCATTTTTCACCGAAAGTGCCTGAACTGGGTTCCAACAACCTCCTCTGGTTCTACACAAGTGGACGATGATAAGTTGCTCACGATCAATGCTTGTTCTCTACAGACTATGACTAGTTGGTCATTCTTGACGAACTTCAGCTTTTGGTGAAATGTTGAAGTGACTGCCCCAACCTCGTGTATCCAAGGCCTTCCTAACAAACAGCTGTATGCTGCCCGGATGTCCATGACCTGTAAAGTGACTTGGAAAGTGTGAGGACCGATAGTTATGGGAAGGTTGACTTCGCCGATAACCGTTTTTCAGGATCCGTCAAATGCTTTGACGATGACCTCACTGCCTCTCATCGGAGATCCTTTAAATGATAGTCGCATTAGAGTGGACTTCGGCATCACGTTTAGAGCTGACTCGGTGTCTACCAGTACGCTGGCTAAAGCATCGTGCTGGCAGTTGACTGTTGTTGGTTCTTGGATTGGCTAGAATTTTGGTAAAACATGGATGTTCAATGTTGATGTCACATGGGTGATGGCTTAACATTGAGTCTTAACATTGGTTTATGTTAAGTATTTATCTTGTTGAAGTTTTGAAGTCTGATGTCACATGCGATGTCATGACATCAGATATGCAGATCAGTAAAACATCAAGTCTGAGATGTTTTTAGGGTTAAGCATTTTAGCTGGAATTTGGGAGAGCTGGTAGAGTAATTGGATGCGAATATCTTGGAGGAGATATTTTCTGTTACAAATAGATTTGATGCAGATTTGTAGGAGTGTTTAAAGGCTGAAGATTTAAGAAGATTTTGAGAGAGAAAATCTGTTTTGAAGATTCAGTTTTAAATAACAAATCAGGTCAGATATTGTAGCAGGTTCAAGACCAAATTAAATTGCTATATAAAGCGTATCAATCCTTTGAAGAAAGTGACGAAGAAAGAGTGTCAAAGACTGAGAGTCGTTTGAGTCTTTGTGTTTGTATTGTAAACCATTCTAGTGTGAATTGGTGTTGTTGTTTTGAGTTGTTCTTGATCAAAGTTGTGAAGCAGAATCAAGTTGAGTTTTTCAAAGTGTGTGATCTTTGAATTATATCACTGAAGTGATTTAGGGATTGAGTAGTGTTCTCATACCTAAGTGGTCTCTTAGGTAGAAGGTTCATTAAGTAGAGATTAAGTTTAGGAGATGTCAACTGGGTTGTTGAGTCTGTAAATTAATTCTACTGATAGTGAAATTCATCCCTGGCTTGGTAGTCCCCAGACGTAGGTAGTTAAACCGAACTGGGTGAACAATTCATTGTGTTGATTTATTGTTGTTTTACATTGTCCATTGCAGAGTGTGTTGTTGTGACATCACACGTAACATCACATATCTGGTACCAGAATTTCAATTGGTATCAGAGCAGGCATCCTGCTCTGAATCTGGGTGAGATCTGGGGCTGATACTTTCTGGTAAAGATGGACAAGTAAGTTGGTGGATTTGTGAATAGACCCCCTATTTTGGATGGCTCGAATTATGATTATTGGAAACCAAGGATGATTATCTTTTTGAAATCCTTGGACAGCAGGGCTAGGAAGGCTATCATAAAAGAATGGAAAGCACCTGTTGTTGTTGAGAAAGATGATGCTGGTAAAGAAAAAGAAGGCAGCTCAAAACTGAAACCTGAAGAAGAATGGACCAAGGAAGAAGATGAGCTTTCCCTTGGTAATTCCAAAGCTTTAAATGCTATTTTCAATGGAGTAGATAAGAACATATTTAGGTTGATCAATACCTGCGAAGTTGCTAAGGAAGCATGGGACATCTTGAAGACTACTCATGAAGGAACTTCAAAGGTTAAGATGTCAAGACTTCAGCTTCTGACATCAAAGTTTGAAAGTCTAAAGATGAAGGAAGATGAAACTATTCATGACTTTCATATGATTATTCTTGAGTTGTCTAATGCCTCTAGTGCTCTTGGAGAAAAAATGACTGAAGAAAAGCTGGTGAGGAAAATCCTTAGATCCCTTCCCAAGAGGTATAAGATGAAGGTGACTGCAATTGAAGAAGCTCAAGACATCAGCAAAATGAGGGTTGATGAGCTTATTGGATCTCTTCAAACATTTGAGCTAGAGTTAAGTGAAGAGGAACCTGAGAAGAATTCCAAGAGTATAGCTTTGGTTTCCAGTTCTGAAGAAGCCAAGAAAGGGAAAGAGGATGATTCTCAGGAGGAGCTGTCTCAGGTTATTGCTTTGCTGGGTAAATAGTTCAACAAAGTTATGAAGAGGATAAATAGGAGTTATAATCCCAATGTCAAGAACATTACCTCTGACATCAACAGATCAGAAGAACAAGTGAAGAAGTCTAAAGATGAAGAAAAATCCAGTAATGACAAAAGGATACAGTGCTTTGAGTGTGAAGGGTATGGACATGTCAAGAAGGAATGTCCTACTTTTCTAAAGAAGCGGAAAGGGTTATCAGCTTCTTGGTCTGACAGTGAGAGTGAATCTGAAGAAAATTCAACTAAACTTGTTAGAGCTATGGTTGGGGTTTATGAGTCAGATGATGAGTCTTGTGATGATGAGGTTACTTATGATGAACTTGCTGTCACTTATAAAGATCTTTTCATAAAAAGTGAACAAGTGTGTCTTGAAGGAGAAGAGCTGAAGAAAACCATGGTACAATTAAAAGCTGAAAAGACTGAACTTGAAGCTGAAGTCAGTATACTTAACTATGAACTGGACTCTATGACCAAAACTATCAGAATGTTGAACAATGGTACTAATGCGTTAGACAACATTCTTAGTATTGGGAAGATGGCTGCAGACAAATGTGGTTTGGGATTCACCAGTGATACAGGTTTTATCACCTCAAAACCAGTGATGTTAAAACATCATGACAGAACTCCATCTAAGAAGAAATACAGACACTGGAGATGTCACCATTGTGGATGTTTTGGACATATTAAGGTTTATTGTTATAAGCTACATGGATATCCACAGAAGGCTCATCAGGGTGTTCCCAAACAGAACTGTTATAAAGGAAGGCAGGTTACCAAGCCTAAGAAGCAATGGGTTCCTAAAGTTAAGGTTACCAGCTTGATAGCTCACACTTCTTTAAGGGTTTCTACCAAAGAAGATTAGTACTTTGACAGTGGGTGTTCAAGGTACATGACTGGAGTAAAGAATCTGTTGGTAGATGTGAAGCTTCATTCTTCAGGATATGTTACATTTGGTGATGGGGTCAAAGGAGAGATCAAGGGGATTGGTAAACTAAACTGTGTTGGTGCTCCCAGACTGGAAGATGTTCTTCTTGTTAAAGGACTGGCAGCTAATTTGATTAGCATTAGCCAACTTTGTGATCAAGGATTCAAAGTAGACTTTACAAAGTCTGAATGCATTGTCAAAGATGATAAAGGATAAGTCATTATGAAGGGAGATAGGTCTAAGGACAATTGTTATCTTTGGGTGCCACAAGAATCAAATTCTCCCACTTGTGTTTTTGCTAAAAAAGATAATGTCAAAATCTGGCATCAGAAGTTGGGACATCTTCACCTAAAGGGAATGAAGAGAATCATCTCCTCAGAAGCAGTCAGAGGAATTCCTAAACTTAATATTGAGGAAGGAAAAGTGTGTGGAGATTGTCAAAAAGGGAAGCAGACAAAGATGTCTCATCCGAAGCTTCAACATGACACCACCTCCAAGGTCTTGGAACTACTTCATATGGACTTGATGGGACCTATGCAAGTGAAATTTCTGGGTGGAAAGAAATATGCATATGTAGTTGTGGATGTCTATTTAAGGTACACCTGGGTGAGCTTCATCAAAGACAAATCAGAGGTGTTTGATGTTTTTAAAGATCTTTGTCAAAGACTTAAAAGAGAAAAGGAGAGTAATGTTGTCAGGATAAGAAGTGACCATGGAAGAGAGTTTGAGAATAACAAGTTTGAAGAATTTTGCTCTGCTGAAGGTATAAGTCATGAGTTTTCATCTCCTATTACTCCTCAGCAAAATGGAGTAGTTGAGAGGAAGAACAGAACTATCCAAGAGTCTGCTAGAGCTATGATCCATGCCAAGAAACTTCCCTATCATTTCTGGGCTGAAGCCATGAATACTGCCTGTTACATTCACAACAGGGTTACCCTGAGAAGAGGCACTTATCCACTCTGTATGAACTATGGAAGGGAAGAAAACCTAATGTTAAATACTTTCATGTTTTTGGAAGTAGATGTTATATTCTGGCTGATAGAGAACAGAGAAGAAAATTGGATTCCAAAAGTGATGAAGGAATATTTTTGGGATACTCTACCAACAGCAGAGCATATAGGGTTTTCAACTCTAGAACCAAGGTGATGATGGAGTCCATCAATGTGGTGATTGATGATAATGATAAGCAGGAAGATGATGATGTCCTAGATGATGTTGGAACATCAGTTGGTGAAGTTGCACCAGAAGCTGAAGACAGAAGTCCAACTCCTAGTGTTGCTGCTGCTGAGCCTGAAATTGAGCAACCTCATAAAGATCCCTCTATCAGAGTGCAGAAGGACCACCCAAAGGAGCTCATTATAGGTGATCCAAATTCGGGAGTGAGGACTAGGTCAAGAGATGTTATAGCAAGTTCATGTTTTGTCTCCAAAATTGAGCCAAAGAATGTCAAGGAAGCATTGACTGATGAGTTTTAGATAAATGCAATGCATGAAGAGCTGGAGCAATTCAAGAGGAATGAAGTATGGAAGCTTGTACCTAGGCCTGATGGAGTTAATGTGATTGGCACCAAGTGGATCTACAAGAATAAATCTGATGAACAAGGAGTGGTCACCAGAAATAAGGCCAGATTAGTTGCTCAGGGATACACTCAGGTTGAAGGAATTGATTATGATGAAACCTTTGCTCGTGTGGCAAGACTGGAATCTATCAGATTGCTCTTAGGGGTGGCTTGTAATTTCAAATTCAAGCTTTTTCAGATGGATGTTAAAAGTGCCTTCTTGAATGGTTACTTAAATAAAGAGGTGTATGTTGATCAACCAAAAGGATTTATTGATCCAACATTTCCTGACCATGTGTACAAACTAAGGAAAGCTCTATATGGTTTGAAGCAAGTACAAAGAGCTTGGTATGAAAGACTTACTGAATTCCTGGTTGTGAATGGCTACAGAAAAGGAGGGATTGACAAGACTTTGTTCGTTAAAGAGGAAGGAGGAAAACTGATGATAGCTCAAATCTATGTTGATGACATAGTATTTGGTGGGATGTCAGATGCAATGGTGAAACGTTTTGTGGAACAGATGCAGTCTGAATTTGAAATGAGTCTTATTGGTGAGCTAAACTATTTTCTTGGTATACAAGTTAGACAAATGGAGGACTCCATATTCATTTCTCAAAGCAAGTATGCAAAGAACATAGTGAAGAAGTTTGGTCTAGAGAATGCTAATCACAAGAGGACTCCTGCTCCTACTCATCTAAAATTATCCAAGGATGAACATGGTGTTAGTGTGGATCAATGTTTATATAGAAGCATGATTGGGAGTCTATTGTATCTCACAGCTAGCAGACCTGACATTTCTTTTGCTGTTGGAGTTTGTGGCAGATACCAATCTGAGCCTAAGGTTAGTCACTTGAATCAAGTAAAGAGGATCCTGAAATATATTAATGGCACTAGTGACTATGGGATGTTGTATAGTCATGGATCTGGGACTGAGTTAAGGGGATATTGTGATGCTGACTGGGCTGGGAGTGCTGATGATAGGAAAAGCACTTCAGGAGGTTGTTTCTTCTTAGGGAATAATCTGATATCATGGTTTAGTAAAAAGCAGAGTTGTGTGTCTCTTTCTACTGCTGAAGCTGAGTACATAGCAGCAGGGAGTAGTTATTCTCAACTTGTTTGGATGAAGCAGATGTTAACAGAATACAATGTCAAGCAAGATGTCATGACATTGTACTGTGATAATTTGAGTGCTATCAATATCTCTAAGAATCCAATTCAGCATAGCAGAACCAAGCATATTGATATAAGGCATCATTTTATAAGAGATTTGGTTGAAGACAAAGTAGTTGCTTTAGAACACGTTGCTACAGATAAACAATTAGCTGACATTTTTTCTAAAGCCTTAGATGCAAACCAATTGGAAAGTTTGAGAAGTAACTTAGGAATTTGCATTTATGAAGATTAATTATGCTAGAGAGTGAATTAAGCAGTTGTATTCTTTATTAGAAATTGATTTTATTCAACTGCTAAAGGCATACAGGTTTGAAGTACATCATTAGTTACAGATTATCCCAACCCCCTGCATCTAGAAAAGTTTTCCAGTCTTCATCCCAATCATCATCAGTAGCTTGTTGTTGCACAGGAAGCTTCTTGCTTGGTTTCATGGTTGTTTCTGAGGTTCTTCCTGTCTTTGTGGTTCCTGAAGTAGTTTCAGCTGCAGTCATTGTTTTGCTCCTCTTCTGAGGTGGATCTGAAGTCTTGTCCTTCTGCTTGAAGTTCTTTGCTGCATCTTTGATGTTTGACTGGCTCATTCTTGGTTACTGAGTGGTGCTGCTAGAAGGAAGAAAGGCTTGAGTTTATAATGAAAACAAGGAGCATAGTTTGTATCGACTGAACAGTCAATGTGTTGGAACTTGTGTTTTTGGGAAGCATGATGTTTGACCAGGTCTTTATGTCAGGACATTGTGTTTGGTGATTGTCCAATTATGGCTAAAAAGGGGGAGAGTTAGCCTAGGTGTGTAGAGTGTATCCTATCTAAGATCTGGTGTGGTGCAGATGTTGAGGGGGAGTGTGCATGTTGAACAGCTGGTTATGCTGGTTCTGGTTTTGAGGTTTAACAGTTTTAATTTTTGCCATGTTATGATTTTTTCCTTCTTTCGGCAGTTCCTCATCACTGAATCCCAAGTTGTTGCAGGAAGTGATGTTGGAGATGATGTTGTCGAATTGTCTTATTGTTACATCTTGTTCCACAAAGGCTTGCTCTAAGACTTTCTGTAGAGCTTCCCTGTGAGCTTCGGAACTGAGTAAAAGAGATAACACAGGGATTTTTGAAGGAGTTTGCAACAGTTGATCAACAATGTTGTATCCACTCTTCTGGATGAGCTTCAGCATCTCATCATTGTTCTTTGAAAGGTCGGGATCACAGGATTGACCGACTGGTTGATCAGGAACTTCCGTTTGAGGTTCCTTTTCTTTGTTGGGTTTTCCAACTCCTCGGTTGAAGATCCGACCACTCCGTGTTACTCGACTGATGTCTACAATATTCACGACGGAGGGTAATGGAGTTTCCTTTCCATTTTCAATTGTTGTTGCACCGTATTTATAAGGGATAGCCTTATCGGATTTGTACGATACTGGTCTCAGTAGATAAATAACTACAGGAGCCTTCTGACTTTTCTGACCATTGTAACTGGCCTCAATTGGTTCGAGGTTGAGAATCCTTCCACCATCAAGAGGAACTCTTGATTCATGGAGTAGAGGGATTATGGCACACACATCTTTGGCCATTTCTCGCTTAGGGATTAAGACAACATCTTTGCCTTTATTAGGATGATAGTCTGACGTTGAACTAGAACTCGACCATGGTTGAATTTCTTTGTGGTCCAACTGACCTTGAAGGGCTGCTCGCACGTGGTAGCATCCTTGACTATTTTCTGAGCAAACTCTACAGCGCTCATAGTTATGTGGTGGCACCCTGCCACGTCCGCTTTGTATGCAGTCTAACCTCACTAGGTCTGTTTCCATGGATCGAACATCCTGACTCTAATGCCTAGTAGGGTTCCCGTTAGTCATACTAACTTGTTGTGTGTCTTCATCTAGATAGATCGGAAGCCACCAGTGGTTTAATAAGTGTTTAAGTGTCCTTTGAACGAGTGCACATCCTTGGTCATTCCCACGACACCCCTTATAGTTTTGATAATCGTGCGAAGTCAGAAAACTGAGCTGGACTTACTTAGCGTGTAATTCCACCAAGATGGTATTCATCAAGCGAATATCAAAGATTTGAATCATATTCACTTGATACTGACTTCTATCGCGGTAATCCTGAATCCATCCAAGATCCATCTGGCGCTGGAGGGCCTCTTGTATGAAAGAGCATCCCTGATCGTTTATTAAGCAGATAGGACAAGAATCATAATCGTGTCGTGGCAGATTATGATGTTGGCTTTGCCTTTAGTGCATTGCCACCAAGTTGACATTCATTGCACAGATGTCGTGGTTCTGAATGACGTTGGAATTTGTATGAGTCATGTTGACCTCATGAAT
This sequence comes from Lathyrus tuberosus, assembly GCA_022829125.1. Classification (NCBI taxonomy): domain Eukaryota; kingdom Viridiplantae; phylum Streptophyta; class Magnoliopsida; order Fabales; family Fabaceae; genus Lathyrus; species Lathyrus tuberosus. The sequence goes on from JALAZF010000018.1 coordinate 611,570, forward strand.
TCGGTGATCCTGGATCCATCCGAGATCCATCTGTTCTTGTAGAGCTGATTGCACCACAGAACATCCTTGATTATTTTTAGAGCAAATCCCACACCGGTGATAATTATGAGATGGTATGCGACCGTATCCGCTCTGTCTGTAATGCATCTTGACCAGGTTAGTCCCTAATAAGAGTAAATCGTGTATTTGATAGCTGTGCTTAGACTCTTTTTCTATCAAATTTACCGCAGCTTTCTTGTGTTGAGGCAACGGGTTCGTCTGAATGTTTGGATTTGTATCCTTGAAGGATAAGACCCTGTTCCTAACAAGCTTGTGCACATCGGATTTGAAGCTGAGACAGTTTTCTATGTTATACCATGGTCCTCCTTGATGGTAAGGGCAAGTCGGATCCGCTTTGAACCAAAAAGGCAGATTTTCCGGTACTATAAGAGGAGCCCTAATTTGGACGTGCCCTTTGACCAGTAGTAGTGGAAATAGTTCTGCGTACAACATTGGTATAGGGTCGAACCCTGGCGGTCGCGTTGTGTGGTTTTTGTTGTACTGAGGACGAGCCTGCTGAAGAGGTTGTTGTGTCCTTTGCTGATATTGTTGTTGATTCGGTTGGCTCTAAGCAACCTGAGGTTGATACGTAGGAACAGGTGCAGGGTTGATAGCAGGAGTTACTGCTGCTACTGGTTGGTACCATCGCCTTTGCTTTCCGAGAGAGATATTGCCAATATCTTGCTTTTTTTCTTAGGGAGAGCACTACCATATCTTTTGGTACTGCTTGATGGTCCGGAATCTTTGACCAAGCGTCCTTCTCGAACTGCTTCTTCAAGACGAACTCCCATGCCTACCATCTCAGTGAAGTCACTGGGCGCACTGGAAACCATTCGGTCGTAGTAAAATGAGCTCAAGGTTTTCAAAAAGATTTTTGTCATCTCTTTTTCCTCAAGAGATGGACAAATCTGGGCGGCAATTTCACGCCATCTCTGAGCATATTCCTTGAAGGTTTCCTTATCCTTCTGCGACATGGCTCTGAGTTGATCTCTGCCCGGTGCCATGTCCAGATTATACTTATATTGCTGAACGAAAGCAGCGCCAAGATCTCTGAAGGTTATGATCTTTGTGCGGTTTAAACCCATGTACCATTTGAGTGTGGCACCGGTTAAACTATCTTGGAAATAGTGGATCAGCAGCTATTGGTTCTCTGTCTGAGTTGACATTCTCCGAGCGTACATCACTAAATGGCTTTGAGGGCAAGAGTTACCCTTGTACTTTTCAAATTCGGGCACCTTGAACTTGTGCAGAACTTTCACATTAGGGACCAAACAAAGGTCTGCGGCGTCCTTTCCGAATAGATCCTGACCGCAAATGGCTTGCAGATCCTTCTGCATCTCCAGGAATTGTTCATAGAACTCATTCATTCTGTCGTACATACTTTCGTTTCCACCAGAGGGTATCTGTGGAATCTTCCCTTTTGGGATAGTGTGTATCACGGGTGGTGGTATAGTCATTACGGCGGTGACTCTTTGTGCTTCCCGAAGTTTGTAACCTTCAGGAGTTGCTGTCATGCCCCTGGCATCTTCGCTTTCCCAAAGTTTGTAACCTTCAGGCCCAGCGGCTCCTGCTGTAGTTTCCGGATCTTCCGTGATCGGTGGAATATATCCTTCCGGGATATAGTTACTAGGCATGCCCCAGGGAAGATCTTTAGGCATGTTATACCGAGGATCAGGCCTTTCCACTATGGGCGTCGATGTGATCTCTGAGATCACAGTCCTTTGTTGTTGCATCTGAGTTACGGCCTGAGCTTGCATGTCGTTGTGAAGTTTTCTCAGATCCTCTTTCAGAGTGTCAATCTCTTCGCTCAACTCTCTGTTCTCTTCCTCGAGATCGTCCATTTTCTTTTGTCGATTGGCCCGAGTATTGTACGAATGAGACAGTTTGACTCTAGAATCGAAACACAAACGTGAGATTCGTAGGTAAGGAGAATGCGTTATGTGAGAATGATGAATGATATGCAATGATTTATATTAATTATTTATTTATTTTATTTGTTTAATCAAAATAAACTTCAACAATTAGATTGCAAATATCAAACATTGGGGAAAACCCCGTTTTATTGAATTCAAAGATCGCGGAAATGGAAATACAGTAATATACAAAGTGCTGCAAAAGGAAATGTCTAAACTTATGGATCCTGAGTCCTCTCTGAGGAGGGCTCAGGTGCTGGTTCTGGTACTTTCCTTTTCTTTGACCGGGGCTCTTGAGCCGTTGTCGGGTTGTCATTCCTTTACCAAGTGAAAGGAGCGAGCAAATTCCTTTGATGTTCTTGATTCTCTACAGCATGTTGCTCTAAAATCTCAATCAGAGCGTCTTTTTCTTTTAATAATTTCTGTATTTTGTTACACTCCACATTGAGAATACGGTATTTGTTCTTCCAAGACCTCTTCTCCTGTTGAACTTTGTTGAGAGTAACCTGAAGTTTTTCCGTATCGGACATAAAATAAAGGACAGATTCTTTTAACGGAAGAACTTTCTGATGAGGGTAAGGCATCCTCAGATTGAGAGCTCTAGTTTGTACCCAATGGAGATAAGGTTCCACAAAGACACAGTCCGGTTTTCCTAGAGACTTTCTTCCTTTCCTATGAACATGTTTCAAGGCATGCACTATTTTTGTCTTTAGTGCCCTGTCATTTCCCCCTTCCTTGAAGAAAAGACCTTCCAGATGAGCATTACGCGGAATATGCCTCATCGGGTATCCAAATTGACGACGAAATAAAGCTGAATGATAATTGATTCCTCCTTTAATTCTTATGAGGGGTACATTAGGGAAGTTTCCACAACGGTCAATGATTCTTATCCCGTCATAGATTCGATTATACCAGTCTATGTCAGAGTTGGTAAGAGACATGATTCTCTGCGACCAACGCAAAGTACTCTTATGATCCCAAAATGCAGCAGACTTAGGTAAGTGGGAAGTGAACCATTTGTATATCAGGGGTACACAACATGTGATCATTCCTCCGCTGTAAAAATTCCTTAAGTGTACAGAATTGTAGCACCCCAAAATTTGCCCTTCTATTATACCATTAATAAGTGGCTTACACTACAAGAAAATTTGTCAGTGCCCAGGGCCAAAAACCCTCGGTAACAAGAAAAAGCCGTGGGTAAAAGTAAATTACCGAGGGCTTACCAACGACTACGGGGCCCTCGGTAATTCGCTCCTCGGTAACGTCTACCGACGGCTATATAAACCCACGATGTTATCCACGGCTAAACCATGAATAGTTTGCGGGTAATAGGTGATTAAACATCAAGTTTTTTGTCTTATATTATCCACGACTAAGCCGTCAGTAAATTTACCGAGGGCTAAGCCTTCGATAAGTAACTCAATTTTTAGTATAAATTTACTGACGGTTAAGCCGTCTGTAGTATTGTAATTTTTTTAAAACAAATATAGCAATATTTAATCGATAGATCTTTTTTTTTTTTAATATTTTTCTTGTTTGCTCGGGTATGTATAACCATTCAACAAAATTTGTGAATATTTTTTCCCAAATAGTATCTCATTTAAATTCCAGAAAAACAATTCTTTAAATTTGCAAATAGTATCTCATTTAAATTCCAGAAGACTAGATTATATACTATAGTGCTCTAGCAAAGTTACTACAACAACAGAAAACCATTTCTTTACTATTTTCAATGCTGAATTCAAAGGAAGAACTATACATTATGTACAAGAAATCATCAATGGAAAACAATTTAAATAATTTTGTAAAAGCAAAATAAAAAAAAATGCACAATTTACAGCAAATATGAATCTACTAAGAATAAAAACATCATAAACTACACAAATGCATTGAGATTACGAATTCCAGAATCCATAATTCAAATTTAAATGCAGAACAGAAGAACAAGAACAACATGTATAACCATTCAACAAACAAATCTCAAACCAAAAGTCAAACCTTAATATCAATCAGATCTCAAAAAACATTCAATTCAACAAGTTTGATGTAAATAAGCTCAAACAAAACATAAAACAGGTTCAATTAAAATATAATGTGATTGTCAAAGTATTCTCATGAGTAAAATTAAAGCATAATATGATCTTATATGCTTCCAATAGAGTCATCATCACTGTCGGAGTCATCAATATTGTCGGAGTCATCATCATAGTCTGAATGACGATGACGGCGTTTGTCACCTTTAATAGAAGCAACACTTTCTGCTAATTCCCTCAATTGCCTCTCTAAATCTTGTGTGTGTTTATTTGCCTTGCGACATTCCTCTCGTGCAGCTCGAGCATCTTCCTCTGCAGCATTTGCTCTCTCTTCAATTGTTGCCATTTGTGCAGCAATCTCAGCAGAAACTTGACCGCTATATGGAGATACACGTGACTGTTGGGTTAATGAGGAAACACCTGGCTTGTAATGCTTAGACAAGTCCCCAGCACCATAGAGACGTCCTCTAGTCTTGCCACCGGCAGCTTCAGCCCAAAAATTTAGCCGAGTTGCAGAATCAACTTCTTTAGGGCCACCGTCTGATGTCTCTCCTACTTGAGAGGCATGTTTTAGCTTCTCTTGAAATGTTTCCTGCTCAAAAAAAAAAAATATAAATTATATACATTACAATATAAAAATATACAAAAATATACATTAAAATAAAAAAAAAATATGAAATGTTTCCTGCAGAATCAATGACTCTTTTTTTTTACACATGCTTGCATACTAACCATTCCACTTTTCTAAGATTCAAGATTTTTTTTTCACTTCTCATTTTCAAATTGCATAACAAAATAGAAGAAACAGGATTAACAAGAAACCACTTACAGTAACCCACTTCCTTATACTACACCTTAACATTTAACAAATAACCATTATTTATATTCATATCATTTTATCACACCAAAAACTTCTTCATTTCCAAACAATAAACTCCATCAACACACATAAAATTGATAAAAGAACATTTATGGTATAGACACAAAATTACACAAGGTTTCAATTTTATTCTCACATTTAAGATACAATTAATGAAGGTTCAAAATTGTGTAGATCGTAACACTATTACGACACTTAATAAAAAATATTCATGAAAAATGTATCCACTTACAAATATAAATAATTTGAAGCAATTTTAGTATTATGGTATTGTAACTTTGCACTCAAATAGCGAATTATGTACAAATAGAAAATGAATTCATTAAAACTAGAAAAGCCTGCACTAGAATAAATGCTACAAATGCAAATAAAGTCTCTTTTACTCCAAATAAAACATGACATAAAGATATACAAGGAGTAATGAAATATGAATACAGAATGTTGGTTTTCATCATATTTTCACTGTAGAAGCAGGAACAAGTTCATCAAATGTTGCAATCCAATTCCACATTAAGTTCCATGCTAAAGTTCCCTACCATTCTAAACATAAATATTTGTTCATAAAGGAGAATTTCACTATGTGAAGAAGAAAAGTATGACAACTAATTGGTTACCACAATTGATATTTGTAAATGGGAAACTATAGCACATCATAATCCAAGTGCAGAAAATGGAAACAAGTGCAGAAAATGGAAAATATAGCACATCAAAATTTAGTAATTACACTTACATATGTCTTCTTTGATCTGTCATCCACCCATGAGGAGTCCTTCTTTTTTGTATGAGTCCTTAAGAAGACCTCATCTAATGTGGGCTCTCTACCCAATTCCCGACGCTTATGCATAATAAAAAATTGATGTCAAATGTTAGGAAAAAATAAATTATGAGCTAAAGTTTAAGAAATCAAGTGTTTAAAATAAATGACATACCATTCGTATGATGTGCTCATTTGTGGATATGGAGCCACCCGTATGGACAGATCCACCCTTAGCAGATGCCCGATTTTGCTTATTCCTGACAGCTTTAACCTTATACTCTGGTTTTTCCCATTTAATTTTGAGCCCTTTCCAAGCACCCTCTCCCATCCAAGATGGACGTTCTTGTTTCTTCCTTGCCTCCATCAGAATCTCTGAGAGGCGCTTTGAGCCCTTGCTCTTAAAGATACTCTTGAGCTCATACTCATCCTCAGGCCGCCAGGCAACTTTTTTCTGCAATATTTTAATAATAGACAAATTAAGAAGCAGCGGATTAGAAGACCAGGTTCAAACCTCAAGTTGTGCCTCATATGGAAGGTGAATTGGAAGATGCTCCATTGAATCAAAGAATCCTGGTGGAAATATTCTTTCAAGTTTGCATATGATGACTGGAATGTTATCACCTAATTTAATCAATTCATCTTTTCTTAAGGTACTGTTGCATAATCCCTTAAAGAATTGACTTAACTCTGTGAGTGGTTTCCATACAAGATCAGGCAATGAACTAAATGCAAATGGAAGTAAACACTCCATAAACACATGACAATCATGACTTTTCATTCCATGCAATTTCCCTTTGTTGACATCCACACATCTAGCCAAGTTTGAAGCATATCCATCAGGCGTCTTAAGCTCCTTTATCCATTTACAAACTTTTTTTGCCTCATCAGAAGAAAGACAGTAATTTGCCTTAGGTTTTGTCATCTTTCCATTGTCGTGTTTAATCAACTCTAAGTCACTACGTTGACAAATGATGGCCAAGTCCATTCTAGCTTTTTCATTGTCCTTTGTCTTGTTCTTAATATTCATGACTGTATTAAACACATTATCGAAGAAATTTTTCTCAATGTGCATCACGTCTAGATTGTGCCTTAATAAATTGTCTTTCCAATATGGAAGATCCCAAAATATGCTTCGTTTAGACCAATTATGGCTTTCTCCATATCCTTTTAATTTAGAAACTCGATTATCTACAAGTTCCCATAGATCACGAACCCAACAATATATTTCTTCTCCTGCCAATATAGGAGGTGGCTCTTCCCTCACAACTTTATTTTTAGTGAACCTTTTCTTACTTCTTCGAAAGGCATGATTACGTGGTAAGAACCTACGGTGACAATCAAACCATGAATTTTTTCCACCATATTCCAGCGTAAAAGCCTTATTTCCATCCATACACACTGGACATGCCAACTTTCCTTGAGTACTCCACCCTGATAACATACCGTAAGCTGGAAAGTCATTAATTGTCCACATTAATGCTGCCTTCATTACAAAGTTTTGTTTAGTGGAGATATCATAAGTCAAATCCCCTTGATTCCACAAGTTCTGAAGCTCGTCTATTAATGGTTGTAAGTACACATCAATGTGAGCTTTTGGATTATGTGGTCCTGGTATGAGGCATGTTAAAAACAAAAATGGTTTAGTCATGCACAATTCAGGGGGGAGATTATATGGTGTCACAATCACAGGCCAACAAGAATATGGGGATGAAGATGCCTGAATGTATGGTGTAAAACCATCAGAACATAAACCTAGCCTCACATTTCTTGGTTCATTTGCAAAGTCTGGATGCATCGCATCAAAATTCTTCCAAGATTTACCATCAGATGGATGACGTAAAACACATGAACTTGAATTGTTATGATGATGCCATCTCATATCTTTTGCAGTTTCTATTGAGGCATGCAATCTTTTCAACCTTGGAGTGATTGGAAAGTAGTACATTCTCTTAACTGGAACGTCATTGTAATTACCCATCCCAGTCTTACGAGGAACATATCGTGGTTCATGACAAAACCTACACTCTCGATCTACAATCGTATCTTTGTAGTACAACATGCACCCATTCACACAACAATCAATTTTTTGAGACTTCAAACCAAGCATGGACACCAATTTTTTTTACTTGGTAGAAATTTTTTGGCAATGAATCCTTTGAAGGACACACTTCTAGAAGCATGCTTGCAAAGAAATCAATACATTTTTGAGGTACATTCCAATTTGTTTTGCAAGCCATAAGCTTCACACATACTGAAAGTTTCGATTCAGAAGCACCCTCATATAACGGTTGGTTTGCAGAAGTTAGCAGATCATAAAATTCTCCAGCTTCCTTATTTGGTGGCTCTTCATGATTGTCTTCCAAATTAATATGTTCTCTATCAACCTTATATTCATCGACATTATCTTCATTAATTCCCCCTTCCACGCCAACCTCATTCTCATTCCGCACATCCTCATTAACATTATATTCGTTATCAACATCCTTATCACCTTTGTTGCCCATACTTCGAAAATCATAATCAGGCCCCAATGCATCCTCGACCATATGTTGCATTAATTCAAAATGGTCTTCATTATCCACATGTCTACTACTACTTGATACATTTGTTGAGTCAATACGTGGGGCTTTTTCACCGTGATCTGTCCAATACCAATAATTTGGTTGGAATCCATGTTTATACAAGTGAAATCTAACGTCACCTTCGGACAATACCGGCACGCACATGCACTTGTTACAAGGACATCTAATTCCACCATCGCGTTCAACATTAAGTTGCATTTTAGCCTTTTTTTTATGAACTCATCAACCCCGTTTACAAAGGTTAGTTTCAAACCCCCCTATGAGGATAATGTCTATCATATACCCAACTACGTTCTAGAGGGTAACGATCCATATACAATTGCTTACTTTATCGATGACTTGAAGCTATCAAGACGGAAGAAATAAATTAAAAAATTAGCAATCTTATCTATAACTATATTTTAAAGATGTCATAAGCTCTCAGAATGCATGGCAAAGATGTCATTTATCCAACTAAATCCTAACAACGCAAAATATATAAGGATTAAAATTACCTGAGGAATTCAAAAGCCAATGAAAGTTATAGGCACTGTTAGAAAGTCCAAGTATCGCTTGTAGTACTGCATTAACAAAAATATTTCTCATTTAGTTATTATAGAAAATGCTAATAAAGATATTTATATCATTTAATTTCAACTCTATATTTAATCTTACAGCTCAATAAATTCTCTTTGGTCATTGAAACTTGCCTTTTTAATCAAACATTCAAAACACATAGTTTAAAATTTAAATTGTCAAAATTTTCTTAATAATGCTACTTAGGGGTTTATTTTAGGGGACGAGTTGGTTTGAGAAGCAGCCCAGATGGATAGTAATGACAACTCTAGCGCAAACATAAGACATTAACTACTAACATTGCCTATTCCAAAAACAATCACAAATGATGGTTAAATGCACATAGTACTAACTAGGTGCAGTGGAAGGCTTTGTTTCCTTCTAAATGGTATTTACTAACTACTAATATATTTTTATCTAACTTACATGTTAAGCCGAAACCACACCTGAACATACCATTGTAGCCATTCAATTTCCATCACAATCAACCCTCTCTCTCTCTCACACACACATTGAGAGATTACAAAGAGAAGGATAATGGCTTGGCAGATCTTCAATCCACCGAGATCACATTAATTAAAAGACCCTAAATCACGTATCAATAACATGTTTAGGTGAACTAAAACTCTTAGGTTAGATTTATCTGGTCATGTCCCTGTAAAATAGATGTATTCTAATATCATATTATAGATATTGAGAGCCATAACTAACTCGTTCGAGGACCATTACTAACCTACTAACCTAAAATTATAAACTAATTCTAAGTTAATAAAGTTGGATTAGTTAATATACAATCCTATATCCTTGGAAAAAAAAATACCCCACTAATCTAAATCTTTGGAAAATGCATTAACTTACTTATCATAATTAAGTTTGACATTTCAAAGGAAAAAAAAAAAAGAAAGTCACGTACCCAGCATCTGATTCACGTTAAAGTAATGCACACACCTATCACATTTGCTTACAAAAGGAATAATAACAACACTTTCATCTAAAACAAATACCACACATATGCCATAACTACTAAACATGTTTTGTTTTGCTAGAATTCTTCCTCAAAGTTCATCAATAAAATCTTGCAAGAACAAACATATGCCATGTTTTCAGCCTTGTACCAATTAGAAGAATAGCAACAAAATCATGCCAAAGAACAACAAGCAGCAAACCAAATCAAATACAGTGTACTTGAATTGCCATCAGTAACTAAACTAAACACAATAGCAGCAAAGTGTCATAGCATAATATCAAGCAGTTATGCGCAAACGATCTCGAGTTTGAACGACAAATTTCCGTAGTAGAACTTATCACACAAAAGGCTTGCAAAGCTGTCAAGAACGCAACAGAATATGCAATAGGCATTCACAGCTCAGGTTAACAGATGCATTTATAAATCTTGAAACGCATAAAATTGAAATCGATAACGGAGGAAACCATACCAAGAATCACTTACATTTCCATGAGATTGAATCAAATAACTTCTTCATAAAAACAGCATCACAAAGTCATAACATAAGTTGAATCACACAATAGCAGCTTATTAATCTATACATCAACAAGATTTCTCAAACTGTAACATCAAAGGAAACTTAAAACCCATTTCTCATCTCACTTCACTCTCTTTCTTAAACCTAGTTATCTCTACTTTTTAGCCCCTCGCATCATATACAATATATATTATATTAAAATAAAATAAAATAAAATAACCATTAGAATAACAGGCTTCACTAATAAGAAACATTGATGTTAATACTAATGGTATTTTTGTTTTCCTGTAGATATTTACAAACGCAGACAATGCACATGCAACAATAACAATAACTATCAATAACAATATCAAAGACATGAACAAAACAAAGATTGATAATCATAACAAGAAATCGACTTGTTAAATTAGAAAGGAAAGTTATAAAATTAGGGTTTTGAAAAGAAAAAGAAAAAAAAATAGAGTCAGAGAAGTGAACTTACCGATTTGTGAAGAGTTAGGACAAAAAACAGAGTCTGAGAAGAATCACAAGCGGCTGAGAGAAGTTTGGAGGATGAGAGAAGTTTGAAGAAAGGAAGCTGAGAGAGAAGTTTGGAGAATGAGGGTTTGAAGTCTTAATACTGTTTTGACTCTAATTTTTGGTACTTTGTATATATGTCTAATTTTTAGTTAAATTATATATTTACTCATAGAATCCTCCATTTGTTTCATTTATATTATTAATAGATTGGAAAATTCGACCGTAAACCACTTTATTAGGTGGTTGATTGTAGAGAATTAAAACTATTCATATATATAGTAATTATTTCCAATTAAAATAGAACACTCTAACCAATAATATACTAATAATAATGAACAGTATTAGTATATACTAATTATAATAAAGACTATTAGTATATCCAAACCTATTTGTAATATGTAACACTAATAATTTATCTAAACTTTATAATAGAAACTGTTTTTATAATTAGAATAAAAAATTATATTATTAGAATATCCAAACTTATTGGTTTTAAGTAATTTTAAGTAATTTTTTGTACCTTTTAAAAATATCATTAGTTTTTTTAATTTATATTAAAAAAAATTATTGGTTAATAGTATATATTTTAAGTGGTTTCAAAATAAGTGTTTAAATTTCTTATCCATAAAAATAGTTTTTTAAATTAATAATTTTGATTTTTTTCTTTTAGTTTTTTAAATTAATAATTTTAGTATTCATTTTAATATAAATTTGTGACAGTTTTTTTTATAAGTATATAAAACTTTACCGAGGGTTCAACCATGGGTAATTACCGACGGTGCAAAACCGTGGATGTTTTCCATGGCTAAGCCGTGGGTATTGTTTCAAAAAAATATATTTAATATTGTCTCAGGTACTCATGAATTACCGACGGATAGACCGTCTATACCAAGAAAATTACTGACGACTACATGACCGTGGGTAATGATCTGTGGGTATATACAACTTTTCTTGTAGTGTTATGCTTCACACTTCATTTGCATCTGCATTTTCCATTAGGTCATAACTCATAATCATATCGTCGTATTGGTTTTCTGAGACATGGGATCGAAGAGTTTTTCATGCTATTGGTATTTTCCTATTCAGAGGTTCATCAAGATCCAGGTTTCAGGGTGTACATCAACAAGGGTCATGGTTTCTCCTTCTCGGTGGAGTTGGTGGACAGCCATCAATTAAAGATCAGGAGATTAGGGTTTTGTGTTAAGGAAACCAATGGTTATCCGGACCAAGCAGTTATGAATGGATTCGAAGAGCATTGGGTCATAATCTAATGAGCTTACTGATTGATATTTTGGAATTCATTGAGGAAAGAAGTTTGGTGCGATTGGGAATTTGATTGGAATGAGACATGTCAAGAATAGTCGTGTGGGCAATTTGGAAATGGAGATACAAACCATTTTAAACCATATCCAAACTCATTATTTTCTATATCCATATCTTTTTCTTCTTGTCCACATTTTTATTTTTTATCCAAATTCTCATTCTAAATTCCTCCCATTTTCAAATCCAACTTTTATCTAAATATCCATTTTAGTCCATTTTCTTAAATAAAACCATTTTATCCATTTCACTTTTAATCTCAAAATCCACTTTCATTTTAAACCATTTTTCACTCTTAGAAACCACCTTCCTAAATCCATTAATTTCTAAATATCCACTTTTATTTTCTCAATCATTCCCATATCCAAAGTTATCCATTTGTTTTTATCCATTTCCATTTTTTTATCTTTTTAATTCCAAATATCCATATCCATGTTATTCAAAATCCATTTTTAACCATTGAATCCATTGTCTATTTTCACTTTTCATTATGCAATTGTCCACTTTTTAGATATCCATGTCCATATTTTACCCATTTTCAAATCCAAAATATCCAAATTCCATATCAGTCCAAAAACAAAAGAAAAAAGTTCAGTAAAAGTATTTCACATCAGGAGCAAGTCATAAACTATAACAGTATTTCACACAGCTCGTTACAAAACAAAAGTTCACAACAGAAAAAGGGAAATATAGAGCAGTCTCACGTTTGGTACACACACTCAGTAACGGGAAGAAGAATTCACGCAAGATCATTATAACAAATGAATACAGAATTACAAAGGAAATAATCTCTAACAGAATTTCCTAACAGAATTTCACCTGTAAATACCATTCTACCCTTCCCAATTTCCGGTATAAATGTGGTTCTGCAACAGAATTTTTGGTCCTTCACCATTTTTTTCATTTCAATTCTCTTTAATTTCACTTTGTAACCATCTTCAACGTTCTTCTTCAATCTCTCTTCTTGAATCAAAACCTTCAACACTCTCTGAAGCTCTTCTGCAATCTTCACAAATCTCCCTCTACAACATACAAATTCACCGCTCATCGTCATCCATTCGACATCGACATCCGCGACTTGGTCATCATCTTCAACATACCTGCAACATTCACTGAAAATCAACAACAACGACACTCACTGAAAATCAACAACAACGACACGCCAAAGTGAAATCGGAAGAAGCACGTAGTAGAACCGCGAAATTGAAAGAGATGAAGCAGAAGTTCAAGCGAAATTAAAGCGTAGAAGAAGATTGCGCAAGATTCAAGGCATAGCGGACATTACCTCTGGTTTTCTTATCAATTTCCTCCGATCTGAAGAAGCACCGGACTGTCTCCGGTCGGTAAGCTCGTTGAACCTCCTTGTTGTTTCTTTTTTTGCGAATCGGTAGTCGATAGATTAGCTCGCTTGGTGTTGTTAATTTCACTCCACCATCGCCTGCAACGAGCTGTGGCGTGGCGGAGTCTTTCACATTTTAGAGAGAAGACGACGCGGCGGAGCGGTTTGTTTCTATTAAACATCGATGAAGGTGAGGAACCGAGAGAGGTAGAGTGAGAGATTCGTAAATGCGGTTTATGTTGGAGCGAGAAGAGAGAGCGAGCGGAGAAGAAGGTGGTTCCGGTGAGATTTTATGGACGGAGAGAGTGAGGGTTTCAGCGAGACAGAGAGTTGGTGAGGAGATGAGCAGAACGGAGGGAGCGGATTTTCGGCGAGGTTGGCGGCGTGAACGGAGAATGACGGTAGTGAAAGGCTTGCGAAGGATAGCAGCGTTTGGTCAGAGAGAGGAGTGAGGAGGTGAGACGGAGGGCATTCGCAACGGTGGACAATGAAGGTTGAGGGAGACGAAGTTGAGCGGCGCCCTGAGGAGGATTTGTTTTCTGAGTTTGTTCCCTTTGTTTGGTCCTCTAGGGTTTTTGTTGAATTGTGCTTCCCATGGCATGATTGGGCTTCAATCCCTTTGGTGTTCTATTCACACCTCCGTTTCACTCTGCACCCTTTTGTTTCATTTTGATGTATTCTTGGGCTAGGAGTGAGCAGCCCAGGCGCTTTACTTTCTTTGCACGCCCCAAAGTACTCGCACCCCCCCTGTTGGTTGAAGGAGAGAACCGTTGGGCCAAAGATATAAAGCCTACACGCCTTGCTTTCAGCACCACCCAGAAATGTTGTTTGCACGCCCCTATGTTTCATAACATGTATTGGGCTTAAGACCCTTAGGCCCAGCGCCTGGACTGCTTTTTCCACCCTCTAAATCAGAACTGCACCTTTTTTTTTTCTTTTTTTTTTATTTTCAAATTTAATTCTAACCTTTCAATTAGATAGTAATCTTGTTGTTAGTCTCAATTTAGAATTAAGCATAATATTTTAGATTTTAATTAGAAGCTAGATTTCGATATTAGTTTTTAATTCGAGAATTAGTTTAAAAATTAGATTTCTTTAGATTTAATTTTAGAAATAGGTTTAATTAGAAATTAATCCTAGGTTTAGATTTTAATTGTTGACTAACTCTTTAATCTTGATTTTTAATTAGCATTTTAATTTTTATGGATACTCTGGATTAATTCTTGATCTTGATTTTGATGCTTATTTTGATTAATTCTTGATTAAATACTTGACCATCTCTTATTCGATTTTCCTTTGTGATTGAGTTGTCTGGTGTTTACTTGTTGATTCCTCTGTATCCACATGCTCCCTTAGGCTCCTAGTCCGACTTAATTTCTGATTAAGCTCGGAGTAGGGTAGACATTAGGCTCTCAATCCAAGCATGACAACATTAGGTTAGCTCCCTTCTAATCCTGACTTTAGGATCATCCATGCATGATAATAAGTAGGATTATTAGTCTCCCATTTAGACTTTTACCTTTCTCAACCTTTGAGTTCTTCTTCTTCTCATCTCAAAACAAAAGCAAAAACACTTAATAAAGGCATAACATATATTGTATTTGAGCCTTTCATGTGAGAATAAGATGGTGAGGGGTATTCTCTCACTCTCTTAAAATGTTTAGCATACGTCCCGTCTTGGGTCGATTATGCGATGCATTCGATCCTACGTGAAAGACTTAAATATAATAACGCGTTATACACACCAATAATCAAGATACTTCTTTCTAAAATACAAAAACAAACAAATTCTCTTCTCATCTCCTTCATTCTATTCCTTAAGGACTCGTCATGTCCGTTCTACCGCAAACAGGTAACGCCTAAGTCTCCATACAGCGAGCTGCAACACCTAACTGCTGGGACGTGCACTCTGACGTTTCCATTAAATAACACAAACAAAGCAACCCTTGTTGAGCCGAACTACGTTTGATCTGATTCTTCTTTCTCGTCTGATTGAAGA
Organism: Lathyrus tuberosus; assembly: GCA_022829125.1. NCBI lineage: Eukaryota > Viridiplantae > Streptophyta > Magnoliopsida > Fabales > Fabaceae > Lathyrus > Lathyrus tuberosus. The sequence goes on from JALAZF010000018.1 coordinate 626,990, forward strand.
TACGTAGGCACGAGATACGATATCTCGACGAGCAAACTTTCCCCGTAGTCTGTCGAACTATGTTGACTCTGACTTTCCCATTGCACTGAGGGAATACGTAGGCCTAGGACAACGATTATGTCCTATCGAGTCACTTCTTTCCTTTTTCCCCTTCTCCTTTCTACCTTTCATTTTCGATTCTCTAGTTAGCAGTTGATATCCAGTTTCCTACACCCTTTGATCGAGACAACAAGCGTGGATCCCATCGAGTACGATGGACGTGTGGGGGTGCTAATACCTTCCTCTCGTGTAAACGACTCCCATACCCGTTTCTCTTGGTCGTGAGACCATGCTTTTCCTTTCCCTCAGGTTTATGCAGTGTTTCCTTTCCCTCTCTTGGGATAAATACACATTGCTGGTGACTCTGTTTCCACGCCACTTTCGCGTTTGTACCTGGATGAAAATCCCGGGAGCGACAGCTGGTGACTCTGCTGGGGACAGGTTGACCTCTTGCTGGTCCATCCCCTTTTGCGAGTCAATCCTAACGCTTGTTTATTTTTCTTTCATTGGGTGTTTACTTTGATGTTGTTTTTGCTGTTTTACTGTTTTACGGCTTTACTCTACATTACTGTATTTACAGCATTTACTGTATCATATTTCATTATTATACTGGACTGTGCTGTGCTGGTTTTTTGTTTGGCGGGATGGGTATTCTGAGAGATAAGCCCATTACATAGGCTTGAGTACACACATAGGACTAGAGCGGATAGCAGTGTGGCCTACGTAGCGTCTTGGTACGTATGGTTTACATGAAATCCATGCCCAGACTAGGTTTTCTTGGGAGATGTTCTGATTTGCGCATTTTGTGCATTTCAGAGTGTTAACCTAGAAAGCTGTCGACTCTGGTGACCATTCCCGAGGACTCAATAACGACACTTCTCCCAAGATGTGATAATGGCAGACCAGAAATGGCAAACCCATTACACTTCTTGATCCGAGGACCCAATGCTGGGAATTCGCTATAGGATGTCCTTTTTGAAAGTGAATCAGTGGAGGCACTCCTCGATTGGCGATAGTACTGTACCCCGAGGGATAAATGTACTATTGCTTCTCGACCTCAGTGCCAGAAGCCAAGGACCTTTCGTTTTGGAGAATCAGTTGAGGCCTCCTCGATTGATGATGATGCCAAACCAAAAATGGTGAACGTATCATCATTTCTCGACCTGAGAGCCTGGGATATGAGGATCTTAGTACCCACATGTGAGATGGCCGGGTGTTTACAGGTGTGCAGGTGACTGAAACCTTCAACCTACCAGGTATTCTGGTTCTCTTATCAGTGCAAACTAATCAGCCTGGTATTCTGGGATTCTGATTATGCCAGTATTCTGGTATTTCGGTATTCTGATTATTCCGGCACCCTGGAATTCTGGTATTCTAATTATGCCGATATGCTGGTTATTCTAGTATCCTGGTTATTCGGATATTCTAGTATTCCGGTATTCTCTTTAGAGCAGACCTTGTGAACTTATTCAATCACCAGTATAGTGATTATTCATACCATATGGAAGCTTTGATCCCATGTCTGTTGCATCTGCATCAACATTTTCTCATACATGTTCTTGTATTTCCAAGGGATATTAACTTTGAGACTTACTACTGAGAATTTCCATCTATTTGTTGTGGTTAGTGTAAGGAAATTTTTTTGAATCAAAGCATAATGATTCCTTGGAAATATTCGAACATGGCAGTCTGCATTGCATTCTCATACTCATATGCATAACAGGTGTTCTGGGTGTGGATTATCATTCTGACTGGGTATTCTCTGCAGAAATGGCCAACATGACTTCTTCCAACTACTCGATTCACCACAATCAAGGTTCAGATATGGAACAACTCCGAGCGGAGGTGACTGAGATGAAGGCCCAACTGGGGCATTTATGGTGGACATTCAAGTGTTGTCCTGAGGTCAGGAACTGCTGAGAGAAGAAGTCAATCGGATGAAGACTCAGATGGGTCGGGCTATGGAAATTCTGAATGTCGTGTTAAGAAAGGAAAACAACCAGGTGTCCGCTTTCGCAACAGAGGTTCTCACTCTTCCTATCTCTTTGGGATCTCCTCTAGACCATGGATTGCTTCGTGAATCCTCTCCACGTCAGAGCTTTTTCATCAACAACCGTTTCTTGAGGGTCTTAAGCCAGAAAAGACTGAGAAGAAGTTCGATCTGATCCCGATGCCATACGCTTAGTTACTTCAGCACTTGCTCAAGTTTCGGCTACTTAAATTGATTACTGCGGGACCTCCACACACCAAGTTTCGTATGGCTTCCAATGTCCGTGATAGGTGTGAATTCCATTCAGGGGTACCTGGTCATGATGTTGAAAATTGTAAGATGCTCAAGTATAAGGTCCAATGGCTCATTGATTCAGGGGCGATCAAGTTCGCGCCCATCAGCACTGTCAAGCGAAGAGATGTTCCTCCAACCGCTGCTAAAGAGGTGGATATTCTTCCCTCCTCTCAGGGACCTTCCTCAATCTAGAAGCCTTGGGTTCTGAAACTACCGCATCAGCAAATCACAGCTGGGACCCTCTCGGTCGTATCTCTTCATCATCAACAGAAGCAAGAAAGGGTTTTTGATCCTCTACCGATGTGTCATGCCAAATTACTTCAATAACTACTTCAGTTAAGATTGATTGAGCTCCGAAAGTTGACTTCTCCTCCTGCAAAGCTTCCAAAAGGATGGGATGCTAATGCTCATTGTGATTTTCACTCAGGGGCACCAGGCCATGATATTAAGGGGTGTAGAGCATTCTAGCACCAAGTGCAAGACTTAATTGACTCTAAAGCAATCGAGTTCAGACCGGATGGCATGAAGGTATCAGGTGATCTTACGCCAGTAGCTGCAAAGGAAGTGAGTAGTCCTTCCCCTTCTCTAGGGTCTACCTCGGGTCACGGGTGTATTCCTCAGCTTCAGGTTTCAAAGTCATCACGTCAGCAACCTTTGTTTGTTCCTCGGCCAAATGTGGAAAGAAAAGTACAGGGGCAGACTAGGCACCATAATCAACATTGGCAGCAAAACCGTCAGCAACAGAGGCAATGAGGACTTAGGAGGTCTGAGAGAGTGTCTGCTCCAGTTCCTATTTCTCAAAGCCAACTTCTTGCTCGCCTTCTCCAAGGCTCTTTGATTCAGCTGGGCAAAGTAGTGCCAGTGCCGTTTCCTTTTCCTCCGGATTATGACATGAATGCCAGGTGCGAGTTTCACTCGGGAACGTTTGGACATACAATTGACAATTGCAGAGTGTTTAAACTTAAGGTGCAAGACTTGATTGACTCAAAGATTATCACACCAGACGGGTGGCCCATAAATTGAACTTTCTTCATCAGATTAAGCACCTAGTTTGCGAAGACATCTTCAGAATCAATAAGTCCAGACGAAGTCAAGCCTCCTCAACAAGGACAATCATTTAGCTTCTCTACTGCATTCTCATGTGTAGCTTTTTATGTTTGTAAAAACATTTGTATGCATGCATGAAATCTGTTTTTCTTTTTATGTTAATCCTAATAAAGCGCGAATGTTTGTCCTGAAGTAATCCATTCGTATTCACTCATAAGTTTGTATATGTGCATTGCAATACCAACTGTCGTGCTTAAACTCTTGAAGGAGGATGATGAGTTGAAAACGCAAAAATCTCTAATTGTGTGATTTTGGATAAAACCTTATTGACGATGTGTAAAGGCATTGTTTCAAATCCCAAACACTGAAGATATAAGGAGATAGACCCTCGTCCAAATAGGAGCCCTAAAGTAGGAATTTTTTTTAGTAAAAAAAACCCTACCATTTAACCCCGGGGCAGGGTAGGTGTCAGTTAGTTTGACCAAGCGTTCAAACCTCAAAAGGAGTGTGCATCTGAGGATCCATTACTTTTCACTCTATTGCATCAAGAGGTCTAAAGAGCGGAAACCACAATTGTAACGACCCAGTTTTCGTGTATGTTTTATTTAATCGAGTCGTTTGATTATTATATTATTATTTTATTTTATTTTCGACTTTTATCTGAAAATATGTTATTTTTCAATGTTGTGGTATTTTATCGGGTTTTGGGATCGTTTGTGAGATATTTGAGTGTGGGGGTATTTTGGTCATTTTAGGATATTTTTTATTAAGTAAGAAAAATAGAAAATAGTAGAGAGAAAAAGAGAAAGAAAGAAAAGGAAAAGAAAGAAAAAGGAGAGAAAAGAGAAGAAGAAGAGAAATAGTGGAAAACTTGGAAAAATCAAGAGAAATCAACTTCTAGTATCGATTTAATCGGGTAAGGGTGCGAAATTCAATTATTGTATACTTGTATATGATTATGTATGTATATTGGTGATGTTTGTTGGATTGAAATGGAAATATTTTGGTAAACCCATTTTTGGTAAAATTGAGTAGAAATTGATTAAATGTGTAGAAATTTATGTGTTAAGTGTTCATTCTTGTTGATACATGATAGATACTTGTTATTGGACATTGTATTGGCAATTTTCTGGTGTGTAGGTGAGATTTTGAGGGTTTTGGATTGGAACCCTATGAACAATTATGCAGAAGAATTTTTCTGAGATTTCCAGGTCATACGCGTATGGGGCATGTTCATACGCGTATGAACCTTGGCAATACGCGTATGGTGGGCGAGCCATGACGGCAATACGCGTATGGGTTGCTTGTTTTCTCGGCCATCTGTCCATTTGCGTATGATACGCGTAGTATTTTGGGGCAATACGCGTACGGGCTTGGGCATTACGCGTACGGCCATTTCAACGTGAACTTTGGGAAAAATGAGTCTCTGCTCTTACGCGTATGACTCATGGTGATACGCGTATGGACAGGACTTTTGCAAAATGTGACTTTTCAAAATATCGTTTTTCGTTTTCGTTCGTAACTTTAGATCCGTTTATCCAATTTTTACATTCTTGGTATCGTTGCGTAGCTATTGAGCTGTACTTTCTTATTATGATGGTTTCGAAATTGTTAGCCGATTTAATTAGGTCAGAAAGTTGGGAATAGTGTCGGTTGTCGACTTTTGTCGTTATACTTGTGCGTAATTGATGTGTATTGTATAAGGTTATGTTGTATGATGTAAATGTATGTGTTCAGATGATGTTGTGATGATTTGTGGCCGTATGGAAATTAAATGCATTGTTTTGGGCATAAGTGCAAAGTGTGATTTATGTCGATGTAAATGAATGTATTTATGTGTGCATATTGAATGTCATGGGTCATTGTATGCCAAGCATCATGATATGCATTGTTGAACGTCCTGAGTGACGGTTTGGATTCCAGAGGGAATTCGCTATAACTTCGTGTGCCCATGTGGGGTGTGAGCGATGATTATAGACGATCGTGTGCCCATGTGGGGTTTGAGCGATCGGGTCGTGTGCCCGTGTGGGGTGTGAGCGATCCATAAACACCGTGTGCCCATGTGGGGTGTGAGCGGTGGGGAACATCGTAGGCCCGACGGGGAGTTACAGTGATGTAACGAGCGATGGTTCCAGCAGAGTTCCTGAGTGAACTAGTGATGAGAAACAATGGAAGTCGGTACCACATGTGCATATGCATAGAGTCGTTGTGTCGGTCTCTTGCATTTGCATAAATCATCTATGGTTGGTTATGTGTGGATTTGTGGATAAATTGATATATGGATATGTGTGGTGATGGGAATATGTTTTGCGTCTTGTAATGCCTTGTGTTTTGAGTTATAGCGTGAGTTGTGGTGAGAACCATATATTTGTGTATTTTTGTGTTATATATATAACTGTATGCAATTATATTATGGTTGTTTTTCTCACCCTTCTGCTGTTTTATAATGCTCTATGAGGCATTGCAGATTAGAGTTGCTGGAGGTATTTTTGTGAAGCTTTGCGTCTTCATCCTTTTGTCGGTCGGCTCTGATATGTGACACCGGGTAGTTAGGGAGGCCGTTTGTGAAAATTGTATATTATGTATATGTATATCTTTTGGCTTGTGCATGTACAACTTGATGTATGACAAACTTTTCATGATATATATATGTATGTTATTCAGTTTTAGATTTTCTGCTTTTATTCTAAAATCTGAAATGTGGGTGTAAGGAACTGAGTTCCTCTGTTGATTGCTACCCCACTGTTGCATATCTTTATGAGCAGGTGTTGTATGAATTGTTTTCTTTTGATGTGACCCTCCCGGTCTATGCCATGATAATTTAAATATACTCTGACGAAATTTCGAATTTTCTTTTACTGTTTCTTTTTATTAATTGGGGGTATAGATTGGGGGTGTTACATTAAGTGGTATCAGAGCCAGTTTGTGCCAGTCCGTGTCAGTTGTGTCAGTCCTTGTTGGTCGTTGTGGTTGGTTGAGCTGTTTGTTTAACCATAGTTTCTGTTATTGGAAATGAACAGAATATGGCTGGTAGGAATGATGCTGTTTTGGCTGCGGCTATGCAAGCTATGGCTCGTACTGTACAGGGTGCACCTAATGCTGCGGGTAATGATGAGTTCAGGAAGAATAAACCGTCTGTCTTCAAAGGAAGATATGATCCGGATGGTGCGTAGATTTAGCTGAAAGAGATTGAAAGGATTTTCCGAGTGATGGATTGTGATGAAGACCAGAAGGTGAGACTGGGTACTCACATGTTATTGGAAGAAGCTGATGATTGGTGGGTTAGTACTCGACGTGTGTTGGAAGCTGCAGAAGAGGAAGAAATTACTTGGGAAGTTTTTAGCCGGGAGTTCTTGAGGAGGTATTTTCCTGAAGATGTGAGAGGGAAGAAGGAAATTGAGTTCTTGGAGGTAAAGCAAGGTAATATGTCTGTAGTTGATTATACTGCTAAGTTTGTGGAACTTGTGCAGTTTTATCCTCATTATGCGGAAGCTACTGCTGAATTCTCTAAGTGTGTGAAGTTTGAAAATGGATTACGTCCTGAGATAAAGCAGGCGATTGGATATCAGAGGATTCGGAGGTTTTCTGATTTGGTAGATTGTTGCAGGATTTATGAAGAGGACAGTAAGGCTCGTCCTACTCATTACAAGAGTGTGAGCGAGAGGAAAGGGAAGCAACAGTTTCGTGGTGGTCCGTATGTGACACCAGCTGATAAAGGTAAACAAAGAGGGAATTTTGAGAAAAGGTCAGGTGGAGGAGGAATGTCTGGTCCTATGAGGTGTTATAAATGTGGTGAGTTGGGGCATCGTCAGTTTGAGTGCAGGAAAGATTTGAGGAAGTGTACTAATTGTGGAGGTGTAGGACATGTTGCTACTGATTGTGCAAGGAAGAATGTGGTGAAATGTTACAACTGTGGTGAACCTGGTCATATTAGTACCAAGTGTCCGAAACCGAAACAAGCTCCAGCTGGTGGAAAGGTGTTTGCATTATCGGGGACTCAGACTTCGAGTGCAGATCGTCTGATTCGAGGTACTTATTTTATTAATAGTACTCCTTTGATTGCTATTATTGATACTGGAGCGACTCATTCGTTTATTTCGTCTGAGTGCACGAAGCGTTTGAATCTTGTGTTGTCGGTGATGGGTGGTGGAATGGTTATTGATACTCCAGCAATGAGGTCAGTAACTACGTCTTTGGTTTGTCTAAGATGTCCTTTGACCATTTATGGTAAAGACTTTGAGATGGATTTAGTGTGTTTGCCGTTGGAGGGTTTAGATGTGGTCCTGGGTATGAATTGGTTGCAATTCAATAGGGTTCATATTGATTGTTATCATAAGCTGGTAAGGTTTCCTTCTCTTGAGGAAGATGAAGACTCGAGTTTCGTATCTACCAAAGAGTTGAAGAAACTTTTGGCAGAGGAAGCTCAGTTGTTTGGATTGTTTGCCTCGTTGACTGTGGATAGTCAAGTTTCACTTGAGGTGTTTCCTGTTGTGTGTGAATTTCCGGAAGTGTTTCCTGAGGATATTTCGGACTTGCCGCCAGAGAGAGAGGTGGAGTTTTCTATAGATCTAGTTCCTGGTACTAGACCTGTTTCTATGGCACCTTATCATATGTCGGCATCGGAGTTGGTGGAGTTAAAGACACAGTTGAATGAGTTATTGGAAAAGAGGTTCGTGAGACCAAGTGTTTCTCCTTGGGGTGCTCCAGTTTTATTGGTGAAAAAGAAGGATGGAAGTATGAGGTTATGTATTGATTATCGCCAGTTGAATAAGGTGATAATCACGAATAAGTATCCTCTTCCAAGGATTGATGATCTGATGGATCAGTTGGTTGGTGCGTGCGTGTTCAGTAAGATTGACTTGAGGTCGGGGTATCATCAGATAAGGGTGAAGGAGGAAGACATTCAGAAAACGGCTTTTAGGACACGATACGGTCATTACGAATATTCTGTGATGCCGTTCGGGGTTTCTAATGCGCCAGATGTGTTTATGGAATACATGAATCGTATTTTTCACGAGCATCTGGATCGTTTTGTGGTGGTGTTTATTGATGATATTTTAATTTATTCTAAGTCTCGAGAGGAACATGCAGAACACTTGCGTATTATTTTGCAGGTTTTGAAGGAGAGGAAGCTTTTTGCTAAACTATCCAAGTGTGAATTCTGGTTATCGGAAGTGAGTTTTCTTGGACACGTGATTCCAGGTAATGGTATTGTTGTGGATCCATCTAAAGTAGAAGCAGTTCTACAATGGGAGGCTCCGAGATCTGTTACTGAAATTCGAAGCTTTTTGGGTTTGGCTGGTTATTATTGGAGGTTCATTGAAGGTTTTTCTAAACTAGCACTTCCTTTGACCCAGTTGACTTGTAAAGGGCAAGCGTTCATTTGGGATATTCGGTGTGAAGAGAGTTTTACTGAGCTGAAGAGAAGATTGACGACAGCTCCGATCTTGATTTTGCCGAATCCTAGTGAACCATTTGTGGTTTATTGTGATGATTCTTTGATTGGTCTAGGTGGTGTTCTGATGCAGGAAGGTAAGGTGGTGGCTTATGCTTCAAGGCAGTTAAGAGTTCATGAGAAGAATTATCCTACTCATGATCTTGAGTTAGCGGCTGTGGTTTTTGTGTTGAAGATCTGGAGGCATTATCTCTACGGTGCAAGGTTTGAAGTCTTTAGTGATCATAAAAGTTTGAAATATTTGTTTGATCAGAAAGAGCTAAATATGAGGCAACGTAGATGGTTAGAATTCTTGAAGGACTACGACTTTGGCTTGAATTACCATCCTGGTAAAGCTAACGTGGTAGCCGATGCATTGAGTCGGAGATCGTTACATATGTCCGCTTTAATGGTTAAGGAGTGGGAACTTTTGGAATCGTTTAGGGATTTGAGTTTGGTTTGTGAAGTGACGTCGGATAGCGTTAGGCTTGGTATGCTAACGATTACTAATGATTTTCTGACGACGGTTAGTGAGAAGCAAAAGCTGGATGTGAAATTTATGGATTTGATGTTGGTTGGAGGAAAAGATGCGAATAGTGATTTCCAAGTGGATGTTAATGGTGTTTTGAGATTCCGAGGTAGGATTTGTATTCCAGATGATGCGGAGTTGAAAAGGATGATTTTGGAGGAAGGACACCGGAGTAATTTGAGTATACATCCGGGAGCGAATAAGATGTACCAAGATTTGAAGAAGATTTTCTGGTGGTCTGGATTGAAAAGAGATGTGGCTCAGTTTGTTTATGCATGTTTGACTTGTCAGAAATCGAAGGTGGAACATCTGAGGCCTAGTGGTTTGTTGCAACCGTTGGATATTCCTGAATGGAAATGGGATAGTATTTCCATGGATTTTGTGACAGGGTTACCGAATACTCAGCGAGGGCATAATGCTATTTGGGTGGTTGTTGATAGGCTGACTAAATCGGCTCATTTTATTCCGATTGATATCAGTTTTTCTTTGGAGCGGTTAGCTGAGATTTATATCAGTGTGGTTGTGAAGTTGCATGGAGTTCCATTGAGTATTGTTTCTGATCGAGATCCTAGATTTACATCGAGATTTTGGGAAAGTTTACAGAAGGCTTTGGGTTCTAGATTGAGATTGAGTTCGGCTTATCATCCGCAGACGGATGGTCAGACGGAGAGGACGATTCAGTCTTTGGAGGATTTGTTGCGAGCGTGTGTTTTGGAACAAGGTGGTGCGTGGGATAGTTATCTTGCATTGATTGAGTTTACGTATAATAACAGTTTCCATTCTAGTATTGGAATGGCACCGTTTGAAGCATTGTATGGGCGAAGGTGTCGAACCTCTTTGTGTTGGCACGAATCTGGTGAGAGAACGGTGGTTGGACCAGAGTTGGTGCAACAGACGACAGAGAAAGTGAAGTTTATTCGTGAGAAGATGGAGGCTTCTTAGAGTAGACAAAAGAGTTATCATGATCGGAGACGGAAGGATCTTGAGTTCCAAGAGGGCGATCATGTATTTTTGAGGGTTACGTCGGTAACAGGTGTGGGTCGTGCATTGAAATTGAAGAAACTTACTTCTCGGTTTATTGGTCCTTACCAGATATCCGCGATAGTGGGTGCTGTGGCTTATAGGGTGGCGTTGCCGCCGAATCTGTCGAATTTGCACGATGTGTTTCATGTTTCACAGCTTCGGAAGTATGTTCCGGATCCGTCGCATGTGATTCCGATGAATGAGGTTGAGGGAAGGGAGAACCTTACAGTTGAGGCATTACCAGTTGGGGTTTTGGATCGCGAGGTGAAGAGGTTGAGAGGCAAAGAGATTGCACTTGTGAAAGTGGCGTGGGGTGGCGCTGCTGAGGGCAATTTGACTTGGGAGTTGGAGGGTCGGATGCGGGAGTCGTATCCAGATTTGTTCGTCTCAGGTATATTTTCGAGGACGAAAATTTCTAAGTAGGGGAAAGTTGTAACGACCCAGTTTTCGTGTGCGTTTTATTTAATCGAGTCGTTTGATTATTATATTATTATTTTATTTTATTTTCGACTTTTATCTGAAAATATGTTATTTTTCAATGTTGTGGTATTTTATCGGGTTTTGGGATCGTTTGTGAGATATTTGAGTGTGGGGGTATTTTGGTCATTTTAGGATATTTTTGATTAAGTAAGAAAAATAGAAAATAGTAGAGAGAAAAAGAGAAAGAAAGAAAAGGAAAAGAAAGAAAAAGGAGAGAAAAGAGAAGAAGAAGAGAAATAGTGGAAAACTTGGAAAAATCAAGAGAAATCAACTTCTAGTATCGATTTAATCGGGTAAGGGTGCGAAATTCAATTATTGTATACTTGTATATGATTATGTATGTATATTGGTGATGTTTGTTGGATTGAAATGGAAATATTTTGGTAAACCCATTTTTGGTAAAATTGAGTAGAAATTGATTAAATGTGTAGAAATTTATGTGTTAAGTGTTCATTCTTGTTGATACATGATAAATACTTGTTATTGGACATTGTATTGGCAATTTTCTGGTGTGTAGGTGAGATTTTGAGGGTTTTGGATTGGAACCCGTATGAACAATTATGCAGAAGAATTTTTCTGAGATTTCCAGGTCATACGCATATGGGGCATGTTCATACGCGTATGAACCTTGGCAATACGCGTATGGTGGGCGAGCCATGAGGGCAATACGCGTATGGGTTGCTTGTTTTCTCAGCCATCTGTCCATTTGCGTATGATACGCGTAGTATTTTAGGGCAATACGCGTACGGGCTTGGGCATTACGCGTACGGCCATTTTAACGTGAACTTTGGGAAAAATGAGTCTCTGCTCATACGCGTATGACTCATGGTGATACGCGTATGGACAGGACTTTTGCAAAATGTGACTTTTCAAAATATCGTTTTTCGTTTTCGTTCGTAACTTTTGATCCGTTTATCCGATTTTTACATTCTTGGTATCGTTGCATAGCTATTGAGCTATACTTTCTTATTATGATGATTTCGAAATTGTTAGCCGATTTAATTAGGTCAGAAAGTCGGGAATAGTGTCGATTGTCGACTTTTGTCGTTATACTTGTGCGTAATTGATGTGTATTGTATAAGGTGTTGTTGTATGATGTAAATGTATATGTTCAGATGATGTTGTGATGATTTGTGGCCGTATGGAAATTAAATGCATTGTTTTGGGCATAAGTGCAAAGTGTGATTTATGTCGATGTAAATGAATGTATTTATGTGTGCATATTGAATGTCATGGGTCATTGTATGCCAAGCATCATGATATGCATTGTTGAACGTCCTGAGTGACGGTTTGGATTCCAGAGGGAATTCGCTATAACTTCGTGTGCCCATGTGGGGTGTAAGCGATGATTATAGACGATCGTGTGCCCATGTGGGGTGTGAGCGATCGGGTCGTGTGCCCGTGTGGGGTGTGAGCGATCCATAAACACCGTGTGCCCATGTGGGGTGTGAGCGGTGGGGAACATCGTAGGCCCGACGGGGAGTTACAGTGATGTAACGAGCGATGGTTCCAGCAGAGTTCCTGAGTGAACTAGTGATGAGAAATAATGGAAGTCGGTACCGCATGTGCATATGCATAGAGTCGTTGTGTCGGTCTCTTGCATTTGCATAAATCATCTATGGTTAGTTATGTGTAGATTTGTGGATAAATTGATATATGGATATGTGTGGTGATGGGAATATGTTTTGCGTCTTGTAATGCCTTGTGTTTTGAGTTATAGCATGAGTTGTGGTGAGAACCGTATATTTGTGTATTTTTGTGTTATATATATAATTGTATGCAATTATATTATGGTTGTTTTTCTCACCCTTCTGCTGTTTTATAATGCTCTATGAGGCATTGCAGATTAGAGTTGCTGGAGGTATTTTTGTGAAGCTTTGCGTCTTCATCCTTTTGTCGGTCGGCTCTGATATGTGACACCGGGTAGTTAGGGAGGCCGTTTGTGAAAATTGTATTTTATGTATATGTATATCTTTTGGCTTGTGCATGTACAACTTGATGTATGACAAACTTTTCATGATATATATATGTATGTTATTCAGTTTTAGATTTTCCGCTTTTATTCTAAAATCTGAAATGTGGGTGTAAGGAACTGAGTTCCTCTGTTGATTGCTACCCCACTGTTGCATATCTTTATGAGCAGGTGTTGTATGAATTATTTTCTTTTGATGTGACCCTCCCGGTCTATGCCATGATAATTTAAATATACTCTGACGAAATTTTGAATTTTCTTTTACTGTTTTTTTTTATTAATTGGGGGTATAGATTGGGGGTGTTACAACAATGGTTATCCCTCATCAACTGAGGAGTGAAACAGTCACAACCCTTCTAAAGAAATCAAGACAGCCGGTGTCACTCGACGTGTTCAAGAAAAAAAAAGAAGAAAAAAAAAGAAATGAAAAAGCCCGCTAAGTTGAAACTTGAAAACAAGCAACTTAGGCAAAAGTTAGGGCATCCCGCTGGACTCCGAAATCAAAGATTCAAAAGAATCTGTCCAGGAAAAAGTTAGGGATAAGAAAAAGAATGTGAAAGCGAAATGTGAACAGGATTGCCCAAGAAAGATCCTCAAGTAAAAGAACAAAGTCGTGTGACACAGACACAAAGACGAAAAGGGATGACTGTTATTCCAATAAACTGATTGGTGCTTAAACCGTTAAAAAGTCAATGGTTCCTCAACCATCACAAAGGTTTCTTTTGAGAGGTGAACGCTAGTTCCGAACTAACTGAACGTAGGACTAGAGGACATCACGAAGAGTGGGTGGGCACTAATAAATTTTGAGCCTTATATCCCTTGTTTCAATAACCGTGAACCGGGCCCCGTTACAAAACCGAAAGTCCACAATTGAAACATGGTTATTTCGAAAGCATACTACCAAGAGATAGCGTTCCTGACTCCTGTGAGTTGTGCTAAGAGATCTTTATTGGTGTTGCATGCGCATTGCATTCTTTCATTCAAAAATTAATGTCGTATCCTAACCAGTGATCTGCTCACAAAAGGGTTTGCGACATCTTTTCAGTAAAACTTCAAGATTAACATGTGTGTTGCATTAGAATTTTCATTCTCAGAATAAAACATTTTCGGCTTGCATACATTTGTTTGACATCAAAAGAAGTTTACATATGGAAATTCATTCCAGAAGCTTAATCTTGCCGAGTTGAGAATCCAGAAACTCCCAAAGGATAGCCACATCCAGTGTTACTTCCTCAGGAAACTTTGTTGAACAGGAGCTTTCCCAACAAGTTGTGTTAAGACGTAGCCAATCTGGGGTAATCACGTCGAATCATCTCTTTAAGGTGTAGCCAATCTGAGCCAATCACTTCGTGAAATCTCTTCAGAGTTCAGTTAAACTGGGGCAATCACTTCGAAATTCAAATCTCTCCAAAGGCAGGTATTCTGGGTCTTCCTTCGAAGATCAGTAGTCAGGGGCAAAACCACTTCAAGGTTCATACTGGGGCAGGCCATCCCAAGAGCACGAGAAGTTAGTCCATCCAGACGACTGATCAGCTTATCCAGGGTTTAGAATACTGAGGCAGAATATCCCACGGTGATATGAGATTGTTCATAAACCTTCTCGAGGCGAATTCCTCTGTAGACCATACAGTCTGAGGCAGTTACTTCGAGATCCGACAAATCTCTCCAAGAGTTTGAAGACATTGAGGCATTTCGGATGTCAAGTCTTCTGTAAAATCCTCTTGAGACAATTTCTTCTGGAGGACCGTGTTGGTCTGGGGCCAGTGGAAAATTGTAAAAAACTGTTGTTCACGCATATGCAGTCAATCAGCCAAAAGGCTTGAAACAAAGGGGCATTCCAACCCAATGCATTTGTGGTCCCCTATATTTAGCAGGCTTCATTAATCATGTTCCTAGCAAGAGATGCGTCCAAACCTTTCTCCTCAACAAGTGATGGTTCAGAGTTGGACTTTCTCAGTTGCATAAGTTATATCCAGCACGGGGCATATGTACATATCTTTCACTTGCAGGTAGCAGCCTCGTATCAGGCTCAAAAACAAGATTGAAGCGGTTGCAAAAACACGAGAGCATTGACCCATTCTTCCAGACCAGTAATCACTCACCCCTAATGAAAAATAACGGGGCAATCATGTTCAGGAAAGGGTTCACATGTCACCCTTTTGTCACAACGTTTACTGATTGAGTCCATCATTCGGCTGACGGTCACTCACGACGATTCGATATTGACAAGTTAATTGCCACTAGGTATCGTGGTATCTTATTAATTCGTTTCTCCCATTCGGTACTTCCAGCAGCTACAAGTTTTTTTTGTGTCAATAACGGTTACAAATTCCCCAGTAGAGCTGCTTCGCAGACCTCACAGTTAATGTTTAAGACTCAGTGAGTGTCCAGGAGTTTGAAGGTGCCAAATCTTCTATAAAATACTCTTGGGATGATTTCTTCAGATCAACCGCGTAATCCAGGGCAAAAGTGAGTTTCTGACTCTCCCAAGCATGGGGTATCGTGAAATCCCTCCGGTAGGATGTGTTCCAGATCTATTATCTCCAGTAGAGTGACTTCCCAGTTAATACGACTATCTCAAGTCTCAGCATTTGTTTAGGAGTTTGAAGATGCTTGGGGCATCCCTAGCACGAGACGATTTGAAGCAGTTCTACCCAGTAGAGCATGTTGTAAACTCATCATCCCCAGCAAAATCGTATCCCCGGCAGTTTGTTCTCAGCAAGAAGAGACTGTAAATTCATTGCTTAGCAACCAGGGCTAAATACGGTTGTATCCCCCACAGAGTTTAGCTTTGAATCTTGTCAGTAATACTCCCCAGTTGAGTTGTTCTTTCTCCCCGTAGAGGTTTAGCAAATCAACAGAATCTCTTCCTCAGCAGAGTGTCAGTACATTCTTTCCTCAGCAAAGTTAGAAAGTTGTCATTCCTCTGGCGGAGTTGCTATGATCAGAATTCATCTCCAGACAGATAAAATAATTCCTGGCAGAGTCATCACTTCCCCTATATCTCAAAGTCCAATTTATTTTTTTGCAAGCAGACGGATTGTTCGCATTTTCTCCAGCCGAGATATTATCCTTTCAGGAGCTTCTGAGATCAAATCAGTGATCATTGTTCCCCAAGCAGAGTGTTAATGACCCTTCTCCCCAGTAGAACGTCATTCAGAAAATTCTCATCCCCAGCGGAGTTCTATGAGTAGAATAATCTATCTCTAGGGCAGAGTCATTCCAGTGAAAACTTCCTCAACGGGATCATTACACCTCAGTGTACCTGCTAGCCAATTTATTTTTGGCAATTTGTGGCAGGCGTTATCCCGACAGAAGGGTTAGTCCCCACAGAGCAATTGAAGGATCGAACAATGATCTTTTCCCGTGGAGTTGGATTCCTCGTCCGGAGTCTCTTTTGCAGTTGCATATAGTTTGCATGGCATTTTTCTAAAGCGTAGCATTCCATTGATATGGAGCATTACGGCAAAATTCAAACATGCATCGAAGCATAAGCCAGATTTGGTACCTTGTGCAAAAGCCCAGATCAACCCTCAATCAAAGCAGTGATCCCCCAACCTCAAAGTTGACGCCCTTTATACCAACTTCAAAGTTGTTGTATACTTTCCCCCAACCTCAGAGTTGACGCCCTTTATACCAACTTCAAAGTTGTTGTAAACTTTTCCCCAACCTCAGAGTTGACGCCCGTTTTGTCCAACCTTAGAGTTGGCGCACTTTATATCAACTTCAAAGTTGTCGTATATCCTTCTTCTGACCTCAGAGTTGATGGTCTACCATCTTATCCCTTGCGGAGTCGTTTGTCAGGATCGTCAATCCGTGAGTCCTCTTCCTTTCACCCCTTCGTCCAGGTGGTCTTGTGGGTTATTCCCTCAAGGTAGTTTGCGTTAAACACTCGTCCGTGTTTGAACCTTTAGCCAATACTCGTCCGTATTGACTTTTGAGATACTCGTCTGAATCTTATTAATCATCGTCCGATACTCGTCCGTATCATCGACTTGGTCACTCGTCGTGTACCTTTGATGATTGTCTGATGCTCGTCCGCATCGTTGACCTTTGACACTCGTCTGTGTCCTTTCAGCACTCGTCCGTGTTTGAACCTTTAGCCAATACTCGTCCGTATTGACCTTTGAGATACTCGTCCGTATCTTATTAATCATCGTCCGATACTCGTTCGTATCGTCGACTTGGGCACTCGTCGTGTACCTTTGGTGATTGTCTGATGCTCGTCCGCATCGTTGAACTTTGACACTCGTTCATGTCCTTTCAGCTCTCGTCTGTGTTTGAACCTTGATTCAATACCCGTCCATATTGACCTTTGAGATACTCGTCCGTATCTTATTAATCATCGTCCGATACTAGTCCGTATCATCGACTTGGTCACTCGTCGTGTACCTTTGATGATTGTCCGATGCTCGTCCGCATCGTTGAACTTTGACACTCGTCCGTGTCCTTTCAACACTCGTCCGTGTTTGAACCTTTAGCCAATACTCGTCCGTATTGACTTTTGAGATACTCGTCTGTATCTTATTAATCATCGTCTGATACTCGTCCGTATCATCGACTTGGTCACTCGTCGTGTACCTTTGATGATTGTCTGATGCTCGTCTGCATCATTGACCTTTGACACTCGTCCGTGTCCCTTTAAACACTCATCCGTGTTTGAACCTTTAGCCAATACTCGTCCGTATTGACTTTTGAGATACTCGTCCGTATCTTATTAATCATCGTCCGATACTCGTCCGTATCGTCGACTTGGTCACTCGTCGTGTACCTTTGATGATTGTCTGATGTTCGTCCGCATCGTTGACCTTTGACACTCGTCCGTGTCCTTTCAACACTCGTCCGTGTTTGATCCTTTAGCCAATACTCGTCCGTATTGACTTTTGAGATACTCGTTCGTATCTTATTAATCATCATCCGATACTCGTCTGTATCGTCGACTTGGTCACTCGTCGTGTACCTTTGATGATTGTCTGATGCTCGTCCGCATCTTTGACCTTTGACACTCGTCCGTGTCCCTTTAAACACTCGTCCGTGTTTGAACCTTTAGCCAATACTCGTCTGTATTGACTTTTGAGATACCCGTCTATATCTTATTAATCATCGTCCGATACTCATCCGTATCGTCGACTTGGTCACTCATCGTGTACCTTTGATGATTGTCTGATGCTCGTCCGCATCGTTGACCTTTGACATTCGTCCGTGTCCCTTTAAACACTCGTCCGTGTTTGAACCTTTATCCAATACTCGTCCGTATTGACTTTTGAGATACTCGTCCGTAGCTTATTAATCATCAGCCGATACTCGTCCGTATCGTCGACTTGGTCACTCGTCGTGTACCATTGATGATTTTCTGATGCTTGTCTGCATCATTGACCTTTTACACTCGTCCTTGTCCTTTCCAGCACTCGTCCGTGTTTGAACCTTTAGCCAATACTCGTCCGTATTGACTTTTGAGATACTCGTCTGTATCTTATTAATCATCTTTTGATACTCGTGTGTATCATCGACTTTGTCACTCATCGTGTACCTTTGATGATTGTCCGATGCTCATCTGCATCGTTGACCTTTGACACTCGTCCGTGTCCTTTTCAGCACTCGTCCTGTTTGAACCTTTAGCCAATACTCGTCCGTATTGACTTTTGAGATACTCGTCCATATCTTATTAATCATCGTCTGATACTCGTCTGTATCGTCGACTTGGTCACTCGTCGTGTACCTTTGATGATTGTCCGATGCTCGTCCGCATCGTTGACCTTTGACACTCGTCCATGTTTTCTGTCCATACTCGTCTGTATGGTCATGGATACTCGTCTGTATCCCTATTTTGATATACTTCAATCTATGCAGTTATTTGCTGACACCTCCAGAAGGGTTTATATCCCTTTTCTTCTTCATTCAGTGTGCAAATTTTCTGGTTATTTTGGTATTCAATCATAATTCATCTTGATTGTATGAATGGTCGTTGCTTTCATCCTTCTCAGGTTAACAGATGATTGAATAGGGGCAGCTGTAGCACCCCAAAATTTGCCCTTCTATTATACCATTAATAAGTGGCTTATGCTTCACACTTCATTTGCATTTGCATTTTCCATTAGGCCATAACTCATAATCATATCGTCGCATTGGTTTTCTGAGACATGGGATCGAAGAGTTTTTCATGCTATTGGTATTTTCCTATTCAGAGGCTCATCAAGATCCAGGTTTCAGGGTGTACATCAACAAGGGTCATGGTTTCTCCTTCTCGGTGGAGTTGGTGGACAGCCATCAATTAAAGATCAGGAGATTAGGGTTTTGTGTTGAGGAAACCAATGGTTATCCAGACCAAGCATTTATGAATGGATTCGAAGAGCATTGGGTCACAATCTAATGAGCTTACTGATTGATATTTTGGAATTCATTGAGGAAAGAAGTTTGGTGCGATTGGGAATTTGATTGGAATGAGACATGGCAAGAATATTCGTGTGGGCAATTTGGAAATGGAGATACAAACCATTTTAAACCATATCCAAACTCATTATTTTCTATATCCATATCTTTATCTTCTTGTCCACATTTTTATTTTTTATCCAAATTCTCATTCTAAATTCCTCCCATTTTCAAATCCAATTTTTATCTAAATATCCATTTTAGTCCATTTTCTTAAATAAAACCATTTTATCCATTTCACTTTTAATATCAAAATCCACTTTCATTTTAAACCATTTTCCACTCTTAGAAACCACCTTCCTAAATCCATTAATTTCCAAATATCCACTTTTATTTTCTCAATCATTCCCATATCCAAAGTTATCCATTTGTTTTTATCCATTTCCATTTTTTTTTTATCTTTTTAATTCCAAATATCCATATCCATGTTATTCAAAACCCATTTTTAACCATTGAATCCATTGTCTATTTTCACTTTTCATTATGCAATTATCCACTTTTTAGATATCCATGGCCATATTTTACCCATTATCAAATCCAAAATATCCAAATTCCATATCAGTCCAAAAACAGAAGAAAAAAGTTCAGTAAAAGTATTTCACATCAGGAGCAAGTCATAAACTATAACAGTATTTCACACGGCTCGTTACAAAACAAAAGTTCACAACAGAAAAAGGGAAATATAGAGCAGTCTCACGTTTGGTACACACACTCAGTAACGGGAAGAAGAATTCACGCAAGATCATTATAACAAATGAATACAGAATTACACAGGAAATAATCTCTAACAGAATTTCCTAACAGAATTTCACCTGTAAATACCATTCTACCCTTCCCAATTTCTGGTATAAATGTGGTTCTGCAACAGAATTTTTGGTCCTTCACCATTTTTTTCATTTCAATTCTCTTCAATTTCACTTTGTAACCATCTTCAACGTTCTTCTTCAATCTCTCTTCTTGAATCAACACTTTCAAAACTCTCTGAAGCTCTTCTGCAATCTTCACAAATCTCCCTCTGCAACATACAAATTCACCGCTCATCGTCATCCATTCAACATCGACATCCGCGACTTGGTCATCATCTTCAACATACCTGCAACATTCACTGAAAATCAATAACAACGACACTCACTGAAAATCAACAACAATGACACGCACAAAGTGAAATCGGAAGAAGCACGTAGTAGAACCGTGAAATTGAAAGAGATAAAGCAGAAGTTCAAGCAGAATTAAAGCGTAGAAGAAGATCGCGCAAGATTCAAGGCATAGCGGATATTACCTCTGGTTTTCTTATCAATTTCCTCCGATCTTAAGAAGCACCGGACTGTCTCCGGTCGGTAAGCTCGTTGAACCTCCTTGTTGTTTCTTTTTCTGCGAATTGGTAGTCGATAGATTAGCTCGCTTGGTGTTGTTAATTTTACTCCGCCATCACCGGCAACGAGCCGTGGCGTGGCGGAGTCTTTCGTTCACATTTTAGAGAGAATACGACGCGGCGGAGCAGTTTGTTTCTGTTAAACATCGATGAAGGTGAGGAACCGAGAGGTAGAGTGAGATATTCGTAAACGCGATTTATGTTGGAGCGAGAAGAGAGAGCGAGCAGAGAAGAAGGTGGTTTCGGTGAGATTTTATGGACGGAGAGAGTGAGGGTTTCGGCGAGACAGAGAGTTGGTGAGGAGATGAGCAGAACGGAGGGAGCGGATTTCTGGCGAGGTTTGCGGCGCGAACGGAGAAGGACGGTAGTGAAAGGCTTGCGAAGGATAACGACGTTTGGTCAGAGAGATGAGTGAGGAGGTGAGACGGAGGGCATTCGCAACGGTGGACAATGAAGGTCTAGGGAGACGAAGTTGAGCGGCGCCCTGAGGAGGATTTGTTTTTTGAGTTTGTTCCCTTTGTTTCGTCCTCTAGGGTTTTTGTTGAATTGTGATTCCCATGGCATGATTGGGCTTCAATCTCTTTGGTGTTCTATTCACACCTCCGTTTCACTCTGCACCCCTTTGTTTTATTTTGATGTATTCTTGGGCTGGGAGTGAGCAGCCCAGGTGCTTTACTTTCTTTGCACTCCCCAAAGTACTCGCACCCCCCTGTTGGTTGAAGGAGAAAATCGTTGGGCCAAAGATATAAAGCCCACACGCATTGCTTTCAGCACCACCCAGAAATGTTTTTTGCACGCCCCCTCTGTTTCATAACATGTATTGGGCTTAAGAGCCTTAGGCCCAGTGCCTGGACTGCTTTTTCCACCCCCTAAATCAGAACTGCACCTCTTTTTTCTTTTTATTTTATTTTCAAATTTAATTCTAACCTTTCAATTAGATAGTAATCTTGTTGTTAGTCTCAATTTAGAATTAAGCATAATATTTTAGATTTTAATTAGAAGCTAGATTTCGATATTAGTTTTTAAATCGAGAATTAGTTTAAAAATTAGATTTCTTTAGATTTAATTTTAGAAATAGGTTTAATTAGAAATTAATCCTAGGTTTAGATTTTAATTGTTGACTAACTCTTTAATCTTGATTTTTAATTAGCATTTTAATTTTTGTGGATACTCTGGATTAACTCTTGATCTTGATTTTGATGCTTATTTTGATTAATTCTTGATTAAATACTTGACCGTCTCTTTTTCGATTTTCCTTTGTGATTGAGTTGTCTGGTGTTTACTTGTTGATTCCTCTGTATCCACATGCTCCCTTAGGCTCCTAGTCCGACTTAATTTCTGATTAAGCTCGGAGTAGGATAGACATTAGGCTCTCAATCCAAACATGACAACATTAGGTTAGCTCCCTTCTAATCCTGACTTTAGGATCATCCATGCATGATAATAAGTAGGATTATTAGTCTCCCATTTAGACTTTTACCTTTCTCAACCTTTGAGTTCTTCTTCTTCTCATCTCAAAACAAAAGCAAAAACACTTAATAAAGGCATAACATATATTGTATTTGAGCCTTTCATGTGAGAATAAGATGGTGAGGGGTCTTCTCTCACTCTCTTAGAATGTTTAGCATACGTCCCGTCTTGGGTCGATATGCGAGGCATTCGATCCTACGTGAAAGACTTAAATACAATAACGCGTTATACACACCAATAATCAAGACACTTCTTTCTAAAATACAAAAATAAACAAATTCTCTTCTCATCTCCTTCATTCTATTCCTTAAGGACTCGTCATGTCCGTTCTACCGCAAACAGGTAACGCTTAAGTCTCCATACAGCGAGCTGCAACACCTAACTGCTGGGACGCGCACTCTGACGTTTCCATTGAAAAACACAAACAAAGCAACCCTTGTTGAGCCGAACTACGTTTGCTCTGATTCTTCTTTCTCGTCTGATTGAAGATACGTAGGCACGAGATACGATGTCTCGACGAGCAACCTTTCCCCGTAGTCCGTCGAACTACGTTGACTCTGACTTTCGCATTGCACTGAGGGAATACGTAGGCGTAGGACAACGATAATGTCTTATCGAGTCACTTCTTTCCTTTTTCCCCTTCTCCTTTCTACCTTTCATTTCCGGTTCTCTAGTTAGCAGTTGATATCCAGTTTCCTACACCCTTTGATCGAGACAACAAGCGTGGATCCCATCGAGTACGATGGACGCATGGGGGTGCTAATACCTTCCTCTCGCGTAACCGACTCCCTTACCCGTTTCTCTTGGTCGCGAGACCATGCTTTTCCTTTCCCTCAGGTTTATGCAGTGTTTCCTTTCCCTCTCTTGGGATAAATACACATTGCTGGAGACTCTATTTCTGCGCCACTTTCGCGTTTGTACCTGGATGAAAATCCCGGGAGCGACAAGAATGAGAAGCATCTGCGAGCAAGGTTGGTACAGGGTTTCCAATTAGAAAAATCTTAATGGCATTGATATCAACAAAGTCATCAATGTTGTGAAACAGAAATAACCCGTAGGTGAGTAAGACAAAGATGCTCTCGAAAGCAGTCACGTTCCCTATACTAGCAAAGTACAGAGCCTTCTTTATCAAAAAATAGGCTGGCAAACCTTGGATTCCACCCTTAGTGGTCATGTGAGTCCTGACTTCTGACTCGTCCAAATAGATTGCTCTTGCAATGGTTTGATCTTTTGGAATTTCTTCTAGTCCAGAAAAGGGAGATTGATCAGTGATGGGTAAATTAGTCAGGTGAGAGTACTCCTTCAGCATTAGTGCAAGTTGATAATCCGGGAATGTGAAACAGTGATAGACCGGATCATAAAACTGAATTAGCATAGCCAGGATTCCCTCGATTACATGGACCCTTAACAGAGACAGCAGTCCTCCGTACTTAGCTCTGAAAGCATCAGGGTTGGTGATCATCCTTGCCAACCCTCTTGAATCCCCTAGTTTTTGAACCTTGAAGGTGTACTTTTGAGTCTTTCTTCTACCGAAATCCATAACACAATCTCTTTTCTCTGATATTTGTAATCATTGTCTTAGTTTAATTTGAAAAAGAGAGAGACTAGAAGAGAAGATTTTTCTTTGTTTAAAGTTTTTTAATGAAATGAATGCATGAATGCAGCACACAAAAACATAGAAAAAACATGGGGTCAAAGGTTCGGTGTCATGAAGTCATGGCTCTACCCATCCCCAAAGGTTGTACTGGTGATTTTTTGTACCTGTCCTCAAAATCATTGACCCCTCTTGGGATAACAACAGCAGGCTGGTTCACCCGAGCGAGCTGCAGTAACTTAGAGTAATCTCAAATGAGGGTAGTATCGCGTGAAAACTATTTCTGATAGCTTCCGCACTACAAAATAGTAACATGGTCTCAGCCTACTAAATCCTCAGTTTCATAGACACCACAATCGAACAATCTACTTTCAACAACCAAAGTCGTATAGGCATTGAATCCGCAAAGGGTCTCTCCATGGATTCGATGGTCGACCGCGGCCTTTTATTTGGGATTCACTCCCTGTAAGATTACCCTTCTAATGCCATCACTTATCTTAGGTGTCACTCAAACTTTCCAGATGCGGAATCACCCGTAGTCCCATTAGCAGAAAAATAAACACGGATATCAATTAGGAAAAGCGATATATATATTTATTCCTAAAACTAACAGCCTAAACCTCTTAAGAGCTATAATCCTAGTCCTACTAGTCAATTACTCCCCAGCAGGGTCGCCATTTTCCTGTAGCGAGCGATTTTTGTCGGTGACGCGACCACCTTATCGCTGGGTTTTCCTCACCGCAATAAGGAGGAGGAGGTGCTACTTTCTAATTTCTTATTTATCCCGTGAAGCTGGAAGGGAAAGGGAAGCTATCTAAAACTAACCTTGCACGCGAATGTTTTAACTGAACAAACGCTTTAAAGAGATTGGGGGTCCGGTGTCAGGTTATACAATGGGGAGTAGTCAATTACCCATCCTATATGTGGTTATCCACATGATATTAGCTTTAGGTTTCGCTTTATAATTGATAGTGTTTATCTGTTAATGGGTTGGGAAAGTTTCTTGGGAAGTATGAGTGAGTGAGTGAGTGAGTTGATGTTAATGTTCGGTGTTCTTCTGATGTTTTTGGTAAGGTACTAGACCTAAATTCTGATTGATATGAAGGTACTGGACCTAAAGTTTTTTTATTAGTATGCTCGCTAAGATTTCGCAATCTTATGACTACGTATTCCCGTTTAAATGAAACAGGGTAATCAGAGCAATCGTAGTTCCTCCTATTCTAAGGGAGGAAAAAGATGTTTTTGTGTCTTGTTCAAAGCCCAAGATTGAAGCTAAAATGTTATTTATGTCTTGTTCAAAGCCCAAGATTAAAGCTAAAGGTTTGAGTGAGAGAGAACTTGTCATCTCTAAAGAGGGATTGGACTTTCTCTGGGGGGATTGTTGATTTTTGTGTGTCTTGATCAAAGCCCAAGGTTGAAGCTAAGAGGTTGATTGACTCCACTAGGGAAGTCCTTATACAAAGCCTAAGAGGAGGGTGGAAATGACCGACTCAACAAGAGAGTGTTGTTATTTGTCTCGTACAAAGCCCGAGATTGAGGCAAAAAAAGAGGCTGATTCTTTGGGGATGTTATTATACAAAGCCTAAGAGGAGGCTATAAGTTTGACTTTTCTGGAGAAAATGTTTTATCTGTCTTGTACAAAGCCCAAGATTCGAGGCTAAAGAGGTTTTGACTCCATTGGGGAAGTCTGTATGTGTCTCGTACAAAGCCCAAGATTAAGGCTGAAACGATTTTGACTCTGTTTGGGAAATCATTCCTCGAAGCCTACAAAAAGGCTGGGAGGAAATGACTCGGCTGGGGAAGATATTTGTCCCCAGTTTAAGAGAGGGAGATTTATATTTTGTACAAAGCCCAAGATTGAGGCTAAAAGGTTTTGACTCAACAAGAGGGTGCTTTTATCTAGCCTGTATAAAGCCCAGGATTGTGGGTGAATAAGCTGGAGAGATCATCATACCTAAAAGGCATCTGACCTCTGCTAGGGGAAATCTATATACCAGGTCTACGAGGAGGTTAGAAAAGATTGACTCAACAAGAGAGTAACTGTATATTTCTTGTACAAAGCCCGAGATTGAGGCTAAAAGGGTTGACTCAACAAGAGAGTGCTCAAAGGTGATTGACTCAACAAGAGAATCTGAAAAGTGATTGACTCAACAAGAGAGTCTGAAAGTGATTGACTCAACAAGAGAGTCTGAAAAGGTTAGCTCCGTCGGGGAGAATCATTGTACACAGCCCAAGAGGAGGCTAACTTCGCCGAGGAATGATCATTATACAAAGCCTAAGAGGAGGCTAACTTTCAGCTGGGAATTTATTGAGGTCCCTAGGCAGGTCCAAGTGGGGAATCAAATCTTGCTGAGGATTACAGAAGAGTTGGGATATCAGATGACTTGAGGTTCTGATTTGGGATTTCTTAGGAGAGAGACTGGGTTTATCTCTGTTAGAGATTGATCCAGAGTGACCGGGGTTTCTCCTATGTTTGTAGGGAACTTGGGAATGTCTTTGAGACTCAAGGGGGTTTAGACTGTCCAAGTCTACTGGTGTGGAAGAGTTTTATCTTTTGTATGATGCCCAAGAGGAGGCAGGTGTATTAAGGGATGAGAATCAACCCTAAATTGGCCTGAGATTTGACACTGGAAAGACTGCTCTAGCGAAGGATGACTAAGTTCTATCTTATACCTTTAAGAGGTCGTCACGGTCCTTGTATTAAGCCCAAGAGAAGGCATGAGAACTTCTAAGAAGCCGAAGGGTCCTTGTACAAAGCCCAAGAGGAGGCGGGGATGCTTTTAGGAAGCCTGTGGGTCCCAAACCAAGAAAAATCCAAGAAATTCTATTCACCAAGAATAGATCATTTAGTGAAAGTTACGTGATTCGAAGAAACTCAAGAGATGCTATTCACCGAGAATAGATCAACTTCGGGGAGTAGAATTCCTTTGACAATTTCTAGGGGTGACAGTCTGAGAAAAGGTTCACGAAGAATACTATCTTTCTCTTTGTTCCGTATTATTTAAGCCCAAGAGAAGGCAAAACTGTATCTGGAAATCCTATGAGGATCTAGTTTTGATTGTATTCAAGAGTGACCAACATGGCTTTACCTAGTTCTAAACCTAGTTGTCGGGGAAAACTTTAAATAACTATACTAGTATACATACAGTTGATATATGACAAGTATTTAAAAGGATATGAAAGAAGACTAACCGTGCGCAGCTTCCCACAATACAGTTATATATATATATGAATGAAAGCGAGTAAATGAAAGCTGTTAAAACTTACAGGTGAGCAAGCTTCCATGTTGTATTGTTAGTTGTTCAAAGAAATTAAAGAAAGTTTTGATAATATCGTGTATATTGAATCTAAATCAAAAGGGAAATTGTTTTGAAAAGATTGTGGGACTTATACTCGAGGAGAGGCCCAAGGTTTAACAGTGATCGTACCGTTGTTCTGAAGATCGCATCGGGACTTATACAATGACTGAGGCCCAAAGATGGTTTACTTACAAAAGGGGTGGGTCTTATAATTCAAGGATAGGCCCATAGGGTTTTAAGAGAAAAGAAATGGGACTTACAACACAAGGGTAGGCCCAAATGATTTTCGTTTTGAAATGGCGATCGCGCCGAGATTTTTTTAACGCAGAGGGACTTATACAATGTCTGAGGCCCAAAAATGGTTTTGGTTAAAAAGGGATTGGGCCTTACACTCTATTAGAGGCCCATGAGTGTTTTGAAAAAGATTGATGAGGGTGAAATCAATCAAAACCCTAATTTTGTTAAAAATGGAATTAATTTTAATTAAAAATTAATAAAAATCATTGAAAACATGTGAAAAATGAGTGGTGATCTTGGATCAATGTTTCAAAAATCATGTTTTTATCCACACAATGACTAAAAATCATTTAAGTTTGGAAAATAAAGAGAAGGAAAAAATATTTTAAATGTTAAAAAACAAATAAAAATTAATTCTTTGTAAAAATATCAAATATGTGAAATAAATAATATTTTTGGGGAATTTTTGTAAAATAAAATATTTTAACATTTTTGTGAATTATTAAAAAAAGAATCAACTCAAAATCATTAAAATTTAGAGAGAAATTAATTTTTGAATCAATTAAATAAAATCACAAAAATTCAAAAATTCAAATATTTGAAAAAGGGCGCCAAGAACATCTTGTTCTTGCCCGCGTGCCCTGTTTTGCCCAGATTTACGTTTTCTCATCAATCTCACTGAATACTTGATGGAATCATACAATCCACATATCAATCTGCTCGTTTTCAACTCACGATCATGTCTATGGTCTTTAATTTCATTTATTTTAAGCATGGAATGAGAAATCAAAACAAAACCTCAAGAACCCTAATTTCTGCATGAAGGATGAGAAATTTGATACACGATTCATACAAAGTAATCAATAGAGGTGAAACATTCTATGCATGATTATGAATATTTGGCAAAAGTTTTGTGCGAGGAAATATGCATAAATTATGAGATGACCAAGTTTAGGCTTACTTGAAGGTCGTGAAAGCAAGAGCAATTTGATTTTTGAGTTAGAGGTGTTACAGATGAGTTGTGATGATCTGAACAGTTTCCCTACACCATATGGAGTGTGTTTGAAAGCTTGGATTGATTTGAAAAGAACCGGAACAGATTGTGGCACCTCAACTGCACCTTTGTTGAAAACTGGAGCAAATGGATGATGATTTCATGAATTTGGTGTTCCAGTTGTTGGTTTAGTGTTTGATCAGCTCACATATGATGTTTATGAGGTGTGTGTGTGTGTGTGTGATTGGTTTGGTTGGAAACACATTCTAATTCAAAACCCGATAGTAGCTTGCATTAGAAGGCATTTTTTGAAGTGAGAGTGTGATTTTGAGAAAGGCAAGTGTTATAGGCCTTTGGTGTACTCAAACTGATCAGAAATGAGGTATATTTATAGTGTGTCAAGTTTGTTTTGGCATCAATAGGGAATGGCAACTGCTGCAGGCCTTTGGCCAATGTGGATCAAATGGAATCTCAAGTCTCCTCTAGCCATTGACTTGAGATTAGAGCACAGGCCTATGGTTCTTTGATTCAGAGCTTATCCTTGACTCATTCAGTTGGAATAGGCTCAGTTCATGCCACCTTGGTGCATCCATTGAATGCTTGGAAACAAAATTGGAGTCTTGGCCTCTTTTAGGCTTTTTAGGCTTGGCATGCTACTTATAGATTTTGGGACTTTGGAGGCTGATAGATCAGTGCTTGTCCCTTGTTTGTTCCCCCTTGAGGTGTGAAGATGGATAACCATGCTTGTTGTTGTACAATTTGATCAAATCGAGCCCTTATGCACAAATCTGCCTTGCCAAGACAGTTTGCAGAAAGGCATGTTGCAGCTGTTATAACTCCTAACTCAGATGGAGTTTGAGGGAGTTCTTGGTCACTTTGGAAAGCTGACATATCCTATTTCAACATGATGTCCAACTTTGGTTTTGAACCAACTTGAATTACAATGAAAAATGCCTCTACATTTGGGAAAAAATAAGGCAGATTCTGACTTATTGAAAATTTCACTAAGTGTTGGAAAAATGTCACTTTCATGTTTTTTGCCATTTTAATCACTCCATAAATAAAAATCCATGGAGGATTGGAATGAGATGTAGTTGAAACTTTTGAAGTATGCCATGAGAGCTACAAATCCAACTTTGGACCATCCAAAATGGTTGCTTGGATCTCAAGTTATGGTCCTTGGAAGCTGGTACCCTAGCCACTTTGTTCCATAACTTAGAAAAATTCTAAGTTTTTTATGGTTACCCCATTTACAAGTTAACTCACTTTCTTTGATTTTTCTTGATGAATGATGATTCCAATCACATATTAACATTGTTTTAGAGTTAAAGAACCATAATTGTGAAAAATTTCAAAAAGTCAAACTTGATTTTGTGCACAGTTGACTTTTTATCGGATGAAATCCAAACTGTGCGATCCTTTGTGAAATTAAGTCCTTGACCTAAATCAAACCTAATGGACATATTCCATAGGTATTATAGGGTGTATTGAATCATGTCTCAAGGTTTGGGAGCATGTCTTGGTCAAAAGTCAAAGGTACAATTGACTTTTCCCTTGAAACCCTAATTGTGGTACTTATGAAATTGAAACTTGTGGATCAAGCTTCTTGGATCAATCCAATGTTGTAAATGGATTAATGTAGTGTATTAGAGACCCTCAAATCATGTCTTAAGGTCTTGGCTCATGTTTTGTCCCAAAATTCAACTTAGGGGTGAATTAGGTCAAGAAACCCTAATGCCTGATTTTTGGTGAATGCATCCCCTGAGGCTACATTGACTTGATGATTGGATCCATGAGGTCCCTTGGAGTATCTTAAGTTGTGATTTGAAGCATTGGCTCATTCCCAGAGGAAAATTTTCATCTGGAGGCCTCATTCGACCAAAACCCTAATTTGGTGACACTGGCGATCTTGAGGCTCAATCCACTTGGAATGCTGCAACCTTGTGCTTGATTCTTGATGTGGGAGTCCTCTTGATTCCTTATAGAGGTTTGAGAGGTTAGAAAAGTTGAAGATCATGTCATTCCTTGATTGATCCTTTGTCTAATAGCTCTGAGAGGGCTTGAAACCCTAATCCTTGATAGTGGTGAATGCTCAAACATCTCTGAGGAGATTGATGAGGCATGAAGGTACATCAATATTGTGATGATGATTTTCACAATGATGGGAAATCTTAGTGGTCAAAATTTGGGGTATGACACTGAGTCAACATATGAACCATTTCGTGATTACTCTCATCCATCTGTTGTCTCATGACCGCGACGGAATTTGAATTGAATGTCGGTATTGATTGGGATAACAGACTAAATCCTAGGGGTCGAGTAACTTGGTTTGGCAAAGGCCCTAAGCCTTGGTATGGTGATAAAACTAGAGACGAACTTTTCCCAAACACCGGACCACTAGAATGTAGACTCGACATGAACTCTTTCGGCATCCCAAAAGATCGAGGGATAGGCATTGTGAAACTAGGAACATGCTGCCATGTAGTCCCTGCCATTGTCGGCCTTGGTTCAGATCAACGTGGTGTCGCGGTTGGCCCGCTATGGGCGGTCGAAACCGCAGACACATTCCCAGAGCCAACGTCAGTTGTTTGCATTACAACTGTACTTTTCGCCGAAGACGGTTCTTCGTTCGAACGTGGTGTCACCATCTTACCATTACGTAAATGCATACACTTAACTCACAACGGGTCCCACCGGGTGTGCCAATTTGTTCGCACGAGATTCCCGCACGAACAACCGTTGTCCTCCTATCACAGGTTTACTCGCGGGATCGGCCACAAAATCCCAGAACAATTTGGCTCAAGTGTAAGTCTTGTTTATATGATGGCTTTTAGTTTAGAGGAGTTATAAGAAACTTGAACAAATAAAAGGGTTGTGAATTGATGAACAAAACAAAGTGAAAAACAGACAAGTAAATGATAAGATAACTTAAACTTTGGTCATATAAATTGCATTAAAATAAAAAGTGTGGACGCTGTCATACATTTCTGCGGGAGTAAACTCGTTTTTCTTAACGCTTGGTACTTTGAGTGTTTTCCCTTTTGCAATGTTATAAATGCGACCTCCAAAATGGAAATAATTATTGCTTTAAATAGGCTGAAAAAATAATAGTTCGTCTCCCAAGATTTTCCCTGGCTGTGACACGTGTCACCCCACTATCTTTCTACTTCCCACGTTCTTGGCTTTCAAGTTTTCCCGCCCCAAAAAACTTATCAGTTTTGTGTTGGTTTCATGGGCCACCAATTGACACATTTCGACAGCCTTGCCTCTGGATCTCCTTCCGATGCACCCTTCGCCTGTGTCGACCCAACTTTGGTTTCCTCACCATCCTTTCTCCTGGCGTCAACCCGTTTGCTTGGCTTTTTCACCATTTCTTCATTTCTTATGTTGGTCGAAATCTCCTGGCTAACAAAGGTACAACAAGGTTTTTCACACCATCTACTATGCTAGTAGGACATTGATTGAAGCACAAATCAACTACACCACAACTGAGAAAGAGTTGTTGGTTGTAGTGTTTGCATTTGATAAGTTCAGACCCTACTTGGTTGGAACAAAAGTCATTGTATACACAGATTATGCAGCTATCAAGTACTTAATTGCTAAGAAGGATGCTAAACCAAGGCTCATAAGATGGATTCTCTTATTGCAAGAGTTTAACCTAGAGATTAGAGACAAGAAAGGGATAAAAAATTATGTTGCTGATCATCTCTCAAGATTACCAGAAGAAGTGCAAAGCAATAACAGTGGAGACATTCAAGAAACTTTTCCCGATGAGAAGTTACAGTTGATAAGCACTGACGTGACACCATGGTATGCTGATATAGTGAACTATCTGGTCAGCAGATATGTGCCCCCTAATTTCAACTTCCAACAAAGGAAAAGTTTCTTTCATATAGTCAAGATTTATTTTTGGGATGAACCTTTCCTTTACAAAAAGTGTGCAGATCAATTACTAAGAAGATGTGAAGATCATACAGAGGCACGAAACATCTTGTCTGCCTGTCATGAAGCTCCATACGGAGGACACTTTGGAGGAACCAGAACTGCTGCAAAATTCTTGCAATTAGGTTATTTCTGGCCCTCCCTTTTTAAAGATGCTCACGAGCTAGTTAAAAGATGTGATAGATTCTAGAAGGTAGGAAATATTTCCATGAGGCAAGAGATGCCACTCACCAACATACCTGAAATTGAAATTTTTGATGTGTGGGACATTGACTTCATGGGGCCTTTTCCTCCATCTTTTGGTAATCTATACATTCTTGTGGTTGTGGATTATGTCTCTAAGTGGATAGAGGCAGTAGCAACACCCACTAATGATGCTAGAGTTGTGACCAAATTTTTGCTTAAAAACATTCTGACAAAGCATGGCACGCCTAGCGCAATCATTAGTGATGGTGGATCACATTTTTGCAATAACATTTTTGAGAATTTAATGGAAAAATATAGGATTAAACACAAAGTTGCTACAGCCTACCATCCTCAAACAAACTGCCAAGTGGAGCTATCTAATAGAGAGATTAAAAGGATCTTGGAAAAGGTTGTTAACCCCACAAGGAAGGATTGTTCCAAGCATTTGGACGAGGCTCTTTGGGCATACAGAACTGCCTATAAGACTCCCCTAGAAATGTCTCCTTATAGACTTGTTTATGAGAAGGCTTGTCATCTACCCATTGAATTAGAGCACAAAGACTTTTGGGTCGTCAAGCAATTAAATTTTAACCTAAAAACTGCTGGCCAAGCTAGAATGCTCCAACTCAATGAGTTAGAAGAACATAGGCTATTCTCTTATGAAAATGCTGAGCTCTATAAGGAAAAGGCCAAAATATGGCATGACAGGAAATGCCAGAAAAGGGAATTAGTGGAAGGTCAAAGAGTTTTGCTTTTTAACTCTAGACTAAAATTATTCCCTGGAAAATTTAAGTCAAGGTGGTCAGGACCCTTCAAGTTAGTGGCAATTTACCCTAATGGAGCTATGGAATTGATGAATGAAAATGATGGTGGAAAATTCAAGGTTAATGGCCAAAGGATTAAAACCTATTTTGGTGACCCTTCAAGTAACACTAAGGGAACCATTCATTTTATTGATTAAAGATTTTTGTGTTAGTCAAGCGATAAGACCTTAAATTGCACTCCTGGGAGGCAGCCCAACTTAATGAATTTTTATTTATTTTTAGTTTGTACAATTGAGTAGTTTCAGATGGCATCAATAGGCATTTAGAGTCAAGACAGTTGGTATGGTAACAAATGAGAAAAGAGCAAAGTGACATTCAGAGCAATTATTCCCAAGTCCTGAGCATTAAATAAAATGCTGAGATGTCAATTTATTTATTCTCTTGGACGAAAAATTAAAAAGTTTGAATGATGGAGAGAGAAACTGAAAGGGTGGACTGTACGCGCCTAGAGTTTGTGCTAGGAAATCATGATGACTAGTCTGACATGTCAGACTGGTGGGACGTAGCAGCACGTAAAACCTCTTCCATGCTAAAAAATTCAAATTTTTTATCTTTTCCCACCCGTTCCATCAGTCAGACCTTTCCAATTCTTGCCCTAATTTTCACAAAAGCGACTTTTCACTTCTCTCTTTCCAAACAATCCCCATTTCACTATCACAATATCTCACTTTCTCTCTCTCACATTCCCATCACCGTATCAATTTCTCTTTTGTTTGTTCCTCTCCATTTCCATTTAGACCTTAATAACTACTTTTCCTTCACCCCAAAACAATGGAGATACCTACTGGAAAACGAGTCAAGATGGCAGCAAGGAAAAATGCGACACCGTATGTTGTTTACTCTGATGAAGAACAAGACGGACATGAGAAATTCATCAACAGCGAAGCTTCTCGCCGCTTCATTGAATATTTCAGCAAAATGGGTTTTCATGCTGAAAGGGGTGTTGTCTTTGACAACCAATAAGAAAACCTAGGACTTGCTGGGGGTTTGGGAACTACCATTAAAAAGCTATGGTGGATGAAGCTATGTCGCCAGCCAGGCCCATACAACATTTCACTGGTGAAGGAGTTCTATTCAAACCTAACTGATCCTGGACACAAAAGGATTGAAGTTGTGGTGAGAGGTACGAAGGTGATATATAATGAAGCCACTTTAAACCTTACTCTGAATATCAAGGAACCAGGTGATGAGTATCAGAATTTATTATTGAAGTTGGACGAGGAAGATTTTGATGTGATTATGCAATCGTTGTGCAACCCAGGAACTAAGTGGGTGGAGTCAAGTTCTGAAAAAGTTGCGAGAAGGATGGATCTGTTGCCTGAAGTAAAATGTGGTACCAACTTGTGAAGCATTCATTGAAACCCACCGCTCACAATGAAACGGTGAGTAGGGCAAGACTTGTTTTGCTTCACTATATCACAACACTTAGCAAGATCAATGTAGGAAAAATCATTATGTAGGAAATCCAGTCTTGTTCAAGAAAGAAAGAAGGAATGTTGTACTTTCTATGTGTGATCAC
This sequence comes from Lathyrus tuberosus, assembly GCA_022829125.1. Taxonomy (NCBI): domain Eukaryota; kingdom Viridiplantae; phylum Streptophyta; class Magnoliopsida; order Fabales; family Fabaceae; genus Lathyrus; species Lathyrus tuberosus. Next base: position 661,664 of record JALAZF010000018.1, read on the forward strand.
TATGTTGTGCAGGAGGCACATAGTACATGAGTTTGACACTGATGAAACTGGGTAGCCTTAAGCTGCGTTGGATAAAGCTTTGATACAAACACCGATGAAGCCAAAAGGAAAGAAAAGATCAGCTGAGGTGCGACAGGCGTCGACAGAAGCTGTGGAGGATCATCAAAGAGAAGACATGATGTGGAATGTCATTCTGTAAATACAGAAAGATCAAAGGGATTATTTTAAGTTTCAAAAAGATATGTTATATTGGCAAGAGAAAGCGGTTGCTTTGCAATTTCCATCAAGTATGTTGAATCCACCCGTTTTTCCCAATCATATCTTGGGAGAGTTAGAAGAAAATAAAATGGAGGAAAAGTCAGTTCCTGAAGACAAGAAAGTGAAGAAGAAGGAGAAGTCCAAAAAGAAAGAGGGGAAAAGAGAGAAGAAAAAGAAGAGTAAATATGATGTTGTAGAGACAAGTCAAGGCATGCCTATTCAGGACACTCCTGTGCAGCACAAGAAGAAAAAGAATGGTAAATCCAAAAAAGCTTGAGTGTCTCCAAAGAAGAAAAAATTGAGACAATAGTGGAAGCGGAAGGAGAGCCCTGATGTTCAGAACCCTAATGTTCAGACCCCTGATTTTCAGAACCCTAATGTTCAGACCCCTGATGTCAAGACCCCAGAGAATAGTCCCCCAAAGGACTTTGATTTAAATCAAACAGGCCCGAAATTGAGCCCAACAAAAAATGATGATGTTTTAGAGAAGTTGATTAAAGAAGCTGATAAGGACAATGATGTGATGAATCAAGATAATGCAGTAGACGACAGTAAGGTAGAGGAAGATCTGATAGAATATGAAGACCAGCTGGTGGATGAAGATCTGCCCAAGTACTATTCAACAACTAAGGAATCCTCTCCAGGATCCTTAAAGATAGAAGGAAAAGAGACTGTTAGAAAAGACGAAGGCGAGGAAGCTGACAGTAAATCAAGCAATGAAGAAGCAATGATAGTCACACCTCTGACTACTCCTTTCGTGACCCCAGTAAAGAAGGCAGTTGCTGAAAGAAAGGAAGAAATTGTCCAAGAGCAGGTGACCAACCCAAGGAAAAGGGACATGAAAAAGAAAGAAAATATTGCTTTGGAGGAGCCAGTGCAGGAAGAAACTGTTATGCCGGAAGTCGTCAAAGATCAAGTTAAGGAGTTGGAGAAACCAAAGGTCGCAAAAAAGGAAATAAAAAAGAAGAAGAAGGGAGACGTTTAGCCTGCGCACAAAAGCACCGGGCTTATGGCCTAATTGGTATCATGCAGAGACTTGCCTAGTCTTGCCTCCCCTTACCACTTGATAGTGAGGACACTGTCCTTACTTTAAGTTTGGGGGAGAGGCAGATAAAGCTTGAACCTCTCTTTGTTTCCCCCATCTTTTATTTGTTTTCTACTTCTATTTACTGTTATGCTGCTGAGATATTTGTTGTGTTTTGGATAATTGCTTAGTATTTTCGGAGGTCGTGTTTTGGCCATGGATTGATTTTTTTGGTATTTTGATGTTTGGATAATTAACTCAAATGGTTTATGATTAATTTCTTTTTGCGTAGTTTATTTTTGTTCAATTTTCATGAGTAGTTTTTAGAACATATGAGAGTTTAGTAAAGAACAACCAAGGATCAGAAAAATATTCATTTTGTGCTTAAAATAAAAATTTGGATGATAAGTCTGCCTGTGACTCTATGAAGAAAAGCCAAGTTGTTACCTAGGATGTTGTTGCAGAAGGAAGTTGATGGCTTCTGTCCCGCCTCCAGTTGTCTGCTGAATTAGTAAAAAAAATTTAGAAACCTAATTATTGGAAATTGAGAAGCAAGTAGAAACCTTAGGGAATTACTCTGGAAAGATGAGCTGATTTTGATAAAGATTTAGACTATTCACACAAAAAGAGCACACCCTAATCGTTGCTAATAAAACACACAAAAGTGTGTAAAAAGGTGGCAAAGACCACTCTTGTTGAAAAGTTCTTGTGCCCAAGACTGGAGGAACAGCCAGCATCTTCATCACAATAGCCAGTTGGACTCATTACAAGTGAGATCCCGTTGAGTGAAAAGGTGGAGTGTTGTGCTAAAAAAAGAAGAGAAGAAAGAAAAAAATTGGAAAGGTGTGATCTAGAGTGTGATAGTCAAAAGTCAACAAAAAAGTCAGAACAAAATTCCACCTTAAGACCCAAGAGGAAGAAAACTTAATTCACAAAAGTACTCAATTTGGAATCACAAAGAAAAATTAGCTCATTCTTCTGAAGAGTAGTGGCGTGACAGTATGTGTCTAATCACTTTGGTGATAGCATCTTTGGGCTAAGAACAGGCTGAGTTGTGCCAATTATTTCCTTGCCCACACTATTCATCTAGTAAATGACTAAGCCCTTCACGGATATGATCCTGAAGTGTTCTTGAAAATTTCTCTTGTCAATCACTGTCGCATCACCTGAGGACAAGTGATAGTTCAAGTTTGGGGGAGTGATAACACTATTTTAGTGAGTCATGATGATCCATTTTCTGTTAGTAATTCAGTTAGGTTTAATTAGATTTATTTATATTTCACTTGTTTGAATATGTCTTTGCCTTTAGTACACTAGTTGTACCTTTTATTGTTTATTGTGTGTTTTTGTCTTAAAGAAAACCTGATAAAGGCAAGCTGAGGCATGACACCTCAAGACATAGTCTGGAGAAGAATGAAGATAAGAGGAAGGAAGATGTTAAGTCTTGTTAATTGTAAATTCTCCAAGATCTTGGAATAATGTCTATCACTAGGGCATACGTGGCAGAGGTTTATGTCAAGAAGGAGTTATAGCATCAAGATAAGATCAAAGAAGTTAGAGGACAAAAGGTGGTACAGTGGGGACCACGCTGCAAAAGCACATCCTGCACCCAGCCACCCGCCGTCTGCTCTGCGCCATTACCTGTTGCAGCAGCCTACCAATGACGCCTTGTCCCAATGCTGTCTGTACTTGGTAGCTTGTTCACGAAGGGAGAAGGGACAACTGGAATTAGTGATTTGATATGGGTTGAACCTTATTTTCATTAAAAGTCCATGATCCAAGACCCATCAACTTCCACTCTCATTCTCAAAGTCTATAAAAGCAAGCCATGTTCAGCAATGAAGAGAGAGACCACAAGCCAGAAATCACACACTCATATTTTTTGTTTTAGTTTAGTTTAGTTACTTTGAGGATTAAGACGATTAAAGAGTTTTCTTCTTCTCATCTAATCCTGTATTCGCTACTTGGAACTGTCGTGACTGCTGAGGTTTGATGATGTTTACCCAACACAAAGGATCTTCAAGTTATTACTAGGTTGTCATTTCTTTTACACATTTTGCTAAGAATATGTCATCTTGTAGTTTTATTTCAGTAGCTCGTACTCAGCTCATTATGAGCTAAACTCGTATTTGATGAGCAAAGTGAAGTTAATATAAAAAAAAATTTATGTTAAAATGATGTGTTGAAGAGTGTCTTATTTTGTTATGTGTTTTTATTCTATACACCTACTTCTTAGAATGACCAACTTAGAAAAAGGTACAAGTATGTTGTTGAGAGAGATCCAATAACATGCTGATTTCATAACAAAAGTGGTTAATAAAGTAGGATATAGATATTCACTTAATTTAACTTGCTTAGAGATAAGAAGTTGAGACCATAAAGATTTTTTAAAATTAAAACTAGACGCATTTTAGGGTTATAAGTGAGGCTTAGAGATTTGTTCCCTTGCCCTAGTTATGCATGCTTAGATGTTGTAGAAATACACCACTAGATCACGTTCTGACCTTTTAAGGCACGACACTTCACATCATGGATACATTTTAGCAACAATATATTAATGGATCCTCGCTCATCAATCACTCTCTCTGATATCTTATCCTTTCTTATTTAGTGTTTAGTTTGTAGTGTGAATTTCTTGTTGTTACCATTATTATTATTTTGTTACCTTGCTCATACTAGTTTTAAACAAGAATTGAATACCTTAAAGTTCAAAGCTACCTTAAAACCACTCCATGTGGGTACGATCTCTTATTTCATTACTTGCTGCAATCAAACATACATGTATACTTGCATGTGACACTTTTGCTTTTAAACATATCATTTAGAGTATACATTTAGAAAAAGCAACATGCACTTAGCGCGATATAAGGCGGTTTGAGGGTACTTTAAGTGAGATCGCACTTAGCGCGATCTGAGTGCGCTTAGCGGGCCTGCGATTTTTTAGTTTCTATAAATACCATTCATTCAGATTTTTGGGGCATGATTTTGGGGATTTTTTGCTCCCAACTCCATCACCAACATTCTTTGTGGAAATAAGCTCAAAAACAACAATATAAGCTGCATCATGACGATCTAGAGTTGAATTTGGTGATAATTGTCTTGATACCTCGAGAATAACCAGTTTAGTTTCACAATTCTCTTTGTATTTTCTATTTGTTGGGGGTGTTGTATGTAAGTTTATCTTGATTGTATGTATATTTATTTGTAAGTCCTTGATAAGTGTAAAATTTACCTATTTTTGTATATAAGTTTTGTTGCACTTATCGATACTTTTTGTTAATTATCGTACGAATAAACCCCAATTTGTGTATAAATACATTAGTTAGTGTATACTTGTGTTTTTGATTAATTTATGTAACGACTAATAGTTTTCCATTCATTTTGTAGGTAATTAAGCATTGTTGGAGCAATGAGTAATAAAAGCTCAAGGATGTACAATTTGGATCAATAAAAGGAAGAAGGCAAAGAAAGAAAGCCATTGTATAGAAGCTGGAAGCCAAAATAAAGAAGTGCAGTCAGCCAGATTTCGCTGGGCAAAGCTAGTGTCGCTGGGCGATACTGCCTTTGGCCGGGCGAATTACACCAGAAGATTTGCTGACTGTCGTGCTCCGCCGGGCGAAACTACCTTTCGCTGGGCGAAGCAGCGGCGAGAGGAAATAAGGAAATTCCAGTAGCATTCCATGTTTTTGAGCCTTCGCCGGGTGAACCCTTTTCTGCCGGGCGAAATTAGATATTTATTGCCAGCCTGTTTAAGTACGCAGCTGGTGTGAGTGTAATAAAAAGCTTCGTCGGGCGAAGCCATTCTTCCGTCGGGCGAAGCGTCTGAGACATAATTTTGTATATATATTTCATTTTACTTCATTTTTGTTAGGTTATGTTGTTTGGGGGTGATTTTTGCTCTCCCAACTTCATCAACCTCATTCATTGGTTGAGATAGCTAGAAAACAACATGGAAGCTTACACACGGATTAACCGGGGTGGATTGATCGTCGATCGGCGTTGACAAACCGTGAGATGTTTAGTTCATTTCTCTTTTTCTTTGTGTTTTTATTCTTTTTTGGGTTGTGTATATGTATGTACTATGATCTCATGTATATTTGTCGCCCATGGCGTTGTATGAAACTTACTTTACAAATCTTTATTGGTGATTGTCTCTGATTTTTGCTTTATGCCCGGAGTTTGTGTTGTGTTAGAGATAAACATCGCGAACTTTGATTAGGGATGATTATCTGTTAGTTTATGGAAGCTAGAGATAGATTTAGAGCTAACAATTTTCAATAGGCGTCGGAACTTAATGCCATTCGTGTCTTGAGTCGAGTGCGAGAGTGTCGACGATGGTAGCACGGTTGCTCTCTCAGTTCAGTGTGTCAGAGATGAACACTGTTGTGAGCGATGTTGGGTGATATTGAGGAGTATTGTAGGTTGAGTATAACTGGTCAGTAAGTTTAAGTTTGTGAGGAGTGAATTATGTGCATGTCGGATAAGTTTCTTCTCTCTGAAGAATGAATTATTTTTATGTTGATATTTACTTTTCTGTTTTCTTGTTTGAAACCATTATAATACAAACTCATAAACGCGAGAGATTTTTGAACGACGTTCTTTCCCTCGAACCGATCTCTGTGGACACGACATAAATCCCGGAGGGAATTCTTCCAAAAATAAATATTTTTGCTGCTTCTCGCTATTCCGCATCCAACAAAATGGCGCCATTGCCGGGGATTGGTTTTGATATTGAATCGCATTGCGATAGTTTCTTTGTTTTTGAGTTTTGTATATATCGTATATATTGTCTATTTTCATTATGTTTGTTCAAGTGTTGTATACATTTTATTCCCGTAACGTTTGTTTAAATGTTTGGTTAGGGCACTTGCTTTTGGTTTGCGCGGTGAGGCATCACTATGGCATGAAGGAAGGAAGTTACTAGCTAAGCATTGTAAAGGCGTCGAGCTTATGACGTAAAACAAGCATGTTATGTTATTTTCTTTTGTTGTTGTTAAGTTTAGGTAGTTTGGTGCAATTGTCTAAACAAATTTAAATCTGGCCAGCTCTTAAAATTCAAATCTTCACTTTTAAATTTGTTTAGACAATTTTTGCCGGTTTTTCAGTTTGTTCATATTAATAGTTTTCGTGTTTTTCAATGAACTTGTTTTGAGTAGCTTGAGGAAATTTGGTGATGTTCCAAGTTTGATCATTTCAACTTGCGGATGTATGGTAATGATATTGTTAAGTTTTGTACATGTCCAAGGTATGTGTTTATCGCTTTCTAGACTTTAGCATATTCATGATACTTAGGCATTTTACAAACTTCCATGCCATTCATTCTTTTGTATACTTGTTCTTGTTGTGAATCACTTTAGTTTCCAACCTTTTTGTGAGGTGGATTTCCATTGTTCATATATGCGCGGAGTACCAACATTCTTGTTCTAACTAGATTTTATTATGCTTAATCTTTTGTTTGTGTTGATTATATGAAAGCATGAAAAGGATCAAGGAACTTGTTTCATTTTTAGCACAACTACCTAGCCAAATAGTCATTCACCTTGTGAGCGTGTGATCATTTGTAACCCCTTTGAGCTTTTTGATCCATGTTTTATTTGAACTTAATGCTTGTCTATGAGTATTTAGTTCACTTATTTTTGAATGGATTTCGTTTTTTCTTGGACCCTCAACTTTGCGTTGTTGTATGAATTTTTGCCTTGCCTTAGAAAGTAAGGAGTATTCACATGATGATGTGGTTGAATTCAAGTTGGGGAGAGAATGATTGTTTACTCATTGGTTGGTTTCTATGAGGATGAAAAAGAAAAGAAAAAAGAGAAAAATATGAAAAAGAAAAGAAAAGAAAAAAAAAGAAAGAAAAAAAAATCCTTGAGAAAGGAAACAAAAAGAGTTCAAATAATTGTGCTAAATAAGTATTGTGTGTTGTGTAACACTTGGGTTTTTGAAGAAGTTGATTGGAATTGTGTGTTTGAGTCTTTGTGAGTTGATCACTCCCTTAGGTTTAGGCCTGTTTTTGTTTCAATTACCATTAGAAATTGCCCTTTGTTTGTTTACCCGACCACGCTACAACCTTGAAAGTCCTTGTGATTCTTGCCTTTGTATGTTTGCATAATTTAGTCTATTGTTTGCATGATTGTTGTGCGAGTGATAAGTACCTCATTTTGTGTTTTTCATCTACCGATGATTGTTTTTGCTAGGTGTGATTCATTTTGGAACTTGTGTTGTTTTAAGATGTTTGGCATGATTTTTGTATTTTGCATTTGTTTCGTGACTATGCTGTCGTCGTAGTTTAGTGGTAAGTATTTACTTTGTGTGTACCGTTTTTCATTTGAACCATACATTTGTTTCCGTTTTTCAAAACCTGTTGATTAGTGATTCTTTGGTTATTACTTTTGTGTTTTTAAGTTTGCTTGATTCTTGTTTGCGGACAAACAAGTTTAAGTTGGGGAGCGTTTGATAAGGGCAAAATGTACCTATTTTTGTAGATAAGTTTTGTTGCACTTATCGATACTTTTTGTTAAATATTGTACGAATAAACCCCGATTTATGTATAAATATATTAGTTAGTAGTGTATACTTGTGTTTTTGATTCATTTATGTAACGATTAATAGTTTTCCATTCATTTTGTAGGTAATTAAGCATTGTTGGAGCAATGAGTAATAAGAGCTCCAGGATGTACCATTTGGATCAATAAAAGGAAGAAGGCAAAGAAAGAAAGTGATTGTATAGAAGCTGGAAGCCAAAATAAAGAAGTGCAGTCAGCCAGATTTTGCTGGGCGAAGCTAGTGTCGCTGGGCGATACTGCCTTTGGCCGGGCGAATTACACCAGAAGATTTGCCGACTGTCATGCTTCGCCGGGCGAAGATTTCTTCTGCCGGGCGAAACTACCTTTCTCTGGGCGAAGCAATGGCGAGAGGAAATAAGGAAATTCCAGTAGCATTCCATGTTTTTGAGCCTTCATTGGGCGAAGCCTTTTCCGCCGGGCAAAATTAGATATTTGTTGCCAGCCTGTTTAAGTACGCAGCTGATGTGAGTGTAATAAAAAGCTTCCCCGGGTGAAGCCATTCTTCCGCCGGGCGAAGCGTCTGAGACAGAATTTTGTATATATTTAATTTTACTTCATTTTTGTTAGGTTATGTTGTTTGGGGGCGATTTTTGCTCTCCCAACTTTGTCAACCTCATTCTTTGGTTGAGATAGCTAGAAAACAACATGGAAGCTTGCACACGGATGAACCGGGGTGGATTGATCGTCGATCGGTGTTGACAAACCGCGAGATGTTTGGTTTATTTCTCTTCTTCTTTGTGTTTTTCTTCTTTGTTGGGTTGTGTATATGTATTTACTATGATCTCATTTATATTTGTCGCCCATGGCGTTGTATGAAACTTGCTTTACAATTCTTTATTGGTGATTGTCTCTGATTTATGCTTTATGCCCGGAGTTTGTGTTGTGTTAAAGATAAACATCGTGAACTTTGATTAGGGATGATTATCTGTTAGTTTCTGGATGCTAGAGATAGATTTAGAGCTAACAATTTTCAATAGGTGTCGGAACTTAATGCCATCCGTGTCTTGAGTCGAGTGCGAGAGTGTCGACGATGGTAGCACGGTTGCTCTCTCAGTTCAGTGTGTCAGAGATGAACACTGTTGTGAGCGATGCTGGGTGATATTGAGGAGTATTGTAGGTTGAGTATAACTGGTCGATAAGTTTAAGTTTGTGAGGAGTGAATTATGTGCATGCCGGATAAGTTTCTGCTCTCTGAAGAATGAATTCTTTTTATGTTGATATTTACTTTTCTGTTTTCTTGTTTGAAACCATTATAATCCAAACTCATAAACGCGAGAGATTGTCGAACGACATTCTTTCCCTCGAACCGATCTCTGTGGACACGACATAAATCCTGGAGGGAATTCTTCCGAAAATAAATATTTTTGCTGGTAGCCACTATTCTGCATCCTACAGTCCTGCAGTTTTTGGATTGGCTGTATTTTGGTAAAACAACATACTATTAACAAGATGTTAAACCAGATGTTCTGCCATGACAGTCAGACATCATGTTGTGCATGATGTTGTGACATGTTCTAGGACATGTTATACCAGATAGCTAGGGCATGTCTATTTTGGTATTTTTAGTGTGATTTTTTCGTGTGTTCTAATTCACATACGTGCGTTTTTCATAGGAGTATATTGTGGGATTTTCTATTATGACATATTCTGTTACTTTTCATAAAAAGGATCCTTGAGCCTTTTTAGGAAAGTTTGTATTTTGTTCCTATTTTTGTGCAGAAGATTATGCAAAATATTTGTAATTGCTATTTTGGATATGTTGCGGTTTTTAAGCCTAAGCCCATGCTTCTCAAAGGCTATTTATAAGAAAGGTTTTTAACCTAGAAAGTGTGCGTGTGCCGTATTTTTAGTGTGGAGATTTTTCTAGGGTTTTTGTGTTGTTCTTTGTGTTCCTCTCTTATGTCTTTTGACATTATAGCACGGTTTTTGTGGTTTCGAATCACCATCGCTTTGGGGTGCTACAGTTTGATTCATTTTTTATCCTGTGAAGCTGATTAAGGAAGGGAAATATATGTCTCCAATTAACCCTGCTTGCATACTGAGTTTAAATAGATGACTGTTGGTTTATAGATGCTATCAAAATAGTGGGTCTCTCTTAGGTTATTTGACTTAAGAATAGAGTGTCTTGACTGTTCATGAGGCTTTTGGGAAGATATTATATCTATTTTTTTTTTTCGATTGATGTATGAAGGTACTGGACCTAGAGTTTTTGATTAGTATGCTCGCTAAGATTTCGCAATCTTATGCCTACGTATTCCCGTTAAAGAAAACAGGGAAATCAGAGCAATCATAGTTCCTCCTATTCTAAGGGAGGAAAAATATGTTTTGGTGTCTTGTTCAAAGCCCAAGATTGAAGCTAAAAAGGGATTTGTATCTTGTTCAAAGCCCAAGATATGAAGCTAAAGTGTTTTGGCTGAGAGAGAATTTGTCATCTCTAAAGAGGAACTATTGATGTTTGTGTGCTTTGATCAAAGCACAAGTTTGATGCTAAAAGGTTGATTGACTCCACTGGTGGAATCCTTATCCAAAGCCTAAGAGGAGGATGGATAAGACTGACTCAACAAGAGAGTGTATATATTGGACTCTTGTACAAAGCCCAAGATTGAGGCAAAAAAGAGACTGACTCTTTGGGGATATCATTATATAAAGCCTAAGAGGAGGCTAACAATTTGACTTTTCAGGGGAAAATGTTCTTTTTGTCTTGTACAAAGCCCAAGATTGAGGCTAAAAGGAATTTTTGACTTCGTTGGGGAGGTTTATATGTGTCTTGTACAAAGCCCATGAGGGAGGCTGAAATGAGTTTGTCTCAACAAGAAAGTGCTTTTATATGTATTGTACAAAGCCCAAGACGGAGGCTAAAAGAGTTGACTCAACAAGAGAGTCTTGCAAAGGTGATTGACCCAACAAGAGAGTCTGAAAGTTGATTGACTCGATAAGAGAGTCTTTTATACTCAACAAGAGAGTGATTTGCTGTCTCGTACGAAGCCCGAGATTGAGGATAAAAAGATATTGACCCAACAAGAGAGTATTGAAAAGTGATGGACTCAACAAGAGAGCCTGAAAAGGTTAGCTCTGCTAGGGGGAGAATTATTGTACACAGCCCAAGAGGAGGCTGACTGTGTTGAAGAAAGATCATTATACAAAGCCTAAGAGGATGCTATCTTACTGCTGAGGATTAGATCCATAAGCAGGCCCAAGGGTGGGGAACTCTCATGAGAGAGACCAGGTTTCTGCTGGAGATTTATCCAGAGTGATCGGTGTTTTTTCCTATGTTTAAAAAGAACTTGAGAATGTCTTTGAGACTCAATGGGGGTTTAAACTGTCCAAGTCTACTGGTTGAAGAGTTTTATCTTTCGTAGGATGCCCAAAAGTGGGCAAGGACCTTAAGGGATGAGAATCAACCCTAAAGTGGCCTGAGGTTTGACACTGGAAAGACTGCTCTAGCAAAGAATGACTAAGTTCTATCTTATACCTTTAAAAGGTCGTTAGGGTCCTTGTATTAAGCCCAAGAGAAGGCATGAGAACTTCTAAGAAGCCGAATGGTCCTTGTACAAAGCCCAAGAGGAGGCAGGGATGCTTTTAGGAAGCCTGTGGGTCCCCAAACCAAGAAAAGCTCAAGAAATGCAATTCACAGAGAAGAGATCATTCCAGGAAAGTTTGAGGATTTGGAAGAAACTCAAGAGATGCTATTCACGGAGAATAGATCAACTCTGGGGAGTAGAATTTCTTTGACAATTTTTAGGGGTGATAGTTTGAGAAAAGGTTCACCGAGAATACCGCCTTTCTCTTTGTTCCATATTGTTTAACCCCAAGAGAAGGGAAGACTGTATCTGGAAATTCTATGGGGATCTAGTTTTGTTTGTATTTAAAGAGTGACCAACAGGGCTTTACCTAGTTCTAGACGTAGTTGCCGGGAAAAACTCTAAATAACTATACTAGTATATGTACAGTTGATATATGACAAGTATTTTTTAAGGTATGAAAGAAGACTAACCATGCGCAGCTTCCCACAATACAGTTATGCATATGAAAGCATATAAAAGAAAGCGGATAAACACTTACCCGTTGTAGAGTTGTCATGCTGTTTTGTTAGTTGTTCAACAAAGAAATTAAAGAAAGTTTTGATAGCAACTATACATTTGGATTCAAAATCAAAGGAGAAAGTATTTTGAACAGAGATCGGGGCTTACAGCTCAGGGAGAGACCCAAATTTTAACAGTGATTGCTCTGTTGTTTTGACTTTGTACAGGGACTTATACAAGTGACTGAGGCCCAAAGAAAGGTTTTCTGTACAAAGGGATGGGTCTTACACTCTCTTAAGAGGCCCAAAAAGTTTGAAGAAAAGAAATAGGACTTACAACACGAGGGTAGGCCCAAATAATTTTCGTTTGAAAACGGCGATCGCGCCAAAATTTTCGACTATATCGGGACTTATACAAGACACTGAGGCCCAAAATTAATTATGTACAAAGAGGTGGGGCTTACACTCTCTCAAGAGGCCCAAAAAGTTCGAAAAAGATTTGTTTATGGTGATTAAAATCAAAACCCTAAATTAATTTCAAAATGTATTTTAATTAAATAAAAATTTGATTAAAATGATCAAAATTATCAAACATGTGTGAAAAACAAGATGTGATCTTGGATTAATGTTTGAAAAACCATGTTTTTATCCACAAAATGTTTGGAAACCATTTAAGTTTGGAAAATCAAGAAAGAAAAAATACTTTAAATGTCAAAAAACAAATAAAAATTAATTCTTTGCAAAAATATCAAGTATATGAAATAAATAATATTTTTGGGAAATTATTGTAAAATAAAATATTTAATATTTTTGTGAATTATTAAAAAAAGAATCAACTCAAAATCATTAAAAACCAGAGAGAAATTAATTTTTGAATCAATTAAATAAAATCACAAAAATTCAAATATTTAAAAATTCAAAAAAGGGCGCCAAGAACACCAAGTTCTTGCCCGCGCCCTCTGTTTCTTCAGATTTGCGTTTTCCCCTCAATCTCACTGAATACTTGATGAAATCACACAATCCACATATCAATCTACTCGTTTTCACCTCACGATCATGTTTATGGTTTTTAATTTCATTTATTTTAAGCATGGAATAAGGAATCAAGACAAAACCTCAAGTACCCTAAATTCTGCATGAAGAATGGGAATTTTGATACACGATTCATACAAAGCAATTAATTGAGTGGAAATCCTCCATACATGATTATGAACATATGGCAAAATTATTGTGCGAGGAAATATGCATGAATCATGAAATGACCAAGTTTAGGCTTACTTGAAGGTCGTGGCAGCAAGAGCAATTTGATTTTTGAGTTGGAGGTGTTACAGATGAGTTGTGATGATCTCAACAGCTTCCCTACACCATATGGAATGTGTTTGAATGCTTGGAGTGATTGGAAATTGACTGGAACAGGTTATGGCACCTCAACTGCAACTTGGTTGAAAACTTGAGCAATTGGCTGGTGATTTTGTGAAATTGATGTTCCAGATGTTGTTTAAGTGTTTGGATCACTTCTATATGATGTTTATAAGGTGTGTGTGTGTGATTGGTTTGGTTGGAATTGTTCTCAAACTTAAAACCCGATAGTGACTTGCTTTAGAAGGCAATTTTGGAAGTGAGAAGGTGATTTTGAGGAAAGCATCAGTTTGGGTGCTTTGGTGTACTTAAACTGAGCACAAATGAGCTCTATTTATAGTAGAGCAAGTTTGTTTTGCAAGAAATAGTAAATGGTGGCTGGTACAGGTCTGTGGCCAATTGGATCACTTTGGAATCTCAAGTCTCCTCTAGCCATTGACTAGAGGTTAGAGCACAGGCCTATGTGTCTTTAGTTCAGAGCTTATCCTTGACTCATTCAGTTGGAATAGGCTCAGTTCATGCCACCTTGGTGCATCCATTGAATGCTTGGAAACAAAATTAGAGTCTTGGCCACCTTTAGGCTTTTTAGGTTTGGCATGCTACTTGTAGTTCCAAAGACTTGGGAGGCTTATGGTCCTAGTCCTTGATTGTAGTGAATGCTCAACAATCCTTGAGGAGATTGATGAGGCATAAAGGTACATCCATATTGTGATGATGATTTACACAATGATGGGAAATCTTAGTGGTCAAAATTTGGGGTATGACAGATGCCCCTATTTAATCTTCTTGGACCCGAAGGTGTGAATGGCGAAGGTATTCGGGCATTCGGGGTGCAAGATGATTAAATATCAGAATACCCAGAATTTTGATGGTGGTTATGAATGGTAGTTTTCTCATCCATCTTCTTTTGCTAAGCGTTGATGCTTAGAAAAGGTAAAAACTTCCCCTCGATCCTGGTTTTCAGCCAAGGAACTGATCTAAGTTTCCTTTGTCAATAAACTTCCCCTCGATCCTGGTTTCCTACCAAGGAACTAGTCTCAGTTTCTGATGTAAACTTCCCCTCAATCCTGGTTTCCTACCAAGGAACTGGTCTCAGTTTCTGATGTAAACTTCCCCTCGATCCTGGTTTCCTACCAAGGAACTGGTCTATGTTTCTGATGTAAACTTCCCCTCGATCCTGGTTTCTTACCAAGGAGCTGGTCTAAGTTTCTGATATAAACTTCCCCTCATCCTGGTTTCTTACCAAGGAACTGGTCTCAGTTTCTTTTGTCAATGAACTTTCTTGACAAGAGACGCTATTTGTAGCGGTTTTCCTCAAACTTCCCGCCGAATTTTCCTGGGGAGATGCCCTTTGATGGAAAAAGTTTTGATGTCAGACTTGCTGGGGAACCCATTCGTCTGAGCTGCAGAGGTGTACAAACTTCTCTATTGGAGACGCCATTTGTTAACTCTGCTGGGGAAAACGAGTCTCTTGAGAGACTGCTTTCGCTTGGGGATATTACATCATACTTTTCCTCGAGATCTTCTCGGAGGAAATGCCATGTGATGTAATCCAATTTGGAGGTGTAGATGACCTTTTCGTCAACGAATTTTCCGGAGAAAAATTATTATACTGCCGAATCTCTGATTAAGAGGCTTTCTCTGGGAATTTTCCTTAATCCGGGAAAGCGAAGATATAATCTTCAATGGTGAAGAGTGACATTTGTCGAAGGTCTTCTTGTTTTTCAGAGGTTCAAGTTATCAAAGTGGTCGAGGATCGTCTCTAATCCAGAAATAAACTGGGAGAGAGATTACTTAGATGATCTACCTCCTGACGAGGAAAGAACTGACAACTCGATTGAGAGGACTTTTATCACTTGGGGATAAGACCGACTAGAGTGATAGTGATGCAATATGAATATGAATGTAAATCAATAATGCATGATGTATGTATGTTTATGCTGACAAAACTGACACGACATACAGACTAGTGGATGAACATGACTGGATACTCGACCACTGCAGGGGATGAAAAGTATCACTGGTTCAAGATAACAATTCTGCCTTGATTAGGAGAGAGATGGTCCCTGCGGGGAACAACGTTGATCGGGCTTTAGGAGATAAGAACTCGGTCGGGGATGTCGGACGGAATATTCGCATCTGAAACAGCTAATCCTTTATTCAGGTGCACTGGTTTAGAAATAGTACTTTGATTCTGCACTTTGAAGCTCAATTACTTTTGGAGTAGCGATCGATGTTCTTTCGATGTTCAATAGTCAAAAGAAATTGCCATCTTTATTTTAAAAGCAGAAAAAGTTTGACAAGTAAATTCATTTTTGTTTTATTTCAAGAATCGTTAATCATGTTAAAATGTATCATTCTGTAAAGCTAAAACAAATAAGAATTGCAAACAAAAGCACTAGGGCTCAAATTTTATTGATAGGATGGAGATCAGCCAAGCGCGTGATTCCATGGAGTATTTACAAAGTTTAGAAAATGGTAATTTAAGGGAAAAGGGCTACATTAAAACATAACGACCGTTATCCTTCTACCAACTTTGAATTCTGGACATCCTGAGCTTCTGTCGAAGATGACCTTGACTGGAGTTTTCCTGATGGATGGCATGACTGCTGAGGGGTTGAGCTGATCAGACATAGTTACTTGCCGTTATCCCTAACTTTTGCCTGGATTGTACTTTGATATTTCCAATCCATCGGGACGATCTTTGATTATGTCTCTAATTTTTTTCTGGACCGCCCTTTCGGGTTTTCAATACACCGAGACGTTTTTATTTTATTTTATTTAGGCAAAGTATTTCTTGACTACGTCAACATTCGTGGGATAGGCAAATTCTTCTCCATCCATGGTTGCGAGTCTCAAGGCACCGCCTGAGAAAGCTTTCTTGACCACATAGGGGCCGTCATAATTCGGAGTCCATTTGCCCCAGGAATCAGTGAGAAAGGATTGTATCTTCTTGAGCACGGGGTCTCTTTTTCTGAAGACACGGGGTCGGACCTTTCTGTCAAACGCCTTCTTCATTCTTTGTTGATACAACTGACCATGGCATAGAGCCGTTATTCACTTTTCTTCGATCAGATTCAGTTCATCATGTCGACTTTGACACCATTCAGCCTCTGTTAACTTAGCTTCAGTCAACACCTGGATTGATGGGATCTCTACTTCTATGGGAAACACTGCCTCCATGCCATAGACTAGAGGGAAAGGGGTTGCCCCCGTTGAAGTGCGGACAGATGTGCGATAACTATGAAGAGCAAAGGGTAACATCTCGTGTCAGTCTTTGTAGGTTACAACCATCTTTTGAACAATCTTCTTGATGTTCTTGTTAGCCGCTTCTACCGCTCTGTTCATCTTGGGTCGGTAGGGAGATGAGTTATGGTGTTTGATCTTGAACTCAACGCACAGCTCTTTCATCATCTTATTATTTAAGTTGGATCCATTGTGTCGCTCCCGGGATTTTCATCCTAGTACAAACGCGAAAGTGGCACCGAAACAGAGTCTCCAGCAATGTGTATTTATCCCAAGAGAGGGAAAGGAAACACCGCATAAACCTGAAGGAAGGAAAGAACATGGTCTCGCGACCAAGAGAACTGGATTCGGGAGTCGGTTATGCGAGAGGAAGGTATTAGCACCCCCTCGCGTCCATCGTACCCGATGGGATCCACGCTTGCTTGTTTCGATCAAAGGGTGATAAAAAAGGATACTGGAAAAGGAACTGGGAGAAATAAAGGAGAAAGAATGGAAAAAGAACGAGAAACAAATGTAGGGAAAATAAAAGAAATGCTCGAATGGGCCCTACCCCACTACCTACGTATCTCATCGGGAACATGAGAATCAGAGCGACGTAGTTCCCCTCACTAGGGATGGATTGTTTGTGTTTTTTAGTGGAGTACGTCAACGTTCGCGTTCCAGCAGTTTAGGTGTTGCAGCTCGCTGTAGGGAGACTTAGGCGTTACCTGTTTGCGGTAGAACGGAAATGACGCATCCTTACGGAAAGAGTGAATGAGATGAGAAAAGAATTCCCGAAGGAAAGACGTTATTGTTTGTTTTTGTCTTTTAAGAGTTTTTCCATTTGTTTGCATATGATAGTGTATCTAAATCTTAGTCATTGGAAAGTGTACATTCTCACATTCCAAGATGGAATGAGTAAGAAAGTACACTAAATATGAAGAAGACCCCCACACTTAGTTTCAATTGTCAAGGTTCAAACACACTAGCATACTTGTGTTTATTAAGTGTTTTTGTTGATTAAGAAATGAAGAAGTGTTTTATTATTTATGCCTTCAACAAGTATTGCATTTAAGTCCCTCATACAAGATCAAATGTTTAACACATTGACCCAAGATGGGCTATATGCTACACATTCTAAGATTACAAGAGAAGAGCCCTTATAATCTTTTCTTTATATGAAAGGCCTAAATGCAATAAGTTCCTACCTTTATTAGATATTTTGAATTTTCTTTGAGATGAGAAGATAGAAGACTCAAGGTAAGAAAACGGAAGTTAGTTATTAGTGTGCTCGCCGAGATATCACATCTCGTGCCTACGTATCCGCAATCTGAAAAGAAAGAGGAATCAGAGCATCCGTAGTTCACGGTACTACGGGTGAACAGGAAACAGGATCTCGATCGCATGGGTGCGAGAGAACAAAGGGGAAAGACACGCATAAAGTCTAAGGGGGAAACTCGGTCCTACAAGTTAACATGCATCAATGGTCCTAAGGTCAGGATCAGGAGGGAAGCTACCTAATGTTAACATACATGGATTGTTATCCTAATGTCTCTCCAACCTCCAACTTAATCCAAAATTAAGTGGAGCGAGGAATCCTACGAGATCATGTCATCAGACAAGTAAACACAGGATAAATCAATCACGAAACGAACCAAAAACAACGGAAGAGTAAACAGTGTCAGTCAACAACAATGTCACACAATCAAAGCAAAAGAGGGAGCTTTAGCCAAGGGGTCACATCAACCGAGGCAAACAAGCTAGCTGTGGGGAGTAAGTGTGCTCGCCTAATGGTATCAAGAACCATGGAGAGCAGAGTAAGAAAGGGGAAGATGTGAGTCAGATCACATAAGCATCAGCATCGATCAATGCGAGCTATAGACAAGGCGTGGGGGTTTGATTACTAAACCCTTCTTCCACTTGACAGACTCGATAACAAGAGTAAGCTATGTTCAAAGCTTCAATCATGCAATAAGAGCTAAGAACGACTCAACTAGAATAACGGGGGTCGATTATGAACCCTGCCTTCCGTCAATTGCCTCTTTAGAGGTCTTCAGCACAATATCAAACAAGCACGATCATGGCCTCACTTGAGGGCTTTCCATACAATCCTACTTATCATGGCATCGACTATTCCTACTTCTCATGGCATTTGAAAGCATTAAAGAGAAGTGAAGAGATAAGAAGTGCTACCAAACGGATAGGAATCCGTAGCAAAGCAACGAAAGCGCAACGAAAGCAAGTCACGAAAGCACCTATAAACAAATGGCAAACCCAGTTAGAAACAAGTTTTTATTTACAAAATGAAATGGTCGAGCCACCTTTGGAATATCTCCTTTATGTACCTTGCACATGTGAACCAAAGACATTAGTAATAACAAGAGAGTGTGTGTACAATATGAAAACCTAAGTCTAATGAATATGTACATTTGAGCCACATTAGTCAAAGTGAAAGACCTAAAAGGATTATGAAAGTACGAGTCAAGTTACAACTATGCTACAAGACCAACCAACAAAAGAAATCACCTAAGGGTTACAAGTATAGGCAAAGGACATGAAAGTAAACCAAAACCATAATTGAACTCATGTTAGAAGTGTGCACATCTCTTATAAACATCCACCAATGGCTAAAGTAAAACAAGTTTAAGTCTTTAAGACAAAACAAGGCAATGAGCCATAAACAGCAGCAACAACAGCGCTCCTGCACCTGCATGGCTATAAAAAAACCAGCACCAAGTAAAAACAGCCTATAACAGCTACTATTTCCAGAACGGGCAGGTGTGTATATAATCAGGCAGAATAGTAACATTTTACAGCACACTTTGTGCACAGCAGCTGTGTATGTGGCAGCAACTTCTACATTTTACTAATCAAGTGTAAAACACTACAAAACAAACTCAAAGGTTAGTCAAAATTCAAATGGAGCTAACCAAAGTGAGCAACTAAGCTCAAAAGGAAATGTCAATATGAACTAATTGAAATCACTACTAAAACGTAAACAACTCTTAGTCAAAAACTAACATGTAACAAATATTAAGGACTATTAACAAAGTCATCTAATGAAAACGCTACGGAGATTAACCAAAGTTAGCACTAAAGTCTAAGTTTGATCAATGTTAGCACAAAAATCAATTCAACTAAGTCAATGACCAATTAGTTCAAAGTTAATTCTAATGAACAATTAGTTAGTGGGTGATTAAGCCAAAAAACATTAGTGAACTAGTAGGCAAAAAAAAAAACAATTAAGAGATGATTAGCCAAAAAACGATTAATGAAATTAAGCTAAAAAACAAATAGTGTAATTAAACAAAAAATGATTAGTGCACAACTAGTGGACAAAACAATTATTCAAAATCCACTAGCAAGATATAAACCTAATTAGTCACAATTACAACCAATAAACCATGTAAAAAGTTAATTGGAAACATGGTTAACATCTACGAGTCAAAGTCTAAATCATATCGAAATTAGCTCTAAACAAAAGTTAATCGAAATTAGTCTATAAACTAATCCTAAAGAAATTCTAATTCAAATTAGAATCTAATCCTAAACACAAAGATTAAAACCAATTAGTCCATATCATGATTAAAACCTAAATCTCAAATTAAAATCCCACCTAATGTTAAATCAAAAGTCTAACAACAATTAGAGTTGAAATCTAATTAGTCTCAGTATAATATCCAATTAATAACCGAATTAATCCCTAATTAATCTAGTTTAAAATCTAATTAAACTAGCAAAACAATTCAAACTCTAAAAAAGAAATCGAAAATAATAAAGGTGTTGCGGATTACCGTAGTGTGTGAATAGCAATCCATGGAAGCGATGGGGCCTATTCCTGATCCATTGTGGTTCACTGCATTGAGAATGAATTGAGGTGTGTGGATAGTGATGTAGTCTTGAGGGAACCCGGCCCAATCAGTTGAGTTTACCTTGAGGAACCCTAGAATCTCCATTCCCAAATCCTCAGCCATGTCCCCTATTTCCACCTCTCTTTCTCTTTCAAACGGCGCCGGAGAACAAGAACACGCCATCACATCGTGCTTCATCTTCAACAATCTCCTCCGATTTAATCTCCCTCCCTCGTATCTCACTCTCCGTAACCTTCTCCTTCTTCATCCCTGATTCACCATCCATTCGCCAAATCAAACGGAAATCTCCCCATCACCTCAACTTCCTTTCGCCGACGATCAAGAACAAGCTGATTTACGACAACGAAGATGACGGAAAGGCTTTTCAGATTGACTCGTTGCTTTCGGTATAGGTCCCTACTCCCATCTTCTTCTTCTTACTTCGCGTCGTATGCACGCTGTGAATTGTGATTCGCGGAGTTATCGTGTTGTTGCGACTTGAATCCAATCTTGAATTTGTCGTAGAATGGTGTTGTTTCAACAATTTACAGGGAAATCGAGAATGATACACTGGTGGAGGAGTATTGATCGGTGTACGTTACAGAATCACGTCGGGCCTATTATAGCAGATGACGAAGAAAATTGTTGCGTGATGATCAACGTCGGATTCGCGAGATTGATCGGAGGTTGAAACTGATCGGGAAGTTTAAACAGGTACGCGTTGTTTCACTTTCACCGTTTATCTGAATTTCTTCTCCTTCGCAAATTGTTCTTGAGACGGTTATGATTGATGATGTTGGCAATGAAACTTTTGAGGGATGATCCCACGTCCACTTCTTCTTCTTCTTCTTTCTGCTGTAATTCTTCTGCGATCTGATTTCTACACCTGGTTGTTGAATTGAATTCTTGGTGTCTGCTTCCGTTTGCCGTTGCGTTGGACTTGATGAAGATTGGTCGAACACTGGTTTTGCAGGTATGCGAATTAGGATGGAAATTTCAGAGATTTGAAGATTGTTGAATGGAAGTTTCGGTGATAACATTGGAGATTGGTGATTGAAGACTGTAATACCCCAAAATTTGCTCTCCCTTTTTGTCATCATAGCATGGCATTATCATTTATCATATCATATCCACCTCATTAACATTACATTGCATTTAACATAGAAAAATGAAGCATGGCATCCTTCTTACCATCAGGGCATGTGATCAGGTGGAAGGTGGATAATCAAGGAATCATTCAAAGCACAAAAAGGTCAATCAAGTTGGCTCTAGGCAAGCCAAGAGGTCTCTCATGTCTCATACTATCTCAATTGATCTTCCAAAACCTCAAGGAAGTGAGATTCAATGGGAGATTGAAGCATTACATCTTTCACTATGCAAGAGATTCAAAAACTGAAGGAAAACCCTCAAAAGAGATAGCTCATTGATCCAAAATCATCCTCAAATGGTATATCTCATCATCCTTTAAGAGGATACACAACATACTCTGAGGAATTTGAAATTGGAGACTGCACTTTTACCTCCTAACCAGAGGGGGCCAAAATTAGGGTTTCCATTTAAATCAGGGAATTTTTGCTTTTTTTGGGCAAGACTTGATGTCATGGTTTCCTATATGTCCCTAGGTATATGGATGTGGAAGATTGCATCTCAATTGGTTTTAGAAGTGATTCAATTGGAAGAAAGATAAAAAATCAAGGAATTTGGGGCCAAGTCAAATAATCAGAGGAAAAAGTCAACCCTTGACTTTTTAAGGCCAAATTCATGAAATTCATGTTACATATGTCCAATGTACAAAATTTGATCAAGAAACTCCAAAGGAATCATGAAAAAATCAAGATGTGGAAAGTTGCCATTTTTGGATGAAGAAGGGTTACTAAAAATAGCAAGTTTTGGCCATTTTGCATCAGAGTTTGAACCAAGGCCATTCAAATTTGGAGCACCAAATGAAAAATCCACTCTGCCTCAATGAAAGATCTGGTTTTAAGCTTCAAATCCATGTGTAGAACATCTCCATTGGATAAAAATTGAGAGAGTTATAGATGATCAAAGTTGAGGGAAACTTGGGCAAAATGCAAGTCAGCTTGGGCAAGTTTCAGGTCACGCGCGTGTCATTTCTACAAACACCTGGTGTGCCAAATGTCCACTCATTTTTCTCATGGTTAAAGGCCTCAAATGAAAAACTTGTCAACATCAAAAATGTTCCTTGTAATGTCTTCTTCAAGTTTCATGTTGGACAAAATTTCATCTGATCAAGGTATGATGGAGAAATAGTGGCCTCAAGTTAGGGTGGTTATGCTGAAATTTTGTGCCATGCCAGCCTTGCCAACCGACCACCTGATGCGCCCATCATCCAGTCTTGTGTGCTTAAGTTTATAGTCATTTTGGAGCATGTTTGAAGTATCATATCAACTCCAATCTCAAACCAAACTTGTTGCATTATACTCCCTCTTTCCAATGAACCCAAAAACTCACCAAACTATTCATTGAGTAGAGAGAAAAACATCACCAAACCTCCCTATGTTTCACTGATACATTGATGGCTTTGCTGCATAACTTGGTTCAGACATCCATCAAACAATTCTTTCCCTTATTTGAGCACACCATGAACATCACATACACTGCTATAGCACGTGCCTTGCATGAAAATGGAAAGAGAAAACTTGCTGAGAAAGTTTTCTAATACACAACCATGCCATTCATTTCACTTTCACCTCACCATTATCCTCACCATAAGTGACCATGAGCTCTTCCACACTAAAACAAAACCTCTCCAACTCGTGTTACTAACTGTCATGACTCATTCTGTTAACTCAAACTCAGTTAACTAACTCAGTTAACTGTAGTTCTAACCATCAACCACCAGGGTCAAATCATAACCACGCCTATATAAACAATTCTAACAGATTTGGAAAGGGAGATTCTCATTGTTTCACTCTCACTCCAAAAGCACTCTCAACTTTCTCTCTGAATTTTCTCTCTACCTGCACGAATTCCTCGAGTTCTTCTTCAACCTTCACAATCAAGCAAGAAGACATCACTGAAGCATGGAATAGCACAGTTGTCTCCAATTTCAGATTCAGATTTCCTCTTATTCTCAAGATCAAATAGCATTTATTTTGCTCAAATTGAAGTTCTAGAAGTTCAAGAACAAGTTCTCACCTCTGGTTTTCTCAAAAAATCCAAAGATCTTCAAGTTTCAGGTTCCAAAAGTTCTCAAACTTTGCTTGCACGATTTGATGTTATTTTAACTGGTTGATGTGTTATTTGAGCTTATTAGAAGCTATATGAAACCGGTTAGTTGATAGAGCTCCTTAGGAGTTTAGAACTGAAACTTAGGGCAAATTTCTCTTCTTCGATTCTCTGTATCCATGCTTGATCTTTGAATTTTGTTGTTGGATTTGTGTTCCTCATGAGCTTAGCTTTCGTTTGGTATATGGCTTGTGAATTTCTGGAGAAAATGTGAGTTGCAGGTGGTGGCTGCTGGCCGGAGAAGATGACCGGAGGTCATCTCCGGCCGGTGACTTTAACTGTTAGGGTTTGTGTGCGTTTTAATCTCAGCCGTGTGTTTTTCATGATCGTACGCTCCAAAATGTGACAGCACATTAAAAATCACATGCCACTCACGTGCATTTTTCTGAATTTTATTTAAACCTTGTGTGGCCTGGTACATGGTAAGTGGCATGTGTCCTCACGTGCATGCGTTGATTTTGAGTACTTTGACTTTGGTTTGACTTGGACTTGATCTAATGGTTGTGAGTGAGTCAAGATTGTTGACTGAGGGTTCATGCTTGTTATTGTGTTATGCGCGCTTAATGGACCTATGCAGATTGATAATCACACCCCTCTGTTTGGAAGCCCAATGAATTTGTACTGTCCAATTGCTATGTTCATACCCCCTGCATTTTGCATTTATTTTTCATTTTTTATTTTTTTTGCTACCCGTTTCATAATTAATTTTTAAAAATACCAAAACATATTGAAAAATTCTACAAAAATTCATGTGTATTCTTAAAACATTTAGGAAATTTGTCATGATTTTATTTTCTGATTTTATGACCTTTTTGCCCCTGTTCCATAATTTTCTTTGAATTTCCACTTAGATGCATTCTAAGCATGATACATGAATTTGTTTAATTTTGTTCTTGCTCATTACCAACTATTTTGACATGATTCTTTTTTCATTGATTCACTAATACATTGAAGCATGTTAGATGATTTTTGTTTGATTTTTTAGGTCACTTTATCATATGTCTTGATGCCTATATTTGCTCCACTTTGCATGATGTTTCAATTTGACCTAATTGCTTTGTTTGAAGTCATTTTGCTCTGAATTTTTACATGCTATCTTGATGTATGATGCATTTTTGACCTAGGCATTCCAATGATATGCTGGCATAATTTTCATGAATCCATTTGGTCTTTGTTTGATGCATCACATTGGATGTATAATCCATGGCATGTCATTACAACTTTAGTGCATGTTTACATGAATTCTTTTGTGCACATTTGTATGAGCATTTGCATATGTTATGAGCCATTCATATGATATTATAGGTCTTTGATACACATTATAGGTCATCTTTACATGTTCATTTCAATTTGAACTTTGTGCATCATTAACATGTATTGTTTGCCCTTTCTTTTTGAACTTTCATTTCAATTCTTCTTATATTACTTCTTGAATGTCTTGAAGTTACCTCATAAATACTTTTGAGATGTTTATAAACCATTTTCCATTTAGTTTCAATTCTGGTTGTTGATTTACATGTTTCATTTATGCATGTCCTCTTCATTTCTTTCCATCTTTCATCTACCCTTTCTTCTTGTAACATGTTTAAATGCTAATGGATGATGTTTGTTGCCTATTCACTTGCACTTGTATGATGATGTTCATTTGTTGTCCATATGATGCCCATTCTGGTTGTGGTTCTAGGATTTGTTTTCTCATTTAATTCTTTTGAGTTTTATGATGCATTACATGTTCTTTTACTTCTTATACTTCTTATACATGTTTACTAACCATGTAGGGGCTTTGGTAAGTTTCAATTGAGTGTGGATAAGGAATCCACATTCAACTTCTATCCTTTCTCTTTTACAATTCCATTTTGTGTTTTGTTAAGCACTTATGTGCTTTCTTTTAATAACTCATCACTTTCCCTTTGTGAATTACAATTCATCTTCTACTTTAGAAGTGAATTGTTTAATTCATTCTTTCTTTAGACTTTAGGTTGAAACCTCACAAACTTTAGGATCACTCCCTTAACTAATCAATTAGGATTGAGTCTTAGTCCATATAGATTTTACCTTTACCTTCTCTTGAGTCTTTCATCTTCTCATCTCAAAGAAAATTCAAAACATATAATAAAGGTAGGCATTTATTGCATTTAGGCCTTTCATATAAAGAAAAGATTATAAGGGGTCTTCTCTTGTAATCTTAGAATGTGTAGCATATAGCCCATCTTGGGTCAATGTGTTAAACATTTGATCTTGTATGAGGGACTTAAATGCAATACTTGTTGAAGGTGCAAATAATAAAAAACACTTCTTCACTTCATAATCAACAAAACACTTAATAAACACAAGTATGCTAGTGTGTTTGAACCTTGATAATTGGAACTAAGTGTGAGGGTCTTCTTCACCCTTAGTGTGCTTTCTTACCCATTCCATCTTGGAATGTGAGAAGGTACACATTCCAATGACTAAGATCCAGATACACTGTCGTATGCAAACAAATCCAAAACACTTCCTTCTAAAAGACAAAAAACAAACAATAACGTCTTTCCTTCGGGAATTCTTTTCTCACCTCATTCACTCTCAACGCACGAGCGCGCTTCTACTCGTTCTCTTGCAAGATGGTAACGCACTCGGACCAGCGAGCCTGCAACACCTGAGCTAGAACGTAAGCCGTTCTCTAAAAAACAATCCATCCCTAGTGAGGGGAACTACGTCGCTCTGATTCTCATGTTCCCGATGAGATACGTAGGCAGTGGGGTAGGGCCCATGCGAGCACTTCTTTTATTTTCCCTACCTTTGTTTCTCGTTCCTTTTCCAGTTCTCTTTTCGTTCCTTTTCCAGTATTCTTTTCTATCACCCTTTGATCGAGACAAGCAAGCGTGGATCCCATCGGGTACGATGGACGCGAGGGGGTGCTAATACCTTCCTCTCGCGTAACCGACTCCCGAACCCATTTCTCTTGGTCGCAAGACCATGCTTTTCCTTTCTCTCAGGTTTACGCGGTGTTTCCCTTCCCTCTCTTGGGATAAATACACATTGCTGGCGACTCTGTTCGGTGCCACTTTCGCGTTTGTACTAGGATGAAAATCCCGGGAGCGACAGCTGGCGACTCTGCTGGGGACTACTCAGAATCTCTGGTTTCCTTAGCGAGTCAATCCTAGCGCTTGTTTGCTTTTCTTTCATTGGGTGTATTTTGTTTGCGGTATTTACTGTTGTATGGTATTATTATTTACCGTATTGTTGCTTTACTGTACTTTACTGTATTTATCGCATTTACTGCATTACATATCATTATTGTGCTGGACTGTGCTGTTGTTTTCTGTTTGGCGGGCGGGACGTTCTGAGAGATAAGCCCACTACCAAGGCTTGAGTACACACATAGGTATTAGAGTGGATAGTCGTGACGCTTGCGTGGTGGTGACCACGTATTGTTGTTCATGAGACCCACAACCAGACGAGGTTCTATTAGGAGCTTTCTGCTACTGCATGTTATGCAGGCCAGTGGTTATTCTCTTGAGGAACTGTCGACTCTGGTGACCATTCCCGAGGACTCAGTTGCGGCACTCCTCCCGAGTTGTGACAGTGGCAGACCACATTCCGTGGCAAACCCATTGCACATTCTCGATCCGAGGACCCAATGCTGAGAACTTGCTATAGGACATCCCTTTTTAAAAGAGAATCAGCGGAGGCACTCCTCGATTGGCGATAGTACTGTACCCTGAGGGGTGAATGTATTATTGCTTCTCGACCTCAGTGCCAGAAGCTGAGGACCTTTTTGTTTTGGAGAATCAGTTGAGGCCTCCTCGATTGATGATGATGCCAAACCAGAAATGGTGAACGTATCATCATTTCTCGACCTGAGAGCCCGGGATATTGAACATCCTAGTACCCATATGTGAGAAGGGCGGGTTGTTTACAGGTTTGCAGGTAACCATGACCTCCTACATACCCGGTTTTCTATCATCATTGCACAAAAAGGAAGTTTCATCCTATTGTATTCAGATGGTTCTTATCTATGGTTCTATATTAGTCTCAGAGCTACACTGACACCGTTCACAGTTCAGCACAGACACCTGATTACCTGATCACATTGCCCTTTGCATTGCATTATCATATCCTAACATACATGTTTATTCATTTCCAGGTGCATATATTACCCTTGATTCCAGTCATCAGGTCCCTGCAAAGATGAACACTAAAGAGAGGAAGAATATCATCAGCTATAAGTTCCTTACGCCTACTTTAGGCCCTATTGTTATGCTGAAGGGAATGGCGAGCCCTGCAGTACGAGAAGCTTTTGAACAGAAATATGGGTGGATTTTATCTATGGTCCGTAATGTCAGTGATTATGAAGCCAGAGGTCTCCATACGTTGATGCAGTTCTATGATCCGCCTCTGAGATGTTTTGTATTTCCAGACTATGTGTTGGTTCCTACCCTGGAGGAGTATTCCAACATGTTGGGGATTGCTATCAAGGAGGAGCCCCCTTTCTTTGGATCAGTGGGGGATCTTGACTTTGGGAAGTTGGCTGGTGCTCTTTATTTGAGCAAATCAGAGTTAAGTGACAATGTCTCCAACAAAGGAAAGATTCGTGGTTACAAGCTGGAATATCTGATTAAGAAGGCCCAGGAAGCAGCTAAAGGCGAGAATTGGCTTGTTTTTAATGCTCTGTTAGCCCTTTGTATATACGGCATAGTGTTGTTTCCCAACGAGCCGGATTTTATTGAAACGGACGCTATACGAATATTCATGATGAAGAACCCGGTGCCAACGCTACTGGGAGATCTTCACTACTCATTGTACAACCGAAACGAAAAGAAAAGAGGAGGGATAATTCGTTGTTGTGCACCCTTGTTCTATAAGTGGTTTGCGGGCCGTTTACCACAATCAGGGGCTTTTGTGGATTCCAAAGATTCTCTAGAGTGGAAACAGCGTTTAATGGGATTGGTGGCCAAGGACATCGTATGGGTAGATCATGGGCTGATTGGTAAGAATATTATCCACAGCTGTGGTAAGTTCCCTAACGTTCCACTGATAGGAAGACTGGGTGGGATTAACTACAATCCTTCTTTGGCCATTCGGCAATTTGGATATGCCCTGACAGGTCCGCCTATCAAGAGAGATGTGGAGGAGTCCCTCTATTTTCATACATCAGATGGTTGGGAAGCAGCACAGAAAGCTTCTGAAAGCTGGGGTAGCATACTGAAAAAGGGGAAAGTTACTCTAGGAAAGCCTAACAACCGGGTTTATCCAGCATATGAAGAGTGGGTGAAGAAAAGAGTTGAAGATTTTCTCTTGCCTTTTGGTAAGGCACCCCTTTTGTATCCGGAGAATGAGAAAGCAAGCACTGCTACTGTGGAAGAAGTTGACAAGTTGCAAGCCTTGGTGAAAAAGCTCCAAGGAGAGAATTCCGAGTTGAGTAGCCGTCTTCAGAATGCTCTACATGCCAACAAAGAGCTGGAGCGGAAAGCCCAAGATGCTGAACAAATCCTAACTGCAAAAGAAAAAGACTTTGCTGGAAGAGCCCAACATTTCCGGAAGATTAGTAAAGGTGCTGATGATGCTACTCAAGCCCACAAGCAAACCAAACAGGCGTTAGCACAGACCAAAGAAAAGTTAACAAAGTTTCAGCACGCTTGGGACGAAGTTAGGATAGAGAATGCCGAATTACAGGAACAGTTGCAGATTAAGGACGAAGAGCTTGAAAAGGCGCATGAGCAGAGGAGAAAGTATCGGGAAAGCCTCGGTAAGAGTCAGGAACAGCTAGAAGAAGCTAGAGGTGAGCTGAGGAATACCAAGAAAGAGCTTGAAGAAGTCATGATAGAAAGGGAGATACTCAAGACGCAAGCCGGCATAAAGAGACACAAAGGAGTGTGTGATGACGAGGCTCTGATGCTGCACATGGGTTCTTTAACTGAAGCTCTTGAGAAAAGGGATGTCTTGATCAAAGAAATGATTGAAAAGCCGAATCACCAGCGTACCCGTATACTTCTTGAGGAGATCAAATACTCAAGTGATAAGCTGAAGGGTGTGGAATTGTCAGACTGATGTTCTTTTCCTTATATTTTGTTATTAATGGTTACCATCAGGCTTGTTGATGGATCCATTTTTCCTTGTATTGCATTTGCGGATGAGCCTTTCTTAAATGTACTTGAATACTTTGTTGAATGAGTATGAGCAGTTTTATTCAGAATTATTCCTTATCAGATAGCTGCACACAAGCACATGACCACGACACGTCTCTTTATATCACAATTTCTGGTCTTCAGATTTCTGTGGTGGGATTGGAATCAGGGTATAAAGCACCTCGGAAATGACAAACATGGCATTGCATGGCATTGCATATCATTTTGCATTTTTTGTTACTTGCTTTTCAGGTACTCGTTGCGGGGTCTCTAACCTTTATTTGGTTTCAGGCAGTATAGCGGAGAGTCATATTCACCGATATTCGACGCGAAGGAATCAAGTAAGAATCATGGATCAAGTGCAAAGTGATTTGGCGGAAATGAGGGCGCGTATGGACCAGTTCATGACCCTCATGACTGGCATGGCGCAAAATCAGGAGAGACTGAGGCTTCTGGTAGAGCGTCCCGACAATGGGCCCGAAGGTGATCATCATGACAATTCACAGGGACATGGCATTCCTCCCCCCGGTGGCAACCCTCCTCCTGGTGGTAACAATCGGGGTAATGGAAATGGTAGGCAGGCTGGTGTTACTCTTGAAGATACTCTGGAAGACCAATTTACTCTGCTGGATGCTGATGTGGGTAATCAAGGGGATCGAAGGTATGATGAGTTAGCAGAGAAGATCAGGGCCATAGAATGCAAGAACTCTATGGGTATTGATGTTACCAGCTTGGGGCTGGTCTCAGGAGTCAGAATTCCCCCTAAGTTCAAACCTCCCACTTTTGATAAGTATCACGGCAATGCGTGTCCCCAAACGCATCTTCAAGCTTACTTTGGGAAGATTTCAGCCCATACGGATGACGAGAAGCTATGGATGCACTATTTTCAGGACAGTCTGGCGGGGGCGTCTTTGACCTGGTACATGAAGTTGAGTAGAGCTGCTGTGAAGAATTGGAAGGATCTGGCAGAAGCGTTCCTGAAGCAATACCAATATAATATTGACATGGCGCCCAACCGCACCCAATTGCAGGGATTGTCACAAAATGCCAAGGAGAGTTTCAAAGAATATGCACAGAGGTGGAGGGAAATGGCTGCCCAGGTTCAACCTCCCTTGTCAGACAGAGAAATGGCAGATATGTTCATGGGCACCTTGCAAGGGGCCTATCTGGATAGATTAGCTGCTTGTCCGTCGACTGGATTTGCTGATATTGTGATTGCGGGAGAAAGAATAGAAAGTCTGTTAAAGCTTGGAAAGATCCAGGATGTGAGTGGGGCTGGCTCTTCGGGGACGAAGAAACCGTTCGCTAGTAACCAGAAAAGAAGAGAAGGTGATACGAATGCTGTGTTTAGAGGACGAGGCAGAGGGCGTTCTCGAGCTTATTATCAGGTAGATGCTGTGACAATCCCCACACCGTCTGTTCAGAAACAACAACCCCAACAACAAGTTCAACAGCAACAACCTTTTTTCCAGCAAAGGTCTAGACAGAGGGATCGTAAGATGGATCCTCTCCCTATGACTTATGCCGCGCTGTTGCCCCGGCTACTCGAGTTAAAGTTGGTAGAACTCCGTACTATGAAAGCTCCGGTTGCTGGAAACCTGCCACCTAACTTCGATGCTAATGCTCGTTGTGAGTTCCACTCAGGTGCTCAGGGGCACTCCATTGAAAAATGCTGGGCTTTCCATCATAAAGTACAAGATTTGATTGATGCTAAAGCCATCAATTTCTCTCCCGCTCCTAATATTACTCAGCATCCCATGCCTGATCATAGTGCAGCAAATGTGTACGCTATTGAAGATGGGAGGAGATTGAATTTGGTGTTAGACGTTCATCAAGTGAAAACTTCTTTGTTGGTTGTAAAAGATCGTTTATTGAAGGGACAGGTGTTCCCGGGCTGTAATCAAGATTGCTCTGAGTGTATGAATCAGGAGAACGGCTGTGATAAGTTGAAGATGGGTTTACAGAATCTGATCGATGAAGGATGTCTACAGTTCGACAGAGTCGTGAAAGACACTGATGAGATATCAACCGTGACCATCTATTACACTCCCGCTGAGATTCAAATGCCGGTCAATGCAGTTCCTGTGGCTAGTGTTGCGCCAGAAGGGCCCGGTCCTGTCACTATCACGGTGCCAGGACCAATTCCGTTCACATCTACGAAAGCTATCCCATGGCACTATGGGGCAGATGTATATTACGAAGGTAAAAAGCAGGAAGTTGAGCCGTCAGTCAGCCCAAATATTGATAATGTAGGGGGTGTAGGGGGCTTTACAAGGAGTGGAAGGTTGTTCGCTCCCCAAACCTTGAGAAGTGATAAGGAGGTAGAAGCTGCAGCAAAGGCTAAGGGTAAACAGGTGGTTGAAAGTGCGCCTACACCTGAAGCAGAGACAAAGATTATTTTTGATAAGGAAATGGAAGAATTTATGAAGATAATCAAGAAAAGCGATTATAAGATTGTGGACCAACTGAATCAGACCCCTTCAAAGATTTCAATCTTGTCACTATTGATGTGCTCTGATGCGCACCGGCAGGCGTTGTTGAAAGTGTTAAAGAGTGCATACGTGCCACAAGAAATTACTGTTAATCAGCTCGAGGGCGTAATCTCCAATGTTAATGTCAGCCATGGCTTGGGCTTTACAAGTAGAGATTTGACTGTTGAAGGAAGAAACCATAATAAGGCTTTGCATATCACGATGGAGTGTAAGGGCGCAGTGTTATCTCATGTACTGGTAGACACTGGTTCATCACTCAATGTCTTGCCCAAGAAGGCATTAATGAAACTGGAAGTTGATGGTTTGATCTTAAGGCCTAGTGAGTTGGTGGTCAGAGCATTCGATGGAACTAGACGATCTGTGTTTGGTGAGGTGGAATTGCCCGTACAAATTGGAGCACAGGTATTCAAATCCACGTTCCATGTAATGGACATACAACCTGCATATAGTTGCCTATTGGGGCGCCCTTGGATTCACGGAGCCGGGGCTGTTACTTCTACTCTACATCAAAAGCTGAAGTATGAGTTTGAAGGGCAGGTTGTGACAGTGTGTGGGGAGGAAGACATCTTTGTGAGTCACTTGTCCACATTCAAGTACATTGAAATGGATGGGGAAATTCATGAGATGCTGTGCCAATCATTTGAAGCAGTCAATATTGACGATGCACCTGAGTCTTCTTCTGTACCAGTCGGGGCTGGTACCTCCATTTCATCTTACAAACAAGCTGTCGAAGTCGTCAGGGCAGGCAACGCCCAAGGTTGGGGCAGGTTGATAGAGACCCCAATGAAGGAAGACAAATTTGGTATTGGTTATCATCCCTCTACAACTTCAGATGCGGGGAGCAGGGGACCCATTACTTTCAATAGTGGGGGAATTATCTACATGGACCAGTCTTGTGCAGCCACGGAGGATAGTGTTGACAGTGATTGTGACCTGGACAACTGGGTACGCCCTCATGTTCCGGGACAACAAGTGCAAAACTGGTTCGTTGAAGAAGTCATCCGGGTTACTCTTCAGACAGAGTAATTTTTCTTTGTTTTTTCTAACCATAATGCATGACAAAATCTTGCGCTCTGCCCAAGGCGTATAGATTCATTTGTAGGGCCACCATGGTTGCATTTGCAATGTTTAATCATTAATAAAGGACGTTTTGCAATCAAATTTTGTTCTCTGTCTTTCAGTTTTTATTTTTGCACAAAAAAAAAATATAAAATGGCAATGTTTCATTTTCTTTTGTTTTGCTTAAAAATAAATTCTAAAATAAGGCATGAACCCGTTCATGCAGACTTGATCCTCCGGATACCACTGATAACGATTTTGATATGGCCATGTATGACTTTGACAATCCGATTTATCAAGCCGAAGAAGGGGATGGGAAAGATTGTGAACTTTCTGAAGAACTGGCCAGATTGTTGAAACAAGAGGAAAGGGTCATCCAGCCTCATCAGGAGACTGTAGAAATCATCAATATTGGTACCAAGGACGCCAAGAAAGAGATCAGGATTGGTGCCAGCTTGCAAGCAGATGTAAAGCAAACTTTGACGGAAATGTTGCGCGAGTATGTTGACATCTTCGCCTGGTCGTATCAAGACATGCCGGGGTTGGATACGGATATTGTCGTGCACAGGCTACCATTGAGAGAAGAATGTCCGCCAGTCAAGCAGAAACTTCGTCGGACTCACCCCGACATGGCTTTAAAGATTAAGGAGGAAGTCCAGAAGCAGTGGGATGCTGGTTTTCTTGCTGTGACAAAGTATCCTCCATGGGTAGCCAACATCGTGCCAGTACCGAAGAAAGATGGAAAGGTGAGAATGTGTGTGGATTATCGAGATCTTAATAAAGCTAGCCCGAAAGATGATTTTCCACTACCTCATATTGATGTGCTGGTCGATAATACAGCTCAGTTTTCAGTGTTCTCATTTATGGACGGTTTCTCCGGGTACAACCAGATCAAGATGGCACCTGAAGACATGGAGAAGACCACGTTCATTACTCCGTGGGGTACATATTGTTATAAAGTAATGCCTTTTGGGTTGAAAAACGCAGGGGCAACGTACCAGCGGGCGATGGTGACATTGTTTCATGACTTGATTCATAAGGAGATCGAATGTTATGTAGATGATATGATTGCCAAGTCGAGAACAGAAGAGGAACATCTGGTTAATCTGAAAAAGTTGTTTGAAAGGTTGAGAAAGTTCCGTCTGAGATTAAATCCAAACAAGTGCACGTTTGGGGTGCGTTCTGGAAAGTTACTGGGCTTCATTGTGAGCGAAAGAGGAATCGAGGTTGATCCTGCCAAGGTGAAAGCAATACAAGAAATGCCTGAACCGAGAACCGAAAAAGAGGTTCGTGGTTTCTTGGGTAGATTGAACTACATTGCAAGGTTCATATCTCACCTAACAGCCACGTGTGAACCAATATTTAAATTGTTAAGGAAAGATCAAACGGTCAGGTGGAATGACGATTGCCAATTGGCATTCGATAAGATAAAAGAATACTTGCAGGAACCTCCGATTCTAATGCCTCCAGTTGAGGGGAGACCGCTGATAATGTATCTGACAGTGCTTGAAGGTTCCATGGGTTGTGTTCTCGGTCAACATGACGAGACAGGTAGGAAGGAGCATGCTATTTACTACCTGAGCAAAAAGTTCAATGATTGTGAGTCCCGATACTCAATGCTTGAAAAGACATGCTGTGCACTTGCATGGGCCGCTAAGCGATTGAGGCAATATATGGTTAGGCACACAACCTTGTTGATTTCAAAAATGGATCCTATCAAGTACATTTTCGAGAAACCGGCATTGACAGGCAGAGTTGCACGGTGGCAAATGGTCTTGACAGAGTATGACATTCATTACACTTCACAAAAGGCCATCAAAGGAAGTATCTTGTCCGACTATCTTGCGCAACAGCCGATTGATGATTACCAACCCATGAAGTTTGACTTCCCTGATGAAGACATCATGTTTCTCAAAGCTAAAGACTGCGAGGAACCACTTCCGGAGGAGGGGCCAGACCCTGAATCCAAATGGAGTCTGATGTTTGATGGGGCTGTCAATATGAATGGGTGCGGAGTTGGAGCAGTTCTTATCACGCCGGAAGGTGTTCATATGCCTTTCACTGCCCGAATAACTTTCGGATGCACCAACAATGAAGCAGAGTACGAAGCTTGTATAATGGGGATCGAGGAGGCGATTAATCTACGGATTAAGACCCTTGATATATTCGGTGATTCAGCTTTGGTAATCAATCAAGTGAAAGGGAGTTGGTACACGCACCAAGCAAATCTAATGCCGTATAGAGATTATACGAGGAGATTGCTGACATTTTTCACAACAGTGAAACTGTACCATATTCCTCGAGATGAGAATAGGTTCGCTGATGCCTTGGCCACTTTGTCTTCCATGATCAAAGTGCAAGGATGGAACCATGTACCTAAGATTGAGGTATCCCGCCTTGACAGACCAGCATTTGTGTTTGCGGTCGATGCAACGTCTGATGACAAGCCATGGTTTCATGACATTAAGTGTTTCTTGAAAAGTCAAGAGTACCCGTCAGGGGCATCGTCCAAAGACAGGAAGACGTTGAGAAGGTTAGCTGGTAGTTTCTTCTTGAACAAAGATGGCGTGCTGTATAAAAGAAATTTTGACACGGTCCTGCTTAGATGTGTGGATAGACATGAAGCAGACTTGTTGATGATTGAAGTGCACGAAGGCTCTTTCGGTACTCATGCCGGAGGGCAGGCAATGGCTAAAAAGTTGTTAAGGTCGGGATATTATTGGTTGACTATGGAGTCAGATTGTTGCAAATATGCCCGCAAATGCCATAAATGCCAGATCTATGCAGACAAGGTGCATGTGCCTCCAAATCCGTTGAGTATCATGTCGTCGCCTTGGCCGTTTGCCATGTGGGGCATTGATATGATCGGAAAGATTGAGCCTACAGCTTCCAATGGTCATCGTTTCATCTTGGTGGCAATTGATTACTTCACCAA
Organism: Lathyrus tuberosus; assembly: GCA_022829125.1. NCBI lineage: Eukaryota > Viridiplantae > Streptophyta > Magnoliopsida > Fabales > Fabaceae > Lathyrus > Lathyrus tuberosus. The sequence goes on from JALAZF010000018.1 coordinate 697,810, forward strand.
ATGGGTTGAAGCCGCATCCTATGCCAATGTTACAAAACAAGTGGTCGCTCGTTTCTTAAAACGGGATATCATTTGCCGATATGGAGTTCCCGAAAGAATCATTACTGATAATGGTTCTAATTTGAACAATAAGATGATGGCTGAGTTATGCCGGGACTTCAAAATCGAACACCACAATTCTTCTCCGTACCGCCCAAAGATGAATGGCGCGGTCGAAGCGGCCAACAAAAATATCAAGAAGATTGTGCAGAAGATGGTTGTCACGTACAAAGATTGGCATGAGATGTTACCATTTGCTTTGCATGGGTATCGAACGTCGGTACGCACGTCCACTGGGGCAACCCCATTCTCGCTTGTATATGGTATGGAGGCAGTGCTACCGGTTGAAGTAGAGATTCCGTCCCTCAGAGTTATGATGGATGTTAAGCTAGATAAAGCTGAATGGGTACGAGCCAGATTTGATCAGCTGAGCCTTATTGAGGAAAAGCGATTGGCGGCTGTATGTCATGGGCAACTATATCAGCGCAGAATGAAGCAGACATTTGACCAGAAGGTGCGTCCTCGGGTTTATAAAGTCGGAGATGTGGTACTCAAAAGGATCCTTCCTCCCAATACAGATCACAGGGGCAAATGGACTCCTAACTATGAAGGTCCATTCGTGGTTAAAAAGGTCTTTTCGGGCGGAGCTTTATTGCTTACAACCATGGATGGCGAAGACTTTTCATCCCCTGTCAACTCGGACGTAGTCAAAAAATACTTCGCATGAATAGACCCGCTGGATAATAAAAATAAAAAAAATCCAGGCAAAAAAGGGCGTCCCGGCGAACCAAAAACAGAATAAGGTTCGGGCAAAAATTAGGGATATAATTGAAAAAAATTGTACACCCGGTAAGTTGAAAACCCGAAAGGGCAACTTAGGCAAAAAAGGGTATCCTGGTGGATCGAAAACCTGAAAGGGCGGTCCACACAAAAGAGGGATTTAAGCGAATGACTACAGTCTGAGTTATCTGTACCCATTACCGTTTGAACAACTGACGTTCTGAAGAATAGGAATCGGTCTGATCATTCCTCAGAAGGCAAGGTCGAGGAGTTTTGAAGACATACTGGTCATAACAGAATGGAAACTCAGTGGAATTCCGTTTTCACATTGCCATTAGGATAGTTTCTTTTCTCAATTTTCAGCGATCACCTCTTTCCAGGGATTGCTTCCGGATGTAATTGCCTATTCTGGGCTCTCAGTCAATAAATTGAATTTCAATAAAAAGTTTTCTATTTTTGTTTTATTGCTTTGTTTGCAAAAACGTCCTAATTTTTGATAAAACATTGCATTTGAAAACATGGCAGCCTTGCAATAACATGCGCAGAAAAAATATTTGAAATTACTTCGAATGTTGAATACTCCCGGATGGTGGATTCTAGCCACGCAATATTCGGAGCATGTGGGCATATTCTTTTGTTGCAGGTAGCAGGTGCAGATGATTTTAAGCACAAGACCAGCAATAAATCACCCCACGCAAAAGACTGGGGCAATTATGGGTAAGGAGATCGGCGTTCATCGTTCGGTCGACAGTCGGTCACGACGATTCGATATCAACGAATTGAGCTCAACTGGGTATCGTGGTATCTTATTAAGTCGATTCTCTTATTCAGTCCTTCCAACAGCTACAAGCTTTTCTGTGTCGATAACGGTCACAGGTTCCCCAAAAGAGTGGTCTCGTCGACACCGAAACTGATGGTCATTATCCCCAGCGAAGTCGCAGGAGTTTGAAGAGGCTAAATCTTCTGTAAAATCCTCTTATGACATCTTCTTCGGGGACAAATTGTTGGTTTGTCCAAGCATGGGGCACGTTTGTTTCCCCATCATGAAGTGTTGATCATCCCCAGTAGAGTTTGAGGACAGTTGGTCTTCTGTAAAATCCTCTCGAAAGGCATTCCCCAACATGAGACGCTTTAAAGCAGTTTTCTCCAGCAGAGTTTGTTATAAACTCGTCATCCCCAACGGAATTGTCCAAAGGGAAAGCTCGCCTAACATGGGGCATTGTGGTACTCATCCTAAGCTTGACAGTCATATTCTTCAGCAGACTACTGTGGATTTGCTTTGGGTTTCCCCAACAGATCTCTAAGGACTCTTTCTAGCAAGTTGCAGTAGAATGTTCTAACCAGGATTTGCATATCCCTGGCAGAGTAGCCCTGATACCCAGCAAGATCGTATCTCTGGTCATGGTATCCTCACAGAGGTCAGCATCGAATCTTGTCAGCAACTTCCAGCTGAGTTGTTGTTCTCTCCGCAGAGGTTTATCAGATCGACAGAATCTATTCCTCAACAAGGATGGTACAGCCTTTCCCCAGCCGGGTCAGAAGGTTGATAATCCCTATAAAGGATCTTGGGTTGAATAAATCCCCAAGCAGAGTTTTAATGGCTCATTTCCCCAGCAGGACGTCATTTAAAAATTCTCATCCCCAGCGGAATCGCTGTGACCAGAATTCGTTCCCCCAAACAGATGGAATAATTCCTGGCAGAGTCGTCATTCCCTCATATCTTAAAGTCCAATTTATTTTTGGCAAGCTTGACAATTCGAAGCAGACGGATTGTTCATCCATTCGCCAGCAGAGATATTATCCTTTTAGGAGTCTCCGAGATTAAATCATTGATTGTGGTTCCTCAGCAGAGTCGGCAGAGATGTCTGGCGCAGAGGCAGAGAGTAATTCGATTTTAAAATTCTAAAAGTCCAACAGTGGATTGGCAAAAGTCCGTCTTCGGGTGGCAAAAGTCCAACAGTGGATTGGCAAAAGTCCGTCTTCGGGTGGCAAAAGTCCAACAGTGGATTGGCAAAAGTCCATCTTCGGGTGGCAAAGCAGCTAAAAGTCCAACAGTGGATTGGCAAAAGTCCGTCTTCGGGTGGCAAAAGTCCAACAGTGGATTGGCAAAAGTCCGTCTTCGGGTGGCAAAAGTCCAACAGTGGATTGGCAAAAGTCCGTCTTCGGGTGGCAAAAGTCCAACAGTGGATTGGCAAAAGTCCATCTTCGGGTGGCAAAGCAGCTAAAAGTCCAACAGTGGATTGGCAAAAGTCCGTCTTCGGGTGGCAAAAGTCCAACAGTGGATTGGCAAAAGTCCGTCTTCGGGTGGCAAAAGTCCAACAGTGGATTGGCAAAAGTCCGTCTTCGGGTGGCAAAAGTCCAACAGTGGATTGGCAAAAGTCCGTCTTCGGGTGGCAAAAGTCCAACAGTGGATTGGCAAAAGTCCGTCTTCGGGTGGCAAAAGTCCAACAGTGGATTGGCAGAAGTCCATCTTCGGGTGGCACGAAGCTGCAAAGTCCACCAGTAGCGTGGCAGGCCAGTAGTCGTCTGGAATTGCATAAAAGACATTATCAAAGTCCACCAGTAGTGTGGCAGGCCAGTAGTCGTCTGGAATTGCATAAAAGACATTATCAAAGTCCACCAGTAGTGTGGCAGGCCAGTAGTCGTCTGGAATTGCATAAAAGACATTATCAAAGTCCACCAGTAGCGTGGCAGGCCAGTAGTCGTCTGGAATTGCATAAAAGACATTATCAAAGTCCACCAGTAGTGTGGCAGGCCAGTAGTCGTCTGGAATTGCATAAAAGACAGTATTAAAGTCCACCATCAGCGTGGCAAGCCAGTAGTCGTCTGGCATCGTTCAAAAGACAGATCTCTCCGACGTTTCATCGAGGATTCAATCCAGCAGTCTCGTTGGGTTTATATCCCTTTTCTTCTTCACCCAGAGCAAATTTTTGGTTACTTTTGGTATTCAATCACTATATACCTTGAAAGTCCGAAAGCATTTGCTTTCAGGCATTCAGGTCTACAGCGCTTGAATAGGGGCAGCTGTAATACCCCAAAATTTGCTCTCCCTTTTTGTCATCATAGCATGGCATTATCATTTATCATATCATATCCACCTCATTAACATTACATTGCATTTAACATAGAAAAATGAAGCATGGCATCCTTCTTACCATCAGGGCATGTGATCAGGTGGAAGGTGGATAATCAAGGAATCATTCAAAGCACAAAAAGGTCAATCAAGTTGGCTCTAGGCAAGCCAAGAGGTCTCTCATGTCTCATACTATCTCAATTGATCTTCCAAAACCTCAAGGAAGTGAGATTCAATGGGAGATTGAAGCATTACATCTTTCACTATGCAAGAGATTCAAAAACTGAAGGAAAACCCTCAAAAGAGATAGCTCATTGATCCAAAATCATCCTCAAATGGTATATCTCATCATCCTTTAAGAGGATACACAACATACTCTGAGGAATTTGAAATTGGAGACTGCACTTTTACCTCCTAACCAGAGGGGGCCAAAATTAGGGTTTCCATTTAAATCAGGGAATTTTTGCTTTTTTTGGGCAAGACTTGATGTCATGGTTTCCTATATGTCCCTAGGTATATGGATGTGGAAGATTGCATCTCAATTGGTTTTAGAAGTGATTCAATTGGAAGAAAGATAAAAAATCAAGGAATTTGGGGCCAAGTCAAATAATCAGAGGAAAAAGTCAACCCTTGACTTTTTAAGGCCAAATTCATGAAATTCATGTTACATATGTCCAATGTACAAAATTTGATCAAGAAACTCCAAAGGAATCATGAAAAAATCAAGATGTGGAAAGTTGCCATTTTTGGATGAAGAAGGGTTACTAAAAATAGCAAGTTTTGGCCATTTTGCATCAGAGTTTGAACCAAGGCCATTCAAATTTGGAGCACCAAATGAAAAATCCACTCTGCCTCAATGAAAGATCTGGTTTTAAGCTTCAAATCCATGTGTAGAACATCTCCATTGGATAAAAATTGAGAGAGTTATAGATGATCAAAGTTGAGGGAAACTTGGGCAAAATGCAAGTCAGCTTGGGCAAGTTTCAGGTCACGCGCGTGTCATTTCTACAAACACCTGGTGTGCCAAATGTCCACTCATTTTTCTCATGGTTAAAGGCCTCAAATGAAAAACTTGTCAACATCAAAAATGTTCCTTGTAATGTCTTCTTCAAGTTTCATGTTGGACAAAATTTCATCTGATCAAGGTATGATGGAGAAATAGTGGCCTCAAGTTAGGGTGGTTATGCTGAAATTTTGTGCCATGCCAGCCTTGCCAACCGACCACCTGATGCGCCCATCATCCAGTCTTGTGTGCTTAAGTTTATAGTCATTTTGGAGCATGTTTGAAGTATCATATCAACTCCAATCTCAAACCAAACTTGTTGCATTATACTCCCTCTTTCCAATGAACCCAAAAACTCACCAAACTATTCATTGAGTAGAGAGAAAAACATCACCAAACCTCCCTATGTTTCACTGATACATTGATGGCTTTGCTGCATAACTTGGTTCAGACATCCATCAAACAATTCTTTCCCTTATTTGAGCACACCATGAACATCACATACACTGCTATAGCACGTGCCTTGCATGAAAATGGAAAGAGAAAACTTGCTGAGAAAGTTTTCTAATACACAACCATGCCATTCATTTCACTTTCACCTCACCATTATCCTCACCATAAGTGACCATGAGCTCTTCCACACTAAAACAAAACCTCTCCAACTCGTGTTACTAACTGTCATGACTCATTCTGTTAACTCAAACTCAGTTAACTAACTCAGTTAACTGTAGTTCTAACCATCAACCACCAGGGTCAAATCATAACCACGCCTATATAAACAATTCTAACAGATTTGGAAAGGGAGATTCTCATTGTTTCACTCTCACTCCAAAAGCACTCTCAACTTTCTCTCTGAATTTTCTCTCTACCTGCACGAATTCCTCGAGTTCTTCTTCAACCTTCACAATCAAGCAAGAAGACATCACTGAAGCATGGAATAGCACAGTTGTCTCCAATTTCAGATTCAGATTTCCTCTTATTCTCAAGATCAAATAGCATTTATTTTGCTCAAATTGAAGTTCTAGAAGTTCAAGAACAAGTTCTCACCTCTGGTTTTCTCAAAAAATCCAAAGATCTTCAAGTTTCAGGTTCCAAAAGTTCTCAAACTTTGCTTGCACGATTTGATGTTATTTTAACTGGTTGATGTGTTATTTGAGCTTATTAGAAGCTATATGAAACCGGTTAGTTGATAGAGCTCCTTAGGAGTTTAGAACTGAAACTTAGGGCAAATTTCTCTTCTTCGATTCTCTGTATCCATGCTTGATCTTTGAATTTTGTTGTTGGATTTGTGTTCCTCATGAGCTTAGCTTTCGTTTGGTATATGGCTTGTGAATTTCTGGAGAAAATGTGAGTTGCAGGTGGTGGCTGCTGGCCGGAGAAGATGACCGGAGGTCATCTCCGGCCGGTGACTTTAACTGTTAGGGTTTGTGTGCGTTTTAATCTCAGCCGTGTGTTTTTCATGATCGTACGCTCCAAAATGTGACAGCACATTAAAAATCACATGCCACTCACGTGCATTTTTCTGAATTTTATTTAAACCTTGTGTGGCCTGGTACATGGTAAGTGGCATGTGTCCTCACGTGCATGCGTTGATTTTGAGTACTTTGACTTTGGTTTGACTTGGACTTGATCTAATGGTTGTGAGTGAGTCAAGATTGTTGACTGAGGGTTCATGCTTGTTATTGTGTTATGCGCGCTTAATGGACCTATGCAGATTGATAATCACACCCCTCTGTTTGGAAGCCCAATGAATTTGTACTGTCCAATTGCTATGTTCATACCCCCTGCATTTTGCATTTATTTTTCATTTTTTATTTTTTTTGCTACCCGTTTCATAATTAATTTTTAAAAATACCAAAACATATTGAAAAATTCTACAAAAATTCATGTGTATTCTTAAAACATTTAGGAAATTTGTCATGATTTTATTTTCTGATTTTATGACCTTTTTGCCCCTGTTCCATAATTTTCTTTGAATTTCCACTTAGATGCATTCTAAGCATGATACATGAATTTGTTTAATTTTGTTCTTGCTCATTACCAACTATTTTGACATGATTCTTTTTGCATTGATTCACTAATACATTGAAGCATGTTAGATGATTTTTGTTTGATTTTTTAGGTCACTTTATCATATGTCTTGATGCCTATATTTGCTCCACTTTGCATGATGTTTCAATTTGACCTAATTGCTTTGTTTGAAGTCATTTTGCTCTGAATTTTTACATGCTATCTTGATGTATGATGCATTTCTGACCTAGGCATTCCAATGATATGCTGGCATAATTTTCATGAATCCATTTGGTCTTTGTTTGATGCATCACATTGGATGTATAATCCATGGCATGTCATTACAACTTTAGTGCATGTTTACATGAATTCTTTTGTGCACATTTGTATGAGCATTTGCATATGTTATGAGCCATTCATATGATATTATAGGTCTTTGATACACATTATAGGTCATCTTTACATGTTCATTTCAATTTGAACTTTGTGCATCATTAACATGTATTGTTTGCCCTTTCTTTTTGAACTTTCATTTCAATTCTTCTTATATTACTTCTTGAATGTCTTGAAGTTACCTCATAAATACTTTTGAGATGTTTATAAACCATTTTCCATTTAGTTTCAATTCTGGTTGTTGATTTACATGTTTCATTTATGCATGTCCTCTTCATTTCTTTCCATCTTTCATCTACCCTTTCTTCTTGTAACATGTTTAAATGCTAATGGATGATGTTTGTTGCCTATTCACTTGCACTTGTATGATGATGTTCATTTGTTGTCCATATGATGCCCATTCTGGTTGTGGTTCTAGGATTTGTTTTCTCATTTAATTCTTTTGAGTTTTATGATGCATTACATGTTCTTTTACTTCTTATACTTCTTATACATGTTTACTAACCATGTAGGGGCTTTGGTAAGTTTCAATTGAGTGTGGATAAGGAATCCACATTCAACTTCTATCCTTTCTCTTTTACAATTCCATTTTGTGTTTTGTTAAGCACTTATGTGCTTTCTTTTAATAACTCATCACTTTCCCTTTGTGAATTACAATTCATCTTCTACTTTAGAAGTGAATTGTTTAATTCATTCTTTCTTTAGACTTTAGGTTGAAACCTCACAAACTTTAGGATCACTCCCTTAACTAATCAATTAGGATTGAGTCTTAGTCCATATAGATTTTACCTTTACCTTCTCTTGAGTCTTTCATCTTCTCATCTCAAAGAAAATTCAAAACATATAATAAAGGTAGGCATTTATTGCATTTAGGCCTTTCATATAAAGAAAAGATTATAAGGGGTCTTCTCTTGTAATCTTAGAATGTGTAGCATATAGCCCATCTTGGGTCAATGTGTTAAACATTTGATCTTGTATGAGGGACTTAAATGCAATACTTGTTGAAGGTGCAAATAATAAAAAACACTTCTTCACTTCATAATCAACAAAACACTTAATAAACACAAGTATGCTAGTGTGTTTGAACCTTGATAATTGGAACTAAGTGTGAGGGTCTTCTTCACCCTTAGTGTGCTTTCTTACCCATTCCATCTTGGAATGTGAGAAGGTACACATTCCAATGACTAAGATCCAGATACACTGTCGTATGCAAACAAATCCAAAACACTTCCTTCTAAAAGACAAAAAACAAACAATAACGTCTTTCCTTCGGGAATTCTTTTCTCACCTCATTCACTCTCAATGCACGAGCGCGCTTCTACTCGTTCTCTTGCAAGATGGTAACGCACTCGGACCAGCGAGCCTGCAACACCTGAGCTAGAACGTAAGCCGTTCTCTAAAAAACAATCCATCCCTAGTGAGGGGAACTACGTCGCTCTGATTCTCATGTTCCCGATGAGATACGTAGGCAGTGGGGTAGGGCCCATGCGAGCACTTCTTTTATTTTCCCTACCTTTGTTTCTCGTTCCTTTTCCAGTTCTCTTTTCGTTCCTTTTCCAGTATTCTTTTCTATCACCCTTTGATCGAGACAAGCAAGCGTGGATCCCATCGGGTACGATGGACGCGAGGGGGTGCTAATACCTTCCTCTCGCGTAACCGACTCCCGAACCCATTTCTCTTGGTCGCAAGACCATGCTTTTCCTTTCTCTCAGGTTTACGCGGTGTTTCCCTTCCCTCTCTTGGGATAAATACACATTGCTGGCGACTCTGTTCGGTGCCACTTTCGCGTTTGTACTAGGATGAAAATCCCGGGAGCGACAAAGACGATGAAAGAAGACGAAGAAGAAATGATGAGGAGAATGATTGAATCGAGAAATGAGAAGAAAGTGAAAATGGACCATCCAGAAGTTGGCTCCGTTTTCTCTATTAGAAGGGTTAGCGATTTCTTTGAAGTTTCTGTTAGTAATCGGTTTTTTTGTGGTTAGTTCTGTTAGAAGTTGTTATGGCGGTTAGAAATTCGGTTAGTGTGATGTTAGTTGTTGGAAAAAAAATGGTTGGAGGAGTGTTAGTTTGTAACTGTTATGAGTAGTTTTTTTTTATTATGAATTCTGCTATTCATTCTTTTGTGTTCTGATATTAGCTTCTGTTATAAAATCTGCCACTAAGAACTTTCTGTTGTTATTTTCTTTTTCCTATCATGAATATTTTGTTATCAGTCCCCTTCTTTACAGCAACATTTCCGAATTAATGTAAACAGCTCTAATTGATGGTGACAGTAGATGGGTCCGAGGCTGAATGAGAAATGGATAAAGAAAGAAGAGTTAATTGAATTTGATATTTACAATTTGGCCTTTAGAAAAATGGGCATTTGAAGTTAGTTTATGAATGGATATCCAACAAAAATGATTTCAAAATGGAATGGAAGAATGGTTATGAGAATGGATTAATGTATTATTCTTTTGATTGTTGGATATTGGGAGTGTGTAATGGATTTAAAACCTGGAAATTGGACTAAAAAATGTGGTTTGGTGAATTTGGATTTAGACTTAAAATTGAATAATGAAAATGGAAATGAAATGGATAATTTGGATATGGATGTTGAGTAAAATGGATATGTAATAATTGGATACAAATGAATTATAATGAAAAATTGGTTTATGAAGTTGGTATTAAAATGGTTATTAAAAATGGACAAAGAAAAGTGGTCTTGGATATTTGAATATGGATATTAACATGACAATGGTTACTTGGTATTCAAAAATAGGTTTGGGACCTAACTTCTAAGTAATCCCCGTGACTGATCCTAACACGTCCAATTCACATCAAGCTTCAAAATCCCCGCCAAACTCATACCTTCAATGAATCTTAAAAACTCAATCAATAAGCTCAGTTGATCATGACCCAATGATTTGCAATTCAATCCACAGGTATCCTGTCTTTATAACCAAGAATCTCAATACAAGAACAATTCCCCGAGAACAACTTGAAAATGAAGACAAGTCATGAAGCAGAAAGAAACATGATCAACCAGAGGTCCTTGATGCTCACTGATAATATTCTGAATACGGAGAGCTCAAACCAAAGGAAAATGCCTTGATCACATGTCCTATGAAGAATGTAATGCATTGCTCAATGTTTTATTTTTTTCTATGCTTGAATGCAATGCAATGAAATGCAAGCACATGCTAAATGCTATGAGAAATGAGAGGGCCAATTTTGGGGTATTACAGCTGCCCCTATTCAATCACTGTAGACCTGAATGGATGATAGCGGTTGCTGTCAGACTTTCAAGGTATGGAGGGATTGAATACCAAAAATAACCCAAAAATTTACGCTCTGTGGAGAAGAAGAAAAGGGATATAAACCCAATGAGACTGCTGGATTGAATCTTCAACGAAACGTTGTCGTAGAGATCTGTCTTTTGAACGACGCCAGACGACTACTAGCTTGCCATACTATGGATGGACTTTCAACAATGTCTTTTTGAACGACGCCAGACGACTACTGGCTTGCCACACTATAGGTGGACTTGGAAAACGTCTTTTATACGATGCCAGACGACTACTGGCTTGCCACACTGTGGGTGGACTTTAATAATGTCCTTTGGAACGACGCCAGATGACTACTGGCTTGCCACACTGCGGGTGGACTTTAGCTGCTCTGCCATTCTAAACAATGGACTTTTACCAGTTCGTGCTGGATTTTTGCCAATCTGTCGTTGGACTTCAATGATTACCAAACCGGCTTTGGAATCTCAAAATTGCCATCGTCCGATGGACTTTTGCAGCTTTGCCAAACTAATATTGGACTTCGATGCTTACCAAACCAGCTTTGGATGCTTTGTTATGATCATTCCACATGCTGGAAAAACCATCTGCAATACTATCCCACCTGCTGGAATAATATGAACGATTGTATATAATGATCACCCCACCTGCTGGAATAACCATCTGCCATACTATCCCACATGCTGGAATAATACGAACAAACTGTATATAACGATCATCCCACCTGCTGGAACAACCATCTGCCATACTATCCCACCTACTGGAACAATATGAACAAACTGTATATAATGACCATCCCACCTGCTGGAATAACCATCTGCCATACTATCCCACCTGCTGGAACAATATGAACAAACTGTATATAATGATCATCCCACCTGCTGGAACAACCATCTGCCATACTATCCCACCTGCTGGAATAATATGAACAAACTGTATATAATGATCATCCCACCTGCTGGAACAACCATCTACCATACTATCCCACCTGCAGGAATAATATGAACAAACTGCATATAATGATCATCCCACCTGCTGGAATAACCATCTGCCATACAATCCCACCTGCTGGAACAATATGAACAAACTGTATATAATAATCATCCCACCTGCTGGAACAACTATCTGCCATACTATCCCACCTGCTGGAATAATATGAACAAACTGTATATAATGACCATCCCACCTGCTGGAATAATCATCTGTCGTACTATCCCACCTGCTGGAATAATATGAACGATTATCTTTATGCCCAAAATAAATGGGACTTTGAGTTGTAAATGACCTATACTGAGAATTACACCACCAGCTGGGTAATATCATATGCTGACACTTTGCTGAAGAAGAGATTCCCTTGATCTATTTAGACCCTGCTGGGGAAATTACTGTCAAAATGTTGAACTCTGTGGGGACTTCGCTGGGGAGAAAATAATTCAGCTGGGAATTATTCTTTGACGGATTTCACATGCTGAATCCTGCGGGAAATATACCTTGTTGACACTACCACTTGCTGGTAATCAGGGCTACTCTGTCAGGGATATGCAAATCCTAGCTGAAAGACAATTCGTTGCAACATGCTGGGAGAGAGTCCCTAGAGATCTGCTGGGGAAACCCAAAGCAATTCCACGGTAGTCTATTGAGGAAAAAAACTGCCGAGCTTAGGATAAGTGCCATAATGCCCCATGCTAGGTAAACTTTCCATTTGACGACTCCGTTGGGGATAACGATTTTACAACAAACTCTGTTGGGGAAAACTGCTTTAAAGCGTCTCGTGCTGGGAATGGCTTTTGAGAGGATTTTACAGAAGACCAAACGTCCTCAAACTCTACTGGGGATTATAGATCTGGAACATCTTCTACCGGGGAAATTCAATGCCCCATGCTTGGGAGAGCAACAACTTGTTTGTTTACTCCATGATATAAGACTGATCTGACGAAAACGTCCCAGGAGGATTTTACAGAAGAGTAGTGTCTTCAAACTCCTGGTGACTTCACTGGGGATTGGCCATCAACTTCGGTGTCTGCGAAGCAACTCTACTGGGGAATTCACAACCGTTATCGACACAGAAAAGCTTGTAGCTGTTGGAAGTACTGAATAAGAGAATTGACTTAATAAGATACAAAGATACCCAGTTGAACTCAATTCGCTGATATCGAAACGTCGTGACCGACCGTCGACCGAATGATGAACTCAATTAGTAAACGTTGTGACAAAAGGGTGACAAGTGAACCCTTCCCTGAATATGATTGCCCCAGCCTTCTGCATGGGAATAAGTGATTGCTCGTCTAGAAGACATGATCCCGTGATCTTACAACGACTTCAATTTTTCCTTTGAGCCTAGTATGAGGCTGCTACCTGCAAGCAAAGGATATGCACGTATGCCCCGTGCTGGATATGACTTCTACAACAGAGAAAATCCAACTCTGAACCACCACTTATTGGGGAGAAAAGTTTTGCTGCATCTCTTGTTGGGGGATGCCCTTTAAGAGGATTTTACAGAAGACTTGACATTCAAAACGCCTCAATGTCCTCAAACTCTTGTAGAGATTTGTCGGATCTCGACGTAACTGCCCCAGACTGCATGGATTACTTAGAAGAAGTCATCTCAAGAGGATTTTAAAGAAGACTTGGCAAACTCAATGCTTCAGTGTCTTCAAACTCTTGGAGAGATTCGTCGAATCTCGAATTAGCTGCTTCAGATTGTATGGTCTACAGAGGATTTCTCCTTACGAAGATTTATGAACAATCTCATACCACCGTGAGATATTCTGCCCCAATACCTGAACCCTGGATAGGCTGACCAGTCATCTGGATGGACTACCTTCTCATGCTCTTGGGATGGCCTGCCCCTGTATGAACTTGGAAGTGGTTTTGCCCCAGTTTGGCTGAACTCTAAAGAGATTTCTCGACGTGATTGGCTCAGATGAGGCACACCTTAAAGAGATGGCTCGACATGATTGCCCCGGATCGACTACGTCTTCGCACAACTTGTTGGGAAAGCTCCCGCTCAACAAAGTTTCCTGAGGGAGTATCACTGGATGTGGTTGTCCTTTGGGAGCTTCAGGATTCTCAACTCGGCAAGATTAAACTTATGGACTGGACTTCCATATGTAAACTTCTTTTGATGTCAAACAAATGTATGCAAGCAGAAAATGTTTTATTCTGAGAATGAAAATTCTAATGCAACACACATGTTAATCTTGAAGTTTTACTGAAAAGATGTCGCAAACCCCTTTGTGAGCGGATCACGGGTTAGGATACGACATTAACTTTTGGATGAAAGAATGCAATGCACATGCAACACCAACAAAAATCTTTTAGCACAACTCATAGGAGTCAGGAACGCTATCTCTTGGTAGTATGCTTTCTAAATAACCCTGTTTCAATTAGGACTTTTGAGGGTTGTATTGTGGCCTGGTTCACGGTTTTGGGAAAAAAGGATTTAAGGCTCAAAGTTTATTGGTGCCCACCCACTCATCGTGATGTTCTCCAGTCCTACGTTCAGCTAATTTGCACAAGCGTTCGCCTCTCAAAAAGATTTTGTGATCTTTAAGGAATCCATGAAACTGATGGTTTGACACCTAATGGGGCTTTAAAGTGACAGTCACCCCTTTGTCTTTTGTTCGTAGCCACACGACTTTGTTCTTTCTTTTGAGGATCTTTCTTGGGTAATCCTTTTCGCACTTTGCTTTCACATTCTTTTTTTGCTTATCCCTAACTTTTGCCTGGACAGATTCTTTTGAATCTTTGATTTTGGACTCCAGCGGGATGCCCTAACTTTTGCCTAAGTTGCTTGTTTTCAAGTTTCAACTTAGCGGGCTTTTTTCATTTTTTCATTCATTTTTTTTAATTCTTTTTCCTTTTTTCTTGAACAAATCGTGTGACACTGGCTTGTCTTGACTTGATTGGAAAGGTCGTGACTGCCTCACTCTTTGATTGTTGATGGATAACCATTGTGGTTTCACATCTCTTGACCTCTTGGAGGTGGAATGGAAGGTAATGGATCCTCAGATGCACACTCCTTTTGAAATTTGAATGCTCGGTCAAATTAACTGACACCTACCCTGCCCCTGGATTAAATGTGAGGGTTTTTTTTTCATACGAAAGAAACTCCTACTTCAAGGCTCAAAGGGGTTAACGAGGGTCTATCTCCCTTATATCTCCAGTGTTTGGGGATTTGAATCAATGCCTGTACATCCTCAACAGGGTTTTATTCAAAAGCACGCAATTAGAGATTTTTGCGTTTTTACCTCATCATCCTCCCTCAAGAGTTTAAGCACGACAGTTGGTATCGCAATGCACATATACAAACTTATGAGTGAATACGAATGGATTACTTCAGGAAAACATGCGTATTGTATTATGATTGTCATTAAAAAAAAACAAGCTCTTACATGCAACCAATGTTTAAACAAACAAATAAAAGCTACATATGCAAATGCAGTAAAGAAGCTAAATGATTGTCCTTGTTGAGGAGGCTTGACTCCGTCTGGACTTATTGCTTTTGACGACATACTCGCAATTTGAGTGCTCACTCGGGAAGCTTCGATTGATGTGCAAACCATCGGCAGTGAATGTAATGACCCCAGCCTCGATTAAATCTTGTACATTATGATGAAAGCCTCGACACCTCTCAATAGTATGTCCAGGGCCACCTGAACAAAATTCACACCTATCATGGACATTGGAACCCATACGAAACTTGGTGTGTGGAGGTCTCGCATCAATCAATTCAATTAGCTGAAACTTGAGCAAGTGTTGAAGCAACTGAGCGTATGGCATCGGGGTCGGATCAAACTTCCTTTCAATCTTTTCTGGATTGGGACCCTCGAAAAACAGTTGGTGATGAAAAAGCTCTGACGGTAGAGAGGATCCACCAGGCAATCCATGGTCTAGAAGAAACCCCAAAGAAGTAAGAGGAGTGAGAACCTTTGCTGCGGAAGCGGGCACTTGATAGTCTTCATTCAGAATTTCCATAACCCGGCTCATCTGAGTCTTCATCCAGTTGACTTCTTCTCTCAGCAGTTCCTGACCTCGAGACAACGCCTGAATGTCCACCATAAAATGCCCCAGTTGGGCCTTCATCCCAGTCACCTCCGCTCGGAGTTGTTCCATGAACCTTGACTGTGGTGAATTGAGTAATTGGAAGAAGTCAAGTTGGCCGTTCTACCGAGAATACCCAGTCAAAATGAGAAATCCGCTCCGGAACACCTGTTATGCATATGAGTATGAGAATGCCATGCAGAATGTCATATTCGAATATTTCCGAGGAATCATTATGCTTTGATTCAAAAATTGTTTTTTTTTAGAAAAACATAAGAAATGGATGGAAATGCTCAGTGGCAAGTCTCAAAATTAATATCCCTTGGAAATACACAAACATGTATGCGAAAATGATGATGCAGATGTAACAGACATGGGATCAAGGCTTCCATATAATCTGGATAACTGCTGTGCTGGTGACCGAATAAGCTCCCAGGTCTGGTCTGAAGAGAATACCGGAATACCAAAATATCTGACTAATTAGAAGACCAGGATGCCGGGATATCGGCATAATCAGAATACCAGAAGGCCAGAATGTCGGCATAATCAGAGCACCGACCTAATCAGAATGTCGGGATGGTCAGAATAATCATGATGCCATAATACCAGGCTGATGAGTCCACACTGATAAGGAAACCAGAATACCGGGTAGGATGAAGGTTACGGTTACCTGCAAACCTGTAAACAACCCGCCCCCCTCACATGTGGGTACTAGGATGTTCAGTATCCCGGGCTCTCAGGTCAAAAAATGATGATACGTTCACCATTTCTGGTTTGGCATCATCATCAATCGAGGAGGCCTCAACTGATTCTCCAAAACGAAAGGTCCTCAGCTTCTGGCACTGAGGTCGAGAAGCAATAGTACATTCATCCCTCGGGGTACAGTACTATCGCCAATCGAGGAGTGCCTCCACTGATTCTCTTTCAAAAAGGAAATCCAATGGCGAGTTCCCAACATTGGGTCCTCGGATCGAGAATGTGCAATGGGTTTGCCACATAATGTGGTCTGCCACTGTCACATCTCGGGAGGAGTGCCGCAACTGAGTCCTCGGGAATGGCCACCAGAGTCGACAGCTCTCTAGATCAACATCCTGGAATACGCAAGATGCGCACGTCAGAACATGTCCCAAGATAGCCTCATCTGGCTATGAATTTCGTGAATACCCAACGCACTCCAGACGGCACGTAGGTCCCACTAATCTCCACTCTAATCCTAAGTGTATACTCGAGCCTGTGTACTGGGCTCATCTCTCAGAAATCCCATCCCGCCAAACAGAAAACAGCACAGTCCAGCATAGCATAATATATCATATGGAATAAAAATGCTAAAATGCAGTAAATGCAGTAATATACAGTAAACAACTATACAGTAAAACAGTATATATAGCAAAGTACAGTAAACACCCAATGAAAGAAAAACAGACAAGCGCTAGGATTGACTCGCTTAGGATGGACCAGCAATAGGTCAACCTGTCACCAGCAAAGTCGCCAACTGTCGCTCCCGGGATTTTCATCCTAGTACAAACGCGAAAGTGGCACCGAAACAGAGTCGCCAGCAATGTGTATTTATCCCAAGAGAGGGAAAGGAAACACCACATAAACCTGAAGGAAGGAAAGAACATGGTCTCGCGACCAAGAGAACTGGATTCGGGAGTCGGTTACGCGAGAGGAAGGTATTAGCACCCCCTCGCGTCCATCGTACCCGATGGGATCCACGCTTGCTTGTTTCGATCAAAGGGTGATAAAAAAGGATACTGGAAAAGGAACTAGAAGAAAGAAAGGAGAAAGAATGGAAAAAGAACGAGAAACAAATGTAGGAAAAATAAAAGAAATGCTCGAATGGGCCCTACCCCACTGCCTACGTATCTCATCGGGAACATGAGAATCAGAGCGACGTAGTTCCCCTCACTAGGGATGGATTGTTTGTGTTTTTTAGTGGAGTACGTCAACGTTCGCGTTCCAGCAGTTTAGGTGTTGCAGCTCGCTGTAGGGAGACTTAGGCGTTACCTGTTTGCGATAGAACGGAAATGACGCATCCTTACGGAAAGAGTGAATGAGATGAGAAAAGAATTCCCGAAGGAAAGACGTTATTGTTTGTTTTTGTCTTTTAAGAGTTTTTCCATTTGTTTGCATATGATAGTGTATCTAAATCTTAGTCATTGGAAAGTGTACATTCTCACATTCCAAGATGGAATGAGTAAGAAAGTACACTAAATGTGAAGAAGACCCCCACACTTAGTTTCAATTGTCAAGGTTCAAACACACTAGCATACTTGTGTTTATTAAATGTTTTTGTTGATTAAGAAATGAAGAAGTGTTTTATTATTTATGCCTTCAACAAGTATTGCATTTAAGTCCCTCATACAAGATCAAATGTTTAACACATTGACCCAAGATGGGCTATATGCTACACATTCTAAGATTACAAGAGAAGACCCCTTAGAATCTTTTCTTTATATGAAAGGCCTAAATGCAATAAGTGCCTACCTTTATTAGATATTTTGAATTTTCTTTGAGATGAGAAGATAGAAGACTCAAGGTAAGAAAACGGAAGTTAGTTGTTAGTGTGCTCGCCGAGATATCACATCTCGTGCCTACATATCCGCAATCTGAAAAGAAAGAGGAATCAGAGCATCCGTAGTTCACGGTACTACGGGTGAACAGGAAATAGGATCTCGATCGCATGGGTGCGAAAGAACAAAGGGGAAAGACACACATAAAGTCTAAGGGGGAAACTCGGTCCTACAAGTTAACATGCATCAATGGTCCTAAGGTCAGGATCAGGAGGGAAGCTACCTAATGTTAACATACATGGATTGCTATCCTAATGTCTTTCCTACCTCCGACTTAATCCAAAATTAAGTGGAGCGAGGAATCCTACGGGATCATGTCATCAGACAAGTAAACACAGGATATCTCAATCACGAAACGAACTAAAAACAACGGAAGAGTAAACAGTGTCAGTCAACAACAATGTCACACAATCAAAGCAAAAGAGGGAGCTTTAGCCAAGGGGTCACATCAACCGAGGCAAACAAGCTAGCTGTGGGGAGTAAGTGTGCTCGCCCAATGGTATCAAGAACCATGGAGAGCAGAGTAAGAAAGGGGAAGATGTGAGTCAGATCACATAAGCATCAGCATCGATCAATGCGAGCTATAGACAAGGCGTGGGGGTTTGATTACTAAACCCTTCTTCCACTTGACAGACTCGATAACAAGAGTAAGCTATGTTCAAAGCTTCAATCATGCAATGAGAGCTAAGAACGACTCAACTAGAATAACGGGGGTCAATTGTGAACCCTGCCTTCCGTCAATTGCCTCTTTAGAGGTCTTCAGCACAATATCAAACAAGCACGATCATGGCCTCACTTGAGGGCTTTCCATACAATCCTACTTATCATGGCATCGACTATTCCTACTTCTCATGGCATTTGAAAGCATTAAAGAGAAGTGAAGAGATAAGAAGTCCTACCAAACGGATATGAATCCGTAGCAAAGCAACGAAAGTGCAACAAAAGCAAGTCACGAAAGCACCTATAAACAAATGTCAAACCCAGTTAGAAACAAGTTTTTATTTACAAAATGAAATGGTCGAGCCACCTTTGGAATATCTCCTTTATGTACCTTGCACATGTGAACCAAAGACATTAGTAATAACAAGAGAGTGTGTGTACAATATGAAAACCTAAGTCTAATGACTATGTACATTTGAGCCACATTAGTCAAAGTGAAAGACCTAAAAGGATTATGAAATTACGAGTCAAGTTACAACTATGCTACAAGACCAACCAACAAAAGAAATCACCTAAGGGTTACAAGTATAGGCAAAGGACATGAAAGTAAACCAAAACCATAATTGAACTCATGTTAGAAGTATGCACATCTCTTATAAACATCCACCAATGGCTAAAGTAAAACAAGTTTAAGTCTTTAAGACAAAACAAGGCAATGGGCCATAAACAGCAGCAACAACAGTGCTCCTGCACCTGCATAGCAATAAAAAAACCAGCACCAAGTAAAAACAGCCTATAACAGCTACTATTTCCAGAACGGGCAGGTGTGTATATAATCAGGCAGAATAGTAACATTTTACAGCACACTTTGTGCACAGCAGCTGTGTATGTGGCAGCAACTTCTACATTTTACTAATCAAGTGTAAAACACTACAAAACAAACTCAAAGGTTAGTCAAAATTCAAATAGAGCTAACCAAAGTGAGCAACTAAGCTCAAAAGGAAATGTCAATATGAACTAATTGAAATCACTACTAAAACGTAAACAACTCTTAGTCAAAAACTAACATGTAACAAATATTAAGGACTATTAACAAAGTCATCTAATGAAAACGCTACGGAGATTAACCGAAGTTAGCACTAAAGTCTAAGTTTGATCAATGTTAGCACAAAAATCAATTCAACTAAGTCAATGACCAATTAGTTCAAAGTTAATTCTAATGAACAATTAGTTAGTGGGTGATTAAGCCAAAAAACATTAGTGAACTAGTAGGCAAAAAAAAACAATTAAGAGATGATTAGCCAAAAAACGATTAATGAAATTAAGCTAAAAAACAAATAGTGCAATTAAACAAAAAATGATTAGTGCACAACTAGTGGACAAAACAATTATTCAAAATCCACTAGCAAGATATAAACCTAATTAGTCACAATTACAACCAATAAACCATGTAAAAAGTTAATTGGAAACATGGTTAACATCTACGAGTCAAAGTCTAAATCATATCGAAATTAGCTCTAAACAAAAGTTAATCAAAATTAGTCTATAAACTAATCCTAAAGAAATTCTAATTCAAATTAGAATCTAATCCTAAACACAAAGATTAAAACCAATTAGTCCATATCATGATTAAAACCTAAATCTCAAATTAAAATCCCACCTAATGTTAAATCAAAAGTCTAACAACAATTAGAGTTGAAATCTAATTAGTCTCAGTATAATATCCAATTAATAACCGAATTAATCCCTAATTAATCTAGTTTAAAATCTAATTAAACTAGCAAAACAATTCAAACTCTAAAAAAGAAATCAAAAATAATAAAGGTGTTGCGGATTACCGTAGTGTGTGAATAGCAATCCATGGAAGCGATGGGACCTATTCCTGGTCCATTGTGGTTCACTGCATTGAGAATGAATTGAGGTGTGTGGATAGTGATGTAGTCTTGAGGGAACCCGGCCCAATCGGTTGAGTTTACCTTGAGGAACCCTAGAATCTCCATTCCCAAATCCTCAGCCATGTCCCCTATTTCCACCTCTCTTTCTCTTTCAAACGGCGCCGGAGAACAAGAACATGCCGTCACATCGTGCTTCATCTTCAACAATCTCCTCCGATTTAATCTCCCTCCCTCGAATCTCACTCTCCGTAACCTTCTCCTTCTTCATCCCTGATTCACCATCCATCCGCCAAATCAAACGAAAATCTCCCCATCGCCTCAACTTCCTTTCGCCGACGATCAAGAACAAGCTGATTTACGACAACGAAGATGACGGAAAGGCTTTTCAGATTGACTCGTTGCTTTCGGTATGGGTCCCTACTCCCATCTTCTTCTTCTTACTTCGCGTCGTATGCACGCTGTGAATTGTGATTCGCGGAGTTATCGTGTTGTTGCGACTTGAATCCAATCTTGAATTTGTCGTAGAATGGTGTTGTTTCAACGATTTGCAGGGCAATCGAGAATGATACACTGGTGGAGGAGTATTGATCGGTGTACGTTACAGAATCACGTCGGGCCTATTGTAGCAGATGACGAAGAAAATTGTTGCGTGATGATCAACGTCGGATTCGCGAGATTGATCGGAGGTTGAAACTGATCGGGAAGTTTAAACAGGTACGCGTTGTTTCACTTTCACCGTTTATCTGAATTTCTTCTCCTTCTCAAATTGTTCTTGAGACGGTTATGATTGATGATGTTGGTGATGAAACTTTTGAGGGATGATCCCACGTCCACTTCTTCTTCTTCTTCTATCTGCTGTAATTCTTCTGCGATCTGATTTCTACACCTGGTTGTTGAATTGAATTCTTGGTGTCTGCTTCCGTTTGCCGTTGCGTTGGACTTGATGAAGATTGGTCGAACACTGGTTTTGCAGGTATGCAAATTAGGATGGAAATTTCAGAGATTTGAAGATTGTTGAATGGAAGTTTCGGTGATAACATTGGAGATTGGTGATTGAAGACAATGAAAGAAGACGAAGAAGAAATGATGAGGAGAATGATTGAATCGTGAAATGAGAAGAAAGTGAAAATGGACCATCCAGAAGTTGGCTCCGTTTTCTCTATTAGAAGGGTTAGCGATTTCTTTGAAGTTTCTGTTAGTAATCGGTTTTTTTGTGGTTAGTTCTGTTAGAAGTTGTTATGGCGGTTAGAAATTCGGTTAGTGTGATGTTAGTTGTTGGAAAAAAATGGTTGGAGGAGTGTTAGTTTGTAACTGTTATGAGTAGTTTTTTTTTATTATGAATTCTGCTATTCATTCTTTTGTGTTCTGATATTAGCTTCTGTTATAAAATCTGCCACTAAGAACTTTCTGTTGTTATTTTCTTTTTCCTATCATGAATATTTTGTTATCAGTCCCCTTCTTTACATCAACATTTCCGAATTGATGTAAACGGCTCTAATTGATGGTGACAGTAGATGGGTCCGAGGCTGAATGAGAAATGGATAAAGAAAGAAGAGTTAATTGAATTTGATATTTACAATTTGGCCTTTAGAAAAATGGGCATTTGAAGTTAGTTTATGAATGGATATCCAACAAAAATGATTTCAAAATGGAATGGAAGAATGGTTATGAGAATGGATTAATGTATTATTCTTTTGATTGTTGGATATTGGGAGTGTGTAATGGATTTAAAACCTGGAAATTGGACTAAAAAATGTGGTTTGGTGAATTTGGATTTAGACTTAAAATTGAATAATGAAAATGGAAATGAAATGGATAATTTGGATATGGATGTTGAGTAAAATGGATATGTAATAATTGGATACAAATGAATTATAATGAAAAATTGGTTTATGAAGTTGGTATTAAAATGGTTATTAAAAATGGACAAAGAAAAGTGGTCTTGGATATTTGAATATGGATATTAACATGACAATGGTTACTTGGTATTCAAAAATAGGTTTGGGACCTAACTTCTAAGTAATCCCCGTGACTGATCCTAACACGTCCAATTCACATCAAACTTCAAAATCCCCGCCAAACTCATACCTTCAATGAATCTTAAAAACTCAATCAATAAGCTCAGTTGATCATGACCCAATGATTTGCAATTCAATCCACAGGTATCCTGTCTTTATAACCAAGAATCTCAATACAAGAACAATTCCCCGAGAACAACTTGAAAATGAAGACAAGTCATGAAGCAGAAAGAAACATGATCAACCAGAGGTCCTTGATGCTCACTGATAATATTCTGAATACGGAGAGCTCAAACCAAAGGAAAATGCCTTGATCACATGTCCTATGAAGAATGTAATGCATTGCTCAATGTTTTATTTTTTTCTATGCTTGAATGCAATGCAATGAAATGCAAGCACATGCTAAATGCTATGAGAAATGAGAGGGCAAATTTTGGGGTATTACAGCTGCCCCTATTCAATCACTGTAGACCTGAATGGATGATAGCGGTTGCTGTCAGACTTTCAAGGTATGGAGGGATTGAATACCAAAAATAACCCAAAAATTTACGCTCTGTGGAGAAGAAGAAAAGGGATATAAACCCAACGAGACTGCTGGATTGAATCTTCAACGAAACGTTGTCGTAGAGATCTGTCTTTTGAACGACGCCAGACGACTACTAGCTTGCCATACTAGGGATGGACTTTCAACAATGTCTTTTTGAACGACGCCAGACGACTACTGGCTTGCCACACTATAGGTGGACTTGGAAAACGTCTTTTGTATGACGCCAGACGACTACTGGCTTGCCACACCGTGGGTGGAATTTAATAATGTCCTTTGGAACGACGCCAGATGACTACTGGCTTGCCACACTGCGGGTGGACTTTAGCTGCTCTGCTATTCTAAACAATGGACTTTTACCAGTTCGTGCTGGATTTTTGCCAATCTGTCGTTGGACTTCAATGATTACCAAACCGGCTTTGGAATCTCAAAATTGCCATCCTCCGATGGACTTTTGCAGCTTTGCCAAACTAATATTGGACTTCGATGCTTACCAAACCAGCTTTGGAAGCTTTGCTATGATCATTCCACATGCTGGAAAAACCATCTGCAATACTATCCCACCTGCTGGAATAATATGAACGATTGTATATAATGATCACCCCACCTGCTGGAATAACCATCTTCCATACTATCCCACATGCTGGAATAATACGAACAAACTGTATATAACGATCATCCCACCTGCTGGAACAACCATCTGCCATACTATCCCACCTGCTGGAACAATATGAACAAACTGTATATAATGACCATCCCACCTGCTGGAATAACCATCTGCCATACTATCCCACCTGCTGGAACAATATGAACAAACTGTATATAATGATCATCCCACCTGCTGGAACAACCATCTGCCATACTATCCCACCTGCTGGAATAATATGAACAAACTGTATATAATGATCATCTCACCTGCTGGAACAACCATCTGCCATACTATCCCATCTGCAGGAATAATATGAATAAACTGCATATAATGATCATCCCACCTGCTGGAATAACCATCTGCCATACAATCCCACCTGCTGGAACAATATGAACAAACTGTGTATAATAATCATCCCACCTGCTGGAACAACTATCTGCCATACTATCCCACCTGCTGGAATAATATGAACAAACTGTATATAATGACCATCCCACCTGCTGGAATAATCATCTGTCGTACTATCCCACCTGCTGGAATAATATGAACGATTATCTTTATGCCCAAAATAAATGGGACTTTGAGTTGTAAATGACCTATACTGAGAATTACACCACCAGCTGGGTAATATCATATGCTGACACTTTGCTGAAGAAGAGATTCCCTTGATCTATTTAGACCCTGCTGGGGAAATTACTGTCAAAATGTTGAACTCTGTGGGGACTTCGCTGGGGAGAAAATAACTCAGCTGGGAATTATTCTTTGACGGATTTCACATGCTAAATCCTGCGGGAAATATACCTTGTTGACACTACCACTTGCTGGTAATCAGGGCTACTCTGTCAGGGATATGCAAATCCTAGCTGAAAGACAATCCGTTGCAACATGCTGGGAGAGAGTCCCTAGAGATCTGCTGGGGAAACCCAAAGCAATTCCACGGTAGTCTGTTGAGGAAAAAAACTGCCGAGCTTAGGATAAGTGCCATAATGCCCCAGGCTAGGCAAACTTTCCATTTGACGACTTCGTTGGGGATAACGAGTTTACAACAAAATCTGTTGGGGAAAACCGCTTTAAAGCGTCTCGTGCTGGGAATGCCGTTTGAGAGGATTTTACAGAAGACCAAACGTCCTCAAACTCTACTGGGGATTATAGATCTGGAACATCTTCTGTCGGGGAAATTCAATGCCCCATGCTTGGGAGAGCAACAACTTGTTTGTTTACTCCATGATATAAGACTGATCTGACGAAAATGTCCCAGGAGGATTTTACAGAAGAGTAGTGTCTTCAAACTCCTGGTGACTTCACTGGGGATTGGCCATCAACTTCGGTGTCTGCGAAGCAACTCTACTGGGGAATTCGCAACCGTTATCGACACAGAAAAGCTTGTAGCTGTTGGAAGTACTGAATAAGAGAATCGACTTAATAAGATACAAAGATACCCAGTTGAACTCAATTCGCTGATATCAAAACGTCGTGACCGACCGTCGACCGAATGATGAACTCAATCAATAAACGTTGTGACAAAAGGGTGACAAGTGAACCCTTCCCTGAACATGATTGCCCCAGCCTTCTGCATGGGAATAAGTGATTGCTCATCTAGAAGACATGATCCCGTGATCTTACAACGACTTTAATTTTGCCTTTGAGCCTAGTATGAGGCTGCTACCTGCAAGCAAAGGATATGCACGTATGCCCCGTGCTGGATATGACTTCTGCAACAGAGAAAATCCAACTCTGAACCACCACTTGTTGGGGAGAAAAGTTTTGCTGCATCTCTTGTTGGGGGATGCCCTTTAAGAGGATTTTACAGAATACTTGACATTCAAAACGCCTCAATGTCCTCAAACTCTTGTAGAGATTTGTCGGATCTCGACGTAACTGCCCCAGACTGCATGGATTACTTAGAAGAAGTCATCTCAAGAGGATTTTACAGAAGACTTGGCAAGCTCAATGCTTCAGTGTCTTCAAACTCTTGGAGAGATTCGTCGAATCTCGAATTAGCTGCTTCAGATTGTATGGTCTACAGAGGATTTCTCCTTGCGAAAATTTATGAACAATCTCATACCACCGTGAGATATTCTGCCCCAATACCTGAACCCTGGATAGGCTGACCAGTCATCTGGATGGACTACCTTCTCATGCTCTTGGGATGGCCTGCCCCTGTATGAACTTGGAAGTGGTTTTGCCCCAGTTTGGCTGAACTCTGAAGATATTTCTTGACGTGATTGGCTCAGATGAGCCACACCTTAAAGAGATGGCTCGACGTGATTGCCCCGGATCGACTACGTCTTCGTACAACTTGTTGGGAAAGCTCCCGCTCAACAAAGTTTCCTGAGGGAGTATCACTGGATGTGGCTGTCCTTTGGGAGCTTCAGGATTCTCAACTCGGCAAGATTAAACTTATGGACTGGACTTCCATATGTAAACTTCTTTTGATGTCAAACAAATGTATGCAAGCAGAAAATGTTTTATTCTGATAATGAAAATTCTAATGCAACAAACATGTTAATCTTGAAGTTTTACTGAAAAGATGTCGCAAACCCCTTTGTGAGCGGATCACGGGTTAGGATACGACATTAACTTTTGGATGAAAGAATGCAATGCATATGCAACACCAACAAAAATCTTTTAGCACAACTCATAGGAGTCAGGAACGCTATCTCTTGGTAGTATGCTTTCTAAATAACCCTGTTTCAATTAGGACTTTTGAGGGTTGTACCGTGGCCTGGTTCACGGTTTTGGGAAAAAAGGATTTAAGGCTCAAAGTTTATTGGTGCCCACCCACTCATCGTGATGTTCTCCAGTCCTACGTTCAGCTAATTTGCACAAGCGTTCGCCTCTCAAAAAGATTTTGTGATCTTTAAGGAATCCATGAAACTGATGGTTTGACACCTAATAGGGCTTTAAAGTGACAGTCACCCCTTTGTCTTTTGTTCGTAGCCACACGACTTTGTTCTTTCTTTTGAGGATCTTTCTTGGGTAATCCTTTTCGCACTTTGCTTTCACATTCTTTTTTTGCTTATCCCTAACTTTTGCCTGGATTCGATCATGCCAATCATGTCGATTCCCGATATGGAAAAAGGCCATGGGGAAGAAAGAACTTTGAGATGCGTTGACGGTACATGGATTCTATCTGAGTATATCTGACACTTTTGTCACTTCCTCATGTATTTGTAGCAATCGGATTCCATGGTCAACCAGTAGTACCATGCTCTCAGATTTTTCTCGCCATTGTGTGTCCGTTGGCATGAGTGCCAAAGAATCCTTTGTGAATTTCTTTTATCAGCATGTTTGCTTCTGGTCTGTCTACGCAGCGGAGCAAGACCATGTCAAAGTTTCTCTTATAAAGTGTATCACCACTCAGGAAGAAGTTTCTAGCCAGTCTTCTGAGGGTCTTTCTGTCTTTTCTAGATGCCCCAGGTAGGTACTCTTGTTTCTGAAGGAAGTACTTGATATCTTGATACCAAGGTTTGTCATCTATGACTGCTTCAATCGCGAAGATGTAAGCGGGTCGTTCAAGGCGCATTATGTCGATCTTAGGTATGTCATTCCATTGACCTACACTAATTATGTAAGAGAGAGTGGCTAGTGCATCAGCCAGGTGATTCTCTTCACGGGGGATATGATGAAACTCGATTCTATTGAAGAATGGTAACAACCTTCTCGTGTAACCTTTATAAGGAATCAATCATGTTTGGTATGTGTTCCAATCTCCTTTGATCTGATTGATAACCAGGGTTGAGTCGCCATATACATCCAAGTTCTTAATCCTTAAGTAGATCGCTTCTTCGAGTATTTAGCCTCATTATTTGTACACTTGAATGTCAATCTGGCAGTGAAAGGAACGTGGGTACCCTGAGGTGTTATGATGATTGCCCCAATTCCGTTTCCATAATTATTGATAGCTCAGTCAAAGATAAGTCCCCATTGGGAACCTGGTTCTGGCCCTTCACTGGGTAGCGGTTCATCGCAATCTTTCATTTTTAAGTACATGATATCTTCGTCTGGGAAGTCAAATCCAATTGATTCCTGATCGTCAATCGGTTGATGAGCCAAATGATCGGCTAAAACACTTCCCTTAACGGCTTTCTGAGCGTGGTACTCGATGTCGTATTATGATAACAACATCTGCCAACGGGCTATCCTTCCCGTGAGAGCAGGCTTTTCAAAGACATACTTGATTGGATCCATTTCGGAGATTAACCAAGTAGTGTGACGAATCATATATTGGCAAAGATGTTTGGCTGCCCAAGCCAGAGCACAACAAGTTTTCTCAAGCATAGTGTACTGAGTCTCGCAGTCGGTAAATTTCTTGCTCAAATAGTAGATGACAGACTCTTTCCTTTTTTTTTCGTCTTGCTGGCCAAGTACACAACCCATTGAGTCTTCCAAGACTGTTAAGTAAATGATCAGTGGTCTTCCTTCCACTGGAGGTGACATAATTGATGGGTTCAACAGGTATTCCTTGATACTGTCAAAGGCGGTTTGGCAATCTTTTGTCCAAACGTAGTCCTGATTCTTTTTGAGTAATTTGTAAATCGGCGCGCATGTCGCGGTCATGAGGAATATAAATCTATAAATGTAATTCAAACGTCCTAAGAATCCCCTGACTTGTTTCTAAGTCTTTGGAGAAGGCATTTCTTGAATGGCCTTGACCTTGTTAGGATCAACCTCAATTCCTTTCTGGCTGACAATGAACCCTAAAAGTTTTCCTGAGCGGACACCGAATGTGCACTTATTGGGATTCAAGCGGAGTCTGTACTTTCTCAACCGCTCAAATAGTTTTGACAGGTGGGTCATATGCTCCTCTTCTGTCTTAGATTTGGCAATCATATCATCGACATATACCTCGATTTCTTTGTGTATCATGTCATGAAATAGAGTAGTCATGGCCCTTTGATAGGTTGCCCCGACGTTCTTCAAATCGAATGGTATTACCTTGTAACAAAAAGTGCCCCATGGGGTGATGAAGGAAGTTTTCTCCATATCTTTCGGCACCATTTTGATTTGGTTATAGCCCGAGAATCCATCCATAAAAGAGAAGACTTTGAATTTCGTTGTACTGTATACCATCATGTCTATGTGTGGTAAGGGAAAGTCATCCTTTGGACTTGCTTTGTTCAGATCCCTGTAGTCTACACACATTCTGACCTTTCCGTCCTTTTTCGGAACTGGTACTATGTTGGCTAACCATTGAGGATATTCTGAGGTGGCGAGGAAACCCGCGTCAATCTGTTTCTGTACTTCCTCTTTGATTTTTATGGCCATGTCTGGATGAGTCCGTCTCAACCTTTGTTTTACTGGCAGACATTCTGATCTCAACGGTAGATGATGTTCCACGATGCTGGTATCCAACCCTGGCATGTCCTGATAGGACCAAGCGAATACATCGGGAAACTCTTTGAGAAGCTTTATCAAACTTTCTTTGACAGTCGGACTGAGCAGGGCTCCAATCTTGACTTCTTTTCTTTCTTCCTCTGAGCCCAGGTTGACTGTTTCCAACGGTTCTTTGTGAGGTTCAATGGACCTTTCCTCTTGTCTGAGTAATCAGGAGATCTCCTCTGGAATTTCTTCGTCATCTTCTTCTTCAGCCTCAAATACCGGGAATTCAAAGTTGGGAGAAGGCATTGGATCGTATGTTTCAATGGGGTTTAAAATAAGCAATCTGCATGACGTGATGATTTGTTTTAGAAGAGATAGAGAGAAATGCAAGAGTGTGTGCAGTGTATTTTCTGAAAACTGCTTGTTTTTATTATTTGAGATGTTTATTTAGGATTACCATTTTTTGAAAAAGCGGAAAGAGAAAACAACAATAAATGCAGAAATTACAGAACGACGTTTTTTATTTATGATTTTTTCGACTCTTGAAACTACAACCCTATAAAACAAAACTCTGTCTCTTTGGGCGAAGCGAAGAGGTACATTTACAGAAAGTGAGCCCTATCAAAACATCCGTTTCACCTGGGCAGGGTGAAAGGTTAAGATAAAGACGGCAATTACTTAGACTTAAGAACGACTTCCGAAACTTTGACTGCAACCCATTGGCGGCAAACTCCTCGGTGAATCACAAAGTCTGGTACCTTCTTTCTTGATTTGTCTTCAGAAATAACGCTGATTTCTGGCGGAGCAGGATCATTGGAATCTGTCTCCCAGGCAGAGTTATCGTAGGAGGATTCCTCTGTTGCATCTTGCACAATGTTTGCACTCTCAGGCGGATCTTCCCATCTAGTTGGCTGGATGTCTTCGAGCCTGATACGAGAGCTTTCGGGAGCGGTGTATTTGACCATGAAGTCGGATTTCCCACTCGGTTGTCCTAAGGTGTCCCACACTTCTTTGGAACTGGAGGAGTCATCCCTCTTGATGACGTTGACCTCAGGAAAAGCGTAGTTAAGGAACTCTTGTCCTGTAATTGTTGCGAATTCATCGTTGTACTAGATATTTTCTGAATGCCCTGAGTAATGATCCCATGATTCTGTGGGGATGCAGGTATTCTTCTCAATGATGCTCAGTTGATATGCATTGTTCGGCTGACTCTTTTGTCCTGAGTCTCCTGGGTACGGCTGCCAGATAGGTAGTCCATCCATTGGGCCATAATAGTCGTGGTCAAAGTTGTCTTTCATCAGAGTGTCCTCCTCTAATGAGTTGGGTGGAGCACGACATCCTTCTGGATCACAATCTCCGTATATCATTTTGACATCTAACCTCGGTATAAATCTCAGACTTTGTGCCGGAAAGCAAAATGGTGTAGGCACCTCTTCCTGCGACATATAACCGTCCTCATTAAGATAGGACTTCCACTCTTCATCTGTATCGGAGGAATCTCCCTCGTTGATGGTATGTACTTCTTGAGACACCGGGTGAAGAAAACCTCTAACGCGGAAGAAATTTTGAAGGGGATGAAGACTCTCATTGCTAGTAGCAGTCTGGGTACAGGTTGAAGAAAAACTAAGACCCTTTTTTGTTTTGTTATCAGTAGGAATGACAAGCTGTCCCCATCCCTTGGTATTGTTACTTTTGATCGCTTCGAGAGCATCTTTGTATGAGGAAATCGACGTTCCTCCTTCTGATTGGTTGTCATGGCTCACCGAAAGTGTTTGGAACTGGGTTCCAACAACCTCTTCTGGTTCTACACAAGTGGACGACGATAGGTTACTCACGATCAAGGCTTGCTCTCCGCAGACTATGACGAGTTGATCGTTCTTGACAAACTTCAGCTTTTGGTGAAGTGTCGAAGTGACTGCCCCAGCCTCGTGTATCCAAGATCTTCCCAACAAACAGCTGTATGTTGCTCGGATGTCCATGACCTGGAAAGTGACTAGGAAAGTGTAGGGACCGATAGTTATGGGAAGGTCGACTTCATCGATAACTGTTTTCTTGGATCCGTCAAATTCTTTGACGGTGACCTCACTGCCTCTCATCGGAGATCCTTGGTATGATAATCACATCAATGTAGACTTCAGAATTACATTTAGAGCTGATCTGGTGTCTACCAGTACGTTGGCTAACGCATCGTCTTGGCAGTTGACTGTAATATTGAGCCCCATGTTATGACTTTTGCCTTCTTCCGACAGTTCCTCATCATTAAATCCCAAGTTGTTGCAGGAAGTGATGTTGGAGATGATGCTGTCAAATTGTCTTATTGACACATCTTGTTCCACAAAGGCCTGCTCTAAGACTTTCTGTAGAGCTTCCCTGTGAGCTTCAGAACTGAGTAAAAGTGATAGCACTGAGATTTTTGATGGAGTTTGCAACAGCTGATCAACAATGTTGTATTCACTCTTCTGGATGAGCTTCAGTATCTCATCGTTGTTCTTTGAAAGGTCGGGATCGAAGGATTGACCGATTGGTTAATCAGGAACTTCTGTCTGAGGTTCCTTTTCTCTGGTAGGTTCTCCAACTCCTCGGTTGAAGATTCGGCCGCTCCGTGTTACTCGACTGATGTCTGCAATATTCACGACGGAGGGTAATGGAATTTCCTTTCCATTCTCAATTGTTGTTGCACCGTATTTGTAAGGGATAACCTTAGTTGATTCATACGGTAGTGGTCCCGGTAAATAGATAGCTACAGGAGCCTTCTGATTCTTCTGACCATTGTAAGTAATTTCAATCAGTTCCTGGTTGAGAACTTTTGACTCGTCAAGTAAAGGGATGATGGTACAAACATCCTTGGTCCTCTTATGATCATAGATTATGACAACATCTTTGACTCGATCAGCGACATAGTCTGGCATCAAATTGGTTGACCCAGAACTTGGACACAGTCGAATCTCTTTGTGGTCCAACTGACTCTGAAGGGCTACTCGCACGAGGTAACATCCTTGATTATCTTCAGAGAAAACTCTACAACATTCATAGTTGTGTGGTGGCACCTAGCCATCCTGACTTTGATGCCTAGTAGGGTTCCCATTAATCATACTGACTTGTTGTGTGTCTTCGTCTAAATAGATCGGAAGCCACCAGTGGTTTAACAAGTGTTGCAAAGTTCTTTGAACGAGAGCGCATCCTTGGTCGCTCTCACGACATCCCTTACAATTCTGATAATTATGCGAAGTCAGAAAACCGAGCTGGACCTACTTAGCATGTAACTCCACCAAGCTGGTATTCATCAAGCGAATATCAAAGATTTGAATCATATTCACTTGATACTGATTGTTATCGCAGTAATCTTGAATCTATCCAAGATCCATCTGACGCTGGAGGGTCTCTTATACAAAAGAGCATCCCTGATTATTTATTGAGCAGATAGGACAGGAATCGTAATCGTGTCGTGGCAGATCATGATGTTGGCTTTGCCTTGAGTGCATTGCCACCAAGTGGACATTCATGGCTAGAATGTTGTGGTTCTAAATGATATTGGAATTCGTTTAAGTCATGTTGACTTCACGGATTCGGTGATCTTGGATCCATCCGAGATCGAACTGTTCCTATAGAGCTGATTGCACCACAGAACATCCTTGATTGTTTTTAGAGCAGATATCACACTGGTGATAGTTATGAGATTGTACATGCCCATATCCGCCCTGTCTGCGATGCATTTTGACCAGGTTGGCCCTCAATAAAATTACATCATGAATTTGATAGCTATGGTTAGACTCTCCCTCTATCAAGTTTACCGCAGCTTTCTCGTGTTCAGGCAGCGGGTTCGTCTAAACATTTAGATTCGTATCCTTGAAGGATAAGACCTCACTCCTAACAAGCCTCTGCACATCAGATTTGAAACTGAGACAGTTTTCTATGTTATGTCCTGGTCCTCCTTGATGGTAAGGGCAAGTCTGATCCGCTTTGAACCAAAAAGGCAGATTTTCTGGAATTCTAAGAGGAGCCCTGGTTTGGACGTGCCCTTTGACCAGTAATAATGGAAACAGTTCTGCGTACAACATTGGTATGGGGTCAACCCTGGTGGTCGCGTTGTACGATTATTGTTGTACAGAGGACGAGCCTGTTGAAGAGGCTGTTGTGTCATTTGCTGATATTGTTGTTGATTCGGTTGGCTTTGAGAAACCAGAGGTTGATACGTAGGAACAGGCGCAGGGTTGATAGCAGAAGTTACAGCTACTACTGGTTAGTACTGTTGCCTTTGCTTTCCGAGAGATATATTTCCAATATCTTGCTTTTTTTTCTTAGGGAGAGCACTACCGTATCTTTTGGTACTGCTTGATGATCCAGCGTCTTTTACTAAACGTCCTTCTCAGACTGCTTCTTCCAGACGTACTCCCATGCCTACCATTTCAGTA
Organism: Lathyrus tuberosus; assembly: GCA_022829125.1. NCBI lineage: Eukaryota > Viridiplantae > Streptophyta > Magnoliopsida > Fabales > Fabaceae > Lathyrus > Lathyrus tuberosus. The sequence continues at coordinate 731,511 of JALAZF010000018.1, forward strand.
AAGTCACCAGGCGCACTAGCGACCATTCTGTCGTAGTAAAATGAGCTCAAGGTTTTCAGGAAGATCTTTGTCATCTCTTTTTCCTCAAGAGGTGGACAAATCTGGGCGGCAATTTCACGCCATCTCTGAGCATACTCCTTGAAGGTTTCCTTATCCTTATGTGACATGGCTCTGAGTTGATCTCTATCTGGTGCCATGTCCAGGTTATACTTATATTGTTGAACGAAGGCAGCGCCAAGATCTCTGAAAGTGACGATCTTAGTGCGGTTCAAACCCATGTACCATTTAAGTGCGGCACCGGTTAAACTATCCTGGAAATAATGGATCATTAGCTGTTGGTTCTCTGTCTGAGTTGACATCCTCCGAACGTACATCACCAAATGACTTTGAGGGCAAGAGTTACCCTTGTATTTTTCAAATTCGGGCACCTTGAATTTGTGCGGAACTTTCACATTGAGGACCAAACAAAGGTCTGCTGTGTCTTTTCCAAATAGATCCTGACCGCGAATGGCTTGCAGTTCTTTCTGCATCTCCAGGAACTGTTCCTAGAATTCCCTCATTCTCTCGTCCATACTTTTGTTTCCACCAGACGGTATCTGGGAAATCTGTCCTTCCGAAACAGTGTGTACCACGGGTGGTGGTATATTCATTACGGCTGAGACTCTTGGTGCTTCCCTATCCCGAAGTTTCTAACCTTCAGGAGTTGCTGTCATGCCCCTTGCATCTTCGCTTTCCCGAAGTTTGTAACCTTCAGGCCCAACGGTTCTTGTTGTAGTTTCCGGATCTTTCGTGATCGGCGAAATATATCCTTCTGGGATATAGTTGAGTGGCATGTCCCAGGGATGATCTTTAGGCATGGTATATCGAGGATCATACTTTTCCACTATGGGCGTTGATGTGATCTCTGAGATCACAGTCAATTGTTTTTGCATCTGGGCTTATGCCAGAGCTTGCATATCATTGTGAAGCTTTCTCAGATCTTCTTTCAGAGCGTCGAGTTCTTCTCTCAACTCTCTGTTCTCTTCCTCGAGATTATCCATTTTCTTTTGTTGACTGGCCCGAGTGTTGTACAAATGAGACAGTTTGACTCTAGAATCGAGACACAAACGTGAGATTCTTAGGTAAGAAGAATGCGTTACGTGAGAATGATGAATGATATGCAATGATTATCTTATATATATATATATATATATATATATATATATATATATTTGTTTAATCAAAATAAACTTCGACAATTGGATTGCAAATATCAAACAGTGGGGAAACCCCGTTTAATTGAATTCAAAGGTTGCGGAAATGGAAATACAGTAATTTACATAGTGCTGTAAAAGGAAATGTCTAAGCTAATGGATCCTAAGTCCTCTCTGAGGAGAGCTCAGATACTGGTTCTAGTAATTTCCTTTTCTTTGACCGGGGCTCTCGAGCCGTTGCCGGTTGTCATTCCTTTGCCAAGTGAAAGAAGCGAGCAAATTCCTTTGGTCATCTTGGTTTTCTACAGTATGTTGCTCTAAAATCTCGATTAGAGCGTCTTTTTCTTTTAAAAATTGTTGTATTTTCTTGCACTCCACATTGAGAATACGATACTTGTTCTTCCAAGACTTCTTCTCCTGTTGAACTCTGTTAAGAGTAACCTGAAGTTTTTCCGTATCAGACATAAAATAAAGGACAGGGTCCCTTAACGGAAGAACTTCCTGACGAGGGTAAGGCATCCTCAGCTTGAGAGCTCTAGTTTGTACCCAGTGGAGATAAGGTTCCACAGAGACACAATCTGATTTTCCTAGAGACTCTCTTATTTTTCTGTGAACATGTTTCCAAGCATGCACTATTTCTGTCTTTAGTGCTCTGTCATTTTCTCCTTCCTTGAAGAAAAGACCTTCCAGATGAGCATTACGCGGGACATGCCTCATCGGGTATCCAAATTGACGACGAACTAAAACTGGATGATAATTGATTCCTCATTTAGTTCCTATAAGGGGGTACATTAGGGAAGTTTCCACAACGGTCAATGATTCTGATCTTGTCATAGATTCGATTGTACCAATCGATGTCAGAGTTAGTAAGAGACATGATTCTCTGCGACCAACATAGAGTATTCTTAGGATTCTAAAATGCAGCCGACTTGGGTAAGTGGAAAATGAACCATTTGTACAGCAGGGGTACACAACATGTGATCATTCCTCCACTGTACAAATTCCTTAAATGTACAGAATGATAAGCATCTGCGAGCAAGGTCGGTACAGGGTTTCCAATCAAAAATATCTTAATGGTATTGATATCTACGAAGTTATCGATGTTGGGAAACAAAAATAACCCGTATGTGAGCAAAACAAAGGTGCTCTCAAAACCGGCCACGTTCCCTATACTGGCAAAGTACAGGGCTTTCTTTATCAAAAACTGGGCTGGCAAACCCTGGATTCCACCCTTAGTGGTCATGTGAGTCCTGACTTCTGACTCGTCCAAATAAATTGCTCTTGCAATGGTTTGATCCTTTGGAATTTCTTTCAGTCCGGAAAAGGGAGTTTGATCAGTAATATGTAAATCAGTCAGGTGAGAGTACTCCTCCAACATTGGTGCTAGTTGATAATCCAGGAATGTGAAACAGTGATAGACCGGATCATAGAACTGAATGAGCGTAGCCAGTATTCCTTCAATTACATGGACCCTTAACAACGACAACAGTCCTCCGTACTTAGCTCTAAAAGCATCAGTGTTGGTGATCATCCTCGCCAACCCTCTAAAATCCTCTAGTTTTGGAACCTTAAAGGTGTACTTGTGAGTCTTCCTTCTACCGAAATCCATAACGCAATCTCTTTATCTGACATTTGCAATCATTGTCTTAGTTTAATTTGAAAAAAAGAGAGAGTAGAAGAGAAATTTTTCTTTGTTTTAATGTTTTTTAATGAAATGAATGCATGAATGCAACACACAAAAACATAGAAAAAACATGGGGTCAAAGGTTCGGTGTCATGAAGTCATGGCTCTAACCATCCCCAAAGGTTTATACTGGTGGTTTTTTGTACCTGTCCTCAAAATCATTGACCCCTCTTGGGATAACAACAGCAGGCTGGAATCACCCGAGCGAGCTGCACTATCTTAGAGTAATCTCAAATGAGGGTAGTATCGCGTGACAACTATTTCCGATAGCTTCCGCACTACAAAATAGTTACATGGTTTCAGTCTACTAAAATCCTCAGCTTCTCAGATAACCCAAACGAACAATCTGCTTTCAACAACTGAAGTCGTATAGGCATTGAATCCGCAAAGGGCATCTCCACTGATTCGATGGTCGACCGGGACCTCTTATTTGGGATTCACTCCCTGTAAGATTACCCGTATAGTGTCATCACTTATCTTAGGTGTATACTCAATCTTTCCAGATGCGACATCACTCGCAGTCCCATTAGCACAAAAATAAACATGAATATCAATTAGGAAAAGCAGTATATATATTTGTCCTAACATCCTAGACCTCTAGTCCTATGATCCTAACAGTCAATGGCTCCCTAGCAGAGTCACCATTCACCGTGGTACCTTCTAAACTTAAGGGATTCTACCTAAGATATGGGAGAACGGTGCTCCCACTGTGGTCGCCATTCTTCTGTAGCGCGGTTTTTGTGGTTTCGAATCACTATCGCTTTGGGGTGCTACATTTTGATTCATTTTTTATCCTGTGAAGCTGATTAAGGAAGGGAAATAGATGTCTCCAATTAACCCTGCTTGCATACTGAGTTTAAACAGATGACTGTTGGTTTACAGATACTATCAAAATAGTGGGTCTCTCTTAGGTTATTTGGCTTAAGAATAGAGTGTCTTGACTGTTCATGAGGCTTTTGGGAAGATACTATATCTAATTTTTTTTCGATTGATGTATGAAGGTACTAGACCTAGAGTTTTTGATTAGTATGCTCGCTAAGATTTCGCAATCTTATGCCTACGTATTCCCGTTAAAGAAAACAGGGAAATCAAAGGAATCGTAGTTCCTCCTATTCTAAGGGAGGAAAAAGATGTTTTGGTGTCTTGTTCAAAGCCCAAGATTGAAGCTAAAAAGGGATTTGTATCTTGTTCAAAGCCCAAGATATGAAGCTAAAGTGTTTTGGCTGAGAGAGAATTTGTCATCTCTAAAGAGGAACTGTTGATGTTTGTGTGCTTTGATCAAAGCACAAGTTTGATGCTAAAAGGTTGATTGATTCCACTGGTGGAATCCTTATCCAAAGCCTAAGAGGAGGATGGATAAGACTGACTCAACAAGAGAGTGTATATATTGGTGTCTTGTACAAAGCCCAAGATTGAGGCAAAAAAGAGACTGACTCTTTGGGGATATCATTATATAAAGCCTAAGAGGACGCTAACAGTTTGATTTTTCTGGGGAAAATATTGTTTCTGTCTTGTACAAAGCCCAAGATTGAGGCTAAAAGGGATTTTTGACTCCGTTGGGGAGGTTTATATGTGTCTTGTACAAAGCCCAAGAGGGAGGCTGAAATGAGTTTGTCTCAACAAGAGAGTGCTTTTATATGTCTTGTACAAAGCCCAAGACGGAGGCTAAAAGAGTTGACTCAACAAGAGAGTCTTGCAAAGGTGATTGAACCAACAAGAGAGTCTGAAAGTTGATTGAATCAATAAGAGAGTTTTTTATACTCAACAAGAGAGTGATTTGATGTCTCATACGAAGCCCGAGATTGAGGCTAAAAGGAGATTGACCCAACAAGAAAGTCTTGAAAAGTGATGGACTCAACAAGAGAGTCTGAAAAGGTTAGCTCCGCTAGGGGGTGTAGCGAGCGATTTTGGACGTGGTTCTTAAGCACTGTCGCTCTGGGGTACTACAGGTCGATTCATTTTTTATCCTATTGAAGCTGATGAAGGAAGGGAAATAGATGTCTCCAACTAACCCTGCTTGTAAACTGAGGTTAAACAGTCAAAACTGTTGGTTTACAAATGCGGTTTTAGTTCGTGGGCCTCTCTCTGCTTATTTTGTTTAGAACGAAATACCGGGACTGTTCATGGGGAATTTGTTGGGATACCGCGCTAGATTGGCTGGAGGTAGGGGACTTTGGGGTTTTTTTATTAGTGTGCTCGCTAAGATTCTTTTTCAATTTTATGCCTACGTATTCTCGGGATAGGGAAATCAGAGCGTTCGAATGGGAGGAAATGGTGTTTTGGTGTCTTGTTCAAAGCCTAATACATGAAGCTAAAGGTGGTTTGTATCTTGTTCAAAGCCCAAGATGTGAAGCTGAAGGGTCTATTTGTATCTTGTTCGAAGCCCAAGATGTGAAGCTAAAAGGGTGTTGACTTTAGAGAGAATTTTTCATCTCTAAAGGGGAATTTTTGGTCTGTTTGATACAACTGTTGGGTGACTGATTATAAAAGAGAATTACTTTAACTGGGATATATGAATCCAGCAATGCCATAATTTCCTTTATAGGGAATTTTCAACCTGAAGGAGAAGACTTTAACTCAGTTTAGAGCAATGCCATCTTTCCTTAGGAATTTCTCATGCTAAAAGAGGGACAGTGGCGTGGATGTAAATAATCCAGAGGCTTGCCATTTACAGCAATTAGACGAGGGAAAAGGAGTTGTTGATGTTTGTATGCTGTGACCAAAGCATGATTTGATGCTAAAAGGTTGATTGAATCAAACGGGGATTTCTTTATACAAAGCCTAAGAGGAGGCTATTGACCCAACAATAGGATGCTTTTGTGTCTCGTACGAAGCCCGAGATAAAGGCTAAAAGGGTTGACTCAACAAGAGAGTGTTTTTATATGTGTCTTGTATGAAGCCCAAGACGGAGGCTAAAAGGGTTTGACTCAACAAGAGAGTCTTTTATACTCACCAAGAAAGTGATTTGTATCTTGTACGAAGCCCGAGATGGAGGCTAAAAATGTTTGACTCAACAAGAGAGTCTTTTATACTCAACAAGAGAGTGATTTTGTATCTCGTACGAAGCCCGAGATAGAGGCTGCAAAGGTTTAACTCAACAAGAGAGTCTTTTATACTCAACAAGAGAGTGTTTTTGTATCTCGTACGAAGCCCGAGATGGAGGCTACAAATGTTTGCTCTGCTGGGGAGAATCATTGTACAAAGCCCAAGAGGAGGCTAGGGTTACTGTTTCAGTTGAGTGACAGGACCAGTATGTTGGTTAAAAGAGAAAATCAGTTCTTATATGGGTATTGTTGTACTCATGGATTTGATCTGAGGACCGGGATTATTTCCTGTTCTTTAAGGAAACGGGGAATCTGAAGGGTATTGAGACTGCCCAAGTCTACGGGTGTTTTTTCCTATTTTTGAAAGGAACTTGAGAATGTCTTTGAGACTCAAGGAGATTAGACTGTCCAAGTCTAGAGTTTTATCTTTTATACTATGCTTAAGAGAGATCAAGAGACAGTATGTTCGTCGTAGGAAGATCTAGACTCTTTGAAAGATTGTTCTATTAAGATGACTAATTTCTGTTCCTATACCTTTAAGAGGTCGTCGGGACAATTTGTACGAAGCCCAAGAGGAGGCGAGAAAAAATTTTAAGAAGCCGAAGGGACAATTTGTACGAAGCCCAAGAGGAGGCTATCTTCCCGGAGGAAGAATCATTATACGAAGCCTAAGAGGAGGCTGTGAAAACTTCTAAGAAGCCGGCGGGTCCTTGTACAATGCCCAAGAGGAGGCGGGGATGCTTTTAAGAAGCCTGTGGGTCCCCAAACCCCGAGAAATTTAAGACATGTCATTCACCGATGTTGCACCCCAAATTTTACCCTCATCTTTTTGCTAGATGTTATGTGATTTATTTTCTCTGTATTTTTTATCTTAATTTCTTTTTTATTTATTTTGCCTTAATTTATTTAGCATTTTTTATTTTATTTATCTTATCTTAATTTAATTTTAATATGTTTTATATTTATTTATTTTGAATTTTAAATGTTTTAATTAATTTTAGCTTAATTAATTAATTTAGTTGATGATTTAATTTTAGTTTAATTTGTTTGATTTTGAATTAATTATCCTTTTTATTATTTTGGTTAAAATTTATTTAGAGTGTCCTAATTTGAATTTTAAAAAATATAATTTATTAATTAAAATTAAGTCAGATTTTTTTATTAGTAATTAATTAATTTGAATTAATCTAATCATCATTAGTTTTTTTTTATTAAAATAATCTTTTAAAACTTTAATTTAAGTGTGGCAATTTAATAAAAATGTCATTTAATTTTTTATTGAAAAAAAAACAAATACGTGTGTCAATGTTTTATTTGGTCTTTATGGATTTATGGAAAAATTCTGATTGGAGGATGAATATCACCACTAGCCAATCAGAAGGCTACATTTACTCTTTGACTTTTCAACGGTCATTTTGGACCAATTGAAACCTTGCGCGTGTCCAGGGGATAGTCTTCTTCTTCCTTTTTTTTCGTTCTTTTCGATTTTGCAGAGAAAAGACGAATGAAACCAATTCCTTCAAGTTTGTTGCAAGTTTTTTCAAATTCAATTCGCAAATCTTGGCGCCATCACTCAATTTTCGTTGCCCTAAATTTCCTCAATTGCTCCATGGGATTTCAATTGCACAAAGCAAAGCTTCAACTTTCCCTTTTCCACCATTTTCTGCGCCACCTGCGAGAGGAGCAGAGCTACGTTGCTCTCACTTCCCCAAACTACACCTACACAGGCTGGCGACCAAGGAAAGGTGAGAAGATGCTATCCATATCAAGCCCTGTGGCACCTGCAACGTGTTCAGAGTGGAGGAGCGTTGCCTCCTCAGAATTTCAACATTGAATCCCTTTTCAAAACCCCAGCTGCCATTACTCTTGGAGGAGGATTAATTCCAACCCGGCCCATAAACATCAACCCATTTACTTCGCCTATATAAGGAGGTTAGAGTCTTGTTCATATATCAACATCTTTCTTCAAAAAAAACACATATATTTTCAAGTTCCGAGCAAGCTGAGTAAGTGAAGTGAGCTGGTTTTCTGAGTTGCTGTGGGAAGATTCTGCATAATCAAATCATTTACAAAGCTTCAAGTTGGTAACATCCTTTCCCTTTATTATTTTTTATGCTCATTTAATCTCATTTTGGTTCATGATCATGTTATAACATTTTGAATCCTATGGATATATACTTTGTGTTATTCGAATGATTTTGTTCGTCATTTAACTTAATGTGTTTTTGCTTATTAAGACAATGTTGGGGGGAGGAATGTTATTCTGTCAGTTCATTAGAATAAGAATGTCCTATTGGTTTGGAAATACTTTTTGCTTCAATCGGGTCACTGATGTTTTTGAATCTCTATGAGTTTGTTTTGTATCCATCTTGTTAATGCTCATGGCTTCACTTTTGTTCATGCTCATGTTTTTTTCTAAATATATGTAGAATTCTTGACTGGTTTCTGAATGATAGAAATAGATGTTTGGTGATTATTGCATCATACTCTTATTTACATCATGGTTGTCTTCTGATATCATATGCACCTTACTGTTACCCTGCACATGTGTCTTATTAATGTATATCTCAGTATGTTGTTTGAATGCTTCAATATTCAACTTTTGTGTGGTCTATGTTGTTGCTATTAAATTGAATATATCAATGTATCTTTATGTGATATGAAGTTTGAACCTCTGAGTTTCTGCCTTTGATTCTTAATGTTGTATCAATCTTTGACTAATGACATGAACCTACACATTGATGTTTCATACCACACATGGGTTACCCTGCTGATATGACTTAAGTCTCCCTTTATGAGTCTAAACATTAGTCAACATTATGCCATCCATGATAACATTTGACCACAACTCTGATGCATTTTTCTCTTTGTCATGTTAACTGTTTGTTTAAACTGTATTGGAACCTATTCATATGTTGAGTATGTATGTCCTTCATCCAACTTATTAATTCATAACCTATGACTTGTTTTTTATCTTGCTATTGTGATATTACTAGTTGGTCTTGTTCAGCTTTGCAATACATCCCTTGTCATCTATATATGTGCACATGAGATTACTGACCTGATAAGAATACTGGTTGTGAATCTTGAACTCATATCGAACTAATGCACTCATGTGAATTTCAAACTGATATGAATGTCTTTGCTCACACGCTAGCTGTTTTGAGTTAACCTGACCTATACACTGATGAGTTGAATGGCGATCTTTTAAAGTTTGTGTCTGATACTATGCTCTGTGATCTTAGCATGATAACTTAGGGAATGACTATGTGACCTGAGATTGGAAAATTCTAATAGATGTTTTATTACTTACCATGAAGTCAAATTGAAAACATCCCTATGCCATTAATTTTCGACCTACATTCTATTTTAATCCACTATTTGTTAATTTGAAACACCATTATCTGTTGTGGTTGTCTACACTTGAATAATTGGTGGCTGGTATATCACTATGTCTGCCTATGCACTAAGGATGTGTTGCAACTTAAGGTGTTTTCACTGTAAAGATTTTATCCATGCCTAACTACTGCTTAACTTGAGTGCCATTATGTGCATGATTATTTCCGCCTGAGCTTTTGTTGTATAGTAGTGTTGCACTTCAAGAAATATCATGGACCTTTGTCTTTACACTCTCATTTAAAACAGATTGAAAGTCTTGAAAGTCACCTTTTGATAGGAACAACATTAGCTATTATGTTTAATTTGTGTATCTATGATATTGCCTTAATATGTTTTTAAAAAAAAATGTGTATGTTGTTCATGTCTATTGTTTGTGTACTTACCATGGTAAACATAATTAATTTGGAATGTCTCTGTTGTATATGTAATTCTGCTTGACATACACTTTATGCTTTATGATTGCATTGAATCTAATTGAATTTGCCTTGGTCATTTGTTCATGCGCCCAAAATTGATACATTTAACTGCTAAATGTTCTGGTTCTACTGTCTATATGGGTCCATAAATGCCATGCTATCATTGAGACTTGTCATAAGTCCCCTGTTCTTGAGATAAACCATGAGCTGAATGTTTGTTGTTTAAACTGTTAAGCATACAACTATGTTAAGCTTGGGGCTCGTTTTTGCTGTTTTTTTTCTATGAAGATCTTGTTGTTATTTATTAAGTTTAACTCTGATGTCTACAACCATGTGCTAGTATATGTCCTTCACTTAATGCATTATATCTTGTTTGGTCTGATTAATGATATACTCTTGAGTGTTGTATCAAGAACTGCTGTTTAGGTTAGCAATGTATAATTTTCTTAACTGTCATGATTCATATCTATGCTCACTACTCCTTAAATCATAACATAATGTCTGATCTTACCTGTATCAAAAATGTTGAAAGTATGGTCTTTTGTTATGCTTATATGTAATATTCATGCTTAAGTGTCATTTAGCTTGAATGTCATTAACTACAATGTATGCAATTCTGTTTTAAATCCATATTTTATGATAATTTTTGTGCATCTGAAATGCCATGAGCTTATATCTTCTGCCACCATGATATTAGGATTGTATACAAACTTCCTTTGATGTGTTGTTCAATTTGTGTGCTCATAGTCTTGACTTGATATTGAACTGTTGCTATTCCTTGCACTCATCTTGCATACGATTAATATGGAAGTCATAGTGTCCTGATGATTCAAATATTTGTGTGCCAAGCATGTTATCATGATTCCACCAAACCTTTGATATACAAATGTCATTTTCATTACTGTCAATGTGTGTATTTAAAGTGTATTCATGATGTATGCTACTTTGTTTAATGTTATGACTTATGACAGTTTGCCTTGAAATGCCATGAGTTTTATTTGCATTTGGTCCTATGAATGTATTGCCCTACGGTTTGTACAAAGAGTTGTCTTATATGCTATCCTAATTGCGTGCATTGATTTAATGATTGTGCCTCTATGACAACAAGCTCCTCTTGTTTGGATACGCTAACAGAATTCTGTAACTACCATGTTCATCAATACTCTCCTTCTAATTCACCCTTTTGTCTAGGATATGAGGTTTAAACTATGAATATTTCATGTGCACTTTGATTAATTCATAGCATGTTGTCTTTTGTAAATGTTTGATTGGAATGATGTGATGCTATTTAACTGGATTATATGGTTGTTGCGTGGGTCCTGCGTTTTCTCGTTTGTGATAGTGTTAGAATTGGCTCACGTGGGGATGATGTTGCTTTGGCTAATGAGGCATTGCTGTACGCGTGAGAAGTTAATTATTATTGGAATCATATTATAACCGAATGTACCGGCCACCCCAGTGGAAAGACCTTACACTATCACGCACCTTGAACCTAGAGGACTGGGGTTCGAATCCCCCTCGCCCCAGTCCTTTTGTTTATTTTGTTAAATTTCACTTTTCTTCGCATATGGTTGTGTTATCCCCTCGGTAGTTAAGAGCGCGCGTTTGGTTTGGTTGGTTCAGGTTTCAACCTGTGAGCGAAAGGTCCTGAGTTCAACCCCTAGGAGTGCCCTTTCCTTTTTTTTTTTACTTAATTGTCTTTTATTTACTTTAATTTTTTCAAGTTTATGCTTAAACTCCTAACTTTCATAAATGATTTGTTTTTTTAATCCTTTTTCTTCCATCCTTTTGTTATGTTCTTCTAATTGAATCTATTCTTTAATATAAAAGAAAATGGTTGGAAACATTTAATCTATTTGCTTTATTTCTTGGAAACTCTTCCAAGATTTTATGGTATCCTCCTTTATTCATCTTGCCATGTCATCTTTGTTTACCATTGTCTATGTATGATTCTAACTTTGCATTGATATCACGACTTTGTTTCATCTTATTATCTTGTTTATGTCTTCTTGTATCATCTTGTTGAATTATATTTCTTTATTAACTTTAAAGCTGTAATCTTCCCCTTATTCCAAAGGAAGGTTAAACTTTGTTGACTCATAAGTCATCCAACTCAGTGGCCTCATCAGAGCCATTGAGATAACCACTAGTTTTTTAAGAAGAGTTCTTTAACTCTTAGGGATATTCATCATAATGAATCATTACTTTCCATACTAACTAGAACATAATTATAGGTCCATCTCAACTAGATTAGAGAGTTCTTAAACTCTACTCATTCCCCTCTGAATATTGGCCATAGTCAATAGCTTAGTAGACTTAGAACTACACGTGCTCTGATTCTACACCCGAGGATACGTAGGCGCAAAGTGTGACGCTTTGTCGAGTACACTTAGATACTAACCCCTAGGGTTTCAAGCCTCTAGCATAGATTCTTTATCAAACACAAATAACATTCTAACAAGAGGTTCGCGTAGAGTATTACGGATACATGGGGTGCTAACACCTTCCCTTTGTATAACCAACCCCCTAACCTCGAATCTCTTCCCCTTAGGTTTTTTTACGATTTTGAACCTTTCCTTTGGATAAAAGCAAAGTCGGTTGTAAAAGAAAACAATGCAAATTCATTAATAATTTGTTATCCGATTTTCACCTCAACAACCGAGAATAGATCAAGTCAGGAAAGTCCGAGAATTTGGAAGAAACTCAAGAGATGCCATTCACGGAGAAAAGATCATCTCTGGGGAGTAGAGTCTCTTTGACAATTTCTAAGGGTGACAGTCTGAGAAATGGTTCACAGAGAATGTTGCCTTTCACGTCTCCATATTGTTTAACCCCAAAAGGAGGGAAGACTGTGTCTGGTAATCCTATGGGGATCTAGTTTTGTTTGTATTTAAGAGTGACCAATAGGGCTTTACTTACTGCTAGACGTAGTTGCCGGGGAAACTCTAAATATCTATACTAGTATTACACAATCGATATGAGTTTATGAAAGAAGACTTACAGTGAAACAGCCCCACAGTACAATTATATACATATGAAAGCGGTAAATGAAAGCGGGTAAACACTTACTCGGTTGTAGAGCTTCCATACTATATTGTTAGTTGTTCAACAAAGAAATTGAAAATAACAGTATGTTACAAAATTAAAGGAGAAAGTGCTTTTGAAAGGAAAATTGGAGCTTACAGCTCAAGGAGAGTCTCAGGGTTTTATCAGTGATCGCACTGTCGTTTTGTACAGGGACTTATACAAGTGACTGAGGCCCAAGAAAGATTTTCTATACAAAGGGATGGGTCTTACACTCTCTCAAGAGGCCCAAAAATGATTGAAAGATAGGTCTTATAGCTCAAGGAGAAGCCCAATGGTTAATTTTGAAAAGGGCGACGATCGCGCCGAGGTTTTGAAAACATCGTGGGTCTTATACAACGACTGAGGCCCAAAAGTTTTTGGTTTCAAAAGGGGATTGGGTCTTACACTCTATTAGAGGCCCAAAATGATTTTGAATAGGTCTTATAGCTCGAGGAGAGGCCCATATGGTTTGTTTTAAACGGGCGATGATCGCGCCGAACTTTTGAAATACAACGGGACTTATACAATATTTGAGGCCCAAAATAGGTTTGTATTTACAAAGGATTGAGTCTTACACTCTATTAGAGGCCCAAAGGTTTGAAAATGTTTTGTGACGGTGAAAATCAAAGAAATCCTAATTTTTGCTTTTCTTTAAAAGTAAATATTTAGAGAAAATCCAATAAAAATACCAAATAAGTTTGAATAAACCATTTGTGATTTTTGTTTAAGGTTTGAAAAATGAGGGATTAATAACAAGATGAATTAAAACTCATTTGGTTTTGATTTTCCAAGTAAATATTCATTTTTAAATGTTTAAAAACAATAAAAAAAAATTATTCACAAAAATACTAATTATATTAAATTAATAATATAAATCTGATTTTTTTATGGAATAAAATATTTTAACATTTTTATGATTTTTTGCAAAAAGAACCAATAAAAAATAATTAAAATTGAAGGAGTTATTAATTTTCCAATTAATTAACAAAACATGAAAATATTGGAAAAAATAGCAAAATGTGAGAAAACACAAAATGGTCTGGGTGGGATTTGAACCCACGACCTCAAGGTTATAGGGCGCGCGCCTTACCACTGGGGTGGTGATATATCCGTTGATTGAAACAAACCAACAAATACACAAGGCTTGCCTTGTGTCCTAGGCCTGGCCAAGGCAAGGCAAGGCAAGTTTTGGCTCAGAAACATGAAGGCCATAACTTTCTCATTTCTCCATGGATTGAGACAAAATTTAGGTCTATCCTGCCTAGAATTTCACAAGGAATCCAATGATGGTGGTGTTTTTTTTCAGATCATGTCCCTATTTTAACCCGATAATGGTTTTGAAATAGGCCTCTAATTGCATTTTCTGTGCTATCTCATGATGCAGGCAAGGATTGCATGAAAATTTGGTGCAAACATAACACATATAACATGTACAAGATGTGTATGATTAGTGGACCTCAAAGCAATGCATATTTCAAAGAGTTCAAGTTGTGATGCTTACCTCTTTTTGAGCTTTTGGAGTTTTTGTGCAATTTGCCAAGTTTCTTGTTCCAGAAATGGTTTGATGCTTTGGACACTCTTAAATGATCTCTTAGAAGTGTCATACCCTAAATTTTGACCACTAAGATTTCCCATCATTGTGCAAATCATCATCACAATATGGAGGAACCATCATACCTCATCAGTCTCCCCAAAGATGGGTGAGCATTCACTACTATCGGAATTAGGGTTTCAAGCCCTCTCAGAGTTCTTAGACAAAGGATCAATCAAGGAATGACATGATTTTCAAATTGTCTAACCTCTCAAACATCCACAAAGGATCAAGAGGACTCCCACATCAAGAATTAGGCACAAGAGTGCAAAATTCCAGGTGGATCAAGCCTCAAGTTCATCTAATACAAAGTCAACTGACGCAGAAAGTCAAAGTTTGACTTTTGGTCAACTTTGAGCTTCACAAGCCATTACTCAAGAAAATATGATGGATGATTTAATTTGATCAAATTTAAATCAAGAAATCATGCAAAATTGCAAAATTGATCAAATTGAAAGAAACTTAGAATTTTTTTCTAAGTTAAAATCATGTTCAAGGGCACAACTTTTCAAGGTTGTAACTATTGACCCAAGCATCCATTGGTTTTGCGTAAGGGATACTTTTAAAGAGGGTATTTGATACTTCAACATTATAGAAGGAATCAACTCAAAATATCATAAGGATTGAAAGATATAAGTGATCAAAGTTTGGAATTCTTAATGTCTGATGTTCTGACATTGCATATGACATCGCTAATATTTTTCCAGCAAGAATGTCCCAACTTCAAGGATGTTTTTCTCCATGATCCAAGTTGATTCAAGCCAAGCCTTGAACATCAAAGTTGAAGTACGTTATCTCAGATTTCCAAAAATTCCTAGAACGTCCTTGTAGCATACTCAAGCAAGGAGATATGATTTTTGCAAAAAGCATTGATAAAGCAGAATTTTCATGACAGCTTTTAGGACAGATTTGACTACACAAGTTCAAGACCATTTTTGATGACTTTGCAAGCTGAACCGAGACCAAAGTCAAACATCAAAGTTGAAGTATGTCATCTTAGCTTTCCATAGAGTCCTGGAACAGCCATTCATCATTCTTGAGCAAGAAGTTATGGATTTTACAACAAGGCTTGCTGCAGCTGATTTTTAAGACATGTTTCAGGACAGATTTGCATATTTCTTGTACCACACGAATTTCCAAGCCTTGTCATCACTTTGGACACATCTGAGGATCAAATCTAAAGGGGACAATCACTGGGCCAAGCCTCCAAAGTCCTTGGAACAAGAAGTAGCATGCTATTCCTAAAAATCCCTAAAAGAGGGACAAGACTCCAATTTTGGATTGGAGCATTTAATAGATGTTTAGAGGTGGCATGGACTGACACATTTGCAACTGAATTCAGTCAAGATTCCTCCAACAAGTAGGGAACCAGCAACCTGTGCCCTAACCTCTAGTCAATGGCTAGAGGAGACTTGGATTTTCATTGGACAACATTGGCCAAACCTCTGCTGCAGTTGCCATTCACTATTGCTGCGAAAACAAACTTGCTCTACTATAAATAGAGTTCATTTGTGTTCAGTTTGAGTACACCAAAGCCATCAAACAGATGCTTTCCTCAAAATCTCTTCTTTCACCTCAAATTTGCCTTCCAAAGCAAGTAATTCTGCGTTTTTGAGTTAGAGAGCAATTCCACTCAAACTAATCACACACACACCTCATATATATCATATGTAAGTTGTGCAAACTATCACAAGTGACCTGTAATCACAAAATCACAAAGTCACTTCTCAAAACCTCAAAATATCACTTTTTTGCATTTTTCAAGCCATGTCTTGATTCAGTCACTTTCCAAACCAGATAAAACCTCAAACACACTCCAAATATCATCCTTGAACTATCGTAAATGGTTCCCAACATCTGGAACACCATTTGAGGGAGTTGCTATTTTGGTCGCTTTTAACCCCTTTTGCAAGAAAGGGACAGTTTGTGTTTTTGCAGGTACCAGCTGATTCCAACCATCCTAAAAGCTTCTAAGAGGTCATTTGAGGGTGTCCAAAGCATCAAATCATTTCTGGAACAAAGCACTTGGTAGGTTGCACAAAATCTACAAAAAAAGAGGTAAAATTCATAACTTGAATTCTTTGAATCATGCTTTCCTTTGATGTCCACATACATGCATCATATTGAACAATTCTTGAAGCAAAAATGTAGTCCTTAATGTGTATGTTATGATCCTCCTACTGTTTGCACTTTAACATGTTTATATGTGGAGTTTATGTTGTTTTAAACTTAAGGTGCAGATCTATTTTTTTGCCTTGTGTGTGTTGTACATTAAGTTTCAGTATATATGAGTAATACCATTGGATTCCTTGCGAAAAATTGGTCAAGATAGGTTCTTACGGATTTCAATTTCGTTAAAAATTGAGAGAGTTATGAATGTTTGAAAATTTGATAAGCAAAGATGTTTAAACTTAAGGTGCAGATCTGGTTTTTTGCCTTGTGTGTGTTGTACATTAAGTTTCAGTATGTATGAGTGATACCATTGGATTCCATGCGAAAAATTGGTCAAGATATGCTCTTCTGGATCTTAATTCCGTTAAAAATTAAGAGAGTTATGAATGTTTGAAGTTTGATAAAAAGATGTTGAAAATCAAGGTGCAATTCTGGTTTTTGTCTGATGTCGAATGTGATGTTGTGAGATCGTCCCTTTTCTCTTATATTCAAAACTCATGAGTGATGTCTCATGAGTGATGTTGTGACATCACATTCCTCTTTTTTAGTTTATCTACAAAACTCAACCAATTCTTTCACATAGCAAAAATTATCATTTTCAAAATCTGTTTTACACACTTCTTATTCATACTCCATAATATTTTAATCCACCAAAAAATCACAAAAAATATTATTATTTGATATATTTTTAATATATTCAAAAATATTGTTTTAAATTGTTTTAAATGCTTTTAAAATGATTTCTTTTTCTTGATTTTTAAAACCAAAATTATTTTAAATATTCATGTGGATAAAATACTTTTTCATAAACCTTAATCACTATTTATAATATGATTAATGATTTTATTTGATATTTTTTATCATTTTTTACTTGATTTTTCTTTGAAAAATGCCCTTTAAAAAATGAAATTAGGGTTTTTGATTAATTCAACCCTCATCAAACTTTTTCAAACACTCATGGGCCTCTAATAGAGTGTAAGACCCAATCCTTTTGTTGAACAAATCATTTTTGGGCCTCAGTGTATTGTATAAGTCCCGATACCGTCAAAAACAAACGGCGCGATCGTCGCCTTTTGAAAAAAAACCTTCTGGGCCTCTCCTCGAGCTATAAGCCCCATTCAAAACACTTTGGGCCTCTAATAGAGTGTAAGACCCAATCCCCTTTTAACCAAAACCATTTGGGCCTCACTTATTGTATAAGTCCCTCTGCGTTAAAAGGAAACCTCGGCGCGATCGCCATTTTTAAACAAAAATCAATTGGGCCTACCCTCGTGTTATAAGCCCCACTATTTTTCTTTAAAACTTTTTGGGCCTCTTGAGCGAGTGTAAGACCCACCCCTTTGTACAGAAAACCTTTTTGGGCCTCAGTCACTTGTATAAGCCCCTCTGTACAAAAAACAACAGTGCGCTCACTGATAAAACCCTGTGCCTCTCCTTGAGCTGTAAGCCCCAAATCTTTCTTTCTCAAAGCACTTTCTCCTTTGATTTTGAATATACTGTTGTTTTCAATCTTTCTTTGTTGAACAACTAACCAAACAGCATGGAAGGTCTACAACCGAGTAAGTGGTTATTGCTTTCATTTACCGCTTTCATATACATATAACTGTATTGTGGGGCTGTTTCGTTGTAAGTCTTCTTTCATAAACTCATATCAACTGTGTAATAATAGTATAGATATTTAGAGTTTCCCTGGCAACTACGTCTAGAACTAGGTGACGCCATTTCGTTTATTCGTATAAATAGACAACTAGATCCCCAATAGGATCACCAGATACAGTCTTCTCTTCGGCTGCCCTCATTAGGAATTGTCAAGAAACTCTGTTCCTATAGATGAATGTATTCTCCGTGAATGGCATCTTTGAGTTTCTTCCAAATTCTCGAACTTTCCTGACTTGATCTATTCCTTGTGAATAGCTTTCCTTGAATTTCTCGGGGTTTGGGGACCCACGGGCTTCTTAAAAGCATCGGCCTCCTCTTGGGCATCGTACAAGGACCCACAGGCTTCCTAAAAGCAACCCCGCCTCCTCTTGGGCTTAGTACAAGGACCCTACGGCTTCTTAGAAGTATTCACAGCCTCCTCTTAGGCTTCGTATAATGATCTCTTCCTCCGGGAATGATAGCCTCCTATTGGGCTTCGTACAAGGACCTCTCGGCTTCTTAAAAGTTTCCAGCCTCCTCTTGGGCTTCGTACAAATTGTCCCGACGACCTCCTAGAGGTATAGGAACAGAACTTAGTTATCTTCATAGAACAGTCCTTTCAAAGAGTCTACTACTGTTTCTCAAAGCATAGTACAAAAGATGAAACTCTAGACTTGGACAGTCTAATCTCCTTGAGTCTTTAAGACATTCTCAAGTGACCCCTTCGTTAAATAGGAAGAAAACCCATAGATTCGGAGAGTCTCAATACCCTTTGGATTTCCCGCTTCCTTAAAGAGCATGAGATAACCCTGATCCTCGCATCAAAAATCCCTGAGTACAGTATTGCTCATATAAGAACTGATTTTCTCTTTAAAAATCAGTATACTGGACTTGTCACTTAACTAAACAATCACCATAGCCTCCTCTTAGGCTTTGTATAATGATCCTTCTCCAGTGAAGTTAGCCTTCTCTTGGGCTTTGTACAATGATCCTCCCCAGCGGAGTCAAACAACGTTTAGCCTCTCTCTCGGGCTTTGTACGAGACACATAAGAGACTCCCTCGTTGAGTCAATCACCCCTTTCGCCTCCATCTCGGGCTTTATACGAGATACAAAAAGGTTCTTATTGAGCCAAACAAACAACAACCTCTATCTCGGGCTTCGTACGAGATACAAAAAAACTCTCTTGTTGAGTCAAATAGCCTTCATCTCGGGCTTTATACGAGATACCAAAAGACTCCATCGTCGAGTCAACCCCTTTTAGCCTCCCTCTCGGGCTTTGTACGAGACACCTTTTAGCCTCCTCTTAGGCTTTGTATAAGAAAACCACTGGTTGATCCAATCAACCTTTTAGCATCAAAGTTGTGCCTCGTTCACAATACACAAACATCAACAACCCCTTCATCTAATCGCTGTAAGCGGCAAGCCTCTGGATCATCTACATTCATGTCACTGTCCTTCTTTTAGCATGAGAAATTCCTAAGGAAAGATGGCATTGCTCTACACTGAGTTAAAGTCTTCTCCTTCAGGTTAAAAACCCCCTATAAAGGAAATTATGGCATTACTAGGATCCGCGTATCCCGGTTAAAGTAATCCTCCTTTACAGTCAGTCACCCAACAGCTGTGACAAACAGACCCCCTTTAGAGATGACAAATTCTCTCTAAAGTCAACACCTTTTAGCTTCACATCTTGGGCTTTGAACAAGATACAAATAAACTCTTCAGCTTCACATCTTGGGCTTTGAAGAAGAAATACATTACCTTTCGCTTCACGTCTTGGGCTTTGAACAAGACACCAAAAACACCCATTTCCTCCCATAGAATAGGAGGAACTACAACGCTCTAATTTCCCTGTTTCTGAAAAAACGGGAATACGTAGGCATAAGATTGAAAGAAAAATCTTAGCGAGCACACTAAACAAAAACCCAAAATCCCATACTTTCATACATTCGTCCTAACACCATAACCGATGGCCTAAAGCACCCTTTGTCAACAAAATAACCTAGGAGAAACCCTGAATCTTTGTAGCATCTGTAAACCAATAGTTTTGACTGTTTAACCTCAGTATGCAAGCAGGGTTAATTAGAGACATCTATTTCCCTTCCTTCATCAGCTTCAATAGGATAAAAAATAAATCGAGCTGTAGTATCAGAGCGATTGTGCTTCGCAACCACATCCAAAAATCACTCGCTACAGAAAAATGGCGACTCTGCTGGGGAATGCGAGCAGGTCTCTTTTGGGATCTTGTTCTCTTTTTGTCCCCTAGGTAGAAACCTTGACGTCACTAGGATCTTAGGTCAAAACGCCGTTAATCGGAATGAAACCACAGGATGGTAATTTCGCCGGGGAACCCATTTTCTGTCAGGAACTTAGGATTCATAGCTTTAATGGTCTAGGATGATTAGGACAAATATATATACTGCTTTTCCTAATTGCTATACATGTTTATTTTTCTGCTAATGGGAATGTGTGTGATGCCGCATGTGGAAAGATTGAGTATACACTTAAGATAAGTGATGGCGACGAGGTCGACCATCAACCGCAGTGGAGGCTGACCAATGCAACCCATTCTCTCACCTAGACAATGGGCCGATTGTGATGTCTGAGAAGCTGAGGAGCCAAACCCTTTTGTAGTGCGAAAACTATCAGGAATAGTTGTTACGCGATACTACCCTCATTTGAGGCTGGTGATCTATTCTCGGTGAATGGCACTTACTCTAAGATTGCTCTACAACTCGCTGGCAATCCACTTGTTGTTTTGCTTTCCTGGGAGGAGCTGATGATAATGAGTACAGGTACAAAAATCACCCTAGTATAAACCTTTGGGGGATTGGTAGAGCCTTAACTTCATGACAACGACCCTTTGACCCCATGTTTTTTTTATGTTTTTGTGTGCTGCATTCATGCATTCATTTAAAAAACATTAAAAAACATCAAAAGAAAAATCTTCTCTTCTAGTCCCTCTATTTTTCAAATTAAACTAAGACTGTGATTGTAAATATCAAAGAAAAGGATTGCGCTAATGGATTTCGGTAGAAGGAGAACTCATAAGTACACCTTCAGGATTCGAAAACTAGAGGATTTGAGAGGTTTGGCGAGAATGATCACAAACCAAGAGGCTTTCAGAGCCAAGTACGGAGGTTTGCTATCTCTGTTAAGAGTCCATGTGATTGAGGGAATCATGGATGCGCTCATTCAGTTCTACGATCCGATTTATCACTGCTTCACATTCCCGGATTACGAGCTAACACCAACCCTGGAGGAATATTCTCATCTGATCGATTTACATATCACTGATCGAGCTCCATTTTCTGGACTGGAAGAAATTCCAAAGAATCAGACCATTGCAAGAGCAATTAATTTGGACGAGTCAGAAGTCAGGATTCACATGACCACCAAGGGTTGCATACAAGGTTTTCCAGCCCAGGTTCTGACCAAGAAAGCTCTATACTTTGCTAGTATAGGGAACGGGACTGCTTTTGAAAGCATCTTTGTTTTACTCACCTACGGATTATTTTTGTTGCCCAACATTAATAACTTCGTCGATATCAACGCTATTAAGGTTTTTCTCATTGGAAACCCTGTACCAACTTTGCTTGCAGATGCGTATCATTCTGTACACTTAGGGAATTTGTACAGCGGAGGGGAGATCACATGTTGTGCACCTTTGCTTTACAAATGGTTTATCTCCCATTTGCCTAAGTCCGCTGCTTTTTGGGATCATAAGAGTGCCTTACGTTGGTCGCAGAAAATCATGTCCCTCACCAACTCTGACATTGATTGGTGTAATAGGATTTATGATGGAATCAGGATCATTGACCGTTGTGGAAAATTCCCCAACGTACCCCTTATAGGAACTAAGGGAGGAATCAATTATCATCCGATATTGGTTCGCCGTCAGTTTGGATACCCGATGAGGCATGTTCCCCGAAATGCTCATCTGGAAAGTCTTTTCTTCAAGGAAGGAGAAAGTGACAGAGCACTAAAGACGGAAATAGTGCACGCTTGGAAACACGTTCATAAGAAAGGATGAGAGTCTCTAGGAAAACCGGACTGTGTCTCGGTGGAGCCTTATCTCCACTGGGTACAAACTAGAGCTCTCAAGCTAAAGATGCCTTATCCTCGTTACAGAATTCTTCCGCCGAGAGAATCTGTCATGTACTTCATGACTGAGACTGAAAAGCTTCAGGTTACTCTCAACAAAGGTCAACGGGAGAGAAGGTCTTGGAAGAACAAGTACCGCACCTTCAACGTAGAGTGCATCAAAATACATCAACTACTTAAAGATAAGGACGCTCTGATTGAGATTTTAGAGCAACATGCTGTAGAGAATCAGGATGACCAAAGGAATTTGCTCGCTCCTTTCACTTGGCAAAGGAATGACAACCCGACAACGACCCAAGAGCCCCGGTCAAAGAAAAGGAAGATACCAGAATCAGCACCCGATTTCTCTTCAGAAAGGACTCGGGACCCATTAGCTTAGGTTTCTGTTTCTGTACTTTGTAATCTACTGTATTTCCATTTCTGTAATCCTTTGAATTCAATAAAAAGGGGTTTCCCCACTGTTTGATATTTGCAATCTAATTGTCGAAGTTTATTTTGATTAAACCAAAAAATAATTGATATAATCATTGCATTCATCAATCTCACATCGCGTATTCTTCTTACCTACAAATCTCACGTTTGTATCTCGGTTCTAAAGTCAACCTGTCTCACTCATACAATACTCGGGTCAATCGTCAGAAAAAGATGGATGATCTTGAGGAAGAAAACAGAGAGTTGAAAGAAGAGATCGACGCTCTGAGAGAGGATATGAGAAACCTTCGTAACGACATGCAAGCCATGGCAGAAGCTCAGCTACAAAGGACTGTGATCTCAGAGATCACCTCGACGCCCATAGTGGAGAAGTATGATCCTAGGTATCAAATGCCGAAAGATCGTCCCTGGGGGATGCCTGTTAACTATATCCCGGAAGGATATGTTTCGCCGATCACTGAAGATCAGGGAATCGCGACAGATGCCGCTGGGCCTGAAGGTTACAAACTTCAGGAAAGCGAAGATGCCAGAGACATATTGAAGACTCCTGAAGGTTACAAACTTTGGGAAACGCCAAGATTCACTGTCGTAGTCACGGTACCACCCCATGTGGTGCACACTGTCCAAGAAGGACAGATTCCACAAATACCTTCTGGTAAAAAGGAAACTATGTTTGACCAAATGGATGAATTCCAGGAACAGTTCTTGGAAATGCAGAAGGAACTACAAGCCATTCGCGGTCAGGATCTATTTGGAAAGGATGCCGCAGACCTTTGTCTGGTCCCGAATGTGAAAGTTCCGCACAAGTTCCAAGTGCCCTACTTTGAAAAGTACAAGGGTAACTCTTGCCCTCAGAGCCATCTGGTGATGTACGCTCGGCGAATGTCAGCTCAGACTGAGAATCAGGACCTGCTGATTCACTACTTTCAGGATAGTTTAACCGGTGCCGCATTAAAATGGTACATGGGTTTAAACCGTGCTACGATTAGCACATTCAGAGATCTTGGCACCGCCTTCGTCCAATAATACAAATATAATTTGGACATGGCACCGGACAGAGATCAACTCAGATCAATGTCACAAAAGGACAAGGAAACCTTTAAGGAGTACGCCCAGAGATGGCGTGAAATTGCCGCTCAAATTTGTCCACCTCTTGAGGAAAAAGAGATGACAAAGATATTCTTAAAGACCTTAAGCTCATTTTACTATGACAGAATGGTTGCCAGTGTGCCCAGTGACTTCACCGAGATGGTGGGCATGGGAGTTCGTCTTGAGGAAGCCGTCCGAGAAGGACGTTTGGCAAAAGACGCTGGACCATCGAGTAGTACAAAATGATACGGTAGTGCTCTCCCTAAGAAAAAAGAGCAATATATTGGGAATATCTATCTCGGAAAGCAAAGGTGACGATATCAGCCGGTAGCAGCTGTAACTCCTACTATCAGCCATGCGCCTATTCCTACGTATCAACCTCAGGTTGCGCAGAGCCAACCTAATCAGCAAAGGACACAACAACCTCTTCAGCAGGCTCGTCCTCCATATAACAACAACCGTACAACAAGACCATCAGGGTTTGATCCTATACCCATGTTGTACACAGAGCTATTTCCGTTACTACTGGCTAAGGGGCACATCCAGACTAAGTCTCCTCTTACAGTACCGGAAAATCTACCTTTTTGGTTTAAGGTGGATCAGACATGCCCTTATCATCAAGGAGGATCAGGGCATAACATAGAGAACTGTCTCAATTTCAAATCTGACGTGCAAAAGCTTGTTAGGAACGGCCTCTTATCTTTCAAAGATACGAATCCCAATGTTCTCACGAACCCGCTGCCTCAACACGAGAAAGCTGCAGTCAACCTGATAGAGGGAGAATTTAACAACGTCTATCAAATTCACGATGTACTCTTATTGAGGACCAATTTGGTCAAGATGCATTGTAGACAGAGTGGGTACGGCCATGTGCCATCTCATAATTATCACCAGTGTGATGTATGCTCTAAAAGTAATCAAGGATGTTTTGTAGTACAAGCAGCTCTACAGGAACAGATGGATCTCGGATGGATCCAAGAGCACTGAGTTCGTGGAGTTAACATGGTCTATACGAATTCCAACATCATTCAGAACCACGACATCTGTGCAATGAATGTCAACTTGGTGGCAATGCACTCAAGGCAAAGCCAGTATCATAATCTGCCGCGGCACGATTACAGTTCCGGTCTGACTTGCTCGGTAAATAAACAGGGATGCTCTTTCATACAAGAGGCCCTCCAGCGTCAGATGGATCTTGGATGAATCTAAGACTACCATGATAGGAACCCTTATCAGATCAACATGGTTCAGATCTTCGATATTCGCGTGATGAATACCAACCTGGTAGAGTTACATGCTGAGCAGGTCCGACTCGGATTCTTAATATCACACGACTATCAAAGCTGTAAAGCAGGTTGCGAAAATGATCGAGGTTGTACCCTTGTCCAGGAGGAACTTCAGCACTTGTTAAATCATTGGTGGATGCCAATCTATATGGATGAAGATACTCAGCAAATTAGTATCAGTAACAGGAATCCCACTCGGCGTCAAAGTCAGGATGTCCGATCTGTGGAAGCTAACCTAGTGAGGTTACATTGTATTCAAAGTGGGCGTGGCTAGGTGCCACCACACAACTATGACCGTTGTAGTGTCTGTTCGGAAAGTAACCAAGGGTGTTACCTTGTGAGAGCAGCTCTTCAGGGTCAGGTGGATCATGGAGAGATTCGCCCATATCCGGGTTCTGGACCCATCAACTGGACGTCGAACTACCTTGCCAATCAAGTCGAGGATGTTGTCACGATCTCTGGTCGTCACCAGACTAGGGATGTTTTTGCCATCATCCCTCTATTTGACGAATCTAGAATTCCCAATCGGGAACATATCGAGATTACTTATGATGGTTAGAAAAATCAGAAGCTTCCCATAGTCATCTATCTACCGGGACCACTACCGTATGAATCAGCTAAGGTAATCCCTTACAAATACGGTGCAACGACAATTGAAAATGGAAAGGAAATTCCATTACCCTCCGTCGTGAATTTTGCAGACATCAGTCGTGTAACACGGAGCGGTCGAATCTTCAACCGAGGAGTTGGAGAAACTAACAGGGAAAGGGAACTTCAGACAGAAGCTCCCGATCCATCAGTCGGTCAATCCAGTAATCCCGGCCTTTCGAAAAATAATGATGAGATGCTGAAGCTCATCCAAAGGAGTGAATATAACATTGTGGATCAGCTGTTACAGACTCCTTTAAAGATCTCGGTATTATCACTGATACTTAGTTCAGAGGCCCACAGGGAGGCTCTACAGAAAGTCTTGGAGCAAACCTTTGTGGAACAGGATGTAACAATCAGACAGTTCGATAGCATTGTCTCTAACATCACTTCCTGTAATAATTTGGGATTTAGTGATGAGGAATTACCCGAAGAGGGTCGCCGTCATAACATGGCGCTCAACATTACAGTTAACTGCCAGGACGATGCTTTAGCCAGCGTACTGGTAGACACAGGGTCAGCCCTGAATGTTATGTCGAAGTCCACTTTGATGCAATTATCATTCAAAGGCCCTCCGATGAGAATCAGCGAGGTCGTCATCAAAGCATTCGACGAATCCAGAAAAACAGTTATCGGCGAAGTTGATCTTCCCATAACTATCGGTCCTCACACTTTCCAAGTCACTTTCCAGGTCATGGACATCCGGGCAACATACAGTTGTTTATTAGGAAGACCTTGGATACATCAGGCTGGAGCGGTCACCTCGACCCTCCACCAAAAGCTAAAGTCCGTTCAGAACGATCAACTTGTCACAGTCTGTGGAGAACAGGCCTTGCTCGTGAGTAACTTATCATCATCTACTTGTGTAGAACCCGAGGAAGTTATTGGGACGCAGTTCCAAGCACTGTCGGTGGGCAAGGACAATCAATCCCAAGGAGGAACCTCAATTTCCTCATACAAAGATGCTATCAAAGCGGTCGAGAGTACCGATACAACCGGATGGGGACAGCTTGTCATTCCTATTGACAATAAAACAAACAAGGGTCTTGGTTTTTCTGCAACCTGTACCCAGACAGCTGCCAGCAATGAAAGTCTTCATCCCATTCAGGATTTCTTCCACAGTGGAGGTTTTCTTCACCCAGTCCCTTAAGCAGCCCATGCTATCAATGAGGAAGATGCCTCTGACACAGAGGAAGAGTGGAAGTCCTATCTTAACAAGGACGGTTATATGTCTCAGGATGAAACACAAACTCCTTTTTGCTTTCCTACAGAGAGTCCGAGATTTATACCCAGGTCAGACATCGAAATGATATACAGAGGTTGTGATCCGGAAGGATGTCGTGCGCCTCCAAATTCATTAGAGGAAGACACTCCGATGAAAGACAATTTTGACTACACCTACTATGGCCCGATGGATGGCCTGCCAATGTGGCAACCTTATCCAGGAGATTTGGAGCAAGAGAGTCAGCCGAACAATGAAAATCAGCTGACCGTCATTAAACAGAATACCTGTGTCCCCACCATGTCATGGGATCAACACTCAGGTCATTCAGAAACTACTCAACATGACGATGAATTCGCAACGTTTGCAGGACTAGAATTCATCAACTATGCTTTTCCCGAGGTCAACGTCATCGAGAGGGATGACTCCTCCAGTTCGAAAGAAGTGTGGGACACCTTGGGACAACCAAGTGGAAAATTTGACTATATGGTCAAGTATACCGCTCCCGAAAGCTCTCGTATCAGGTTCGAAGATATCCAGCCAACTGGATGGGGAGATACAGCTAAGAGTACAAATGCTATGCAAAATGTAACAGAGGAATTCTCCTACGACAACTCTGCCTGGGAGACAGATTCCAATGATCCCGCTCCACCAGAAATCAGCGTTATTTCTGAAGACAAATCAAGGAAGGTGCCAGACTTTGTGATTCACCGAGGAGTTCGCCGCCAACGGGTTGCCGTCGAGGTTCCGAAGGTCGTTCGCCAGTCAAAGTAATTGCCATCTTTAACCTTTCACCCTGCCCAGGTGAAACAGATGTTTTGATAGGGCTCGCTTTCTGTAAATTTTCCCTCTTCGCTTTACCCAAAGCGACAGAGTTTTGTTTTATAGGGCTGTAGTTTCGAGAATCGACTTATTCATTAATAAAATAACGTCGTTCTGTAATTTCCGCATTAATTGTTGTTTTCTCTTTTTGCTTTTTCAGGGAATGGTAATCCTAAAAAACAATTAAAAATAAAAACAAGCAGTAAAATAAATACACTGCACACACTTGCATTTTCTCTATCTTTTCTAAACACGAATTATCACGTCATACAGATTGCTTGTTTTAAACCCAGTTGAAACATACGATCCGATGCCTTCTCCCGACTTTGAGTTCCCGGTATTTGGGGTTGAAGAAGAAGATGACAACGAAATTCCAGAAGAGATCTCCCGACTACTCAGACAAGAGGAAAGGTTCATTGAACCTCACAAAGAGCCGTTGGAAACGGTAAACTTGGGTTTGAAAAAAGAGAAAAAAGAAATCAGGATTGGGGCACTGCTCAGTCCAACTGCCAGAGAGGGTTTGATAAAGCTTCTCAAATAATTCCCCGATGTATTCGCTTGGTCTTATCAGGATATGCCAGGGTTGGATACCAGCATCGTGGAACATCACTTACCATTAAGATCGGAATGTCCGCCAGTAAAGCAAAGGTTGAGATGGACTCACCCGGACATGGCCATCAAAATCAAAGAAGAGGTACAGAAACATATCGACGCAGGTTTCCTCGCTACATCTGAATATCCTCAATGGTTAGCCAACATCGTACCCGTTCCCAAAAAGGACGGAAATGTCAAAATGTGTGTCGACTACAGGGATCTGAACAAGGCAAGTCCAAATGACGACTTTCCTTTACCACACATTGACATGCTGGTAGACAGCACAACAAAGTTCAAAATTTTCTCCTTCATGGATGGATTCTCGGGCTATAATCATATCAAAATGGCGCCGAAAGACATGGAGAAAACTTCATTCATTACCCCATGGGGTACCTTTTGTTACAAGGTAATGTCGTTCGGCTTGAAGAACGCCGGGACAACCTATCAAAGGGCCATGACTACTCTATTTCATGACATGATACACAAAGAGATAGAGGTATATATCGATGATATGATTGCAAAATCTAAGACAGAAGAGGAGCATGTGACCCACCTATCAAAACTGTTCGAGCGGTTGAGAAAGTACAAACTCCGCTTGAACCATAACAAATGCACGTTCGGTGTTCGTTCAGGGAAACTGCTAGGGTTCATCGTCAGCCAGAAAGGAATTGAGGTTGATCCTGACAAGGTCAAGGCCATTCAAGAAATGCCTTCTCCGAAAACTGAAAAACAAGTCAGAGGATTCCTGGGACGATTGAACTACATTTCTAGATTTATATTCCTTATGATCGCGACATATGTTCCAATCTTCAAACTGCTCAAGAAGATACAATCATTTCTCACTGATTCTCGGGGCAAATGGACTCCGAACTATGATGGCCCCTATGTGGTCACGAAAGCTTTCTCAGGCGGCGCCTTGAGACTTGGAACCATGGACGGAGAGGAATTTTCCTACCCCACAAATGTTGATGTAGTCAAGAAATACTTCGCCTAAACTAAAAAAAAACATCTCGGTGGATTGAAAACCCGAAAGGGCGGTCCAGGTAAAAGTTAGAGACATGAAAAAAATTATCCCGGTGGATTGGAAATCTCCAAGTACAATCCAGGCAAAAGTTAGGGATAGTGGCAAGTAACTACGTTCAACAAATGGGCAAATCCCTCGGCAGCAGTTACATCATCCGTCAGGAAAACTCCAGTCAAGGTCATCTTCGACAAAAGCTCAGGATGTCCCAAATTCAAAGTTGGTAGAAGGATAGTTGTCGTTATGTTTCAACGTAGCCCTTTTCCCTGTAAATTACCATTTTCAAACTTTGTATATACTCCTTGGAATCACGCGTTTGGCTGATCTCCATCTTATCAATAAAATTTGAGCCCTTGTGCTTTTGTTTGTAATTCTTATTTGTTTTAGCTTTACAGAATGGCGTTTTAACATGATTAGTGATTCTTGAAATGAAACAAAAATGAATTTACTTGTTAAACTTTTTCTGCTTTTAAATTAAAGATGGCAATTGCTTTTGACCGTTGAACATCGAAAGAACGTCGTTTGCATCTCCAAAGGCGTTTGAATTTCAAAGTGCAGAATCAAAGTACTCCTTCTAGGCCAGTACGCCTGAACGAAGGATCAACTGTATGAGATGCGATTTTCCCATCTGATACCCTCGGCCGAGTTCTTATCTCCTAAGCCCGATCAACGGTATTCCCCGCAGGGACTATCTCTCCTAAGCAAGGTAGAATTGCTACTTTTTTTACCAACGGTACTTCTTCGCCCCGCGATGGCCGAGTATCCAGTCATGTTCATCTTTTAGTCTGTATGTCGCGTCAGTTTTGTCAGCATATACATACATACATCATGCATTACAATTTGCATTCATATTCATATCGCATCATTATCACTCTAGTCGGTCTTGTCCCCTAGTGATAGAAGTTCTCTCAATCGAGTTCCCAGTTATTTCCTCATCAGGAAATACTATGTCTGAACAATCTCACCTCCAGTTTATTCCTGGAAGGAAGTTGGCCCTTGACCACTTTGATAACTTGAATCTCTGAAAAACCAGAGGAACCTTCAGTCAGCATCACTCTTCGCCATTGAAGATGATATCCTTGCTTTCCAGGATTAAAGAAAAATCCCCAGAGAAAGCCTCTTAAGCAGAGATTCAGTAGTACAACAGTTTTTCTCCGAAAAAACCGCTGATGAAAAGGTCATCGGCACCTCAAAATTGGATCACATCATATGGCATTTCTCCGGAAAAATCCCGAGAAAAGTATGATGTAAGACCCCAAGCAGAAACAGTCTCTCAAGAGACTTGCTTTCCCCAATAGAAACAAATGGCGTCTCCAACAGAGAAGTTTGTACACCTCTACAACTCAGACGAATGGGTTCCCTTGCAAGTTTGACATCAAAACTTTTTCCGTCAAATGGCATCTCCCCAGGAAGATTCGGCGAGAAATTTGAAGGAAAACCGCTACACATAGCGTCCCTTGTCAATTAAGTTTATTGACAAAAGAAACTAAGACCAGTTCCTTGGTAGGAAACCAGGATCGAGGGGAAGTTTATTTCAGAAACTAAGACCAGTTCCTTGGTAGGAAACCAGGATCGAGGGGAAGTTTACAACAGCAACTTAGACCAGTTCCTTGGTAGGAAACCAGGATCGAGGGGAAGTTTAAATCAGAAACTAAGACCAGTTCCTTGGTAGGAAACCAGGATCGAGGGGAAGTTTAAATCAGAAACTAAGACCAGTTCCTTGGTAGGAAACCAGGATCGAGGGGAAGTTTAAATCAGAAACTAAGACCAGTTCCTTGGTAGGAAACCAGGATCGAGGGGAAGTTTATTTTAACTAAGACCAGTTCCTTGGTGGGATACCAGGATCGAGGGGAGGTTTATTTCAACTAAGACCAGTTCCTTGGTAGGAAACTAGGATCGAGGGGAGGTTTATTTCAAAAGAAAACTGAGACCAGCTCCTTGGCTGAAGACCAGGATCGAGGGGAAGTTTACCTTTTCTAAGCATCATCGCTTAGCAAAAGAAGATGAATGCGTAAGCTACCATTCATAACCACCATCAAAATTTTGGGTATTCCGATATTTAATCCTCTTGCACCCCGAATGCCCGAATACCTTTGTCATTCACACCTTCGTGTCCAAGAAGATTAAATAGGGGCATCTGTCATACCCCAAATTTTGACCACTAAGATTTCCCATCATTGTGCAAATCATCATCACAATATGGAGGAACCATCATACCTCATCAGTCTCCCCAAAGATGGGTGAGCATTCACTAATATCAGAATTAGGGTTTCAAGCCCTCTCAGAGTTCTTAGACAAAGGATCAATCAAGGAATGACATGATTTTCAAATTGTCTAACCTCTCAAACATCCACAAAGGATCAAGAGGACTCCCACATCAAGAATTAGGCACAAGAGTGCAAAATTCCAGGTGGATCAAGCCTCAAGTTCATCTAATACAAAGTCAACTGACGCAGAAAGTCAAAGTTTGACTTTTGGTCAACTTTGAGCTTCACAAGCCATTACTCAAGAAAATATGATGGATGATTTAATTTGATCAAATTTAAATCAAGAAATCATGCAAAATTGCAAAATTGATCAAATTGAAAGAAACTTAGAAATTTTTTCTAAGTTAAAATCATGTTCAAGGGCACAACTTTTCAAGGTTGTAACTATTGACCCAAGCATCCATTGGTTTTGCGTAAGGGCTACTTTTAAATAGGGTATTTGATACTTCAACATTGTAGAAGGAATCAACTCAAAATATCATAAGGATTGAAAGATATAAGTGATCAAAGTTTGGAATTCTTAATGTCTGATGTTCTGACATTGCATATGACATCGCTAATATTTTTCCAGCAAGAATGTCCCAACTTCAAGGATGTTTTTCTCCATGATTCAAGCCAAACCTTGAACATCAAAGTTGAAGTACGTTATCTCAGCTTTCCAGAAATTCCTAGAACGTCCTTGTAGCATACTCGAGCAAGGAGATATGATTTTTGCAAAAAGCATTGATAAAGCAAAATTTTCATGACAGCTTTTAGGACAGATTTGACTACACAAGTTCAAGACCATTTTTGATGACTTTGCAAGCTGAACCGAGACCAAAATCAAACATCAAAGTTGAAGTATGTCATCTTAGCTTTCCATAGAGTCCTGGAATAGCCATTCATCATTCTTGAGCAAGAAGTTATGGATTTTACAACAAGGCTTGCTGCAGCTGATTTTTAAGACATGTTTCAGGACAGATTTGCATATTTCTTGTGCCACACGAATTTCCAAGCCTTGTCATCACTTTGGACACATCTGAGGATCAAATCTAAAGGGGACAATCACTGAGCCAAGCCTCAAAAGTCCTTGGAACAAGAAGTAGCATGCTATTCCTAAAAATCCCTAAAAGAGGGACAAGACTCCAATTTTGGATTAGAGCATTTAATAGATGCTTAGAGGTGGCATGGACTGACACTTTTGAAATTGAATTCAGTCAAGATTCCT
Organism: Lathyrus tuberosus; assembly: GCA_022829125.1. Classification (NCBI taxonomy): domain Eukaryota; kingdom Viridiplantae; phylum Streptophyta; class Magnoliopsida; order Fabales; family Fabaceae; genus Lathyrus; species Lathyrus tuberosus. The sequence continues at coordinate 764,405 of JALAZF010000018.1, forward strand.
CCAACAAGTAGGGAACCAACAGCCTGTGCCCTAACCTCTAGTCAATGGCTAGAGGAGACTTGGATTTTCATTGGACAACATTGGCCAAACCTCTGCTGCAGTTGCCATTCACTATTATTGCGAAAACAAACTTGCTCTACTATAAATAGAGCTCATTTATGTTCAGTTTGAGTACACCAAAGCCATCAAACAGATGTTTTCCTTAAAATCTCTTCTTTCACCTCAAATTTGCCTTCCAAAGCAAGTAATTCTGAGTTTTTGAGCAATTCTACTCAAACTAATCACACACACACCTCACATATATCATATGCAAGCTGTGCAAACTATCACAAGTGACCTGTAATCACAAAATCACAAAGTCACTTCTCAAAACCTTAAAATATCACTTTTTTGCATTTTTCAAGCCATGTCTTGATTCAGTCACTTTCCAAACCAGATAAAACCTCAAACACACTCCAAATATCATCCTTGAACTATCCCAAATGGTTCCCAACATCTGGAACACCATTTGAGGGAGTTGCTATTTTGGGCAGTTTTAACCCCTTTTGCAAGAAAGGGACAGTTTGTGTTTTTGCAGGTACCAGCTGATTCCAACCATCCTAAAAGCTTCTAAGAGGTCATTTGAGGGTGTCCAAAGCATCAAATCATTTCTGGAACAAAGCACTTGGTAGGTTGCACAAAATCTCCAAAAAAAGAGGTAAAATTCATAACTTGAATTCTTTGAATCATGCTTTCCTTTGATGTCCACATACATGCATCATATTGAACAATTCTTGAAGCAAAAATGTAGTCCTTAATGTGTATGTTATGATCCTTCTACTGTTTGCACTTTAACATGTTTATATGTGGAGTTTATGTTGTTTTAAACTTAAGGTGCAGATCTATTTTTTTGCCTTGTGTGTGTTGTACATTAAGTTTCAGTATGTATGAGTAATACCATTGGATTCCTTGCAAAAAATTGGTCAAGATAGGTTCTTACGGATTTCAATTTCGTTAAAAATTAAGAGAGTTATGAATGTTTGAAAATTTGATAAGCAAAGATGTTTAAACTTAAGGTGCAAATCTGGTTTCTTGCCTTGTGTGCACTGTACATTAAGTTTCAATATGTATGAGTGATACCATTGGATTCCTTGCGAAAAATTGGTCAAGATAGGCTCTTCCGGATCTTAATTCCGTTAAAAATTGAGAGAGTTATGAATGTTTGAAGTTTGATAAAAAGATGTTGAAAATCAAGGTGCAATTCTGGTTTTTGTCTGATGTCGAATGTGATGTTGTGACATCGTCCCTTTTCTCTTATATTCAAAACTCATGAGTGATGTCTCATGAGTGACGTTGTGACATCACATTCCTCTTTTTTAGTTTATCTTCAAAACTCAACCAATTCTTTCACATAGCAAAAATTATCATTTTCAAAATCTGTTTTACACACTTCTTATTCATACTCCATAATATTTTAATCCACCAAAAAATCACAAAAAATATTATTATTTGATATATTTTTAATATATTCAAAAATATTGTTTTAAATTGTTTTAAATGCTTTTAAAATGATTTCTTTTTCTTGATTTTTAAAACCAAAATGATTTTAAATATTCATGTGGATAAAATACTTTTTCATAAACCTTAATCACTGTTTATAACATGATTAATGATTTTATTTGATATTTTTTATCATTTTTTACTTGAGTTTTCTTTGAAAAATGCCCTTTAAAAAATGAAATTAGGGTTTTTGATTAATTCAACCCTCATCAAACTTTTTCAAACACTCATGGGCCTCTAATATAGTGTAAGACCCAATTCTTTTGTTGACCAAATCATTTTTGGGCCTCTGTGTATTGTATAAGTCCCGATACCGTAAAAAACAAACGGCGCGATCGTCGCCTTTTAAAAAAAAAACCTTCTAAGCCTCTCCTCGAGCTATAAGCCCTATTCAAAACACTTTGGGCCTCTAAAACCATTTGGGCCTCACTTATTGTATAAGTCCCTCTGCGTTAAAAGGAAACCTCTGAGCGATCGCCATTTTTAAACGAAAATCAATTGGGCCTACCCTCGTGTTATAAGCCCCACTCTTTTTCTTTAAAACTTTTTGGGCCTCTTGAGAGAGTGTAAGACCCACCCCTTTGTACAGAAAACCTTTTTGGGCCTCAGTCACTTGTATAAGTCCCTCTGTACAAAAAATAACAGTGCGCTCACTGATAAAACCCTGGGCCTCTCATTGAGCTATAAGCCCCAAATCTTTCTTTCTCAAAGCACTTTCTCCTTTGATTTTGAATATACTGTTGTTTTCAATCTTTCTTTATTGAACAACTAACCAAACAGCATGGAAGCTCTACAACCGAGTAAGTGCAAGGACCCTACGGCTTCTTGGAAGTATTCACAGCCTCCTCTTAGGCTTCGTATAATGATCTCTTCCTCCGGGAATGATAGCCTCCTCTTGGGCTTCGTACAAGGACCTCTCGGCTTCTTAAAAGTTTCCAGCCTCCTCTTGGGCTTCGTACAAATTATCCCGACGACCTCCTAGAGGTATAGGAATAGAACTTAGTTATCTTCATAGAACAGTCCTTTCAAAGAGTCTACTACTGTTTCTCAAAGCATAGTACAAAAGATGAAACTCTAGACTTGGACAGTCTAATCTCCTTGAGTCTTTAAGACATTCTCAAGTGACCCCTTCGTTAAATAGGAAGAAAACCCATAGATTCGGAGAGTCTCAATACCCTTTGGATTTCCCGCTTCCTTAAAGGACATGAGATAACCCTGATCCTCGCATCAAAAATCCCTGAGTACAGCATTGCTCATATAAGAACTGATTTTCTCTTTAAAAATCAGTATACTAGACCTGTCACTTAACTGAACAGTCGCCATAGCCTCCTCTTAGGCTTTGTATAATGATCCTTCTCCAGTGAAGTTAGCCTTCTCTTGGGCTTTGTACAATGATCCTCCCCAGCGAAGTCAAACAACATTTAGCCTCTCTCTCGGGCTTTGTACGAGACACATAAGAGACTCCCTCGTTGAGTCAATCACCCCTTTCGCCTCCATCTCGGGCTTTATACGAGATACAAAAAGGTTCTTATTGAGCCAAACAAACAACAGCCTCCATCTCGGGCTTCGTACGAGATACAAAAAACTCTCTTGTTGAGTCAAATAGCCTTCATCTCGGGCTTTATACGAGATACCAAAAGACTCCATCGTCGAGTCAACCCCTTTTAGCCTCCCTCTCGGGCTTTGTACGAGACACCTTTTAGCCTCCTCTTAGGCTTTGTATAAGAAAACCACTGGTTGATCCAATCAACCTTTTAGCATCAAAGTTGTGCCTCGTTCACAGTACACAAACATCAACAACCCCTTCATCTAATCATTGTAAGCGGCAAGCCTCTGGATCATCTACATCCATGCCACTGTCCCTCTTTTAGCATCAAAAATTCCTAAGGAAAGATGGCATTGCTCTACACTGAGTTAAAGTCTTCTCCTTCAGGTTAAAAACCCCCTATAAAGGAAATTATGGCATTACTAGGATCCGCGTATCCCGGTTAAAGTAATCCTCCTTTACAGTCAGTCACCCAAGAGCTGTGACAAACAGACCCCCTTTAGAGATGACAAATTCTCTCTAAAGTCAACACCTTTTAGCTTCACATCTTGGGCTTCGAACAAGATACAAATAAACTCTCCAGCTTCACATCTTGGGCTTTGAACAAGATATACATTACCTTTCGCTTCACGTCTTGGGCTTTGAACAAGACACCAAAAACACCCATTTCCTCTCATAGAATAGGAGGAACTACGAACGCTCTGATTTCCCTGTTTCGAAAAAAATGGGAATACGTAGGCATAAGATTGAAAGAAAAATCTTAGCGAGCACACTAAACAAAAACCCAAAATCCCATACTTTCATATGTTGCACCCCAAAATTTGTCCTCCTTACTTTATTACTAACTGGCTTATGTTTCATTACATTTTTGCATTATCATGTGTGCATATCATTGGTTCCTAGCATGGGGCCAAGGTGCCTGAGGCAGTTCTTCAGAGGGTCAAGCAAGAGAGCTCAAGGGATCACTCTCTCCTAACCAGTGCATGAATTAGGGTTTTGAAATTCTTGGGTTTATTGCTCCAATGGGCAAGCTCCTTGGGTTTTTATCATCACCAAATGGCATATATTATCTTTGTTAGAGAGGATACACATCATATTCAGAGGAATTTGGATTTGGAGACTGTGTTATTTCCTCCTAGACTGAGGGTACCACAACTAGGGTTTGCTATAAAGTCAGTTTATTTATGATTTTTTGGGAAAGACTTGATTCTATGGTATTCCTTGGGTCCCTAAGTATCTAGGGATGGGAGGTTGTCCATCAGTTTGGTTCAGGAGAGAGTTAATTGATCAGAAGATTGAGAATCAGGTGAATGGGGTAAAAGTCAACAGTGAGAGGAGAAGTCAACTGCGGAATTTTGAGGTTCTCTCCAAGGTTTCAAGGTCTCACATCCTCATATGGTCCTAAAAATTCAAGTTTCATGCCATTTACCAAGAATCAGGAGTTGGTGCAAAAGTTACTAAATTTGGAAATTACCTATAATTTGAAAGTTTCCTTTTTGGGAAAGTTCCTACACTGCATTCAACTTGACTTTTCATCATCAAGAAAGCTTCAAATGAATTTTTCTCCAACATAAAATTTGAATATCTTTTTCTCCTCTTTCCAACAAGTACTAGTGGGTCTCCATATCATTTGTGAAACTCCAGTTATGATCAAAAGAAGGCAAAGAGGTTTTTAGGGTTTCTCATGATTCCATTTTCACAATTTTGGGCATAAGGACCTATAATCAATTCCATTGCTTCATGCCACATTCTAATATCAAAAGACATTCCTTGAGGATTATTTTGGGCCCAAGAATTAAGGAATTCCATGGTGTGTTCTTCACTTATTCTCTATTGTTCAAAATTGACAAATTACTTAAAACTCATGAATCAAATGGTTTCAAGGCCCAATGTCAATGTGGGTGTAATTAGCAATTCAAACACAAGTGATCCATCATAGAATATTGAGATATCCATGCATGGAAGAGGTGTGTCCAACATTATGTGATTTTCCAAAATAATTCAAAAAATCATTAAACAAGGAATTGCCCAAGCCCAATTCATAATCAGAGGAAAACCCTAGCCTATTTAAACCTATCCATGCACTGGTTGGGCAGCTACACACGTGATATTTTGGAGAAAAAGAAAGTGCAACCCTAATTCTTGAATTCATTGGATCTCTCAATCTACAAGGAGTTTCTTCAAAGTTCTTCCACAAACCTTCTCCTGGTGATTTCTAGAACACAACCCAACCACCATTCGCAGCCAAAAGCAAGGATTAGAGGTGCACCATCTCAGGTTGGTGGATTTTTTCATGCTCCTAAAACTCCCTTTTTTTATGTCTATATTATTGTGTGATTGTCACTGATCATCCTGATATATTTACTTTTAAATTTGGACGTGTGGTTTGCTTGTAATGATGATTTAAAGTCTTGAACCCTAACATTAATCCCTTCGTTTTTTATTATACACTAATGGTTTGCAAATTTTGATTGGATATTCATAATCCTCGTGAAATTCTGGACGGAATGGTGTATGGGGTTGGTATTTTCTGGGTTGTTTCAGGTCGCAGGTGGTGGAGGACGGTGGCCGGAACCCTAGCTCCGGCGGCTGTGAGGGTTCCGGCGAAGGAAGGTTGAAGACGACTTCCCAGCCGTCCATTCTCTTCATCCAACGGTCCTCATCACGCCACATATTTTTCTCTTTTATTTTTTTTCTGAATTTAATTTAGTTATCACATGTACTTTCACCCACCATAATTACCATGTGCCTTCCAATGGTTTTATTTTGTTTTGATTATTTTTACTTGGGTTGACTTACTTCTGCACGTTGGATCCATCAGACGATCAGGAACAGGACAACACATTAAAATTGGCATGTGTCGTGCGCGTGGCAGGTCCATGCGTGTTCCTTTTTTATTTTTGTTTTTTTTCTAATTAATCATTGGGCTGGGCTGCTATTCGCACCCCCCACTCTTCAGCCCATATCATTTCCACTTCATTTTTTCACTAAACGCACCCCCCAGCATGTTATTTCATTTTATTTTTATTAAATCATTATTATTTTATTTTTAATTTTTAAAAATACATAATTGCATTAAAAATCCCAATAAAATTCACGCATCATTCTTATTATTTTATAAAATTTTCACAAATTTTATCTTTATTTTTATTTTATTTTTTATCATCTAAAATTATTATTTAGTCAATTTTCTTTTTGAATTATCCATATAATGCATACCTAATTTGTTTATTTTATTTCTCTGCATCCATAAAATATTTTTAATCCGTTCTTTTTTCATTTGTTAAATAATATTCTAAGGTGCATTAAAATATTTTTCTATCATTTTTAAAATTATTACATATTGCATTTTGATCCTCCTTTTCTGCACATTAAGTTATATTCTTCATCTGAACTTTGTATGATTGTTCAAATGACTAACATCTTGATTTTTTGCAGGAGTTTTTGGTATTTGGTTCGTTTCTGGTTGAGTAGATTTGATTTTTAATTTGGAATTTTAGGAGTTATTTCTCTAATTATTTAATTACTTTCACTTGAGATCTGCTTATATGTGTATTTCTGATCATGCCTAAGTCCTTGTTTGAAAGGCACTTGTGTCGTCTGCTTTGGGGTTGTTTCTTTGATTTCTGAGTTCATGTTTGGATCATAATCACTATGGTTTGCCATTGTTTGATTTTCACTTGCCTTGATATTATTTATGTCCGTTTCGTACTAACCTTTTTATGCAGAGACTAAGGTAAGTTCTTAAAGGGTATGGATAAGTATCCATGGTTACCCTTACTCTTTCCTTCTCTCATCTTTTTCCTTTAGGATTTAGGTTGTTGTCAAACCTCACTAACCGTAGGTCACCCATGCATGATAACTTTAGGATCTATAGTCCCCCTTTAGAGTTACCCTTGTGTCTTCTCTCTTCTCATCTCAAACTTTCTGAAAATACTTAATAAGGATAAATTGTATTGCGCACGAGCCTTAAGTGTGGGGAATAAGAAATGAGGGGCTTCCTCTCATCTTTCTAGAGTGCTTAGCGAGCGTCCTGTCTTGGGACGATGCGTTAAGTATTCGCCCCTGTGCCCTAGACTTTGGTGCAATGCAACTTAGGAACTAACTTAAGCCATTTCTGTCCTAAAAAATACAAACACACTTCAAACCTTTTTGTCCTTCGGGATTGTCAAACTAAAGGATATTTTCAAAAAGGGCACGTTACTTTCCGTCTGAGTCGCAAACAGGCATCGACCCTAACTGTCGGACGTGAACTTAACGTCGCTCATAAAAAACACAAAAAGAACTTGGTCCGAACTACGTTGACTCTGAATTCCCCATTGCACAAAGGGGGTACGTAGGCCTAGGACGTTGACGTCCTACTGAGTCGGTCTTTGTCTTTCCCTTCCTCGTTTTAGTACAACCATAGATGATAGGATAGCTCACCCTTAGATTAGACAACAAGCGTGGATCCCATCGAGTACGATGGACGCGTGGGGTGCTAGCACCTTCCCCTCGCGTAACCGACTCCCGAACCCAGGCTATGGTCGCGATGACCATTCCTTTCCCTCTTCCTCAGGTTTATGCGGTGTTTCCTTTCCCTCTCTTGGGATAAATTTACACGGCTGGCGACTCTGTTTTTCCGCGCCACTCTCGCGTTTGTACTTGGATGAAAATCCTGGGAGCGACAGCTGGCGACTCTGCTGGGGACTCTGGTTGACCTATGCTGGTCCATCCCTAAGCGAGTCAATCCTAGCGCTTGCTTGTCTTTGTTCTCTTTGGGTGCTTTGTTTTTGTTTTGCTTTACGTGTTGTATTTTATTTTTATTTTTACCGCATTTTTTGCATTTCATTTTTTATTACTGTCATGCTGCTGTGCTGTGTTGGCTGTCTTTGTTTTGCAGGTTGGGTGGGTCTGAGAGATAAGCCTAATACCCAGGCTTGAGTATACCCTAGGACTAGAGTGGAAAGTAGTGGGACCTACGTGCCCGCTTGGTACGTTTGTGTGTTCACGAAATTCACAACCAGACGAGGCTATCTTGGGACGCATTTTAACGTGTGTGTCTTGCGCATATTGGGGAGTTGATCTAGAGAGCTGTCAACTCTGGTGACCGATCATTGAGGACCTTAGTGGAAACATCCCTTTTTAGTGGTGACAGTGGCAGACCACATCCTGTGGCAAACCCATTCGCACCCGAGGGCCCGCTTTGGAACTCGCATAGGATGACCCCTACATTTTAAAGAGAATCAGTGAAGGCACTCCTCGATTGACGATAGTACTGTACCCCAAGGGATGAATGTACTATTGTTTCTCGACCTCAGTGCCAAAGCTGAAGACCTTCCGCTTTGGAGAATCAGTTGAGGCCTCCTCGATTGATGATGATGCCAAACCAGAAATGGTGAACGTATCATCATTTCTCGACCTGAGAGCCCGGGATACTGAACATCCTAGTACCCACATGTGAGAGGGGATGAGCATTTGCAGGTTTGCAGGTAACCGAGACCTTCAACCTACCCGGTTTTCCGGATTTCTCATCAATGTTTGATTATTTGGGTTCCTGGTTATCTCAGTGGTTCAAAATTTTGGTCTTCTGGGTTGTGGTTCTCGTTCAGCTAACAGCACAGCACATCCAGCAGTGTTGCCTTGACTCCATGTTTGCATGAGCATATCATTTTCTTGCATTCTAACATGTTTGACATTTTTCAGGTCTTGCATCTTACTCTTGATTCCGGTTTTCTGAGGTTACTTCAGCATGGATGTCCAGAGAAAGAAGACTGTTGCCTATTCGTTCCCAGAGCCGACTTTGACACTGATTCATAAGCTAATTAATATGGCTGGTTCCGGAGTTCGTACATGTAATACCCCAAATTTTGACCACTTAGATTTCCCATCATTGTGAAAATCATCATCATAATATGGATGAACCATCATGCTTCATCAGTCTCCCCAAAGATGGGTGAGCATCCAATACAATCAAAATTAGGGTTTCAAGCCCTCTCTGAGTGCTTAGACAAAGGATCAATCAAGAAATGACATGATCTTCAACTTGTCTAATCTCTTAAACATCCACAAGGGATCAAAAAGGACTCCCACTTCAAGGATTAAGCACAAGGCTGCTCCCTTCTAGGTGGATCAAGTCTCAAGATCGACAGTGTCACCAAATTAGGGTTTTGGTCGACCAGGGCCTCCAGATGGAAATTTTCATCTGGGCACAAGACATTGATCCAAAACATAACCTAATATACTTCATGGGACCTCATGAACCCATGCATCAAGTCAATTTTGCCTCAGGGGATGCATTCATCAAAAATCAGGAATTAGGGTTTCTTGACCTAATTCACCCCTAAGTTGACTTTTGGGACAAACCATGAGCCAAGACCTCAAGAGATGATTTGAGGGTCTCTAATACACCATATTGATCCATTTGGAACAATGGATTGATCCAAGAAGCTTGAGTAACAAGTCTCATTTTCATCTGCACCACAATTAGGGTTTTAAGGGAAAAGTCAACTGTAACTTTGACTTTTGATCAAGGCATGCTCCCAAACCCTAATACATGATTGAATATACCCTATGACACCCATGGAACATGTACATCAAGTTTGATTTAGGTCAAGGACATGATTTCCTGAAGAATTGCACAGTTTGGAATTCATCTGATAAAAAGTCAACTGTGCACAAAAGTCAACTTTGACTTTTTGAGATTTTTCACCAAAATGGATTTTTAACCCTAAAATGATGTTAATGTATGATTTGAATCATCATTCATCAAGAAAAATCAAGAAAAGTGAGATAACTTGTAAAAGGGGTAACCATAAAACTTAGAAATTTTTCTAAGTTAAAAATAAAGTGGCAAAGGTACCAACTTTGGAGGACCATAACTCCTAAACCACAAGGCCATTTTTTCTCATCCAAAGATGGATTTGTAGCCCTCATTATCACCTACCAAAACTTCAACTACAAGTCATTCCAATTCATTAAGGATTTTGAGTTATGGAGTGATCAAAGTGGCTGAAAACTGAAAATGTCACTTTTTCCAACACTTAGTAAAATTTTCACTAAGTCAGAATTTGCCTTCACTTTTTGCCAAATGTAGGGGGATTTTTCACTTGGAATCAAAAGAGATCAAAACCAAACTTGTTCAAACAGTTGTTGTATCATGTAAGAGCTTCCCAAAATGGCCAAGAACATTGCCAAATTCAACCTACATCATGAGATACAACATTGGCAAGTTGCCTTGCTGAAATCTGTCAAAGCAAGGCAGAATTTGCATTTTGGCTCGATTTGCCAAAATCAGCCAATTGCAATTGCTCCAATCCACTTGGACACCTCAGAGAATTGAATCCAAAGGGGACAATCACTGAGCCAAGCCTCCAAGGTCCAATGAACAAGGAATAGCATGTTGAACCTAGAGTTGCCAAAATAGGGACAAGACTTCAAATTTGGAATGAGGCCTTCAATGGAACCATCAAGGTGGCATGGACTGAGCCATTCTCATATAAAATCAGTCAAGACTTATCCAAGACCAAGGGGACCAAAGCTCTGTGCCCTAACCTCTAGTCAATGGCTAGAGGAGACTTTCATTTCCATTGGCCAACATTGAGGAAACCTACTTACCAGCTGCCATGTACTATTCCTTGCAAAACAAACTTGCTCTACTATAAATAGAGCTCAATTGTGGTCAGTTTAAGTACACCAAAGCCATCTAACAGATGCTTTCCTCAAAATCTCTTTCTCTTGGCAAAAATGCCTTTCTTAGCAAGGTAGCTATCGGGTTTTGAGTTTAAGAGCAATTATGCACAAACCAATCACTCACACACCTCACATACATCACATATGAGCTGATCAAACACTCACATAACTTCTGAAACATCAATTTCATGAAATCACCAGCTGGTTGCTCAAAATTTCAAACAAGGTGCAGTTGAGATGCCATAAACTGATCCAGTCCATTTCAATTCAATTCAAGTGTTCAAACACAATCCATAGGGTGTAGGGAAGCTGTTTAGATCATCACAACTTGTCTGTAACACCTCCAACTCAAAATCACATCTGCTCTTGCTGTCACGACTTGGAGGTAAGCACATACTTGGTCATCTCTCAATCTATGCATATTTCCTCGCACAATAATTTGGCCATATGTTCATAATCATGCATGGAATGTTTTCCCTCAATTAACTGCATTGTTTGAATCGTGTATCAAAAATCCTAGCCTTCATGCAGAAATTAGGGTTCTTGAGGTTTCTTCGTTTCTTGTTGTATGTTTAATTTAAATGAAATTAAAGTACATAGACATGATCGTGAGGTTGAGACGAGCATAATGATATGTGGATTGCATGATATGGTTACGTATTCATGGAGATTGGATAGAAAATGCAAATCTGGGCAAACTGAAAAACGCGCGTGTTCTTGGTGTTGTTCTTGGCGCCATTTTCATAAATTTGAATATTTGAATTTTGTGATTTTGTTTAATTGATTCAAAAATTAATTTCTCTCTGAGTTTTAATGATTTTGAGTTGATTCTTTTTTTAATAATTCACAAAAATGTTAAAATATTTTATTTTATCAAAAAATACCAAAAATATCATTTATTTCATATAATTGATATTTTTGTAAAGAATTAATATTTTGATTGTTTTTGGCATTTTAAATATTTTTTCTACATTGATTTTGCAACTTTTAATGCTTTCTAATTATTTTGTAGGTCAATACTTAATTTTTGAAGCATTAATCCAAGATCACAATTTGTTTTCCATGTGTTAAACAATTTTTGATCATTTTAATTGAATTTTTATTCAATTAAATACATTTTGAAAACAAATTAGGGTTTTGGATTAATTCAACCCTCAAAAATCATTTTCAAAACACTTTGGGCCTCTATTAGAGTGTAAGACCCAATCCTTTTTTGACCAAATCATCTTTGGGCCTCACTTATTGTATAAGTCCCGATACCGTCAAAAAACAAACGGCGCGATCGTCGCCTTTTCAAAAATCATCTGGGCCTACCCTCGAGTAGTAAGACCCATTTATTTTTCTTCAAAACTCTTTGGGCCTCTTGAGAGAGTGTAAGACCCATCCCCCCTTGTACAAAAACTTTTTGGGCCTCACTCATTGTATAAGTCCCTCTGTACAAGTAAACGGCGCGATCGTCGCCCGTTTAAAAATAAAAAACCATTTGGGCCTACCCTCGTGTTATAAGCCCCACTCTTTTTTCTTTAAACCTTTTTGGGCCTCTTGAGAGAGTGTAAGACCCATCCCTTTGTACAGAAAACCTTTTTGGGCCCCAGTCACTTGTATAAGTCCCGCTGTACAAAGTCAAACAGTGTGCTCACTGATAAAACTCTGGGCCTCTCCTTGAGCTGTAAGCCCCAAATCTTTCTTTTTCAAAGCACTTTCTCCTTTGATTTTGAATATACTATTGTTTTCAATCTTTCTTTGTTGAACAACTAACCAAACAGCATGGAAGCACTACAACCGAGTAAGTGGTTATCGCTTTCATTTACTGCTTTCATATTATAAACTGTATTGTGGGGCTGCTCACTGTAAGTCTCCTTTCATAAACTCATATCTACTGTGTAATAATAGTATAGATATTTCGAGTTTCCCCGGCAACTACGTCTAGAACTAGGTGACGCCGTTTCACTTATTCGTAGAAATAGACGCCTAGATCCCTAATAGGAGCACCAGATACAGTCTTTTCTTCGGCTGTCCTCCTTAGGAATCGTCAAGAAGCTCTACTCCCCAAGATGAATGTATTCTCCGTGAATGGCATCTTTGAGTTTCTTCCCAATTCTCGAACTTTCCTGACTTGATCTATTCCTTGTGGATAGCTTGCCTTGAATGTCTCGGGGTTTGGGTACCCACTACGGTCATAATCTTGGACCTTAACTAAGGAACCCTCTTTAAAAGCTAAAATTCGCTGGATAGTAAACCTCGCACGTTTACCAGTGGTTTTCATCTTTAAAAGAGTTATCTCTCCTAATGGAAAGGAGATGATAGACCCACGGGCTTCTTAAAAGCATCGGCCTCCTCTTGGGCATTATTCAAGGACACTACGGCTTCTTAGAAGTATTCACAGCCTCCTCTTAGGCTTCGTATAATGATCTCTTCCTCCGGGAATGATAACCTCCTCTTGGACTTCGTACAAGGACCCGTCGGCTTCTTAAAAGTTTCCAGCCTCCTCTTGGGCTTCGTATAAATTGTCCCGACGATCTCCTAGAGGTATAGGAACAGAACCTAGTCATCTTCATAGAACAGTCCTTTCATAGAGTCTACTACTGTTTCTCGAAGCATAGTACAAAAGATAAAATTCTAGACACGGACAGTCTAACTTCCTTGAGTCTCAAAGACATTCTCAAGCACCCTTCGTTAAATAGGAAGGAAACCCGCAGACTCGGATAGTCTCGATACCCTTTGGATTTCCCGTTTCCTCAAAGAGAAGGAAATATCCCTGATCCTCAAATCAAATCCCTGTGTACAGTGTTACTCATATAAGAACTGATTTTCTCTTTTAAATCAGTATATTGGATCTGTCACTCAACTGAAACAGTTACAATAGCCTCCATCTCGGGCTTCGTACGAGATACCAAAATTCTCCCCAGTGGAGTCAAAACAACCTTTTAGCCTCCATCTCGGGCGTCGTACGAGATACCAAAATTCTCCCCAGTGGAGTCAAAATAACCTTTTTGCCTCTCTCTCGGGCTTTGTACGAGATACAAAAACACTCTCTTACTGAGTATAAAAGATTCTCCAACTGAGTCAACTCTTTGCTAGCCTCCTCTTAGGCTTTGTATAACGATATGCCCCACTGGGTCAAAAACTTTTAGCCTCTCTCTCGGGCTTTGTACGAGACACAAAATAGCCTCCTCTTAGGCTTTGTATAATGATTTTCCTAGCGGAAATTAGCCTCCTCTTAGGCTTTGTATAAGAAAACCACTGGTTGATCCAATCAACCTTTTAGCATCAAACCTGTGCCTCGTTCACAGTACACAAACATCAACAACTCCTTCCCTTTCATCTAATCGCTGTAAGCGGCAAGCCTCTGGATCATCTACATCCATGCCACTGTCCTTCTTTTAGCATGAGAAATTCCTAAGGAAAGATGGCATTGCTCTACACTGAGTTAAAGTCTTCTCCTTCAGGTTAAAACCCTTTCTTCGGAAATTATGGCATTGCTCGGATCCGCGTATCCCAGTTAAAGTAATTCTCCTTCTCCCCTCTTTAGAGATGACAAATTCTCTCTAAAGCCGAGGTCTTTCAGCTTCACGTCTTGGGCTTTGAACAAGACACAAATAGACCTTTTAGCTTCACATCTTGGGCTTTGAACAAGATACAAATCACCTTTCGCTTCATGTCTTGGGCTTTGAACAAGACACCAAAACACCATTTCCTCCCATAGAATAGGAGGAACTACGAACGCTCTGATTTCCCTGTTTCGGTAAACGGGAATACGTAGGCATAAGATCGAAAGAAAAGATCTTAGCGAGCGCAATCAACAAAAAACCCAAATCCCATATCTCCATCAATCAAAAGCAGTAATTCAAAAGCATCAGTCCTAACATCCTAATCCTTATTCCCCACCAGAAACATTAAGCCCTAGAAAGAAAGAAACCTGTATTGGCGAAATACGAATAACCAGTACAAAGGCCCCCCCACATTGATAGCATCCGTAACCTAACAGACCGCTGTTTAAACTCAGTATGCAAAGCAGGGTTAATTGGAGACATCTATTTCTCTTCCTTATTCAGCTCACAATAGGATAAAAAATGAATCGACCTGTAGTTTAAAGCTCAAACCGCAGAGAGCGACCAGCGCTTAAGAACCGCATCCAAAATCGCTCGCTACAGTACAGAGTTCAGTGGAGGGTATGGGAGACTTCTGAAATTCGTCCACAACATCTCCAAGTATGAGAAGGATGTCGTTCATACACTTCTTCAGTTTTATGATCCGTCTTTGCGCTGCTTCACTTTCCCGGACTACATCTTGGCTCCAACGTTGGAGGAGTTCTCGTTTATTTTGGGAATCCCCATCAGGCATGATATAGTTTTCTTTTCCGAAGAGCACCCAGGGGTAAAAGAAATGGTTGTTGCTCTTCATATTAGTGAATCTGTTCTGAGCAGTAATATTAAAGAAAAACAAAGAGTTAAGGGTTTCTTATTGAAGTTCTTATTTGATCAAGCTTGCATACATGTCAAAGAGAAGAATTGGACTGCTTTCCAAGCTATTCTGGCTATGTGTATCTATGGGATTGTTTTGTTTCCAAATATTCCTGATCTGGTGGATATGCACGCCGTCAGAATCTTTATTTCGAAGAATCCTATACCTACCTTGCTAGGTGATGTGTATCACTCAGTCCACTATAAGAATGAGAATAGGCGTGGGAAAACTATAAGTTACTGTGCACCGCTCTTAGCTACTTGGTTTATGAGTCATCTCCCTGAATCTGGCGCTTTCGTTGATACGAAAGATTCTCTGAAGTGGTCTAAGAGGGTAATGGGCTTGACTGCTGACAACATTGTTTGGTTTAATCGTGACTTGCTAGGAATGGAGATTATTTGCAAATGCGGAGAATTCCCTAATGTACCCTTGATAGGGAGGAAGGGTGGAATTAACTATAATCCCTCCCTAGCTATCAGGTAGTTTGGTTATCCTTTGAAAGGTCCACCCGAAGAGCGAGATGTCCGAGAGTCCTTATTCTTCAATGGCATTGAGGATCAAGGGTTTATAAGGAAAGTTGTGAATGCTTGGAAACAGGTGACCAAGAAGGGTAAAATTCCATTCGGGAAAAGTAACAATCGGGCTTTCCCTTCCTATAAAGAGTGGATTAAGAAGAGAGCAGAAGAGGAGCTTCTTCCATTCCCAGTGGAACCACCTTGGTATCCTTTGGTGATCGAGCCTCCTACCACCGTTGAGTTGGAAAAGTATAACAAATTATGGGCTGAAAAGGAAAGGCTGCAGGAAGAAAATAGTGAGCTAAAAAGAGAGATTTATCAGTGAAAGCATGAGCGGGGTGAAGCTGTTCATACCGCCAAGTTGAAGACAGAGCTCCTTGCTAAAGCAGAAAAAGAGTTAGCGGACATGGTCACATCCAGACAAAAGATGAAGGAAGCTTTGGATGGTATCAGTAAGGTTCTCGAATCTAAGAAAGAGGAATTAGACACGGCTTTGCTGAAAATCCACAGGTTCAATGATCACCAAGAAACTGCCATGGCTGAGAATAAGAGAAAGGAAGACGACTACCTAGCTATGATTGACCAGTTAAAGTCGACGCTCAAGAAGAAAGACGCTAAGATCTTATCAGGGATATTCAAGAGACAAGTAGTCGAGGGTCGACTCAATGAAGCCATAGCTTCCATGGAAGAACTGAAAGTCTAAGCTGAAGTGAAGAAACCTAGACATGAGGGTCCTAGCATGGATGGTGCTACTGGAGAAGACGCTTGGGAGTTACATTGCCGATACTTGGATGGGATCATACACAGGAGGGACCTTCTCATTCAAGGGCTGATTCAGAGGCCGAAGCATCCCGATACCAGAAAGCTGTTCAAGGAAATTCAAGATTGGTGCAGAAAGCATAATGGATGGGGGGATTGACACTTGTGAATTTTGATGACATGTCGTAGTTTCTTACTCTTTTTATTGTATTTGGATCACCACCAGGCTTGTTGGTTGGGACCTCTTTGATTTATGCGTTCAGATTTGTTATCTTGGATTCGTGATTGTTGACGTTTGGTTTTCCTCTGGTTTTCTTAATATATGAGAAGCAGTTCCATTCTATCTTGTTATTAAACTGGAATCAAGGGGTGGATCGCCCTGTGAATTTTCAAACATGTCCATTTGCATTTGCATACTCATAATCATTCTGCATAATCATTTTGCATGACAGGTGTTTATCTCCGGTGTTCTTATCTTGTTCTAAATCTCAGGATTGTAGATCAGCACATTCACCGGTATCCCACCAGACAGAATCAGAAGAGGCTCGTGGATCAGGTACAGAATGAAATCATTGAGATGCAGACTCGCATGAATTAATTCATGGAATTAATGCAAGGAGTTGCTCAGGGCCAAGAGCAGTTAAGGACTCTCGTTCAGCCACTGATTGTGAGAATTGATGAAGATGGTGTCCTTCATGGAGGAATTTAGACTGGTGTTACTAATAATGTTCAGAATGGCCCTACGGGCGGAGGTGTTCCTGCTACTGGTGTTGTGATTCCTCCGGGCGGAGTAGAAAGTGTTGTGATTCCCACTGCAGTGGGAGGTGGTATTGGTGTTGGCACAGTTCATGGCTGTCAGTATGATGATGTTCAGAATGATGCATTTTCTTTGCCAGGGGGGATGCTGGTCCCCAGATTGACCATGATCAGAGGATCCGGTTGCTTGAGGAACAGCTGAGGGGTGTTGTGAATCAGGATTATGTGGGAATGGATCTAGAGGATTTGGGGCTGGTTTCAGGCGTTGTTATTCCGCACAAGTTTCAGACTCCCACTTTCGAGAAGTATAATGGTATGACTTGTCCGAGGACCCATGTGAGGGCATACGCAAGCAAAATGGCTGTGCATGCGAAGAATGAAAAGCTAATGAAGCACTGCTTCCAGGATAGCCTATCTGGGGCATCCCTGGAGTGGTACATGCAACTAGAAATGAAGGATGTGCGTAGTTGGAGAGATTTGGCAGGGGCATTCATTAGACACTATCAATATAACACTGATATGGCTCCTAACCGAACACAGTTGCAGAATCTGTCACAGAAGAACAATGAGAGTTTCAAGGAGTACGCTCAGAGGTGGCGTGAACTGGCAGCAAGGGTTCAGACTCCCATGTTAGAGCGTGAAATTATAACTATGTTTATGGCCACCTTGCAGGGTCATTACTATGAAAAGTTGGTACCGTGTATGACTGGAAAGTTTGCTGACTTGATCTTGGTAGGGGAAATGGTGGAAAGCGGAATCAAGGCGGGAAAGATATCAGGCAGTGATGGGTCCTCATCTGGAGGAAGTAAGAAGCCTTATGCCAGTGGTTACAAGAAAAAGGAGGGAGATACAAACACTGTGTCATCATATCGTGGTAGAGATGGGCCTCGTCAGAACTACAATCAGCAGGTGGCCTCTGTAACCATCCCAGCAGCACCTCAGCAGCCAGCAGTGACCCAACAACAAAATCAGGCTCCTCGCCGATCTCAGCCTCTGACTAGGCGGGATAGGCATTTTGACACTCCACCTCTTCCCTACGCTCAATTATTTCAGTACTTGCTAAAGCTACAGTTAATCCAGAAGAGAACATTGGCTCCGCCTACTGGTAATCCACCTCCCGGCTATGACGCCAACGCCCACTGTGAGTTTCATTCTGGGGTACCCGGACATTATATCGAGAACTGTAAAGCTTTTAAGCATCAGGTTCAAGATTTGCTGGATTCCAAGGCCATCAATTTCTCCAATGATGTTCCAAATGTGAATTAGAACCTGATGCCGAATCACGGTGAGCCGAGGGTCAATGTTATTATTAAAGACTGTGAAGATTTGAGTTTGATTTCAGATGTGAACGAAGTCCAAACTCCTTTGGGTGTGGTGAAGGAAAGGCTGTTGAAGGGAGGGGTATTCCCCGGTTGTGATGAAGGTTGTGTAGAATGTGTGTCGCAGCCAGGCGGTTGTGACTCTTTGAAAGCAGGTATTCAGAAAATGATCAGCGAAGGGGTATTACAGTTTGACAGGGGTTGTAGGCAGAGTAATGTTACTGACAGAGAGATTGATGTTGCCATGATAACGATTCTGTTCAAGACAGTAACTATATCAGCGCCAGCGAGACCAGCGCCGATCACTATCACTATTCCTGGACCAGTCCCGTATGAGAGTACCAAGGTCATCCCATGGAACTATGGGGCCGAGGTGTTTGTTAATGGTAAGAAGCTGGAATTGGAAGAGACATCAGCTGTGAATACAGGGGTTGAAAATCTTGTTGAAGCAGGGGCTATCACTAGGAGTGGTAGAGTATTTATTTCGTCCGAGAATCGAGCCGGCAGTTTAAGACAGGACAAAGGTAAACAGATGATGGATGAGTCCGTACAGAGGCAGGAAGCCAATAATTCTACGACAAAGCAAGGAGGGGACACTTTCTCAGAAGACGTAGAAGAGTTTATGAGGTTGATCAGAAAAAGTGATTACAAGATTGTTGACCAACTTCACCAAACTCCATCGAAGATTTCCATTCTATCCTTACTGTTGTGCTCCGAGGCTCACCGAAATGCATTGCTGAAGGTTCTGAACATGGCTTATGTACCGCAGGAAATATCTGTCAACCAGTTAGAAGGGGTTGTGGCTCATGTGAATGCTGGTAATGGTTTGGGTTTCACCGATTTAGATCTGACTCCGGCTGGGAGGAATCACAACAACGCTCTGCATATTTCATTGGAATGCCGTGGTTCTTTAATGTCGCATGTGTTAGTTGATACTGGGTCGTCTTTGAATGTGTTACCGAAGAAGGCTTTGATGAAACTGGACACTAGTGGGTTGATCTGTACACCAAGTGACTTGGTGGTACGTGCTTTTGATGGCTCCAAAAGGTCAGTTTTTGGAGAGTTAGTTCTGCCGATCAAGGTGGGTCCTGAGATTTTCAACACCACCTTCTATATAATGGATATTCAGCCTGCCTATAGTTGTTTGTTGGGTCGCCCTTGGATCCATGGTGCTGGGGCAGTAACTTCTACGCTGCACCAGAAGTTGAAGTATATGGTGGATGGTCACGTTGTGACTGTTTGTGGTGAAGAAGATATCATGGTGAGTCACCTATCGACCTTCAAGTATGTAGAGGTAGATGGTGAGATACAGGAAACTTTGTGCCAAGCCTTTGAAGCCGTGAAGATTCCCGAGGAACCCCCAAAGGCAGTCAATCAGCCTGAGGTGGTTGCCCAACCTGAAGTAGTCATACAACCAGAGATTCCAATGTCCTCTTTCAAAGAGGCGCGCGCCATAGTTGAAGCTGGTGGTTCTCAGAAGTGGGGCAGTGTTATTGATGTTCAAAGGAAGCAAGATACTCATGGATTGGGTTACAAGCCACCTAGGCAGTCTGAAGAGCCTCCCAAGTTCTATGGTCCAGTCCGCTTCACCAGTGCCGGTGTTTTCTTCGACAGAGTCAATGCTATTGAGGATAAAGGAGATAGTGATTGTGACATGGATGAGTGGATCCGCCCCTGCATTCCTGGTCAGAGTTTAGGCAACTGGTCCTCCGAGAAAGTTATCCAAGTGACGCGCCCGGAGTAATTTACTTTTGTTTTCTGTTATGTTGAGTCCTACGTTCTGCCCAAGACGTAGTGATATTTATTTGTAGGGCTTGGATGTTTTATTTGCTATTTTTATCATCAATAAATGACGTTTTTTTCATTCAAATACTTTGATCCCTGTCTTTCTGTTTTTACTTTTTGCATTAACCCACGTCAAAATGGCAATGTGTTTTCTTGTTTGTTGCACTCATAATGAACATAAAACATCCATCATGCAGGTTCCTTTGTTCAGATTCCACCCATGACTTAGCTATGGCTCGATATGACTTCGACAATCCCATCTATCAGGCCAAAGAAGAGACTGACGAAGACTGTGACTTGCCAGAAGAATTAGCCAGGATACTGAAACAAGAGGAAAGGGTTATTCTACCTCATCAGGAGGAAGTTGAGACTGTTAATATGGGAACCGAGGATGTTAAACGAGAAGTAAAGGTTGGGGCTGCCCAGGAAGACACTGTTAAGAGAAGATTGGTTGGGTTACTCCGAGAGCATGTGGATATCTTCGCCTGGTCTTACCAAGACATGCCAGGGCTTGACACTGACATTGTCTCACACAGACTGCCGCTTAAAGAGGGTTGTACTCCAGTCAAGCAGAAATTGAGAAGGACGAAACCAGATATGGCTGTCAAGATCAAGGAAGAGGTTCAAAAACAGTTGGATGCCGGATTTCTTGCCGTGACAAATTATCCTCCGTGGGTTGCTAATATTGTACCTGTACCTAAGAAGGATGAGAAGGTCAGGATGTGTGTGGATTACCGAGATTTGAATATGGCGAGCCCGAAGGATGATTTCCCGCTCCCCCACATTGACGTGTTAGTGGACAATACTGCTCAATATTCTGTGTTTTCCTTCATGGATGGCTTCTCTGGGTATAACCAAATCAAAATGGCCCCAGAGGACATGGAGAAAACTACATTCATAACACCGTGGGGAACATTTTGCTACAAGGTAATGCCCTTTGGATTGAAGAATGCTGGGGCAACCTATCAGCGGGCGATGGTGACTCTCTTTCATGATATGATTCACAAGGAGATTGAAGTCTATGTTGATGACATGATTGCGAAGTCACAGACAGAGGAAGAACACTTGGTAAACCTCCAGAAGCTGTTTGAAAGGTTGAGGAAGTTCAGGCTGAGATTGAATCCGAACAAGTGCACTTTCGGTGTGAGGTCTGGTAAACTGCTGGGATTCATTGTTAGCGAAAGAGGTATCGAGGTTGATCCTGCAAAGATAAGAGCCATACAGGAGATGCCTGAGCCAAGGACAGAGAAAGAGGTTCGTGGGTTCCTGGGGAGGTTGAATTACATTGCCAGGTTCATCTCTCATCTGACAGCTACACGTGAACCAATTTTTAAGCTGCTGAGAAAGGATCAAGAGGTCAGGTGGAATGAAAATTGTCGAGAGGTGTTTGAAAGGATAAAGACGTATTTGCAAGAACCTCCAGTCCTTATGCCACCGGTGTCTGGGAGACCGTTGATTATGTACCTTACGGTTCTTGAGAATTCGATGGGTTGTATGCTCGGTCAACACGACGAGATGGGTAAGAAAGAGCACGCCATTTACTACCTGAGTAAGAAGTTCACCGATTGCGAATCAAGATACTCTATGTTGGAAAAGACATGTTGTGCACTCGCTTGGGCAGCCAAGCGCCTAAGGCAGTACATGTTAAATCACACAACCTTGTTGAGTTCGAAGATGGATCCGATTAAGTACGTGTTTGAGAAGCAAGCACTTTCTGGAAGGATAGCCCGTTGGCAGATGGTTTTGACAGAGTACGATATTCAGTATGTTTCTCAGAAGGCCATTAAGGGAAGTGTTCTGTCAGAACATCTCGCTGAACAGCCAGTCGAGGATTATCAGCCTATGAAGTTTGAATTTCTGGACGAGCATGTTATGTTTATGAAAATGAAGGATTGTGAAGAGCCTTTGCCTGACGAAGGACCAGAGATTGGGTCTCAGTGGAAGATGATCTTTGATGGGGCTGTCAACTCATATGGTAATGGAATTGGGGCAATCATTACAACCCCAAAGGGTTCGCATATACCTTTCACTGCCCGATTAGCGTTCGTTTGTACCAACAACGAGGCGGAGTATGAAGCATGCATCATGGGGTTGGAGGAGGCAAGTGATCTGAGAATTAAGAACCTCGATGTCTATGGTGATTCCGCGTTGGTGGTTAATCAGATTACAGGAGAATGGGAGACTCGTCAGGCGAATTTGGTGCCTTATAACAACTATGCCAGAAGATTGTTACCTTTCTTTGATAGGGTGGATTTTCATCATGTGCCCCGAGCTGAGAATCAGATGGCTGATGCATTGGCGACATTGGCATCCATGTATAAGGTGAACCGTTGGAACGAAACTCCGTCGATTAGAATCATGCGTCTAGATAGACCGGCTTTTGTGTTTGCAATTGAAGATGTGTCTGATGGCAAACCATGGTATCATGATATTAAGGTTTTTCTGAAGAGACAAGAGTATCCAGAGGGTGCCTCCACCAAGGATAAGAAGACTCTGAGAAGGTTGGCAGGAAACTTCTTTCTGAACAAGGATGATGTGTTATATAAGAGGAACTTCGATATGGTCTTGCTACGTTGTGTTGATGAACACGAGGCGGGGTTATTGATGGAGGAAGTTCACGAGGGTTCTTTTGGTACTCATTCCAGTGGACACACCATGGCTAAGAAGTTATTGAGAGCAGGATATTATTGGATGACTATGGAGTCTAATTGTTTCAAGTACGCCCGGAAGTGCCATAAATGCCAGATTTACGCAGATAAGATGCATGTACCGCCTACGCCTCTAAATGTGTTGTCATCTCCTTGGCCTTTTGCAATGTGGGGCATTGATATGATTGGAAAGATTGAGCCCTCCGCTTCCAATGGGCATCGTTTCATTTTAGTTGCCATTGACTATTTCACGAAGTGGGTGGAGGCAGCCTCGTACGCCAATGTCACCAAGCAAGTTGTAGCCCGGTTTATAAAGAAGGACATCATCTGTCGTTATGGGGTCCCGGAAAGAATCATTACTGATAATGGCTCAAATTTGAACAACAAGATGATGAAGGAACTATGTCAGAGTTTCAAGATCGAGCATCATAATTCCTCTCCGTATCGTCCGAAGATGAATGGGGTTGTTGAGGCGGCAAATAAGAATATCAAGAAGATTGTACAGAAGATGGTGGTAACATATAAAGACTGGCATGAGATGTTACTGTATGCTCTACATGGTTACCGTACTTCGGTGCGTACATCAACTGGGACAACCCCTTTCTCATTGGTGTATGGTATGGAAGCAGTTTTACCCTTAGAGGTCGAGATTCCATCTTTGAGAGTTCTGGCAGATGTGAAGCTTGATGAAGCTGAGTGGGTGCGTTCCAGGTTGGACCAGTTGAACCTTATTGAAGAAAAGAGATTGGCAGCCATCGCACATGGTCGTTTGTATCAGAGCAGGATGAAGCACGCCTTTGATCAGAAAGTGCGTCCTCGGAGTTTTCAGACAGGCGAATTGGTTTTGAAAAGGATCCTTCCTCCTCAGACAGATCACAGGGGCAAATGGACTCCAAACTACGAAGGGCCGTATGTAGTCAGAAAGGTTTTCTCTGGTGGAGCCTTACTACTTTCAACGATGGATGGCGAAGATTTTACATCCCCTGTGAACGCAGACGTAGTCAAAAAAAACTTCGCATAAAAAAGACCCGCTGGACATAAAAAGAAAGTCCAGGCAAAAAGGGGCATCCCGGCGGACCATAAAAAAGGAAAAGGGTTCGGGCAAAAGTTAGGGATAAGATGTAAAAAGAAATGTGTACACCCGCAAAGTTGAAAATCTGAAAAGGCGACTTTGGCAAAAATGGGTATCCCGATGGATTGAAAACCCGAAAAGGGCGATCCAGGCAAAAGTTAGGGATTTATAAGCGAAAGGCTACGGTCTGTGTTCGATCTGTGAACACTTTCAACACCTGGAAATTCTGAAAGAAAAGGATCAGTACAGTTAGTCTCTTCGAAGGTCAAGACGTTTGTGGATAAGCAAGTCATATGGGTCATAGCTGAGTCTAATCATGGTGGATATATGTTCCCACATTGTCGACATGTGTATTTTCTTTTTGTTTTTGTGCAATTACCACTTTCTAGGAATTGCTTCCAAATGTAAATGCCTATTTACAGGCCACTCTTCTCAATAAAATCTTCATTTCACTCAGAGAGCTTTCCACTGTTTATTTTACTTTTACTTTAACTATTTTGTTTGCAAAAACGTCCGATATTTTTTATAAACGTTGCATATAAAACTTTGAGCTTTGCGAAGCATAACGAAAAGCAGTAGAAATTGCTTAGGCGTTAACAATGATAGTTATGTTGTGGCATTCTCCTCTTGTTGTTATTTGACTTGCAGGGCAATAACATTGTACTCCTCAGCAGTGAGATTGCTCCTTCCCCAGCAGGACAAAATGTTCCTCAGCAGAGCAGACTTTCCCCAGCAGAAGATTTGGAAAGTATTTTCTCCGGATCAAGACTTTATTTCCCCACAGAATCATGGTGCTCACTTCCCCTATCCAGTCAGGAAGTGCACTTTCGCCAACAATGTCATATTCTAATCCCCAGCAAGGTGGGGGTAAGGGCACTCTCCCCTTCAGCAGGTTAAGTTCAGAAGTATCCCCCAAGCAGGATGGTATTATGGGTTGGTATCCCCCAGCAGGTCCTAAGCCCGTCTGTTGTTGGCAATCCTCGGCAGCAAACTTCCGGTTCTGTTATTGGCGTCCATTCTCGACTCCCCCAGCAGAGGAGAAATCTCAGGTTTTGGATGTTACCTTCAGTAGAGGACAAGTGTAATCCCCGGTAGTGTGGATATTCTTTTGGGACTTCATCCCCAGCAGAAGTTGTTCATCCAAGGAGTCGATCAGGGTGATCCTTCTCAGCAGAGTTCCTGGATTCAGAGGACAATTTATTTTTGTCCTCCGCAGCTGAATTGGTCTTTTCTCTCCAGCATTTATTTTGCTGGAGGAACCCTTTTTGCATATCATAAGCATTTGCATTGCATCCTCAAACGCGTAGCATTTCCACTTCGTGTGGAGCATTACGGCAAAATTCAAACATTTGCATTCGAAGCATAAGCCAGGTTTGATACTTTCCTTGCCAGTTCTCTTTCTCAGCAGAGATGGCATAACTCAGGAGATTTTGGAGGGATGCATTCCTCATGTTTGTGCTCCTCGGCAGAGTCTTTTATTTAGACTTCTCCTTTCCCCAGCGGAGTCATCTTATCTGTGGATCTTGAGTCCGTTAGAAATTTGCTTTTGTTTGGCCTTTCTCTTTTGTGAGATCCAGTTTACTAGTATCCTTTTCTCAGTAGGGGTGGTATGAACCAGAAGTTTGTTTCACGTTATCCCCAGTGAAGTCCACTTTATGTTGGTTATCCTTTGCGGGTACAATTGAGGTTGTATTCGTTTTGTGGATGCGATCGAGGTCGTGTTCGTATTTTCTTTTTGGGTAGAGTGATTGAGGTCAGTCTTCCTTTGTGGGTACAATTGAGGTTGTATTCGTTTTGTGGATGCGATCGAGGTCGTATTCGTATTTTCTTTGAGGGTAGAGTGATTGAGGTCAGTCTTCCTTTGTGGGTACAATTGAGGTTGTATTCGTTTTGTGGATACGATCGAGGTCGTATTCGTATTTTCTTTGTGGGTAGAGTGATTGAGGTCAGTCTTCCTTTGTGGGTACAATTGAGGTTGTATTCATTTTGTGGATGCGATCGAGGTCGTATTCGTATTTTCTTTGTGGGTAGAGTGATTGAGGTCAGTCTTCCTTTGTGGGTACAATTGAGGTTGTATTCGTTTTGTGGATGCGATCGAGGTCGTATTCGTATTTTCTTTGTGGGTAGAATGATTGAGGTCAGTCTTCCTTTGTGGGTATAATTGAGGTTGTATTCGTTTTGTGGATGCGATCGAGGTCGTGTTCGTATTTTCTTTGTGGGTAGAATGATTGAGGCCAGTCTTCCTTTGTGGGTACAATTGAGGTTGTATTCGTTTTGTGGATGCGATCGAGGTCGTATTCGTATTTTCTTTGTGGGTAGAGTGATTGAGGTCAGTCTTCCTTTGTGGGTACAATTGAGGTTGTATTCGTTTTGTGGATGCGATCGAGGTCGTATTCGTATTTTCTTTGTGGGTAGAGTGATTGAGGTCAGTCTTCCTTTGTGGGTACACTTGAGGTTGTATTCGTTTTATGGATGCGATCGAGGTCGTATTCATATTTTCTTTGTGGGTAGAATGATTGAGGTCAGTCTTCCTTTGTGGGTACAATTGAGGTTGTATTCGTTTTGTGGATGCGATCGAGGTCGTGTTCGTATTTTCTTTGTGGGTAGAATGATTGAGGTCAGTCTTCCTTTGTGGGTACAATTGAGATTGTATTCGTTTTGTGGATGCGATTGAGGTCGTATTCGTGTCTTCTTTGTGGGTGGAGTGATCGAGGTCAGTCTTCCTTTGCGGGTGCAAGTGAGGTTGTATTCGTTTTTTGGGTACGATTGAGGTCGTATTTGTTTTTTTTCTTGTGGATGGGGTTGAGGTCATATTCCTTATTTTTTAGCACACTCTTCTTACCATTAGCAAATTTCCGGGGCTCTTTCGGTATTCAATCCCCGTGTACCCTGGAATGTCTGAGAGCCGTTGCTATCATACCTTCAGGACCAAGTTGATTGAATAGGGGCAGCTGTTGCACCCCAAAATTTGCCCTCCTTACTTTATTACTAACTGGCTTATGTTTCATTACATTTTTGCATTATCATGTGTGCATATCATTGGTTCCTAGCATGGGGTCAAGATGCCTGAGGCAGTTCTTCAGAGGGTCAAGCAAGAGAGCTCAAGGGATCACTCTCTCCTAACCAGTGCATGAATTAGGGTTTTGAAATTCTTGGGTTTATTGCTCCAATGGGCAAGCTCCTTGGGTTTTTATCATCACCAAATGGCATATCTTATCTTTGTTGGAGAGGATACACATCATATTCAGAGGAATTTGGATTTGGAGACTATGTTATTTCCTCCTAGACTGAGGGTACCACAACTAGGGTTTGCTATAAAGTCAGTTTATTTCTGATTTTTTGGGCAAGACTTGATTCTATGGTATTCCTTGGGTCCCTAAGTATCTAGGGATGGGAGGTTGTCCATCAGTTTGGTTCAGGAGAGAGTTAATTGATCAGAAGATTGAGATTCAGGTGAATTGGGTAAAAGTCAACAGTGAGAGGAGAAGTCAACTGTGGAATTTTGAGGTTCTCTCTAAGGTTTCAAGGTCTCACATCCTCATATGGTCCTCAAAAGTCAAGTTTCATGCCATTTACTAAGAATCAGGAGTTGGTGCTAAAGTTACTAAATTTGGAAATTACCTATAATTTGAAAGTTTCCTATTTGGGCAAGTTCCTGCACTGCATTCAACTTGACTTTTCATCATCAAGAAAGCTTCAAATGAATTTTTCTCCAACATGAAAGTTGAAGATCTTTTTCTCCTCTTTCTAAAAAGTACTAGTGGGTCTCCATATCATTTGTGAAACTCCAGTTATGATCAAAAGAAGGCAAAGAGGTTTTTAGGGTTTCTCATGATTCCATTTTCACAATTTTGGGCATAAGGACCTATAATCAATTCCATTGCTTCATGCCACATTCTAATATCAAAAGACATTCCTTGAGGATTATTTTGGGCCCAAGAATTAAGGAATTCCATGGTGTGTTCTTCACTTATTCTCTATTGTTCAAAATTGACAAATTACTTAAAACTCATGAATCAAATGGTTTCAAGACCCAATGTCAATATGGGTGTAATTAGCAATTCAAACACAAGTGATCCATCATAGAATATTGAGATATCCATGCATGGAAGAGGTGTATCCAACATTATGTGATTTTCCAAAATAATTCAAAAAATCATTAAACAAGGAATTGCCCAAGCCCAATTCATAATCAGAGGAAAACCCTAGCCTATTAAAACCTATCCATGCACTGGTTGGGCAGCTACACACGTGATATTTTGGAGAAAAAGAAAGTGCAACTCTAATTCTTGAATTCATTGGATCTCTCAATCTACAAGGAGTTTCTTCAAAGTTCTTCCACAAACCTTCTCCTGGTGATTTCTAGAACACAACCCAACCACCATTCGCAGCCAAAAGCAAGGATTAGAGGTGCACCATCTCAGGTTGGTGGATTTTTTCATGCTCCTAAAACTCCCTTTTTTTTATGTCTATATTGTTGTGTGATTGTCACTGATCATCCTGATATATTTACTTTTAAATTTGGACGTGTGGTTTGCTTGTAATGATGATTTAAAGTCTTGAACCCTAACATTAATCCCTTCGTTTTTTATTATACACTAATGGTTTGCAAATTTTGATTGGATATTCATAATCCTCGTGAAATTCTGGATGGAATGGTGTATGAGTTGGTATTTTCTGGGTTGTTTCAGGTCGCAGGTGGTGGAGGACGGTGGCCGGAACCCTAGCTCCGGCGGCTGTGAGGGTTCCGGCGAAGGAAGGTTGAAGACGACTTCCCAGCCGTCCATTCTCTTCATCCAACGGTCCTCATCACGCCACATATTTTTCTCTTTTATTTTTTTCTGAATTTAATTTAGTGATCACATGTACTTTCACCCACCATAATTACCATGTACCTTCCAATGGTTTTATTTTGTTTTGATTACTTTTACTTGGGTTGACTTACTTCTGCACGTTGGATCCATCAGACGATCAGGAACAGGACAGCACATTAAAATTGGCATGTGCCGTGCGCGTGGCAGGTCCATGCGTGTTCCTTTTTTATTTTTGTTTTTTTTATGATTAATCATTGGGCTGGGCTGCTATTCGCACCCCCCACTCTTCAGCCCATATCATTTCCACTTCATTTTTTCACTAAACGCACCCCCGAGCATCTTATTTCATTTTATTTTTATTAAATCATTATTATTTCATTTTTAATTTTTAAAAATACATAATTGCATTAAAAAATCCCAATAAAATTCATGCACCATTCTTATTATTTTATAAAAATTTTACAAATTTTATCTTTATTTTTATTTTATTTTTTATCATCTAAATTTATTATTTAGTCAATTTTCTTTTTGAATTATCCATATAATGCATACCTAATTTGTTTATTTTATTTCTCTGCATCCATAAAATATTTTTAATCCATTCTTTTTGCATTTGTTAGATAATATTCTAAGGTGCATTAAAATATTTTTCTATCATTTTTAAAATTATTACATATTGCATTTTGATCCTCCTTTTCTGCACATTAAGTCATATTCTTCATCTGAACTTTGTATGATTGTTTAAATGACTAACATCTTGATTTTTTGCAGGAGTTTTTGGTATTTGGTTCGTTTCTGGTTGAGTAGCTTTGATTTTTAATTTGGAATTTTAGGAGTTATTTATCTAATTATTTAATTACTTTCACTTGAGATCTGCTTATATGTGTATTTCTGATCATGCCTAAGTCCTTGTTTGAAAGGCACTTGTGCCGTCTGCTTTGGGGTTGTTTCTTTGATTTCTGAATTCATGTTTGGATCATAATCACTATGGTTTGCCATTGTTTGATTTTCACTTGCCTTGATATTATTTATGTCCGTTTCGTACTAACCTTTTTATGCAGAGACTAAGGTAAGTTCTTAAAGGGTATGGATAAGTATCCATGGTTACCCTTACTCTTTCCTTCTCTCATCTTTTTCCATTAGGATTCAGGTTGTTGTCAAACCTCACTAACCGTAGGTCACCCATGCATGATAACTTTAGGATCTATAGTCCCCCTTTAGAGTTACCCTTGTGTCTTCTCTCTTCTCATCTCAAACTTTCTGAAAATACTTAATAAGGATAAATTGTATTGCGCACGAGCCTTAACTGTGGGGAATGAGAAATGAGGGGCTTCCTCTCATCTTTCTAGAGTGCTTAGCGAGCGTCCTGTCTTGGGACGATGCGTTAAGTATTCGCCCCTGTGCCCTAGACTTTGGTGCAATGCAACTTAGGAACTAACTTAAGCCATTTCTGTCCTAAAAAATACAAACACACTTCAAACCTTTTTGTCCTTTGGGATTGTCAAACTAAAGGATATTTTCAAAAAGGGCACATTACTTTCCGTCTGATTCGCAAACAGGCATCGACCCTAACTGCTGGACGCGAACTTAACGTCGCTCATAAAAAACACAAAAAGAACTTGGTCCGAACTACGTTGACTCTGAATTCCCCATTGCACAAAGGGGGTACGTAGGCCTAGGACGTTGACGTCCTACCGAGTCGGTCTTTGTCTTTCCCTTCCTCGTTTTAGTACAGCCATAGATGATAGGATAGCTCACCCTTAGATTAGACAACAAGCGTGGATCCCATCGAGTACGATGGACGCGTGGGGTGCTAGTACCTTCCCCTCGCGTAACCGACTCCCGAACCCAGGCTATGGTCGCGATGACCATTCCTTTCCCTCTTCCTCAAGTTTATGCGGTGTTCCCTTTTCCTCTCTTGGGATAAATTTACACGGCTGGCGACTCTGTTTTTCCGCGCCACTCTCGAGTTTGTACCTGGATGAAAATCCTGGGAACGACATCATACATTCGTCCTAACATCATAACCGATGGCCTAAAGCACCCTTTGTCAACAAAATAACCTAGGAGAAACCCCGAATCTTTGTAGCATCTGTAAACCAACAGTTTTGACTGTTTAACCTCAGTATGCAAGCAGGGTTAATTGGAGACATCTATTTCTCTTCCTTCATCAGCTTCAATAGGATAAAAAATGAATCGAGCTGTAGTATCAGAGCGATTGTGCTTCACAACCACATCCAAAAATCACTCGCTACAAGAAGCTATTAGGATGATTGGAATCAGCTGGAACCTGCAAAAACAAAAACTGGCCCTTTCTTGCAAAAGGGGTTAAAATGGCCAAAATAACAACTCTATCAAATGGTGTTCCAGATGGGGGAACCATTTGGGACAGTTCAAGGATGATATTTGGAGTGTGTTTGAGGCTTTATCTGGTTTGGAAAGTGACTGAATCAAGACATGGCTTGAAAAATGCAAAAAAAAGCCTATTTTGAGGTTTTGAGAAGTGACTTTGAGATTTAAGGATTACAGGTCACTTGTGTGAGTTTGGACAGCTTAGATATGACATATTGGATGTGTTTGGATCATGAGTTGTGATGGAAATGCTCTCTAACTCAAAAACTCAGAGTTACCTTGCTAAAGAAGGTATTTTTGCCTAAAGAATGTGATTTTGAGGAAAGCATCTGTTTGATGGCTTTGGTGTACTCAAACTGAGCACAAATGAGCTCTATTTATAGTAGAGCAAGTTTGTTTTGGGATCAATAGTGAATGGCAACTGCAGCAGAGGTTTGGCAAATGTTGGCCAATGAGAATCCAAGTCTCCTCTAGCCATTGACTAGAGGTTAGAGCACAGAGTTGTGGTTCCCTAGTTGTTGGATGAATCTTGAATGAATTCAGTTGCAAATGTGTCAGTCCATGCCACCTTGGTGCATCCATTAAATGCTCCAATCCAAAATTGGAGTCTTGTCCCTCTTTTAGGGATTTCTAGGTTTGGCATGCTACTTCTTGTTCCAAAGACTTTGGAGGCTTGGATCAGTGTTTGTTCCCTTTAGATTTGATCCTCAGATATGTCCAAAGTGATGACAAGGCTTGGAATTATCTGATTTTGCCAAATCGAGCAAAAGTGCAAAATTCTGCCTAGCCTTGGCAGTTTTCAGCAAGGTATATTGCCATTGTCATATCTCATGGCTCAAGTGGAATTTGATGGAGTTCTTGGCCATTTTGGAAAGCCCTCATATGATACAATAACTGTTTGATCATAATTAGTTTTGATACTTTTTGGATCCAAGTGAAAAATGCCCCTACATTTGGAAAAAAGTGAAGGCAGATTCTGACTTAGGGGTGTTCGCGGTGCGGTTTGGGCGGTTTTGACGCTAAAAATCATCCGAACCGCAAGAGAAAAAAACATGCGGTTTGGTTTGGTTCGGTTGGCTTTTAAAAAAAATCCGAACCAAACCAAACCATACCAATGCGGTTTGGATTGGTTCGGTTGGTTCGGTTTTTTACAAGATTTTTATTGAGTGATATTTACATATATAGAGAACAACATAACTTTGTGTTTAGTCATTCACACATTACCAAATAACAACAAAACTCATCATATTTAGACAAAAAGTTCTCATTCAATATACAAAAATCAATTTAAACAAAAGTGAAACAAATAGTAGCATAAAACAATATCAAAAATATTATAATAAAATAGAAAATAGAGGAGAAGGGAGATTAGAGAAGATGAAAAAGAAAGAACATAAGAGATGTGAGATTAGAGAAGAAATGTGCGATAAATATATAACTAGAAGAGAAAATAGTAACATAAAAATGAGAAAATGAAAAAGAAAAAACATGTGAGATGAGAGATTAGTGTGGAAGAGGTGAGACGTACATGACAAAGAAGATGAGAAGAATGCGCAATACTATTAGGAGAGATTTGAGAAGATTAAAACTGAAAAGTTAAGTGTGAGTTAGAGAAAATATTTCGTAATTGTAAGGTTAAGGCATAATGGGTTTAAGTTTTGGGTTAGATGTGGGATAAGTGAAGTTTGGGTTGTAGCATAATGCGGTTTGGTTTGGTTTAGTTCGGTTTGCAAAATACAAACCGCAAACTAAACCGAACCGTGCGGTTTTGTCAAAAGATGGCCCGAACAAATCCGAACCAAATGCGGTTTTTTGCGGTTTCGGTTTGGTTTGGTTTGGTTTGCGGTTTTCTATTGGGTTGGTTCAGTTTTGAACACCCGTATTCTGACTTAGTGAAAATTTCACTAAGTGTTGGAAAAAAAGTGACATTTTCACTTTTTGTGATTCTGATCATTCCATAACTTGAAATCCATGGGGAATTGGAATGAGTGGTAGTTGAAGCTTTTGTAGAGGTCCATGAGAGCTACAAATCCAGCTTTGGATGGGAAAAAATGGCCTTGTGGTTTAGGAGTTATGATCCTCCAAAGTTGGTACCCTAGCCACTTTGTTCCATAACTTAGAAAATTTTCTAAGTTTTTTATGGTTACCCCTTTTACAAGTTATCCCAATTTTCTTGATTTTTATTGATGAATGATGATTCCAATCATACATTAACATCATTTTGGGGTCAAAGAACCATAATTGTGAAAAATCTCAAAAAGTCAAAGTTTGACTTTCGTGCACAGTTGACTTTTTGTCAGATGAATTCTAAACTGTGCGATCCTCTATGAAATCAAGTCCTTGACCTAAATAAAACTTGATGGATTAATTTCATAGGTGTTATAGGGTGTATTGAATCATGTCTTAGGGTTTGGGAGCATGTCCTGGTCAAAAGTCAAAGATACAGTTGACTTTTTCTGCGAAACCCTAACTGTGGTTCTGATAAAATTGAAACTTGTTGCTCAAGCTTCTTAGATCAATCCATTGTTGCAAATGGATCAATGTGATGTATTTGAGACCCTCAAATCCCCTCTTGAGGTCTTGGCTCATGTTTTGTCCCAAAAGTCAACTTAGGGGTGAATTAGGTCAAGAAACCCTAATTCCTGATTTTTTGATGAATGCATCCCCTGAGGCTAAATTGACTTGATGATTGGGTTCATGAGATCCCTTGGAGCATCATAGGTTATGCTTTAAAGCATTGGCTCATGCCCAGAGGAAAATTTCCATCTGGAGGCCCTAGTCGACCAAACCCTAATTTGGTGACACTGGTGATCTTAAGGCTTGATCCACCTAGAAAGGAGAAACCTTGTGCTTAATCCTTGAAGTGGGAGTCCTCTTTATCCTTTGTGGATGTTTAAGAGGCTAGACAAGTTGAAAATCATGTCATTTCTTGATTGATCCTTTGTCTAAAAGCTCTGAGAGAGCTGGAAACCCTAAATTTGATTGTAGTGGATGCTCACCCATCTTTGGGGAGACTAATGAGGTATGATGGTTCATCCATATTGTGATGATGATTTTCACAATGATGGGAAATCTTAGTGGTCAAAATTTGGGGTATGACAGGGGGGAGAATTATTGTACATAGCCCAAGAGGAGACTGACCGTGTTGAGGAAAGATCATTATACAAAGCCTAAGAGGAGGCTATCTTACTGCTGAGGATTAGATCCATAAGAAAGGCCCAAGGGTGGGGAACTCTCATGAGAGAGACCGGGTTTCTGCTGGAGATTTATCCAGAGTGATCGGTGTTTTTTCCTATGTTTGAAAGGAAATTGAGAATATCTTTGAGACTCAACGGGGGTTTAGACTGTCCAAGTCTACTGGTGTTGAAGAGTTTTATCTTTCGTAGGATGCCCAAAAGAGGGCAAGGGCCTTAAGGGATGAGAATCAACCCTAAAGTGGCCTGAGGTTTGACACTGGAAAGACTGCTCTAGTAAAGGATGACTAAGTTCTCTCTTATACCTTTAAGAGGTCGTTAGGGTCCTTGTATTAAGCCCAAGAGAAGGCATGAGAACTTCTAAGAAGCCGAAGGGTCCTTGTACAAAGCCCAAGAGGAGGCGGGGATGCTTTTAGGAAGCCTGTGGGTCCCCAAACCAAGAGAAGTTCAAGAAATGCAATTCACAGAGAAGAGATCATTCCAGGAAAGTTTGAGGGTTTGGAAGAAACTCAAGAGATGCTATTCACGGAGAATAGATCAACTCTGGGGAGTAGAATTTCTTTGACAATTTCTAGGGGTGACAGACTGAGAAAAGGTTCACCGAGAATACTGCATTTCTCTTTGTTCCATATTGTTTAACCCCAAGAGAAGGGAAGACTGTATCTGGAAATCCTATGGGGATCTAGTTTTGTTTGTATTTAAAGAGTGACCAACAGGGCTTTACCTAGTTCTAGACGTAGTTGTTGGGGAAAACTCTAAATAACTATACTAGTATATGTACAGTTGATATATGACAAGTATTTTTTAAGGTATGAAAGAAGACTAACCATGCGCAACTTCCCACAATACAATTATGCATATGAAAACATATAAAAGAAAGTGGATAAACACTTACCCGTTGTAGAGTTTCCATGCTGTTTTGTTAGTTGTTCAACAAAGAAATTAAAGAAAGTTTTGATAGCAACTATACATTTGGATTCAAAATCAAAGGAGAAAGTATTTTGAACAGAGATCGGGGCTTACAGCTCAGGGAGAGGCCCAAATTTTAACAGTGATTGCACTGTTGTTTCGACTTTGTACAAGGACTTATACAAGTGACTGAGGCCCAAAGAAAGGTTTTCTGTACAAAGGGATGAGTTTTACACTCTCTTAAGAGGCCCAAAAAGTTTGGAGAAAAGAAATTGGACTTACAACACGAGAGTAGGCCCAAATAATTTTGGTTTGAAAACTGCGATCGTGCCGAAATTTCTGACTATATCGGGACTTATACAATACACTGAGGCCCAAAATTATTTATGTACAAAGAGGTGGGGCTTACACTCTATCAAGAGGCCCAAAAAGTTTGAAAAATATTTGTTTAGGGTGATTAAGATCAAAACCCTAAATTAATTTCAAAATGTATTTTAATTAAATAAAAAATTGATTAAAATGAACAAAATTATCAAACATGTGTGAAAAACAAGTTGTGATCTTGGATTAATGTTTGAAAAATCATGTTTTTATCCACAAAATGATTGGAAACCATTTAAGTTTGGAAAATCAAGAAAGAAAAAATACTTTAAATGTCAAAAAACAAATAAAAATTAATTCTTTGCAAAAATATCAAGTATATGAAATAAATAACATTTTTGGGAAATTATTGTAAAATAAAATATTTTAACATTTTTGTGAATTATTAAAAAAGAATCAACTCAAAATCATTAAAAACCAGAGAGAAATTAATTTTTGAATCAATTAAATAAAATCACAAAAATTCAAATATTTAAAAATTCAAAAAAGGGAGCCAAGAACACCAAGTTCTTGCCCGCACCCTCTGTTTCTTCAGATTTGCGTTAAGGTGTGATGTTAAGGAGTGATGTCACAACAACACACTCTGCACAATGGACAACAATAACAGTAAAATAACACCAAGAATTGTTGACCTAGTTCGGTTACAACCAACCTACTCTGGGGGCTACCAAGCCAGGGATGGAATTCACTACTTGTAGATATAATTTACAGACTCAACAACCCGTTGACAATCTCCTAAACTTATACTCTACTAATGACTTTCTACCTAAGAAACCACTTAGGTATGAGAACACCACTCAATCCCTTACAAACACTCAAAGAACCCACTTTGAGTACCCTTGATCTTACTTCACAGCTTCGATCAATTCAAACAACTCTCTTTGCTTCACAGCTTTAGAGAGGACAAATCACCAATTCACCCTTGAATGGTTTACTCACGATTCGTACAAATATCTAAGACACTCGGCCTCTGCTCTTGATCTTCAATCTGTACTTTTTCCTTTGGTCTTGTGCGCTTTATATAGCTCCTGAATTGGGCTTGGACTTGTCACAATATTTGATCAGATTTGTTAATTAAAACTGAATCTTCAAAACATATTTTATCCCCAAAATCTTTTTAAATCTTCAACCTTTTAATTCTCCAACAGACCTGCAATCAAATCTCCCATGTAACAGAAAATATTTATCCCAAGATATTCTCATCCAATGAGTCAACCACTCTCCACAATTCCAGCTAATACGCGTGCCCTAACAACCTGCTGTTGTTATTAATTCTGCAGGTCTGATGTTACAACATCACCTGTGTGACATCAGACATCCAACTTCAGCACTTAACTACTTAACACAGCCTAGTGTTAAGACTTCAATGTTACAACATCAGCACCTTGACATCAACATTGAATAACCTTTGTTTTACCAAAATTTCAGCCAATCCAGGAACTATCAATCTCCCCCTTTGGCTAATTTTGGCTAAAACAACTTCTGCACTCTGCACCTTTAGAGATTTCAGCAGCGGAATAATCTTCAAAAAATTTGAAACACATTCATCAGCAGCACATTCATCAGCAGCAGTTTGATAATCTTCAAAGTCTTCATCACTTGATCTGCTGCAGCACCATCTTCATTATTGACAACAGCCAATTGGTGCTCCCCCTCAAAAACATGAACTGTTCAGTAGCTACTCCCCCTTAATCTCTGCATCACATCAGCAGCATATGGCAATAATCCTCTTGACTATCTTGGCTATCTTCTCCCCCTTTTTAGCCATAATTAGGCAAACTTCACCTGGCAGTTGACTACACATTTTCAGAACCACCCCAACTGCCCACAACCTCTCTAGCAGATTCAGTCTTCATAAATGCAGATTCCCAATTTGCTTCTTAATCTTTCAAATTGGTTTGCATCCAAGGCTTTAGTGAATATGTCAGCCAGCTGGTTCTCTGTGGCTACATGTTCCAAGGTAACAACTTTTTCTTCTACCAGATCCCTTATGAAATGATGCCTTATGTCTATGTGCTTTGTCCTACTGTGCTGTATAGGATTTTTAGATATATTAATTGCACTCATATTATCGCAGTACAAAGTCATAACATCTTGTTTAACATTGTATTCACTCAACATCTGCTTCATCCAGACCAGTTGAGAGCAACTACTTCCTGCTGCTATATACTCAGCTTCAGCAGTTGAGAGAGATACACAATTATGCTTCTTGCTGAACCAGGAAATCAGATTGTTCCCTAGAAAGAAACATCCTCCTGAAGTGCTTTTTCTATCATCTGCACTTCCAGCCCAATCAGCATCACAGTATCCTTTTAAAACAGTCCCAGAATCACGGCTATATAACATTCCATAGTCACTTGTGCTATTTACATATTTCAGAATCCTCTTCACTTGATTCAAGTGACTTACCTTTGGATCAGACTGATATCTAGCACATACTCCAACAGCAAAGGAAATATCAGGTCTGCTTGCTGTGAGATATAGTAAACTCCCAATCATACTTCTGTACAAGCTGTGATCCACACTCACTCCATTCTCATCCTTGGATAGCTTCAAATGGGTGGGAGCAGGTGTCCTTTTGTGATTGGCTTTATCTAGGCCAAACTTCTTTACTATGCTCTTAGCATATTTGCTTTGAGAAATAAAGATAGAATCCTCCATTTGTCTGACTTGCAATCCAAGGAAGTAGCTAAGTTCTCCAACCAAACTCATTTCAAATTCTGATTGCATTTGTTGGACAAACTGTTTTACCATAGCATCTGACATCCCCCCAAATACAATGTCATCCACATAAATTTGGGCTAGCATTAATTTTCCTCCTTCTTCCTTGACAAACAAGGTTTTGTCAATGCCTCATTTTCTATACCCATTTGCTACTAAGAATTCTGTCAACCGCTCATACCAGGCCCTTGGAGCTTGTTTTAAACCATACAGTGTCTTCCTCAGTTTGAACACATGATTGGGGAAGTTTGGATCAGTGAATCCTTTAGGTTGATCTACATAGACTTCTTCATTCAGATAGCCATTTAGAAAGGCACTCTTCACATCCATTTGGAACAGCTTGAATCTTAGGTTACAAGCCATACCCAAAAGTAGTCTGATGGATTCTAGTCTCGCCACTGGAGCAAACATCTCATCAAAGTCGATTCCATCCACTTGAGTATAACCTTGTGCAACAAGTCTCGCTTTGTTTCTTGTAACCACTCCAAGCTCATCTGACTTGTTTTTGTAGATCCACTTTGTTCCAATAACATTCACCCCTTCTAGTCTTGGCACAAGATCCCAGACTTCATTTCTCTTGAACTGCTCCAGTTCTTCTTGCATAGCATTTATCCAAAATTCATCTGTCAGAGCTTCCTTGACATTTTTTGGCTCAATTTTGGATACAAAGCACGAGCTAGCTATGATTTCTCTGGACCTAGTTCTTACTCCAGAATTTGGATCACCTATGATCAGCTCCTTAGGATGATCCTTCTGAATTCTGATAGAAGGATCCTTCTGAGGTTGCTCAGGCTCAGTGTCAGCAGTACTAGGGGATGGATTTCTTTCTTCAACTTCAACAACTACCTCATCAGTTAATGTTCCAACATCTTCTATGACATCCTCAACTTCATGCTTTTCTTCATCATCAATCACAACATTGATTGACTCCATCATCACTTTGGTCCTGGAGTTGAAGACCCGATAAGCTCTGCTGTTGATGGAGTACCCCAAAAATATCCCTTCATCGCTTTTGGAATCTAATTTCCTTCTCTGCTCTCTATCTGCCATAATGTAACATTTACTACCAAACACATGGAAGTACTTAACAGTAGGTTTTCTTCCCTTCCATAGTTCATATAGAGTGGATGAAGTGCCTCTTCTTTGGGTAACTCTGTTGTGAATGTAGCAGGCAGTGTTCATGGCTTCAGCCCAAAAGTGATAAGGTAGTTTCTTGGCATGAATCATTGCTCTAGCCGACTCTTGTATAGTTCTGTTCTTCCTCTCAACAACTCCATTTTGCTGAGGGGTGATAGGAGATGAAAATTCATGACTTATACCTTCAGACGAGCAAAATTCTTCAAACTTGCTATTTTCAAACTCTCTTCCATGATCACTTATAATTCTGATGACCTTACTCTCCTTTTCTCTTTGGAGTTTATGACAGAGCTCTTTAAAGACATCAAACACCTCAGATTTGTCTTTGATGAAATTCACCCAGGTGTATCTTGAGTAGTCATCCACAACTACATAAGCATATTTCTTTCCACCCAGACTTTCAACCTGCATAGGTCCCATCAAATCCATATGAAGAAGTTCCAATACCTTGGAGGTGGTGTCATGTTGAAGCTTCGGATGCGACATCTTTGTCTGCTTTCCTTTTTGACAGTCTCCACACACCTTTCCTTCCTCAATACTAAGTTTGGGAATCCCTCTTACTGCTTCTGAGGAGATAATTCTCTTCATTCCCTTTAGGTGAAGATGTCCCAGCTTCTGATGCCAGATTTTGACATCATCTTCTTTAGCAAGCACACACGTGGGAAGAATTTGAATTTTGCGGCACCCAAAGATAACAATTGTCCTTAGATCTGGCTCCCGTCATAATGACTTCTCCTTTGTCATCTTTCACATTACATTCGGACTTGGTGAAGTCTACTTTGAATCCTTGATCACAAAGTTGACTAATATTAATCAAATTAGCTGTTAGTCCTTTAACAAGAAGAACATTCTCCAGCTTGGGAGTACTGTCACAATTTAGTCTTCCAATCCCCTTTATCTCTCCTTTGATCCCATCACCAAATGTAACATAGCCAGAAGACTGAGGTTTCACATCAACAAGAAGATTCTTTACTCCAGTCATGTGTCTTGAACACCCACTGTCAAAATACCAGTCATCTTTGGTAGAAACCCTCAAGGAAGTGTGAGCTATCAAGCAGGTAACTTTAGGTATCCATTTCTTCATCACCTTAGGCCTAACCTCTTGCTGTTTGGGTTGAGGAGCAGAATTAGGATATCCGTGAAGCTTAAAGCACGAGGAATGCATATGGCAAATCCTGCCACAATAGAAGCATCTGACTCTGCCGTTTCTGAAGTGGTTAAATCTTCTCCCACTTTGATAATTCTGTGACTGCCACCCATACTGTTGTCTCCTTATTCCATAGTTGAATTGTCTTTTCCTGTATTGATGATGCTGTCTCTTAGGCTGTCTTTTATGGTGATGAGGTTTCCTTCTTCCATAAGTCACAGCATTGTTGTATGCATAACCATACCATTTTTCCTGATGTCGAAACCTCTGCTGAGACATGTTCTACTTGAACTTGATAGCTTGCATATTCTGGTGATATTGGGGAGACATATACTGACTAGCTCCTTGGGGTTGTATCTTCCTCTGATGAGGACCATTCTTCTTCTCAGCATTCTGGGCCTGAACAACCTTCTTTGGGGAAGGGCCCTGTTTCGTAGATTGATGTTGAGACAACGGTTGAGACATCTCCCTTTTTGTTCCTGAAGTGCTAGCCACATATCCTATGCCTGATTTATCTCCAGCAGATTTCTCTAACTGAAGAATCTTATCAAGATCAGTCGTACCACTGTTCATCATCCTAATGAATTTAGTCATCTGATCCAGTTGGGACTTAACTAGCACAACTTCGTTTTCCCGATCAGCATTTTCATTTTCAAGCTGAGCAATCTGTTGCTTATGATACTTATTTTCTTGACAGATCTCAGCACTTTTTAAACATAGCTCCCGATAAGTAGAAGCTAGCTCCTCATAAGTTATTTCTTCATCCCTATCATCATCACCCACAACAGTTCCTGTTAAGGCTCTGGCATGCTTTGCTGACTCACCATCACTTTCACTATCAGATTCAGACCAGGAAACTGACATGCCCTTCTTCTGCTTCTTTAAGAATATGGGACATTCTTTCTTGGCATGTCCATACCCTTCACATTCAAAGCACTGAACACCTTTATCCTGAGCAGTCTTCTCTTCATCTTTCTCTTTTGAATTGGTGATGTCAG
The DNA here is from genome assembly GCA_022829125.1 of Lathyrus tuberosus. NCBI lineage: Eukaryota > Viridiplantae > Streptophyta > Magnoliopsida > Fabales > Fabaceae > Lathyrus > Lathyrus tuberosus. Next base: position 806,132 of record JALAZF010000018.1, read on the forward strand.
AGGAACTATTCTTGACACTAGGCTTGTAGTTATTGTTCCATCTTTTTAACACTTTGTTGAACTGCCTTCCCAACATTGCAATGGCTGGTGACAAATCTACCTGAGAATCTTTGACTACCTTATCTTCTGCAGGAGTGGAGACCAAAGCAATACCCTTGGGCTTCTTTTCTGGTTCTTCTTCATTTAAACCAAGTTCAAAAGTCTGAAGAGATCCAATGAGCTCATCTACTCTCATCTTGCTGATGTCTTGAGCTTCTTCAATAGCAGTCACTTTCATCTTGTACCTCTTAGGAAGGGACCTAAGGATCTTCCTCACGAGCTTTTCCTTTGACATCTTCTCACCAAGAGCACTGGATGCATTAGCCAGCTCCAGAACATTCATGTGGAAGTCATGGATGGTCTCATCATCCTTCATCTTCAGGCTTTCAAATTTTGATGTTAAAATCTGAAGTCGTGACATCTTGACTCTAGATGTTCCTTCATGAGTAGCCTGCAAGATATCCCACGCTTCTTTAGCAACTTCACAGGTATTGATTAACCTGAAGATATTCTTATCCACTCCATTGAAGATAGCATTTAGAGCTTTGGAATTTCCAAGGGCGAGCTCATCTTCCTCCTTGGTCCAGTCTTCTTCAGGCTTTAGCTTAGAGGTGCCTTCTTTATCTTTGCCAGCATCATCCTTCTCACACATGACAGGTGCTTTCCACTCTTTAATAACAGCCTTCCAAGCCCTACTGTCCAAGGATTTTAAGAAGGTGGTCATCCTTGGCTTCCAATAGTCATAATTGGATCCATCCAAAATAGGGGGTCTGTTGACGAATCCTCCAACTTCTTTGTCCATCTTTACACCAGAAAGTAACTTTCCTAGATCTCACCCAGAGACAGACAGGATGCCTGCTCTGATACCAATTGAAATTCTGGTATCAGATGTGTGATGTCACAACAACACACTCTGCACAATGGACAACAATAACAGTAAAATAACACCAAGAATTGTTGACCCAGTTCGGTTACAACCAACCTACTCTGGGGGCTACCAAGCCAGGGATGGAATTCACTACTTGTAGATATAATTTACAGACTCAACAACCCGTTGACAATCTCCTAAACTTATACTCTACTAATGACTTCCTACCTAAGAAACCACTTAGGTATGAGAACACCACTCAATCCCTTACAAACACTCAAAGAACCCACTTTGAGTACCCTTGATCTTACTTCACAGCTTCGATCAATTCAAACAACTCTCTTTGCTTCACAGCTTTAGAGAGGACAGATCACCAATTCACCCTTGAATGGTTTACTCACGATTCGTACAAATATCTAAGACACTCGGCCTCTGCTCTTGATCTTCAATCTGTACTTTTTCCTTTGGTCTTGTGCGCTTTATATAGCTCCTGAATTGGGCTTGGACTTGTCACAATATTTGATCAGATTTGTTAATTAAAACTGAATCTTCAAAACATATTTTATCCCCAAAATCTTTTTAAATCTTCAACCTTTTAATTCTCCAACAGACCTGCAATCAAATCTCCCATGTAACAGAAAATATCTATCCCAAGATATTCTCATCCAATGAGTCAACCACTCTCCACAATTCCAGCTAATACGCGTGCCCTAATGATCGGTAAAATAGCAAGTGTACTACTTTATCGATGTAGTAGTAAATGGGGACAACCCCAGTGTCGATCTCTTGAGGACTGCGCAGAGAATTAAGTCTTTTTGAATAAATATCAATTGAACAAAAGCAATAGTTGATTGTTTGTTTTGAGCCAAAACTAAATAGAAAGGTAAATTGCGAGTAAAAGTAATACGAAGATGAGAGTAATGCCTGAGGGTGTATGATTTGCAGAGCAAGGACTAAATCGTTTCTTTATTTTAAAAATATATGTTTCAACCTTTTCTTTCCCTATGTTCTAAGTTATTTTTCCAAAATTCCTTTTAAGAAAAACCGTTGGTATTCTTCCTTGGCCCTAATTCCTCTGAGGCCAAGAAAGAATATCAAGCAATAGTTCTGACATAAAACAGGTATTCACAGGGTATTCTAATTCCTTAGGAATATCTACTATGATAAAAGCAATGCAACAGGGTTCGGGTTGCTGGTCAGGCCAAACCCTAACTACGATCAATAATCAGTTTTTCCAAAAAGATTAAGCATTAAGAGCGTTGCACACAATAAAGAATAAGGTTCAAACATAAAAATTCATATTACGAAATTCAAAAGTCATTACAAAAGCAAATCAGGGACACCCCCCTGGCATTGGGGGGTTTAGCCACTCATGTTCATAACAGAAATAACAACGAAATAAACAAAGGAAAACATTACAATAAGATCTGGATTCTTTGGATCGTCAATTGCTTCCGCTTTTGATCGATCCGTGATCTCCAAGAATCCCCACTCTAATCCCTCTCAAGTGTAAAATTCCAAAATAAAGCGTCCTCTTTTCCAGCTACCCAGTGCCTAATATATCAGATCTCTAATTACACAGCAAAATGTCCCAGCTGCCCTCAGGCAAAGCCCAAGTAAGGTAAAATAAAATAAGAAAATATTCGCTCCCAGGGGCCCTGACACGGGCCGTGTCATGTGACACAGTTGACCGTGTCAGGTTGTTGATCCATACAAATTTGCGCTTTTTCTTCAGTGGCCATGACACGGGCCGTGTTGTGTGACACGGGCACCCGTGTCATGCTTCTGACCAGCCTCCACTTTGTTTCAAAGCATCCTCTTCAAAGGGCCTCCTGACACGGGCCGTGTCGTGTGACACGGGCACCCGTGTCAGGCTTCTGATATCTCCTTTTTCCTACATTTCTCTGCACTCGGATCGTCTTCGCACTGGCATCGGATAACCAATCTTTGATAAGAGCCTGAAAACGCATTGAAACAACAACCAAATAACACGCACCAACGGTAAAAATGATAAAAACATAGACATATGACTTGCTTAGCCAAATAAGAAAACAATGATGAAAGCATACTTCAAAGACTTAAAAACACATGAAAACATACGAAACAACAACTAAAACAGCTTGACATCTACGCTTAAAGATCACTGATCAAACTCCCCCGAACTTGAACTTTTGCTTGTCCTCAAGCAAAAAGCTTGCATAAACACCTTAATCAACCATTCACTGGCTCAAAACTTGCGAGATGAAATGATGCTACTCGTACGTGAGTTTTCGTTCCAAGTCACCGGTCGGGTACTTTCTGGAACTTCTCTCTCCATAAAAGTATCGCACAAACACTAAACCGCGGTACACCACGGACCTCAGTCTCCTTTTTGGCAACCCCTCCGACTATGCTTTGGGCTTAGGTCTTATCTTTCGATTTTCCACCCTGTTCATTCGGACAATCACTTTAAGGCTTTTATGATTTTTTCATTGCATACACAAGATTGATCAATTTTTCTCTTTTTATTTCCACCGTTATTTCCTTGTCCCTTTAGGGACGACCTTTAGGTTCAACCGCCGTTAGGCTGAGTAACCGGGTGAGGGTTACCCAACTTAGAAGGATCGATTGTCTAAATATCCTTATTTATTTATTTATTTATTTATTATTTTTTTTTCGATTAACCTTGCACACACACTTAGTATAGATTAAGCCTGACTGTTAGTAGAAACTACTTAGGGCGTACTTCTCAGATCAAAGTACCATGGCACAAATCTACATGTCGGACTCGTTCCTTACTCAGAAGACTCAGTGTGTTTGTGTTATACCTCAATGTCAAGATTTTTCCAATTTCCTCAACCGATTTCTTTTCACTCAACTCTATATACTTTCACCTCACTTCACTCGCAAAACAAATAGACGCTACAACTTCCAGCATTAGTTTTCTCAGTTCAACTCGGGGGTGTTTTCCTAATAGACTTCAAACGTAAATCCAAACAAACAACCTAGGACACCTACGGACTCAACATAAAACTGACAGAGATGAAAGAAAAATAAAGGAAAACACATAAATAAATACCCCCCACACCTGAACTCAACAGTGTCCTCACTGTTAAAGAAGTAGTGCAGGAGGGGACTCACAGAACTCACTGAGGAGGAGGAGGAGGTGGAAAATGCAGCATCAGACGCTGCATCATGCCCTGCATCTCGTCAATAACAGCCCCTTGTTGGGTCTGCTCTACACCCTGCCTTAAAAGCTCTTCTCCCTGCCTGGCCTGCTCGGACCGGAGGTATCCCATCTCTGTCTGCATCCAACCCCATGGGTCTTGAGACCGAAAAGAAGATCCAGCCTCCTGTCTCATCGACTCCCGCGGAGGGGATACATACTGCTCATCAGTGGGGTTCTCCCTCCCATACTCATCCCCTGAAAGATCAAAGTCATCTTTCTGCAAGGTACTCTCATAGATCCAGTTAGAAACATTTGCAATGCTAATAAGACCAGGAGCAGGTAATGCTATTATGTGATGATTACGTACCAGTACAGAATAATAATCATCATGCACCTCTATCATACCTTGGGTGGTGAGTGTGCTCAAATCAATTTTCGACTTACCTGCCACATTGGGTTCTTCCATCAACAATCTACCATACCCGAAGTGATCAGAAATTTGAGTGATCATACCACCCACAGAAATCTCTCCCGAGCTAGCATTGGCAACTCTCTTTAAGTGATCAGCAGCAAAAGCGGCAACATTAACCGGTAATTTATGGGCCATGGCATACAAGAAGTATAACTCTTTTTGTGAAGCGACTCCTGTGCTGTCGCCGCGACCGAATAAGGTGTACGCCAACCCTTTTTGAGCATACCTGAAACAAGGGTTATGAATGCCAGAAGCTTTTGCTGCCTTTGCGACATAGTCGCTACTACCTGTTATTGATTTCCAGAAATCCCCCGGAATGAAAGTGCTTGGTGGAGCTCCGGGGCCAACAACTGGTAGCTTGAGAATCTCTCCTAACTCTGCTACAGAAACAGTGTGTTCATTCCCAAACAGACGGAATGTCATGTTACCATAATACTCCTCCTCAGACCCTGTCCATCTATGCCTCAACTTAAAATCGAGAGTACTCAAGAACTCTAAGATTATTCGCTCAAAAGATGGTGCTTCCAACAACATAAAACTTAACATTCCTACATTATGGAACATCCTATGCACCTCAGTTTTTAATCCTAAAGCATCCAGAGTCACATCACATATATACCTGGTGGGGATGATTTTGCGTTTAGCCAATACCGCATACCGTCGTTGGTGAGAATCTTCCTCAAACAGAATATCGTGAGGGTTGGCCATTCGGTGGGCTCTCTTCCGCGGCCGCGATGTGTCAGCGACTGCCTTTCCTTTATCTCCTCGCTTCGGGGGCATTTTGGTCCTTACAAAAAAAAAAATTACACAAACTAGAAAACTGAGATTAGTAAAATATGCAACCGTAGGAACGAAGAGGATGTCGAGGGGATGAACTTTTGTGAAGCGGGACTGTGATTTTGGTGAGTGGGTGAGTGGGAAATTGAAGGTGTAATGGATGATGGATATGGAGGTTGTAAGGGTTTTGGAGAGATGGAGAGTTTGAGAAGATGAGTGGTTATAGTAAAGAATAGAATCATGTGTGGTAAATGAGGGTTTAAGAGTAGTTAAGGTAATTAAAATGCGTGGGCCCCATGTCATAAAAGTGTTGGGAGAAAAAAAAAATTTCAAAATTCAAATCTTGAGAACGCGCCTTCTGACACGGGCACCCGTGTCAGGCCCCTGATGCCACTTTCAAAAATCATAATTTCTCAGCAAGTTTCAGTACCCACAACACGGGCCGTGTCATACGACACGGGCACCCGTGTTGCACCTCTGACATTCATCTCACGAACCAACAATTATTCCCAAGTCATCTTCCTATGACACGGGCCGTGTCATGTGACACGGGCACCCGTGTCAGGCCCCTGATATTGCCAACTTTTAGAGTTCTTGCTCAAACTTTTAGCCGGTCGTTCTGACTTTTCTTCCTCCCCTCTGAATCTGTGAGAAACACAAACGACAAACCTGTAAAAACAAACAAACAAATGTGAGAACGAACATCGTAGGTTGCCTCCCACGAAGCGTTGCGTTTAACGTCGCATGGCTCGACGGTCCTTCGTCCTACTGAGTAAAACGAATGACATCAACCTGTCCAACTGGTTGACCTTGGAAATATGGCTTTAGTCTCTGCCCATTGACTTTGAAGATGTCTCCATTAGTTTGATTCTTAATTTCAACTGCTCCGTACGGAAACACCTTATGAACCACAAATGGTCCCGACCATTTGGACCTCAATTTTTCGGGGAATAGCTTCAAGCGGGAATTGTACAGAAGGACCAGCTGTCCTTCCCAAAACTCTTTTTTCTGGATCCTCCTATCATGCCACTTTTTGGTCTGTTCCTTGTAAAGTTTGGCATTTTCGTACGCACGATTCCGAAACTCTTCTAATTCATGTAACTGCAGAATTCTAGAATTTCCTGCTAAGGATAGGTCCATGTTCAAGAATTTAGTTGCCCAAAATGCCTTGTGTTCAAGCTCTAGAGGCAGGTGACACGCTTTTCCGTAGATGAGTTGGTATGGCGACATCCCGATGGGTGTTTTAAAAGCAGTTCGGTAAGCCCATAATGCATCATCTAACTTCGTTGCCCAATCCTTTCGCGACGAACTCACTGTCTTCTCCAGAATTTGCTTGAGCTGTCTGTTAGACACCTCTACCTGACCACTAGTTTGAGGATGGTAAGGAGTGGCTACCCGATGCTTCACATTGTACTTCTGAAGAAGCTTCTCCATGAGGTGATTTAGGAAGTGAGTTCCTTCATCACTTATCAGCACTCTCGGTACACCAAACCTTGAAAATATATTTTCCCTCAAGAACTTGACTACAACCTTAGCATCATTGGTTGGTAATGCTACCGCTTCCACCCATTTTGATACATAATCCACAGCAACAAGGATGTAGTTCTTCCCGAATGATGGTGGGAACGGACCCATGAAGTCAATCCCCTAAACATCGAACAGCTCGACCTCTAACATGAAATTTTGAGGCATTTGATTCCTCTTTGATATGTTCCCAGTTCGCTGACACTTATCACACTCCTTCACCATCTCCTGAGCATCCTTGAATAGTGAAGGCCAGTATAAACCTGACTGTAAGACTTTCGATGCGGTGCGGTCACCACTGAAGTGTCCACCGTATTCAGAATCATGACAGGCTTTCAACACATCCTTTTGTTCTTCTTCAGGCACGCATCGCCGTATCAAACCATCCACTCCTCTCTTGTACAGGTATGGATCGTCCCATAAATAAAACCTGCAATCATGAACAAACTTTTTCCTTTTGTTAGAATCAAAATCGTCTGGTATAATACCACCGACCAGATAGTTTGCATAATCTGCAAACCAAGGCACTCCTATAACAGCTAGGATGTGTTCATCAGCAAACTCATCCTTTATTGGGCGCCCGTACTCGGTCTCCTCAATTGGAGACATCCGAGAAAGGTGGTCAGCTACGGTGTTGTCGCATCCTTTCTTGTCACGGATCTCGACGTCGAACTCTTGGAGAAGTAAAATCCACCTCAGGAGCCTGGGCTTCGAATCCTGCTTAGCAAAAAGATATTTCAAAGCAGCATGGTCAGTGTAAATAATCACTTTTGAACCCAACAGATACTGCCTGAATTTATCAAAGGCGTAGACCACAGCCAACAACTCCTTTTCGGTAGTTGCATAGTTCATCTGTGCAGGGTTCAAAACGTGACTTGCATAATAAATAACATGAAGCAGTTTTTCTCTCCGCTGTCCAAGAACAGCCCCTACCGCAATGTCGCTAGCATCGCACATGATCTCAAAGGGTAGAGACCAATCGGGGGCAATCACAATGGGTGCCGACTCTAGTTTATTTTTCAGTGTCTCAAATGCGTCGGCACACTCTTTATCGAACACGAAAGTCTTATCTTTAACCAACAAAGTAGTCAACGGTTTTGCTATCTTGGAAAAATCTCTTATGAACCTACGGTAGAAACCCGCATGGCCTAAGAAACTTCGAATACCTTTTTCATTCACTGGTGATGGTAATTTTGAGATAACCTCCACTTTGGCTTGATCGACTTCGATTCCCTTGTGGGAAATCTTGTGACCAAGAACAATACCTTCTCGTACCATAAAATGGCACTTTTCCCAGTTTAGGATCAAATTACTTTCTTGACATCGCTGCAAAACAAGTGAGAGGTTAGTTAAACAGTTATCAAATGAAGAACCAAAAACCGAGAAGTCATCCATGAAGACTTCCATATGCTTCTCGAGCATATCAGCAAAGATAGAAGTCATGCATCTTTGAAATGTCGCTGGGGCATTACACAACCTAAATGGCATCCTTCTATATGCAAAAACTCCGTACGGGCACGTAAATACTGTCTTCTCTTGATCTTCCGGTGCAACCGCAATTTGGTTGTAACCGGAATATCCATCCAGAAAACAATAAAAGTCATGTCCCGCCAATCTCTCTAACATTTGGTCTATGAATGGCAATGGAAAGTGATCTTTTCTTGTGGCTAAATTAAGCCTCCTGTAGTCAATGCACACTCTCCAACCAGTGACTGTTCGAGTAGGAATCAGCTCCTTCTTTTCATTGGTAACTACTGTTGTTCCTCCTTTCTTTGGAACCACATGCACTGGGCTCACCCACGAGATATCAGATATTGGGTAGATGAGTCCCGCATCAAGTAACTTCACAACCTCTTTTCTCACAACTTCTTTCATGGCCGGGTTAAGTCGTCTTTGTGGTTGAACCACCGGCTTGTAATCATTTTCCATAAGGATTTTATGCATGCACACTGTTGGGCTTATACCCTTCAGGTCGTCAATCTTCCACCCTATAGCACCCTTGTACTTTTTCAGAACATCAATCAACTTGTCCTCCTGCACACTTTTCAAACTCGAGCTAATGATAGCGGGACATTTTTCTTCAGTGTCGAGGAAAACATACTTGAGATTCTCAGGAAGTTGTTTTAACTCTGAACTCTTCGGCTTTTCCTCACTACCTTCCAACACTAACGGTTGCCTTAGATCTTCCCACCGGTGTGGTCGAGATCCTTTCAGGATAGGTTGAGTTTCAAACATCGCTACCACTTCCATATCACTACTTTCAACTTCTTTATCTTCTTCAAAAATAGACATGCTCAAAACTCTCTCTAACGGTAATTTGGACACATTCTCCAGATGTTCACTTTCTACGACTTGTTCCAGCACTTGTATGTTACTACTTGTGCCAAAATCATCTTTATGCTTCATGGTATTCCTCACATCAATTTTCAACTCCTCATCATAAACCTTCAATGTTAAAGTACCACCCTTCATGTCTATCACGACTCTCCCGGTTTCCAAGAATGGTCGGCCTAAAATTAAAGGAATTTCTTCGTCTTCAGGCATTTCAAGGATCACAAAATCCACCGGGAACACAAATTTGTCTACCTTTACAAGGACATCTTAGACTATACCATAAGGTCTTTTTACCGAGTGATCCGCAAACTGGAGTGTCATCCGCGTGTCTTGAACTTTCCCTATACCCAACTTTTTGTAGATGGATAGAGGCATGAGGCTTATACTTGCCCCTAAGTCAATAAGAGCTCTCTTGAACGATCGGTCTCCAATGGTGCACGGAATGGTAACCGCTCCTCGATCCTTCTTCTTCACCGGAATCTTGAGTCCCTGCAAAATAGCACTACACGTTTCTGTTAGAATAATCGGATCTATATCGGTGGTCCTTTTCTTTGAGATGATATCCTTCATGAATTTTGCATAGGTGGGCATTTGCTCAAGTGCCTCCAATAACGGAATGTTCAGCTCCAACTTTTTGAACAACTCAAGGAACTTCTCAAAATTCTTCTCTTGCTGCCTTTTTTTCTTATTTCTTTGGGGATAAGGAAGCTTGATAACCTGTTTTGGTTCTACAACTTTTTCTTTGATTACCGGTTCGGGTACTACCACTTCTTCATCAACTACCTCATTTTCCTTGATCTCTAACTCAACTTCAAGCATTTGATCGTCCAACTCGGAATCTTTTTCAACAACGTCTTTTGCTCTCCCACTTCTTGTGGTTACGACATGCACCGGATGATGATCTTTCGGATTAGCCACAGTTGCACTCGGGAGAGTCCCTGGTGCTTGAGAATTTGCAAGTTGCTGAGCAATTTGGCTCATCTAAACTTCAAGATTTTTAATGGAAGCACCTGTATTTCTTAAATTACTCCTTGTCTCTTCTTGGAATTGAGAACTTTGAGCGGCCATCTTTTCAATGGCAATTTCCCAATCTGCTTTTCTTGGACCCTGTGGTTGATATTGCTGTTGAGGTTGCTGGTATGGTTGTTGTTGCTGCGAACGATATTGTTGTTGCTGTGGTTGGTACTGTTGAATCTGAGGTTGATATGGTTGTTGGCCTTGGACCGGTTTCTGAACGTTTCCTTGCTGGTCTTTCCATGAAAAGTTCGGGTGATTTTTCCACCCTGGATTATATGTGTTGGCATACGGATTGTTCTGCCTCAACATATTAATCTGCTCAACCTGTTCTTGAGTTGCCACACAATGCATAGCAAAGTGCGGTCCACCACATATTTCACAAAGAATCGCTTGAACTGGTTCCACCTGCGCTACTGTCTGAGTTCCAATATTCATCTTCTTCAACCTTCTTTCTACCTCTGCAGCAATTTGATCCTCCATTTTAACAACCTGCTCTGTCAGCTTCAAATCAATCTTGCCATCCGATTGGCTCACGGTGCGATCATACAACTCAAGATGCTCATTCGCTGCAATTGCTTCTATAATTCTTTTGATACCAGTGGCTGTTGAGAAATTTGTTGAGCCACCAGCAGCAGTGTCTATGAGCTGTTTTGTCTTGAGTCGTAAACCATTCACGAAGTTTTGCATTTGCTCAGTAGCGTCCATGTTATGAGTAGGACAAGCAGTCAGACACCTTTTGAACCTCTTGTATGCATTCCCAAGTGATTCCCCTTCTTTTTGTTTGAAATTAACAATATCATATCTTTTTCGGATGAACACTGAAGCAGGGAAATACTCGTTGAGGAATGCTGTTTCCATCTCTTGCCATGTTGTGATACTTACAGATGGAAGTGAGTAGAACCACTCTTCTGCATCATCAGTAAGTGTAAATGGAAACATAACAAGTCTCTTTGCCTCCTCTGAATGACCTTCGATCTTCAAAGAAGTTGTGGTGGTAAGGAATCTTTGCAGATGCTTGTTAGCATCTTCATTAATTCTTCCCGAGAAAGGTTTGCTCTCCAACTGGCGTATGGTAGATGGGTGCAACTGAAAATGTGCCACATTCACTGGCTGATTCACAATAGTCATCCGATTTGGTGGAGCATTTGCTCCTCCATAGTCACCTAGAAGTCTTTCAGTTGGAGGCTGATTTCCCGCCATATTAATGCTCTCAGGGGGTGTCTCGTGTTCTGTGTTGGTATCTAAATCAGATTGTTCAGAATGAATCGAAACTTCTTCCTCTTTTTCAGGTTCTGTAATTACTGTTCCTGAAATAGACGCTGCCAGCTTTTCTTGTCTAACTTTACGGATTCTTGCTCTTAATGACCTTTCTGGTTCTGCGTCAAAAAGAAATTCAGCTGAGGTCTGACCTCGCATAAACAGTTAGACGAAAGTTAGAACAGATAACAAAGTTGTAATAAAAAAAAAATATAAACTGACAGAAAAATAAAATTTTGGTTGCAGAGCAACAAAATTTCAATTGAAATAGTTCAAATAAACTTAAAGATTTGGCAGTCCCCGGCAACGGCGCCAAAAACTTGATCGGTAAAATAGCAAGTGTACTACTTTATCGATGTAGTAGTAAATGGGGACAACCCCAGTGTCGATCTTTTGAGGACTGCGCAGAGAATTAAGTCTTTTTGAATAAATATCAATTGAACAAAAGCAATAGTTGATTGTTTGTTTTGAGCCAAAACTAAATAGAAAGGTAAATTGCGAGTAAAAGTAATACGAAGATGAGAGTAATGCCTGAGGGTGTATGATTTGCAGAGCAAGGACTAAATCGTTTCTTTATTTTAAAAATATATGTTTCAACCTTTTCTTTCCCTATGTTCTAAGTTATTTTTCCAAAATTCCTTTTAAGAAAAACCGTTGGTATTCTTCCTTGGCCCTAATTCCTCTGAGGCCAAGAAAGAATATCAAGCAATAGTTCTGACATAAAACAGGTATTCACAGGGTATTCTAATTCCTTAGGAATATCTACTATGATAAAAGCAATGCAACAGGGTTCGAGTTGCTGGTCAGGCCAAACCCTAACTACGATCAATAATCAGTTTTTCCAAAAAGATTAAGCATTAAGAGCGTTGCACACAATAAAGAATAAGGTTCAAACATAAAAATTCATATTACGAAATTCAAAAGTCATTACAAAAGCAAATCAGGGACACCCCCCTGGCATTGGGGGGTTTAGCCACTCATGTTCATAACAGAAATAACAACGAAATAAACAAAGGAAAACATTACAATAAGATCTGGATTCTTTGGATCGTCAATTGCTTCCGCTTTTGATCGATCCGTGATCTCCAAGAATCCCCACTCTAATCCCTCTCAAGTGTAAAATTCCAAAATAAAGCGTCCTCCTTTCCAGCTACCCAGTGCCTAATATATCAGATCTCTAATTACACAGCAAAATGTCCCAGCTGCCCTCAGGAAAAGCCCAAGTAAGGTAAAATAAAATAAGAAAACATTCGCTCCCAGGGGCCCTGACACGGGCCGTGTCATGTGACACGGTTGACCGTGTCAGGTTGTTGATCCATACAAATTTGCGCTTTTTCTTCAGTGGCCATGACACGGGCCGTGTTGTGTGACACGGGCACCCGTGTCATGCTTCTGACCAGCCTCCTCTTTGTTTCAAAGCATCCTCTTCAAAGGGCCTCCTGACACGGGCCGTGTCGTGTGACACGGGCACCCGTGTCAGGCTTCTGATATCTCCTTTTTCCTGCATTTCTCTGCACTCGGATCGTCTTCGCACATGCATCGGATAACCAATCTTTGATAAGAGCCTGAAAACGCATTGAAACAACAACCAAATAACACGCACCAACGGTAAAAATGATAAAAACATAGACATATGACTTGCTTAGCCAAATAAGAAAACAATGATGAAAGCATACTTCAAAGACTTAAAAACACATGAAAACATACGAAACAACAACTAAAACAGCTTGACATCTACGCTTAAAGATCACTGATCAAACCCTAACAACCTGCTGTTGTTATTAATTCTGCAGGTCTGATGTTACAACATCACCTGTGTGACATCAGACATCCAACTTCAGCACTTAACTACTTAACACAACCCAGTGTTAAGACTTCAATGTTACAACATCAGCACCTTGACATCAACATTGAATAACCTTTGTTTTACCAAAATTTCAGCCAATCCAGGAACTATCAAATTGGAATGATGTGTAGTTAACACTTTTAAAGTATGCCATGAGAGCTACAAATCCATCTTTGGACAATCCAAAATGGTTGCTTGAATCTCAAGTTATGATCCTTGGAAGTTGGTACCCTAGCCACTTTGTTTCATAACTTAGAAAAATTCTAAGTTTTATATGGTTACCCCTTTTACAAGTTAACTCACTTTCTTTGATTTTTCTTGATGAATGATGATTCAAATCACACATTATCATTGTTTTAGGGTTAAATAACCATAATTATGAAAAATCTCAAAATGTCAAACTTTGACTTTTTGTGCACAGTTGACTTTTTATCAGATGAATTCCAAACTGTGCGATCCTCGATGAAATCAAGTCCTTGACCTAAATCAAACCTAATGGAGGTGTTCCATAGGTGTTATAGGGTGTATTAAATCATGTCCCAAGGTTTGAGAGCATGTTTTGGTCAAAAGTCAAAGGTACAATTGACTTTTTCTTCAAAACCCTAATTGTGGTCCAGATGAAATTGAAACTTATAGATCAAGCTTCTTGAATCAATCCATTGTTGCAAATGGATCAATATAGTGTGTTAGAGGCCCTAAAATCATGTCTTGAGGTATTGGCTCATGTTTTGTCCCAAAAGTCAACTTAGGGGTGAATTAGGTCAAGGAACCCTAATTCCTGATTTTTGGTAAATGCATCCCCTGAGGTTAAATTGACTTGCTGATTGGGTCCATGAGGTCCCTTAGAGTATCTTGGGTTGTGCTTTGAAGCATTGACTCATGCCCAGATGAAAATTTCCATCTGGAGGCCTTGGTCGACCAAAAACCCTAATTTGGTGACACTGGCGATTTTAAGGCTTAATCCACTTGGAATGCTGCAACCTTGTGCTTGATTCTTGATGTGGGAGTCCTCTTGATCCTTTATGGGTGTTTGAGAGTTTAGACAAGTTGAAGATCATGTCATTTCTTGATTGATCCTTTGTCCAAGGCTCTGAGAGGGCTTAAAACCCTAGTCCTTGATTGTATTGAATGCTCAACAATCCTTGAGGAGATTGATGAGGCATAAAGGTACATCCATATAGTGATGATGATTTACACAATAATGGGAAATCTTAGTGGTCAAAATTTGGGGTATGACAGACATCTGAGTAGCATTGTGTTAATTGTCAATTGTTCACTCATGAGCTTTTAAGCAAGAGTGTATTATCCTTAGTATAAAACTTTTAAGCAAAACTAAGTATTGTTCTTGGAAGTGTGTTTACTTCTATTTTGGGTTATTGTTGAATTGTCGCTGAGATTGTGACTGATTAGGAAGTGAGAGGGGGATCTCATATCTAGAGGGTGTCTAGGTAGAAGTTGCACAAGGTAGGGATTAGGCGAGAAGTTGTAAACGGGAGAGTTTAGCTTTGAACTAATATTATCATAGTGAATTTCCTTCCCGACTTGGTAGCCCTCAGATGTAGGTGAGTTGCACCAAACTGGGTTAACAATTCTTGTGTTAATTTTACTTTCCTGTCATTTAATTTTCTGCATCTTTTACTCGTGTGATCAAGCTGTCGTTGATCCTGGTGTTGTGACATCTGTCTCGACATCTGGTATCCGCGTGCCAGAATTTTAATGATTGTTGTATAAAATCTCTTTTACAAATCTTTATCGATGTTATCTTTAATATCAATATTTATCTTAATGGGTTTGGATTGCTATAGACATATACAGTTCGAACTCGATCTAAGATAAACATCTGTTAGATTCTAAACTCTAGACATAGATTTAGGTTTAACATTCACTTGAGTATCGATTCATAATGCTCCGTGCTCTGTAGTTACGTGAGACATTACCGATGAGACAATATGGTAGAACTCTCGTCGGTGCTTCAGACATGAACGCTGATGTGAGCGATACATGATGATATTGATGAGTGTTTTAGGTTGTGTACAACTGATTGATAGATTTTTTAGTGCTTGATGGGTAAAATGAAATACAATTCCTGAATGATTATTTCTCGTACTTTATTTACTTGTTAATATCTTTTACTTTCCGCATCATTCAAACCAAACTTAGAAACGTAGAGATTGTTAAATGATATTCTTTCCCTCGCACCGATCCCTGTGGAGACGATAAAAACCTGGAGGAAATTCTTCCAAATCTTTTGCTTCTTGCCGCTATACTGCAGCTCGAACAATTTGCATGCAACCTGTCTCTGTGCTCTCTCCACGCGTCCTTCAGAAAGAAACCTAAAACACAGTTATTTGTATTTGAACGTAACACCTGCACGGTCAAATAACCTCCTATTCGACCCATCCGATGTTGTCGAAAATACGACGCGATCAAGATGTTCTTACAACATCCCAAGACACTAAGTCCAGAATCTCGTCGAACCAAGACTCTTATGTTCACATCATCAGTGTACCTTCTTCACCTTTACTGAGATTTTTACTCTTGTCGATAATCTCAGCTAACAGCGTGCCAATTTGTTTACCCCTAAATTTGGTAAACAAACGCTAGTCTCTTTGAAAAAAGTTTACTTGAAGGAACAACTAGTGAATCAAATGACACAATGCTTAAATTCTCCTTAAAAGATATTTGACTGTGTTGCAATGGTAAGAGAACTTCTAACTTTACAGAAAGGTAAAAACTGAACACTTAAAAAGTAAAGAAATAAAGGGATTTCTATGGGATCAAAATCCTTGTACAAAGTGAATACGAAAAGTAAATAACTTTATGGGCAATAATGGTAAAAAACAAGAAAAATAAGAAATTGCATCAAATATGCAAATGGTGGTTTGCAAAATCATACATTTTCTCAATGACTCGTTTCTCTCTATCACTTGGGTACTTTGAGTATTTGAGTGTTTGTATAATGAAATTGCCACTATGAATCCTAATACTAAAACCTTTATTTATAGTAATACATAAATAATTGCTTATAACAGCTCTAATCATAATAATTTACACGTATTAATTTGCTTGATTTCGACCTCACTGACCTGTCTCCACGTGACTTCGCTGCATGAATAAGACTCTCAATCAATTATTTGACCAAGTTGCAACGTTTCGCTCCATTTGCCTTCGTCGAACCTCCTGAGAACTAACTTCTAAAAATGTTCTAAGTCCTCAACTTTAATCCAACATAGACATTTCAAAACCCTTAAACAAAAAAATTCTCTCGGTCAAAATACCAACATTTAGCTCTAATTCTTCAAGTATCTTGCCGAATCTTTTATATTGCACTCATGACAACGAAATTCCATTAGTAATTCACTCACATTTCTTTAAAAAGTTTAAGTCATTATAAATGGTCCACCCCATTTTGAAGACTATTTAACAAATTCTAAACATTATCTATGGCTAATATGCTTTCCAATTAAATCAAGTGTCTCTTAAATGATTTTTTAAAAATTTTATTCACAACCTCAACTCGACTATTTCAATTTAATAAGTATAACTTTTTCTTTTCAAATTAATTGGAATCAAATAATTTAGCTTAAAAACCAAACACCCAAACCACTAAGTTTTACAAAAATGAAGTAAATAAAACGCAAATTCGTTAATTTTCCATTTCTCAATGAGAAAGCGGGCTTGCATCGACAACATCCTACGTGGCAAAAAATGATTGGTTAGAACAACCAAAGGCTGAAGATGATTGGTTAGTTTCGCAACGAACACGTTGCAAAGCGTAGATTCGACTCCATGAGTCAAGTCTTCGGGGAATCACTTCCACGCCTGTCACTGTAAAAGCTCCGTCGTAACTGAACAACCGATTCCATAACACATTCATAACACAATTCGTTTTTCATCCCAAACCCTAAATCGCAACGAGATCCGAATAGTAGAGTCGTAAGATTACGTTTCGGAGAGATCCGAATCTTCAATGGCGCATCGAAGAGCCAAATTGCTGTTCCTTCTCTGCGCTCTCTGCTATTCTCTCAACGCCTTTGCCGCGTAATTCATCTGTTTTCGTTTTCTCTTTTTTCCGATTTTCTTGGAAAATTCTGATTTCACATTTGTTTGTTTGATGTTTTGTATGCAGAAAGAGCTATTACGATATACTTCAAGTGTCGAAGGGTGCGGGGGATGATCAGATTAAGAGAGCGTATAGGAAGCTTGCATTGAAGTATCATCCTGATAAGAATCAGGGAAATGAAGAAGCTAATAAGAAATTCGCGGAGATTAACAATGGTATTCTATATATGTATACACGTTTCGTCGTTCTTGTTTGTTTTTATTTGGTATTTTCATGACCTAGTTTGTGTGTTGCCATTTGCTATTTAGACATGTGTGGATAAACAACTTAATCTAACTAGGTGATTACAATTATTATAAGATAAGCGTGGTTATGTATAAGTTATTTTTATAATAAAACATAGTGAAGCTGTTTTTTTATATGCTATAAACTATTTTCAGAAGCTACAATTGAGGGCTTATGATTATGTCATAAATGGTCTGTATAAACTTTCCAAAATAGTCTCACAAATGTGTATGTAGGTAGATTAGTTAAAATAAGTCAATTTATGCTGTCCTTTATTTTGGTTATTAATGGTCGCTTTTCGTTGTTGCCTCTGCCAGCATATGAAGTATTATCGGATAGCGAGAAGAGAAATATTTATGATAAGTACGGTGAAGAGGGTTTGAAGCAGCATGCGGCTGGTGGAGGAAGAGGTGGTGGGATGAACATGCAGGATATTTTTAACTCGTAAGATTCATCACCTTAGATTTTTCTACATTGGTACTTAACCTATCACTTATCGTTATTATATTTAAGATATGTATTCTCGGAGTAATTACTATATCTTCACTTGACCTTTTTTTACTTGCATTGGTATATGGAAACAAAAAATCGGATAATACATCTTTATGGACAAGAGAAACAATTATAGAAGGCTATATAGATTTTATGTTCTTATACATACTAGCATACTCTAATCAGAACCTTCATATGGTTTTATTAATTCATTGATTTCCTTGTGTCAACATCAATATTTATGATGCTACAAGTTTCAATCTAGCCATTGATTTGCGAGCAAAGACTATGCTGCCTTGTGTAGTTGGACTGCTATGTTGACGTGTATTTGTATTTATAAAGCTATAATTGTATGTTTAACTTATAATGTGGGGCTCAACTTTGAACTTGCTTTTATTAATGACACTGATATATGAATGTGTCTTTCAGTTTCTTTGGCGGGGGGTCAATGGAGGAAGAAGAGAAAATTGTGAAAGGTGATGATGTTGTTGTTGATTTGGATGCAACCCTCGAAGATTTGTACATGGGTGGTTCCTTGAAGGTGAGGTCACATTTAATCTAGCCTTGCTCTGAGTTCTAGCAATAAATCTATATTTTTACCAATGTGCAATCTCTTTGTGTTGTACTATCATGCTATTTCTAAATTTCTGCAACATTTTATTTGAATAATTTACTAAATGTGCATTGGATAGATTGAAGACTATCACACTGGTTTTCATGTGACACATGGTAACGGAAAACTCATTTTCATTTAGCTACTTCAGCCAATAGAAAATCAGAAATAAAATTAAAGCGACTTAGAAGAACTGCTTTAGGGGCTGAGATGCAGAACTTACATCATCCTGGGTCTCATCCATCTAAATGCAAATATAACATATTCCACATACATATGACATCATGTATTCCTGGAGGCTTTTCTCTCCTTTTAAACAGTTACAGATGCTTTAGTTTGTATTCTATAGTTACATATTTGCATTCTATAGTTACATATTTGCATTGAGGAAACACTGTAGCCACTATTTATGCATTATCACGGCGTAGTTGTAAACCAAGTGGTTGTGAGTCCTATGACCTATGGGTTCGTCAATAATTTTGGTTGTAGTGACCTAAAATGTAGAATTTGCAAGTCATTTGTTGATTGTTTCTTTGTGGCCATGGTATTGTAATTACCAGGTCTGGAGGGAGAAAAATGTTGTAAAGCCAGCACCTGGGAAAAGACGCTGTAACTGCAGAAATGAGGTTTATCACAGGCAAATTGGGCCTGGGATGTTTCAACAGATGACAGAGCAGGTAAAAACATAGCTGAGGATGTTGATAGAAAAATGTTTCTGTTTATTCTAGTCCATATTTTAGGGCGTATATTTAATACTGCAAACACACTGACTTCTAGTGTCAATCTTTCATGACATTTTATTGTATGACTATGGAAATGTTTACATTATATAATCATACTGACAATTTCTTTTTCCTTATGTGTTGGAGGGGATTGTGGTGTGAAGATTTATTTTAATCTTGTTAACATTTACGAAACTTTTCACTTCTATTTCTGATATCTACCTATCCAGGTCTGTGACCAATGTGCTAATGTGAAATATGTAAGGGAGGGATATTTCGTCACAGTAGATATTGAGAAAGGCATGCAAGATGGCCAGGTAAACATTTAAAGTTTGTACACACTCTTTAGTGGATTACGTAAGTATGCATAATATCATGTTTCACTACCCATTTTCTTTTAAGCTCTACACTTAGAAGCATGTCTAATCACATGGACATAAATTATAAAGACAATATGCATAAGTCCATGTCAAGTAGTATGAGATGCACGGTGGAGTACTTAAATATCTTGGTTTCTCCCCTATGATAGCCAGCTTTTAAGGGAGCTTCTCCAACTGTTTGTCAAATGGTATTTGGGTAGGTTGCTCATGTCTTAGAAAAGACTACGTATATAGTGCAGCCACTGAGAAGTGTGTTCTTAAGAATTGTGCTATGATAGGGACCATGGTTGCCAAAATCGGGATCTCGATAAAGATCGTTAGGGTATAGAAAAAGCGTAAATCGTAAGATCGTAATACGGATCGTAAGATCCTACAAATAGACAAAATTATAGAAATAACTAGGAAAAATTACTTTTAACATAAAATTCTCATTAATTTAATCAATAGCAAATATTTTATAAAAAAACATAATAGAAGGATTTTATTTGAAATTATAGAAAAGATAAATGAAGGGAAGAAATTCATTCATTGTATGGTTAATTGATACAGAATTCTCAGAGTTCCAATAGCTTTTGTTTGCAAACAATCCTTATTTTGCAATTTTCAAACGCACATTTAAAACATTCCAGGTCTGAAAACCCTAAAATATGTGTACACAACCGTCAGGATAGTTATGGGTCAATTTTTGGGCTGAATCCAATTGTTTAATGACCTGATCGAAACGGGTTTGAAGCGGGTAAAAACAAAAAATGGATCGTTGGGATCTCAAGATCCCACGATTTAAAGATATTTCTCTAGGAGTTCAACGCTCCAGCCAAATCTACTATCTTTGTGCCACTTAAATCAGTGGCCAGTTGCTGGAGCGTAAGATCGTAAGATTTCGGGAGTTAGAGCGAGATCCCGACAACCATGATAGGGACTTAGATATGATGTAGTACTTAGGTTCCACTTCGAGTAATGTCAGATGCTTGGTGGAGTACTTAAGTGACCTTGTTTTTCCTCTTGATATCTAGCTTTTATTGGAGGATTCCTCCTTGTTGGATCAACTTATTTTGGTTCGCACCAAATAAGCCCATCTTATACATATATTGAATTTTAACCTTTTATTGATATTAGGTTTTCTAAGTTGATCAATAGATGCATTTTATCGTCATTTTGAGTGTTAATGTTCAAGGATCTCAGAGCTATAGTAAAAGTTGAAATTATTCTAGTTTGGTTAAGCATCAAGCACAGCCTTTAAATAGTTGGCGGCTTCAGCTACTTGAATGAAACAAGATTGTGAGAGTCATCATGGAATATATTTGAGAATTAAAAAAATGTAGATGATTTTTTTAAGATTTCAAAGATCTAGATTTAAATAGTTTGTCATTTGACTTGATTCACAATAAAAACATTGTGATATCGTTTGATGCTTGCAAATAATTCTATCAAATGGGCAAGGTATTTATTGTCAATGTTGCTAGACTTGATAGATCAAGTTTCAATTTTAAGGGCATGCCTGGTTATACTGGAAATTAGCTTATGTAAATATTAGATTGTTGAAAATAGATCCTTGTTTTAACTTCAGTTCCGATTTCCAAACAATGTAGAGGAGTGAAAACCAAAACCAGTTGAATATGCCTCACCATTTTCTGCTCCCTTGATCTATTTCCTGTTTTTCTTATCAACCATGTTCAAGGGTTATATTGCAATTGAATGATGACAAATGCTTAATGTTACGAAAGCAAGGCAAATTTAACAGACGAAATGCACTCATGTTAACTTGTTATTACCATTTGTCCATTATATATTCTATAATTTACCATACTACCTATGTATCGCTAGGTTTTTCTACTGTCGTCCCATTTTGTGAGATAACATGTTGTACTATATAGCATAACTCTTGAATGATATGTACACATGATGATTTATGGAAGCTTGATGAAAATGTACAGTTTTTCCTAAATTGGAAATTGACTTGAATGCTAGCTAAGGCAAATTTTTGTCCTTTTACAGGAGGTGCTATTTTATGAGGACGGTGAGCCCATAATTGATGGAGAATCCGGAGATTTAAGGGTTAGTAGCAGTATTTTTCATTTTTGATAGTAGTAATTGTTTAGTATGCATGTTATTGTGTGTGCAGTTTGCTGACAATCCATAAGTTAATTTGAACAGTTTCGTATCCGTACTGCACCTCACGATCTTTTCAAAAGGGAAGGCAATGACTTACACACCACCGTCACTATTACTCTGGTAAGTATAAGCGTAGTATTATTTTATTTGTATCGTACCTTTAGGATTTTGGATAACATTTTAAGTCTGTAAGTTGTAATCTAACCACGATTCTAGTAAGTATCAACTACTAGTAACTAGCATGACAGTTGAAATATGACGTTTGTTGATAATGCAAACCATTCACTGCTCTCTGATATTTGCATCCTAAAATTCTGAGCATCATAAAGTTTAATAACCCTTAATCTTCTTTAGGTTCAAGCCCTTGTTGGTTTTGAGAAGACAGTCAAACACCTTGATGAACATCTGGTGGACATAAGCGCAAAGGTGAGCATGAAATAACTCCTTTGCAGATCTTAATTGGTGTTGATCTCCCCCACTCCAAAAACATTACAACACACATCCACACCAGACACATGAGGCACATAACTAACTGACTTCTTTTGACCCCTCAGGGAATCACAAATCCAAAACAAGTACGGAAGTTCAAAGGAGAGGGTATGCCATTGCATATGAGCACGAAGAAAGGAGATCTTTACGTCACATTTGAAGTTTTGTTCCCCACCTCACTAACAGAGGAACAAAAAACAAGTATAAAAACAATTCTTGGTTAGAATACATTAAGGATAAGTGCTATTTTCGCTCATTATGTCCTCAATATAATATGAGGAGGTTTTGTTGTTAGTTACAGCAAACACATGCCTTGAGCTTCTCGCCACTATTTTTTGTTAGTTAACAAATAGATACCTTGTTTAGCTATTTTTGTTGTTGATAGTGATGTATCACCTATGATCCTTGTCATTCCATGACAGTGCCTTATTATGGTGCTATTTTGATACAAGGACACTAGCTGAAAGTAAAACATACACGTATTAGTTTCCTTTGTGTTTGCAATGGTTCATTTTGTAAGCAAGGTGCAAGGCAGCCAGCCAATACAGCAAATTATCCCAAGCAAATGAAGAAAGACATGTTTACCGTTTTATTTAAATCAAATCCCAGTGTTAGTCTAAGGAGCAATAGTAATAGTAATCAAGCTCATTTTGTGACAAATAATACTCTTCTAGTATATATTTATTCAAAATTATGTTTCTTTTCTTGAACTCACATTCGTAAATTCAATGTTCTTAGTTTGTTTGAATCTGCGTCTGAGTATATTCAAGACAAAATGGCTGTGATAATTGTTGAGCTAAAATCCATAACTTTTGAATCAGATTTAACAGTTTGAAAAACAAGTTCAACACCATGTTAATCACGTGCAGTGTGATTGATTCATATAGTTAAATCAATCACAATTTTGATTGTAAATTGAATTAATTATATTTTCACACACACACACTTTTAGTTATTCAAACTTTTAGTTATTTGAACCTAATAGCAATCTTATTAGATAATTATGCTACTAATTATAAACACTTAGTTCAATACTTATGCAATGTATTTACAATATTAATCTATATGTGATATAATTATTAAACCTGCTACTACAATTTGTGACAATTTGTTAATTAATTGTTTTTTTTTTCTTTTCTAAATAGTTTGGTTGAAATTGTATCATTTAAAGGTGATTAACTGTGATATTGTTGGGTGGAATTTCAACACTCATGAGTATTTGAAATCAATAAATCTAAAGAGGATAGTTTGGAAAAGAATATATTGATTTTGACGAAAGGGTGAAGAAGACATAGTCGAAGAAGACCCTTTACATAAAGGGAGATTTTGGTCTGGGACTTGGAAATACTTTTGGTTCAGACCTAAGTTCGACGAAGTTCACTTGGAGTTGCATTCGACAAGCGTAATTCAAACTAAAGCTAATAACCATTTTTTTTGCCTTATCTGTATTTTAAAGACACTTGGAAAGCTATAAGGAACGAAGTCCATGCAATCGAGAACATGTCATTTTGTGGAGAAGAGGTCGTTTGTTACCGTTACTTTCGATTCATTATAAATAGGGATCTTAGTGATTAGGATTCAGGTGTGTTTAATCTTGTACAAAAACTCAAATATTACTCAAAGTATCTGTGTTGTTAAGAAATGAGTTCCTGAGTGCAATGTACGTGTGATCACCATTTTTACACTTTTTTATTAAATCGTTTAAGATTTTGTCATTTACATATACTGTAAATTTACTTTGAAGTAAATTATATTGTAATTTACATTTCTGCGTTTCTTTACAAACGTTAACATTCTTTTCAAACTAAAAGAACATTGTCGAAATGTTCACAAGTAATAAAATTTGAAGAAAGTAAAAACACATGTTCTAGGATCAATTTAGTCGATCCTGCGAGTAACCAAAAAACATAGAATTTGGAAGACTAGCGCTTGTTTATCAATTTCGACGGTAAACAAATTGGCACATCCAGTCGGACCAGTGTTGTTACTTAATTTCTGAAAATATTTGAAAGTTCTTCATTTGTGATTTCTCTAACTTCGTTGCATGAGATTAAGAAGTGGTAAAATAGTCACTAATAACAAAGCAATACCAAGAAGGAGATACGTAAGAAAGACGACGAATACGCCAAATAATAATGGAGAACAACCCCCTCTTTCGACAGGGGATACTACGACCGCAACATCTGTGTCCGAAGCAATTCCATCCACGGCGAGTACGACGGCCATACCGTCGAGCACTCACAGTGGACCAATTTTATCTCCTGTGAGGACGCAGGGTCAAACGGTGACCCCTCATCTAGTGGAAACTAGTACATTCAGGCCTTATGTGTCTGGATTTACAATGCTTTTGAATGGTCGCGAACAGCTATCGGCATGCCAACTTCGACGATGGCAAATTTGCACAATACGACATCAACATTCGTTGACCTAGTGGTGAACGCTTTTTCACCTTTGCAAGGGTCTAAATCGGCTGTTAACAATATAGGTTGAATTAACCAACCCCCAGGGATGAGATTTTCTGCCAAACAAATGCCCAATTTTACTACAAACTCTGCAGCAGTTTTAAGGCAGCAAATGGACGAAAGTAACCATGACATGGTTCATATGCTTGCCCAACAAATGGGCACAATATTCAACCCCTTGATTCAAAACACCACCCAAACAAACCAACAGATGGCAGTGCAGTTGGCGCAAATTGCAGATTTCTTTGGGGTTTCGCAAGTACCTCGACAACTTCGAAGGGAATTGGTGGTAGAAAACCAAGGAGCAATTCTTGAGGAGGATCCTACAATTAACCAAGCTCAGCAAAATGCACCTCTTGTAGATGTGGCAAATTAGGGAGTTAGAGTCGAACCCCCTACGGTTAAACAACCAGTGTCAAGGGAAAGGGAACCAAGGGTGGTAATGGTTAACAGGAATCAAGACGCAGACGAAGTCATACATCGAGTTCGACACGATGATATGGCAGGAGATAACAACTTGGCTGCCATGGTCGAAAGGATTATGGCGCGAAATGGGGTAAACATTGGCCTCTATAGGCAAAACTATATTTCCTCATTGTCCGGGTACATTTTGCAGACCGAATTGCCTAGGGGATGGAAGGTCCCAAAATTCACGAAATTCTCTGGAGACACTAGTGAATCTACCCTCGAACATGTGGCAAGGTATCTAACTGAGGTAGGGGACATTGCTAATAATGAAAATTTGAGAATAAAATACTTCCCCAGTTCTCTTACTAAGAATGCCTTTACAAGGTTCACTACGCTCCCAGCGAATTCGATTTATGATTAGACTCATTTAGAAAGGTTATTCCATGAACAGTTTTACATGGGGCAGTCGAAGATTAGTTTGAAGGAATTGGCTAGTATTAAGCACAAATTTACTGAGCCAATAGATGATTATCTCAATAGATTGTGTTTGCTAAAGGCAAGGTGTTTCACACAAGTGTCTAGGCATGAGCTAGTCAAAATAGCCGCTGGTGGTTTAGATTATTCCATCAGAAAGAAATTAGATATTCAATATTTGAGGGATATGGCCCAGTGGGCTGACAAAGTTCGACAGGTAGAGCGTCTGAAGTCTGAAAAAGCCAGGGTAAGTAAGTATAATAGGAAAGAAAGAGTATCATATGTCGAATTAGATGAAGATGATCAAGAAACATATAATGACCCTTTAAGTTTCGACGAAAGCGAAATTGACCTAAATGAATTAAAACAAGGGCCACCCTATTCATGCAAGGTTCTCGTGCCTTCGAATGGAAATAATCTTGTCAAACCGGAGAAGAACGACAAATTCCCTAAGAAAACATATACTTTCGACGTCACCAAATGTGACGAAATTTTTGACTTACTAGTCAAAGATGGCCAAATGACAGTGCCTCCTGACGCTAAAATACCCCCGTTAGAACAACGAAATAAAAGAGGTTTTTGTAAGTATCACAATTTTTTGGGCCACAAAACCTCACAGTGTTTTCTTTTCAGGGATTTGGTGCAAAAGGCGATTAAGGATGGGAGATTGATGTTTGGGGGCAAAACTAAGTCCCAGATAAAGATTGATTCAGACCCTCTGCAAGTGGCGGATGCCCATTACACTGAGCCTGCCATTGTTAACATGGTCGAAATGTCTGAAGGTCGTGACAAGAATACCACTATGATCGAAACCACTGAGGGTTTCAATCAGGAAACCAACATGACTGAGGCTACTATGGGAATTAGAATCAAATTGCAAAAGTTGAAGATCACTGATGGCACCAGTTTGGAAGTTAACATGATCGAAGTGAGCAAAGAAACTGAGATGGAGGCTGACGAGGAAAGCATCCAACGAAGCGAAGAGCAAATGAAGGTGGCTTACCCAAATAATGATGAAAGCTAAGTGGAGTTCCTTCACTGCTTCCAACGAAAGAAGTCTGAAGTGATATTGTGCCCTAGGTGCAGTTCTGTCTTCGACAAAGAGGTTGCGGAGAGCATAGAAAGAGTTAGAGTGGTGTTCGAGTCGTAGTTAAAGGGGGGTTTTTGTTATCGTCTCCACATGGATTGAGGATATCTTGATGGTTGCCTTTCAACAATTTATCGTTTCAAGAATAAGGGTTTTCAAATTTTTGTTCATAAAATTGTCATGTTTTTAGTAGCAAAGCTTATAAATTCTAAAGTGTTTGATTAATAAAGTATATCAAAAGTAGTTTTTATATACCCTAACTTATACGTATTCTTTCAATCTTGCATGTGAAGTCGGATCCGATTAATATCCTCACGCATTCTCTCAACATCGTCTATCTCTAAAGCGGCGTTGTGAGAAATACAGTATTCAACGCTACACGATTTCTCCATATAACAACCAATATAGTAAGCTTTAAGTTCAACACAAAGCAACTGTCGACCATAGACCGATTTCTCCAATCTATAAACTGATAGATGAATAATTTAGGTCAAGTTTCACAAAATCTATGTCTAGAGTTTTACAAAACAAGAATGGATCATTAAGAACAAAAATATTCATCATATATTAATCATCACTTGCTCACATACAAGGCCAATCAAAAGGAATACATACAAGCTAATGGTAAACTACCTCTACCTTTGATACAAAGGAAATTAGTTACCCATAACCATGGTAGCTTGCTTTACAAGTTTTGGAAGAAGATGAATGAGCATCCACGTCAAAGAATCGAACTCGGATGGAAATCTAGCTCCTATTTGCAAAATATCACCTTTGGGTGAAGGAATATGAGAAAATGAAGTTCTTGTGTGTAAAAATGGGTTATGATCCCCCAAAAATGTGAAAAGTACTTATATAGTACTTTTGGGATCTGTCATGTTCGCACTGCGAACCCTTTCTTCGCCCAGCGAACTCACTTTTAGGCACCTGATGTGCCTCTGAACAATTAAACCGCCCCTGAGAAATATCTGAAATTTTCTGTGCGAGCAATTCTTCGCACTGCGAACTACCTCGCTACACATTCGCACAACGAATTTATGGTCCTTTTGTAAGAACAATATTTGGTTATACATATGGCCTTTGAGTTTTGATGATAACTGCACATGTTATCTAAGAGAATAATTCTGTATGATATGGTTTCTGTCTAGTGTATGGCTGTTGTCACTGATCAT
Source organism: Lathyrus tuberosus (assembly GCA_022829125.1). NCBI lineage: Eukaryota > Viridiplantae > Streptophyta > Magnoliopsida > Fabales > Fabaceae > Lathyrus > Lathyrus tuberosus. The sequence continues at coordinate 834,173 of JALAZF010000018.1, forward strand.
GCTAACACTATAAATTGAAGACTTGAAAGCTTGAAGAAATGTTGCTTGAAGCAGCCACTGATCATGAAAAAAAAGAGAGAGAGATAAAAAGTTAGTTGGCTGTTGTTCATACAAAAGGATTATCATTCAACACAAAAAACAATCAACATGTAGCAAGCAAAGATGAAGCTGCTACTACAAAGTGTACACAAATGATGATCATGCTAACACCATATGAAACTACTCAAGTGAGACATCAATAAGTGAAGCATAGTAGCTTAGTTGAACTTGATGGTTGAATTGGAAAAAGCATTATATGCTCAAGAAAGGAGTACAAGATGCTGCAAGCTGAAGCTTAAATGAAGAATGCTCAATGAAGAATAAGGTGAAGTATAATGATGAAGAATGTACACCGATGCAACATGCTAAAGCCATGTGAAACTTGTCAAGTGAAACATCAATAAGTGAAGCATAATAACTTAGTTGATCTTGATAGTTAAGCTGGGAGAAGCATTATATACTCAAGAAGGAGTACATCAGAAAGAAGCTTAAACCTCATGACAAGAAGCCGTAGTGCTCACAAGAAAGATTTTAAGCAATACAAAACTAGTGTGCTTTATAATCTCTTAGAGATGTATTCTTTAGATAGTTTCTGTATTAGAAAGCAAGGAGTTGTTGCTCATAACTTTCTAGAAACACTTAGGTGTTATTGTACTTCATTTGTGTAATCAGCTTGTAAGAAGCATATATAGTGAACAAGAAAATCCTTGAAAAAGGTGATGTTCCTTGAGCGGTAGAGTGATGACTAGAATGCTTGAGATGACTAAGCGTGTTTTTAACAGCTTAGTGGATGTTTTTCCTTGAGCAGTCGAGTGAAGACCTTGATGCTTGAGAGGGCCAGGTCGTTGTTGAACGACTTGGAGGTTGATTCCTTGAGCAGTCGAGTGAAGACTAGGATGCTTGAGAGGGCCAGGTCATTGTTGAACGACTTGGAGGTTGATTCCTTGAGAGGTAAATGAAAGGTAGGATTCTCAAGAAGGCAATGGATGATATCCATTGTGGTTGTAATTGTTGATGATTATTGGATTAAGTCCTTTTGATAAGGCGAAATCACCTTGAGGGGTGGACTAGAGTAACTTCGTTAATAGTGAACCAGGATAAAAATAATTGTGTTCATTTATTTTTATTTACATGTTAACGCCATTAGTTTAAATTCCGCAAATGGGGACGAAATGTGAAACCCAATTCAAGCCCCCTTTCTTGTGTTTCCCAACATTTAATTGGTATCAGAGCTCTGGTTCTGTTATTGATGTTTATCAAACACTTAACCATGTCAGATAAAGATTCAGACGAGCTTTGAGAAATGCTCTGGTTAATCTCCTCCACTATCTACAGTTTCAGTCTCATACGATGATGAGAAGATTGAGTAATGAAATGACAAACCAGAAAGGTTCATTCTGGATTATGTCACTAATTCTTAGAGTTGATTGCTATTGACAAGATAACCTTCTCTTATGGCGCTTGCAAGAAGATTGAAATCAAGTTGAAGAATCAGCTGGAAAAAGGATAATAGACTAATCAGATAATCAGAAGAATCTGATGAATGCTATTCTTGGAATACGTTAGTTAAAGGCTACGTATTTCATCAAGGTGATGCCTAGACAAGGCCTAAGAAGAATGATCTAGAGGAGATAAACAAGAATCATTAGAAAGCAAGAAATCTTGTTTGCTGAAAGTTAATTCTTTTTTAGTATGGGATGTTTTCAACAAACAGACTTGGTCTACCGTTGACTTTCTCAGTATTTCTCATTAGGAACTCTTTCATGTGAAGAAGAGAGAATGCTCGTGTCATGATTTTGAAGCATGGAAACTTCAAGATGAAGTATGCTGAAGATGTTAGAAATCTTGTCATCAAGTTTTCAAATCATGACTGCAGAACTTAAGATTCTGAATGATGATTTCTTTGTCAAGATTCTTGAAGAAGATGATCAGAAGCTTGCTATTTAAATAGAAGCTTATGGAGCTGGTTATCAGGATTTCGACTGTCTGTACAGAATGGAGACATCTACTCTAATTCTGGAAAGCTTTGTGGATTTCTGAAGTGATCAGAAAGGAAGATTATCAAGCTGTCAGAACTTTGGGAGAGCAACACATGCAAGATAGAATTTTCTAAGTTCTTGATGTATGTGTGTTCATGAAGATAAATGACTTGATATAGACGATTAAGTCATGTTAGTTTGAGAATGGTATCTCAGTTGAACAAGCTTAAGTTGGTCAGAATGTCTTCCATAGTTTCTTTTCAGAAGCTCCTGATACATAAATGTATCCTTCTGTGTTCACTACTTTCTGGACTCATGTGACCGAGTGAAAGTATGAGCTTGAGAAACTATCTGATGAAAAGAAGATTCTGGTGTTCTAGTTCTTCACTTTCAGATACAAATGATTGAAGATAGAACAAGCTCTTAAGAAGAAACTCTTAGTATCATGATTCTATCATGACAAAGATTTCTTAAGAAGCTAATGCATGTTATATTCAGAACGAAATACGGTTCGAATGCATTATGACCAGAATGCTCTGAAGGCTACATCATCTTGGCGTGGAAGTACTTCTAATGGTGAATCAAATCAAGGTCAGATTTGATGGTAAGCTTGGAAATCAGAAAATAAAGCTTAGTTGAAGAATACAAAGCTAGAAGTAATATTCTCTGAATGAAGTTATTGATGAAAATCAGAATGCAAAAATCAGAAGATGCTCAATCAAAAGCCATCACAGTTCATAGAAAGGAACGAACAAAAGCTGTCACTTTCTGATGAACTGATTCTGGATGAAAAGGCTTAAAGTAAGAACAAGATATTCATTCAAACCTCGAGGAAAATTGTCTTGGTTTGATGACCATGATAATATCTGAATTTGGTGAAAATTAGCATCTGTTCAATGATTAAATTCTGATAATGCAAGAAGATTCCAAAAAGTTTCTTTAGCACATAACTGTTCAGAAGTATATGTTTAAGCTGAGAAACTAATGGCTTTTTGGAGGCAAGCCTTCTTGAAGATAGAAGATGGATGATTCTAAGATGAAGACTAGAGATAGAACTTGGATCTTCTCTAATGATCAAGATGAAACAAACATCAGGAGAAATGTTCTTCATCCGTCAGAATGGAAGCTCAAGAAGTCATGAAGATATTCGTGTTTCTACACAACACTCAAAGACTCTTATGAAGATCACGGTAAAAAGAAGATATGCGATGAGAGAAGAAATGATTCTAATGGAAGCTGAACGTATGGTGATTATGAAGAAGCCTCTATATAAGAAGTTGAGAATCTACAGAAGTATTGAGTAATGTATTTCTAACCTTTACTATTTATTTTTAAATAGTTTATGAATCTATTCTTATATTCTAGAGAAATACGTTTTAAGAGACTATATCAAAAGGAACTCAGTTTCTAAAATCTTTAAGATAAAATCCTTGCTAGGGATAATATCTTTTTTCAAAATTTCCTTACTGAAATTAGACTTGTTTTCATTTCGCATGTGAACTTAGTTCAACATCAAGAATGAAAAGAGCTATCTCTAAATGTAACTTCCTAGAATAGAAAATTAAATTTCTATTGCATAGTAACATTTGCTCTGATATGAGACTTTTGACTAGTGAAGTCTTCTTATTTCATAAGTAAACTGAATAGAACGCATGACTATTGGTAAATGCTTTTAACCATTGGAAATTGAAGAGCATGATGCATTTATTAGTCATTATGATACTAAGGGTTGATACGTTAACAAAACTTTTGTATTACTTATATCACACCTAGTATTTGATGGGACAACTCGGGTAATGAGAGTATATTAGATACAAGTAATTAAAATCATTTCACCTTACTTTTTGTCAGATGTCCCGAACTCATTCCTTTTTTAGTGTCTTCTCTGTTTCTCCCTGAACCTAGTGTCTGTATAGGTCTCATACTCTCATCTTTTATTAGGCATATTGATCTATCATTTTAATTTATCAACCGTCTTGGAAATAGCAGCAGTCACTATTTTTTATCTTAAATCATTAATTATTTCACGTGTCTCGAGTCTCTCCATTTCTTCTGATCATCATTATTTCCTTAACTCTTAATCTTCCTTCCCTCTGTTTTAATCCTTCCTCGTCAGCTCTAGCCACTCCCTCCTATTCTCTAAATTGTGCTACCCTCATAGTTTTCATCTCTCTCTTTTTTCTCCAATTTTCTTTATCATGTCTTCAAAAACCATTAAAGGAGAGATTTCTGACTTAGAACTTGTGAAAGAATATTCTCTTGATTTCAAAGCCTTATTGGAAAATAATCTTCTTAAAATCTCCTCAGATATTTACTTTCAGGAATGGGATAAATATTTTGAAATGCTTTCTAGACCAATCTATCTGGTTCTTGTAAAAGAATTATGGGAAAATGCCAGTGTTCTTCATCCTGAGTCTAATGATTGTGTTATCTTATCTATTGTCTCTGGTTTTCCCGTCATGATCATCTCCAAAATCATCTCTCAAGCTATTGAGTGTAAAGAAGATGGAAAAACAGTTGAAGAATACAGAGGAGACAACATTTTTGCTAAACATGTTCACATCATATATGGACACGAAGGACCAACTGCCAGTCCCTCTACTCTCTCCTCTATGGAAAAGGTCTGGTACCAAGTCATGGGAACAAATCTCAGGTCGAGAGAAAAAGGAACATGATGACTCTCTGCAATGGATAGGCTTTTCATCTTCTTCTTAGTCTCCAAGATTAAGATCAATTTGCCTCAATCCATGTTCAACTATCTGAAAGAAGAAATTCGTTCATCCAGAGAGGATTTATCGTTTCAGATTCCTTTCAGTAGAGTCATTTCTCATATTCTTGATCTACAAGGAGTTGTTACTAACATTAAGCAAATTGGAATGACTGAAAACTTTGCTCTTGATTGGTGCTCACCTATGAAATATTCATAAACCATCAATAATCAATAGAATATTATTGATTTTTGAATACGAATGGTGCTTCTCCTTAAGGGGATTAGTTTCTATGTTCTGAATGGAAGGGAGCTTACAAACCTCACTTCTTAGACTTTACAAATAGGATTCAAGAAGAGCTTACAAACCTCCTCTCGAAGACTGTCTGACACAGGGAGAACTTACAAACCTCAGGCTCTGAAAAGTTGCTAAATCTTAGAACCTCTAAGTTCTTAGTCTTGTCATTAGACCTAAGTATGTTTTGTGTTTGCCGTCTCCCATTGTGATTTCTTAATGAATATTGATGAAACTTCTTTTTCATATTTCTTTGTCAATTTCTTTTCTATACCTTTTTGATTTCTGCCAAAGGGGGAGAAAGTGATATATGATTTTGATATCCAATCTAAAGAATCTCATCCCAAATATAATTGAATATGTTTTACTTCTAACCATATGTTTGAGAATTGATTAGGAACTTCGCAAAAGTTCACTGTATGTTAGAACAGGATATCAGAAGACAGAAGACAAGACATATCAGAAGCTATGATATATCAAAATACATAATTTATATTTGATAAGATATCAAGTAGATATGTTCAAGAAGCAAGTGATGTACATCAGAAGATATAATCATCAGAAGACATGTGCAAGAAAGAAGAATACCAAACAAGCTTGATCTGATAATATATTAATATCTGGCGTTGACCACTAAGTTATCAGAAACAAGAGATGTCCATGAATTTCGTGTTGATACCCAAAACTTGTCAGAAGTTGTTAACTTTCTGAAAGAATGATTCAATTGGTATCTAAAATTATATGGTATCCAAACCTCAAATGGTATCTAGACTCCATCACTAAAAGAATGTGAATTCTTCGGAGATGAAATCAAGTCATGGTCATAAAAGAAAATATTTGGTTTCTGAACCATCAAATGACATGAGGATATATGCACCTATTGGTGATCTGTGCTAAGATATTGAAGATTTGATTTTGATACATGATGCATGGCATCTAAAAAAGTATCTACCAGTTTTTAATATATAATGCAAGACATCAAGTATAATAAGATAAATCAGGTTCTAATATGTCTACAGTATTCTAGCAAGCTTGGTTCTGAGATGAAGGGCAACCAGTTCTAGTCAGATTCTGATGAGACGTCACTAAGAAGTAATCCTTCTATATTGATATGATTCTACTTCAAAATAATTTTGTGAGTCTTGGGATCAGGGGGAGACTCTGAACAAGCGTAAATGAATTTTGAGAGTAACAGAATCAGGGGGAGCCCGTTAAGCTTATCTATGACTCTGTGGATTTATGGTGATTACCCTATACAAATTGCTCTATAAAATGCATTGTTTGTCATCATAAAAAAGGGGGGAGTTTGTAAGAACAAGATTTGGTTCTACATCTGACCTTTGAGTTTTGATGATAACTATACATGTTATCTAAGAGAACAATTCTGTATGATATGGTTTCTGTCTAGTGTGTGGTTGTTGTCAATATGTTTCTGACTTTGATAAGAAGGTGTGTGACATCATCAGACTCTGTTATCAACACTCTGGAAGAAAACTTATGTGTGTACAAGATATAGTCAAGATTCATGAATGTTTCTAATACAATGGTTCTAATGAACGTTAGTTCTGGACATTCTAATTAAGACTTTATGAGAAAGGCCTATAAGGCTTTCTAATGTGATGCGCTTATAATATTACAAGTTCTGAAGATTCTGAAGACGTGGTTCAGGTGAACAAAGCTCTGAAGATTCTAAAGACACAATTTATGAAAATCAAGTTCTGAAAAGTTTCTGAAGACAAGGTTCTGATTGAACGAAATGTTGAAGACTCTGAAGACAAGAACACGCCTAATGAAATCTGAAGACTCTGAAGACAAGGTTATGAAGGAACAGGTTTTGTAGACTCTGAAGATAATGTTTCTAAGAAACCAAGTGCTGAAGATTCTCAAGATAGTTCTGCTGAACGAAGATCTGGAATTCTGAAGACTGTGGTTCTGAAGATTACACAAAAAATGACTCTTCTACAACACGCTTCATCAAGTTAATATCTGAAGCCTCTGAAGATGCTAGAAGACTGAAGAATACAATGGTTTTAAGCTGAATATAATAGTACTAAAACTTTGTGACCTCTACCTCAATAGGGTGGCGCAAGGACAACTTTTTGTACAGTGATGTTGACCATTCCTTCATGTGAACGTTGGGATATTGCTGTTGGAATATGTTTCCAAGAATACCCCTCAACGGATCTATTCTCTCCTGCTCTATAAATTGAAGACTTGGAAGCTTGAAGAAATGTTGCTTGAAGCAGCCATTGATCATGAAGAAAAAGAGAGAGATAAAAAGTTAGTTGGATGATGTTCATACAAAAGGATTATCATTTAACACATCAAACATTCAACATCTAGCAAGCAAAGATGAAACCGTTACTACAAATTGTGCACAAACGATGATCATGCTAACACCATATGAAACTACTCAAGTGAGACATCAATAAGTGAATCATAGTAGCTTAGTTGAACTTGATGGTTGAATTGGAAAAAGAATTATATGCTCAAGAAAGGAGTACAAGATGCTGCAAGCTGAAGCTTAAATGAAGAATGCTCAATGAAGAAGGTGAAGCATAATGATGAAGAATGTACAACGATGCAACATGCTAAAGCCATGTGAAACTTGTTAAGTGAAACATCAATAAGTGAATCATAGTAACTTAGTTGATCTTTATAGTTAAGCTGGAAGAAGCATTACCTACTCAAGAAGGAGTACATCAGAAAGAAGCTTAAAGCTCATGATAAGAACCCGTAGTGCTCATAAGAAAGATTTTAAGCAATACAGAACTAGTGTGCTTTATAATCTCTTAGAGATTTATTCTTTAGGTAGTTTCTGTATTAGAAAGCAAGGAGTTGTTGCTCATAACTTTCTAGAAACACTTAGGTGTTATTGTACTTCATTTGTGTAATCAGCTTGTAAGAAGCATATATAGTGCACAAGAAAATCCTTGAAAAAGGTGATGTTCCTTAAGCGGTCTAGTGATGACCAGAATGCTTGAGATGACTAAGCGTGTTTTTAACAGCTTAGTGGATGTTGTTCCTTGAGTGGTTGAGTAAAGACCAGGATGCTTGAGAGGGCGAGGTCGTTGTTGAACGGCTTGGAGGTTGATTCCTTGAGCGGTCGAGTGAAGACCAGGATGCTTGAGAGGGCCAAGTCATTGTTGAACGGCTTGGAGGTTGATTCCTTGAGAGGAAAATGAAAGCCAAGATTCTCAATAAGGCAATGAATGGTATCCATTGTGGTTGTAATCGTTGATGATTATTGGATTAAGTCCTTGTGATAAGGCAAAATCACCTTGAGGGGTGGACTGGAGTAACTTCGTTAACAGTGAACCATGATAAAACTAATTGTGTTCATTTATTTTTATTTACATGTTAACGCCATTAGTTTAAATTCCACAAATGGGGATGAAATGTGAAACCTAATTCAAACACCCTTTCTTGTGTTTCTCAACCTTCACCTTTAGTTACTGCCTCAAGTCTGGGATGGTTCGTAGGTCCTTCGTTGAGACCTCGCCCAATGAACTTTCGCTACCAGTCCGCCTAGAGAACTTAGTGTCTTTTTCTTATTGCCTCTCAATTGAGAAGGTTCACTGGGACTTCGCCATGAGTTTGCAATATGAACATTCACTGGCACTCCTCGCTGGCTGTTCGCACAACGAACATGCTGATATTCTTCTCTTCCTTTGGCTTCCTTGTCTAATTGCTTGTGTCTCACAGTTTGATGTTTTAATGCCAAATTTCTGCACAATAACACATAAATCAAAGCAACCAAATGTATTTTCAACAATATCGAAGAATAACATGATATCATTGAGTAAATCCAACAAAACAACACAAAAGAGTTGAAAAATGCCAATAAATAAGGATCAATTTAAAGCAAGTTTGACATTCAACAAACTCTCCCCAACTAGATATTTGCTTGTCCTCAAGCAGCGTATGTCTCTCATTGAAAACAAGAGGATTTTCTCAACCATTTAATTCAACCAAGAATGGATTTATGGCTCAAATAAACAAACAAATGCACACAAACAATGTTTACAACTTCCTAGAATTGAACAATGCAAAAAGAATTTAGTTCTTAAACAAATATCATGCAATGCTTCAAGTAACAACTAAATTCTCATGCTTGAATCACTCTAACACTCCTCTTCGAATAATAATTGATTAAATTAACGTGTTTGCAACCTTGGGGCAATTTCACTCACCTGACAAATGATGCAAATACAAACCAATTCATACATTCATCTAATCAATCATTAAAGAATTCATGGAAGCAAGAAGATCACTAAGGTCTTTAAAAGTTGTAGCTTGGTTAGGTTCACAACAAAGGGACATTTATAAGGCCATGGATTCAAAGTTGCTCATGCAAAAGAAACATTCACTATACAAGGTTATCCAATACTTTCTTTTTTTTTTCATTGGTCACCCTTCCAACACCCTTATTGCACATTATTCATTTTTTTCATTCAAACAAGCATGCTTTTTCTTTTTCACAATTCATATACACATTTTTCTTTTCAATGCTTGTTTGAAAAGTTTTAAAACTTTTGAGTAACCTACCACTTTCTTTTCACTCTCCCCAACTTAGTTTTTAGCCAAACTTTAAGTGAATGTTCCTTGCTTTTTGAGGCAAGGAAGACAGTTTAGTAAAATTTCAAAGGTACAAGATTTTTTTTTAGAATCCTACACAATTCAATGATGAACTATCTTTTAAATTATATACAAATACCAAGTTCATCACTAACTAAGATCTAAAATATTAAGCTCAAAGGGGTCATAAAATTCTCACTACTCAAAGGTAAGTTACTTTTGGATATGGTTGTGCTCATTATAAACAAATGCCTTGATCATATCTAATGTTTCCACAAAATCAAAATAATCACAAGATTAAGCATGAATCAAATGTATTCAACAATATTTATCAGTCATCCTATGCATTTAGTAAACAATTGAGGTTTCTCACAAATTTGTGGCTATTGAAACCTAAGTGATACAAGTATTCAAACAAAGTTTAAAAAATGAAACAAAATTACATTTTCACAAAGAAAAGAAATTCTTAAACATTCTAGCATCCTAGAAAGAGGTAACCATGTACCTTGCCAATATTTACATGATCAAATACTACCATCATCATCCAAACTTGGGAGAATCTTCATTGTATACTTTTAGCAAATAGCAACCAATATAGAAGTTCTCATAATTCATAACCACAAAAGGGAAATATTAAATTCAAAGAAAGCATACCAACAATAACGAAAATAAATGAAAACTACAACTATAAAAACTACAAGATACTGCCCCTGCCTTTTTGAAAAAGGCCTGCCCTTAGGTCCACTAAAGAAAATGCAATGCAACAGTACTACACAAAAACATTACTCAAGTATTATAGCAAAAACTTCTCACCTATTCCAGCATCTGTCATATTCGCCTAGCGAACTAATTCCCCACAGGTTTGCAAAGCGAACACATGGCGAACATGACAGTAATTCAAAATTCTGGTTTTTCAACTTGTGTTTTATTACAACACTCTTTCACCATAACATGCTAACACAATACAGTAAGAAAAATATAAATACTCATAATGTTGGGGTGCCTCCCAACAAACACTTTGTTTAACGTCGTTTGAGCTGGACGGTAGAAAGCGACTCAAGGATCGCCAAAAGAGATTGTTCCCGCATCAGTAACAACTTCACACCCAAGGTACACCTTCAAACTTTGCCCATTAACTGTCCAAATTTCTTTCGATGAAGGGTTTTCTATTACAATTGCTCAGTAAGGCTTGATTTCTCTAATCCGAAATGGACCAGACCATTTTGACTTTAATTTTCCCGAAAACAATTTTAATCGCGAATTGAACAATAAGACCATTTGTCCTTCATGAAAGTTTTTCCTTAAAATCTTCTTGTCATGATACTTTTTCACCTTCTCTTTGTAAAGCTTGTTGGATTCATAAGCTTGGAGTTGCAATTCGCCAATTCATGAAGCTTGGAGTCATAATCTTAGAGACCATTTTAACTTATACGTATTCTTTCAATCTCGCATGTGAAGTCGGATCCGATTAATATCGTCGCGCATTCTCTCAACACCGTCTATCTCTAGAGCGGCGTTGTGAGAAATATTGTATTCATCGCTACACGATTTCTCCATATAACAACCAATATAGTAAGCTTTAAGTTCAACACAAAGCTGTGAGGGCAAGGTTCCTTAGTCCTTGTTTTAATGATGTCAAAACTAGCATTATCTCGTATTTGTACTTTGGACGGTATCATCGCGTCTTAGATTGCATTCATTCTTTAATATGCATAAAATATTCCATGTACATGTGTCTATGCACATAGGAGCATCCCGTATATGAAATTTGTGCATTTGATCTTGTTGGACACCTTAGGTCAACTAAAAAAGGGCTTAGGTCAACCAAGATACACACAAAAAAGGTGTTTATAGCAGTTTGGTGTCCTTGCATCAACTCACAGACATGTGGAGGTCGACGCAGGTTGTTGATATAACAAATTGTTGCTCTCAGATGTCCACGCGTTGACCCACATGTATGGGGCGGTCAACGCATACTGTAAGAAGAAGAATTCTTGGTTTTGAGGTTGCCTTGCGACGACGCATGACCTAGTTCCGGTCGACGCATCGCTGAAAGTTTTGTGCAGTTTTTACATTCGGGTGTGCTCAGGTTGACCCCCATAGTGCTATGGTCGACCTCTTGCGCACTAAAACTGATTTTTCTGATCTTTTGTGTTTCAAAAATCTGTTATTTTAGTTATTGGATCTTGACATCATATATATTCATTTGTTTCATTATTGTACACACATATAGAACAAGAAAAGTGAAAATATACACTGATTTTTGCTCATAATCTTCATCCTCACACTTGCATTCATCAACAATTACGCATAATCATTTTTGTTGATCTTTTTCATTGTTGAGGTGATAACGTCCAAACGTAGGATTGTGTATCTAGTTTGGGCTAAGAATTCGGTGGTTTTTCTTGAATAAAACCTTTAGGGTTTTGTCCTCTATGATTTTGAAGATTTGAGGATTTTTGCACAGATCTTTGCTTCACAGATTCAGCCGAGTGAAAGGTTTGAAGAACGGTGGGTTTGTTCAAACAACTAGCGGTAACCGGAGGATTGTGTAAAAAGATTTGGGGTCAAACGTCGTACGATTGAAATCATTCGAGCGAAAGGTTTGAAGAACGATGGGTTCGTTCAAACAAGTAGTGGTAACCGGAGTTTTGTTCGAGGCGTTTGATGCACTTGATTCGAATTGAATCAAGGGGAGAGAAGAGAATAATATCAACTTCAACAATTATGCTTGAGTGTGTGATGTCTATTACTTCTCTTGTATAAACTTTGCAACTTGATAATACATATCTCAATTATAGTTTTATAATCGAGGGCAGACGTACCCAAAGTGAGGACGAAAGAGAAACTGCCTAAACAAATCCGGTGATGTTCTCTCTTTCTCTATTTCTTTAATTTGTGTTGTTAACGTTTGTGTAATATCAACGGTTTGATAAATTTCCACTATTGTGTAGTGCTGAAATTCTGTTTTGAAAACTCATTACAATCATTACAATCACTAGGATTGTAATTGTGAAAAATTATGCACTAGCATTACATAGGAAATTCAACTTTGGGTGTTTTGCACACCAAGTGTTCGATATATTGATCGCACACAAACTGTTTGTGATATTGTCAATTTAAGTTTACATTTCACAATTCATTGGAAATCTGACAAAACAAAGTGATAATTACTTGTATTGATTAGTTGGCAAATTATTGATTCGTTTCCTCATTGAATTTAATTCCATTCAGTTTCGCATATCTGATCTTACCAATAACGGTTCGTTTAGACGATTTAAATCCTCGGCCACTTCCGCACATTTTTGAAAACAACTTTTAAGCGTCGACTCTGTTTAAAAATTAGTGATCTATTCAACCCCCTTCTAGATCATTGCCATCGTCTAACAAGTGGTATTACGAGCACTAGTTCATCTAGTGCTTCACATATAACTTTTTAGAAAATGGCTAACGAACCAAAAGGGGCGTACAATAGAGCATCGGTTTTTAACGGTGAGAACTATATTTATTGGAAAGATTTTATGCATGTGCATATCAATTCTATTGATAGAAAGGTATGAAACTTTATACAAAATGGTCCTATTGAAATCACTATGACCAATGCGGATAACATTGTTGTGCCTAAGTGTCGTACCTCAAAAAATACAATCCTCGTGATGGACGCGGAAAAAGCGTTTGAACAGAGTCGCCACCGAACTTTATTCATTCCAAGGAAGGAATAGGAAAATATCGATAAAACCTTTAAAAAAGGATAAGAAAATGGTCATCGAAACCAAACTCTAAGTTCGGGAGTCGATTATGCAAGAGGAAGGTACTAGCACCCCCTACGTCCGTTGTACTCAATGAGAACCTCTTGATTCGATTCGTGAGAAAAAGTTATCTAAGTTTGTTTGTTTTCTTCTAAGGGAAAAGGTAAGGTAAAAGGATTTGTTTTCTAAGGGGGGAAATTGGTGGTTTTTTATTAGGGTGCTCGCCTAGGATTGGGGCCCTTGTGCGTACGTATCTTTCACTCGAATGAATGAAGAATCAGAGCGTCCGTAGTTCGTGGGACTACGGGAAAATGTTTGGGGTAAAAAGAAAAAAAGGTAGCTCGCTAGGATCTCGTAATCCTATGCCTACGTACCCTCATAGTGCAATGAGGAAGTCAGAGCAATCGTAGTTCGGAGGACTACGGTTGGTTGGTTTGTGTTTTTTAGAGGTGACAATTTTCCACACACGAGTATGAGAACTCGCACCCAAACAATTGAGGAGAAAGATCGAAGACTCCATCCCCCTAATTTCACCTTTAATGAAATTAGTGTTTGAATATGGATTAAGTGTTTTAACGGGCGACAAGTGTTTATAAAAATGGTTTGAATCTTATCGGGTTAAAAGTCTTTTAGCGATGTCAATTGTTCACACACGAGTAAGGAAACTCGCACCCAAACAATCGAAGAGAGGAATCGAAGCCTCCAAACCCCTCATTTTCACCTTTTAGAAAATAATGTTTAAGTATAGTTAAGTATATTGATTTGATTTGAAAAAAAAATCTCGATTGTTGATCGAGGTTTTAATTTGCGTACGAAAGAGTTAAAGGTTTGAGCTAAATGGTAAAGAGGTCCTAATTGTGTAAGGTAAGGTCGATGGCGAGGCAAAAGCGCTCGAACTACAATTTGGGCAATGAGACTTGATACGTGGATCAAGTATGCTTGAGAATAGGTTAATGGTTAATTAGGAGGTCCTATTGAATTTGTTTTGAAAATGATTGACGTTGGATCAAGCTTATTTGTTCTTTTGAAAAAGGTTGATTTTATTCTTGTATTAAAACTACCTAAACGAGAATAAGTAAACAAGCATTACATTTTATGGGGTAAGAGATACATTTGCTCAAATGGGGATTATGTCAAGCCATAACTAAAGCAAATCAACCACACATATACATGCAAACAAGAATGTGAAATGTATAACAAGTATTGTTGTATAAAGCCCAAGAGGAGGCTATGTGAGGTCGATGACGATCGTGAAAACGATCGACTTACAAGGTATTTGAAAATGGCTTAATTTTAAATCAAGATATTAGTTTAAAAAATTGGTTTGAACAAGCATATGAGGAATGATATAGAGACAATTAAGGCATGGATAAAAAGCATATGAGCAAATGTATAAGCATTATAAGATCAAGCACTCCACAATTAAAAATGAATCAAGCAAAGGGAAAAATTATTAATCAAGTTAAATATAAATGTTTAATAAAATTAATTAATAATTTAATTAATTAATATTAATAAAAATATTTAAAATAATTAATAATCACACATTTTTTAATTTTTTTAATATTATGAATACAATTAATTAGGTTAAACATAATTATTTAATAAAATTAATCATTAGTATGATTAATTAATATTAATTAAAAAATGTTTAAAATAATTAATTAAAATATTTTTGGATTTTTTAAAATATATTTGAAAATATAAAATAAAGAAAAGAAAAATAATAAGAAATAAAATAAATTATAAACAAACAAAGAAAATAATTGCAAAATCTAAAATTAAAATGGGCTTGTGTTGAAAGTAAACATAGGGTTTCAAGAGTAAAATCCCCCAAGCCCATTAGCCAGAAGGCCTACGCTGCAAAGGGGTCTATGGGATAAGCCCTAGTCAACGGTTGACTTGAAGACAAAATCTGGCGCGTCTAATCAATCAAGGAGTCAACAGCTGACTCAAGTTCAAGGACCAGATGGAGAGTACATGTTAGGAATTAGGGAGGTGCAGACATGGAAACACACGAGGGAGAGCATTTGACCGGTGACAGGTGTCCCAGTAGTCACACGTGTCACCGGTACGGTGGCACCACAACAACAGCATGGCAATGGGAAAATAAAACAAGGAAAGGGTGGTATTAGAAAACATAACAAGAGAAAAATTTGCGTAGGAACGAACTTAAATCTTGAGTGTTACAAACAACTAATAAGAAAGAGAGAAAATATTAAATTTATTTAATTTAAAATTTAATTTATTTGTAATTTGGATTCATTGATGGTTGTGATTATGGAGGAGAGAGAATATTATTTTTTTTATTTTTTAATTAATTAAAAATATATAATTGGTTGTTTCTAAAATCAAGTGTTAGGTTTGTTTCTACCTAAATTTTTTTCACATAACCAACGCTTCTTTATCTCTCTTCAACGCTTCTCAAAAATCTCTCTCTCCCTCTGCAACTCAAAGGGTCGCCAGAAACAAAACCATGGCCGGAGAAGACGGTGTCCAACGGCGGCCGCTGTCTTCTCCAGCGAGACCACACCCAAAACTTTCTACACTAACCCTACCTACTTTTCTACCCTCTTCTCAATCATTTTACGCTACTTGGAGCATTCAATCAACAAAACAACAAGCAAGATGTATACATTGAAGGGAAAGAGAGTGTGAAAGAGCTACCTCTTGAAGAACGTTAAAGAGGATTCATGTGCGTTTCAAATCAACTCTTCTTTCACACTCAATACTTTTTCTTCTCCTTCTTCTTGGATCTACTTGTTGTTGTTGTTGTTGTGTGAAAGGCTAAGCTCACACTCTTAGAATTTCAATGAGAAATTCTAAGTGTGTTCTGTATTTTTGTTTTTGAGCTTTAGTGTATATGGTTAGGGAAGTTTCTGTAGAGGTGATTGCTTTCTAGGGTTTTTTCTCAGGTCCCTTCTTGAATGAAATAGTGTAGCAATATATATAGGATCACAAGTATGGTACGTGCGAGTTTGTGAATTTTGATTTTGGTACGTGTGAAGGAACAATTCCGTTAGAGAGTGATGTGAGGTGTATTGTACGAGCCTGATTTTGTGGGATATTCAGAGTATGGATATGAGGAATTTTCCTGTTGT
The DNA here is from genome assembly GCA_022829125.1 of Lathyrus tuberosus. Classification (NCBI taxonomy): domain Eukaryota; kingdom Viridiplantae; phylum Streptophyta; class Magnoliopsida; order Fabales; family Fabaceae; genus Lathyrus; species Lathyrus tuberosus. The sequence continues at coordinate 850,621 of JALAZF010000018.1, forward strand.
GTGAAAATTGTTGGACTTTGTCTTGTTCTGCTGTACCTTTGATTGTGTGGTCCCTTCGATAGTGACTCACTCTTTTCTGTTTATTTGTAGTGAATGGTAAAGCTTCTGGAATATGTTAGTTTTCACCTGAATTTTCACTCCGTGAATTAGGTAATTTGTGGCTCTTTCACTATGCTGATGTGGTGGTCTTGTTGACTCAACAATTCTGACTTTTGTTTCTTGTTTATGAAGGTTTGAAACTAATGTCCTTGTATTGTTTCATGAATTATTATGCAACGTTTCTTTTTCATGATTTTATAATTTTTGCTTCATGAATAATATGGCACCTCATTAATCTTGTTGTGAATTTTGTTTCTATTATTGATGTGCTTTTGAACCTCATCCTTGTTATTGCCATAGATTAGAATGACTTGAAAGCTCTCATTTTGACTTGGGTGTTTTTTTGTGTTAATTTCCAAATACTTACTTTCCTGTGACAAGAACCGATTCATCTAAAATGATCTGCAGGATTTATCAATGGTTAAATGAGCAAGCTGGCTGTTAGGAATCAAACACATCATGATGAAATGGTACAGTGCATTTCCTCTATACTCACCAATTCTGTCTATTAAGATTCTTATAAGTATGTTTGGTTCACTGATTCTGTTTTTGTATTTTTTTTCCTTGTTTAGTAAACAACAGCTGCATTTTGGAAACTTGACAGAAATTCTGAAGGAAGCACCTCTGCTATGGAAGAAATGTGAGTTAACTCATCACAATTTTGTTTACTACATTACTGCTGTAAAGTTGTTTTCAGTGTTGCAAATTTGAATTTGGTCAAACACAAATGCCTTATTTTTTCTTTGGCCCGCATCATTACTTGTTTCTCTTTTCCTCACTTTGAATCTTTGTTGTTATTCATGTTTTGAAAGATTTGAGAATTGTCATAATATTTTGTGATTTCTACTACAGACTTTGACCAAGCATGGATATGCCTTACTCATGGAATTGATGGAAGCAACAATCATTAGATACAAGTACTTCTTCCTATGCCTTTCCCTTTGGTATTATTTGATCCGGGTTGGGTAAGTTGTCCATAAAATTTCATGTACCTGATACTTGCCAATGGATGATATTAGATACTTTTAGGATGTTCTCAAATTGGTTTAACTTTGAATAGTATTAATCCCTTGTTTAATTTTTTGTGTGCCTTGTGCTTGGTATGAAGAATGACGATGGTGACACGAGTTTGGACAAACTTGGGTGAAGAAGAACAATCATGGTTGCTTGGAACAGAAATGGAGCAACACAATGGTTTGTATAATAGGAATCTTGACCTGGCTTAGCATGAAGACAAGGAATTCTTGGAGCAGTCACGAAGAGCTTGAAATGAAGTCTTGTCATTTAGGTTCCTAGGCATTGTAAAACTTTAGCGTTACCTTGATCTCAAACTTGTAAAATGAAACTAGACTTTGTATTCAAAAGTGACATTGTTTGTTGAACTTTTCATTCCAATTTTTTTTTTTTTTTGAATCAGCAAAATGAATTATATTGATAATAAATGGCATAAGGAATGCCATAAATTACAAAACACCACCTAATCAATTTGTATCACAGCAATACTACTAAAAAGGCACCTGCTACCTCAGACACACCAAACCAACCAGAAACTACACCAAACCCCTCTCAGATACAAACCCAATATGCCATGACCCAAAATCAACCAAAACTGATCTTTTGGAAGGAAATTAAACAACAGCTTGCTGACAGAGTAACACTAACATTACACCAACATTACACCAAAAATTCAACCAGACCCTATATCTTAACATAATGCCTTTATATCGAATAACATTACCAAACCTCCCTTGATTCGTCTAGAAACAGACAGTTAAATTGCTCCCTTTGGAATCAACGTGCTGCACCCACGTTTGATTGCGACAGCCACACTTTTAGAGTTGAAGGCCATACGCGCCAAGATGGATAACACGACTCAACCCGATGCCAGAGTGATTCTGCATATTTGAAGGCTAGCAATCCACTGCTGCACGGAACCTAGGCTGCAGCAAACCCCAGATAACCCGACTGATAATCAATCCAAAATCCCCACCAGCTCCCAAAAACCTGCACAGGGACCTAACCAACTCTTAGAATCTGATCACGCAAGACCTCCAGCCTAGATCACCTGCTACGACAACTGAGAATTAATCTCCAATTCTGGATCGCAAGCCTAAACTTGCCATTGGATTCATGCACCAAACTGCTAGCTCCACTTCAATCAATTTTGCTTTCACTTTGAGCCAACTCCATGATGTAATCTTCACCTCTTCAACTATTTTATCGATACTGAACTCTTTGTTTCTGAATATGATGTCATTCCGACTTTTCCAAATCTTCCACACGACCGCACACCAGATTATAAACAGCATATTGTTTCTTCTTGTTCCTCCTCCCATCAAGTCTTCAAATTGCTTCATGTGCTTCCAGACTTCATTATGCAGAGTTGTTTTTACTCCCAACCATTTGAGAATTTCACTCCATAAACCTGCATACATAGAGCATTCGAAAAAAACATGTTTTGCCGTCTCCTCACTCCCACAGTTCCCGTTACACCTAATCTGATCCAGAGCTAAAATTCCCCTTTTGACTAAGTTTTCCTTAGTCGCAAGTCTATTTTGAACCAGTCTCCAAATCAAGCACGATACTTTAGCCGGAATCCCCTTATTCCATAATTTCGCCCAGTTCTGATCTGTTACCGAATGACTTAAATTCCAGAGATGCTCATAGACCTCTCTCACAGAATAAGTCTCATCATCTGTGATCCTACCAAAGTCTAATTGTTGTATCTCCTTCCACCACCAAGAAGAGTCTAGGTTGCCACTATTGGAGTTTTCTATTACAGCCCCATACCTGTTTGTTATGACCCTCACCCATAAACCATCTCTCTCTTTTTTTAACCTCCATTTCCATTTTCCTAATAATGCAAGATTAAACGTCCTAAGATTCTTGAAACCCAGCCCTCCCACCTCAACTGGTTTGCATATCGATTCCCAACTCACCCAATTTACTTTCCTCTCATCCTCTCCCCCTCCCCAAAAAAATTGTTTGAAAAGAGATTCAAGTTTAGAAATAATACCTACAGGTGCCTTGAAAAATGAAAGGAAGTAGACCGGAAGTGCCGACAAAATGGATTTTATGACAACCACCCGACCTCCTATGGACAATTGTTTGTTCTTCCAGCTTGCTAATCTGTTCCTCACCGTATCTACCACCGGCTGCCACATCGCTTTTCTTCTAGGATTGTCCCCAATTGGCAGCCCTAGATAATTGAATGGAACCTCACTGAGGCTGCACTTTAGGATTCCTGCTGCTGTTTCTAGCCACTGCTGACAAACGTTAACACCAATCAGTCTGCTCTTGTGGTAGTTCACCTTGAGACCCGATATTAATTCAAATATCAGCAGCATTGATTTGATTGTTCTTATGTTGTCCCAGCTCTTTTCTCCAATGATTAGGGTGTCGTCCGCGTATTGAAGATGAGTGAATTCTTCATTGCCTCCATTGAATCTGTAACCCCTGAATTTTCCAGATGCTGCTGTCTTTTCCAGTAATGCACTAAACCCTTCTGCTACTAAAAGGAAAAGAAAGGGTGATAAAGGGTCGCCTTGTCTAAGGCCTCTCGTCATTCTAATCTCATTTGTAGGGCTTCCGTTCACAACACCGATATAGTTGCCGTCCTCAAACATTCCGATATCCACCTCCTCCACTTCTCATGAAATCCCATTCTTCCCAATACGAAATCCAAGAAACTCCACTCCACTGAATCGTACGCCTTTTCGAAGTCCGCCTTGAAGAAAACTACTTCCTTCTTTCTCTTCCTCGCTTCGTCTACAATTTCGTTTGCAATCAGTATCCCGTCCACTATTTGTCTTCCTGGAATAAATGCCGATTGCGCTTCTGAGATAACTTTTCCTATTATTCCTTTGAGCCTGTTCGCCAGAACCTTCGAAAGTACTTTATAGATACATCCTATTAACGATATTGGTCTGAAATCTGAGATCTTCATGGGACATGATTTTTTTGGGATTAACACCATAAATGAGTTGTTTGCTCCTTTAACAATTCTGCCTTTTTGATGGAATTCATGCATCATTCTCATTAAATCCCCTTTGATTTCATTCCAAAATTCTTTTAAGAACCCGAAATTCACTCCATCCGGTCCCGGACTTTTGTCGTTATCGCACTCCCAAACAGCTGCCTTCACTTCTGCCTCCGAGAATGCCTGCACCAACTTCTCATTATCAGCATCTTCAATGCCTTTAAACTGAAGATTTGACGGAACCGGTCTTTTTCCTTTAGACATGAACTGATCACTAAAGTAATCCTCCACCGCCTTCTTTATCTCACCAACCCCTGTAACTTGTCTGCCATTTCTGTTAATACAAAGAATCTCGTTCCCTTTTCGCCTTTTGTTAATACAGCCATGAAAGTATTTGGAGTTCGCGTCTCCCTCTTTAAGCCACTTAGTTCTGGATCTTTGCCAATTAATACAGCATTGTAATCTTGAAAGGTGATGAAGACATTCCGTTGCCACCCTTTTTTACTTCACTTCCTCTACTGTCAGGTCTTTGTCCACTCCTATTTCTTCAAGTTTATTAATCTCTCTTTTGACCTGTAGGATTTTACCTTCCAGGTTTTGTGTATTGCTCTTGTGCCACTCCTTCAAATCTCCTTTAATTGCTTTTAGTTTTTCTTTCAACACAAACATCCCCCAACCTTCAAACTTCAGCTTCCGCCATTGTTCTTCTACGAATTTGTGGTAGCCTTTTGTGTCTTTCCAACATCTCAGCATACGGAAAGGTTTGGGTCCCCAATCTAGTTTAGTATCTCTTAAAACAATCGGGACGTGATCCGAAAGTCCTTTGTCTAAACCCCATTGTCTGCACTCCGGCCAAGTTTTGTGCCATTCTTCCGAGATCAGGAATCTGTCTATTCTACTCATTGCCGTACCGTTGACTCTAGACCAAGTATATTTCTTACCATGGAGCGGTAGGTCAATCAACTCACTTTCCATTACGAAGTCTCCGAATGCTTCCATTTCTCCCGCCCTTCTTCCGTTACCTACTCCTTTTCTTTCCTCTTCTAATCTTACTGTGTTGAAGTCTCCTGCGACACACCATCTCGCCTCCCTGTTAGCCGCTATCAACGTTGCCATCTCTTCCCACAGTTTTTTCTTTTTCCACTCCTCGCAAGGCGCGTAGACGTTTACAATGATAACTGGGAATTTCTCTTTTCCCCACCACCCTTCTAATATTAGCAGATGATCTCTACAAATCTTCTTATGAATTTTGAAAACGTTCGTGTCCCACATGGTCAGGATACCCCCTGATCTTCCTTCCGAGGCTTTGAAAGCAAAATCGAAATCTGCAGAACCCCACATTGTAGTGCATTGATTCTTATCGATCACTTCTAACTTAGATTCTTGAATGCAAATAAACTCTACTCTTTCTTTCAAAATTAATTGCTGGATTTCCTTCTTCTTTGCCAGCCCCCCTATTCCTCTCGCATTGTAACTCATGATAATCATCACTAAACAAGTTGTAACACCACGCCCAGATACAGAATTAATGGCGATCGCCACTATTCCCCTTCCCTGTTTCCTTTCTGTTGTAACCATTCTCTATTATCAATTCCTGTAAAATTTCTGCTTCTTGTCCTGTTTGTATTAACCCAATCTCTCTGCCCAGATCCCACACTCCCTCTTTAACTTGTTTTGCGTCCCCTTGAATCAGTTTCCATCTATTTTGATCAGGCTTATTTTCATTCAGAGTTAAGTTCAGGCAGGAACTTACCTCATTATTGCGATTCCCTCTTCGGTTGCATGTACACTTATTCTTCTTGTTCTTTCCTTTACTCCAAGCTCTCCTTTTTTCCTTCATAATCTCTCTCCTCCTTCTTCTTCTTTCTTTGGATGTTTGATGCTGCTCCTTTTCTTCCACTCTTGATTCTTGAACCTGATTTGGCTCTGTTGCTTTCACCCTACCTCCATTTTCGTTCAACTTTTTTTGTGTGAGCTTCATATTCTCCTTATCCACATCCGCTGCTATGTGCTTCTCTACTGTTGACGCGTGTCCCGCTGCCACCTTTTCCAGATTTCCTCTATCCACTAAAGTAGGTATTTTATCTCTATTTTCTATCCATTGGACCTCTGCTTGATTGTCCAATTGCATTTTTTCACTATGATTAAGTTGTGTTGGGTCCCTCTCAAATAATGCCCCACTTCCTTGAACTTCTACAATCTTTCCGTCCTCTACATTTATTCTCTTGTCCATGTGATTATTTGTTGTAGCCTCTTGGGTCCCACTTCTGGTACCAAACTCTTTATTTGCCCCCACGCCTGCCTGGTCAACTTTCTCCTCCTGGCTTTTTTCTGTGATTCCCAATGGCTTTATTTCTTGCCGCCGTTTTTCATTTAATTCCTCGTTGGGACTCTCATCATGTTCTGAGTCCTCTTGTCCCTCCGTATTCAATGCCTCTGTCCTTCCCAATGCTTCCATCATCCTCCTAATGTTGTCTTCTATGCCTTGAAGATTCTCTTCGCCGTCCGACGACACCATTGACGGCGGAATGAGAGTTTCGTCGGAGCTACTGGCATCCTCATCATTAATACTGATCACATTTTCTTCGTATCTTGAGCAGTCACATAATTCCTCTGTTATCCTGATGATGAAATCTTCTTTATTTACCTGTATCCTCATGACTTTGTTAATAAACTCCATCTTCGTCCTTCTCACCAATACACGCGTTGTATCTAATCTCTGTAGGTTCTCAGTCTTCTCATCCAATTCCATTAGTGACCCAACCTTCATCACTACCGCTGCAAATACATCTCTTCTCCAGACATGAACTGGGATACCTAACACTCTTATCCAAACGTATCGACTCCCTCCTGCATCTCTAGGCTCCCACCTTCTCAAGTTTCTGAACAGTTGTTGGAAGAGCTCTGCATATTCTTTTGCCAGCTCGCTTATATCTTCTTCTGGGTCTACTTTCAAAAAGACTTTGTCTCCCCCTAAAGGGATCACCTTTATTGATGTGATTGCTTCCTCTTCTATGAGCTTCTGTATCGAGCATATTTGTTCAACTTTATGCACAAATCCTGTATACCCTTCTTTTGCCCAAGCCATTCCATCTGAGTTAACTGTTATCTTCACTCCCTCTTCATGCTTATCGTCCGTCTTCCCTCTTTCGATTTGATGTTTTTGTCTCCAAATTCTTGCCGTATTTTTATTCTCTTCTTCCTTTCCGTTTCGAATGACATCAGCGTATGACCTGCCTTCCTTTCTGATACTCTGTTGTATTTCTCATTTTGTCTTGGCTCCATTAGTTGTGGTGTATTTGCGCTGCTTGGCTTTCTGAATCTCATTCTTCTCCTCAGTCTGTAATATCATTTGATGCTTCCTTCCGTTTCTCACGTATTTGGAGATGTTCGCCATAATTTTGAATGTGCCAATCCATATGTCCTTAATTTGTTTTTCCAGCCATATTATATCTTTCTCGTCCTGATATCTGATGAAACCAAATATCCTCCCCATCTTGTTCCTTTTTCTTGCTATGTAGACGTCGACCACTCTTCCCCACTTTTCAAAATTTCGCTGCAGTTCCTTTTCTCTGATGTCTTCGGGCAAATTGTTGACATACAGTGGGTGTAACCATCCTTGTTTGTTTCCGGTCTATCGATCCTTATTTTTCTTGGCTGCACGTAGGTCCATTCCTCGCTTTCTCTCATGGCTTGTATAGATCTAAATTGTTAGATAACTTTATGCTTCATTCCAATTTCTTGTGTTTTGACTTTTGATTCTTTTTGCAATATGCCAACTTGACTTGTAGTTCCTTAATTCAGATGTTTTGCTTTGTAGCCTTGAATCCAAATAGTGTGATAGTTTAGAAATTGATTTGAAGTTGGATGGGCTTTATGACTGTCATTAGACTTGGGATCTTGTCACTTGGAATTCACTTATTTTGGATAAAATTCATTTGGCCATCAAGCTTGAAATTCACGTCTAAACTTGTTTTGTGACAACATAGTGACTTATTGATTTCCCAATTCCAAACTCTTGTAATAATTTGGACTCTTATTTGAACTTTGCCATTTGTAAAGCTTGTACTTATTTAACTTTGAATGTAAGTGATCGCCAATCCAAGCTTTGGTCATTGTGAAATTCCATTTAATCGTCCCTCTTTGCAATTCTCACTTTAGACATCTTGCAATCCATTTGTATATTGGAATTTGAATCCTGTTTCTTAAGCCTTGTAGGATATGTAAAACACAATCAGTATTCAAACTTGTACCAATTGAACTTAAACTACGGAGTTCCAGTCCTAAGCTAGCATCTTATGAAAAAAGGAATGTTGCATGAACTTAGCTTTCTCATTTGAACTGTGCTACACAAGTACCTTAGACAAAGGAGACCAAATGAACTTATCCTCTCCATTGTGCCCATCTCACACCTAGATTCTTCTAACAATACATCCATCATGAATTAAGTCAACACCTTCCTTTATCCAAATTGGACTAAATCTTACAAAAGAAGATTGCTGAGAATACGAAAGACAAACTCAAACTATGGCCCAACATAAGTAAAAATCCATATCTTATTTTTAAGAATCATGACCAAAGGCCAAATGATTTCCTAAAGAATGGCCATCCAAATTTGCTAATGTTTGAAAAAAAAGGGTAGAACAAATTTTGGGTATGACACTAAGCCGGAAGCACAATGGAACGAAGAAGATGAGAAAAAGTATAACTACGATTAGAAATCTAGAAATATTCTCATATCCTTTTTAGGAGTTGATGAATATTATAGAGTTTCACATTATATTACTGTTAAAGCTATGCGGGACGCATTGCAAGTTACCCATGAGGAAACTAATGATGTCAAACTAGCTCAAATTAACACTTTGACACAAGAGTTTGATCTCTTTCACATGAAGCATGGTGAAACCATTGCTGATATGCAAAAAAAAATTACTCATTTAATCAATCGGCTAAACTCACTTGGTAGACCGGTTTTCAATGATGTTGCTACTAATAAAATTTTGAGGTGTCTTACTAGGGAGTGGCAACCAAAGGTCACGACCATAAAGGAAGCCAATGACCTCATGACTTTGGATATCACAACTTTATTTAGCAAGCTTGAGGAACATGAGCATGTGCTCATTAGTCTCAATCAACATGAGAAAAAGGAAAAGAAATAGAAGGCCAAAGATGCGGATAAGAAGTCAATAGCTCTAAAGGCTTCTAGCTCAAAGTCCTCCGCAAAAGAGATAAGTGATAGTGAATCGAGTGATGGTAATGAAGATACGAATGAAGATATGGGGCTGTTAGTAAGGCGATACAATCGTTATATAAGGAAAAACGGTATTCAAAATTCAGACAAGAATCTCATCAACTTTCGACGACAAACAAAGTCCTCTAAGAATGAAGGAAACAAGAGTGGTAAAGCAACAGGTTCTTGCTACAATTGTGGAAAAGTCGGTCATTATAAGTTGGATTGTCCATTGATGAAGAAAGACAAGGGGAAGGAAAAGAATCGTAAACAAAAGAAACCAAGTAAACCTAGAAGAGCTTACATTGCTTGGGAAAGTGATAGTGAGTCGTCTAGTGAAGATAACTCAAGTGACGAAGATGACTCCGTCAACCTTTGTCTTTCCGCTCATCAAAAGAAGAAGAAAAAGGTAAGACATGCTAAGTATGAACACTCTAATAAAATGTCTCATTCTGAATTACAAAATGCTTTTGATACTTTACACCATGAGGCTAAAGAAGCCTTTAAACGTTTAGCTTCAAACAAACAATTTTTCTCACATTTAGAGAAAAAGATCTCCGATTCTGAAAAGGAATTAGAGGCACTTAAGAACTCTATGGGGGAAGCAAAAAAAGCAAAAATTGAGGATGACAAGAGTATTTGGTTAAATTGGGATTGTGAAACTTGTCACATTTGGCAAAAAGAGGTGAGAACTCTTAAAGCCAAACTAGACAAGGCTTTAGAACCTAAAGTCACTTTTACTATTGATCGATCACATTTTAGAAAAAGCATGAATAATCCTTATCAAAAATACACTTATGTGATTAGAGATCAAGGTAGCAAAAGTAACACAAGTGTTTATCGTACTTGCTTGTATTGTTACAAGAGGGGTCATACCATATCCAAATGCCGCTTTAGGAGATTCTTAGTTCCTAAAGGCATTTTCCAATGGTTTCCCAAATGCAACCAAAGATTCACTCACAATCAAGGACTCAATAAAAATTGGGTACCTATTTCCCTTGTTTGATTGTGTAGGTACAATGTCTTGAGTCTACGGAGAGAAGATGAGTTCTCGATAGTGGATACTCAAGACACATGACGGGAGACATTTCCTTATTCATTGAATTTGTGGCAAAGAATAAATGATTTGTGACCTACGGGGACAACAACAAGGGGGCAATACTCGGCAAAGGTAGTGTAGGTAATCCCTCTTCTACTACTATCTCAGACGTGCAATTAGTTGAGGGTCTTAAACACAACCTTATTAGCATTAGTCAATTATGCGACAAAGGTTATAAAGTTTCATTTTCAAAAGATTGCTGCATAATTGAAAATAGTGATAAGAAGGAGGATGTGTTTAAAGGCCTGAGGGTTAACAATGTCTATATGCTTGACTTGAGTGAAGTATCGTTGAGTAGCGATAAATGTCTTGTCACCATGAGGGAAGATTCATGGTTATGGCATAGGTGTTTAGCGTATGTCAACTTCGATTTGCTAAATAAAATAGTCTCTAAGGATCTAGTAGTCGGCTTACCCAAAATCAAAGTTTCAAAAGATCACTTATGTGATGCGTGCTAAATGGGGAAGCAAACAAGGATCTCGTTTAAATTTAAAAATATTGTTTCAACAATGAGACCCCTTGAACTCCTCCATATGGACCTTTTTGGACCATATAAGATTAAAAGCTTGGGTGGTAACTACTATGGTTTTGTGATTGTAGACGACTACTCTAGGTTTTGTTGGACTATTTTCTTAGCAAGCAAGAGCGATACTTTTTCAGCTTTTGAGAAATTTGCCAAGCTCACTCAAAACAAATTGAACACAAGCATTGTAATAATTCGAAGTGATCATGGACGTGAATTTGAAAACCACCTCTTTGAATAATTTTGTGATAAGAATGAAATTGATCATAATTTTTCCGCACCAAGTACTCCTCAGCAAAACGGAGTAGTGGAACGTAAAAATCGAATTTTGAAAGAATTAGGAAGAACTATGATCAATGAGAGTGGTTTTCCTAAATACTTTTGAGCCGATGCCATTAGTACGACTTGTTATGTTTTTAATAGGGTGCTCACCCGTCTTATTCTCAACAAAACTCTGTATGAGCTTTTGAAAGGAAGCCTAACGTATCACATCTTCACGTTTTTGGTTGTAAATGCTTTGTGTTGAATAATGGTAAGGAGAACCTTGGTAAGTTTGATTCAAAGGCCGATGAAGGTATCTTTCTTGGATACTCTCAAACTAGTACGACATATAGGATATACAATAAAAGGTTACTTACTCTTGAAGAATCCTTACATGTTACTTTTGATGAATCTTATCCGAAAAATGTCGAAAAAGGTATTTCTTTTCATGGTGCAGGTGCATCCTTAGAAGACATACTCAAGGACACTGAAAAAGGGACTAATCAACCTGAATTAGTGAAAGTTGAGGAGGAGAAAGATCACCATCCTGAAGAGATTGAGGAGGATCATCCAATTAGCAATGATGACCTTCCTCTAGCTTGGAAGTCCTCTAAGGATCATCCCATCAACAACATACTCAGAGACATATCAAAGGGAGTAACTACGAGATCCAAGCTAAGTAACTTTTGTTATCACTTTGCTTTCGTCTCTCAGATTGAGCCTAAAAACTCTAAAGAGGCCTTACTCGATGAACATTGGTTTTTATCAATGCAAGAGGAATTAAATCAATTTAAAAGAAATGAGGTTTTGGACATTGTCCCCCCTTTGCGAGGCCATCGAGTAATTGTCATCAGATGGGTGTTTAGGAACAAGCTTGACGGAAATGGAGTTATAACAAGGAACAAAGCGTGCTTGGTGGCGCAAGGGTATAACCAAGAAGAGGGCATAGACTATGAGGAAACTTATGCTCCTGTTGCCCAACTCGAGGCTATACGCCTTTTGCTTGCCTACACATGTTCTAAAAAATTCAAATTCTTTCAAATGGATGTAAAGAGTGATTTTCTAAACGGATACATTAATGAAGAGGTCTATGTATCTCAACCTCCTGGTTTTGAATCTCATGAGTATCCTAATCATGTTTATAAGCTTAAATGTGCTTTGTACGATCTCAAATAAGCCTCTAGGGCTTGGTATGAGCGTCTTAGCAAATTTTTACTGGATCAAGGATACTCAAGAGGGAAGGTTGATACAACCCTCTTTATTAAGCGTCAAGGAAAACACTACATTTTAGTACAAGTATATGTAGATGATATAATATTTGGATCTACTAACATGGAGTTGGTTAAGGAATTCTCTAAGGTGATGCATGGTGAGTTTGAGATGAGCATGATGGGGGAACTAAACTACTTCCTTGGAATTCAAATCAAACAACTCGAAGAAGGAACGTTTGTGACCCAAACGAAGTATTGCTATGAGCTACTCAAGCGCTTCGACATGGCTAACTCTAAAGTAATTGACACTCCAAATGCCTACATGTGTAAACTTTGATCAATATGAGAATGGTAAAAGTCATCATGTTTAGTGTATGTATGTGTGCTCGATATCAATCATGTCCCAAGGAATCACATTTAAAAGTCGTCAAATGCATACTTTGATACCTATGTGGTACTCCAAAGTACGGGCTTTGGTTTTCCAAGGAAAGTGATTGCACTTTGGTTGGCTATTCCGACTCCCACTTTACCGGTTGCAAATCGGATATGAAAATCACTAGTGGTACTTGTCATTTCTTCTCAAATTCCTTAGTGAGTTGGCATAGGAAAAAGCAAGTTTCTGTTGCTTTGTCAACAGCCGAGGCGGAATACGTTGCGGCCGGTAGTTTTTGTGCATAAATCTTGTGGCTCAAACAACAATTACTCAACCTTAATGTTAAACTTGAACGTATTCTCATTTTGTGTGATAATACAAGCGCCATTAACTTAACCAAAAATCCAGTACTACATTCACGCACGAAACATATTGAAATTCGCCATCATTTCCTTAGGGATCGTGTAGAGAAAGGTGATGTTGTATTCTAGCATGTTGATAGCAAGAATCAATTTGCCGGCATTTTCACAAAACCACTTGAGACAAAACCCTTCTTTAACATCCGTAGGGAACTTGGTGTTCTCGATATCTCTGATCGTGTTTAAAATTGAATGGTTGTATGCTCGATATATAGTCTTGTTTATACTTTGATTAATTACATTGAAAAGCTCAAGCTATGTGAGGGCATTCATCACTCATCTTCATTGGAGGTAATATCGTTCCTATCTATTTGACTTATCTTGATTTTATATATATATATATATATATATATATATATATGAAATCGTGCTATAATTAGTGTTATCTTGATGTTTATTTGATGGTTTAGATCCATTTTTAATCCATTTTTATGTTTGAAATATGTGTAGACTTGTTATTTATCCTTGTGTGATGCATACATAACATGATTTTTTCATTTTTTTTCAATGTTTGCACTGCATGCGTCGACCACAATAGGGCATAGGTCGACTCATGCTCTTCCACTTGTGATAATGTTTGATTCGGGTCTGTATGCGCCGACCCATGCGTCGACTCATACTGTAATGTTCAGAAATTTGAATTTTCAACGTGCGTGCATCGACGCATCCTAGGCTTTAGGTTGACGCATCCTAGGCTTTAGGTCGACGCATCGTTGCGCGACCCAAAATTTCTCCTTGGAAAATGAAACGTAATGGCTTTTTCTTGGGAATTAAAGGTCATTCAATGTGCCTTTTCATTTCATATTGTCATTATCACCATCATTTGCATCCTTTCATCTCATATCTTCACCAACACTCTCTCAAATTTCTCTACAAAACCTAAAACCCATTTCCAAAACTATCTCAAATCAGAAACTTCAACTTCAAATTAGTGAACAACTTGGTTTCTCATCATCAATCTCTACTCGGGTACTGTTCATTACTTCGAAAAACAAAGCTTCCATGGCTTCTTCAAGAGTAACAGGAAAGAGGACCACTAGAGCTTCAACTTCTAGAGCAGCAACTTCACAACCTTCACCATAACCTCCGTCGAATATTCCGGTAAATGCTATATCTTTAATTTATGATGAATTAGCTGAAATTTATGAGAATAAGTTTAAGAAAAGGTCAGTGGTCAAACAATTTATTTACTATCCGAAAGTGGCTGAACGTATGCACATCCCAGAAATTATTGAGATACTTAGTCATCAAAAGTTTGATAATTTTCTAGAGTGTGGTACAAATTATAATGAAGACATGGTTAGGTTATTTTACACTGGTATACACGAAAAGTTTCGTGATTATGAGTTTGGGTATAAGATAGGTGGTAAGAGTCTACACGTTGATGCTGTTGTTTAGAGAGATTTATTTGAGATGTGTCCAATTTTGAGTCCTGATCTTAAAATATCTGATACTGAACTGGCTCCAGATTATAAATTCAAATCTGCTCTGAATTCAATGTTGAAGGATCCCTATTCTGCAGATATTGTTGCTAGTGATTTGTTCCCTAAATCGGTTACTACTGGTCGGTTGAAGCCTATTGATAGGATTTTGCAATGGATTATGGCTCACAATCTCCGTCCCGAGAAGGGAGGTTTTTCAAGAGTTGACCAAGCCGAGGTACATTTGGTCAATTTGCTGAAGAATAAGAAAAAGGTTCATTGGACATACTACATTGCTAGAAGAATTTATGCTCTTAAGGAATCAGGTAGAGGGACAACTTTGTGCTATGGTTCATTCATTCAAAGTGTTCTTGATAGGGCTGGGATTGTTGTTCAAGATGTTCCATACATCTCCATTACGAGTGATCAAGAATTTAACCAAAAGACCATGACTTTGATGGGCTATCTTTGGGACCGTCAAGGGAAAAGGTATTTATGAAGAAGAAGACGAAGAGGAGGATGAGGAAGCTCATCAGATGGAGACTGAGCATCCCGATGATGATCATAATGACAATGATTGGTTGGGTCACTCATCTGTGTCGGATCCCTATGCCAATCAAGGCTAGGGAGAGTGGCAACACACATGCTGAACGAACCTAGGCTCATCCTACATGCCTCCTACCACTGACTGGACTAATCAAGATTCATCCTACATGCCTCCGTCTCCACCCCGACCTCAACCAAACATTTCTGAAGTTCTTGAGATGTTGCGGAATATGCAACTTCAACAACAAAATTTTGCTACTCTTCAGAAGGAAAGGTACACAACTTTGCAGAGTCAGATCCAAGCTCAAAGTGATAACTTTGATTTGTTTGCTTCTACTGTTTTGCAAAGGTTTGATACTATGGCTGAGGCTGATGCAAACTAACATCGATCTCTCTATGTTTGCTTCAATACACTAAACAGGATTGTTCTTGACTTCACTGAACACCAAGAGGAGCAAATAACACCATATTCGGATTACCCTTTTAGAGGGAGAGGTCACCCACACAGGGGGAGGAGACCATAGAGGGTTGAGTTGTGTTGGTGTTGTGCATTTCATGTTTCATTTTGCATGTTTTTATTGTGTTTTGTTATGTGTTTGGTTTCTTTTGACTTGGAACTTGTATTAAACAAATTTGGTTGTGTAATACACTAAGTTTCTTTCTCTATGTTTCTTGTCTTATTTATGCTTATATCTCTTGCATTAACAACATTTTATGTGAATGGTTGTTGATGTTTTATCCGTTGCAAAGAGTATAATTGTGTACATATGAATATTTTGATTACGATTGACCTATTGCTTCACTCTTTTTGATGTTGTCAAAGGGGAAGAATGCAAAAGCAAGTGCTTCACAAAGTTAGATCAGAATTTTTATCACAGAGAAATGCATAAAATCAGGGGGAAGATGCTTCACAAAGTACTCGATATGTCGAAGATTTTGCAAAGGTTTTTCCATCATAAAAAAGGGGGAGTATGTGAGGGCAAGGTTCCCTAGTCCTTGTTTTAATGATGTCAAAACTAGTATTATCTCGTATTTGTACTTTGGACGGTATCATCGCATCTTAGATTGCATTCATTCTTTAATATGCATAAAATATTTCATGTACATGTGTCTATGCATATAGAAGCATCACGTATATGAAATTTGTGCATTTGATCTTGTTGGATACCTTAGGTCAACTAAAAAAGGGTTTAGGTCGACTAAAATACACACAAAAAAGGTGTTTATAGCAGTTTGGTGTCCTTGCATCAACTCACAGACATGTGGAGGTCGAAGCATGCTGTTGATATAACAAATTGTTGCTCTCGGGTGTCCATGTGTCGACCCACATGTATGGGGTGGTCGACGCATACTGTAAGAAGAAAAATTCTTGGTTTTGAGGTCGCCTTACGTCGACGTATGACCTAGATCCGGTCAACGCATCACTGAAAGTTTTGTGCAGTTTTTACATTCGTGTGTGCTCAGGTTGACCCCCCTAGTGCTATGGTCGACCTCTTGCACACTAAAATTGATTTTTCTGATCTTTTGTGTTTCAAAAACTGTTATTTCAGTTATTGGGTCTTGGCATCATATATATTCATTTGTTTCATTATTGTATAAACATATTGAACAAGAAAAGTGAAAATATACACTGATTTTTGCTCATCATCTTCTTTCTCACACTTGCATTCTTCAACAATTACACATAATCATTTTTGTTGATCTTTTGCATTATCGAGATGATAACGTCTAAACGTAGGATTGTGTATCTAGTTTGGGTTGAGAATTTAGTGGGTTTTTATTGAATAAAACCTTTAGGGTATTGTCCTCCAAGATCTTGAGGATTTGGGGGGAGGGGGGGAGGGTTGCACAGATCTTTGCTTCACAGATTCAGCCGAGTGAAAGGTTTAAAGAACTGTGGGTTCGTTCAAACAAGTAGCGGTTGAAGGTGCGAGAAAGACACAAGAAAGGGGGGTTTGAATTATGTATTTACTCTTTTTGTAACTTTTTGCATCTTGTTAAAGAGATACTCAAGAACCTTCAATGTTCGTTGAGAGATTCTGATCTCTTAACTATGGAGCATGAGAACCATATAGGTTCTGATCATAAGATACGATACTCAGAAGTTGCAGTGCGGAAGCTTATCAGAGATAGGCTGCAAGGTTCTGACTTTGCTTAATATGAGATTCTGATATTCAATGCATAAACATAAATAGAGATACTAAGCAAGATAGTAAAGGACACACGATATATCCTGGTTCACCACACGGGCTAATCCAGTCCACCCTCGTCAGGTGATTTCGCCTTAAACACAAGGACTTAATCCACTATAATCAAATCATGATTACACTTGCACGGGCCACGCCGATGACTAACAACTTGCACAGCCACATTGTGACTAACAATCCAATGAACCATTCAGGGATCCAACAGGATATAACATTTATTGACCGAGCAGACCCACTGCTGGGATTTCACAGCTAGCCGTTCAGGGATTCATCACAATGAATATAACGCTACTCCATATTTCAGGATTTTCCACAATGACCCTCAGCCATTGTCATCTCAAGTATCTGATCACCACGTGATCTACTCAAGGGCCTCAACTTACAGCTGAACCATTCAGGGATCCCTTCAGGATATAACGTTCACTTGAGGAGTCTCAATTCATTTAGTCGAATTGGAAAACTGGAGATTACAGATTAAGCTTCTTAATAAGCAAGTTTCTCCTAAGTTTAAGTACAAAGAACACACACATGTGTTCAAGCAAGTTATGAGCAATCAGCTCCTTGCTTTCCTAAGAAACTACAAAGATGTATTTAGTTATTATAATTGTTGACATCTTGTAGATCTTCTTCTTCTTCGTCTTCTGGTTGAGCAAGCTTTGAGCAGCAACTCCTTGCTTCAGATCTTCAATGTAGTCTTGACGAGAAGGTAGGTTGATGACTTGACAGATCTTCAATGTTGTCTTCTTCATCAACAACTTCTGTTTGATTGTTGTTGTTGTATTGATTTGTCTTCTTGAGTTTTAACAACAATCGCCATTAGTGAAATGATGATAGCTCTGAATATGTTAAGTGTTACAACGAGAACTCATCGTTGTTGCTATCTTCATAATGACTTGGTCAATTTTGTAGATGAACATTCAGTTCATGATTCTACAAGTGATCGACACATCAGAAGCAAAAACTTTTTCCATTAAATAGCTAGTAGAAATATAGCCGTTAGAGAATACTGTTGGCAGTTTGGAAAAGAGACATTGTGATATAATGAGTTGTACTGACACATCTTCTTTTTACAGAGGAAGAAGTGGCCGGACATCTTTTCTTGGGCAGTGTGTACATTTAACTCACAACGGTAATATTTAGACTTCAAAACTTCAGTGTCTTCTGATGTTAATTTGATGAAGCATGAGTAGAGTCTTCTTAGCAGAATATCTGATGCTTCAAGTCTT
Source organism: Lathyrus tuberosus (assembly GCA_022829125.1). Lineage (NCBI taxonomy): Eukaryota > Viridiplantae > Streptophyta > Magnoliopsida > Fabales > Fabaceae > Lathyrus > Lathyrus tuberosus. The sequence goes on from JALAZF010000018.1 coordinate 869,215, forward strand.
CCGTCGATTGAAGAAGTCCATTAGGAATCAGTCTTCAGAACTTCAACACTTCGTCTTTAAGAACGTTATTCTTTTCTTCTTCAAGTCTTTCGAATCTTTAGAGCCTGTCTTCAGAGTCTTCAAAACTTCTTATTTGAAACCTTGATCTTCAGAACTCATCAGTCTTCAGATTCTTTCTGCACTTGGTCTTCAGCGCCTTCAGCCATCAGAACTTCAAGTCATAGGAGTCTTCCGCACTTTGGTTCTTTTTAGAGTGTACTTCTTCAGAAGCTTCGCTATCTTTAGAATCTCAATCACTTTCAGAGAGCATCCACAAGAGCATTGCAACGACAATCTTGGCATCCTTGGATCTGGCTGATCATGACTAGATAAAGAAGCTTTCTTGCTTCTCGCGACTTTAGTCACACATAGTAACTTCGCATATGTATATATTCACTCATAGTACATCTAGCTGGTGTATGTTGGTTCTGATATCTTCAGTTCTTATGATGTGCACACAACACACGTTAGACCATAAAATGGTTCTTTCACAAATACTTATTGTTATCATCAAAACACAGATTGACTTGTAGAGACAATTCTTGCTCTCACAATCTCCCCCTTTTTGATAATGACAAAACCAAGTATTTTGATTGAATATTTTATACAAGGTAATCACCAAAACAAACAAATTCAGAGTTTGGAACAGCAGCTCCCCCTGAATGGGTTATCCTCAAAGCTTTATCTGAGATCATATAGGATTTTATGTAATCCAAAGATATACAGAATAACAACTTGAGTTGTTAGAACAAGAATAGAAAAGAGTTACTTCTCTATCATGTCTTTTAGGAAAACAAGGAGTCTTTAGCATCTGGACTAGTTCATCAGAACTTCCATCTTCAGATCTTCAGAACTCAGTTTTCTTTGTTGTCGTATCAAAGCTTGTTTATCTTCAGAGACGTTTGAAGCATTTCTACTTTTCAGGAGATTCCATTAAGCACAAGATCAGAACAGTTTTTGACTGATAGTCATAGCCTTGCTATCTATCAGAGACAGACACTGTCTTTATAGGAAACTCCCCCTGAGTTTCAGACTTTGTGAAGATTTGTGATTTTGCAATTTGATCTTCAGGGCAGTCTCCCCCTAATTCCTATACGTCAGATATTAGGATCTTCAGAATTATGATTCTGGATGATAAGATTTTAAACACCAATGTAGATCATGACTGTTTTGACTTTTGAACACAGGTCTCCATCTCAGAACCTTGTTAAAGTCATACTTAGTAATTTATCAAAGCTTGATTTTTGATCAGATACCAATTGAAGATTAATATTAAGGTGATCAATCAACGCTTGATTCTGAATCTGATACTCATGATTTGATCTGTTATCATGTGATGTGCTGAGTCTTATACCAGAGTATGTTGAGTCTGATACCAAGTGAAGAATTTCTTCTCATACGCTTAAGAGGTAATTCATTAGAGTGCTGATATTGATACCAATGAAGGTATTTTGACAGTAATCCACAACTTTTGTTCTGATTGATGAATCTGATACTGATCTTTGTGTACTGAGTCTGATTACCAATTGCTGATTTAGTTTGATACTAGATCGTTTTCATTTCTAATGGTTCTTGGTAAACATCAGAACGATTTCTTTCTTGGATCTTCAATCCGGATCTTAAGACAGTTATTGACTTCTAATTTGCAAAGATCTTCTGAGATAACTTCTATTATATGATCGGAGTTCTTCTTCTTATCCTGCCTTTAGAATGCCTAGTGAACTTGTTTAGAGTTCCTCTGATAACATCAAACAACAAACGTTAGTAGCAACGCATTTTATAAGTTAAGAGTACTTTGTTTGAGTTCTGCATTCTTTCAGATTTCCTTCTTTCAATCAAAATCATCATTATATTTCTCCCCCTTTTTGACATCATCAAAAAGTGTCAGGGCATATGAGCAATTAAGCATATAATCTCTTATATACAATTTCCTTTATTTCTCCTATTTGAGTATATTGAATATTTGACGTGATAAGGAGCATAGAGACATAGAGTCATTTAAGCATTTAGAAGCACACTGACTTATTTTAGTGAAACACATCTATAATCAGTATGTATTTAATTGAAGGATAATAGATGGAAGCCAATTGTGAAGGACATGAACTGGTGTTCAGGTACCTTAACGGCAATTAGGTTTGTTTTACTAATTTTTTATTATGGCAAGATTAATCTGAAGAGCAATTAGACAAAACCAATAAGAAGCTCTTTAAACAGGCTAACTGTATTCAAACATAGATTCGATAAAGATTTAAACACAAACATATAGATTATATAGAGATATAGATATCAAAACATACAGATTTAGACTAGACAAAAACAGGTTCTTATAAGAGAAAACTTTTAGAGTCACGTATTTCTGTGTTATGAAGGATTGAGATGTTCCTCAATAGTTTATTAGTCGAATGGTTGTATGCGTATTTCAAGAGAATTGAACGGCTGAGAAATTTCTAGTAAGAAATAGGAGAGTAGCCTTTTGTACGCAATTTCCTAGATGGGATAAATTAATGAGTTTCTTTTAATTTGGCCATTTTTTATTTCTAATGCTGGTTGAATTATCTAAAAGACTCTATGAGAAGGAGTGAAGAATTTAGGTTTAAAATTTTCATATGAGACAAATAAGACATTTTCATTAATTCAATGGTGATTGTACATAAAGATAGTAATTTTCAAAACATAGCAACTGCTAAATGATCATCACCACTTTACTCATCAGAATTCTCAATACTGTCCATAGTTTCACAACTGATTTTAACATGAGAAGTACCAGGTTCAAGCCTGATAATTAAATCCCAAGCCCTTTCTTGTAGAAGTATTTCTGAAATTATCCTTCCGTACGGAATGAAGGCCTGCACTTTGTTTCTGGAGACTTTGATAGAATGTTTCATATGATTAAAAATGGTTTTAGGGAGATCTATTGTAACATGATGTGTTAGAAGAAAGATAAGGATTCTGTCGTTGTGCGTTAAGATGTTCTCAGGAGCCATACAAGGACGAAGGTTGGTCAGGGAAAATTTGAACCATGCTTTTGGAAAAGGGAGAAGCCTCTCAGGGTTGTTTCGTTCGTAAGGTACTGAATCGTCAAATAAGATTTTACACTGATCCACCAAGCTTAGGTTTGATTGATAGTCATCAATCGTAACTCCGGAGGAGACACAACCAGTGATTTTCTCTATCGAGGAGATGGAGACAGCAATGGGTTGAAGGTAGACTTCCGACCAGATGGTTTTTCCATCGTTACTAATTCTAGCAAATTTCCAGAACTCTTTAACTAGGTTTGGATAGACAGGACCATATAGGAGAGCGTAATAGCCTTGCCAAGACTGGGCTTGCATGCTTTTGAGTATCTCCAAACCATTGTCTCCAGGATGAGCAAGGTTGAGTTTCTTCTCAGGAATAAGGTGTAGATTTTCTTTGTTTCCAAGGAAGGTTGGTCCATTTCTTTGAGAGTTCATTGTTCTTAGTGAGTTTAGAATTTTGTATTTGAGAATGGAGAGAGAGAGAGAGAGAGAGGAATCCTACTTTTTATGGGTGAGTTAGGATGAAGTGTGATGATCGCTTTTGGGGATAGGGTTTGGATTTGTTATTTCCTAGATATTGTATTAAATCTTAGGTATATGGAGAGATGTAAATGCGTGTAGCTAAAGAGACGAGTTAGTTGTCTATTTATTGGAAAGGATACTAGAGTTAATGATGCTTTTCGGTGAGTGGTCAATGAGTCAAGTACATTAATGATGGTAATAAATTAAAAAAAACTTTTTAATGGATTAATATTTTTAAGTTTTAACTGTAAAGTTCTAATAAGGCTTATTATCTATGTAAAATTTTATTTTTCAAAGAGAGACATTAATTAATGATTATAGATTTGACAATACGTTTTTCTTAAATGGTCTAAGGATAATTGAGCACAAACAGAACAATTAAAGCATAATTAACATAGTTTCTCTAGTCACTAAAGACGTCACAATTTGTCTTTAGCAGACAGTTTTCTGGAAACTCTTCAGGACCATCTTCTTCAATTCTTTCCTTGATCATGTCCACAATTCCATCTCTGAAGAAAATCTCAGACAAAAATCTTCCATAAGGAATGTAGGATTTTGTGAGGTTTCGAGACTTAAGGATGGTTTTCCAGAGACAGTTGAATATTGAGTGTGGTAAATTTATCTGAAAGTCATTCATTAGTAAATAAATGAACATATGGTCGTGAAATCGAATTAGATTATTGTTATCTATTCTGGGAAGAAAATTTGACAACATGAGTTTGTACCAGGTTTTGGGAGTAGGTAGGAGATTCTCAGGATTGTAGGGTATGTATCTGGAAGATAAGTTGTGAAGGGATGCAAAATTTCTTGCAGGAAAGAAATTGTGTTTGTCAAAATTAACATGAATTCTAATATCCTCACATCCAATTGCAAGGATCACTAAGAATAGGTTGATGTCAATAGGGATTTCAAAAACATAGGAAGTGATGCATTTTCTTTCAATATCAAGATCAGCATGTTTCCAGAATTCTTTGACCAGGTTTACATAGATAGGCTTTTCTAGCATCATGGAGTACCTAGTCCATTGTTGAGTATACAAAATATCAGCTATACTACACGCAGTGTCTCTTGAGAGTTAAGGAGTAATGAATGAGAACAGTTTCTCAGGAATAAGTTCAAGAAGATTTGGATTACCGAGAAAGGTTAGTGGAGGCATGATAATGGATGGGCGAAGAGACTTAGAGTTTTAGGGTTTTGAGTATAAGAGTACGAAAGGGAGACGTGTTTTTATAGAATAAGTAGATAGACTTATGCCTAGACTAGGGAGGATACAAGTTAGTGCAAAAGATTTTAATGAGATTTTATTTAGCTGTCAGAATTATGTTATGTTTTCAAAAGATTTGCTTTTATTGTGGTGTTCCCTTTGTGTCTAGATTTTGTTAAAGGATTTTCTTTTATCTAGCAATTTCTTATAGCTACAAGTTTTAACAGATATTTAAATGATTTTCCTAGTGAATCCTAAACTATTAACCAAAAAAAATTATTTTATGGGTTAACAGAGAAGAAGAAAAAAATGTACCTTAGGGATGCTGAACTTGTGTAGAGAATCTTTTAGCTAAAACTTTTCGTGAAAGCATTCCTTTCTGACTTCTGAATATTTGAGCATCTTTCTGATTCTGCCTATTTTCGAGTAAGCTGCAGATGTTTCTTGGGTTCTTCAAGATACGTTTGTCTTCTGACTTCTGATGAAAAATAATATTTTCTTGGAGAGTGATCCTGGTTAAATTACAACTTTCTCTCTTTTCTTGTTCAACCTTATCTGTCAGTTTTCTAATAACCGAGATTAGGACTTAATAAGATCAGAGTAACCGCTCCATCTGAACTTAGCCAATTACATGCAATCCTTTTGGTAAGGCGATGTAACGAATGTTCTGAAGGAAAAATTAACACTCATATGTGTGGGAGCAGTACTGAGTGAATAGTAAGTTCCATTAGATGACCCCATTCATAAGTAACAGATTACATCTGTTTTTTATTGCTTTTCACTTCTCATTTCCTTGATCCATAGAACCTGTTTAGTTCTGATACAGTTCTTAAGATATGGATATGAATCTTAAACGACAAACTTTGAGAATTGGTTGAGTTCTCCTTTCATAACCTGAATTCAGTTTGCGTTTGTGAGAATTTCTTGTCTTTGAAAGATGATTGATTTCACAAGATTAGTGAGAACCTTTGAGAGGTTATTCAGGGAGGAATTGACATACCAACATCTGACTTTGTTCCTCAAGGTTGTTTTAGAACTTGTTCAGAACCAAAACATCAGCATGCCCCATGTGTACATCACTAGACATGGTTTGTATGAACCTTCTTGTTCTCACAATGCTGATCAACTTATTTGGGGTTGTTTACACATATCTATGAGTTAACTGATTTCTTCAAAAGAACATCATTAACGTCATCTTTTAAAACATCAGTTAGAGAACCTAGATGTCTGGATTGATAGCTTCTAATTTCATAGCTCAAGTGGTTCTGAGAACACTTGATCTGGCGAAAACCAGATTATCGACATTTTGTTCTACAAGGACAATCTCAAGTTGTTGAAGCTTGGTTACTGAACCAGTTAACGCTTAAGAGTTTGTTCAGAATCAAGTATTTACTGAATCTTTGGGATTCAGTTCTTCATTAGAATCTTGATCATTTCAGATTCTGACATTGAATCATTTCTAATAATTTAAATTTTTCAGAATTTGATTTTAACAGATTCCTTTATGAAATTCAAAGTCTTAGAACATCAATCTTTTCTCCTTTACATGAAGAGGTTCTGAATGAGTTTCAAATGAGAAAGTCAAGGGTGGACCTAATCCGTTTCTTGAAAACATCTCAGAAACTCATAAAGAGTTAATCTTCAGCAAACAGGATTTCTTGCTTTCTGATGATTCATCTTTTAGTCATATACGTGGTTTTATCCACACGTAATTTTCCAAGATAAGCATTCAACAGATACTGCCTTTTATCTGATGAATTTATCTTATCAGCTGATTCTTTAATTTTAGTGAGGCTTCATCTAGAATCAGTGAATTGCTCACGAAGTAATCAGATTGATTACAATTTTGTACACAGTCAACTGCTGAACTGTTACAGAAATTGTAAGTGGATTTCAATCTCACCAAGAGTACTTCTACGCACCACATCTGGATCTTTTTCTGACACTGTTAAGTGTTTGATGTAAATCAATAACAGAACCGGAGCTCTGATATTAATTGAAGGTGCGAGAAAGACACAACAAAGGGGGGTTTGAATTGTGTATTTACTCTTTTTGTAACATTTTACATCTTGTTAAAGAGATACTCAAGAACCTTCAATGTTCGTTGAGAGATTCTGATCTCTTAACTATGGAGCATGAGAACCATATAGGTTCTGATCATAAGATACGATACTCAGAACTTGCAGTGCGGAAGCTTATCAGAGATAGGCTGCAAGGTTCTGACTTTGCTTAATATGAGATTCCGATATTCAGTGCATAAACATAAATAGAGATACTAAGCAAGAGAGTAAAGGACACACGATATATCCTGGTACACCACGCGGGCTAATCCAGTCCACCCTCCTCAGGTGATTTTGCCTTGAACACAAGGACTTAATCCACTATAATCAAATCATGATTACACTTGCACGGGCCACGCCGGTGACTAACAACTTGCACAGCCGCACTGTGACTAACAATCCAATGAACCATTCAGGGATCCAACAGGATATAACATTCATTGACCGAGCAGACCCACTGCTGGGATTTCACAGCTAGCCGTTCAGTGATTCATCACAATGAATATAACGCTACTGACCATATTTCAGGATTTTCCACAATGACCCTCAGCCATTGTCATCTCAAGTATCTGATCACCAAGTGATCTACTGAAGGTCCTCAACTCACAGCTGAACCGTTCAGGGATCCCTTCAGGATATAACGTTCACTTGAGGAGTCTCAATTCATTTAGTCGAATTGGCAAACTAGAGATTACAGATTGAGCTTCGTAATAAGCAAGTTTCTCCTAAGTTTAAGTACAAAGAACACACACATGTGTTCAAGCAAGTTATGAGCAATCAGCTCCTTGCTTTCCTAAGAAACTACAAAGATGTATTTAGATATTACAATTGTTGACATCTTGTAGATCTTCTTCTTCTTCGTCTTCTGGTTGAGCAAGCTTTGAACAACAACTCCTTGCTTCAGATCTTCAATGTAGTCTTGACGAGAAGGTAGGTTGATGACTTGACAGATCTTCAATGTTGTCTTCTTCAACAACAGCTTATGTTTGATTGTTGTTGTTGTTGTATTGATTTGTCTTCTTGAGATTTAACAACAATCGCCATTAGTGAAATTATGATAGCTCTGAATATGTTAAGTGTTACAACGAGAACTCATCATTGTTGCTATCTTCACAATGACTTGGTCAATTTTGTAGATGAATATTCAGTTCGTGATTCTACAAGTGATCGACACATCAGAAGCAAAAACTCTTTCCATTAAATAGCCAGTAGAAATATAGCCGTTAGAGAATACTGTTGGCAGTTTGGAAAAGAGACGTTGTGATATAATGAGTTGTACTGACACATCTTCTTTTTGCAGAGGAAGAAGTGACCGGACATCTTTTCTTCGGCCGTGTGTACATTTAACTCACAACGGTAATATTTAGACTTCAAAACTTCAGTGGTTTCTGATGTTAATTTGATGAAGCATGAGTAGAGTCTTCTTAGCAGAATATCTGATGCTTTAAGTCTCCCGTCGATTGAAGAAGTCCATTAGGAATCAGTCTTCAAAACTTCAGCACTTGGTCTTTAAGAATGTTATTCTTTTCTGCTTCAAGTCTTCGGAATCTTCAGAGCCTGTCTTCAGAGTCTTCAGAACTTCTTATTTGAAACCTTGATCTTCAGAACTCATCAGTCTTCAGATTCTTTCTGCACTTGGTCTTCAGCGTCTTCAGCCATCAGAACTTCAAGTCATAGGAGTCTTCCGCACTTTGGTTCTTTTTAGAGTGTACTTCTTCAGAAGCTTCGCTATCTTCAGAATCTCAATCACTTTCAGAGAGCATCCACAAGAGCATTGCAACAGCAATCTTGGCATCCTTGGATCTGGCTGATCATGACTAGATAAAGAAGCGTTCTTGCTTCTCACGACTTTAGTCGCACATAGTAACTTCGCATATGTATATATTCACTCATAGTACATCTAGCTGGTGTATGTTGGTTATGATATCTTCAGTTCTTATGATCTGCACACACCACACGTTAGACCATAAAATGGTTCTTTCACAAATAGTTATTGTTATCATCAAAACACAGATTGACTTGTAGAGACAATTCTTGCTCTCACAGCGGTAACCAGAGGATTGTGTAGAAAGATTTGGGGTCGAACGCCGTGCGATCAAAATCAGCCGAGCGAAAGGTTTGAAGAATGGTGGGTTCGTTCAAACAAGTAGCGGTAACCAGAGGTTTGTTCGAGGTGTTTGACGCACTAGATTCGATTTGAATCAAGGGGAGAGAAGGAAATAGTATCAACTTCAACAATTAGGCTTGAGTGTATGGTGACTATTACTTCTCTTGTATAAACTTTGCAACTTGATAATACATATCTCAATTCTAGTTTTAGAATTGGGGGCAGACGTACCCAAAGCGAGGACGAAAGGGGAACTGCCTAAAAAAATCCGGTGTTGTTCTCTCTTTCTCTATCTCTTTAATTTGTGTTGTTAACGTTTGTGTGATATCAATGGTTCGATAAATTTTCACTGTTGTGTAGAGCTGAAATTCTGTTTTGAAAACTCATTACAATCACTTGGATTGTAATTGTGAAAAATTCGGCACTAGCATTACATAAAAAATTCAACTTGGGGTGTTTTGCACACCAAGTGTTCGACATATTGATCGCACACAAACTGTTTGTGATATTGTCAATTTAAGTTTACATTTCACAATTCATTGGAAATTGGATAAAACAAAGTGATCATTACTTGTATTGATTAGTTGGCAAATTATTGATTCATTTTCTCGTTGAATTTAATTCCATTCGATTTCACATATCCAATCTTACGAATAACAGTTCGTTTAGACAATTTAAATCCTTGGCCGCTTCCGTACATTTTTGAAAATAACTTTTAAGCGCCGACTTTGTTTAAAAATTAGTGATTTATTCAACCCCCTTCTAGATCATTGTCATCGTCTAACAAAAGCAACTATCGACCATAGACCGATTTCTCCAATATATAAACCAATAGATGAATATTCTAGGTCAAGTTTCACAAAATCTATGTCTAGAGTTTTACTAAACAAGAATGGGTCATTAAGAACAAAAATATTCATCATATATTAATCATCACTTGTTCACATACAAGGCCAATCAAAAGGAATACATACAAGCTAATGGTAGACTACCTCTACCTTTGATACAAAGGAAATTAGCTACCCATAACCATGGTAGCTTGCTTTACAAGTTTTGGAAGAAGATGAATGAGTATCCACGTCGAAGAATCAAACTCGGATGCGAATCCAGCTTCTATTTGCAAAATATCACCTTTTGGTGTAGGAATATGAGAAAATGAAGTTCTTGTGTGTAAAAATGGGTTATGATCCCCAAAAAATGTGAAAAGTACTTATATAGTACTTTTGGGATCTATCATGTTCGCACTACGAACCATTTCTTCGCCCAACGAACTCACTTTTAGGCACCTGATGTGCCTATGAACAGTTAAACCGCCCCTGAGAAATAACTGAAATTTGCTACGCGAGCAATTCTTCGCACTGCGAACTACCTCACTGCAAGTTCGCACAGCGAACTTACGGTCCTTTAGCTACTGCCTCAAGTCTGGGATTGTTCGCTGGTCCTTCGCTAAGACCTCGTCCAACGAACATTTGCTACCAGATTGCCTAGCCAACTTATTGTCTTTTCCTTACTGCCTTTCCATTGAGAGAGTTCGCTGGGACTTTGCCATGAGTTCTCAAAGCGAACATTTGCTGGCACTCCTCTCTGGCTGTTCGCACAACGAACATGTTGAAATTCTTTTCTTCCTTTGACTTTCTTGTCCAATTGCTTGTGTCTCACACTTTGATGCTTTAATGCTAAATTTCTGCACAATAACACACAAATCAAACCAACCAAAGGTATTTTCAACAATATTGAAGAATAACATGATATCATAGAGTAAATCCAACAAAACAACACAAAAGAGTTGAAAAATTCCAATAAATAAGGATCAATTTAAAGCAAGTTTAGCATTTAACAAGTGGCTATTCGCAGAAGAAATTGGAAAGATACTCGCAGTCACTACACCTTCGACAAAAGAGGAGTCCCTCGAAGGCAGGAGCAAGGAGGTCCAAGCCTCCAAGCTAACATGCCATCTACTTTTAAGCCAACAGCTGACGCTTCCAGAGGAAGATGTGTGAAGCCTGCTGAGAAGAGAGAGCGAGGCTAAGAGAAACGGCAGAGTTTTGAAGTGGGTGAAGGCTCCTCAATAGCCCATCGAAAGGAATTCCATGTGTCAAGACATCGAACTTACGGATATGAGAACTACTAGGGCAAGAATCCCATGCCAAGGTATCAGTGGAGAAGGTAACAGAGGATGAGGAAAGCGGAAAGAGAAGCCAGCGAGAAAGCGGTGGCATAGTCTAGCACCAACCAGCCTCCAAAAAAGGATAGAGATAAAGAGAAAAGACCAGTAGGGAGAAAGTTTTTCCCTGCTCGAAAGGAAGAGTCTGAAGACAAATCGGAACTACCAACGACGAATAAAGATATGATAATAGATAACTTCGACACAGGGTTGGAGCCCTCTTTAGACATCAACTATAACGTGGTTTATGTGCTGCCAGTAGAGTATGACCAGGTCACGGAGATCGAAGAATCAGAGGAAATTATTGAGGCTGAAATAGCCAAACATAGGCTAGTATGTTACTATATAATGAACAACGGTTGTGTCGAGGAACAAAATGCTTTCTTCGAAAGGCATGATAAAGCAATGAAGAATCATCTGAAACCCCTTTTCATCAGATGAAAGGTGGAGAATGTAGGAATCAATAAGATTTTGGTAGATGGTGGTGCGACAGTGAACCTGATGCCACACTTTATGTTAAAGAAAATTGGGAAATTCGACACAGATATCAAACCTCATAACATGGTGTTGTCGAATTATGAAGGAAGATTTGTCATACTTTGGGAGTAATCCAAGTAGACCTAACAATTGGTACTATGACTAGGCCAACCATGTTTATGTTTATTGCGTCAAAGGCTAATTACAACTTGCTTTTGGGCTGTGAAGGGATACACGGCATCGAGGCAGTACCCTCTTTGCTCCATCAAAGAATCTCTATATGGAGGAATGATCGTATAGTGGAAAACATTAAAGTGGATCTGAGCTATTTTATGGCTGAGGTTAATCATGTAGGAAGGCGTCATTTCGATAAAAATCTGGCAAACATTGCTCCATGCAGTCATGCTTATTTTGCATTTGCCCCTACTGATACAACATTTTAATCCTTTCATCTACATCCAACCTATGCTTTTCACTGGGACAGAGAGGTCGTGGGAGAAGACCTTGAATTTAAAGGGACGTTAGACCTCCAACCAACTGGTTGAGGAGACGAAGATGGTGACTATGTCTGAGTCTAAGATATTGGAAAAGATTTTGGCTTATATAGCCGAAAACAGACTAAAGGCGGCCTTAAAGGCCGAAGTTAAATATATGGTTATAGAAGCCAATAAAACTGATGTGCACCTTGAAGGGCCTGGGATAGATTTCGAGCCAGAGCCACCCGATAAGATTCAAGACGAGATGGCAAGCCAAAGCCTCGATGCCTTCTATGATGATGAGCCTTTGGGATTCGAAAAGGACCCGCTGGCACCCAATATAAAAATGCTAGCTCATGATCCCCTAGAAAAAATCGACTTAGGGGAAGGAACAGTCAAAAGACCAACGTATATAAGCGTCAACCTTGGCCTAGAACTCAAAATCGAAGTGATCCAACTTCTGAAGTACAAAGACTATTTTTCTTGGGATTATAACGAGATTCTTGGATTGAGTAGAGAATTGGTAGAATTGAAGTTACCTATCAAGCCTGGAAGGAAGCCAATTAAATAGACTCTAAGGCGGGTTGTGCCAGAAATCTTGTCGAAGATCAAGCAGGAAGTCAAAAGGCTCCTCAAGTGTAAGTTCATATGTACAACAAGGTATATCGAATGGACTGCTAATATAGTTCTCGTCATTAAAAAGAATGGGACTTTGAGGGTCTGCATTGACTTCAGAGATCTGAATGATGCGACCCCAAAGGACGAAAATCCAATGCATGTGGTAGAGATGCTTGTTGATTCCACCGCAGGCTATGAGTATCTTAGTATGCTCGTGGGTATTCTGGATATAATCGAATATTCATTGTTGAGGAAGATGTGCCGAAAACACCATTTCGATGTCCTAGAGCCTTAGGCACCTACGAATGGGTGGTGATGCCTTTTGGTTTAAAAAAATGCTGGGGCAACCTATCAAAGAGCAATGAACTCCATTTTCCATGATTTTATCGAATCATTTATGCAAATTTATATTGACGATATAGTTGTTAAGTCTGTGTCAGGAAAAAATCACATAGATCACCTTCGACAATCATTTGAAAGGATGAGGAAGCATGGTCTGAATATGAATCCTCTCAAATGTGTGTTATGTGTGCAGGCCAAGGATTTTTTAGGATTTGTGGTCCCAAGAAGGGGATCGAAATCAATCAGAATAAGACCAAGGCAATTATGGAGGCGAAAGCACCATCAATAAAGAAGGAGCTGCAGTCTTTGCTGGGAAAGATCAACTTACTAAGGAGGTTCATCTGAAATTTAAGTGGAAAGACTCATGCCTTTTCGCCTCTACTTCGACTGAAGAAGGAAGGTTTCAGATGGGGACAGATGCAGCAGGAAGCTTTTGAAAAAATCAAAGATTATCTTGTTCATCCTCCAATTTTTTGCCTCCTTGTAGAAGTAAGAGTATGAGGTTGTACATTTATGCGTCTGATGTAACTATAGGGAGCATGCTTGCTCAATAGGATGAAAATGGCATCGAAAGAGCCATTTATTATCTTAGTCGAGTCCTCAATGATGCAGAAACTAGATATAGTATGATTGAAAAAATGTGTCTGTGTCTGTATTTTTCTTGTACCAAGTTAAAACATTATATAAAGCCTATTATTGTGTATGTTTCGTCTCATTTGGATATCATTAAGCATATGCTATATAAGCCAATCCTGCACAGTCAAATCGGAAAATAGGCACTTTCCTTAACCAAATACTCCCTAACTTATATGCCTTTAAAGGCCATGAAGGGACAAGCGATTGCATACTTTATAGTCGACCATTCCATAGTCGAAAATTCCCAAAACTATCTAGAACTTGAGCCTTGGAAATTATATTTCGATGGTTCTAGTCACAAAGATGGAACGTGTATTGGAATATTGATTATCTCTCCTAATAAAATTCCAACAAGATTCAAGTATAGGATTGAAGGTCCTTGTTCAAACAATGAGGATGAATACGAGGCTTTGATAGTCAGCCTTGAAATTCTGTTGGAGTTAGGGGAAACTAGAGTCGAAATAATTGGTGACTCTGAATTGGTTGTAAAACAGATGACAAAGGAATATAAATAAGTCAAAGAAAATCTAATAATGTACTTTGTAATAGCAAATAGACTATTATGAAAGTTTGAAATGGTGAATATTAGACACATTCCTCGACTTAAGAACCAGGAGGCCAATGACTTGGCTCAAATTACTTATGGGTACAAAATTTTGAAAGAAAAATTGGAAGATATGATCGAAGTTTGAGGGAAAGTGATGGCAAGCAGATTGTCTCTGATTAATTGTGGTGGATAGATAGCTTCTTGCTTGTAAGGGGAATGCCAAGATATTTGAAGGGGAGTTATATCTTCTGCTTGATATGGTCAGCCACATTACCAAAATAAACTCTACATTTATCTGGATTAACACTTAACCATGTAGACAGGGAGAAAGAATTAAAGGCACTCATGAGCAACTATATGGATCTTGTTTCTCCCCTAGCAAAGAACGGGAGATCATTTGCAAATCTAAGGTTAATGATCTTTAACTTTTCACATTTGGAATGGTAGTTAAAATTAGTAGTTTCCTTTAGTTTCTAAAGGATCCTTTGAAGATATTCCATCACTATAACAAATAGTAATGGGGATAGGGGATCCCCTATCTTAAACCCATTTTGGTTCTCAATATCTTTGTGTGCTCACCATTGACAAAGAACTTGTAAGAGACTGTTGTAGCAATCATCATGATCCATTGAACATATTGTCTAGGGAAGCTTATTTCTCTCACTATGGTCTCTAAAGCATTCTAATCCACAGTGTCATAGAATTTTTGGAGGTCCATCTGCAACATACATCTAGGTGTTCCCCCTTTGGTTGCATAGCCTTTAATGAGTTCATAGACTAAAAGGATATGATCATGAATATGTTGGCCGGCACAAATGCAACTTGGCTTTGGTGGATGATTTTGTTGAGAACCTTACCCGATCTTGTTGTCAAAACTTTGGATATAATTTTATAGATTGTAGTGCAGTGGGAAATTGGCCTATAATCCTTGATAGTGTGAGCTGTTGTAGTTTTAGGGATTATGGTTACCAAAGTGTTGTTAACTGCCATGTACATCTTACCCTTATGAATGAAATCCCTCACTGCCTTGATCACATCCCTCTGAGTAATCTCTCATGTAGCTTTAAAGAAACATGCCCCGTAGCCATCAATACCAGGGGCTTTAAAATAACTTATGCCTTTTAAAGCTTTCTTGATTTCTTGATATGTCACTAGTGTAATCAAGTAAGCTCTATCTTCACATGTTAGTTGGTTACCATGACTCATGCCTACAGCATCAATGACATCCAACATGTTGGCAGCAGTTCCCACAAGACTACCATAGAAATCTAACACTTCTTTTTCTATGTCTTCTTGCTTGGTTAACACAGTGCCATTACTCACAGTAATTGTTTGCATATGAGTCTGCTTCTGCATAGCCTTCAAGGAAGCATGGAAATAGGCATTATTTCCATCCACCAACCTAAGCTAGTCCACCTTGGATTTTTGCATCATCACTTGTTTCTCAATGTTGTTCCATTTGAGAACTTCTTCTGTGAAGGCAATACTTCTCTCAATCTTCTGAGAATTCATTTTGTCGTGAATCAGATCTTGTTGTGCCTCTTTTAGCTCATATCTGGTTTTCTCTAAAAACATCTTGATGCTAGTTAGAGGCTTGCTCAATTTATTAATATCAGGTTGAAGTCTTTGTAATTTTTTTTCATAAAACATACATGGCATTACCTATTATAGGTAGGTTCTAGTTGAGTGTCTCCATTCTTTGGAAGCCTTCCATATTTGTGACACTATTGATAAACTTGAAATGACTCCTATTTTTAGGTCTTTGATCATGATTTTGAAGGCATAGAAAAGCATGATTTGAAACCCTTGGCCTCATGATGTTCAAGTTAGTCTCCATGTTTTGCTGGTGCCAAGCCACATTACCTATGACCTTGTCAATCCTGGAGTATATAAGCCCCTCAGTTTATTTGTTTGGCCAAGTAAAGTGATCCCTAATACTTTCCTTCTCAAAGAGACCAATTCTTTCTATCATGGTCACCAAATCTTTATATTCATCTTCATGGACTAAAGTTCCACGTACTCAGTCTTGAGCTTGTAAGATATTATTAAAATCACCCATCAGAAACCAAGGGCCTTGGGTATGATGGTTCAGTCTCTCAATGTATGTCCAGAGAATTGTTCTTTGATCAAGTGTGTTGAAGGCATAAATATCACTGAACCAAGCCTTGAAATCTACATGAGGTGAGTGAATACCACATTGTATTATTTATGCAGTTCTTGATAAAAAAAGTCACCTTTACTCTAGCATTATCCCATAAGATCCATATTCTACCATTGACATGGTTAACATAGTTGTCTATGGTAAACCATCTAGAGCCAAGTTTATTTCTAATTGTAGAAGATTTATGTTGCTTAGCTCTGGTTTCTAACATAATTGCTATATCATGATTCAGGTTATTGAGACGGGAGTCAATCTCTATTTTTTCCTAAATTATTAAGCCCCCTCACATTCCATGAAATAATCATGGGACCTTGCCTAAGGTCACTTCAGGATCATTCCAAATCCTGAGGGGCTCAAAACCATTTTGACAAGTAATTACTGTTGTGTGTTTTGGGTTGCTTTCATTCATCACACCTTTTCCTATTTCTTTCCCACTTCTTCCCACTTGTGTCCGTGTAGCATTGTATTGCTTTGTTGGATGAGTAAGGGTTTGTATCTCTTATTCTACTTAATTGACTGGTTGTTCTTTTGCTTTTAATTGCACTGTAGGTTTTGGCTTATTTAGTTTGTTGCATTGATGTCCTATTTTTTGACAGACCTCACAATATAGAGGTTTCCACTCATATTCCACATGCTGATTGAATCTTCTTCCTTAATCATCTTTTATTGCAATGGTTTCTCCTACCTTTTGTGTCACATCAATCTCTAACAATATTCTTGCATACAGAACCCTAAGCTTATTTGCTGTACATTCATCGGTGAATAAGGGTTTTCCTAGTGCACTTCCTATCTTCTCCAAACTTTTAGCTCCCTATCGATATAGTGGCAGTTGTGGTAGCTTCACCCTGATTGGCATTGTTTGTAACATTTCACGCTTGAAACTAAAGTCATGATGCCATTTTCTCAAAATCATTGGCATGTTATGCATTGTGTATGGTCCTCTCATGCTGCAAAGTATCAAAATTTCAACAAGTAGTATCCTTCATCCTGATAGTACATTTTTGGTAGTTGTATGAAATCCCAAAAATGAATCATGAATTGTTTCACATCATTCATACTAAGATCTTTACCTAAGACATACATGATAAGAGAGGATTCCCAAAATTTTACCTCTGATTCAACATCGCCATCTTTGATTTCTATTTCAATCTCTCCTTCTGCAATTTTAGGTGCTACAAATTCAATAGCCATTTCGTTAGATAGGATACGATTTCCTTTGATGAAGTCCACTCATAATTTCTCCTCCTTAGTCACTGAAATTCTGGTACCAGACGTGTGATGTTAAGGTGCGATGTCACAACAACACACTCTGCACAATGGACAACAATAACAGTAAATAAATCAACACAATGATTTGTTCACCCAGTTCGGTCTAACTACCTACGTCTGGGGGCTACCAAGCCAGGGATGAATTTCACTACTTGTAGAATTAAATTACAGACTCAACAACCCAATTGACAATCTCCTAATCTTAATTCCTACTAGTGACTTTCTACCTAAGGAACCACTTAGATATGAGAACACTACTCAATCCCTAAAACCACTCAAAGAACAACCTCTTTGAGAACCCTTGATTCTGCTTCACAGCTTTGATCAAGTAATACAACTCTCTTTGCTTCACAGCTTTAGAGAGGACAGAATATGACACAACAATTCACCCTAGAATTCTGGTTATACACCTTGTACAAAATACTCAAGACACTCAGCCTCTGCTCTTGATCTTCTCCCCGTATTTCTGTACTTTTTCCTTTGGTCTTGTGCGCTTTATATACCTCCTTGAATTGGGCTTGGACTTGTCACAATATTTGATCAGATTTGTTAATTAAAACTGAATCTTAAAAACAGATTTTATCCCCAAAATCTTTTTAAATCTTCAACCTTTTAATTCTCCAACAGACCTGCAATCAAATCCCCCATGTAACAGAAAATATCTATCCCAAGATATTCTCATCCAATGAGTTAACCACTCTCCACAATTCCAGCTAATACGCGTGCCCTAATAACATAACCTGCTATTATTAATTCTGCAGGTCTGATGTTACAACATCACCTGTGTGACATCAGACATCCAACTTCAGCACTTAACTACTTGACACAGCCCAGTGTTAAGACTTCAATGTTACAACATCAGCACCTTGACATCAACATTGAATATACTTTGTTTTACCAAAATTCCAGCCAATCCAGGAACTAACAATGTCCCCCTTTGGCTAATTTTGGCTAAAACAACTTCTGCACTCTGCACCTTCAGAGATTTCAGCAGGGGAATAATCTTCAATCATTTTGAAACTCATTAGCAGCAGTTTGACAATCTTCAACAATCTTCAACACTTGATCTGCTGCAGCACCATCTTCATTATTGACAACAGCCAATTGGTGCTCCCCCTTGAAACATGAACCAGCATCACAGCTGTTCAGTAGCTCACAATGTACAGCACTTCTCTCCCCCTTGATGTCTGCTTGGTTGCACTCTTCAAATGCTATGCTATCTTCACTAGCTATACTCTTCAACCAGCTCTTGCATCTTGACTGACTCTTGACTATTTCTCCCCCTTTTTAGCCACAATTGGACAAACCTCAACAAGTAAGTACTTCTTCTGTCAGCAATATCCAGACATATTCTTCATCCATCCAGTTATGAAGGCTTCACACAATCATCCACAAGATTTGAAGCACACACACAATGCCTTCCACTAAACTCTAAGTCAACTCCTCACACTTAGAATAACACACACCAAGACAAGTGTACAATCTATTCAAGGCCATGATTCAATCTTGTCTTCAGACATCTCCTCAGAAGCATGTGCGCACAAGATTCAAACAATTTGCTTCACATGACTAGATCTATTCAAGGCCACACCAATCAACAGCCTAATGTCATAACATGCTATCTGACATTATATCCTCATAAGAGGCAACCAATCTTCACAAGCTTGATCATGCAATCTCCACAATAAATGCACCTTTGCTGCAAAATCCATAGACAAGTACTCCCCCTGTCATGATTAACAACTGCTCTAGATGGAGATGAACATTTGAGCATATTTTCTGAGTACATGCATTTTGGTACCACTGTCCCTTTTTCCACAGACAGTCATTCCCTATCATAATCATCAGACTTCCTAATCAACTTCAGTCTTCTCTATATTCTCTATCCAAGGCAAACCTTCTACTTCATCATTCTCCCGTATGACTATGCAGATGCTCCTTAGATATAATGTAAGCACTAAGCTTCAGATCCAGAACAAAGACATCCTTCACCAAGGATACTCTTGACACTCTTGACACCAAGGTATTACATATGCTCCATTACTGGATTTACTATCAGCAAAATCATCCAAACTCAACACTGTGTCACAAACTCCACAAATTCTCAGCTTACTTATAAGCTTTACTGAGATCCAGTCTCTTCAAGAGATCACACTTCCTCTTTCCTTACATCCACCAGTAGTTGTTGAAACTGGTGATGTCTTCAAAGACAGTAGTCATGCTTAAACACATGACCATAATCTCCACTTCTTCTGACCAAAATGCTAGAGCATTCAACTCCACATGTCCAATCTTAATCATCTTCCAGATCTAACCACCAGCAAACATGATGTTATAACATCTTTTGGGACATCAGCTTCTCATCACCATTCAAAGGACTCATTGCACAGAGAAGTCCTTCAAGAAGCTCCCAATAAAACACAGTCAGAGCAACTTATTCATACACACCTGAATACCATAAGTTCCCACACCCTCTCTGAACCATATCCTAGCAAACTCAACCATATCCAGAGTATCTATACCAAATTCTTTTTCCAGAACATACTTCCACCATTTTATGAAAAACACAGGAATTTTATCTAGTATGCCCTTTTGAATTTTCTCAGAAGTTCTAACAACAACGGCTTCCTTCATTTGAGAGATATCCTGGACATTATCCTCAGACTTATCTCTGATCTTCCTAGAGATGAACACTTTACTCCTGGATTTTGTAGTACCATCCACATAGATTTTCTGCTTAGCAGTTCTCATCTTTGGAGGTGACTGAATAGCTTTCCTCTTTCTTGATTTCAGTCGTTTAGCAACCCCAGGAACCACTTTTGCAATTAGTTCATCATCAGCTCTAACATCTGCATCTTCCAACCTAAGGATTGTCAACTTGTGGAATTTTTCTTCTGAACTATAGGAGTCATTAGTCAGGTTGTCATCTTTCTTGGCCTTGCAAGTATTCAGCTCCCAACACTTCTTAAGGTCACAGCTTTTGATCCTTCCATTAGCATTGTTGACTCCTTCATCTTGCTCACATAACTGACTACTCACATCATCCAACTTAGGAGTAACAGCACCATAAGTCATTAACCCATATTGACTTTTCACCATACTTTCACACTTGATGTCATCATCTGATGTTACAGCATCATCACTAGATAAGCTGTCCACTTGAGGTATCCACTGATAGCAATTATCTTTGGATCTTACTCCCTTCATCACTACCTCATTCTACTCATCAGCTACCACACATTCATCTTTGGTGTAGCTTACGTTGTAACCTTCATCACAAAGTTGACTTATGCTAATTAAATTAGCACTCAACCCTTGAACAAGGAGCACATTATCAAGAGTAAGGCCATCATGATTCTTCACTCTTCCAACTCCTTCTACTACTCCTTTTTCACCATTGCCAAAAATAACACCATTTGCATGGCAAGGATTGAACTCTACCAAATGCTTCTTGGATCCAGTCATGTGCTTTGAACATCCACTGTCAAAGTACCATGCATCCATAGCAAAATGTTCATCTGATGTGTGAGCCAATAGACACTTCACCTTCTCCTTAGGTACCCATTGTTTAACAACTTTGGGCCTGTACTCTCTCCATCTGTTTTGAGGCTGAGGGTATCCATACAGCTTGTAGCAAGAGTACTGCATATGTCCAAACCTTCCACAATAAAAACATCTCACCCTTTCATCTCTGAATCTTCTGCCATGATGAGATTGCTTAGGCTGCCATCCATAATGTGGTCTCCTCCTACCATAACTGGCCTGCCTTCTATTATGCTGGTACCTTCTTCCATAAGGAGGCTGAGAATGCTGTTTCCTGGATTGTCTCCCATGATGGTGTGGCTTTCTTCTTCCATAGATATGAGGAACAACATTGGTGTAACCATACCCCTGATGTTGAGACACCTGATAAGACATGTGCTGTTTGAACTGAGCAGCTTGCATGCTCTTGTGGTGTTGTGGGGGCATATACTGACTAGCTCCTTGTGGCTGCTTTTTCTTCTGATTAGGACTAGTCTTCTTCTCAATCTTCTTAGGTTGTGAAACATCAGCTTTCTTAGGTGTAGGATCCTGCTTCTTTGGTTGATGTTGAGACAAAGGTTGTGGCACTTCCTTCTTTGAACCTGAAGTGCTTGCTTCTGAAGTTCCCTTATCTTCAGCCACATAACCTATCCCAGCTTTGTCTCCATCAGCTTTTTCTGACTGTAGTATCTTGTCAAGAGTGGCTGTCCCACTGTTCAACATTCTAACAGATTTAGTCATATGATTAAGATGAGCTTTGACACATAAGACTTCTTTTTCCAATTCAGCTTTGTCATTCTCTAGCTGAGCAATCTGTTTCTTCTGTTGATTCCTCTCCTGACATAGTTCAACACTCTTTAAGCACAACTCTTTGTAGGTTGAAGCTAGCTCATCATAAGTGACTTCTCCATCACTATCATCATCAGGTTCAACAATTCCTGTCAAAGATGTAACATGTTTTGCTGACTCAATTTCACTTTCACTATCAGAGTCAGACCAGGAAACTGTCATGCCCTTCTTCTGCTTCTTCAAGAATGTGGGACACTCTTTCTTGACATGTCCATACCCTTCACATTCAAGGCACTGAACTCCTTTATCTTGGGCAGTCTTCTCTTCATCCTTCTCTTTTGCCTTGCTGTTGTCAGAAGAGATGTTCCTGACATTAGGCCTGGAGTTATTGTTCATCCTCATGAACACTTTGTTGAACTGTCTTCCCAACATAACTATGGCTTGAGACAGATCCTCCTGAGACTCATCATCTGTAACTTTCTTAACTTCTGCAGGAGTGGAAACCAAGGCTATACTTTTGGGCTTCTTTTCAGGTTCTTCCTCATTCAAACCAAGCTCAAAAGTTTGAAGAGATCCAATGAGCTCATCAACCCTCAACTTGCTGATGTCTTGTGATTCTTCAATGGCAGTTACCTTCATCTTGTACTTCTTAGGAAGAGACCTCCGGATTTTCCTTACAAGCTTTTCTTCTGACATCTTTTCTCCAAGGGCACTGGATGCATTAGCCAGCTCAAGCACACTCATATGGAAGTCATGGATAGTCTCCTCTTCCTTCATCTTCAGACTCTCAAACTTCGATGTTAGAAGCTGGAGTCTTGACATCTTAACTCTAGATGTTCCTTCATGAGTGGCCTTCAAAATATCCCATGCTTTCTTAGCAACCTCACAGGTATTAATTAACCTGAAAATATTCTTATCCACTCCATTGAAGATTGCATTTAAAGCTTTGGAATTTCCAAGGGCAAGCTTATCTTCTTCCTTGGTTCATTCTTCTTCCGGCTTCAGCTTTGAGGTGCCCTCTTTATCTTTGCCAGCATCATCTTTTTCAAACACCACAGGAGCTTTCCATTCTTTAATGACAGCCTTCCAAGCTCTGCTGTCCAATGACTTTAAGAAAGTAGTCATTCTAGGCTTCCAATACTCATAGTTTGAGCCATCCAATATAGGGGGTCTGTTGACAAATCCTCCAACCTCTTTGTCCATCTTCACACCAGAAAGTATCTTCCCCAGATCTCACCCAGAGCCAGACAGGATGCCTGCTCTGATACCAATTGAAATTCTGGTACCAGACGTGTGATGTTAAGGTGCGATGTCACAACAACACACTCTGCACAATGGACAACAATAACAGTAAATAAATCAACACAGTGATTTGTTCATCCAGTTCGGTCTAACTACCTACGTCTGGGGGCTACCAAGCCAGGGATGAATTTCACTACTTGTAGAATTAAATTACAGACTCAACAACCCAGTTGACAATCTCCTAATCTTAATTCCTACTAGTGACTTTCTACCTAAGGAACCACTTAGATATGAGAACATTACTCAATCCCTAAAACCACTCAAAGAACAACCTCTTTGAGAACCCTTGATTCTGCTTCACAGCTTTGATCAATTAATACAACTTTCTTTGCGTCACAGCTTTAGAGAGGACAGAATACGACACAACAATTCACCCTAGAATTCTGGTTATACACCTTGTACAAAATACTCAAGACACTCAGCCTCTGCTCTTGATCTTCTCCCCGTATTTCTGTACTTTTTCCTTTGGTCTTGTGCGCTTTATATAGCTCCTTGAATTGGGCTTGGACTTGTCACAATATTTGATCAGATTTGTTAATTAAAACTGAATCTTAAAAACAAATTTTATCCCCGAAATCTTTTTAAATCTTCAACCTTTTAATTCTCCAACAGACCTGCAATCAAATCTCCCATGTAACAGAAAATATCTATCCCAAGATATTCTCATCCAATGAGTTAACCACTCTCCACAATTCCAGCTAATACGCGTGCCCTAATAACATAACCTGCTGTTATTAATTCTGCAGGTCTGATGTTACAACATCACCTGTGTGACATCAGACATCCAACTTCAGCACTTAACTACTTAACACAGCCTAGTGTTAAGACTTCAATGTTACAACATCAGCACCTTGACATCAACATTGAATATACTTTGTTTTACCAAAATTCCAGCCAATCCAGGAACTAACAGTCACATTCTCGTCACTCTTCAGATCTAGTGATGGATTTGCAGTTAAGGTTTATGTAATTATGGTTTCCTCTTCATAGCTTTCATCAATGTTTCCACCTTTGGTGGTCTCTTTGGGATCCACCTCCTCCAATTAGAATTCGCTTCCTATGTTTCCATTTTCTTCATTATGAGCTTTCGATATCTCCTCCTCCGCTACTAGTTGATGGATCGACGACGACAACACCTTTTTCTTTGGCCTTCCCCGTCCTTGAGCCATCACCTGGAAACACACAAAAGGTAATCAAACAACGAAAAACTCCACCAATTTAGTCCCTAACGCAAAGGTTAAAATTTAAAACCATTTTAGTAAGGGATTTTGGCCACCGATTCCTACGAAAAAGTTAGATTGTGCACTTGCCAAAATTCGTTACCAGTTGCTAGAAATCGCCAGAGCAAACCCTTAGATTAGTTTTTACTATTAATAATAATAATAATAATAATAATAATAATAATAATAATAATAATAATAATAATAATAATAATAATCATCATCATCTAATCTAGCACTTTATCTTCAATCACTTGATAAATCAAAATGTATCATATTTCCCACTATGCTCACACCACACGATTATCCCCCTTTTTTTTCCCTTCTCTTAATTAATTTTTTTTATTCTTTAAGCCACCACTTCACCACTCTTATCATTATTTAAAATATTATTTATTTAAAATTATCACATTAAAATACTTCTATATATTTATAAAATTATTAAAATAATAAAATAATAAATATAATCATTTTTAACATTAATTATTAACTATAATAAATCATTTATAAATTCAACAAAACATAATGAATAACATAAACACATTTAATATTGATATTACTAATTTATTAAAATAATCATTTATAAAATATATAATTAAAAATAATAATAGAAATAAAAAATTAAAATGTGTATGGGTTCTCTCACTTATAAATGCTCAAGTCACCACATTTCTATCTAAAATTTTAAGGTGATAGGTGGATGGGTTCTTAGAGCAACACACCTTTGTGAGAGACACACCACATATTCACCCAAAATTTTAAGGTGATAGGTGGATGGGTTCTCTCACTTATAAATACTCAAGTCACCATATTTCTATCCAACTAGTAACTAACATGTGCGTTCACACGGGTCTGTCTGTTCGATGATTTTATGTTATAGACGTGTAATTGTTAATCAAATTGAAAAGAAAAATGGTAAAATTATAAAAATAGATATGATTGACATTTAAAATTCGTATTGGAAAGTATAAGAAAATGTTATGTCCGTTTATAACATGTAGTATTTTTTTTGTATATAAAAATATTTGAATCAAAATTATAGTTGTGTCCATTTATAACAATAGCATTTTTTCGCATATAAAAATATTTGAATCAAAATTAAAGTTGTACCCGTTTAAAAGAATAGTATTTTTTTCGTATATAACAAAATTTGAATCAAAACTAAGTTGTGTCCGTTTATAACAACAATATTTTTTTCGTATATAATAAAATTTTAATCAAAATTCAAGTTGTCCCCGATTATAACAATAGTATTTTTTTCGTATATCAAAATATTTGAATCAAAATTATAGTTGTCCCCGTTTATAACAATAGTATTTTAACTTATATAAAAAAATTGAATCAAAATTAAAGTTGTACCCGTTTAAAGCAATAGTATTTTTTCATAAATCAAAAAATTTTAACCAAAATTCAAGTTGTCCCCATTTATAACAATAATATTTTTTTTGTATATAAAAATATTTGAATCAAAATTAAACTTGTGCCCGTTTATAACAATAGTATTTTTTTCGCATATAAAAATATTTGAATCAAAATTAAAGTTGTGCCCGTTTAAAACAATATTATTATTTTTTCGTATATAACAAAATTTGAATCAAAATTAAAGTTGTGCCCGTTTATAACAATAGTATATTTTTCGTAAATAAAAAAATTTTAATCAAAATTAAACTTGTGCCCGTTTATAACAATAGTATTTTTTCGCATATAAAAATATTTGAATCAAAATTATAGTTGTCGCTGTTTATAACTGTAATATTTTATCTTATATAAAAAAATTTGAATCAAAATTTAAGTTGTGACCGTTTAAAACAATAGTATTTTTTCTTATATAAAACAATTTGAATCAAATTTTGAAGTTGTGTCCGTTTATAACAATAATATTTTTTTCGTAAATAACAAAATTTGATTTAACAATGTATTTTTTTTTCCATATTTAAATATTATTATTGTTTTGACATTAGGCATCAAAACTAATAGCTAATAATATATACTAAACTTCACAGGTTCCACATAATTCATTCAATAAAGCTGATCACCATACAATATCATAATGTTCTCTATGCTTTTATGCTCAAACTCTTTAATTCATTAACCAAACTCATGAACCAAACAATTTAACTCAATCCAGGTAGAACAATAAACACAGAAACACGATAAATACAGTGCATAATATAAAATTTGATCGATTTTTTATATTAATTTAATATACAAAAAATGATTCATTAAAACACATACTCGCTTAAAATTAAGATAATATTATTTATTCTATTCTTAATTTTATATATATATATATATATATATATATATATATATATATATATATTTGAATGTATATTAAGATCGCATGACATATAAATCATTAGTTAACATCATGACATGACAGTAAATATCATGACATTAAGACAAATTCACGTAAATATATTAGTTAATGTCATGGTATAATTGTAAAGGCGTATATGATGAGTTTTGACAGGAAACGAATGGCAGTATTAAAAATATCATGGCATATATGGTGTTCATATATTATATTATTAAATGTTTGAATTTAACTGTTGTGAAATAATGATATTGTAAAGGGTTAAGAAACAAAATGTACCAGCCAATCGAACTAAGAGGCAACCAGTTGGAATGGAACTGTGCTAATGACAGAACATTAATGAACATTGAAAGTACAACAGGAAAATTGTTTAAATAGCAATACAAGCTATACTGAATTGATTGATACACGTCTTTTATAATTAATTATAAAAGTACATGATATTAATCAAATTGTTTAGATAGCAATACAAGTTATACTGAATTGATTTAATTTTACATTATAATTGATTTATCACATTCTCTAATCAATGGTTCACCATTATTTTTCTTTATTGATAGTTTATTTTTGTAATCAATAAATAATTAATTTATTAGGTATTAAAATTAATTTGCAACAATTATAAACTTGTTATAGTTATAATGAATATTATAAGTAATTTAGATTCAAAAAATTTAAATCCATAAAATCACTTTTTTTTAATCAAAGGAAGATTGAATTAATTCAAAAAAAATCAAACAGAGTACATGGCGATCGCGTGGATCCAGCCCTCAGGAAAGACAAAAAATAACGGGAACACTAATAAATCATCAACTTAGCAATATGTGACCTAAGTTTCTGGCTATACCACCCCCTATACACAATCATATCTACAATGTTATCAGCTACTTTCATCTTATCTATAACATTACCGTAACAAACATCATTATGGTATTTCCACACACCATAAACTGTCTCTGTAGCAGCTAGTTTCATAATGGAAGCTCGCCATCCCTTACCATTGGTACTCTTGCTCAACCAATCCATTTCTTCATCCCACAGTTGCGGAATATGCGACATCTGTATCCAATCAAGAATTTTGGCCCAGATACAAACCGTTTCGGGACAATAAAATAGCAGGTGATTAATATATTCCTCTTCTTGAGAACATAAACAACATTTATCATCAGTAATCATACCAAAACGGAAAAGGCGTTGCTTCATAGCCAGTCTACCGTGGCATGCAAGCCACATAGTTATCAAAGCCCTTGGTCTTACAACATTATATCAGAATAAGTTCTTCCACGATACCTTTGGGGCACCACTATACATTGCCTTGTAGACATCATTCATCCTAAACTTGCTGCTCATTAACATGTGATCCCAGACCTGTTGAATGTCAGCCAAATTATCTATCTGTTTTAGGATGGTCTTTATAATCTAAGAGGTGTGGGGTTTGATACTAACAGTCATCAAATCCTTATGGTTCAGATAATAGTTATGAACCCATTTGACCCACAGACTATCAGCTTTACTACAGAGGTTCCAGAGCAGTTTCACCATAGTAATTTTATTCCAGATCTTGAGATCAATGATACCTAAACCTCCATAATTCTGAGGTCTACAGGCATTATCCCAAGCAATAGGGCTTTTCCTACTGATATCAGATCCACCTGTCCATATGAAAGATCTGCATATAGCTTCAATTTTATGAATAACAAATATAGGAATAGGAAAGTATTGCATCCAATAGTTAGCAATGGCAAATGTAACACTTTTTATAAGTTGAGCACGCCCTGCATAACTAAGAAGTTTTGCACTCCAGTGATTAACTTGGCTCATAATATTATCAATCAACAGCATATAATGATGGATAGATAATTTTTTAGAGGTCAAAGGAACGCCCAAATACCTGAAGGGGAGAGGGCCCTCACGAAATTTAGTAAGATTAATGATGTTCTGCCTTTTATCCACGTCCACACCACCAAAATAAATTTTGCAATTTGCCGGGTTGAGTTTGAGGCCAGTGGAAGCAGAGAAAATATTAAAAGCCTCCATAATAAGCTCCACCGACATACAATCTCCTCTAGAGAAAAGTAGTAAGTCATCTGCAAAAGAAAGGTTAGTAATTTGCAACTTCTCGCACTTAGCGTGATGGTTGAAATTGGAATTCTTCTGCATTTGGCGGAGGCACCGGTTCAAATATTCCATTATAATGACAAATAAATGGGGGGAGATAGGATCCCCTTGCCTGATACCTCGCTTCGCCTGGATAGGTCTCGTATGATGGCCATTGATATTGAATTTATAAGTAACAGAAGTGACGGTAATCATTATCCATCTAACAAATTTGGTTGGAAATCTGATCTCTTTCATAATACACTCCAATGCATCCCAATTAACCATATCATAGGCTTTTTGGAGATCGATTTGAAGCATACATCGAGGAGCGCCTCCTTTTCTAGTATACCCCTTAATCAATTCATACGCTAACAGAATATGGTTATGGATATGTTGGCCCGACACGAATGCAGCCTACGATTGGTGGACAATATCACCTATAACCTTGCCTAATCTTGAAGTAAGAATTTTTTAGATTATCTTATAGACAGTAGTACACCCTGCTATCGGTCTATAGTCTTTAATGGTGTTAGCATCACAGTGTTTCAGAATAAGCGTCATCACAGTAGCGTTGAAAGCTTTAAATAATCGATCATGGTGGAAAAAATCCTGAACTGCATTTACCACATCATATTTAATGGTATCCCAGCTACCTTTGAAGAAACGGACTTCATAGCCATCAATCCCCGGTGATTTCAGGTCCCCAATGCCTATAAGTGCCGTATGAATCTCCTTCTCGCTAACGGGAGCCATGAGCCACTGTCATTGTTCCATGTTCAATTGCGGTCCATCTCTCATGGAGGTCACATCGATGTGACGAACACTACTGTCTGAAGTATCTAGCAGCTTTGTGTAATAATCTAATACTTCAGTTTTAAGGTCATCCTGTACTGTTAGAATTGTACCGTCTTCTTTAATCAGCTTGGTCATATTCTTTGAATTGTTTTTTGCTTTGATGGATGCGTGGAAGTATGAGTTATTGCCATCACCCCACTTCAGGCAATCAAGCTTTGTTTTCTGTCTCAGTATTTTTTCCTCTAGTTCTTGCAGGTTTACAATTTATGTTGTCAGCTCTTTAATTCGTATTAAAGTCGTAGCATTCATAGGATCAGCCTCAAGTGAGGTATGTGCTTCATTTAATTGGTCACTGGCCTTGATGAGTTTCTGTTTATTATGCAGGACAGGTTTACTGAATGATCGAAAAATAAGTTGTAATCGCATAAGTTTATTCCACAAAATAAACATAACATTGCCTACAATAGGGGAGTTCCAATTATCCACAACCACTTTACCATAGCCTTCAAACTCCATAATGCAGTTGTAAAATTTGAAGATTGGTTTTCTATACGGTTTTTACTCGTTACCACTACCTGTCAACAACAGTAGAGAATGATCTGATACACTAGGGGGTAATATATTGAGAATAATGTCATTATTCTGCTGCAGCCATTCTACATTTTCAAGCACATGATCAATGCGGGAGTATATTGCACCTGCAGTTTGGTTATTTGACCATGTATAATAACTACCTTTACTCTCCTTCTCAAATAAGCCAACATTATCCATCATATTGCACATATCGACATATTCGGATTCCGTCACAATGTTTCTCCAATTCTGTTATTATTATGGATTACATTGTTGAAATCACCTATCAACACCCATGGACCTTGTTGTTGCGCATGAATGACAGTAATATCATTCTATAATATGCGACGTTGCTCCAATTTATTCAAGGCATAGACAGCAGTTAGCCAAAACAAGAAGTTCCCTGCCATATCATGAACACCACAGTGAATGAATTGGCTGGAACACTTCACAATTTTAATATCAATTTCATTCGAATTCCAATACAACCACACCCTTCCATTATCATGATGTTGGTAGTTGTCAGCAAAACTACCTTGCATCATGAGTTTCTGTCAGATGGAAGGCACTTTTTTCGATTTAACACGAGTTTCAAGTAAAGCGATCATTTTTGGACGAAGCTCTAAGAGACGGGAGCGAATCTCCCTAAGCTTGCCAGATTTGTTTAGCCCCTGCACATTCCACGCGGCTAGCATGGATCGCCATCGACAAACATTTTTGAGACATTCAAATCCCTAAAAGGACCAAAACCATTGACACAGTTTACAGCAGTCGGTGTTTTTTTCCTTTGAAGTGCCCTTAGTTTTTTCCTTTCCATTCTTTGTGATTGTCGTCCAATCCGAGTTATCAGTAGCATTCCCCCGCGGGTTCAGTTTTAGACCTGCAGCTGTTGGTGTAAAATTGGTCTCTGCAGCACCAGGATTTGTATCAGTACTTGACAATACTGCATCATCAGGTTTAACTGCTTCAACATTCTTTTTCTGTTTTGGCTTCCAAATTTTGACTGGTTTTGGAGCCTACATATGTGGCCAAACCGTTGACATTGATCATAAAATTTTGGTTTCCACTCGTATTCAATAGGTTGATTCATTTTAGTACAATTTCGATCGTTTATAATGATTTCCTTCGCCAATGTTTGAGTAACATCCACTTTAACTAACAGTCTAGCATACGAAATTCGAAACTTATGTGCAGTACATTCATCAGTAGTAACAGGATTTCCAATTGCGCTACCAATCTTGCTAAGACTCTTTTCCCCTAGAGATGAAGCGGAAGATTAGGCAATTTTATCCATATTGGTAAGGTACGCAACATGTCATTCTTCAGGTTAAATCCGGGTTGCCATTCTCTCAATAACATGGGCATATTACAAATAGTGTAAGGGCCCTTCATCATCACCATATCCATATCCCTACGCGAATTGAATTTGAGGATGAAATATCCTTCTTTGTGGTAGTGTATATCATGAAGTTTAATGAAGTTCCATATTCTTTCCATAAAGTTTTTCACCGTGTTCATACTAAGGTCCCCTCCCATCACGTACATGACCAGAGAAGTTTCCCAAATTTCAGCTCTGATTCAACGTCTTCGTCTTCAATATCAATTTGAATCTCCCCTGCCACAATTGATGGGGCTACGTATTTCATCGACATACCTTTGGTTGGATTGCAATTGTCTTTCAGCACACCAACTCATAGCTTTCGCTTCTCCTTTGGTTCTTGTGCTTCCATTGATTCTAGGGTTTTGACATGATCGTCGCTTGCAGAATGATCTCCTGTGACTGAATGAGTTTTCGTATCATGTGAATGGTGCTTTTCTTTTGCTGCGTCGTTCTCCTGGCTATTCTTAGGTTGCATCGTCTGAGTAATAGATGGTTCCGGCGACGGTAACACCGTTTTCTTCGGCCGTCCCCGTCCCCGCGAGCCTCCCATCACCGTTATTAAATCACTTTTAAAACAAAATAATAATATTTTTATTTATTTAATTATAAAAATTAAATTATTTAAATGTTTTTTGAAAATTTATAAAAAATTAATTTTTTAAAATCTTTCTCTCAAAGAGAAATTGGTATAATTAGTTAGACATTTATGCTGATGCAGTTGAATGACTTTATCACTTTAGATATGTAAAAATTATTTGACAATATCCCTAATTCATTTATTTTATTTTCTTGTTTTAGTAATATAATGGAGTGATTAATCAAATTTGATAAGAAACAAACATAAAGTGGTACACAACCAAAATGGTTCAAGTGCAAAAAGCCACGTTAACTCAGACAAACACATCCCAACTATCAATTTCAATCCATCTCAGCCATCCACCTACTCAATCCGTGCTACACTCATCAACATCAATCCACACACGCCACATAACATCCATTTCTTCTTCCTTTTTCTCTTGTGAGATTTCCAATTTTGCCCAACACCAATTCTATTAAACTAATGGTTTTTCTTTTTCACTTAAGGACAATTTATATAGAAGACAATCTATATAGTTGGATGGGAATAGGGCTAACTGCACCTATCTCTAGAGGACAGTTTACAACATTTTCTAGTGTTGTTATGTCAACTCATCAGCTGCAAAATAGTATTTTCTGCATAGATAAACTAAACTCTATCAACACTCCAATCAATGGTACATCTTTCACCACCCCCATTTTTTCTTTTTCCAATTAAATTCAACTAATTATATTAACTTTTGACATATTACTAATTATATTACTTTCATACTACACTTTAATGGAGATGAGAGTGAAATATTGGCTTTCTTGAATAGGTACACTTTAATGGTAATTTGTCTAGATATATATTTTTTGATTTGGTTTAACTATGCCTGCATAAGTAGACATTGTCCCTACATTTTGAAGCTTTGCGTGTTTGGTGATAAGTGCATGGGCTCTAGCTGTCTAATATCCAAATGTTCCTCATAAAAAAAGAAATAAAAGAAAGTGTTAAGTATGTTTATTTGTTGAATTGAATTGCTATACATTTTTTTTTTGGTTTAGTGCTATTTTTTTAATTATTATTGCTATTTCTTTTAAGTTGGTTTAATATTGATTACAATCAAACTATCATTTGTTTCAAAGTCTTCTGTGACATTGTTTCATCTTTATAATAAGCCAAACAACCATCATGAGATAAATACCATCTTAATCAATAATATTAATTTTAAAGCATGTTTCAACAATCCTTATCATTTTAAAGTATATGCATATTTCCCTGTAAAATGTGCAATAGAGTTGAACCTACTACAATTTTTGCAACTTAAATTTCAGAAGTTGCAATGACAGAAAAAATCCAACATAATCAGAACAAAAAAAAAAAGCTAAGTTGCAATGACACAGGGGTAGGCACAATGAAAATGACATAGAAAAAAACCAAGCTCCCCTCTCCATTGTTTGGCAGGCACAATGGTAATTATTAGAGTTAAATGTAGTGGATTACAAACTTGGTTTTCAATAGAACGCTTTTTTGGATAGTCACTTGAAGAGATCATCCCACACTATAGGGGAAGACACAAGTCTCGTATTAAATAGAGATAAGGCCTGAAAGAAATTTATAAAGAGTGGCACCATTTTATAAGGGCAAGTTATACTTATATCCAATATGAAGCCTAATACAGATTAACTACATAACAAAATGCGAAGAGGAGATGTTGAGTCTGTGTACTGTCACATCTTTATTTAACATGCTATGTCTTGCTCTCTACACAATATATAACAGAAGCTATATATATTGATAGTGTCATGTATTGACATAGCCATTTCATTTATATTACTATTCACAACACGCTCATCCTAAGCTTGTATAAAGATGAGGGTAAATTTACCACATAAGAGTCTTGCCATAAATAACATAATTTAGTTTATACTCTGTATATGGTACAGTCGTGTATCTAGCACATGGAGCATCAACAATACTTAAACATGGACATGGAAAATCTTTAAGTAAAAATGTTCCTTTAAATAGACCTCTTTTCATCTTTCGCATTTGTCATACATAAAATTTACAAATATAAAAACCTTCATCAAATAGAAACAACAGTCAAGGTAATCTTCAAATATTAAAACATTGGACGGAAAAAGATGCATACCACAATACTCATATTTGCCTCATCCATAAGTGATGCACCAAGAAGCATTTCTCTATTATCAATGGTTTGAATCAAGAAACATTACAACTCAACACAAAAAATCAAAGTACAAAATAACTTAGTTTACATTAAAGACCAATCACCTGCAGAGCTGCTGGAAGTAGGACGGATGCAAACATCTCAGATGTTTACCTCCAACCCAGTCAAACATGGGAAATCTAGCTAACCATCTGTTAGCTGGAAGATTTCGACTAATCAGGGACAATGAAGAGATGATGAGAAATCCAACAGGTAGGTCGACTTCAGAAGGAAAAATAGTGAGGAAAACAAAGTGCAGGTCGACACGAGTAAAAGATGCGTCAGAAGAGGACCCAAAGGCTATGCCGTCGAAAGGTTTCGTCTGATGGCCAATGAAACCGACACAAAGTTGGGGAATATTTGAGCGGGAAGAAATTTGAAATGCTGAGAACGTGGGGAAGTTACAAAGATGGTGGGGCAACATGTGTCATAACCAGGGCCAACATTGAGAGAAAAATAATTATTTCCTTTTCCTATTTAAAGCAATGTCCATTTCCACTTGAGGGGGTCGCATTTGTAACATTGTAAAAGGGATACACTCTAAGTACCAAGCAATAAGAGAAAAGAGTTTACTCCCACAAGATGTATGATAGCGTCCACATTTCTTTTTAAAGCAATTTACATTACCAAAGTTTAAGATATCTTGCCATTTACTTATTTGCTTGTTTATTTAATTCGTATACACTTTGTCTGCAAGTTTTTTTCCAACTTACTCTAAATCAGAACCATCCTACCAACATCACACATACTCCAACCATTTGTTTTGGGATTTTGTGGCCGATCCCGCAAGTAAACCTGCGATAGGTGGCCAGCGTTTGTTCACCCGAAAATCGCGTGCGAACAATTTGGCACACCCGGTGGGACCCATTTGAGTTGAGTGTATGCATTTACGTATTGGTAAGATGGTGACACCACGTCCGAATGAAGAACCATTGTCGGCGGAAAGTACGGTTGTAACTGAAGCAACTGATGTTGGCTCTGGCACTGTGTCTGGGGTTTCGACCGTCCATAGTAGACCAGCCGCGACACCACGTCGGTCTGAACCTAGGTCGACGGTTACAGGGACTACGGGGCAGCATGTGCCTAGTTTCACTTTACCCATGCCTCGAGCTTTTGGGATGCCAACAGAGTTCATGTAGAGTTTACATTCCAGTGGTCCGGTGTTTGGGGAAAGTTCGTCGCCAATTTTCTCAACGTACCAAGGATTAGGGCCTTTGGCAAACCAAGTTAATCGACCCCCAGGGTTCAATATTTTATCTCAATCAGTTCCAACTTTCACCTCAAGTTATGTCGCAGTCATGAGACAGCAGATGAATGAGAGTAATCACGAAATGGTTCACATGTTGACTCAGCAAATGGGTACCATATTAAGACCATTAATACAAGATTCGACTTAGAGTTACCAACAATTGGCAACTTAGATGACACGGATAGGTGATTTCCTAGGGTCTCCTAGGACACCTGGTCGACAGACGCCCCCACCTAGGCCAGAGACACCAGTTCATCAAGATGAAGTCTTCGACGAAACAATTTATTAACCCCATAGGGTTGAACACACACCTAGGGTGGCCCAAAGGCCTCCCGTTGTGTTAGTTTATAGAGACTAAGATCTAGACTACATGGTCAGGCAAGTTTGACACGATGCCATGGCTGGCAAACCAAACTTTGGAAGCTATGGTTGAATGGATCATGGTTCGAAATGGAGCGAATCCAGGCCTTCGACGACCAATGTATACATCCCCACTACCAGATTTTATTTTGCAGACAGAATTTCCTAGGGGATGGAAGGTTCCAAAGTTCACCAAGTTCGCCAGAGAGACTGAAGAGTCTACCGTCGAACACGTTGCCAGATATCAAATTAAAGTTGGTGACATAGCAAATAATGAGGACTTGAAGATGAAGTACTTTCCAAGTTCCCTCACAAAGAATGCGTTTACGTGGTTTACCACGTTGCCCCCACAGTCTGTCCATACCTGGGAACAATTAGAAAGGTTGTTTCATGAACGGTTTTACATGGGACAATCGAAAATTAGTCTGAAAGAGTTAGCCAGTGTCAAACGGAAGGCCACAGAGTCGGTGGACCAATATCTTAATAGGTTTAGACTTTTGAAAGCACGATGCTTCACTCAAGTCCCTAAACTTGAGCTAGTCGAGATGGCGGCTGGCAGCCTAGATTATTCAATCAGGAAAAAGTTAGACACGCAATATCTCATTGATATAGCGCAGCTAGCCGATAGGGTCTGACAGGTCGAATAATTGAAAGCTGAAAAAACTCAGACTAACAGATACCGTAAGAAAGAGAAAGTTTCATACGTAGCCGCTGACGAATGATCTTATGGTGATGAAGAGCTCATTGACTAAAGCGAGGTTAACGTGGCTGAACTCAATCCAGGGCCTCCATACACGTGTAAATTATTAAAACCATCAAACGGGAAAAAATCCCGTCGAAACTGAAAAAACAGATAAATACGTTGCTAAAACTTATACTTTTGATGTATCTAAGTGTGACAAAATATTTGATTTATTAGTTAAAGATGATCAGATTATTGTTCCTCCTGGTTTGAAAGATCCCCCATTAGAACAAAAGAAGAAAAGGGGATTTTGTAAGTTTCATAATTTCCTTGGTCATAAAATAGCTCAATGTGTTATTTTCAAGGATCTGGTGCAGAAAGCTTTGAAGGAAGGCCGACTTTAATTTGGCGAAAGGCCAAAAATGCAAGTTGACACGGACCCTCTGAAGGTCGAAGAAACCTTGTACTCTGAGCTGTATGACTGCATGATGGTTGAGGTTACTGAAGGTCTCAACAAACAGTTAACAACCGAAACTTTTGAATGCATGATGGTCGAGACTACTGACGGTTCCAACAAAAAGACTGAGGAAGAACTCGAGGCAGTTTATCCTCAAGCTAGCGAAATCCTGATAGATTTCCAAGAGAAATGCAGGGTGTGTGGATCGAAGGTTGTGTTATGCCCAAGATGTAACACTGTCTTTGATGAAAAGGCTGCTGAGAAATACGAAGCTGGCAAGAAAGAGACGCCGCGAGATGGTAAGCCACCTGTCCCAAGGTTTTTGTTCGACCAGAATGGTGCCCCTCGTCAAAATGAAGAGTACAAGAAGCTGTTCCAGCAAGCACGACCCAAGACCTTTGTTCCACCATCAGACACTCCACAGGAGAAATGGGTGGAACCCATGAGTCAGAAGGGGAGCAAGAGGCCGAAATGGAAGGTGTTGGATCTGGAAAAGGAGGCAAAGGTCTCTGACAAAAGGGCCGAGCCTAGGGGCTATATGGTATCTCCCAATTACAAAGGGAATAATCCTATGACAAGGACTCAGTGGAGGCGTTATCAGAGAAATAAGAAAGCTAGAAAAGAGGCTTCGACTTCATAGTTGAAACTTGTCGGGACCTCTGGACAGAAGAGACAGTACCCGAAAGGAAGGTGGGTCGAGAAGCAAAAAGTTGTGACAAATCAAACAATGGCAGTAACTGTTGAAGCTTCAGGAGAAAAGGGGGTGGTATCAACCCAAAGCTCGAAGTATACATCTTTAGTTGAGAGCAAGAAAGAGTCAGAGTACACTCCCCAGTCAAATGAGGAAGAACCAAAGTATTCTCCCCAGTCAGATGGAGAATATACCCCGTCACCAGAAGACGACTTCGACGAAGATATGTATGATGATACCAATGATGACACGTACAGTGAAGATTTCGTCGTAAACTGTGGTATCGTGTCGATATTGCCAGTAGAGTAAGATATGGTGTCGGAAGTCTCTGAGGCAGACGAAGATTTCGTACCAAGTGAAACTGCGGAGGATAAGCCGCTATGTTACTATATTATGAACAATGGTGTGGTGGAAGAACAGAGGGCCGTGTTTGAGAGGCCTAGTCCCGGAATGATGTACCATTTGAAACCATTATTCATAAAGGCCAAGGTAGACAGAGTGGCGGTCAACAAGGTGTTCGTGGATGAAGGGGCAGCTGTCAATTTAATGCCTCATACTTTATTTAAGAAGATTGGGAAGACTGACGCTGACCTCCGACAACATAATATGGTTCTATCCAATTACGAGGGAAAAACTAGCAACATTCTTGGGGTTGTCCAAGTTGACCTAGCTGTGGGTACAGCCCCTAGATCAATGCTCTTCATGGTCATAAATTCGAAGGCCAATTTCAACTTGCTGTTGGGGCGGGAGTGGATCCACGCCACGGGATAGGGCAGTGCCTTCAACTTTACATCAGAGATTAAGTATTTGGAAGAAAGATGGCATTGTGGAGAAAATTGAGGCTGATCAGTGCTATTACAATATTGATGAAATGAAGGGTGCGAAGAAATCTTTTGATCAGCACCTGGCTAATGTGGCACCTTGTGACGATGGATCGGGGTCCTATACCTCTGTCGATATGGGTCGCGTCCTGAATTTAGATCCTGACTTTGGATTTATTGGGATGCTGCTGATGAGACAATGGAGCCTACAGAAGACAATCCACCCACAGGGTGGCAAACAGTAAATGAAAATGACTAGTGAGTCAAAGAGTTTAACTCGAATTTTGGCCTATTTGGCTGAAAACAAAAGAAAGTCGGCACTAGAAGCGGAGAAGCAACAAAGTTTAACCAATGAAGTTGTCAGTAATGCACAAGGAAATGGCCAACAAGGCCAAACAACAGCTTTAGAAAGCCGGAGGCTTGATTGCATCTACGACAATTAGCCTTTGGGGTTTGAGAAAGACCCATCCAATGAGCTGAAGAGAATGTAAGCGTAAGACCCACTCGAAGAGATTGACTTAGGAGATGGGGTTACAAAAAGACCTACCTACACGAGTACTAAAATTGGGTCGAAGATGAAGGCCAAGCTAATCGAGGTATTAAAAGAATGCAAGGATTGCTTCACCTGGGGTTATGGCAAAATGCCTGGTTTGAGTCAAAGCGTAGTGGAGCATCAACTACCAATTTAGCCAGGAAAAAGGCCAGTAAAGCAGCAGCCTCATCGATTCGCTCCAGAAATCACCCTAAAGATTAAGAAGGAGATTGAGAGATTATTTAAAAGCCGGTTCATCTGAACTGCAAGGTACATCGAATGGATAGCGAACATAGTACCTGTCATCAAGAAAAATGGAAGCCTTCGAGTCTGTATAGATTTTAGGGACCTAAAAAACGCTACCCCAAAAGACGAGTATCTGATGCCCGTGGCAGAGATGCTAGTCGACTCAGCTGCAGGTTCCAAATATTTGAGTATGCTTGACGGGTATTCTGGCTATAATCAAATTCTCATAGCCGAAGATGATGTCCCCAAAACTGCGTTCCGATGCCCTGGGGCTTTGCGAACATACGAATGGATTGTAATTCTGTTTGGGTTAAAGAACACTGGGGCAACCTATCAAAGAGCCATGAAGGCTATATTCCATGATTTTATTGAGAAATTCATGTAGGTGTATATTGATGATATTGTGATAAAGTCCTCATCGGAAAATGGTAACTTGGACCACCTTCGACTTTCATTTGAAAGAATGAGAAAATATGGATTAAAAATGAATCCACTAAAATGTGCTTTTGGTGTTCACGCAGGAGATTTCCTGGGATTTATGGTCCACAAGAAAGACATTGAGATAAACCAAAACAAGACAAAAGCGATTTTGGATCTCAAGCCTCCTTCGACAAAGAAACAACTCCAATCTTTGTTGGGGAAGATCAACTTCTTGAGAAGGTTTATATCAAATCTAAGTGGCAAGACGAAGGAGTTATCACCATTGCTCAAGGCCAAAAAGGAAAGTGACTTTCAATGGAAACGGGAGCAACAGGAGGCTTTCGACGCCATCAAAGAGTACCTCACAAGGCCTCCCATTTTATTGCCACATAGTATGAATAAAAGCATGAAGTTGTACATTGTTGTGTCAGATACGACCATAGGAAGCTTGTTAGCACAAGAGGATAATGGTGGCATTGAAAGACCCATTTATTACCTTAGTCGAATGTTAATAGATACTGAAACTAGGTACACTATGATTGAAAAGTTGTGCCTATGCTTGTACTTCTCATGTATGAAATTAAAGAAATATATCAAACCAGTTGATGTTTATGTTTCGTCGCATTTTGATGTTATTAAGCATATGTTGTCTAAACCCATTCTGCATAGTCGAATTGGGAAATGGGCACTAGCATTAACTGAATTTTCCTTGACATACGTCCCTCTAAGGGCTATGAAAGGTCAAATAGTGGCAGACTTTATTGTCGATCACGCAGTAGTCGAACCGTCGATATGTATGGTCGACATTGACCCTTGGAAGGTATACTTCGATGGGTCGAGCCATGAAAACAGGGCAGGGCATTCCGACTAAATTCAAGTGTAAGTTCAACAGAAAATGTTCCAATAATGAAGCAGAATATGAAGCCTTAATCACTGGCCTCAAAATACTTAAGGATTTGGGTGCCAAGAAAGTTGAAATAAAGGGCGACTCTGAACTGATGATTAAACAGATCATGAGAGAATATAAATTCATCAAAGAACATCTTTTGGTTTACTTCACAATGGCAAAGCAACTTTTGGAACGCTTCGAAGTTGTCAACATTATGCACGTGCCCAGAATAGAACATCAAGAGGCTAACGATTTAGCGCAGATTGCCTCCGGGTACAAGGTGTCGAAGAGAAGTTGAAAGACTTCATTATGATTAAGGAGAAAATGATGTCAAACCTGCTACCATCATCAAGCTTATCAATCCCAAAAGCTGGGGGGCAAACACCCCGACAGATAGCTAAATCGAAAGTTTTGGAAATTATGAAGTTTTCGCTATCAGCAATTTATCACCGTCAGATTGGAGAAGACCAATCATCGAGTATTTGGAGAATCCAATGGGAAATACTAATAGGAAGACTAACTACAGAGCTCTAAGTTACGTTCTAATGAGAAATAAGTTGCTAAAGAAGACTCCGGAAGGAGTGTTGCTCAAGTGTCTGGGAGACACCGATGCATACCTATCAATTTCTAAAGTCCATAGTGGTATACGTGGAGCTCACCAAGCTGGCCATAAGATGAAGTGGTTGTTATTTCGACAAGGTGTCTATTGGCCAAGCATGCTCAAGGATTGCATGGACTTTGCAAAAGGATGCCAAGACTGTCAAAAACATGCAAACATTCAGCACGTGCCAGCCAGCGAATTACATGACATCGTCAAGCCGTGGCCCTTTCGTGGATGGGCGTTGGATGTCATAGGTGAAATTCGACCAGCCTCGTCGAAACAACAAAAATTCATCCTCCTGGGTATAGACTACTTCACAAAATGGATAGAGGTTGTACCCCTAGTAAAAGTGGACCAGGAGGTTGTGATCGAATTTATCCAGAATCATATTTTATATAGGTTCGGGATCCCTGAAACCATCACTACCGATCAAGGTTCCATATTCGTTGGCCAGAAAATGAAAGAATTCGCAGCAGAAACGGGTTTCAAGTTAATTACTTCGACACCATATTATGCTCAAGCAAACGGTCAAGTCGAAGCAGACAATAAAGTAGTAATTGGGCTCATCAAGAAACACGTCGCTAGGAAGCCTAAAAATTGGCACAAGACATTAAATCAAAATTTAGGGGCTTATCGAACATCCCCTAAGGAGTCGACCAACTCGACTCCATTTCGTTTGACTTCCGGCCACGACGCCGTATTGCCAGCAGAGATTTGTCTACAATAAATTAGGGTGCAACGGAAAAATGAGATTCCGTCAGAGCAATACTGGAACATGATGCTAGACGAAATCGTGGACTTAGACGAGGAAAGGATGGCAGCGTTGAATGTTGGTCGCGACTTTATGAGTCTATCGGGATTACTAACTGCAAGCGCACAGTCTATCGCGTAGTTTTAAAAGATATCGAACCCACAAGGACCGATAATTAAACTAGTGCTATCAGGTTGTTACTATGTTTAGCTAAGGCTGATGATGTTTTGGTTTTAAGTTCAAATGGGAAACAAAAGGGAATCTAAAATTTGGAATAAACTAGTTGATATTAGGATATCGGTACGTAACTTAGTATACCATCATGGATTCAATAAAACTTAAGCGTATAAAAATAAGTCACATTATATTTCTGTAGAAAATATCAGTTTAAAAGCCCTCACCTCACACTCTCGTGGTTATTGCTTCGGACTATACTCCTAAATCATAATGTCTGCTCTCGCTAGCCCATTTGAGTTTAAAAATACTTTTTGAAAACCAATACAGTCTAATTAACTTTAAAGCGCTCTCGCTGTTTTTAAAACCAATGCCCGATTTCAGCTATCCGGTTAAAATCTCACACTCTTGTGGTCTTAATCCTAACCTTTGCTACCTTTTTACTCTCTTAATAAAAGTCCAATTTTAATTAAGAAATCGCAGCCAGAAATTAAGTTATTTATGGTTTTAGCTTATTTTTATCGAATCCATTCCGGTTAACTTAATTACATACCGATAATATGGATTTAGCTAGACATATTAATTAAAACAAACAAGAATAAACATAAACGGAAAAATAATAAACGAGACATGGCAATGGGAAATAATAATGCTGTTATTAAATTAATGATAAAAACCTGGTAAATAAGCAATAATTTGTTTCTAGCAATTCCTCCACAAGTCGGTAGGCTTTTGCTTGATCGTACCAGAACAACAAATGATGAAGGCAAGATTAAAAATCCTAACTACTGTGCGATAGCTCCTCGATGTGAGAAACTATCACTATTTAAGGTAATGGTGAACAAAGAATGGAAAAGGGAACAAACAAGAATGCAGGGAAAATAATAATTCTCAAAAAATGAATTCTGCAGCAATTCGGGGTAAAAAATCTCTCCTTCTGGGGCTGTTCTATCAATGTTGTATTTATAGCCCAACCTTTGCTTTACGTTGGAGAAACTATAGGAGCATTAACTTTCCGTTGAGAAATCCAAGGGAGACTGGGCTCATGTGCAGTTGAAGCTGAAGTTGAGAGAATTTAGGAGAAAATGTTGAACGTGCGTGACTGCATTGGTCTTCCGTGTCCACATCTGTGTTCTGGAAGTTGTTATGTGTGCGTGACGGTCGTGGTGGTTGTGTGACGAGCGTGGTGCATTAGGAAGTCCATGACGGTCGTGGTGGTTGTGTGACGAGCGTGGTGCGTTAGGAAGTCCATGACGGTCGTGGTGGTTGTGTGACGGTCGTCACACACACCACTTTCTATTTTTCTGCTTTTTCTCTGTCATTTCTTCCTGTTTTCTTCTCATTTCTTCATGTTTTTCTACTTTTCTCATTTTTAGCTTGGACAATGAAATACCTGCAAAAATACTAGAATACTCGCGGAATAATCGGAACTTACGCTGAAATAACGTAATTATTAGTAGTATATCAAGGCAAATATATGATACATTTTCGTGTTATCAAATGTGTT
The DNA here is from genome assembly GCA_022829125.1 of Lathyrus tuberosus. Lineage (NCBI taxonomy): Eukaryota > Viridiplantae > Streptophyta > Magnoliopsida > Fabales > Fabaceae > Lathyrus > Lathyrus tuberosus. Next base: position 913,022 of record JALAZF010000018.1, read on the forward strand.
GCTACGGCAGAAGGCACGAGTTGCCAAAGCATATAATAAGAAGGTTAGAGAGAAGAACTTTGAAGTCAATGATTATGTGTGGAAAGCAGTGTTGTATATGGATCGACGGGATCGAACGCTAGGGAAATGGTCACCAAATTGGGAGGGACCATTCCATGTAACCCAAGTGTTCAACAATAATGCATACGAGATTCAAGAAATAGGTATGGACCAACGAGTCTTAAAAGTAAATGGGAAATATTTGAAAAAATATAAACCTATGCTATAAGAGTTCGAATCAAAAGGTAATGTTTCATTAACAATTAGCCAAAATGGGCTGAGAGCCAAGATGGTTTACAAAATATCCAAATGAAGTTACAAAAGTTCGACAACTTAAAATGCAAATTAAATGAAGCAAGGAATCTGGATTTGAAGTCTTCAAAAAGAGTCTTCTCATAAACGACCTTGCTGTCGAGAAGGGCCTTCTTTTTCTGCATTTGGCTAATTGTACCCTTTAGTGCAAACGCCGTTTCAACGTGAGCAATTCCTTGAGTGACCTCTCAATCAATCACTTCTTGAGTAGGCAAAGGTTCAGCAGAATCCAAAGAGGCTTTCTGTTTCTCGACCTCAGCAATTTTTCTTGTAAGTTTAGCTATCTGGGCCTGATAGTCGGAGATCTGCTGGTCGAAGACACGGTGCTTATCAGAACGCTCTTGTTTTTTGGCCTTGAAATCCCCCAGCTTGTTTTCACAGAGTGAACTAAGGTACCATTCACGGTTCATCTCATTGGTCTTTGCTCTGATCTGAGCGTCGACCTATTGACAAAAGGTTAAATCCTTAGCCAGTTGGTTGAAGAAGGCCTCGAATTCGATCAGGTACTTGGCCATGGGAGCAGGAATTTGAAACTGAGAAAGTTCATCCAATATCTTGAAAACATCACAAGCTACAACGGCCTCCTCTGCGACGGCAGCCAGAAATTCGTCCTCAAATAGGTACGTTTTCAACTGTTGAAGCTTGAGGGTGAAGGAAGCATCCATTTCTGGATTAGGAATGGTCGTCGAACTAGCAGGTTGAACGTCCATGGACTCCTGGCAAAGCTTGTGTAGTACCTTCAAGGTTTCTGCTGGATTCGTCTGCTTAGTCGCCAAGATCTCCTCTGGAGTAAGAATTCTGTTGGCATTTGGCGTAGGCATGTTGGGGACACCTTCAGTAGAAGCTTGAGGATTCAAGTTGCCCTCAGCAGTTCTGACAGTGGCAGCAGTCGAAGGGTTGTCACCACCACTGGTGGTTGCACCATCCTTGCCAGCCTCAGTCGAAGTGTGTTGAAGTTGAGGCATCTTTGCCGTTGGATCATTTTCTGTCGAAGCTCCTTGAAACTCCTCAACTTTTTAAGGACTAAAAAGGGTTGCCGTCTCAGGCGAGTTTCCAGCGTCAGCTGTTGCAGTATTATCATTCTCAGCAGTGGTTGAATCAGCCTCAGTTTCCTGCAAAAGGGGGTTCAGTGAGAAAATATCTAAGTAATACATGAGCCAAGAAAACAAGGACGATGAATACCTCAGGAGTGTGTTTGGGAGGAGGTGCTTCAGAGACGACAGGTTTGAAGACCTCGGCAAGATTTTTTGGAACAGTGGGTTTTACGGTCGAAGTGACCATTTTGGAATGTGTTCTCTTGACTGGTACTTTCTTTTTCTTTACCAACAGAGTAGCTGGAGGGGATGCTGAGGCTTCAGAAGGAAAGATCCGAGATTGGGTGCTTTCGTCTGACACGTCACCCTCAGGAGATGGTATTTTCTCAAAGGCCTAAACAAACAACGGAGTAAGATAACAATAGGGATGAGTGCAAAGGGACATCGAAACGTGTCGTACCTGTGGCTTTAGGACTTTCGGCTTCTTTACAGCCCTTGTTAAGGTCGACGCAGCAATTGGTTCCCGTTTTTGACTCTGGGAGACAATCACAAACGATTAGCTAATGACAATTAATGGAATGAAAGTGAGGAGTTTAGGAGTTACCTTTTTTGGTGGGTCGTCTGTGGCATCAGGCCCTTGGGTGTTCTTGACAGGCACAACGACTGTCGGAGTAGGAGTTTCGCCAGCAAGGGCAGCAAAAGCATCGACCATGTTTTCCAGAAAGAGGTCACGTTGAAAACATTGGGTTTGGTATTCTGACCACTAGACATCAAAGTCTTCGGTGGTGAAGAGGGATGTTGGAATGCAAAAACAGGCAACTCAAGGCGTTGAGTCGACCTAGAAAATTTAAGGCAATTCTTGTGACCTGCCAAGTTCAGCCGTCGACCAGCCCAAACAATATTAGAGGAATACCGCACCAAGGACCTAGGCAGCATCTGGCTTAGGCCAAATTGGCGGGCCACCAAGTTGGATTGGTAGTTCATAAACCCATAACCTGTATTCCCCGTCTCAATTAGGAAGGACAACATGGTAGAAGTTAGAAACGTCCTCCATATAGAGTTCGACTGCGCTGCTGCTTTGGGGGAAACACCAGGGAATAGATTTTTGAACCACGTCGGACCAAACTTTCGATCCACGAAGGGTGCCATGCTTGGGACGAAAGACGTGGCTTCCACAAACATGTTGAGATACTTCATGAAGAGAGTTTTATTGTGAGTTTCTTGAGTGGTCATCAGGGCAAGTCGAACGCCTTCTATGGGATGTTCTTTGATTAAATGCTGCATTTTTATAGATACAGGGTAACCCAGCTGGTGCTCGAAGGTGGCATTAAGCCAATGTTGCAACAGCCACATAGGCCCTGAAATATTCAGGGCTTTGGTAGTCTCATGAAGGAGTTTCAGTCTTAAGGCTGATAGCCTAAGAGAGTGGTAGAGGGAGGATAACAAGAGCTTACCCAAAGACACCTGTCGACCCTCATGAATTTGGATCGCCAGGTTGATGTAGATTTTGGCTATTTGCAAAGAGCCAGGATAGAAGAGATAGTATGACAGCCAAAGTGTCAGGAAGGCAATATGTTCTTCATCCGACACTTCGTCGGGATCTTTATCATGATGGTCTTAGATGTAGTTTTGAAAACCAGCACGATCGAAGTCGAAGGAGTTGGTCGTGTCCAATGTCGGGCCAAAAGTTTTGCCCAAAGGTGAGAGACCAATAATGGTCGTCACGTCGAAGAGTGTCGGTGTTAACATACCACAGGGGAAATAGAATGTGTTGGTCGACCCCTCCCAGAAATACATCGACGCCAGCAATAGACAGGGGTTAACCTTATGAGCGTTCCTAGAAAGTTGGATGTCGTCGAAGATGCCAGCTGTTTTCCATTGTTCTTGACGTTTGCCTTAGACTTTATTAAGCCAAGCAATGTAGTCCTTGTTGCCGAGAGTAGGCATCGACCGAAAGACCCTAGCCTTGGGCACCATAAACTTGAGGTCGATAGTGCCACCTTTCTCAAAAGCAGGTGGTATAGTAGGAGCGTAACAAGGAAAGAATGCTTTGAGTTCTTGATGATTCGGTTTCTTATCAGGATACGGCCCATGGAAAGCATGCAGTTTGCCAGCCACCTCAAAGGGAATGATCATCTGGCATTTCCAGGTTACTACCACCTCATCATCAGCAAATGTCGATTGAGGAATGGGTCTAAGAGATTCACTTTTAGAAAGAACGAAGGCAATGGGGTTGTTTCCAGTTGTGTGAGTAGCGGAAGCGGTGAATGTTGCAGAAGAAGCCATTGAAATGGAGGCTGAGATCAAGAGAACTTTGGGAGCAAGAAAATTTAGAAGACGAGGAAGGTATGAGAAAATATGGAAAAGAAAGCCAAACGTGGATGAAGAGTATTTATAGGCAAATGACATGCAGCTGAAAGGACAAGGGAAACAACTATTTCGATTCTGCAGTTAGTGGGAGTAGTTTCAAAGCCCATAACTTAGGACGAGACTAGCCATAATGACATTTCTTGGATATCATGGCGCAGAAAGGTGCCATCATCACGTCAGACCACGTGTGACACGTGGTTGAGATTCGACAGAAGACAAAGCGATTAAGTTACTGGGTCGAAACGCATGTACAGTCGAAATCTCGCAAGAAAAATAAAACACCAAGTTTCTCGGTCGACATGGTGCTCAGTCGAAGCTGGCCTTTTGGGGGGCAATTTGTTAGTTGGAAGATTACGACTAAACAGGGAGAATGAAGAGATGATGAGAAAGCCAACAGGTAGGCCGACTTCAGAATGAAAAATGGTGAGGAAACCAAAGCGCAAGTCGACACAAGTAAAAGATGCGTTGGAAGAGGACCCAAAGGCTATGTTGTCGAAGGGTTTCGACTGATGGCCAATGAAACCGACACAAAGTTAGGGAATCTTTGAGAGGGAAGAAATTTGAAATGCTGAGAACGTGGGGAAGTTACAAAGAAGGTGGGGCAACACGTGTCACAACCACGGCCAACATTGAGATAAAAACTGTTATTTCCTTTTCCAATTTAAAGCAATATCCATTTCCATTTGAGGGGGTCGCATTTGTAACATTGTAAAAGGGATACACTCTAAGTACCAAGCGCTAAGAGAAAAGAGTTTACTCCCACAAGATGTATGATAGCGTCCACATTTCTTTTTAAAGCAATTTACATTACCAAAGTTTAAGATATCTTGCCATTTACTTATTTGCCTGTTTATTTAATTCGTATACACTTTGTCTGTAAGTTTTTTCCAACTTACTCTAAATCAGAACCATCCTACCAACATCACACATACTCCAACCATTTGTTATGGGATTTTGTGACCGATCCCGCAAGTAAACCTGCGATAGGAGGCCAGCGGTTGTTCGAGTGAAAATCGCGTGCGAACACCTTCCCTCAATTCTGGAAGTATTATCCAACAAAGAATTTTCTTGTGTTATAGAAATACCCTGCATTATACCATAATTAACAGATTACCATGAACAGATAATTTGACCAGTGACCACATATGTCGTAGTGATATAGGGCACACTCAACACCTAAACAGTGACAAAGAAACTCTAAACAACTCAAATAATTCAATTATTTATAGACAGAGTAAGAAAATATTTAAAAATAAGTGTTGTAGCATTGATCCAACAAATGCCTTTAGACTTAAACATATTATCAATCAATAATAGTTAATAAGAAATTCTCAAAAAAATTAAAACCTGAAAATATATTATCAATCAACCCCTTTAATAAATATCCATTCTCTATTTCATTTTTTTTATCACATTTATGACTTAAATAAATTTAAAATTTTTGGCTCAATTTGTTATGCATCAACTATTATCTCTCAAAGATCAAAGTTAATGCCTAAGACAAAGAAATATATATTCATGGGCTTAAAATGTGAATCAAAATAATGTTTTTTTTACTATAATTCTATAGAAATTTTCATATCTTGAAATCTTTCTTTCCATGAAACTATACTTCCATATAAATTTGAATTTGCACACACATCTAATTGGTATAAAATTGTATTAGAAACCTGTTTTTCTATTCAAAAACAGTTTCTACACCAATGGATCCATTAGTCAAACTCTATCAAGATAAGAATAGATTCAATAGATCAACTCCAGCAGTTAAGCTAATTCCTTGATTCAACTTGATAAACAATTGACTAAGGTTTAGCTTGCGGAATGGTGTTAAAGAAAATGGATCCACCCTAGCGTTTCACCTAAAATATCTTCAACAGCAGCTCTCCTTCCATGGCTAAGTGGTATCTAATATACCCTTCTTAAAAAAATGATCTTTCACTTACCTATGCTTTGTGCCAGTTGAAATTCTGGTATCAGATGTGTGATGTTAAGTGTGATGTCACAACAACACAATCTGCTATATGAAACAAGGTAATAAAAATAGTCAATCAACACAATGAATTGTTCACTCAGTTCGGTCTAACTACCTACGTCTGGGGGCTACCAAGCCAGGGAGGAATATCACTATTAGTAGGATTAAATTACAGACTCAACAATCCTAGTTGACAAACTCCTAATTTAATCTCTACCCAATGACCCTTCTACCTAAGAACCTCCTAGATATGAGATACCACTCACTCCCCCTTAATCACCTCAGTGATACAACTCAAAGATTACAAAGTTCACAACTTGATCTTGCTTAAAAGCTTTGATCAAGAATAATACTCTCTTGCTTAAAAGCTTTAGAGAGGACAATTACAAATCAAACAAACTATACCAATTCAAGCATGAATGGCTTACAAAACACAAACGAAAACTCTAACAACTAATACTCAGTATACACTCTCTAGTCTTCGTCCCTTCAAGTAGGGTTGTGGCTGCTTTATATAGAATCTCAGACTTGAGCTTGGACTCCTTGAAAATATCTGATTTGATTTGAAATTAAAACAGAAATCTTTTCATATCATTCAACCCTAAAAACAGAAACAAGATCTGCTCCACTTATGATTGCACCAGAATATATTTTTATCAAGATATTCGCCTGCAATCTCTCAATCAGATCTTTCAAAACAAACTGATACACGCAGCCCTAACAGAACACAACAGACTGATGTTCTGATGTTCTGTCAACTGATGTCAAGACATCATGTTTAACTTCAGCACACAAAACTGCAACCCTAAATAACTTAACATAAACTGAATGTTAAGAACTCATGTTAAGACATCAGACATATGACATCTTCAACAACAACATTGTTTTACCAAAATTCCTGCCAATAACAAGAACTAACAATCTCCCCCTTTGGCTAATTTTGGCTAAAACAACTCAGCCAATATTAGAGATACCTTGCAGTGGACAAACACCAAACTCCAAACATTCCCTACACAACCAAACTTTAAACATTCAACAGCTGCACACCACAAAACAAGAACTAACTCCCCCTCAAAACAAGAGGCTAGGCAACAACAAACAGCAACACTAGGCTGACTCTCCCCCTTTTTAGCCACAATTGGCCAACCATCAAACAGTTACTCCCTCTCACTACTGTCAAAAACTACCAGTGAGTCCTAGGATAGCTCTCCTTGTCAGTTAAAAGAAGGCATCACTTGACAAGACAAATCATTGAACAAAAACCAGATAAACACAACAGTACCATTATCCAAGATACAAAATAAGTACTCAAGGTGCAGAAAAACAAAAAAATTGAAACAGCGCAGCTAGCTCAATCTGAATCATCAGTAAAAACATCTTCATCATCCTCAATCTCAGTTGTTGGATCACCTTTCTCAGAACCTGAACCTTCAGCATTGACATCCTCCTCATCTCCATCCTGTTCCAAAGACTTGATCAACTGCTCAAGTTTCATCTTCCTGGCAGTGCTGGTGCTTATCACTACATCTAGATCCTTGTAGGCAGACTTCAATTTTTCTATCATATCAGCTTTGGAACATGCCCTCTTGACACCAGAACCTGATGTTGAGACAATGTCTAGGGCATGATTCCCTACAAACAACTTGGGATGCAAGGATAATGCAGACTCCCTCTTGCAAGCAGTATCTGAAGTAGTCAATATTCCAGGATGTTGCTTCAGGATCACTCCACAAATGAGAGAAGGAAATGCTATAGGCATTTTAATAGCATTTGTTGAAGCATGCTTCACAGTTTGATCAAAAATGTAGGACCCATAATCAAAGTCTTTCTTTGTCCCAACAACATAAATCATCTTCCCCAAGCCAACTGAGATAGTAGTCTTGTGATTAGTGGGGACCCTATTTGCAGCACCTATCCTGTGCAGGACAATATATTTGACACTAAGAAGACTAGCAGCAAGCTTTCCTTTCAAAGGCCAAACCTTCACTTGAGTTGCAGTGATCTCCTTGCACACCTCATTGTCAGTCACTTCCAGCTCTCTATAATCTTGCTCAGTTCTTCCTAGGTAGGTGTTGATAACCTCAGGAGAAAATTTAATACACTTACTTCTCACATATAGTTTTCTAAAGTCCACACTCATTCTGTCAGTAATGTCCACAGGAATGTTTACAACAAACTCCTTAACTAGCCCATCATAACATTTGGAGAACCCAGAAACAGTTTTTATCAACCCAACAAACTTAATCAGCTCCATAACTTCTTTAATCTCCAGAGCATCTTTGCCAAGGTCTCTTTCCAGAGCCAATCTTCTTTGACACACAAACTTCCACATGTGAGCACTTCCAGCATAGTGAAAAGAGATGTTGTCCACAGGTACATCAGGGACCTTATCAGCAATCCTCTTCAAAATTGACCTTCTCACGGGAGTGATGTCTTGAACATCCTCATCAACATCAAACTCAGAGTCAGATTCTTTCCTTATCTTCCACTTTTTGGATGAGACAGACACCTTGCTCCAAGACTTTGCAGGGCCAACAACAGGAGTCTTCTTCTTTTTGCTTTCAGTTCTCATCTTAGGAGATGAATCAACAGTCTTCCCTTTTCTAGACTTCAATCTTTTTGTAATACCTGGAATTGGATTGCCAATAACCTCATTGTCTGACAGATTCTCAACATTCACAACCTCAACAGGCTTCTTTCCTTTGGGGCTAGAAGAAACTCCCCTAGCAGGTGATGTTCTAACATCAGGTTCAACATCAACCCTAGCTCCAACATTAGGATCAACATCAGTTTCAGCTTCAGTTTCAGCATCTTTAATGACAGAAACAGCCAAACTGTGAAGATTGGTTTCAGCTGGTTGCATATCATCCTTTTTACCTTCAGATTGCACAGCAGCCATTTGAGCCAAAGGTCTTGATATTCCAGCCACAGGATCCCTTTCTCAAAAATCTTAGTGACAATCTGACCTATACTTTTATCTACATCTACAGGAGCAGATTTATCTCCAAACAGAATGCTAGTAACAAACTCTCTACTTTTCCTATCATCAAATTTTTTACCATCAGAATGATCAGACGATTTACCTGATGTATCATGAGAAGTCCTTTTTGTTTGCAGCTTGTCAGGTCTAGTCTTAGAAGCTGGGATCATTGAGAGAGGGGCTATATCCAAAGCTTCATCCTCAGAAACCCCTTTTGTCGAAACCCTAGGTTTTGTGTGTGAGGGACTCTTGGATGCAGACTTCTTGGAGGGAGACGACATTTGTTGAGACATTGTTCCTCTGTAGCAACTGATGAACAAAAATGTGTTGAGACTTCTATTCTTTGGGGAGAAGACGAACAAACTATGAGGATTGATGTAGCGTGTGGAGGCAAGGTGAGGAAATGATTGCATAGGGTAGGAGGGCTGCTTTTGTTGAGCACTTAAAAGTCAATAAATGTAATTTCCCCACCAAAATGTATCACATTTCAAATTTTTGAATTTTAATAAATATTCAGCACACGTCATTAACCTCTATTGTCTTTTACACATATCCAGTTTTCCTCTTATGACATCACAATGTTCAACACATATATCCTTAGAGAAACTATCATTACACCTCCTTCCTGTATGGTTATCCTCAATGATCTTGCTTTCCCTAAGATTAACCCTAGAGTGTTTGGTGATCCTTGGAATGCCACAGTAGGATGTCATAACATCATGCTTGACATTGCGATTAATCAAACTTTGTTTCACCTCTAGATGTTCTCCCTTTTTATCCCATAGATAGCAGTTGTCTTTGGACTTAGCACCCTTCATGATAACTTCACCTTTCTCATTAGAGACAATACATTCAGCTTTAGTAAAGTGAACTTTAAGTCCTTGCCCACATAGTTGACTAATACTGATCAAGTTGGCCTTCAATCCTTTGACCAATAACACATCATCTAGTTTAGGAGCACCTGCACAGTTCAGTCTTCCCACACCCTTGATTTCTCCTTTGACACCATCTCTAAAAGTTACACAGCTGGAATAATGTTCAACATTCAACAACAAACTCTTCATACTTGTCATGTGCCTAGAGCAACCACTATCAAAATACCAGTCCTCTTTGTCAGAACCAGTTAAGGACATCTGAGCTAACAAACAAGTGGCACCATCCTTGGGAATCCATTGCTTAACAACAGTAGGACTATCCTGATTCTGTCTAGGTTGGGGATTAGGTTGAGGATATCCATAGAGCTTGAAATAGAAAGATTTCAAGTGACCAAATCTTCCACAATAGTGACATCTCCATCTTTGAAACTCTTCTCTGAAGTGATTAACATGCCTTCTCTCTTGAGGATATTTTCTGTTATACTGCTGAGTCTTCCTTCTCCCATAGTATTGAGACTGTCTCTTCCCATATTATTGAGACTGTTTCCTGTAATGATGGTTAGGCTGTCTTTTCCCATGATGATGGGGCTTTCTTCTGCCATAATAGTGAGGCACAGTATTATTAGGCCCATGCATTTTCCCTTGATGTTGAGACATGGGTTGGGACATGTTATGTTTAGGTCTGGAGGCATGACCTTTCCCATGGTTTTGAGTCTTCTGATGAGGTACATATTGCGTGGGTCCTGACATATGAGTTATCCCTTGATGTTGAGACATCTGATGGGACAAGTTCTGTTTGGTACCAGAAGAACTAGCATCTGAAGAGGATTTCTTTTCACCATTAAATCCTAGACCAGTCTTATCACTTACTCCTTTTCCAGCCTGAAGGATTTCATCCAGAGTGTCAGTTTCACTATTCAACAGTCTGATGGATTTGGTCATTTGATCAAGCTGGGATTTTAACAACAGAACTTCATTCTCAAGTTCAGCTTTATCAGCCTTAAGCTGAATAATAATTTTCTTCTGCTTCTCCCTTTCTTGACAAACCTCTTCACTTTTTAGACACAACTCTTTATAGGACGTTGCTATCTCCTCAAAGGTCATATCATCATCACTAGACTCTCCATCAGAAGCACATATTCCAGTCAATGCCCTAACATGCTTGCCAGTCTCTTCATCACTCTCACTCTCAGTATCAGACCAGGAAACAGATAACCCCTTTTTCTGCTTCTTGAGATATGTAGGACATTCTTTTCTGACATGACCATAACCTTCACATTCATAGCATTGGACTCCTTTGTCAAGATTAGGCTTTCCTCAGCTGTAGTTCTCTTGTTGATGTCAGATGAGATGTTCTTAACATTTGGTCTATAGTCCCTGTCTATTCTTTTTAACACCTTATTAAATTGTCTTCCTAGAAGAACAATGGCATGGGACAGCTCCTCCTGAGACTCAGGACTATTCTCTTTCTTAGCATCTTCAGAACTAGATACCAAAGTTATGCTTTTGGTCTTCTTTTCAGGTTCCTCGTCCATCCCTAATTCAAAAGTTTGAAGAGAACCAATCAACTCATCCACCCTCATCTTGCTGATGTCTTGAGATTCTTCTATAGCAGTCACCTTCATTTTATATCTCTTGGGAAGGGATCTAAGAATCTTCCTTACTAGCTTCTCTTCAGTCATTTTCTCTCCAAGGGCACTAGGAGCATTTGACAACTCAAGAATATTCATGTGAAAATCATGAATGGTCTCATCATCCTTCATCTTCAGATTTTCAAACTTTGTTGTTAGCAGTTGAAGTCTTGACATCTTGACTTTGGAGGTTCCTTCATGAGTAGTTTTCAAGACATCCCAATCTTCCTTAGCCACTTCACAAGTGTTGACCAGCCTAAAGATGTTCTTGTCAATACCATTAAAAATGGCATTCAAAGCCTTAGAGTTTCCAAGCGCAAGTTCATCTTCTTCCTTGGTCCACTCTTCCTCAGGTTTCAGCTTTGATGTTCCATCTTTTTCAACAATAACAGGATGTTTCCATTCTTTTAACACAACCTTCCAAGCCCTGCTGTCCAAGGATTTCAAGAAGGTAACCATGTGAGATTTCCAATAATCATAATTTGAGCCATCTAGAATAGGGGGTCTATTCACAAATCCACCACTCTCCTTGTCCATAGTATCAGAAAGTAACAGCCCTAGATCTCACCCAAAAGCAGAGCAGGATGCCTGCTCTGATACCAATTGAAATTCTGGTATCAGATGTGTGATGTTAAGTGTGATGTCACAACAACACAATTTGCTATATGAAACAAGGTAATAAAAAACAGTCAATCAACACAATGAATTGTTCACCCAGTTCGGTCTAACTACCTACGTCTGGGGGCTACCAAGCCAGGGAGGAATATCACTATTAGTAGGATTAAATTATAGACTCAACAATCCTAGTTGACAAACTCCTAATTTAATCTCTACCCAATGAACCTTCTACCTAAGAACCTCTTAGATATGAGATACTACTCACTCCCCCTTAATCACCTCAGTGATACAACTCAAAGATTACAAAGTTCACAACTTGATCTTGCTTAAAAGCTTTGATCAAGAACAATACTCTCTTGCTTTAAAGCTTTAGAGAGGACAATTACAACTCAAATAAACTATACCAATTCAAGCATGAATGGCTTACAAAACACAAACGAAAACTCTAACAACTGATACTCAGTATACACTCTCTAGTCTTCGTCCCTTCAAGTAGGGTTGTGGCTGCTTTATATAGAATCTCAGACTTGGGCTTGGACTCCTTGAAAATATCTGATTTGATTTGAAATTAAAACAGAAATCTTTTCATATCATTCAGCCATAAAAACAGAAACAAGATCTGCTCCACTTATGATTGCACCAGAATATATTTTTACCAAGATATTCGCCTGCAATCTCTCAATCAGATCTTTCAAAACAAACTGATACACGCAGCCCTAACAAAACACAACAGACTGATGTTCTAATGTTCTGTCAACTGATGTCAAGACATCATGTTTAACATCAACACACAAAACTGCAACCCTAAATAACTTAACATAAACTGAATGTTAAGAACTCATGTTAAGACATCAGACATATGACATCTTCAACAACAACATTGTTTTACCAAAATTCCAGCCAATAACAAGAACTAACACCAGTAATTGTGAGTCTCAGAAATTATCAGTTTGTTTAGATTTCGCTACGGGCTATAGCGTGCAACTATAGCGGCTATTTAGTAGCATTTTACACTAAATAGCACATTTCTAGAAAATGACAATTTATTTAACATCCATCATGACAATCACAAATCCAAGTAAACCTAAACTAAGTGTCTTTATTAGAGTAATTAGTCTAGCATTACAAAGTACATAACTTACTACAAAATAAAGAGAATAACAAACAAATACTACTTTAAGAGCTTAGGAATATAAGTCACCTTCATACTGAGAAACCCTCGCCGAAATCCCGGGATAAGAATCTTCACCAACCTCCAATCTCATGGTAACCTTAATTTTGTACCATCTACCTAACAACAACCATAATAAAAAAAACCAGAAATAAAATTTGTCAAAAAATTGAAGCTTACCCTTGTTCAAAAAGATCAAGATTATGAAACCTATGATAAATTGCAACTTCATGAACATCGTCAAGCATAGGTAAGTGAAAAATCTTTAAATGTTAGACCCATTGAGATTATGTATATAGGATACCAAGTTTCTCCTCAAACCTAAAAAGTTGCAACACAGAGCAAGCTCAAAGCTCTAATAGATTCAATATTTCCATAAAGCACCTATTTTTGGTAAGCATGATAAACGGATGTCCAAAAGTTTTTACGAACAACACCTGCAGCTTCTCTAGACACGGAGGTTAGTTTTTCTTCCAATTCCTGCTTCTCAGACATCAGTGATGCAATACGGCTCTGGTCTTTTGCTAATTATTCTTGCCCCTGGTGCCTCATTAGTGACTCACGTTGTAAATTTAAATCATCATTAGACACACACAACATAAAATTAAATTAAAAATTAAATGGCCAAAGTGGTAATAACACAATCATAACTCATCTGTAGTTCAAATTTTAAACCAGCTAGCTCATTTTCTAATACTTAAAGATGGTGGTTTGGTGGACTAAGAGATAGAATTGTACTGACTGTGCTAGTCATTGATTGTTGATGAACTGAGTTCAATTCTGCACTCAGTGTTGCTGCATCTTCCTCCGCCTAGACAAAGATAGCCAATAAGATTATGAAGACAAAAAATGGCCTTTCATCTTACATTTTTTTAGTAAAATAAAAATCCTCATACACAATATTGCTTTTCTTCTGCTTCCTTAAGACATTTCTTCAGGGTATGGAGTTGCGCTAAAAGATCCTCCTGCACTAATATGTAATTACAATAGCTATTATGAAAAAATTAAACTGGGGAGACAAGGATAAAATTGAGTATAATTACTCGTGCGACAACTGCCTTAAGAGCTTTCCTGAGAGAAGGCACTGTAATTTGCTCCTACAGGAATCAAATTGGGTTTTCTAATTAAGTGTTAAAATCATTACAATCTCCATATTGTGTAGTGAATTTAAGGGATAAATCTTGCTATATTTGTAGGTCTATGACTGAAAGAAAAAAAGACGATGCAGCAAGATTATATGGCCAAAATAAAGCTTGACATTTTTGTATGTCTATCAAAGGTTTTGATTATAACATTACATCACTTAAAATTGTTTGACAAGTTTTGCACACAATGGTGGTAAGCAAGAAAGAATCACAGAAGCACAACTCTTAGAATCTACAAATAGATCATCATAAATGAAAATAGGCATGGAAAGCAAGAGCAAAACATAAGCGAAATATTTGAAAGCTCTTATTTCACCTATCCAGAATTCTTATAACTTGGAGAAAAGACAGAAAAAATAAGAAAATAGAACATCTGGTAATAGTAGAGGGTCAAATAACAAAGTCTTGAGAAGAAATTAGCTTCTACCTTCGAGCAGCCATTCGCCGACAAGCTTCATACATAGTTGTTGTTTTGGGTACTGTCAAGACCCTGTTGGATGAATGAAACAAATTTACAAAGTTTCATGAATTCATACACCTCACAAGAATAGATTCCTCCTAGTTAGCAGTCTGTTTTGTATATCACAAACAAAGTAAATATTATTTTGCTTTATGGTAATATTGAAAATTATGAAGTATCTTACAAGGTTAAACAATATAATTTAGGGATCATTAAAATACAAAGCACACAGTAGAGTTGCTTCCATGTCTTATTGAAAACAAACATATATATTGCTAAAAGGGGTCAAAAGTAATAAACAGTGATATCATAAAACCTAAATATTACAGAAAAAGCGAGTGTGAAGATTTACCATCCATGGAGACGTTTATGGAGGTTAATGGTGTACTCTCTGGTAACCACTTATTCCTTCCTACCGGCGCCGGTCTTCTCCGCCATTTTCACTTGTTACCTAAATTAAATACAAGAACGATTCACGATTTTCACATGAATTATTAGAGAACATCGATGAGATGACCAAAATGATGGTTAGAAAAAGAGAGATTGAGAGAACTTATGACTGAGCCAGCGATCCAGATACAGTGAAGGTTGGAAAGCAATATTATTGATAACATATCTGGATTTGTTATTCGAAAGATCATCATTACGATTTATAAATCAATGTCGCAGATTTTCTATTTGATTTCTATAGAAAAAAGAGGAAGAAGGAAGAAGAAGAGGAAGAGGGAAGAAGAATGAGGGTAAGAAGATAAACAGAAAGAGAGAAAGAACGGTGAGTGAGAGAGAGAGTGTGAAAGGACTGAGAGACAGAGAAAGAGGGAAAGAAAGAAGAGTCAGATGAAGTTGATTCATTGGGAAATGAGAAAAAGTAAAAAAAAAATGTTAAAGATTTAGTTGAAATTCAACCGATTGGAGTGAAACAATTTAAAAAGGAGTGTAATGGGAAACAAAATAGTAACTTTGTCATCTAAATTAGTTAACTATGTTAGTTTGGTTGGAAAAAGTAATTTTTGGACCAAAATTACCCTTATTTTTATTAGGTGGCAGAATTAGAAGGAAGGGCAAAAATGTGTTTTTCAGAACATTGAATTTTCTTATATTATAGATAGATGTGAGATTATTATTCACACTATTCACACTTGTAATTCTTTTTCAACACTCCCCCTCAAGTGTGCGTCTACCACAGTGCTCCCCCTCAAGTGGAAGCTCTTTCTTCCACATACATTTGTACTGCCGTTGGACACTCTTTAACGGAACACTCAACCCACCACTTATGGGGATACTTTCGATACAAGTAAGCCGATCCCTTTCTCGAACCAAAGGCTCATAATATCATTTGTTGGCGCAACAATCGGGAGTCAAGCGAGAAACATTCTAAATGGTGGAACATCCTCTTAGAGCAACACACCTTTGTGAGAGACACATCACATATTCACCAAAAATCTTAAGATGATAGGTGAGTGAGTTCTCTCACTAATAAATATTCAAGTCACCACATTTCTATCGAATATGAAAATATTATCCACACTACTCATACTTATAATTTTTTTCAACAAAATCGTCACTCGATAACTTAATAACAACTATTGTAATTAAAATTATAATTAAAACAAATATTCCTTTATAATTATTCAGCTAATGACTACACCAATAAAAACCAACATTGAAAATGAAAACATTAAATTATTTATTTATTTTAGAAAAACTAGTAAATAAAATAAAGACATTCTATAGGCCATTTAAGCCGCCTTTATTGCACCATTGGTCAATTGGAGGTGTCCTTTATAACGAATAAATGCTGATTTTGATGATTTTTTTATTGACCATAAAAATTCCAGTCCCTTCCCTAGCACTCTATTTTCTTCAATTACTATGAAAGGGACAATTTTCCAAAATGATAGGAATGACACACTGCCTTAGTCCTTACGGACACGTCACTAATTCAACGAATCCATGCACACTCTCATTACGTGGCATTTCCTTCAAAAATCACGTTCTGAATCTTTTCTACGAAACCTTGAAAACGAAACGGAAACTTTTCAACAACACCCACGTGTAAATCTCTTTCTCTGAAACTCTCTTTCTTCTTTCAGAATTCGAAAATTCAAACTACTTGCGCTATCACCATCACCACCACTACCCTTAGATTATCACATAATCGATTCTAAGATTCCATAAGCATATTCATAACTCGTAATAATCTTATAACAATGGATACGTATTTACAAACTCGAATTTCTGGGATAGTTCCATTTATCACTGCATTTACTGCAACTGCTACTTCACGCGCCAACGATCACGCGTCTCAATCTCACCTCACCGCGGCGAGGCGATTAAACAACTCCTCCATGCTTTCCGGACTCTCCTTTCGGTTTCGAAAGTCTCTGAACTCTCGACTCATCGGGAATTCCGCCGGAAGCAACGGTCTCAGCGTTGATGACGCGGTTATGGAGGAGAATGCGGTTGTTGCAGAGACGGAAGGAGAGGGGAAGAATGCGAACTGGATTTTCAAGGTTTTTGAACTCAATTCTGTTTGGAGACAAGAGAGTGGCGATGATGATGATGATGATGATGATGAAGAGTGTGATATTTGTAGTGTTGATGAAGATGAAGATGAAGATGGCGAAGAGGTTTGGTTTGAATTTGATAGTGAGTCGTTTTCGAGAATGCTTCGTAGGGTAACCCTAGTGGAAGCAAGAATGTATGCGCACATGTGTCATTTGGGGAATTTGGCATACTCTATTCCCAATATCAAGGTTTGTTTTCATCATTTTCTTTTATGTATTGTAATTTTATGCATTTTCTATTATAGATAACGAATGTATAAACATATAAATTGCTAGCATTTAGAAAATCCTTCATAGATTTGCATTGATGAGACACTAATCTACCAATACTTAAAGGTGTGTCTGGGTCTGAGATCTAATATTCCGGCATAATTCAGGCGTATTAACTTATATTTATTTGCACCTAGTTTATCAATTTAATACCAGCATTTAAATATCGTATCTAGTGTTGTGTCGTGTTTTTTAGCTAATATGTTGGCTTTGTTGGAAATGCATTGCTCTAAGATTTTTTGTTTAATGTTCTTTCAGGTTGTACTAATATATGTGTTTGTGTCCGTGTTTCATAGCTAACCTGAGGCTATGTTGGCTCTGGCAGTGTCTAAATTGTGACCCGATTGAATTGAAATATTGTTTTAGTAGAAAGATATATGTAAACTGGGCTCTAATTTTGTACTTAAGAGTGGAATTCTATTGAATGGTAAAATATAGATTAGAAACGTGTTTACCTAAAATTGTGTTTGTGCTGCTAATTTATATTTTGGCTTTGTTAATTTAGTCAGGGAACCACTTGAAAAGATGTGGTGTGCAATTTGTAACTTCATCGATAGAGAAAAGGGAAATGCCTGCAACAGCTGATAAAAATCTGGCATCTGCTGCAATTCAGAAAGAAGAGACCAGCAAAAAAGACACCGGAGAAAAATATGAGGAAAAGAATGACGAGTCGATGATAAATGCATCTGCTGCTTGTGAGATTGCAGTGGTTGAAGGTTCAGTTGAAGCAAGCAGCAGGGGCGTTGATTCGGTGAATGTTATAAACACAGATGTTGGTTCTTTGATGGCAACCACTGATTCAAAGACACCAGTTATTGTTGCAGATGAGGACGTAAAACAAGCTTTTGCTGATGATTTGAATTCAACAAGTTCTACACCATGTGAATGGTACATATGTGACGATGACCAGAGTTTTACGAGATATTTTGTTATTCAGGTGGAGAAAATTAGTCTGAGATATGTTTTTATCATTCGATATAACATATATTTATTTCTTGAAGCTGCATTGCAATATGACATATATTTATTTCTTGAAGCTGCATGGTAATTCATATAAAATGTTAATAAGTTAGCATTAAAAGTTATAGCAAATTTGGATTTAATTTTGGTATGCTATCCAACCAATTAATGTTTTGATATGCAGGGTTCAGAATCATTCGAGTCCTGGCAGGCAAACCTCCTTTTTGAGCCAGTTCAATTTGAGGTAATTGTTACTTACTATTGCAGTTCAATTTGTGGTTCCTCTTATTAAAGGGTTACCCTTTGTGAAGTTGCGACAATGAGACACTTTTTTTTCTTCTTAGGGATTTGATGTCCTTGTCCATAGGGGTATATACGAGGCTGCAAAAGTGACATATCAGCAGATGTTACCTGAGGTTCATGCACACCTAAAATCTCAAGGCTCTCTCGCAACTTTCCGTTTCACTGGCCATTCTCTTGGGGGAAGCTTGGCATTACTTGTGAATCTTATGCTGTTGATAAGGAAGGAAGTGCCGATTTCTTCTTTGCTTCCTGTGGTAACATTTGGCTCCCCGTCCATCATGTGTGGAGGTGATCGTCTGCTCGAAAAGCTAGGATTACCACGGAGTCATGTTCAAGCAATTGCAATGCACAGAGACATAGTACCGCGAGCATTTTCTTGCAAGTACCCTAACCATGTCACAGAACTACTAAAGGCAGTTAAAGCGAGCTTCCGTTGTCATCCTTGTCTTAATAGCCAAGTAAGTGCGACATTATTTGACATACTCTCGTCAGTATTAAGTGTTCCTTTTTAAATTTTTTCAGTCTTTAATTCAATTCTTTGTGAATCTCTTATTCCAGAAGCTACTATATGCACCAATGGGTGAACTATTGATTCTACAGCCAGACGAGAAATTTTCACCGAGCCATGATTTTCTGCCATCAGGTAGTGGCCTATACCTTTTGAGTGGCCCTCTTTCAGAATCCAGTGACACAGAAAATCAGATCCAAGCAGCTCAATTATTTTTCTTGAACTCCCCGCATCCACTCGAGATATTAAGTGACCGATCCGCCTATGGTTTTGGAGGAACCATACAAAGGGATCATGACATGAATTCATACTTAAAATCCATTAGAACCGTGATTCGTCAAGAACTTAGCCAAATCCGCATAGCAGCAAGGAGGGAACTAAGACGAAAGGTGCGGTGGCCTCTCGTGGCACGACGTGTAAGCGATGCAGACATTGTTGGCGGGAGGTCTATGGTAAGGGTCCGTATAATTCAAGACCAGCCTCCCTTTTCAGGTATTATACAGAAACGTAGAGAGTCCTTGAAAAGGTTCAGTAGGCTTGTTGCATCTCAACATATGCAACTATTTGTGATGTTCTTGTTTCCGGCAAGGTTGTTACTCTTGAATACATGTAACATGACTAGTATAAGTTAAAAGGTTGGCACATGGTTGGTAATGATAGGAATACAGTTAGATGATTCTTTACTCACTGCTTTCAAAATTGAAAGTAATGTGTATGTTTCATGGTTAATGATTGTATAGAAACTATTGCTCAAATATTAACAAACACAATTTATCTTGTTTGTTCAATTCCTTTGATATGCACATGATGATTTACATGTGATGACTTATGAACCAAGATGGGACATAATTTGGTATAGTTAATACGCCATAAAAACTCAGACATCATCTGTCTGTGCAATCTAGTGTTTCTCAATTAAAATCGAGAAAACTGAGCCTTTCGTGACCTTTTGGCCAAATTATAAGCACCAAACCAAACAAACACCAGTCAAACTCCAGAACATGTTTATGATATGGTCCAAATAAACTGAAGTTTTCAGTTAAGAAAAATCAGCACAGATTCAATCCCGGTGGACGTTAGAATTGTTCTTACTTCTAATATTTGAGTATATATTAGATTAGGAATTTTTTAAAGACATTCTAGCGCAAGATGTTCCTAGAATGTTAAGAATAAGAGTTCAAACAAAACGGATAACCATAACCTGAATAAACAAAATAACTAATAAATCAAGGAGAAAACTCAATTAAAAAAACGTGTATAGTAACATCATAATTAAAAGTCGGTTTCTTAGCCTTGAGTCATTAATAGACCATAATTTTAACTTGAGCATTGCTACCTTGACACCCAACCCTTACACTACACCGTATGCACTGTTCACAAATACTGTGAACAGTGCGTGAACAGTAAATCCGTACGTGAATAGTGGAGTGAACAGTGTCTATAAACAGTAAATCCGTACATGAATAGTGTATGAACAGTGTCTATGAACAGTGACTGTGAACAGTGATTTTTAATAGTAAATCAAACTTGGTTAATGAAATGTAAAAACTTGGTTAATATAGTGATGAAGTTGGTTAATAAATGTCCAGATATTAAAAATAATTTTTATCAGTAAAACAAAGTTGGTTAATGCAAGTAAAAAGTTGGTTAATGCAGGTATGAAGTTGGTTAATAACCATTCAGATATTAAAATTAATTTTTAACAGTAATAAAACTTGGTTAATACAATACAAAAACTTGATTAATGAAATTATAAAGTTGGGTAATCACACAATTCTATATAATATTCCTTAATAAAAAAAATTTTAAAATTAAAAAAAAAATATTAATATTATTATAATATTTCACTGTTCACCGTATTGGTGAACAGTGAAATACGGTGTAGGTGTATAGATTTGGTGTCAAGATATCATTTCTCTTAAAATTAATAGGTTAACTAGAACAAATACACAACCAATTTTGCACTTCAACTCAAAGCTTACAAAAAAAAACTACAATCAAAAAACAAATGAGTAACATTCTTCTCTATTCCATAAGCACCATAGCACAACAAAGAACCGGATGTGTAATTTCACATCTAGTCAAATTATCTTTTGTGGTAATTCGATTAGACAATAACCTCGAAATAAAAAACACTCAACGGAACGAATTTGTTCCAAACAATTTTGTTAAACTCTATTGAAACCAACTGCTTAGCCTGAGCCAAGATATAGTAGGATCCTTTGACTATATAATCTTCTTTAACATTAGATATTCAAATTCAGTTTATTAATGTTGTGAATTAATGTCCATAAAAAACAAATTAAAATATGAGAAAAAATTAAGTTTCTTTAACAAACACAAAAAAATTTATTAGATTTTATAAAAGGGAGTAAAGAAGAAAGAAGAATAAAAATGGGTTAAATGTGTTTTTCTATTCAATTTATCAATAAGGGTTCAAAAATTACAAGTGAATATCAACAATTAATTTCTCTCAACAATATGAGAGAACTAGTCTATTTATAAACTATTAAGTTAACTTAGTATACAAATTAACTTAACAATTGGGCTTAAAATCAATGCTCAATTCGACATACTAACTTAAATTACAAGTTAATATATTTTGACATTATGCTCGAACAGACTTCAACTACATTATACACAACTTCTGTCGAACCATGAAGCTACCCTTGTCGATACTAGAATTCAATCCAAATACCACAAATCTCCACATTTGAACAAACTCTATAACAAGGGAACAAACTACCTTTCATCATGCAGCTTTATCAACTGTGAAAAACTTGCTACTGGGCAATGTCTTGGTGATCATATCTGCAGTATTGTCATTAGTCGAAACCTTCAGTATTTGGATTTCTCCACACTCAATTATCTTTTTGACGAAGTGCAGCCTCACATTGATGTGCTTGGTTCGCTTATGATAGGCTGAATTCTCCGACTGATGTATTGCACTTTGACTATCACATTTAACAGTGATAACTCGACCTTGAAGTTTCACCTCCTTAGCAAAACCTTCAATTCATAAAGTTTCTTTAACATCTTCAGTGAGGGCGATATACTCTGCTTCAGTGGTTGATAAGGCAACAACCTTCTGAAGTGTTGCTTTCCAACTGATTGATGTGTCAAACATAGTGAACACATATCCAGAAATAGATTTTATGGAATCCATACAACCTACATAATCAGAGTCGACAAATCCTTCGATTTTGAATTTTCTATCATCACCACAGGCTCCACCATAAATCAGGACTCGGCTCAGAGACCCATTTATGTACCTAAGAATCCACTTTAATGCTTGCCAGTGCGCCTTCCTAGGATTGACCATGTACCTGCTTACAAGGCTCACTCTGTATCCTATGTTTGACCTCGTGATAAATGCAAATTGTAGCTATTTTTGTATATAAGTTTTGTTGCACTTATCGATACTTTTTGTTAATATCATTCTAATAAACCCCGCTTTGTTTGTAAACACATTTACTTTATGTTATAGTGTATATATTGTGTTATTATGTAAATATCATTGAGTTTAATTT
Source organism: Lathyrus tuberosus (assembly GCA_022829125.1). Classification (NCBI taxonomy): domain Eukaryota; kingdom Viridiplantae; phylum Streptophyta; class Magnoliopsida; order Fabales; family Fabaceae; genus Lathyrus; species Lathyrus tuberosus. The sequence goes on from JALAZF010000018.1 coordinate 935,767, forward strand.
TTTTCCATTTATTTTTACAGGTATTCAAGCAAGGATATCTTGTCATATTCATAAAGAGCATTGAATAAGCTTTCCAACGTTTCGAACCGGATAAAAAACGGAGTTACGGTTCGAAAGTTATGGCCGAAAAAAGAAAACAGAAAATGTTGTATGTCTGCTCTCGCCCCAAGCTCGCCGGGCGAAGCAGAAGCGAGCCAGACAGACAAAAACGTGTAAAAAAGTCCAGAATTAGCCGCCTTAGCTCGCTGGGCGAACCAGAACTTCGCCGGGCGAATCTGGACGGACAGAAACACCATTTAAGGGCTAAAAACACATTTTTTAGAGGATGGTTTTGGGGGTTTTTGCTCCCAACTCCATCAACCTCATTTTTCAGTAGGATTAGCTTAGAAAACAACATTGGAGCTTGCACACGGATGATCCGGGGTGGATTTCTCATCAATCGGTGCTGACAAACCGCGAGATGTTTGGTTTATTTGTCTTCTTTTTTGTATATTCTTCTTTGTTGGGTTGTTGTATATGTATTTACTTTGAACTCATGTATATTTGTCGTCCATGGCGTTATATTTAATTTGCTTTACAAATCTTTATCGGTGATTGTCCTTGATTTTTGCTTTATGCTCGAGGTTTGTGTTGTGTTAGAGATAAACATCGCAAACTTTGATTAGGGATGGTTATCTGTTAGTTTCTAGATGCTAGAGATAGATTTAGAGCTAACAATCTTTATGGGTTTCGAAATTTAATGCCTCCGTATCTCGAGTCAGGTGCGAGAGCGTCGACGAGGGTAATACAGTTGTTCTCTCAGTTCAGTGTGTCAGAGAAGGACACTGTTGTGAGTGATGTTGGATGATATTGAGGAGTATTGTAGGTTAAGTATAGCTGGTCGATAGGTTTAAGTTTGTGAGGAGTGGATTATATGCATACCGGATAAGTTTCTTCTCTCTGAAGAATGAATTCTTTTTGTGTTAATATTTACTTTTCTGTTTCTATGTTTGAAACATTTTAATCCAAACTCATGAATGCGAGACTTGTCGAACGACAGTTCAATAGAACCGATCTCTGTGGACACGATAAATTCCCGAAAAAATACATCCAAAAACTTTTGTTGCTTCCCGCTTTACCGCTTCAGCAAAATGGCGTCGTTACCGGGGATTAGTGTTTTTATTGGATCGCATTACGATAGTTTCTTTGTTTTGGAGTTTTGTAGATATCGTATATATTGTCTATTTTCCCTTGTTTATATTTATACTTGTATATGTTTACTATATGTGTGAATTTTACATGTTTTGCATACTTGTGAATATAGTGTATATATTTGTTTCTCTTCACGTTTGCCAAAAGTGCGGTTAGATGTGTAGTTCCGGTTAGAGCTCGAAGAGATGAGAGCAAAGGCGGAAGTGAAAGCATTTGGCTCATGCGAAGCAATGTGTTGGTTTGTAAATAATAGGCGTCGAGCTAACGACGTAAAACAAGCATGTTGTATTGTTTTTAGTTTCTTTATTGTATTTTATTGTATTAGTATTGGTAGTGTGGTGAATTGGTTAAACAAGTTGAAATTGGACCAATTCTTAAAATTCTCAAATCTTCACTTTTCAACTTATTTAATTCAATTTCACCCGGTCTTTTAGTATGTTCATAGTAGTTGTTTTAATGTGTTAATTTTTGTGTTTGTCCAAGAGCTTATTTTGAGTAGCTTGAGGAAATTTGAGGTGATGTTCCAAGTTTGATCGTTTCAACTTGCAGATGTATGGTAATGATATTGTTAAGTTTTGTACACGTCTAAGGTATGTGTTTATCACTTTCTAGACTTTAGCATATTGATGTGAATCACTTTAGTTCCCACCCTTTTGTGAGGTAGATTTCCATTGTTCATATATGCGTTGAGTACCAACATTCTTGTTCTAACTGGATTTTATTATGCTTAATATTTTGTTTGTGTTGATTATATGAAAGCATGAAAATGATCAAGGCATTTTGTTTCATTTTGAGCACAACTACCTAGCCAAATAGTCAATTTATCCTGTGAGTGTGTGAGCATTCGGTAACCCCTTTGAGCTTTTTTATCCATGTTTTATTTGAACTTAATGCTTGTCTATAAGTATTTAGCTCACTTATTTTTTAATGGATTTTGATTTTTTCTTGAACCCTCTGTTAACCCTCAATTTCGACGCTAGAAAGAATCAAAGCTATTTTATGTTAAAAAATTATTTTTAATATAAAGAAGGCTTCGACCCAGTTTTTGGAGAAGCCTGAGTCGAATAGAGGTGTAGGAACCTCAAAAAATGGCTAAGTGCTGGAAGGGTTTCGACCATGAGAATATGGAAACAAGCGCTGCAGTGGTTATATTAAGGCTTGAGGGAATTTCCAATATTTGAAATTTAAACAAGAGCAGTTGTGAACGTGGGAACAGTTGAGACCAAGGAGAAGGCGCCAAAATCCACACGTTCGAAGCAGTAACCACCACTTAGTAGTTATTTCCTAGCACTATAAATAGGAGTTAGTTCTATGTAAATGGGGTGTTCATATTTTTGTACAAGTTACTCAAAGAAACTCAAAGTACCCGCGTGTAGAGAAACGAGTTCGTGAGAATGTACGTAATGTAACACCATTTTCTTCATTAATGCAATTTATCTTCATCATGTTTAAGATTCAGCCATTTAATTTCCATGCCTTTACAATTTCTTGAACTTTATCTTCCATGCCAAATTTACTTTCAAAGTTATTTAAACTTTCTGCATCTACCTTCGACTGCACTGTTACATTCAAGCATTTAATCTTCAAGCTTTTACTTTTCAAAGTCTTTTATTTTCAAGAACGTGGAGTTCACCTTTAATCCATTGCATCTATTTCAGAGTCCTTTACTTTCCTGCACTTTACCTTCGACAGCACTTTATCATTCCAGCCTTTACTTTTCACGAACGTGGAGTTCGTCGCATTTTGCTTTCAAAGCCTTTTACTTCTTGTCCATCCCTTTCGACGCCTTTTAATCTTTGCACCCTTTACTTACAGCCCTTTAAATTTTAAGCCTTTACTTTACTTTATTGCAAGTAGTCGAACGTGGAGTTCAGTTAGATTTGGTTTCAGCATTGTCGAACGAGGAGTTCAGTTTACATTCTCTTTAATTTTCATTTTGTCATTTACACTTGTCTCTCAAATTTAGCACATGTCCTAGGATTTGTGTGGTCGATCCTGCAAGTTAATCAATTTGGTTTAGATTGATAGACCAGAGGTTGTTTACCAAAATTCACAGTAAACAAATTGGCACGCCCAGTGGGACCTAGTGCTAAGTTTTACACTTTTGTCAACCTTATCTTTCTTGGTGAAGAAGTACTTTCGTTGTATGTTATTGAGAAGTGGGAAGTTAGCCACAACAAACGAAGGGATACCAAAGAGAAGATACACTAAGAAAATGGCAACCAATGCCAACCAACAAGTTGATCCTCAAGGGAGTATTTCAAACACTCAGTCAAGTAGCAGTATGGGGTCTCAAAGCACACCATCACCAGTGTCTTCGACAGGAGGACAGTCGTCACTTCCATTAGTAGTGTCTGAGCCAGGATCAACATATATAAAATCATATACTCAACCTGTGTTGGAATACATAGGACCACAAAGTCCTAACTCACCAACACCCCCAGGAGGAAATTCAATGTACAGGCACGTTCCTCCTCCAGGTTTTCCACATCCAGGGTCAAGGAGTCAACCCTATGGTATGCCTACATCAATGATGCAAAATCTGCAGAATGCTCCACCTGTATTTTCAGAAACTGTTGTGTCTTCGCCACTACAAGGGTCAGGATCAGGAGGGCGAAACAACCAGAATATAGGTGTTGGTTACTCTGTTCAAACGCCTAGCCTTACAAATACATCCATAAATTGTTTGAGACAGCAGATGGATGAAAGTAACATGCAAATGGTACATACGTTGTCTCAGACAATGGGAGAAGTTTTTCAACCTTTGATTCAAAATACGACCCAAACTAACCAACAATTGGCTGCACAAGTGGCACGCATGGCTGATTTCATGGGAGTACCAGCGGTAGATCAAAGAGCAACTGTTGTCGAAGATATCCCAAGACGTCATCCACGTCAGATACCTGATGCGAACTTGGAGGATCAAGAGATGATTGATCATTTTAGAGTCGAACCACCAAGACACCAGATGCCATATCAGGTGGAGGAAGAACCAGTAGTGATGGTGAACAGGAACCAAAACGCATATCAACTACTTAGACAGGTTCGACACCAAAATCAAGCAGAAGAAAATAATCTTGCAGCCATGGTGGAAAGGATAATGACTAGAAATGGTATGAATTTTGGCTTCACCAGGCCAAATTATACTTCGCCTATAGTGGATTACATTCTCCAAGCAGAACTACTCCCTAGGACGAAGGTTCCAAAGTTCAGCAAGTTTTCAGGAGATACTACTGAATCTACTGTCGAACATGTGGCTAGGTATTTGATTGAAGCAGGCGAGATTGCAGCTGACGAAAGCCTTAGGATCAAATACTTCCCAAGTTCCCTTACCAAAAATGCCTTCACATGGTTTACTACTTTGCCTCCAAATTCCATATACAATTGGACCCAACTAGAACGTTTGTTTCATGAACAGTTCTACATGGGGCAAACTAAGATTAGTTTGAAAGAATTGGCTAGCATCAAGCGCAAAGTTACTGAGCCAATTGATGATTACCTGAATAGGTTTCGACTTCTTAAAGCCAGGTGCTTTACACAAGTGCCAGAACATGAGTTGGTCGAAATGGCTGCTGGGGATCTTGATTATTCCATTAGGAAGAAATTAGATACCCAATATCTTAGAGATATGGCCCAGTTGGCTGATAGGGTTCGACAGCTAGAGAGGTTGAAAGAAGAAAAGGCTAAATTCAGCAGGGGTAAAAAAGTAGCCTTTGTAGAATGCAATGAAGATGTGGAGAATCTGTATGGTGAAACATCTTATTTCGACGGAAATGAGGTTGACGTTGCTGAGTTAAAGCAAGGTCCACCTTATGCCTGCAAATTATTAGCTCCTTCAGAAGGAAAAAATCCTGTCGAATCTAATGACAAATTTCCTAAGAAAATATATACTTTCGACGTCACTAAATGTGACGAAACTTTTGATTTGTTAGTTAAAGATGGGCAAATGATAGTGCCTGCTGGTGCTAAAATGCCACCTTTAGAACAAAAAAAAGAAAAGAGGTTTTTGTAAGTACCATAATTTTTTGGGTCATAAAACTTCTCAATGTTTTCTTTTCAGGGATTTGGTGCAAAATGCTATCCAAGAAGGAAGGTTGAAGTTTGGTGACAAAGGCAAAGCCCAGATGAAGATTGACTCTGACCCATTGCAAGTTGCAGAGGCTAACTATACAGAGCCTCACGAGGTTCAGATGGTGGAAGCCACAGAGGGATTCGATGAGTCAGTCAACATGGTGGAGGTTACTGAAGACTTCGCCACCAGTTCTGTGATAATTGAAGGTTCTAGTAAGGCTGCAAGTGGCCTAAATGTTGATGGTACCAGTCTAATGTTGGTGACCAAAGAAGCTGCTGATAAGTTTATTGAAATGGATAATGCTGCTAAGGTTTTGGATATGGCCGTGAGTGGCTCGAAGATAAATGCCAATGAAGGCATTAACATGGTCGAATTGGCTGAAGAATCTGATTCTAGCTCAGATAGTATCAACACCAATGAGGCTATGGGCAGAAATGCCCCCAAAGTCCAAGTTGTTAAGGAATTGGAAGATGACATGCTCTTGGTAGGAGAGATGCTAGACATGGATGGCTGTTTGGTGGAAAACTGGATATGTATGGCTGCTGAAAAAAATTTCAAGACATCTCCTGATGTCGAGAGAGTCAATGCTGAGGAAATGGTTGAAGCTGAAAAAGCTGCTTGGCAAAAACTTCCCAAAAAGCTGCAAAAGCAGCAGCAGGTGGTGGTTGCTTGCCAAAGACCACTGAAAGTCTGGAAGCCCGTTTCTCCAAGATGCACTTAAAGGACAGAATGGATGTCAACATGGTTGAAATTACAGATCGAAAAGCTGAGCAAGTGAGTAAGGCAGATGAGCAAGAGAAGCGCAACAAAATGGCTTATCCTAAGCAAGAAGAGACAATTGTGGATTTCTTGCATCGTTGCCAGAAGAAAGGCTCTGGAGTAATGCTATGTCCCAGATGCAGCGCCATTTTTGATGAAAAAGCTGCCCACAAGCTAGAAGGTGTCAAGAAGGCTGGTGAAAGCTGGGGGCAGAAGGTGACCAAAGGGCACAGAGGTTTTGACCATAGGCGGCTTTTGACAGGGCTAAAAAACCAAGCACCAGGAGTTAGGCCAGGTACGTTCAAACCAGCTGCGAATGTGCCAACAGGTAGTTGGATCAAGCCTATCGAGGGGAGAGGACATAAGAAAAAGTGGGAGAAATTTGATGTGGAAATATGTTCTTCGTTCGAGTATAGAAAAGAGAACCACACCACCAACAAATCAGCATACATTTCTCAGAATTACAAGGGTAAAAACCCCATGTCTAGATCACAATGGCGAAGAGAGCAGCGCAGGAAAAAGGCTGTCAGGGAGGCTCAGGTGCAAGGAGAATCAAGCACCAATGTTGATAATCAAGCTGGGGCAATGGAGAAGATGCCCATATGACGAAAGTTGTTCACTGTTCAGCCAGAAAAGAAGGTCGAAGAGGATGAGAATATGACTGATAACTTCGACAATGAGTCAGCGGCTTCCCTAGATATTCTGGTAAATGTGGTGTCAGAAATGCCAAGAGAATTTGGTCAAGTCTCAGAGGTCGAAGACTTAGATCAAACTGCTGAATTGGAAATGTTGGCACACAAGCTTGTGTGCTATTACATCATGAACAATGGGTGCGTCGAAGAACATAATGCTTTCTTTGAACGTCCCACAGAGGCAATGAAGGGTCATTTGAAGCCTCTTTACATTACTGGCAAAGTAGAAAATGTCCCTGTCAACAAAATTTTGGTAGATTGTGGTGCGACTGTTAATTTGATGCCAAGATTTTTGCTGAGCAAGATTGGGAAGTTTGAGACTGATACCAAACCCCACAACATGGTTTTGTCGAACTATGAAGGAAAAGTTAGTTCTACTCTGGGAGTGATTCAGGTGGATCTCACTGTGGGAACTATTACCAGACCAACAGTGTTTATGGTCGTTTAGACGAAAACTAACTACAATCTACTCTTGGGTAGGGAGTGGATTCATGGGATAGGAGTTGTACCCTCATCTATGCATCAAAGAATCACCATTTGGAGACCAGATGGGATAGTTGAAAATATTGAAGCTGATCAAGGGTACTTTAAGGTGCCTATTAATCATGTGGACAGTAGGAAATTTGAGAAACATCTGGCGAACATTGCTCCATGTCCTCCAGCTGATTTTGAGTTTACACCCGACGTAGAAATGTTTTATTCGTTGTATTTACACCCTGTTGAAGGTTTCAGGTGGGACAGGGAGGTACCAGGAGGAAGGTTTCCATGCTTAAGCACACCTCCAATAGAGCCCACAGGATGGGGAGATGAATTCAGTGATCATGACTGAGTTCGACGCTTTAAAAAGAATTTCGGCCTATGTGGCCGAAACAAAACTACAAGCAGCTTTGGAAGCCGCCAGTGACTATATGGCTGGCGAAGCCATTTCTGAAGTATATCAAGAAGGTTCTGGTAAGGACTTCGACCCAAAACCTCCAGATAAGGTTGAAACTGGAGAGCAAAGCCAGAAGCTCGACGCCATCTATGAAGATGAGCCTTTGGAATTTGAGAAGGATCCGTTGGCAAATAATATAAAAATGCTAGCACAAGATCCCTTAGAAGAAGTTGACCTCGGTGAGGGGGCAACCAAAAGGCCTACCTACATCAGTGCCAATCTTGATCCCCAGTTGAAGGTGGAAGTGGTTCAGTTGTTGAAAGAATTCAAAGAGTGCTTCGCCTGGGATTATGATGAGATGCCTGGTTTGAGCAGGGACTTGGTCGAACACAGGTTGCCTATGACGCCTGGGAAAAAACCAGTCAAGCAAAATCCAAGACGGTTTGCACCAGAGATATTGTCAAAGATCAAAGAGGAAGTCGAAAGATTGCTTCGTTGCAAATTCATTCGCACTGCAAGGTATGTCGAATGGTTGGCTAATATAGTACCTGTTATTAAAAAGAATGGGTCTTTAAGAGTTTGCATTGATTTTAGAGATTTAAACTCTGCAACTCCCAAAGATGAATATTCAATGCCAGTAGCAGAAATGTTAATAGATTCTGCAGCAGGACATGAATATCTTAGTATGTTGAATGGATATTCTGGCTACAACCAAATATTCATTGCTGAGGAAGATGTTCATAAAATTGCTTTTAGATGCCCTGGAGCCTTAGGCACCTATGAATGGGTAGTGATGCCTTTTGGTCTCAAGAATGCTGGTGCCACCTATCAAAGGGCAATGAATTCAATTTTCCACGATTTCATAGACACATTCATGCAATTTTATATTGATGATATTGTTATAAAATCTATTTCTGGGAAAAGTCACATTGACCATCTTCTACGGTCCTTTGAAAGGATGAGAAAATATGGTCTTAAAATGAATCCTCTCAAATGTGCTTTTTGTGTGCAGGCAGGGGATTTCCTAGGCTTTGTGGTCCACAAGAAAGGGATCGAAATAAATCAGAATAAAACCAAAGCCATAATGGAGGCGAAAGCGCCATCAACTAAAAAAGAGTTGCAGTCGTTGCTGGGCAAGATCAACTTTTTAAGAAGGTTTATATCCAACCTGAGTGGCAAAACACAAGCTTTTTCGCAATTGCTTCGTTTCAACAAAGATGGTTTTGAGTGGGGGCAATTACAGCAGGAAGCCTTCGACAAGATCAAGGAGTACCTAAGCCACCCCCCAATTCTTTCACCACCTTGTAGAAACAAGAGCATGAGATTGTATATAGCTGCATCAGATAAAACTCTAGGGAGCATGTTAGAGCAAGAGGATGAAAATGGAGTCGAAAGAGCCATTTATTATTTAGTCGAGTTTTAAATGATGCAGAAACTAGGTATAGCATGATTGAAAAGTTATGTTTATGCTTGTATTTCTCTTGTACTAAATTGAAGCAATATATAAAGCCCGTTGATGTGTATGTTTCTTCTCACTTTGATGTTGTAAAGCATATGTTGTCTAAACCTATTTTGCATAGTCGAATTGGCAAATGGGCATTAGCATTAACAGAATTTTCCTTAACATATCAACCTTTAAAAGCTGTGAAAGGGCAAATAGTTGCAGACTTTATAGTTGATCACTCCATAAATGAAAATAATTTGAATTATGTTGAATTAAAATCCTGGAAGTTATACTTTGATGGATCAAGTCATAAAAATGGAACAGGAGTGGGAATACACATTATTTCTCCTGAAAAAATTCCAACAAAATTCAAGTACAAGGTTGAAGGACCTTGCTCTAACAATGAGGCTGAATATGAAGCATTAATTGCTGGCCTTGAAATTTTGTTAGAATTGGGGGCAACTAGAGTCGAAATAATGGGAGACTCAGAATTGGTTATAAAACAAATCACAAAGGAGTATAAATGTGTTAAAGAAAATCTCATTATGTACTTTGTGATAACCAATAGATTATTAAAGAAATTTGAGGTAGTGGCCATGCAACACATACCTAGAATAGAGAACCAAGTTGCTAACGACTTGGCTCAAATTGCCTCTGGGTACAAGGTGTCAAAGGAAAACCTTCAAGAAGTAATTGAAGCAAGAGGTAAGGTGGTAGCTGTTGGATTATGCCCATCAGACTTGGAAACAACTAAGCTTGGGTGCATAGATGGTGAAAATTTTGAAATTTTTGCCATAGATAATTTAACAGATGAAGATTGGAGGAAGCCCATAGTTGAATATTTGCAAAACCCAACGGCTTCAACAGAGCGAAAAATCAGGTATCAAGCTTTAAGCTATGTACTGTTGGGGAATGAATTGTTTAAAAAGACCCCTGAGGGAGTCTTATTGAAATGCCTTAGTGAAGCAGAGGCATATTTGGCCCTTTCGACAATACATAGTGGGGCATGTGGAGCACACCAAGTTGGCCAGAAAATGAAATGGTTGTTGTTTCGACAGGACATGTATTGGCCCACTATGCTGAAAGATTGCATAGAATTTGCTAAGGGTTGCCAAGAATGTCAAATTCATGCTGGCATACAGCACATCCCTACAAGTGAATTACATTCCATAGTGAGACCATGTCCATTCAGAGGGTGGGCTTTGGATATAGTGGGAGAGATTCGACCAGCATCTTCAAAGAACCAAAGATATATTTTGGTGGGAATTGATTATTTCACCAAGTGGATTGAGGCAATACCACTGGTGAATATAGGTCAAGAAGATGTTATTGAATTCATTCAAAATCACATTATTTATAGGTTTGGCATTCCTGAAACAATTACTACAGATCAGGGATTAGTGTTCACTGGTCGAAAGATGCAGGAATTTGCCAAAGAAATAGGTTTTAAGTTATTAACTTCTACACCTTATTATGCTCAGGCCAATGGGCAAGTCGAAGCTGCCAATAAGGTAGTAATTGGACTAATTAAGAAGCATGTGGGAAAGAGGCCTAGAAATTGGCACAAGATGTTAGACCAAGTTCTTTGGGCATGTCGAACATCCCCTAAAGAGGCTACCAACACTACCCCATTTCGACTCACTTTTGGTCATGATGCAGCATTGCCTATTGAGATTTATATACAGTCTGTAAGAGTTCAAAGACATCATGAGATTCCCTCTGAGAATTATTGGGAAATGATGATGAATGAATTAGTGGATTTGGATGAAGAAAGGCTCAGAGTCTTGGAGTTGTTAAGAAGACAAAAGAAGAGGGTCGAAGAATCCTACAACAAAAAAGTTAAGTCTAAATCTTTTGCATGTGGGGAATTGGTTTGGAAAGTGATTTTGCCTATGGATCGAAAAGATAGAGCATTGGGCAAGTGGTCCCCTAAGTGGGAAGGCCCATTCCAAGTCATACAAGTTTTCTCTAATGGAGCTTATGAAGTGGAAGAGTTAGACAAAGATAAAAGAGTCTTGAAAGTAAATGGCAAGTATTTGAAAAAATATAAGCCTATGCTGCAAGAGATTCATATTAAAACATAAGCTTTATTTAATAAAAAGAAAGCCAAAATAGGCCAAGTCAGGCTAATATGGCATACAAAGCAAAGAAAAACCAATACAATAGTTTTTAATCAAGGAAAGGTTATTCATAATCTCTCCAATCTATGGATTTGAGGAAATCCATATAATATGCATCTGGCTCATCATCAGAGTCTTGGGTGCTGGAGCGCTTTTTCTTAGAGATCTTCATTTTAGTTTCTCTCTTCTTGGCTTGAGAGGTTGCTCCAATGGAGGCTTCAGGTTGCTTGGTGGCCTCCATCTTTTTTGGTTCCTCAACTGCCTTTGCCTTTCCAGCCATTTTCTTGGCTGATGGTTTCTCTGAATTGTTCACGTTTGCTTCTACGCAAAACGTGATCAGGTGGAAGAAATTTATAGAGGCGGAGTACTGATTGGATTGGCCAGTCAAACGGTGGAAACACGTGAGCTATTCTTGGAAGTAGGCCTGAGGGCTGTGCTATAAATGCTAGAGGTCTACGCCTTGGAATTTAAAGCTGGAAAGGTGACTTTCCAAGGAAAAGATAGAATGCCTTAATTGCAAATTTGACTGATAAAAGACAACAAATAAAAGTGCATCATCATGTCATATGGGTCGAAAGCAGTTAAGGACAAAATAATAATGATTGATTAATCAATGCCAAAAGGCATAAAATTGTCATTATATAAAAAGCCTGAAAAGGCCAAGAAACAAATGATGATTAAACAAACGAAGGTGTCAAAAGTATCAGAAGGGAAGCCTCGACGCCAACTGAGAAAAAGCTTCTATGTGATGTTTGAGGCGAGCGTTGCACAAAGATTCGTCAAGTTTTACTGCTGCGAGCTCTTTTTCATATCTTTGGGCCGCCTCAATACGATCAATAGCATTCTTTGTTTCTTCAGCTATCTTAGTGTCGTCGAAATGGTGCAAATCACGGTTGCGTTTTTCAGCATTGTCAATTTTGGCTTGTAGCTCCGTAATTTGTTGCTTCCAGGCTTCAATGTCCATCTGGTTGGAGGCTATCTCATCTTGCTTTTTCTTTTGATCAGCCTCCATATGTTCGATCTCTTCGTACGCCTCTTTTGCACCACACCAGGCTGCACTCTCACAGCCAGATGTTTTCTCTATGGTATTCCTGATAGAGGGAAGCAGTTTTATTTCTGCAGCTATCTGGTTCACCACAGCAGTTAGCTCTATCAGAAAACCAGAATCATCTGGATTGAGGGTGGTGAGCTCAATCTTTGCAAGGGTGTCCTTCAAATAAGCAGTTGTCGTTGGATCTGAGGCGAAAACTCTGTGAATATCCCCCCTGAAGAATTTGTTCTTGATGGCTTGGAGAATTGGTTGGGCGAAGTCATCTGATGCTGGAGTCGAAGAGACAGAAGAAGAACCATACCTCTGCTCAAGAATCAATTTGGTAAACTCACATGGGTTCGACCACTTGAGTGCTGTCAGTGAGTCTCTAGGTGGTGAAAGGAACACAGGCGAAGGAGTATGGTGGGGATTAGGATCAGTTTGTTCTTCTTCCTCCTCTTCTGATTCTTCTCCTTCTTCATCTTGTTCTTCTCCCATTTCTTCATCAGACTCTTCAGCAATTGGTTGCATATTCTCCTGGTCATCAGCTGGTGTAGGATGTAGTTCATTTGTCTCCTCAGGCGCAGCTTGATCAGGATTGGCGTTATGTGTTTGAACTTTAGGTTCATGCCTTTCTTCTTCAACCAATTGACCTTCATCTATGGGGGTATCCAGATTGAAAGGTGGTGGGCTTGAGGCATCATCATCATCAGAGTTGGCTCCATCAGCTTGTGCGTTTTGAGTAGGGGTTGGAGCTGGTGGTGCAGTGGGTGCTGTAACATGTGGAGTATATTGATTAATCTTACTCAAACCAGAGCCAATATCAGAAGATGGGTGATAAGTTGGCTCACCTTGGCTGTTGAGGAGCGTGGTGGTGAGGCTTTCTGAAGTTGGGTGAGGAACAGAATCGTCAATTACGGTGGTGGCGAAGTTGCTTGGAGTTGGTCGGGAATCTGGATTGTTGAGTATGGGTGCCTAAAAAACACAAGTGGAGAAAATGAGAATGAAATAATAGGCGAAAGATGTCAAGCATAATAGAAAAAGGCAATGGTGCACATACCTGAGTTTGTTCAACAGCAGGACTTGATTTATCACTCCCATGGTCACCAAGAGGGGTTCTCAAGGCCACCTTGGAGGGTTCCTTCTCGACACCACTTGTGGTGGATGCATTTTCGAGTATTTTGGCCACCTTCGAAGGAGGTGGGCCAGTAGGTCCAGAGGCCTTTGTGGGTTTTTTCCTTTTCCTTGTGAGAACCTCCTCAGGAGATTCATCTGAGGCCTCTGAAGCTATAACCACAGCTGGGGTATCCTTCTTACCTTTCTTGGAGGGTGTTGGAGGTTTTCGACCAGTCTGAAGAGGCAGTGCAAATATAACAAAAAAATTCATATAGTATAAGCATAAACAGGGGAGGTGAAATATACCTGTGTACTCTCTAGTTCTTTGCCACTTTGCAAGGTGGTAGCTCTAGTCGAAGCGGCTTTCCTAGGCACAGCTGAAAGATAGTACACAATTGTTACAAGTTAATGATTACATGGTTAGTCATAAAGCCATGGATTAAGGATTTCAAACCTTCATATATTTCAGATTCGACACGAACGTCCTGAATTCCTATATGAAGGTGCCCTTTAAAACTGTCTAACGTATGCTTAGTCGAAACCACTCGTTGAGCCTTGGCTGAGACTACTGTCGAAGAAGTTTTAAATGCTCCCCACAGACAAACCAATCTGGAAATGTAGGGGCAAGCGCCACTCCAAAATCAGCATTAGGCAGTCGAGGGAACTTTGGAGGAAAAAGTTTAAAAGCTACCTCATAACGTTTCTCACGAGGGACGTTGGGAGGAATTTTTAGTTGATCCAGCTTTTCTAGAAATTTTCTCTTTAGAGTAACAGCAGCCTCATGAATGGTTCGACTAAGATCATCTGGTCGATAGATAGTTTCAAAGTATTTTTGAAAAGCCTGTATTTCTTCGATGCGAGTGAACTTACTCTTTTTCGTCTTGTCCTGCACATGGAGAAAAGCTTGGTCAAGTAACGAAGAAAATGTAGCCACATCAAGAAAGTGCTCACTATAGTGCTTTGACCACCACTGGTGGAAGGATGAAGTGCATAGAAAGGAAGGTTGCAAAAACACAGGAGAAAGGATTCTTCTTTTTTCATTCCGGCTGTCGAGTGTTTGGGAGACGTTCTCCTCGTCGAAGCAGGCGGTGTGAAGAATTACTTGGCCCTTTTTCTCATACAAGCACTGAGGGAAGCTCTGGGCCAGCCCAAATTGTCGAGAGACCAAGTTTGGTTGATAGGCAATCAATGCTGATAAACCTCTCCCTAAGTTCAGCCTGTGGATAATGAATCTAGGAATCAAAAAGGCTTCCCAGATAGCAACAGATTCTGGATCAAGAGGTTGAAGAGGATTTGGAAATGGCCTTTTAAACCACACAGGGCCATAGCTTCGTCGAGCAAAGGGTGCCATGCTAGGAGTGAACTCATAGCGTTTGGCGAACATCATAATATAACTGGTGAAAGCCCTTTGAAGGTTTTCACCATCATCATTAGGAGTGAGTTTGGCCAGACGTCTCCCTTCGACACTCATTTCCCTGATCTCAGCAGAGGCTTCATCAACTATACCTTTTCTGGGGAGGCTAGCCTCAAATGTAGCATTGAGCTACAATTGAAGTAGCCAAAGAGGACCACTCAAGTGCATAGGACCTTGGGCTTCCATATTCTTAAGTCGAGAAGCCCCTTCACTGATAGATTCGTAAAGGTTCGCCAAAATGACTTCACTCAGGCAGGTTCCTCTGTTGTGGTGGAGTTGATTCGCCAGGGGCAGGTACTTCTTAGCTACCTGCAAGGACTTTGTACAAAAAACATACCTCGACAGCCAGACTGTGAGGAAAGCAATGTGTTCTTCATCAGACACCTCGTCATTTTCTTGTTTGAAGTGGTGTTTGATAAAGAGGGTGTAGGTCAATTTGGAACCTGAAATGTTGATGGTGTCCTCAGCATCAACATCAGGATTATAGACAAGGCCATCTGGACGAAGCCCCGTGATGGCAGCTACATCAAAAAGGGTTGGAGTAACCATTCCACATGGCAAATGGAATGTATAATGGGTGTTGTCCCAAAAGTATAGGGATGCCGCCAACATATTCAGACAATATGGTATGCTGGTCTTCGACAGCATAAGAAGGTCATAAATCCCTATCTCCTTCCAATGGTCAGCATTAACCTTCTCCATCTTTGCCATCCATTGGTCGAATTCCTTTAAAGGGTTGACAACTCTCACCAGCCTGGTGCCATCAGTGAGATTGCCAACGTTGATTTTGGGTAAGGGAATCTCTTCAGGGGAAGCTCCAGCAGCGGAATTAATTTTGGGGAAACTCTTTTGCCCTAATGGTCTGGTTCTCTGGTACGAGGGGAAGAACTCACTTAGCCTCTCGTTAGAAATGTCCACATCAGCCAAAGGACCAGATAACGCATAAGTTTTATCAGACATAACTATGGGAATAATTACCTGAGATTTGTAGATGGCTCTTGATTCTTCAGAGGTGGGTTCCGGCATGCAATGGCGGTTATCTACTAGTTGGGGGCCTGGGATGTTAGCGAACGGAGGGATAGTTTGCTTAAATGGAGTGGCTTTGCCTCTCTGAGTTTTCTTTGTTTGAAGATTAGCTTGGGAAGACGCCATTGTTGAAGGAGATGAAAAGATGGTGTCTTTGCTGGGTTTGCGTGAGAGAACTGAAGAGAAGAAGAGGTTGCTTGAGAGTATGAAAAGTGTGGAAAGTTCACAAAGTGGCGGAAATGGGTATATATAGACATTTGAAAATCTCAAGAGACTTGGATCCACCGTTGAAGCTGAGGGGTTAGTGGGACGCGTGTCTTTCTCCTGAAGGCGTGATGAAAAGTAGCAATTATTTGCAGACTGTTAACGTCTGTTTTCAAGAAACGTGTTATGATGAATACTGCTGAAAGGATGTTTTAAGGATTTGTCATGATGGTATGACGTCAGAGGCGTGGGTTAAAGAAACTGAACAGTTCAGCCATTAAGTAATTAGTGGGATGTTCAGTTAAGGCCATGCAAACAGGCGTCGAAATGGTTATTATATCAAGAAATGGCCTTCCTACCAATTCTGGTGAAAGGACATTCCTTGGGGGCAATTTGTTAACCCTCAATTTCGACGCTAGAAAGAATCAAAGCTATTTTATGTTAAAAAATTATTTTTAATATAAAGAAGGCTTCGACCCAGTTTTTGGAGAAGCCTGAGTCGAATAGAGGTGTAGGAACCTCAAAAAATGGCTAAGTGCTGGAAGGGTTTCGACCATGAGAATGTGGAAACAAGCGCTGCAGTGGTTATATTAAGGCTGGAGGGAATTTCCAATATTTGAAATTTAAACAAGAGCAGTTGTGAACGTGGGAACAGTTGAGACCAAGGAGAAGGTGCCAAAATCCACACGTTCGAAGCAGTAACCACCACTTAGTAGTTATTTCCTAGCACTATAAATAGGAGTTAGTTCTATGTAAATGGGGTGTTCATATTTTTGTACAAGTTACTCAAAGAAACTCAAAGTACCCGCGTGTAGAGAAACGAGTTCGTGAGAATGTACGTAATGTAACACCATTTTCTTCATTAATGCAATTTATCTTCATCATGTTTAAGATTCAGCCATTTAATTTCCATGCCTTTACAATTTCTTGAACTTTATCTTCCATGCCAAATTTACTTTCAAAGTTATTTAAACTTTCTGCATCTACCTTCGACTGCACTGTTACATTCAAGCATTTAATCTTCAAGCTTTTACTTTTCAAAGTATTTTATTTTCAAGAACGTGGAGTTCACCTTTAATCCATTGCATCTATTTCAGAGTCCTTTACTTTCCTGCACTTTACCTTCGACAGCACTTTATCATTCCAGCCTTTACTTTTCACGAACGTGGAGTTCGTCGCATTTTACTTTCAAAGCCTTTTACTTCTTGTCCATCCCTTTCGACGCCTTTTAATCTTTGCACCCTTTACTTACAACCCTTTAAATTTTAAGCCTTTACTTTACTTTATTGCAAGTAGTCGAACGTGGAGTTCAGTTAGATTTGGTTTCAGCATTGTCGAACGTGGAGTTCAGTTTACATTCTCTTTAATTTTCATTTTGTCATTTACACTTGTCTCTCAAATTTAGCACATGTCCTAGGATTTGTGTGGTCAATCCTGCAAGTTAATCAATTTGCGTTTAGATTGATAGACCAGAGGTTGTTTACCAAAATTCACAGTAAAGACCCTCAACCATGGCTTATGGTTTGAATTTTTACCTTGTCTTAGAAAGTAGGGAGTATTCACACTATGATGGTTGGTTGAATTCAAGTTAGAGAGAAAAATGTTTACTTGTTCATTTGTTGATTGTCATGAGGTTGAAAGAAAAAGAAAGAGAAAAAAAATGAAAAAGAAAAAAAAATCCTTGAGAAAGGAAAGAAAAAAAAAGTAATAATAATTGTGCTAAATAAGTTATGTGTGTTTGGTGTAATACTTGGGATGAAAGAAGAAGTTTGATTGAAATTTTGTGTTTGAACTTTTGTGAGTTGATCACTCCCTTATGTTTAGGCAAGTTTTTGTTTTGATTAGCTTTAGGAATTGCCCTTTGTTTGTTAACAAAGCCATATTACAACCTTGAAAAGCCCTTGTGATTCTTGCATTTGTATGTTCAATGTGAATTTTTGGATGAATGCATAATTTAGTCTTTTGTTTGCGAGATTGTTGTGTGAGTGAAAAGTACCTCTTTTTGTGTTTTTCATCTACCGATGATTGTTTTTGCTAGGTGTGATTCACGTTTGAACTTGTGTTATTTTAGGATGTTTGGCATGATTTTTGAATTTAGCATTTGTTTTTTGCCTATGTTGTCGTTGTAGTTCAGTGGTAAGTATTTACTTTGTGTGTACCATTTTTCATTTGAACCATTCATTTGTTTCCGTTTTCAAAACCTGTTGATTCGTGATTCTTTGGTTGTCACTCTGTTTCTTTGAGTCGCTTGATTCTTGTTTAGGGACAAACAAGTTTAAGTTAGGGAGAGTTTGATTAGTGTAAATTGTAGCTATTTTTGTATATAAGTTTTGTTTCACTTATCGATACTTTTTGGTAATATCGTTCGAATAAACCCCGCTTTGTTTGTAAATACGTGTACTTTACGTTATAGTGTATATATTGCGTTATTGTGTAAATATCATTGAGTTTAATTGTTTTCCATTTATTTTTGCAGGTATTCAAGCAAGGATACCTTGTCATATTCATAAAGAGCATTGAATAAGCTGTCCAACGCTTCGAACCGGGTGAAAAACGGAGTTACGGTTCGGAAGTTATGGTCGAAACAAGAAAACAGAAAATGATGTATGTCTGCTCTCGCCCCAAGCTCGCCGGGCGAAGCAGAAGCGAGCCAGACAGACAGAAACGTGTAATAAGGTCCAGAATAAGCCGCCTTAGCTCGCCGGGTGAACCAGAACTTCGCCAGGCGAATCTGGACGGACAGAAATACCATTTAAGGGCTAAAAACACATTTTTTTTAGAGGATGGTTTTAGGGATTTTCGCTCCCAACTCCATCAACCTCATTTTTCAGTAGGATTAACTTAGAAAACAACATTTGAGCTTGCACACGGATGACCCGGGGTGGATTTCTCATCAACCGGTGCTGACAACCCGCGGGATGTTTGGTTTATTTCTCTTCTTCTTTGTGTATTTTTCTTTGTTGGGTTGTTATATATGCATTTACTTTGAACTCATGTATATTTGTCATCCATGGCGTTATGTTTAATTTGCTTTATAATTCTGTATATTTGATTTTTGCTTTATGCTCGGGGTTTGGGTTGTGTTAGAGATAAGTGTTGGAGCTAGAATAGCAGCAAGCAAAAATATATAAGTAACCCAGTTTTGTCGTTCTCCACAGGGATCAGTGCGAGGGAAAGAATGCCATTCAACGGTTTCTATATTTCTAAGCTCATGAATCAAAAGTTCTGGTTTAAAGCGAACCAAAAGCAAATGCGGAAAATTAAAGGAACAAAAAGCAAGTAAATAACAATAACACATTCTTCAGAGGAAAGAAACTCAATAGAGATCACTCAATAACACATGCATTCTTCCGACCATTTCATACACAAATCACTCATTCGTCTAATATCCTCACGTATCACTCACAACAGAGGTTATGTCTAACGCAACGTCGAGAGAACAACGGTATTGTCTCATTGGTGATGTCTCACGCAACTCAACAACACAGAGAAGTAAGAACGGATACTCACGCAAGTGTTAAGTCTAAATCTATCTCTAGAGTTCAGACAAAACAGATATTACTATAACATCCATGTCAAACTCATGAGTAATTCATATACAAAGCCCTGATCAGAATACAAACATACGATTAACCCTGCATTCAACTAATTTACCAACTGTATACGAACGCCGTTCTTCATCGCTATTGTCACACATCCTCGCAATACCGTATCGATCCTACTCATGCTACCCATGCTACTTAATCAACATAATACAACAAAAGATACAATGAATATCAATTCACAAACCCCTGTCAAAAGCTTGCTCATTGACAGATGAAAATCTAAGATTAACGATTCGATATAGGTTTTGTCACGACCCACAAATAATCAATCAAAGACAAACAATCAATAGAGAATCAAAACATATTCATAAACATAGATTAGATGAAATACAATAGGTATCAAGAGATTTACATACAAAAACCTCAACAAATAGAGGATACAAAGAGAAGAAAGGAGAAGAACAAGTTTCTCACGGTTCGTCGGAGCCGATTAAAGCACATCCTACTCCGGATCATCAAGATGCATCATCCAATGTTGTTTCTAAGCTAATCTACTCCTAAAACATGTTTGATGAAGTTGGGAGAAATTTCCCCCAAAAACATAACATAAAAAATGATGAAAAATGGTTGAAATAGGCAAATCTCACTTTCCAGGTTCGCCTAGCGAGTCCCCGTTCGCTAGGCGAACGTAAACCGCCTTAAAATTGAGTTTTTTCACGATTCTGGAACTTTTCGTTCGCCCCGGTTAGCCTAGCGAACAAGCTAGCGAGTGTTCGCTACGGGGGCTCGCCTAGCGAGCATGACAGAAAACCAGAACTTGTTTTCTTCATAACTCTTGAACCGTAACCCCGATTGACGCACGGTTTGAAGCGTTGGAAAGCTTATTCGATGCTCTTTATGAATATGGAAAAATCCCATTGCTGGAACACCTACAAAAATAAATGAAAATCGATTAAACTCAATGATATTTACACGATAACGCACTATACACACGAAAACGTAAAGTAAATGTATTTACACACAAAGTGGGGTTTATTCAACCAATTTTAACACAAAGTAAGGATAAGTGCAACAAAACTTATATACAAAAATAGGTACAATTTGCACTTATCAATAAGCATTGCAAACTTTGATTAGGGATGATTATTTGTTAGTTTCTGGATGCTAGAGATAGATTTAGAGCTACCAATCTTGATGGGTGTTGAAACTTAATGCCTTTGTATCTCGAGTCGGGTGCGAGGGCGTCGACAAGGGTAACACGATTGTTCTCTCAGTTCAGTGTGTCAGAGATGGACACTGTTGTGAGCGATGTTGGATGATATTGAGGAGTATTGTAGGTTGAGTATAGCTGGTCGATAGGTTTAAGTTTGTGAGGAGTGGATTATATGCATACCGGATAAGTTTCTTCTCTCTGAAGAATGAATTCTTTTTGTGTTAATATTTACTTTTCTGTTTCTATGTTTGAAACATTTTAATCCAAACTCATAAACGCGAGACTTGTCGAATGGCAGTTCAATAACACCGATCTTTGTGGACACGATAAATTCCTGGAAAAATACTTCCAAATCTTTTTGCTGCTTGCCGCTTTACCGCTTCAGCACCTCGTATAAACCATATCATACATCAAAGAACCTATTGTACTAGCATATAGAATACTATTCATATATGCTCTTTCGACTTCAATACTAAGACTTTGAGTCGTACTTAGCTTGTACTAAGGATTAGTCGGTGTTAGAACAAACTTTGAATTCGACATACCAAACTTGTCTTCACATCCATTTGTTCAAGTTCTAGGCCGAACTTTGCCACCATGGCTAACAACATTCTAATGGATCTATGCTTTACAATAGGTGAGAACACACCATTCAAGTCGACACCTTCTTTCTCAGTGAATCCCGTAGCAATCAACATTTCCTTAAAACGCTTCGACATCACTCCTTCGATTCCTTCCTTAACCTTGAAGATCTACTTACAACTGACTAACCTGGCCCCTGAAGGTTTCTTGATCAGTTCCCAAGTGTTATTATCATGAAGAGATTTCATTTCATCATCCATAGATTTCAGCCATTCATTCTTGTCTCGACTCCTAATAACTTCCTTATAGTCTCTAGGTTCTTTGTCTTGAACCTCACTTGCAGAGATTAAGGCATAAGCTATAAGATCTACATAACCAAGTCTCTGAGGTGCCTTGATAACTCTTCTCAACCTGTTTCTTGCAAGCAGATAGTCATTATCAGTCTCCTCATCTTCATCAACAACTTGAGATTCTTCTTTGACTTCATTTTGGTTAAACAATTCAACATCACTATGCTCCACCTCAACAGGAATCTCTTCTTAATGCATCTCATCTTCAAAGATCTTTGAACTTCGACCAATGTCATCAGTTTTCTTAAAATCCATCTCAGCTTCATTGAAAACTACATCTCGTGATACACCTCTTGTGACCTGGCTCTAGGCACCACAGCCTATAAGCTTTGACTCCTTCTGGATATCCAAGAAACATACATCTCAGAGTTCTAGGTTCGACCATGTCTTGCCTAATATTAGCATAGGTTAAACAACCAAATACTTTAAGTCTGTCGAGACTAGGCGGATGTCCAAACCAGACTTTTTCAGGTGTCTTTATTCTCAAGGTTGTTGATATACACCTATTTATCAAGTATACTGCAGTCACAACAACTTCTGCCCAAAACACCTTCTTCAATCCCGCACTTACCAACATGCACCTCACCCTTTCCAGAATGGTTAGATTAAACCTTTTAGCCAAACCATTTTGTTGGGGAGTCCCTGCAGTAGTTATGTGCCTTGCAATACCATACGCAACACAATAGTTGTCGGAAGCCTCATTTCAAAATTCAAGACCATTGTCAGTCCTTAACCTCTCAACCTTCTTGCCAGTTTGGTTTTCTACCAAAGTCTTCCAACTTTTCAAATTTTCAAAAGTTTCATCCTTAGTCTTCTAGATGAATACCAATAACTTTCTGGAGTAATCATCAACTATGGATAGAAAATACTTTGCACCTGAGTGTGAAGGATTCCTTGCAGGTCCCTAAAGATCAACATGAATATAATCAAGGGATCCATGTGTTATTTGTTTACCTTTGTTAAGCTTCATTCTACAGAATTTACCAAATACACAAGGTTCACAAAACTCCAGTTTTTCTACCTTATCACCACCCAGCAGATTTGGTTTCGACAATTCAACCAGGCTTTTTCCACTAACATGGCCAAGTCTCTTGTGCCATAGCTCAGTCTCTGACACAGGTTTCGTGGATGCAATATCTATTGAACCATTTACAACCTCAGCCTCAAGGGTACACATATAAGCTTTATTTCTTCACGCCTCTCAAGAATTTCTTCGACCCTTTCATTAACCTTATGATGTTTTGCTCTCCTTTGAAAACATATCCTTTCTTGTCGAATTCACCAAGAGAAATCAAATTCCTCTTAAAATTAGGTACATACTTAACATCAATCAATAGCCTTATTGACTCATCATGGATCTTGAATCTCACAGATCCAGTACCTGTAATTTTGTAAGCTTTGTTGTTTCCCAACAGCACTGATCCACCATCTTGATCACACAATTCTTCAAACACGTCTTTGTTTGGATTCATGTGCCAAGGACATCCTGAATCCATAATCCACTCCTTGCTAGAGTCACAACTTGAAACCACCTGGACAACATATAATTCATAACAATCTTGCAAAATGGATGCATTATCATTATCCTTTCCACCATGATTTTTCAGTCGATTAGGGCTTACTTTTCTCGTATGACCCCCTTCTTACAATGATAACACTTAATAGTATGAGCATTACCACCATAAGAATTTTGTAGAACTTTACCCTTATTCTTCTCAAACCTACCATCTTTCTTCAACAATTTCCCCTTAAAGGATAAACCTTCACCAACAGAAGATGGCTTGTGGTCCTTCCGTTTGTTCAAATCCTTTGAGTACAAGGCAGATTAAACATCTTCAAAGGTTAACGACTCTCTTCCATACAAAATATTTTCTTTGAAGTGAGCATGAGACTTAGGTAAATAGCACAATAGAAACAACGGTTGATCTTCATCATCAATCTTAACCTCGATATTCTCAAGATCAAGAATCAACTTGTTGGACATATCCAGTTGCTCATCCAATGCTTTTCCTTCACTCATCTTAAATGAATACAAAGCTTGATTCAGATGGAGACGATTACCAATGATTTTGTCATGTACAAACCTTCAATTTTCGTCCACACACCAGCTGCAGTTTTCTCCTTAGAAACCTGCCAGAGAACCTTATCACCAAGACTCAACACAATGGCACTGGGGCTTTTTTTACCATCTTTGTCTTCTCCTTCTCCAATTGGGCAATATCCATCTTCTCTGGTCCTTTCAATACTTCTAATAAACTCTGTTGAACAAGAAGTGCTTGCATCTTCAAGCACCACAAACCGAAATCATTCACGCCGGTGAATTTCCCAATCTCATACTTTGTTGATGACATCTTCTTCAAGCTCACCACACCAGTTTGTTAGGAATTGATGTCGTCAAGAATAAACCAAAATATGAGAAAAATATTGACTATCTTTAACAAACACAAGAAACCATATTAGGTTTAATAAAAGGGAGAGAAGAAGGAACAAGAAGTATAAGAATTGGTTAAAACTGTTTTTCTATTCACTTTCTCAATAAGGGTTCAAAGATTACAAATGAATACGAACAATTAACCTTGATCAACAACCTGAGAGAACTAATCTATTTATAGACTACTAAGCTAACTTAGGATACAAGTTAACTTAATAATTGTGCTTTAAAGCAAGCCCCGATTCGACATACTAACTTAAATTAAGAGTTAATATATTTCGACATTATGCTCGAACAGACTTTGAATACAACATACACAACTCCTGTCGAACCATGAAGCTAACCTTGTCGACAATAGAGTTCGATCCAAATACCACAGTCGAAAACAATGACTTGCAAAAAAAACATTAGACAAAATAGCATTACTCTTCCACCTGATCTTCCTCCCAAGTGAATAATCTCTGGCGCCACCTCGACCACATCCCCTCTACCCCACACCCCAGCCTACATAACTCAGTCACCAATATATTTTTGTCAACACAAATGTCAAAGAGTCTTCTGAATCTATTACACAGAGGGCCACCATCAAATTTAGATTCAAACCAAAAAAATAGTTATATCTCCATTACCAACCAATCTCACCACACTTTTATCTACCTGATTTTCCATGCTCGATCCTGTAGCGAGCGATTTTTGTCGATGACGCGACCACCTTATCGCTGGGTTTTCCTCACCGCAATGGTAGAAGGGGTGCTACTTTCTGATTTCTTATTTATCCCATGAAGCTGGAAGGGAAAGGGAAGCTATCTAAAACTAACCTTGCACGCGGATGTTTAACTGAACAAACTCTTAAAAGAGATTGGGGGGTCCGGGGTTAGGTTATACAATGGGGAGTTGTCAATTACCCATCCTATATGTGGTTATCCACAGGATATTAGCTTTAGGTTTCGCTTTATACTTGATGGTGTTTATTTGTTAATGGATTGGGAAAGTTTCTTGGGAAGTATAAGTGAGTGAGTGAGTTGATGTTGATGTTGATGTTCTGGTTTTCCTGATGTTTTTGGTGAGGTATTGGACCTGGGGTTTTTTATTAGTATGAAGGTACTGGACCTAGAGTTTTTATTAGTATGCTCGCTAAGATTTCGTAATCTTATGCCTACGTATTCCCGTTTAAACGAAACAGGGAAATCAGAGCAATCATAGTTCCTCCTATTCTAAGGGAGGAAAAAGATATTTGGTGTCTTGTTCAAAGCCCAAGATTGAAGCTAAAAGGTTTATTTGTGTCTTGATCAAAGCCCAAGATTGAAGCTAAAAGGTTTGACTGAGAGAGAACTTGTCATCTCTAAAGAGGTATTGTTGATTTTTGTGTGCCTTAATCAAAGCCCAAGGTTGAAGCTAAGAGGTTGATGGACTCCACTGGGGAAATCCTTACCCAAATCCTAAGAGGAGGCCGGGTAAGACCAACTCAACAAGAGAGGGTATATATTGGTGTCTTGTACAAGGCCCAAGATTGAGGCAAAAAAGTATCGTTATACAAAGCCTAAGAGGAGGCTGAAAGTTTGACTTTTCCGGGGAAAATATTCTGTCTATCTTGTACAAAGCCCAAGATGGAGGCTAAAAAGGGAAATTTAACTGACTCGGGTGAGGATATTTTTTATGTGTCTTGTATAAAGCCCAAGATTGAGGCTGAAATAGGTTTGACTCTGCTTGGGAAATTATTCCTCAAATCCTAAAAGAAGGCTAGGAGGAAGTGACCCCGCTGGGGAAGATATCTGTCCCCAGGCTTAAGAGAAGGTTATGAAAATTTGTGTCTTGTACAAAGCCCAAGATTGAGGCTAAAAGGGTTTGACTCAACAAGAGAGTGCTTTTATCTGTCCTGTACAAAGCCCAGGATTGTGGCTGAACAAGCTGGAGAAATTATTCTACATAACTTGAGAGGAGGCTAGCTCTGGCTAGGAGAAATCTTTACATCAAACCTACGAGGAGGCTGAAGAAAGATTGACTCAACAAGAGAGTATTTTTGGCTGTCTCGTAGAAAGCCCGAGATTGAGGCTAAAAAGGTTGACTTAACAAGAGAGTGTTGAAAGGTGATTGACTCAACAAGAGAGTCTGAAAAGGTGATTGACTCAACAAAAGAGTCTAAAAAGGTTAGCTCCCCTGGGGAGAATCATTGTACAAAGCCCAAGAGGAGGCTGACTTTGCTGAGGGAAGTTCATTATACAAAGCCTAAGAGGAGGCTAACTTTTGCTGGGAATTATTGTGATCCCGAGGCAGGTCTAAATGGTGAATCAACTCTTGCTGAGGGTTACAGAAGAGTTGAGGGATCATATGCCTTGAGGTTCTGATAGTGTTATACTGAGGATAAACTAACCCTGGCTTGGGTATTTTAGGAGAGAGACTAGGTTTTAGAACCCATGGGTTTTAACTCTACTGGAGATTGATCCAGAATGACCGGGGTTTCTCCTACGTTTTTTAGGGAACTTGAGAATGTCTTTGAGACTCAAGGGGATTAGACTGTCCAAGTCTACTGGTGTGGAAGAGTTTTATCTTTTGTATGATGCCCAAGAGGAGACGGGTGTATTAAGGGATGAGAATCAACCCTAAATTGGTCAGAGGTTTGACACTGGAAAGACTGCTCTAGCAAAGGATGACTAAGTTCTGTCTTATACCTTTAAGAGGTTTTCAGGGTCCTTGTATTAAGCCCAAGAGAAGGCATGAGAACTTCTAAGAAGCCTGAGGGTCCTTGTACAAAGCCCAAGAGGAGGCGGGGATGCTTTTAGGAAGCCCGTAGGTCCCAAACCAAGAAAAGTTCAAGAAATACTATTCACCGAGAATAGATCATTTAGTGAAAATTCTGAGATTTGAAGAAAATCAAGATATGCTATTCACCGAGAATAGATCAACTCTGGGGTGTAGAGTTTCTTTGACAATTTCTAGGGGTAACAGCCTGAGAAAAGGTTCACGAAGAATACTACTGCCTTTCTCTTTGTTCCATATTGTTTAAGCCCAAGAGAAGGCAAGACTGTGTCTGGAAATCCTTTGGGGATCTAGTTTTGACTGTATTTAAGAGTGACCAACATGGCTTTACCTAGTTCTAGACCTAGTTGTCAGGGAAAACTCTAAATAACTATACTAGTATATATACAGTTGATATATGACAAGTATTTAAAAGGATATTAAAGAAGACTTACAGTGCGCAGCTTCCCACAATACAGTTATATATATATATATATATATATATATATATATATATATATATATATATATATATATATATATATATATATATATATATATGAAAGCGAGTAAATGAAAGCTGTTTAAAACTTACAGGCGAGCAAGCTTCCATGCTGTATTGTTAGTTGTTCAAATAAATTAAAGAAAGTTTTGATAACAATATATATATTTGAACCTAAATCAAAAGGAAAGTTGTTTTGCAAAGATTGTTGGGGCTTATACTCAAGGAGAGGCCCAAGGTTTAACAGTGATCGCACCGTTGTTTTGAAAATCGCAGAGGGCCTTATACAATGACTGAGGCCTAGAAAGGTTTATTTACAAAAGGGTTGGGTCTTACAACTCAAGGAGAAGCCCAAGGATGTTTTGAAAAATAAAGATGGGACTCACAACACGAGGGGAGACCCAGATGATTTGTTTTGAAATGGCGATCGCGCCGAGATTCTTTTAACGCAGAGGAACTTATACAATACCTGAGGCCCGAAAATGGTTTTGGTTAAAAAGGGATTGAGTCTTACACTCTATTAGAGGCCCAGATTTTTTAAAAAGAAAAGAGAATGGGGCTTACAACTCAGGGAGAGGCCCATGTGAAAGACAGTGATCGCACCGTCATTTTGAGAATCGTATAGGGACTTATACAAATGACTGAGGCTCAAATTATTTGTATATGATAAGGGATGGGTCTTACACTCTATTAGAGGCTCAAAAGTGTTTTAAAATTTAAAATCAAGAGGAAACCCTAATTTTAAATAAAAATGTTATTTTTCAAAGGAAATTAAATGAAAAAATGATATAAAATACCAAATATATTCAAAAATAAGTTGTACACCTTGAAAAATATTTTGAAAAGTCATGTTTAATTGCATGAGAGTTTGAAATTCAATTGGTTTTTAAAGATCAAAGTGGGAATTTCATTTAAAAATGTTTTAAAACAACAAAAATGAAATTAATTACAAAAATTCTAACTATATTAAATAAATAATATAAATTGGATTTTTTTGTAAAATAAAATATTTAAACATTTTAGTGAATTTTGAGAAAAAGAATCAATTCAAAAACATAAATATTCAGAGAGAAATTAATTTTTGAATCAATTAACAAAAATAACAAAATATTCAAATATTCAAAATTTTGAAAAAGGGCGCCAAGAACACCAAGTTCTTGCCCGCGCCCTCTGTTTTTCCAGATTTGCATTTTTTCACTTTTCTCCATGATTTCTCAATGGTTTTGCACGATTCAAGTACCAATCTTGCTCGTTTTTGAACAAGGATCACAACCATATAGATTAATTGCATTTATTTTGAGTATTGAGTGAGAAATCAGAAGAAACTCTCAAGAACTCTAATTTCAGCATGAACACCATAAAATTCCATACACGACTAATTCATGGTAATTGATTGAGGGTTATCGCTCCATACATGATTAGGAACATATGGCAAAATTATTGCGCAGTAAAATATGCATGCATCATGGAGTTTGAAGAGTTCATGCTTACCTCTTGCAGCTGGTGATCAAGTTCTAAGTTATAGGTGTTACAGCTAGGTTCCAATGATCTAGACAGCTTTCCTAGGTGCCAAGGATTGTGTGTTTAAATGCTTGGAATGAATGAAAATGATCTGGAACTTGAGATGGTACCCCAACTGTAAATCTGTCAAGAACTTGAGCAATTGGCTGGTGATTTTGAGAATCTGATGTTCCAGATATGATTTTGTGTTATGGATCACTCACATATGATGTTTATGAGGTGTGTGGGTGATTGGTTTGGTTGGAATTGCTCTCAAAATCAAAACCCGATAGTGACTTGAGTTAGAAGGCAAAAATTGGAGTGAAATTGAGATTTTGAGGAAAGCATCAGTTTGGGTGCTTTGGTGTACTCAAACTGATCACAAATGAGGCCTATTTATAGTGGAGCAAGTTTGTTTTGCAAGCAATAATGAATGGCAACTGATAAAGGCCTGTGGCCAATTGTGATCAAATGGAATCTCAAGTCAGTGTAACCTACAAGTTTGTATTCTTTTCCTTCATCAGTTGCAGGAAACAAAATTCCATAGTCTATAGTTCCTTTGAGATACCTCAATATCCTTTTTGTTGCTGTTAAGTATGATACATTTGGCTTATGCATGAATCTGCTCACCATACCTACACAATAAACTAAGTCTAGCCTGATGTGACAGAGGTATCAAAGTGATCCAATGAGTCTTCTATACTGCATTGGATTAACATCATCTTCATTTGTGTTTTTCTACAATTTCAATCTGGGCTCAGGTGGAGTCGAAGTTGGGTTGCAATCTTGCATCTCAAATCTCTTGAATATTTCACCTACATATCTTTTTTGGTGCATCATCAAACCTCTACTACTCTTGTATAATTCTATGCCAGGGAAGTATGCGAGATTTCCCAAGCCTGACATTTCAAACTCCTCACTTAAGTCATGTTTCAAATCTTCAATCTCCTTTTTGTAACTTTCTGTTATCAACAGGTCATCGATATAGAGACATAGTATAAGCAATTCACTATTGCTTCTTCTTATATATACTTCATGCTCAGTTATGCACTTCACAAATTTATTCTCCCTTAGAAAGCTATTTATCTTCTTATTCCAGGCTCTTGGATCTCGCTTAAGTCCATACCAGGCTTTATGCAGCCTGTATACCTTACTTTCTTCACCTTGCTTCACAAACCTAGTTGGTTATGCAACATAAACTTCTTCATATAAGAGGCCATTCAAGAATGCACATTTCACATCCATCTGTTATATATGCCGCCTTTTCATGTTTGTTATAGCAACAACCAACCTGATTGTTTCGATCCTAGCAACAGGTGCAAAAACTTCATCAAAGTGGATTCTTTCTTTTTGAAGAAATCCTTTCGCCACAAGTCTTGCCTTGTGTCGAGTTACTTCTCCTTTGAGATTCAACTTCACCTTGTATACCCACCTCACATCGATTACCTTCTTTCCTTGAGGCAATTTGATAAGTGATCAAGTGTTGTTGACTTTGATGGACTTAAGTTCCTCATTCATTGCTTTCATCCACTTTAAATCCTTCAATTCCTCAGTTGCATTGACTGGTTCGACATCTGCATAGAAATTATAGTGTACCAGCTCACCTTCGTCATCGACCACATCATCTGATGTAATCACACATTCTTCTAACCTTGCAAGCATGTGTCTTGTTCTTTACGGTTTACTTGTGCTTGCTTAACCTCTGACTTCTTCTTGTCGAACATCTCTTTCATCTTCACTTGTTGGTTCTTAACATAAAATTCTCACTGAATCTTTCTTGACATTTTTAGTCCAATCCCATTCCGTAAGCTCATTTATGATCATGTCCTTGTTGATCACTATTTACTTGTTCACTGGTGAACAACTTGTGTCCTGTAGTCGAATGATATCCTATTAGGATCATTTGACTCGAGTAGTCGTTAAGTTCTCTTCTCAACTGATCATGCACGTGTCTATGTGCTATAGATCCAAATACCTTCAGATGACTCAATCTAGGCTTGACACCAGACCAACATTCTTCTGGCATAATTTCTTCTAACCTTTTTGTTGGACATCTGTGTAAAATATATGTTGCAGTCGACACTGCTTCTCCCTATAATTCTTTGGACAGATGCTTGTCTTTCAACATACTTCTCACCATATTCATGATGGTTCTATTCTTCCTTTCTACAGTTCCATTTTGTTGTGGAGTGTAGGGCGACACCACCTCATGCGCAATCATTTTTTCTCACATAATGTGTCGAAGTCTTTCGGCACATATTCTCCACCATCATTAGTCCCTAATATTTTTTAGATTTATATCGCTTTGACTTTCAACCAAAAATTTAAACTTGGAAAATACCTCGATCACTTCACTTTTCTTCTT
Organism: Lathyrus tuberosus; assembly: GCA_022829125.1. Lineage (NCBI taxonomy): Eukaryota > Viridiplantae > Streptophyta > Magnoliopsida > Fabales > Fabaceae > Lathyrus > Lathyrus tuberosus. Next base: position 966,933 of record JALAZF010000018.1, read on the forward strand.
GATCAGGTAAGTCCATAATTTTCGACTGAAATTGTCTATGAATGTGACAAAGTATTTGTTACCTCTAAATGAATCCACCTGGATAGGACCAAATATATCAGAGTATATGATTTTAAGAATTGCCTTCGACTTTGTTCCTGCATCCTTGCTGAAGTAATTTTTATGTTGCTTTTCCTGTACACATTCCTTACACACTTCATTTAGTATGTCGATTTCTGATAACCCTTAAAACATTTTTCTTCTTTTCAGATCTCTGATGTCTTCGAAATTGAGATGGCCAAGTCTATAGTGCCATATTCATTCATCCCTGCTAGCTGCAGCTGCAAGGCACTTGTGCTCCATGACATTTAGTTCAATCTTGAAGGTTCTATTTTGAGACATGGGAGCCTTTAAGATTAACCTTCCTCCTGAGTCGAGAATTCTCATCTTTTTGTCTTCAATCGACACTTTAAGTTCTTTTCGACCAACTGCCCTATGTTGAGCAAATTACTCATCATGCCTGATATGTACGATACATTGGATTCCTACCAGTCATGTTTGATGAGCATCCTAAGTCCAAGTAGCATTGGTCTTGGAATCTTTCTTCGTCTCTTGTTGTGACCATCAACAACATCTCATCTTCTTGATGCTTTGCAAACTTTGCATCATTTTATTGATTATTTTTTTAGGACAATCACTAGAGTAGTGACCATACTTCTGACAATTGAAACACTAAATGTGACTTTTGTAAGGTTTTTAACCACCACCTCTTCCTCTACCTGCAACACCACCTTTTTGGTTACTTTGATATGATGACTTTTTCTGATTCAGCCAGCCTCATTCGTGATGATTTTGACCAATTGAATTTTTGTAGCCTCGTATAATTTTTTTTGTTGAACTACTTCCATTTGCCTTTCTTTTCTCTTGTTGATTGCGCCTATAAAGCCACATCACCTTTTTGACTTGCTTGTAACTCTCTCAGTCATTCTTTGTCCATGAGATTCAAGTGTCCCTTAAAGCTCTTCCTTTGTAAATGTTGGTAAAACTTTCACCTCTTTTATGGCTACTACCATGTGGCCAAACTTTGGAGCCAATAAACTCAAGATCTTTGTAAAAACTAATCTTGATGTTAATACTTCTCCACGTACCTTGATTTGATTCACCAGTTTTGTAACCCTAGTGAAAAAATTAGTTATGCTTTCATTGTCTTTCATCTGAAGCAATTCGTACGTTCTTTTGTGAGTTTGTAACCTCACCTTTTACACCTTTTCTGCGCCTCCAAATGATTTCTCTAGAATTTCCCATGCTTCTTTATATGATTCTACATCATTGACCTTTTCGAAATTATTTGGATCAAGGCATTGGAGGATTATAAAGAGAGTTTTATAACCTTTCTTCTTCAATTCTTCGTGTGCAGCCTTTTCTTCTTGCCTAAAGTTGTTGATCTTATTCCTCACTTGGTCTGTTTTACTTGGTGGAAAGTATCGCGCTAGAAAGACCACTTTCAATTGGGTCCATGAAGTAATAGAATCGGCGGGCAAGGATTGGAGCCAAGCCCGTGTACGGTCTCTTAAATAAAAAGGAAATAGACGAAGGCGGAAGGCATTTTGATCAACACCATTTGCCTTAAAGGTACCACAATTGTTAACCAAAATAAAAAGATGAAGGTTAGGATTTTCCGAAGGTAAACCTGCAAATTGGTTTTGTTGCACCATGTCGGTCAAGGAAGGTTTTAGTTCAAAACTATTAGCAGCGATTGGCGGGTGCACAATACTACAATGTGGTTCCTCTTTGGTGAGAATAACATAATCCTTAAGGGTCTTGTTATCAACTAGGTCGGCCATAACTTCTAATATAAGGTTTCGACATCTCTCGAGTAAGAAACGCTCGATTTCGCCAACGGGCTCAACCAAGCTATCAATAGAATGAGTTCTACGCATATAAGAGAGCGAGAACCATAACAAACAATCACAGTAGTAATGATAAAATGCAGAAAAATAAAGCTCTATTCTATATGATGGTTAAACAAAAATTCAATATTAAACGCAATTAGTCCCCAACAATGGTGCCAAAAACTTGATGCAGTCGCAAGTGCATGGCTGTCGTGAAGTAATAAAACAAATATCTAACCAAATAGAACAATGGTTTAAGTACTGAATCGTTATCCAATCTGTGTATATCTAGAGAAATCAAAAGGAGATTGTTTAGTAAATAACTTGAATAATAAAAGCAATAAAATAGAAACAACAGAAGAATCACTTAAGTACCAAATTAGGGCAAAACATGACCCGGGGTTATAGTTTATGTTTCTAACATGATCATACGATTCTCATTACACATATTGCGAGTCTTTTGCATAAATTATAGAAAATAGATAAAATTGGGCACTACTTTCTTTCATCAGTGTATTTCCCCTATTATCCATGAATAATCTGTCGGATTTCGCATCATCCAGATTCTTACTCAATGAGTAATTACTTTTGCCTAGCTATATCCTTTCTCAAATTCATCTGTCGGCTTTCACATCGTCCGAATTAGGTTGTTTAAAAGTTTGCGCTCTGATATTGACACATATCCTTTCAGACTACGGTCTATACTGAGAACCACTTACTTTCTTAACAAAGTTGAAATGCATGCACTCAGATTATAAAATAAATTTAATTAAAATTCTCGCAATTGATTGTAACAGATCATACGATAGGTTATGAAACAATCTCCATAACCCCTAGTCCTTGGGGAACTACTCACTCATGGTGAGGGTAAACACAACCACAAAGATGTTCATCATTATACTCATATCAACCACACAAAATAGATGAACAATATAGAGAATGAAAATAAAACCTTGATTGAAATATAAACTTGTTCCACAAATTGCTCCCATGGAGATTTGAGTTACAAAGAGAAAACAAAAACAAAAACTTTAGAAAATTAGGAGAAAGAAAATAGAAAACTTGCTTGCCCTAAACTCATAACAGGCTGTGAGTTTTATAGGGAAAAATAAAAATAACAAATATCCTTGGTTCAATGTAAAAAAATCAGATTTGATTTGCATCCAATCAAGCCTAAGAGCAACAACTAAGAGAAAATATTCTCATTTAATGAACAAAACAACAAAATTGGTTTTTTCTCTTGCCTCCCTGCTATGGGTGGCCGCAGCAGAAAGCTGGAATCTTGCTTCAAAAGTCACCAAAAAAGGGGGTCTTGGGGTCCGTGCTCCTACGGGTGCCCGTAGCAGACCTTTAATTTTGCCTTTGATGATTTGCACCAAAAGTGTCGTTTTTACTCCGTTTTTCTTGCCTTTGACCCCTTCATACTTGGATGCTCATTAGACCTTGAAATTTACAATAAAACACAAATCAAAACATAAAACATAATAAATGAAAGGAAATCAAACAAAATACGATAAAATGCTAAAGGAAAACTACTGGAAAGAACGGTGCAAAGACCATTTATTAGGGTCCTCCAGGAAAACTACAGGAACAGGAGTAGCAGCAACAAGTTCTTTTTGTTGGGATTTAGGGGCTTCAAGGGCTACATGGGAAGTATAGGAAACACACCTCCTGGATGACGACGCTGAAGACACATGAGCTCCAGAAGTCAACGCTTTCTGATCAAATAAAGTCGCACCAACTGGTGGTCGCGAAGGTCTGGCCATCTACCTGTGAACCGATGCATTTTAGGCCACTCAATCATGCCTCAATCAGTCTGAGTTTTCAGCCATTTTACCTATAATAAACCCATAAAATTATATCAAAATCAAAATGGTGCAGGAACAAAGGAAAACAAAATCTCGAAAAGATACATCTCCGTAACACAGGAAAAGAAAATTCTGGAGGTGCGTTTTCGTAAAAAAAGCGTAATGGGGCAGAAAATGCATAAAACCCCTATGATGCCCTAAACACCAACAAATGTGAATGCATGTCTATACAAGCTACCTATTTTGTATCTAAATACAACCTAATACATCTTAAACAGTATATTTTACCTGATACATGCATTACAATGAAAATAAGAGAGAAACTTACCGATCGAGAGTTATTGTGTGAAAGTTTGAATGGAGTGAATGGAATATCCTATGATTGATTGTAGTGACGTAGTAGTAGTGTTGAAGTTTGAAAAAATGGCCTAGTTTATTCTTGCTCACGAGTTCTTTGAAGTGTTTTTGAAAGTGTAGAAAATGAAGAAGGAATGGGAAAGTTCTGACGCAGGGTATATCAATTAAAACCTTTCTAGAGATGCATCTCAATAAAACTCATTAAGCATAATATGGATACAGAGATATACCTCCGAATTCACCCTAATATGGATATGGAGATGCATCTCCACACACTTTTTTTTTAACAAAATAGAGTGCATCACTCACAAAATCATTTGAAGTGTATGTCTGTATCTGGAAATACATCTCCGAAATTCTAAGATATTTGTGACTTTTAAATATGGTGAACTAGGACCCCATTAAATATACAAAGTAATGTCCAAAATGTTTTATATTTTTTTTCATGAATAAACGGGCCTTAGCCCAAACAAAACAAAAAAGAGAATTTATCCAACAGAGATCAGCCATTATAATTTATAAGTTTTTTCTATCATTATTAAAACAGAGTATACACAAAATCTAAAGGAAGACTAGTAAGCACATGAAATATAGAGACCTCCCCAGTCTTTGTTCAAATTTAATTTACTTTAAATTGTGCATATAAATGATACGATGTCAAAGGATGGAATTTCGTAAATTTAACTAATTTATTTTTAAACTTGTATTTTAACTAATTTAACTAATTTTTAAAAGCCAAAAGATGTTCTAATTAAAGCGATAGCATAATCTTTATATACAAATTTTAAAATTATTATGAATATATAAAAATCAATTTATAATTTATTTATTTGTATCTTTAAGCCATTTTAAAAACTGGAAACTGAAACTGAACGGGTGAGAATATTGAATAACTACTTTATTTATTGGTCGAACTATTGAGTTAAATCTTAACGTTAAACCAAATTAAATTAGATAATTTGGTTAAATAAACCAATCTCAATAATAAAATTATATAATTATTAAACCGATCAAATTGGATGATTCGGTATCTAAAAAAAGGTACAACACCTACAAAATTTTAAAATTTCAAAATATTATAAATTTACAAGTTCATTATTTAAATTCAAATTTTAAATATAATAATCACACACAACAAAATATAAATTCAAATAAATTTTAAACAAAGTTTAATTATAAAATAACCTGAATCAATAAATTTAATTTAAAAAATGAAAAAGTTGTTTCAAATAAGTTTTGAATGTATTTATATTTTAATTTTAATTTTTTTAAAAATAATTATAAAAACGATGTCGTTTTGTCTGGAAAAAAATAAATACTTAACTCGTCGATTTTCCAATTTTTAGCAATTTTAGTCGGTCTAACTGATTCAATAGCTTATATGATTCAACAATCAGACTAATAATCTCTTTAGTTCTTAGTTTAACGGGTAAGTTTAGGTCCAATTTAAAAAAAAAAAATTAAGTAAATGAATAAGCATGTACCCATCCATTTGATTTGGTGTCAATTGCCTTAATATTGGTAAATTAATTCATTAATCTTAAATATAAAAACCAAACTCTCTATTTGAAAGGTTTTTTATATAAAAATTGATTTGACAATTCTAATTTTTAAGTTTGTAGTGAATGATGTATAGTTTATTATTTTTCTTTCAATTTTATTTTATTATTTATTTTTAAAATCAAATATTAATTAAATATTTCTATATTATTTTTAAAATTTAATCAGTCAATTTTTATATTATTTTGTTAACAATTAAATTGACTCAATTACTAATTAGATTATGTCTTTAAAAATTAACTTAATTGATAAAGAATTGATTCATCCAAAAGAGTTTTGATGGATGATCTCTCTATTGTAATTGTAAGTGCGTCTTTAAACATATTTATTAACCAATATTAAGTTAAATATTTATCTTTAATGTTTGATGCAAAAGAAAATAAAATATAAAAAACAATTATACAAATAAAAAAGAGGCTCTTTCATTTTATTGCTTACATTGGGTTTGGTAAGCTTCAACTCTTTATCATTGAAAATGCAAACAAACAAACCAAACCAATCAACCAAAGTACAACAAAGAAGTACTCAAACCTACTGCATGCATTTTTAAAAGTGCAGATACAAAATTTAAGAAAAACATTAACTCAACTTATGTTATGTGCCCATACTCCTTTCCTTAGACACTATGAATCCTACAATTACAATTCCTAGGCACTATTAACTATGAATTAACCATTGAATAATGTGTCATATTCATATACACTAAGTTTATTCTACTAATTCCAATACAAAAATAAATCTGATTCACAAGTATAGCTTCAAAAGTTAGTCCTGAATGAGAAATAATCAAGTGTTTTCAAAAGTTCATTCTTTCTAGATTATAGACATTTTAGAATAGCATACATATAGTGACATAAATTTATATAAAAAAATTGAAATTATTATAAATAAGCAAGTGGTTTTAGTATATCTTTAATGTGAATATGAAACAAAAGTAAATAAGTTTTTATTTATTATTTTTTCTCAAAGGTTAAAGTGGGATAAGAGTCAATGTATTTAAGATGTGAGATATATGGGTGAACGTGTTAAGTAAATTGGTCATAAATGTTAGGGCATTATTTTAGGCAATTTATTATCACATCATCCTTGTTTTTTAGGCACCATCTGAATTTCCGGTTTTGCCCCCTGATTTCGGATGTGCACATCTGGACGCACCAATTTTTTTAAAAACGCTGATTCTTTCCGGAAGTGCACATCCGGAAACATTCCTGATCTGCAGATCCGGAAAAAGGCAGAACATTATTTTTTTTTTTTAAATCGATTTTTTTGCTTGGTCGCATATGTTAATAAATCGTCGCAATTTAATATACATTTGACAACATCCATATATAAAATAAAATGATATATATATATATATATATATATATATATATATATATATATATATATATATATAATAAATCTCTGTCAAAATATAGTGCATACATCTAATATAAATATAATACATCAAACAAAAAACTACTGCGTATGGCGAAGGATATCTCCTGGCTCCCCTGCTCCTCTGCCCCTACCCGCCATCTTGGATCGATGTCTGCGGTACTGAAGTGCCCCCTGAGCAATCGCAATAATCCTGTCCACGGCAAGTCTGGCACCAGAGCCCTCAGGGAGGTGACCGTCCGCAATGGCCTGCTGCGCTATCTGCTCTATCTGACGACAGCGTGGTAGGACATCCTGAGTGTGGTCCAGCTGAGACTGTCGCTCCTCTAATATCTCCTGATGAGCAGGTCTGGGAAGCGATCCCTCAGCAGTGGGCACCATGTATGGGTGTGAGACGGTGTAGAACCACACGATGTACCCGGCAGCAGCACTCCAGTCTGTCTCCGCTCTGGTCGCCCGAGCCTCCTCCGGTACCAAGTGGGACTGGTAGTCAGCTTATAGCTCATCTATCTGCCTGCGGGTCAAGCCTAGAGGAGCAGACTCATGAGGCATCCTGGGGATCGTCTGCGTGTAACCGAACTGACGCAAGACGCGCTCTGGCAGGTATCGGGCAGTAACGGTCGAACTGCATGCCAACCATCCTGAGAACAAACAAACCTCATCGAACGGGCGCGTCACACGGTGAGCGGCATAGGGGCAATACAAAACGTCCTCAGCAGCCATCCGATCTAGATACACTCTGAAGGGGTCCGGCGTCTGGTTCCCTCTGAGCAGGACAAATGCAACAGCACGTGGCATATCCTCAGTGTACCCCTGGGCACTCCCCCAACCAGTAATATAGGGAAAGTGCTGTAAAATCCACGCCTGAAATGGAAAACATAACATGGGTGTCAAACATTATAATGAATACAGAAAGAAAAGAAATGAAAAAATCACTTAGATATTAGATTGTTACCACGTATAGCGTACAGCTGCCTCCCACAGTCTTGGCTGCCCAGCGGCAACCATCAGAGAGCCTGGAATAGGTGAATGCCAGCGCAGCCGCCCCCCAGTTGTACCCATGGATCTCTGTCTGATCCGAAAGGTACCTGAGGTAGACGATATCAACATAATAGGCGCTGGTGTCCACAAACACCTGCGTGCCTAGCAAAAACAAGTAGTAGCACCTTAGGGCACGCGTCTTGTGGATCGCCACCTCAGCTGGATCACCATCTGCCCGTCCTGCCTCTGCAAGCGCCTCAGTAAATCTATCCATCAAAAATGAGAACCGAACGTGTGCGCCCCTCAACTGGTGCACCTCCGCATGTGCCTTCTCTGGGCTAGCCCCAAGCTCTGTAATCAACAACTCTATGTCGTCCGCCTTCGTCATCCTACCGTGACTCAGAAGGGTACCCGTGATCGGTAGATATAAGAGGCACGAGATATCGTCTAGCGTGATTGTGATCTCGCCGTACGGTAGATGGAATGAGGAAGTCTCAGGGTGCCATCTCTCAACAAATTCCATCAGAATACCGTACTGGATCTGGGAATACCCAATCCTAGACAGGCCTCCAAGACCAGACTCCGCAAGTGCAGACGTGAGCCACTCAGCCTCTGACAGCATCTCAATCGTGTCCATAACCTTGCCCCCATGTGTAGCGAGCGATTTTGGACGTGGTTCTTAAGCGTTGGTCGCTCTCTGCGGTTTGAGCTTTGACTACAGGTCGATTCATTTTTTATCCTATTGTGAGCTGAATAAGGAAGGGAAATAGATGTCTCCAATTAACCCTGCTTGCATACTGAGTTTAAACAGCGGTCTGTTAGGTTACGGATGCTATCAATGTGGGGGGGGCCTTTGTACTGGTTATTTGTATTTTCGCCAATACTGTTTTCTTTCTTTTTACCTGGGCAGAAGGTTTCTGGCGGGGAACAAGGATTAGGATGTTAGGACTGATGCTTTTGAATTACTGCTTTTAATTGATGGAGATATGGGATTTGGGTTTTTTGTTGATTGCGCTCGCTAAGATCTTTTCTTTCGATCTTATGCCTACGTATTCCCGTTTACCGAAACAGGGAAATCAGAGTGTTCGTAGTTCCTCCTATTCTATGGGAGGAAATGGGTGTTTTTGGTGTTTTGGTGTCTTGTTCAAAGCCCAAGACGTGAAGCGAAAGGTGGTTTGTATCTTGTTCAAAGCCCAAGATGTGAAGCTGAAAGGTCTATTTGTGTCTTGTTCAAAGCCCAAGACGTGAAGCTGAAAGACTCCGACTTTAGAGAGAATTTGTCATCTCTAAAGAGGGGAGAAGGAGAATTACTTTAACTGGGATACGCAGATCCGAGCAATGCCATAATTTCCGAAGAAAGGGTTTTAACCTGAAGGAGAAGACTTTAACTCAGTGTAGAGCAATGCCATCTTTCCTTAGGAATTTCTCATGCTAAAAGAGGGACAGTGGCATGGATATAGATGATCCAGAGGCTTGCCGCTTACAACGATTAGATGAAAGGAAAGGAGTTGTTGATGTTTGTGTAGTGTGAACGAGGCACAGCTTTGATGCTAAAAGGTTGATTGGATCAACCAGTGGTTTTCTTATACAAAAGCCTAAGAGGAGGCTAATTTCCGCTAGGAAAATCATTATACAAAGCCTAAGAGGAGGCTATTTTGTGTCTCGTACAAAGCCCGAGAGAGAGGCTAAAAGTTTTTGACCCGACGATAGAGTCTTTGTGTCTCGTACGAAGCCCGAGATAGAGGCTATTGTTTGTTTGACTCTACGAGGGAGTCTTTGTGTCTCGTACGAAGCCCGAGATAGAGGCTAAAAGTTTGACTCAACAAGAGAGTCTTTGATACTCAACAAGAGAGTGTTTTTGTATCTCGTACGAAGCCCGAGATGGAGTCTAAACGTTTGTTTCAGTTGAGTGACAGATCCAATATACTGATTTTAAAAGAGAAAATCAGTTCTTATATGAGCAACACTGTACTCAGGGATTTGATTTGAGGATCAGGGATATTTACTTCTCTTTGAGGAAACGGGAAATCCAAAGGGTATTGAGACTGTCCGAGTCTGCGGGTTTCCTTCCTATTTAACGAAGGGGTCACTTGAGAATGTCTTTGAGACTCAAGGAGTTAGATTGTCCAAGTCTAGAGTTTTTTTTTCTTTTGTACTATGCTTTGAGAAACAGTAGTAGACTCTATGAAAGGACTGTTCTATGAGGATGACTAGGTTCTGTTCCTATACCTCTAGGAGGTCGTCGGGACAATTTGTACGAAGCCCAAGAGGAGGCTGGAAACTTTTAAGAAGCCTACGGGTCCTTGTACGAAGCCCAAGAGGAGGCTATCATTCCCAAAGGAAGAGATCATTATACGAAGCCTAAGAGGAGGCTGTGAATACTTCTAAGAAGCCGTAGGGTCCTTGAATAATGTCCAAGAGGAGGCCGATGCTTTTAAGAAGCCCGTGGGTCTATCATCTCCTTTCCATTAGGAGAGATAACTCTTTTAAAGATAAAAACCACTGGTAAACGTGCGAGGTTTACTATCCAGCGACTTTTAGCTTTTAAAGAGGGTTCCTTAGTTAAGGTCCAAGATTATGACCGTAGTGGGTACCCAAACCCCGAGACATTCAAGGCAAGCTATCCACGAGGAATAGATCAAGTCAGGAAAGTTCGAGAATTTGGAAGAAACTCAAAGATGCCATTCACGGAGAATACATTCATCTTGGGGAGTAGAGCTTCTTGACGATTCCTAAGGAGGACAGCCGAAGAGAAGACTGTATCTGGTGCTCCTATTGGGGATCTAGGCGTCTATTTCTACGAATAAATGAAACGGAGTCACCTAGTTCTAGACGTAGTTACCGGGGAAACTCGAAATATCTATACTATTATTACACAGTAGATATGAGTTTATGAAATGAGACTTACAGTGAGCAGCCCCACAATACAGTTTATAATATGAAAGCAGTAAATGAAAGCGATAACCACTTACTCGGTTGTAGTGCTTCCATGCTGTTTGGTTAGTTGTTCAACAAAGAAAGATTGAAAACAACAGTATATTCAAAATCAAAGGAGAAAGTGCTTTGAAAAAGAAAGATTTGGGGCTTACAGCTCAAGGAGAGGCGCAGGGTTTTATCAGTGAGCGCACTGTTTGACTTTGTACAGCGGGACTTATACAAGTGACTGGGGCCCAAAAAAGGTTTTCTGTACAAAGGGATGGGTCTTACACTCTCTCAAGAGGCCCAAAAAAGGTTTAAAGAAAAGAGAGGGGCTTATAACACGAGGGTAGGCCCAAATGATTTTTCGTTTAAAAATGGCGATCTCGCCGAGGTTTTCTTTTAACGCAGAGGGACTTATACAATAAGTGAGGCCCAAAATGTTTTTGGTTAAAAGGGGGATTGGGTCTTACACTCTAATAGAGGCCCAAAGTGTTTTGAATGGGTCTTATAGCTCAAGGAGAGGCCCAGACGATTTTTATTTTTAAACGGGCGACGATCGTGCCGTTTACTTGTACAGAGGGACTTATACAATGAGTGAGGCCCAAAAAGTTTTTGTACAAGGGGGGATGGGTCTTACACTCTCTCAAGAGGCCCAAAAAGGTTTGAAAATGATTTATGAGGGTTGAATTAATCCAAAAACCCTAATTTGTTTTCAAAATGTATTTAATTGAATAAAAATTCAATTAAAATGATCAAAAATTGTTTAACACATGAAAAACAAATTGTGATCATGGATTAATGCTTCAAAAATTAAGTATTGACCTACAAAATAATTAGAAAGCATTAAAAGTTGCAAAATCAATGTAGAAAAAATATTTAAAATGTCAAAAACAATTAAAATATTAATTCTTTGCAAAAATATCAATTATATGAAATAAATAATATTTTTGGGATTTTTTGTGAAAATAAAATATTTTAACATTTTTGTGAATTATTAAAAAAAGAATCAACTCAAAATCATTAAAACTCAGAGAGAAATTAATTTTTGAATCAATTAAACAAAATCACAAAATTCAAATATTTGAATTTCTAAAAATGGCGCCAAGAACAAGCTGAAGAACACGCGCGTGTTCTTGGTTTCTCAGATTTGAATTTTCTATCCAATCTCCATGAATACGTAATCATATCATGCAATCCACATAATATTATGCTCGCCTCAATCTTACGATCATGTCTATGTACTTTAATTTCATTTAAATTAAACATACAACAAGAAATCACGAAGAGACCTCAAGAACCCTAATTTCTGCATGAAGGCTAGGATTTTTGATACACGATTCAAACAATGCAATTAATTGAGGGAAAACATTCCATGCATGATTATGAACATATGGCCAAATTATTGTGCGAGGAAATATGCATAGATTGAGAGATGACCAAGTATGTGCTTACCTCCAAGTCGTGACAGCAAGTTCAAAGTGATTTTTGATTTGGAGGTGTTACAGATGAGTGGTGATGATCTGAACAGCTTCCCTACACCCTGTGGATTGTGTTTGGATGGTTGGACTTGATTGAAATTGGCTGGATCATTTTGTGGTACCTCAACTGCACTTTGGTTAAAACCTTGAGCAACCAGCTGGTGATTTTGTGAAATTGATGTTTCAGAAGTAATCTAAGTGTTTGATCAGCTCATATGTGATGTATGTGAGGTGTGTGAGTGATTGGTTTGATTGGAATTGCTCTCAAACTCAAAACCCGATAGTGACTTGCCTTAGAAGGCAAAATTGGAGTGAAAGAAGAGATTTTGAGGAAAGCATCTGTTAGATGGCTTTGGTGTACTCAAACTGACCACAATTGAGCTCTATTTATAGTAGAGCAAGTTTGTTTTGCAAGGAATAGTGCATGGCAGCTGGTAAGTAGGTTTGGTCAATGTTGGCAAATGAAAATCCAAGTCTCCTCTAGCCATTGACTAGAGGTTAGGGCACAGAGTTTTGGTTCCCTTGGTCTTGGATAAGTCTTGACTGATTTCAGATGAGAATGGCTCAGTCCATGCCACCTTGATGGTTCCATTGAATGCCTCATTCCAAATTTGAAGTCTTGTCCCTATTTTGGCCATTCTAGGTTCAACATGCTATTTCTTGTTCCATGGACTTTGGAGGCTTGGCTCAGTGATTGTCCCCTTTAGATTCAATCCTCTGAGGTGTCCAAGTGGATAGGAGAAATTGAATTTGGCTGATTTTGGCAAATCGACCAAAGTTGCAAATTCTGCCTTGCCTTGACAGATTTTAGCAAGGCAACTTGGCAATGTTGTATCTCATGGTGTAGGTTGAATTTGGCAATGTTCTTGGCCATTTTGGAAAGCTCTTACATGATACAACAACTGTTTGAACAAGTTTGGTTTTGATCTCTTTTGATTCCAAGTGAAAAATCCCCCTACATTTGGCAAAAAGTGAAGCAGAATCTGACTTAGTGAAAATTTCACTAAGTGTTGGAAAAAGTGACATTTTCACTTTTCAGCCACTTTGATCACTCCATAACTCAAAATCCTTAATGAATTGGAATGACTTGTAGTTGAAGTTTTTGTAGGTGATAATGAGGGCTACAAATCCATCTTTGGATGAGAAAAAATGTCCTTGTGGTTTAGGAGTTATGGTCCTCCAAAGTTGGTACCTTTGCCACTTTATTTTTAATTTAGAAAAATTTCTAAGTTTTATGGTTACCCCTTTTACAAGTTATCTCACTTTTCTTGATTTTTCTTGATGAATGATGATTCAAATCATACATTAACATCATTTTAGGGTTAAAAATCCATTTTGGTGAAAAATCTCAAAAAGTCAAAGTTGACTTTTGTGCACAGTTGACTTTTTATCAGATGAATTCCAAACTGTGCAATTCTTCAGGAAATCATGTCCTTGACCTAAATCAAACTTTATGGACATGTTCCATGGGTGTCATAGGGTATATTCAATCATGTATTAGGGTTTGGGAGCATGTCTTAGTCAAAAGTCAAAGTTACAGTTGACTTTTCTCTTAAAACCCTAATTGTGGTGCAGATGAAATTGAGACTTGTTGCTCAAGCTTCTTGGATCAATCCATTGTTCCAAATGGATCAATATGGTATATTAGAGACCCTCGAATCATGTCTTGAGGTCTTGGCTCATGGTTTGTCCCAAAAGTCAACTTAGGGGTGAATTAGGTCAAGAAACCCTAATTCCTGATTTTTGATGAATGCATCCCCTGAGGAAAAATTGACTTGATGCATGGGTTCATGAGGTTCCATGAAGTATATTAGGTCATGTTTTGGATCATTGCCTTGTGCCCAGATGAAAATTTCCATCTGGAGGCCCTGGTCGACCAAAACCCTAATTTGGTGACACTGTCGATCTGGAGACTTGATCCACCTAGAAGGGAGCAGCTTTGTGCTTAATCCTTGAAGTAGGAGTCCTTTTGATCCTTTGAGGATGTTTGAGAGATTAGACAAGTTGAAGATCATGTCATTTCTTGATTGATCCTTTGTCTAAGCACTCAGAGAGGGCTTGAAACCCTAATTTTGATTGTATTGGATGCTCACCCATATTTGGGGAGACTGATGAAGCATGATGGTTCATCCATATTGTGATGATGATTTTCACAATGATGGGAAATCTAAGTGGTCAAAATTTGGGGTATTACAGATGCCCCTATTTAATCTTCTTGGACCCGAAGGTGTGAATGACGAAGGGATCCGGGCATTCGGGGTGCAAGAGGATTAAATATCGGAATACCCGAAATTTTGATGGTGGTTATGAATGGTAGCTTACGCATTCATCTTCTTTAGCTAAGCAATGATGCTTAGAAAAGGTAAACTTCCCCTCGATCCTGGTCTCTTACCAAGAACTGGTCTCAGTCTCTTTTGAAATAAACTTCCCCTCGATCCTGGTTTCCTACCAAGGAACTGGTCTCAGTTGTGGAAACAAACTTCCCCTCGATCCTGGTTTCCTACCAAGGAACTGGTCTTAGTTTCTGATCTAAACTTCCCCTCGATCCTGGTTTCCTACCAAGGAACTGGTCTTAGTTTCTTTTGTCAATAAACTTTACTGACAAGGGACGCTATTCGTAGCGGCTTTCCTTCAAACTTCTCGCCGAATTTTCCTGGGGAGATGCCATTTGAGTGGAAAAAGTTTTGATGTCAGACTTGCTGGGGAACCTATTCGTCTGAGTTGTAGAGGTACACAAACTTCTCTGTTTTTGAGACGCCATTTGTCGATTCTACTGGGGAAAGCGAGTCTCTTGAAAGACTGTTTTCGTTTGGGGTTACATCATACTTTTCTCGGGATCTTCCCGGAGAAATGCCATATGATGGGATCCAATTTTTGAGGTGCCAATGACCTTCTCATCAGTGGTTTTTCGGAGCAAAACTGGCGTGCTGCCGAATCTCTGATCATGAGGCTTTCTCTGTGGATTTTCCTTAATCCGGGAAAGCAAGGATATCATCTTCAATGGCGAAGAGTGATGCTTATTGAAAGTTTTCTCTGGCTTTTCAGAGGTTCAAGTTATCAAAGTGGTCAAGGACCAACTTCTTTCCAGAATTAAACTGGAAGCGAGGTTGTTCAGACACAGTATTTCCTGACGAGGCAAGAACTGACAACTCGATTGAGAGGACTTCTACCACTAGGGGACAGGACCGACTAGAGTGATAGTGATGCAATATGAAATGTGAATGCAAATAAAAAATGCATGATGTATGTATGTATATGCTGACAAAACAGACGCGACATACAGACTAATGGATGAACACAATTGGATACTCAGCCATCGCGGGGCGAAGAAGTACCGTTGATTCAAAATAGCAATTCCACCTTGCTTAGGAGAGATAGTCCCGTTGGGAGCTATGTTGATCGGGCTTAGGAGATGAGAACTCGGCCGAGGATGTCAGACGAAACAAGGTCTCTGACACAGTTGATCCCTTCATTCAGGCGAACTGGTTTAGAAGAAGTACTTTGATTCTGCACTTTGAAGTTCGCTTACTTCGGGAGAAGCGATCGATGTTCTTCTGATGTTCAACAGTCAAAATAAATGCCATCTTTAATTTAAAAGCAGAAAAAGTTTAACAAGTAAATTTATTTTTTGTTTTACTTCAAGAATCGCTGATTAAGTTTAAACAACGTCGTTCTGTAAAGCTAAAACAAGTAAAGAATTACAAACAAAAGTACAAGGGCTCAAATTTTATTGATAAGATGGAGATCAGCCAAACGCGTGATTCCAAAGAGTATATACAAAGTTAGAAAATGGTAATTTACAGGGAAAAGGGCTACGTTGAAACATAACGACCACTATCCTTCTACCAACTTTGAGTTCGGGACATCCTGAGCTTCCGTCGAAGATGACCTTTGACTGGAGATTTCCTCCGATAGATGATGCTGTAACTGCTGCTGAGGGACTTGCCTCTGTTGAACATAGTTACTTGCCATTATCCCTAATTTTTGCCAGGATTGTACTATGAGATTTCCAATCCATCGGGATGATTTTTTTTCATGTCTCTAACTTTTGCCTGGACCGCCCTTTCGGGTTTTCAATCCACCAAGACGTTTTTTTTTAGGCGAAGTATTTCTTGACTACATCAACATTCGTGGGGTAGGCAAATTCCTCTCTGTCCATGGTTGCAAGTCTCAAGGCGCCGCCTGAGAAAGCTTTCGTGACCACATAGGGGCCGTCATAATTTGGGGTCCATTTGCCCCGAGAATCAGTGAGAAATGATTGTATCTTCTTGAGCACAAGGTCTCCTTTCCTGAAGACACGAGGTCGGACCTTTTTGTCGAACGCCCTCTTCATTCTCTGTTGATACAACTGACCGTGGTATAGTGCCGTGATTCGCTTCTCTTCGATCAGGTTCAGTTCATCGTGTCGACTTTGACACCATTCAGCTTCGGTGAGCTGAGCTTCCATCAATACCTGGATTGATGGGATCTCTACTTCTATGGGGAGCACTGCTTCCATGCCATATACTAGAGAGAAAGGGGTTGCCCCTGTTGAAGCGCGGATAGATGTTCGATAACCGTGAAGAGCAAAGGGTAACATTTCGTGCCAATCTTTATAGGTTACAACCATCTTTTGAACGATCTTCTTGATGTTCTTGTTAACCGCCTCTACCGCTCCGTTCATCTTGGGTCGGTAGGGAGATGAGTTATGGTGTTCGATCTTGAACTCTGTGCACAACTCTTTCATCATCTTATTGTTCAAGTTAGATCCATTATCAGTAATGATCTCGCTTGGAACACCATAACGACAGATGATATTGTTTTTGATAAATCGGACCACCACTTGTCGGGTTACATTGGCGAATGACGCTGCTTCGACCCACTTGGTGAAATAATCAATGGCTACCAGGATAAACCGATGTCCGTTTGAAGCCTTGGGCTCAATCATACCAATCATGTCGATTCCCCATATGGAAAAAGGCCACGGGGAAGAAAGAACTTTGAGATGTGATGGCGGTACATGAATTTTGTCGGAGTATATCTGACACTTGTGACACCTCCTCATGTACTTGTAGCAGTCGGATTCCATGGTCAACCAATAATACCCGGCCCTGAGAATTTTTCTCGCCATTGTGTGTCCGTTGGCATGAGTGCCAAAGGATCCTTCATGAATTTCTTTCATGAGCATGTCTGCTTCTGGTCTGTCGACACATCGGAGCAAGACCATGTCAAAATTTCTCTTATAAAGAGTGTCACCGCTCAGGAAGAAGTTTCCAGCCAATCTTCTGAGGGTTTTCCTGTCTTTTCTGAGTGCCCCAGATGGGTACTCTTGTTTCTGAAGGAAGCATTTGATATCGTGATACTAAGGTCTGTCGTCTATGACTGCTTCAATCGCGAAGATGTAAGCGGGCCGTTCAAGGCGCATTATGTCAATCTTAGGTATGTCATTCCATTGACCTACACTAATCATGGAAGAGAGAGTGGCTAATGCATCAGCCATGTGATTCTCATCACGAGGGATGTGATGAAAGTCGACTCTGTTGAAGAAGGGTAACAACCTTCTTGCATAGTCTTTGTAAGGAATCAATCCTGATTGGTATGTGTTCCAATCTCCTTTTATCTGGTTAATAACCAGGGCTGAATCGCCGTATACGTCCAAGTTTTTGATCCTTAAATCAATCGCTTCTTCGAGACCCATGATACATGCTTCGTATTCGGCCTCGTTGTTCGTACATTTGAACGTAAGTCTAGCAGTGAAAGGAATATGGGTACCCTGAGGGGTAACAATGATTGCCCCAATTCCGTTTCCATAATGATTGACTGCTCCGTCAAAGATAAGTCCCCACTGGGAACCTGGTTCTGGCCCTTCACTGGGTAGCGGTTCATCGCAATCTTTCATCTTTAGATACATGACATCTTCGTCTGGGAAGTCAAACCCGATTGATTCTTGATCGTCAATCGGTTGATGAGCTAAATGATCGGCTAAAATACTTCCTTTAACGGCTTTCTGAGCATGGTACTCTATGTCATATTCTGATAGTAACATCTGCCAACGGGCAATCCTTCCCGTGAGAGCAGGTTTTTCGAAAACGTACTTGATTGGATCCATTTCGGAGACCAACCAAGTAGTATGACAAATCATGTACTGGCGAAGACGTTTGGCTGCCCAAGCCAAAGCGCAACAAGTTTTCTCAAGCATTGTGTACCGAGTCTCGCAGTCGGTGAATTTCTTGCTTAGATAGTAAATGGCAGACTCTTTCCTTTTAGTTTCGTCTTGTTGGCCAAGTACACATCCCATTGATTCCTCTAGGACTGTGAGGTAAATGATCAGTGGTCTTCCTTCCACTGGAGGTGATAGAATCGGAGGATTCAACAGATATTCCTTGATACTGTCGAAGGTGGTTTGGCAATCATCTGACCAAACGCAATCCTGATTCTTTTTGAGTAATTTGAAAATCGGCGCACACGTCGCGGTCATAAGGAATATGAATCTGGAGATGTAGTTCAAACGTCCCAGGAATCCTCTGACTTGTTTTTCAGTTTTCAGAGAAGGCATTTCTTGAATGACCTTGACCTTGTCAGGATCAACTTTAATTCCTTTCTGGCTGACGATGAACCCTAGTAATTTCCCCGAACGGACACCGAAGGTGCACTTGTTAGGATTCAAGCGGAGCTTGAATTTTCTTAGACGTTCGAACAATTTTGACAGATGTTCAACGTGCTCATCCTCTGTTCTTGATTTTGCAATCAAATCATCGACATATACCTCGATTTCTTTGTGTATCATGTCATGAAACAGAGTAGTAATGGCCCTTTGATAGGTTGCCCCGGCATTCTTCAAACCGAACGGCATTACCTTGTAACAAAAGGTACCCCATGGGGTAATGAATGAAGTTTTCTCCATGTCTTTCGGCGCCATTTTGATCTGGTTATAGCCCGAGAATCCATCCATGAAGGAGAATACTTTGAATTTTGTTGTGCTGTCCACCAGCATGTCAATGTGTGGTAAAGGAAAGTCGTCCTTTGGACTTGCCTTGTTTAGATCTCTGTAATCAACACACATTCTGACCTTTCCATCCTTTTTGGGAACGGGTACGATGTTGGCTAACCATTGAGGATATTCAGATGTAGCGAGGAAACCCGCGTCGATCTGTTTCTGTACCTCCTCTTTGATTTTGATGGCCATGTCCGGGTGAGTCCGTCTCAACCTTTGCTTTACTGGCGGACATTCCGATCTTAGCGGTAAGTGATGTTCCACGATGCTGGTATCCAACCCTGGCATATCCTGATAGGACCAAGCGAATACATCGAGGAATTCTTTGAGAAGCTTTATCAAACTTTCTTTGACAGTTGGACTGAGCAGTGCTCCAATCCTGATTTCTTTTCTCTCTTTTTCTGAACCCAAGTTTACCGTTTCCAACGGCTCTTTGTGAGGTTCAATGGACCTTTCCTCTTGTCTGAGTAGTCGGGAGATCTCTTCTGGAACTTCGTTGTCATTTTCTTCTTCAGCCTCGAATACCGGGAACTCAAAGTTGGAAGAAGGCATCGGATCGTATGTTTCAACGGGGTATAAAACAAGCAATCTGCATGACGTGATGATTCGTGTTTAGAAGAGATAGAGAAAATGTAAGTGTGTGCAGTGTATTTATTTTACTGCTTGTTTTTATTATTGAATGTTTTTTAGGATTACCATTTTCTGAAAAAGAAAAAAAGAGAAAACAGCAATTAATGCAGAAATTACAGAACGACGTTATTTTATTAATGAACAAGTCGAATCTTGAAACTACAGCCCTATAAAATAAAACTCACTCGCTTTGGGCAAAGCGAAGAGGGAAATTTACAAAAAGCGAGCCCTATCAAAACATCCGTTTCACCTGGGCAGGGTGAAAGGTTTAAAGATGGCAATTACTTTGACTGATGAACGACCTTCGGAACCTCGACAGCAACCCATTGGCGGCGAACTCCTCGGTGAATCACAAAGTCTGGCACCTTCCTTGATTTGTCTTCAGAAATGACGCTGATTTCTAGTGGAGTAGGATCGTTGGAATCTGTTTCCCAGGCAGAATTGTCGTAGGAGGATTCCTCTGTTGCATTTTGCATAGCATTGGAGCTCTCATCTGTATCTCCCCATCCAGTTGACTGGATATCTTCGAGCCTGATACGAGAGCTTTCGGGAGCAGTGTACTTGACCATAAAGTCGTATTTTCCACTTGGTTGTCCCAGAGTGTCCCAAACTTCTTTGGAACTGGAGAAGTCATCCCTCTCGATGACGTTGACCTCAGGAAAAGCATAGTTGATGAATTCTAGTCCTGCAAACGTTGCGAATTCATCTTCATGTTGAGTAGTTTCCGAATGACCTGAGTGTTGATCCCATGACATGGCGGGGACACAGGTATTCTGTTCAATGATGCTCAGCTGAGTTTCATTACTCGGCTGACTTTCTTGCCCCAAGTTTCCTGGGTAAGGCTGCCACATTGGCAGACCATCCATCGGGCCATAGTAATTGTGATCAAAGTTTTCTTTCATCAGAGTGTCTTCCTCTAATGAATTTGGCGGAGCACGGCATCCTTCCGGATCACAATCTCCGTAGATCATTTCGACATCTGATCTTGGTATAAATCTCGGACTTTCTGTAGGAAAGCAAAAAGGCATAGGCACCTCTTCCTGAGACATATAGCCGTCCTTGTTAAGGTAGGACTTCCATTCTTCATCCGTGTCAGAGGGATCTTCCTCATTGATAGCATAAACTGTCTGAGACACTGGGTGAAGAAAACCTCCACTGTGGAAGAAGTTTTGAAGGGGATGAAGACTTTCATCGTTGGCGGTTGTCTGAGTACAGGTCGCAGAAAAACCAAGACCCTTCTTTATTTTATTGTCAGTGGGAATAACAAGTTGTCCTCATCCTTTTGTATCGGTACTCTCGACCGCTTTGATAGCATCTTTGTATGAAGAAATTGAAGTTCCTTCTTTGGATTGATCGTTCTTGCTCACCGATAGTGCTTGGAACTGAGTTCCAATAACCTCCTCGGGTTCTACACAAGCAGATGATGATAGGTTACTCACAAGCAAGGCTTGTTCCCCACAAACCGTGACAAGTTGATCGTTCTTGATGAATTTTAGCTTTTGGTGGAGGGTTGAAGTAACCGCTCCAGCCTGATGTATCCAAGGTCTTCCTAATAAACAACTTTATGTTGCCCGGATGTCCATGACCTGGAAAGTGATTTGGAAAGTGTGAGGACCAATAGTTATGGGAAGATCAACTTCGCCGATAACTGTTTTTCTGGATCCGTCGAATGCTTTGACGACGACCTCGCTGACTCTCATCGGAGGGCCCTTAAATGATAATTGCGTCAAAGTTGACATCGGCATAACATTCAGGGCTGACCCTGTGTCTACCAGTACATTGGCTAAAGCATCGCCCTGGCAGTTAACTGTAATGTTGAGCGCCATGTTATGACGGCGTCCCTCTTCAGGTAATTCCTCATCACTAAATCCCAAATTATTGCAGGAAGTGATGTTAGAGACAATGCTATCAAATTGTCTGATTGTTACATCTTGTTCCACAAAGGCTTGCTCCAAGACTTTCTGTAGAGCCTCTCTGTGTGCTTCTGAACTGAGTAACAGTGATAATACTGAGATCTTTGAAGGAGTCTGTAACAGTTGATCAACAATGTTATATTCACTCCTTTGGATGAGCTTTAGCATCTCATCTTTGTCTTTTGAAAAGTCGGGATTACCAGATTGACTGACTGGTGGATCAGGAATTTCCGCCTGAAGTTCCTTTTCTTTGTTGGATTCTCCAACCCCTCGGTTGAAGATTCGACCGCTCCGTGTTACACGACTGATGTCTGCAATATTCACGACGGAGGGTAATGGAATTTCCTTTCCATTCTCGATTATTGTTGCACCGTATTTGTAAGGGATTGCCTTAGCTGATTCATACGGTAGTGGCCCTGGTAGATAGATGACTATGGGAACCTTCTGATTTTTTTGACCATCATAAGTAACCTTGATCCGTTCCCGGTTGGGAACTCTAGATTTGTCAAGTAGAGGGATGATGGTAAAAACATCCCTGGTCCTGTGATGACCAGAGATCGTGACAACATCCTCAACTTGCTCGGCAAGATAGTTCGGCGACCAAATGATGGGTCCTGAACCTGGATATGGAAGAATTTCTCCATGATCGACCTGACCCTGAAGAGCTGCTCTCACAAGGTAACACCCTTGGTTACTTTCCGAACAGACGCTACAACTGTCATAGTTGTGTGGTGGCACCTGGCCACGCCCACTTTGAATACAATGTAACCTCACTAGGTTAACTTCCATTGATCGGACATCCTGATTTTGACGACGAGTAGGATTCCTGTTATTGATACTAATCTGGTGAGTATCTTTGTCCATATAGATTGGCATCCACCAGTGATTTAACAAGTGCTGAAGTGCCTCCTGGACAAGGGTACAACCTCGATCGTTTTCGCAACCCGCTTTACAGCTTTGGTAATCATGTGATATTAAGAATCCGAGTCGTACCTGCTCAGCATGTAACTCTACCAGGTTGGTATCCATTACGCGGATGTCGAAGATCTGAACCATGTTGATTTGATAGGAGTTCCTATCATGGTAGTCTTGGATCCATCCAAGATCCATATGACGCTGGAGGGCCTCTTGTATGAAAGAGCGTCCCTGTTTGTTTACCGAGCAAATCAGACAGGAACTGTAATCGTGCCGCAGCAGATTATGATACTGGCTTTGCCTTGAGTGCATCGCCACCAAGTTGACATTCATCGCACGGATGTCGTGGTTTTTAATGACGTTGGAATTCGTGTAAACCATGTTAACTCCACGAACTCGGTGCTCTTGGATCCATCCGAGATCCATCTGTTCCTGTAGAGTTGATTGCACTACCGAACATCCTTGGTTATCTTTAGAGCAGATATCACACTGGTGATAGTTATGAGGTGGCACATGGCCATATCCACTCTGTCTACAATGCATCTTAACCAGATTGGTCCCCAATAAGAATACATCGTGAATTTGATAGACATTGTTAGTCTCTTTCTCAATTAGATTGACTGCAGCTTTCTCGTGTTGAGGCAGCGGGTTCGTAAGAACATTAGGATTCGTATCTTTGAAAGATAAGAGCCCGCTCCTAACAAGCTTTTGCACGTCGGATTTGAAATTGAGACAAGTCTCAATGTTATGCCCTGAACCTCCTTGATGATAAGGGCATGTTTGATCCGCTTTAAACCAAAAAGGCGGATTTTCCGGAACTGAAAGGGGAGACTTAGTCTGAATGTGCCCCTTAGCCAGCAGTAACGGAAACAGCTCTGCGTACGTTACGGGTATAGGATCAAATCCTGGTGGCCGTATTGTACGGTTGTTGTTATATGGAGGACGAGCCTGCTGAAGAGGCTGTTGTGTCCTTTGTTGGTCAGGTTGGCTCTGCGCAACCTGAGGTTGATACATAGGAACAGGCGCGGGGCCGATAGCAGGAGTAATAGCTGCTACTGGCTGATAACGTCGCCTTTGCTTTCCGAGAGAGATATTCCCAATATCTTGCTCTTTTTTCTTAGGGAGAGCACTACCGTATTTTTTAGTACCGCTCGTTGATCCAGTGTCTTTTACCAAACGTCATTCTCGGACGGCTTCCTCAAGACGTACGCCCATGCCGACCATTTCGGTGAAATCACTGGGCGCACTGGCAACCATTCGGTCATAGTAAAATAAGCTTAAGGTCTTTAAGAAGATTTTTGTCATCTCTTTTTCCTCAAGAGGTGGACAAATTTGAGCGGCAATTTCACGCCACCTTTGAGCATACTCCTTAAAGGTTTCCTTTTCCTTTTGCGACATTGATCTGAGTTGACCTCTGTCGGGTGCCATGTCCAAATTGTATTTGTATTGTTGGACTAAGGCAGTACCAAGATCTCTGAATGTACTGATCGTAGTACGGTTTAAACCCATGTACCATTTGAGTGCGGCACCGGTTAAACTATCCTGAAAGTAGTGAATCAGTAGGTCCTGATTCTCCGTCTGAGCTGACATCCGCCGAGCGTACATCACCAGACGGCTTTGAGGGCAAGAGTTACCCTTGTATTTTTCAAAGTCGGGCACTTGGAACTTGTGCGGGACTTTCACATTTGGGACCAAGCAGAGGTCTGCGGCGTCATTTCCAAATAGATCCTGACCGCGAATGGCTTGCAGCTCTTTCTGCATTTCCAAGAACTGCTCCTGGAATTCCTCCATTCTGTCAAACATAGTTTCCTTCTTACCAGAAGGTGTTTGTGGAATCTGTCCTTCCGGGACAGTGTGCACCACAGGGGGTGGTACCGTGACTACGGCAGTAAGTCTTGGCGCCTCCCGAAGTTTGTAACCTTCAGGAGTCTTGAGTATGCCCCTGGCATCTTCGCTTTCCCGAAGTTTGTAACCTTCAGGCCCAGCGGCTTCTGTTGTGATTCCCTGATCTTCAGTGATCGGCGGAACATATCCTTCCGGGATATAGTTAACAGGCATGCCCCAAGGATGATCTTTCGGCATCTGATACCTAGGATCATACTTTTCTATGATGGGCGTTGAGGTGATCTCTGAGATCACAGTTCTTTGTAGCTGAGCTTCTGCCATGGCTTGCATGTCGTTACGAAGCTTTCTCATATCCTCTCTCAGAGCGTCGATCTCTTCTTTCAACTCTCTGTTTTCTTCCTCAAGATCATCCATCTTTTTCTGACGATTGGCCCGAGTATTATACGAATGAGACAGTTTGACTCTAGAATCGAGACACAAACGTGAGATTCGTAGGGAAGAAGAATACGCGATGTGAGAATGATGAATGCAATGATTATATTAATTGTTTTTTTTTTGGTTTAATCAAAATAAACTTCGACAATTAGATTGCAAATATCAAACAGTGGGGAAACCCCTTTTTATTGAAATTCAAAGGATTACAGAAATGGAAATACAGTAGATTACAAAGTGCAGAAACAGAAACCTAAACTAATGGGTCCCGAGTCCTCCCTGAGGAGAAACCGGGTGCTGATTCTGGTATCTTCCTTTTCTTTGACCGGGGCGCTTGGGCCGTTGTCGGGTTGTCATTCCTTTGCCAAGTGAAAGGAGTGAGCAAATTCCTTTGGTCATCTTGATTCTCTACAGCATGCTGCTCCAAAATTTCAATCAGAGCATCTTTCTCTTTTAGTAGTTGCTGTATTTGGATACACTCTACGTCGAGGGTGCGGTACTTGTTCTTTCAAGATCTTCTTTCCCGTTGAACTTTGTTGAGAGTAACCTGAAGCTTTTCAGTTTCCGTCATGAAGTACATGACAGTTTCCCTCGGTGGAAGAATTCCGTAACGAGGATAAGGCATTTTTAGCTTGAGAGCTCTGGTTTGTACCCAATGGAGATAAGGCTCCACCGAGACACAGTCCGGTTTTCCCAGAGACTCTCGTCCTTTCTTATGAACCTGTTTCCAAGCTTGCACTATTTCCATCTTTAGTGCTCTGTCACTTTCTCCTTCTTTGAAGAAAAGACCTTCCAGATGAACACCCAGTGGGATGTGTCTCATCGGGTATCCAAATTGACGAAGAAACAATATCGGATGATAGTTGATTCCTCCTTTAGTTCCTATGAGGGGTACGCTGGGGAAGTTTCCACAACGGTCAATGATTCTGATTCCCTCATAAATCCTATTACACCAATCTATATCGGAATTGGTGAGAGACATGATCTTCTGCGACCAACGTAAGACACTCTTGCAATCCCAAAAAGCAGCAGACTTGGGCAAGTGAGAGATAAACCATTTGTAGAGCAAAGGTACACAGCATGTGATCTCCCCTCCGCTGTACAAATTTCCCAAGTGTACAGAATGATACGCATCTGCGAGCAAAGTTGGCACAGGGTTTCCAATGAGAAAAACCTTAATAGCGTTGATATCGACGAAGTTATTGATGTTGGGAAACAAAAATAATCCGTAGGTGAGCAAGACAAAGATGCTTTCAAAAGCAGTCCTGTTCCCTATACTAGCGAAGTATAAAGCCTTTTTTGTCAAGAACTGGGCTGGCAAACCTTGGATGCCACCCTTAGTGGTCATGTGAGTCCTGACCTCAGACTCGTCCAAATGAATTGCTCTTGCAATAGTCTGATTCTTTGGAATTTCTTCCAGTCCAAAAAATGGAGCTCGATCAGTGATATGTAAATCAGCCAGATGAGAATACTCCTCCAGCGTTGGTGATAGCTGGTAATCCGGGAATGTGAAACAGTGATAAACCGGATCGTAGAACTGAATGAGCGCGTCCATGATCCCCTCAATCACATGGACTCTTAACAGTGGTAGCAAACCACCGTGCTTGGCTCTAAAAGCCTCTGGGTTAACGATCATCCTTGCTAACCTTCTCAAATCCCCTAGTTTTGGAACCTTGAAGGTATACTGGCGAGTTCTCCTTCTACCGAAATCCATTAGCGTAATCTTTTTCTCTGATATTTGCAATCACAGTCTTAGTTTAATTTGAAAAACAGAGAGATTAGAAGAGAAAGTTTTTTGAATGTTTTAATGTTTTATTAAATGGATGCATGAATGCAACACACAAAAACATAGAAAAAACATGGGGTCAAAGGGTCGCTGTCATGAAGTCAAGGCTCTACCCATCCCCAAAGGTTTATACTAGGGTGATTTTTGTACCTGTACTCATTATCATCAGCTCCTCCCAGGAAAGAAAGACAACAAGCGGATCGCCAGCGAGTTGTGTGCAATCTTAGAGTAAGTGCTATTCACCGAGAATAGATCACCAGCCTCAAATGAGGGTAGTATCGCGTAACAGCTATTTCCGATAGCTTCCGCACTACGAAAGGGTTGGTTTTTCTAGGTGTATACTCAATCTTTCCACATACGGCATCACCCGCATTCCCATTAGCAGAAAAATAAACACGTATAGCAATTAGGAAAAGCAGTATATATATTTGTCCTAAACATCCTAGACCTTTAAAGCTAAGAATCCTAAATTCCTGACAGAAAATGGGTTCCCCGGCGGAAGCCCTAATCTGTGGTATTCACACAAGTGAAGAGAAGGAAGACCGAGTTTGACAAAGACCGGCCCCACGGTGGGCGCCACTTTTCTGTAGCGAGCGATTTTGGACGCGGTTCTTAAGCGCTGGTCGCTCTCTGCGATTTGAGCTTTGACTACAGGTCGATTCATTTTTTATCCTATTGTGAGCTGAATAAGGAAGGGAAATAGATGTCTCCAATTAACCCTGCTTGCATACTGAGTTTAAACAGCGGTCTGTTAGGTTACGGATGCTATCAATGTGGGGGGGCCTTTGTACTGGTTATTTGTATTTTCGCCAATACTGTTTTCTTTCTTTTTACCTGGGCAGAAGGTTTCTGGCGGGGAACAAGGATTAGGATGTTAGGACTGATGCTTTTGAATTACTGCTTTTAATTGATGGAGATATGGGATTTGGGTTTTTTGTTGATTGCGCTCGCTAAGATCTTTTCTTTCGATCTTATGCCTACGTATTCCCGTTTACCGAAACAGGGAAATCAGAGTGTTCGTAGTTCCTCCTATTCTATGGGAGGAAATGGGTGTTTTTGGTGTTTTGGTGTCTTGTTCAAAGCCCAAGACGTGAAGCGAAAGGTGGTTTGTATCTTGTTCAAAGCCCAAGATGTGAAGCTGAAAGGTCTATTTGTGTCTTGTTCAAAGCCCAAGACGTGAAGCTGAAAGACTTCGACTTTAGAGAGAATTTGCCATCTCTAAAGAGGGGAGAAGGAGAATTACTTTAACTGGGATACGCGGATCCGAGCAATGCCATAATTTCCGAAGAAAGGGTTTTAACCTGAAGGAGAAGACTTTAACTCAGTGTAGAGCAATGCCATCTTTCCTTAGGAATTTCTCATGCTAAAAGAGGGACAGTGGCATGGATATAGATGATCCAGAGGCTTGCCGCTTACAGCGATTAGATGAAAGGAAAGGAGTTGTTGATGTTTGTGTACTGTGAACGAGGCACAGCTTTGATGTTAAAAGGTTGATTGGATCAACCAGTGGTTTTCTTATAAAAAAGCCTAAGAGGAGGCTAATTTCCGCTAGGAAAATCATTATACAAAGCCTAAGAGGAGGCTATTTTGTGTCTCGTACAAAGCCCGAGAGAGAGGCTAAAAGTTTTTGACCCGACGATAGAGTCTTTGTGTCTCGTACGAAGCCCGAGATAGAGACTATTATTTGTTTGACTCTACGAGGGAGTCTTTGTGTCTCGTACGAAGCCCGAGATAGAGGCTAAAAGTTTGACTCAACAAGAGAGTCTTTGATACTCAACAAGAGAGTGTTTTTGTATCTCGTACGAAGCCCGAGATGGAGTCTAAACGTTTGTTTCAGTTGAGTGACAGATCCAATATACTGATTTTAAAAGAGAAAACCAGTTCTTATATGAGCAACACTGTACTCAGGGATTTGATTTGAGGATTAGGGATATTTCCTTCTCTTTGAGGAAACGGGAAATCCAAAGGGTATTGAGACTGTCCGAGTCTGCGGGTTTCCTTCCTATTTAACGAAGGGGTCACTTGAGAATGTCTTTGAGACTCAAGGAAGTTAGACTGTCCAAGTCTAGAGTTTTTTTTCTTTTGTACTATGCTTTGAGAAACAGTAGTAGACTCTATGAAAGGACTATTCTATGAGGATAACTAGGTTCTGTTCCTATACCTCTAGGAGGTCGTCGGGATAATTTGTACGAAGCCCAAGAGGAGGCTGGAAACTTTTAAGAAGCCTACGGGTCCTTGTATGAAGCCCAAGAGGAGGTTATCATTCCCGAAGGAAGAGATCATTATACGAAGCCTAAGAGGAGGCTGTGAATACTTCTAAGAAGCCGTAGGGTCCTTGAATAATGCCCAAGAGGAGGCCGATGCTTTTAAGAAGCCCGTGGGTCTATCATCTCCTTTCCATTAGGAGAGATAACTCTTTTAATGATAAAAACCACTGGTAAACGTGCGAGGTTTACTATCCAGCGACTTTTAGCTTTTAAAGAGGGTTCCTTAGTTAAGGTCCAAGATTATGACCGTAGTGGGTACCCAAACCCCGAGACATTCAAGGCAAGCTATCCACGAGGAATATATCAAGTCAGGAAAGTTCGAGAATTTGGAAGAAACTCAAAGATGCCATTCACAGAGAATACATTCATCTTGGGGAGTAGAGCTTCTTGACGATTCCTAAGGAGGACAGCCGAAGAGAAGACTGTATCTGGTGCTCCTATTGGGGATCTAGGCGTCTATTTCTACGAATAAATGAAACGGCGTCACCTAGTTCTAGACGTAGTTGCCGGGGAAACTCAAAATATCTATACTATTATTACACAGTAGATATGAGTTTATGAAAGGAGACTTACAGTGAGCAGCCCCACAATACAGTTTATAATATGAAAGCAGTAAATGAAAGCGATAACCACTTACTCGGTTGTAGTGCTTCCATGTTGTTTGGTTAGTTGTTCAACAAAGAAAGATTGAAAACAACAGTATATTCAAAATCAAAGGAGAAAGTGCTTTGAAAAAGAAAGATTTGGGGCTTACAGCTCAAGGAGAGGCCCAGAGTTTTATCAGTGAGCGCACTGTTTGACTTTGTACAGCGGGACTTATACAAGTGACTGGGGCCCAAAAAAGGTTTTCTGTACAAAGGGATGGGTCTTACACTCTCTCAAGAGGCCCAAAAAAGGTTTAAAGAAAAGAGAGGGGCTTATAACACGAGGGTAGGCCCAAATGATTTTTCGTTTAAAAATGGCGATCGCGCCGAGGTTTTCTTTTAACGCAGAGGGACTTATACAATAAGTGAGGCCCAAAATGTTTTTGGTTAAAAGGGGGATTGGGTCTTACACTCTAATAGAGGCACAAAGTGTTTTGAATGGGTCTTATAGCTCAAGGAGAGGCCCAGATGATTTTTATTTTTAAACGGGCGACGATCGTGCCGTTTACTTGTACAGAGGGACTTATACAATGAGTGAGGCCCAAAAAGTTTTTGTATAAGGGGGGATGGGTCTTACACTCTCTCAAGAGGCCCAAAAAGGTTTGAAAATGATTTATGAGGGTTGAATTAATCCAAAAACCCTAATTTGTTTTCAAAATGTATTTAATTGAATAAAAATTCAATTAAAATGATCAAAAATTGTTTAACACATGGAAAACAAATTGTGATCTTGGATTAATGCTTCAAAAATTAAGTATTGACCTACAAAATAATTAGAAAGCATTAAAAGTTGCAAAATCAATGTAGAAAAAATATTTAAAATGTCAAAAACAATTAAAATATTAATTCTTTGCAAAAATATCAATTATATGAAATAAATAATATTTTTGGGATTTTTTGTGAAAATAAAATATTTTAACATTTTTGTGAATTATTAAAAAAAGAATCAACTCAAAATCATTAAAACTCAGAGAGAAATTAATTTTTGAATCAATTAAACAAAATCACAAAATTCAAATATTTGAATTTCTAAAAATGGCGCCAAGAACAAGCTGAAGAACACGCGCGTGTTCTTGGTTTCTCAGATTTGCATTTTCTATCCAATCTCCATGAATACGTAATCATATCATGCAATCCACATATCATTATGCTCGCCTCAATCTTACGATCATGTCTATGTACTTTAATTTCATTTAAATTAAACATACAACAAGAAATCACGAAGAGACCTCAAGAACCCTAATTTCTTCATGAAGGCTAGGATTTTTGATACACGATTCAAACAATGCAATTAATTGAGGGAAAACATTTCATGCATGATTATGAACATATGGCCAAATTATTGTGCGAGGAAATATGCATAGATTGAGAGATGACCAAGTATGTGCTTACCTCCAAGTCGTGACAGCAAGTTCAAAGTGATTTTTGATTTGGAGGTGTTACAGATGAGTGGTGATGATCTGAACAGCTTCCCTATACCCTGTGGATTGTGTTTGGATGGTTGGACTTGATTGAAATTGGCTGGATCATTTTGTGGTACCTCAACTGCACTTTGGTTAAAACCTTGAGCAACCAGCTGGTGATTTTGTGAAATTGATGTTTCAGAAGTAATCTAAGTGTTTGATCAGCTCATATGTGATGTATGTGAGGTGTGTGAGTGATTGGTTTGATTGGAATTGCTCTCAAACTCAAAACCCGATAGTGACTTGCCTTAGAAGGCAAAATTGGAGTGAAAGAAGAGATTTTGAGGAAAGCATCTGTTAGATGGCTTTGGTGTACTCAAACTGACCACAATTGAGCTCTATTTATAGTAGAGCAAGTTTGTTTTGCAAGGAATAGTGCATGGCAGCTGGTAAGTAGGTTTGGCCAATGTTGGCAAATGAAAATCCAAGTCTCCCTAGCCATTGACTAGAGGTTAGGGCACAGAGTTTTGGTTCCCTTGGTCTTGGATAAGTCTTGACTGATTTCAGATGAGAATGGCTCAGTCCATGCCACCTTGATGGTTCCATTGAATGCCTCACTCCAAATTTGAAGTCTTGTCCCTATTTTGGCCATTCTAGGTTCAACATGCTATTTCTTGTTCCATGGACTTTGGAGGCTTGGCTCAGTGATTGTCCCCTTTAGATTCAATCCTCTGAGGTGTCCAAGTGGATAGGAGCAATTGAATTTAGCTGATTTTGGCAAATCGACCAAAGTTGCAAATTCTGCCTTGCCTTGACAGATTTCAGCAAGGCAACTTGGCAATGTTGTATCTCATGGTGTAGGTTGAATTTGGCAATGTTCTTGGCCATTTTGGAAAGCTCTTACATGATACAACAACTGTTTGAACAAGTTTGGTTTTGATCTCTTTTGATTCCAAGTGAAAAATCCCCCTACATTTGGCAAAAAGTGAAGCAGAATCTGACTTAGTGAAAATTTCACTAAGTGTTGGAAAAAGTGACATTTTCACTTTTCAGCCACTTTGATCACTCCATAACTCAAAATCCTTAATGAATTGGAATGACTTGTAGTTGAAGTTTTTGTAGGTGATAATGAGGGCTACAAATCCATCTTTGGATGAGAAAAAATGGCCTTGTGGTTTAGGAGTTATGGTCCTCCAAAGTTGGTACCTTTGCCACTTTGTTTTTAACTTAGAAAAATTTCTAAGTTTTATGGTTACCCCTTTTACAAGTTATCTCACTTTTCTTGATGAATGATGATTCAAATCATACATTAACATCATTTTAGGGTTAAAAATCCATTTTGGTGAAAAATCTCAAAAAGTCAAAGTTGACTTTTGTGCACAGTTGACTTTTTATCAGATGAATTCCAAACTGTGTAATTCTTCAGGAAATCATGTCCTTGACCTAAATCAAACTTGATGGACATGTTCCATGGGTGTCATAGGGTATATTCAATCATGTATTAGGGTTTGGGAGCATGTCTTGGTCAAAAGTCAAAGTTACAGTTGACTTTTCTCTTAAAACCCTAATTGTGGTGCAGATGAAATTGAGACTTGTTGCTCAAGCTTCTTGGATCAATCCATTGTTCCAAATGGATCAATATGGTATATTAGAGACCCTCGAATCATGTCTTGAGGTCTTGGCTCATGGTTTGTCCCAAAAGTCAACTTAGGGGTGAATTAGGTCAAGAAACCCTAATTCCTGATTTTTGATGAATGCATCCCCTGAGGCAAAATTGACTTGATGCATGGGTTCATGAGGTTCCATGAAGTATATTAGGTCATGTTTTGGATCATTGCCTTGTGCCCAGATGAAAATTTCCATCTGGAGGCCCTGGTCGACCAAAACCCTAATTTGGTGACACTGTCGATCCGGAGACTTGATCCACCTAGAAGGGAGCAGCTTTGTGCTTAATCCTTGAAGTATGAGTCCTTTTGATCCTTTGAGGATGTTTGAGAGATTAGACAAGTTGAAGATCATGTCATTTCTTGATTGATCCTTTGTCTAAGCACTCAGAGAGGGCTTGAAACCCTAATTTTGATTGTATTGGATGCTCACCCATCTTTGGGGAGACTGATGAAGCATGATGGTTCATCCATATTGTGATGATGATTTTCACAATGATGGGAAATCTAAGTGGTCAAAATTTGGGGTATTACACCATGGTTATAGAACTTCTGTGAATCTTTATCCTGAAAATTTCCAAATAAAACAATGTTACAAATGACCATATTTTCAACGAATACAATTCTATAAATAAACCGAGAAAGGTTACCTATCCTAGCCAGACAAATCTGGCAGTATGCTCAGAGTACCCCGCGAGTAGGGACATATTAGACGGTCCCCCGGTGTAACCGCCCAGCTCATCGAAATCGTCATCATCGTCAACACCCTCATGTGTTGGGTGATCACTCTCTGGAACAGGAACAGCAACAGGGGAACGAGGAGGAGCAGCTGATGGAGCTGTAGTCTCCCAACGACGCCTGCGTGCGGGCTGGGACCCTGATGAACTAGCAGTAGAATCCCGACGCCTCCGAGATGTAGAATCGGCGGCTGACGAGGGAGTGGCCTGAACCTGTGATGTGGATGGATGTGGTGTAGTATGTGGTGTAGGATGTCCCTCAGCTGTAGGGGCTACCCCAACTCCCTCTGCGTCGGAAGTCTCAACTGTAGACTGCATCCCCTCACGTCGGACAGATGCGTGTTGAGTTGTCCGTCCATGTATGGTACGATCGTCTCTGCCAGCCATCTAATCTGCAAAGCATAATAAATACATTAAATTTTGTTTAAAAATAATTAAACAAAAACAAACAAACAAGCAAAATTTAAAAAGGAAAAAAAAATAGTCTTCCGGATGTGCACATCCGGAAGGACTCAGAATTTTAAACGTTAGGTATTCCCGGATGTGCACATCCGGAAGGACGCAGAATTTTAAACGTTGGGTATTTCCGGATGTGCACATCCGAAAACACTAAACGTTTCAATATTTCCGGATCTGTACATCCGATACGTATTTTGAAGTTTAAAAACGACAGCCATGGCCACTGTACCAACCAAAAGGGCATTTTTATGCCCTGATCGTCCGTTTGAAGCAGTAAAAATGACCTACATTGTCTCTAACCTATATTATTCATACAACCTAACAATTTCTACACCTAAATGCCTACTCTAAATCGATTACTCGAAAATTACTCCGAAACTCTAAAATTTGAAAACTTACCGATTAAAATGTGATACGGAGGATTTGGAGTGTGGATCGTTGTAGCAGTTGCTCTGCGCCGAACTCGAGTGGAAAAAATCGAGATTTGTGGTGATTGAAAATTTGAGAGTTTGAGAGAGTTTGAGAGATTTTGGAAATGGAAAGGTGAATAATGAGGGGGAAGAACGTCTGGCGCGAACTAATAAGAAATACTTCCGGATGTGCACATCAGAATTCTTTCCGGATATGCATATCCGGAAAATCTCTACGATTTTTAAAATTTGGTGCGTCCGGATGTGCACATCCGGAATAGAGGGGCAAAAAAATAATTTCACGTGGTGCCTAAGAAACTTGGGTGGTGCATTAAGAAATCTCCTTATTTTATCCATTTTCATATGGTAGATATACATGTTTGCACGCACTTTAAATTCATAAAGTATATAAGTGAATCAGCCATCCCATATTTGCTGAAATTTAATCCGAAAATGTATCTTCGTAATTTTACAGGGTGCGTGTAATATCCCATTATTGTTGATTATTTTCAGGAAGCAATTGCAGGTGTGATTAACAAGTGGAGTTATGCTTGGATGTTTCAAGAGAAGCTTGACTTTAGTATTCCGCTGTGTATTTGTTGTATACAATTGAGGATATTGTATATTGATCTTAGATTTTATATTTTTGGCTAATTTCCATGTTTTGTACCATAGATTGTATTATGTTTTTAAATGGTCAAGTATGTGAATTATGTCAATAGGCACTTATGATGGTGTCAGTACCAAATAAAACACTTGTATGGTATTCTTCTAGATATATATTATACAGGGCGTCACAGTGCGTCTATGTCTGTAAGTGTGTCTCTAGACTAATCTCTTAAAGTATTTTGAACTGATGGAATGGTGTTTTTGGATAGCTCAAAGGGTATTTTGGAATTGCATCTCCAGAAAACTCATTGAACTTAGAAAATTAGTCTTTGACATAAACTATGTCCTGAAATTGATATATTTTTAGGCCAACTTATATTTTAGGCCATTTATACTAAAGATATAATAACATCATGCTAATTATACTAATGTAATTCAATAATGTTATATATAAATTCAAAAAGGAATACAAATTTAAACATTAATCAATTAATCGAAAATGTTACCACGATACATGATTTGTTCAGAAAATACAATTGTTAACAAAATAAAAACAAAAAAACTATTCTGTATATCTAACTCTTTGTTTCTCCTATGCCATATGTATTGCAAGGTAATATGTGTCTCGACTAATATGGCATGTACGATAGCCATGGCATAATTTCCTTTCTCAAATTCTCCTCTCTCTCTCATTATGGCGTCTCTCGTAATCGTTGCAATACATTGGCAGACCAGTAACATGCCATGGGCATGGTCATCCTTAGCCTGCTCCTCTTTCGATGTTTCCTGATTAGTTAGCCTAGGTGGTGCTCCCGCAGCATTTGGTGTTGTGTAAGAATGTGACACATTATAGAACCATTGTAGAATGCAATAATCCACGGATCACCATCTGGCATACTGTGTGCATCATCCAGTACCAGATAATTATAGAAATCATCGAGTATGTCATCAAGATCTATGTGACAAACTGTCAGAAGAGCAGACACAGAAAAAGGTCTTGGAACAATCTGAAGAAACTCGAACTAGCGCATGACCCGCTCAAGCAGATGTGGATACATCGGGCGTGACCCATACGCTAACTAGAGTAGAAAGATATATCATTCAAGGGACTCGTCTGAAGGTGGTCATCGTACGGGTAGTATCATATGTCATATGCTACGGTGGGGTCAATAAACACCCAGAACGACTTTATCGCTTGATTCCCTTTGAGAGGGATATAAGAGCAAGCACGTGGTCAATCCTCAATCATTAGAGTCCATCCATATCAAACTCGTCTTCGCCCTTTTCACCTTCATTCTCCCAACCACGCGAAAACCAAAGAAATTCCAGATACAGTCATCGGAGTCCACTTTCTTCGTACCCAACCAAATGAAAACTCTCTCCCAAACCTTCTTGCTAACTCTACAGCCAAAAAACAAGTGTGAAAGAGATTCATTTTCCTCGAAACAACACGCAAAACCTTATCGTGACTAATATGAAACATTTCTCTCTTCGCAAGTTACTCTTTAGTTGGGATTATATCCAATAACACTCTTCTAACATAAATTTTGATTTTGGAAAGAACTTTTGTTATCCAACCCTATTTCAAAGCTAACATCACCTCTTCTCCGTACTTGTCCTCCACAACCACAAAATTCATCTTTAAATAACAGCTTTTGACAGAGAAAACACCATAAATATTATTTTTCCAGCGAAAAATATCAGCATAGCCAAGAGATAACGAGATACCTTTCAAATATTTTGTCTATTCTGCACTTTGTTCCGCCACTTTTGCATTGTCATCACTAGTTTCAGGGATGAAATGCCACTTCTAACTTCCATCGACCTAAGCTCTGACATCAGCTAACACTGCATCTTTGTTCGTGCACACCTGAAACAACTTCGGAAAAAAAAAAAACCTCAAAGGCATACAACATAACCACCTATAATACCAAAACAGAATCCTGTTTCCAACCCTAACTTTGATTGAAATGTTCTTCGCAAATCAATTTTTTTCTCAATAGAAAATTCCTTCCCAATAAAAATTATGATGTCACTTTAATTAGAATATATTTTAGGAAGAAATTCTTCAATTCGCATATACACATCCATTTGAAAGTTATTCATTTGTTGAAAAGGAGTTCGACAACATAATCCTTATATATAAATTTTAAAATTATTATAAATAAATAGTTTAAATCAATTGATTATTCATTTATTTGTATTTTTAAGTAAATGAATAAGCATGTACACATGCATTTGATTTGGTGTCAATTACCTTAATATTGGTAAACAGCAATGCTATCTTGACACCCTTTTCTACACCTACACCGTATTTCCGTACGGTACGGACGGTACTGTTCATGTACGGACAACAATGTTCATGTACGGACGAGCACTGTTCATGTACGGACAGATACTATTTTTGTACAGAAATACGCTACTGTTCATGTACGGACGATACTATTCGCCGTGCGGACATGTACTGTTCATGTACGGACGGCACTATTCACCGTCCGTACATACGGTGTAGGTGTATGGATTGGTGTCAAAATAGCATTTTTGTTATTGAAAATGCAAACAAACCAAACCAAACCATTCAACCAAAGTACAACAAAAACGTACTCAAACTTACTGCATACATTTTCAAAAGTGCAGATACAAAATTTAAGAAAAACATCAACTCATTTACTTACTTTCCTTCCCATTCCCCCACTATGTAACTTTATGATGTTATCTTATGTGCCCATACTCCTTCCCTTAGACACAATAAATCCTACAATTACAATACCTATGCACTATTAACCATGAATTAAGCATTGTATAATGTGTCATATTCATGTAACACTAAGTATATTCTACAAATTCCTATACAAAAATAAATCTAATTCACAAGTATAGCTTCAAAAGTTAAGTCCTTGAATGAGAAATAATCAAGTGTTTTCAAAAGTTCATTCTTTCTAGATTATAGACATTTTAGACTAGCATACATATAGTGACATAAAAAAAATGTAAATGAGTTGTAAAGGAAAATTGGTCACTGCAAACTCAGATCTCAATGAAACCTTACATCTTTTCCAGCTCATAATGAAACTCAACTCCCCATATCCCAAACACATTCTTTTTGTATCTTTTCTTTTGTTCTATATGCAATATTCCTTTGATAAAGAAAAAAATAATAAAAATATACATAATGCAAGAAAATTTGTCAGATAATTGATTCAGAACATTGTGCCACCAAATTTTAACAAGAACTTAGTCTTAAAAAATAAGGGAGGCTCAAGAAATTCATCATTGGTTTGAACGGCTAAAGGGCACATGATAGAAGCACATGGTAGTCCTTATTTTATAATTGGATATTACATGTTCCCTACATTCTAACATCAATTCATAATACTATTTAGTAGCACCTTTGTTTCTTAGTTCTTACTTAATTGTATACTTTTAATTTATGCTAATATATTATATTTTTATTTTAATTCTTTAAAAAAATATTTTATTTCTGTTTAAAGTTTGTATTTGGTTATATAGTGAAAAAATTGATTCTGAACAAATTGATTTTTATTAAAGTTGACTCGAAAGTAAAATTATTTATATTTAGATAAATTCTCTCAAAAGTTATTTGAAATAGTAAATTTCAATCATTTGAACAATACATTTTAATGTAAAAATCGCATTTTAACTCATAAAAAAAACTTCAAATAAAATCAATTATAAACTAAATTAATTCTACTAAAAAACGACCAAATATATCAAAATAAATTTCACACCTTTATGATTCATTCTAGTTATTCCAACAGATACAAATATAATTTAATAATTAGTTTTTTTTCTATTAAAGCAGCGTGTTATAAGAGATTTGAATCGCGCAATTTTGAAGTGATAGATAAGATTGTGTATATTCATAGTTAAAAATGTGTTTGATTTCACGTTGTAGTATTCATAATTTATTTTAAAAGTGTATAATTAATTTTGATATAATTAATTGTTTTTTAGTATAATTGATTAAGAATTATAGTTTTATAGTTAATAAACGTGATTTTCATATTAAAATTTTATCAAAACATAATCTAATTTATCTTCAATTTACTTTTATTCATAATCCATTTTATATAATAATTAACTAAAAATTAATTTTTTCCTAGCATGAAACAATGTGAATATTGAGATTAACCTATTAGAATATATGAACCTTGAGCTCCTATACTACCTAGCTATCCAATGTATTTATCAAGTGTAAAACTAACACACATACACGAAAAAAAAAACATAGAAAAAATGTTTCACAAATGCTATGAAATATCTGACTACAGAATAAAGTACTTATATTTATTCTACAAAAAAAAAAAGTACTTATATTCATTAAAGTAATACATGGCCCTCGTGAGATGCACCTTAACTTTCGCACCAAGGAATTAAATTATGCTGTCAATATGAATATAAAAGCTTAATGTAAAGAATAAAATAATATTCTGTCAGAAGAGTAGTTCAAC
Source organism: Lathyrus tuberosus (assembly GCA_022829125.1). Lineage (NCBI taxonomy): Eukaryota > Viridiplantae > Streptophyta > Magnoliopsida > Fabales > Fabaceae > Lathyrus > Lathyrus tuberosus. The sequence continues at coordinate 1,006,443 of JALAZF010000018.1, forward strand.
AACACTAATTTTTCCAATGACCTTATTTATTTTTTGGGGTGAAATAATGTACTTTTTTGGAGTAATATAAAAAATAAATACATTTTTCTCTTTTCGACCAATTATATTAATTGCTAGTAGTAATAAATAACTAACTCTTAGTTTCAATTTTACTATAGTATAAGGAAATTTGTTCAGAGCATTCAAAACTTGAAACCAGTTTGATCAGAACTAGCTGTACATGTAGGCTTGTGAAGCATACAACATATCCAGCTAGCATTAAAGATAAATTTCAACCAAACATGTAGATTTTAAGTTGGTAGGGAAGCACTTAAGTGCGAGTAGCTAACAAAGAAGATGGAAGTTATTGTAACATGTGTTCTGTTTTCAGTTTGCAATATTGCTCTAATGCTAGTGGCAAAGAAGTGCATAACAACTTTATTGCTACTATTTATTTGTACTTTTATAGTGCTACTTGAAATCAAAGGAAGAGAAGGCATGAGAATATTCATAACATATGCTATAATGTTAATCAATTATTTGGTATATATATATATATATATATATATATATATATATATATATATATATATATATATATATATAATTTAAATTAAATGAGGGTAAATTATTGGATAAGAGTTTAATTTGGATCTTCTTTAATTTTTCTTGTGAGTTGAGTATCCTTGTACTTTCTTCAATATATTTTTCTTATTTATTAAAAAAAACTTTGAATGTAAAAATTCTTACGACTTTATCTTTAAAAAAGGTTTTTTCGATTAGTTGAGTTATATAAGTATTGTATATAAAATGTTTGTAACTTCGATTTTTAAGTAATATAGAATTATTTTGATCAATTCAAAACAATTATCCGTAAATAGTTCATTAAATTGTACATGTGATATATGGAGATATCTCTCTCTAATTCAGATTACTTTAATATTTTATTTTATTGAATTAGACTCTATATCTTCCAATCTATTGTAATGTTTTTTTATTAGATTTTAAAGTTATAAAAAAATATTAATACATTTATATTTAAGTCCAAAACCTAATTTTCAACGGATAATTATTAATCTTAATAAGCTCAAAATTATGTTTTAGAATTGAATATCGACTTTGAAATAATATTTATGAATTTTCGATGTCATTAAGATTTTGTTTAAAAAATATATATTGTATACTTTTTATACTATTATATTGAAATATTATTTGCACAATTTTTTAGTTTATTTTCCACATTAATTATTTTTACATTACTTTTTATATTCTTTCCCTTTTTATCTCTCCCCTTCTTTCTTGTCACAAAAATATTCCATTTTTCACTTTCTTTTCCTCCTATATTCTCTACATTAATATTCTAAGAGTCTATGGAAGGTGAAAAATATGCCAACATAATGATGGAGTAAGGTGGAAAAATAAAGTGGTGCTCTTGAAGGAAAAGGGATGTTATATCTTTTTTATTTTGCTTATTCTTGTCAAAGAATAAAAGGTATCGAATCACTTGCAAGCAAGGAAAGGAAGATAATTTCTGATCTATTAGCCTATTGGGTAAGTAAGGATCATATCATAAGAGCATTGAATACTAGTTGTTTGAAAATTAAAATACTCATGAAAGAATTCCCAAAATATATATTTAGAAAATTATACTTCATAAATGGCTAAAATATAGTCTATTTATATGTTTGATTCTATGAAGCAAATGGTCTAGTGGCAGAATTAGTTGGGATTATACTTACCAACATTTTAATCTTCATTTGGAGCAATTTAAAAATATCATGAGTTTGCTTTTGTAATGGCGAGAAGTTTTCTAAAAATATAAATATTTTGAAGACTAAAATGATCATATGATCATCAATATTATACTAAAAAAAATATATATTTTTTATTTCAAAATAGTAATTAAAATAGTTCAAATATTTAAATAGATTGACCAAAAAAAGGCAGCTATACATTTTCACTCAACACCAATTCATCCTTTGCTAGCTAATCCAACAGTAGCTAAAAATTTGAAAGCATAGAATTCTCTCTCCACTGTCAATGCATGTAGTTTGTTTTTTTGTTCTTAGACAGAAGGATTTTGACCTGTAAATGTCATGTCATTTGCCGGTTGAAGAGTCTTAAATATCTCTCACGTTTAACTTACATTGAAATTATGGTTCAAATTTGTGTATTAAAAACTTTATGGAAAACAGTTGTGTGATCCAAAAGGGACAACCAAGTGCAATAATGCATCTTTTACATGAAAACACAAAATACAGACTGTTTTATTGTGTCACAAGCCACGCCTCAAATCATTCACCATTATTATTTATTAGTATGCTTTCAATGTTCAAACCTTCATTTATTTCAACCTACCCCTTCATAAAGAAAAATATACAATATTGTAAATAACAATGAAATTTTAGAGAGAAAAATTCATCACTTTATTTAACCTAATTTCACTTTTAAATATTTTGTCAGTTTGAGTGATAAAATGCTAATCCGGCAAAGAAACGAAGGTTTATTAGTTGACCACGTACCTCATGAGACCAAACTCAACGAAGGTATATTAGCTGACCACATATTTCTATGAAACCGAATTCTGGATTACTATGACTCATATTTCTTGAGAAGAGGGTTTAAAAAAATTATTAAGATTAAACTTATTTGTCAATGTACCTAAAAAAACGTTTTGTGTTATTAGAAAGATAACAACTCTATTTCAACTAAAAAATGAAACTAACACTAACGTGCAAAGGAAATAAAAGTTAGTATAACAAGTACTAATAACGTGCAATAATCACTTCTAAAATTTAATTACTTTCACTTTCTTGTATATCTGTCTAGAGGAGTAAAACAAAAACTGACAAACCTTTTACCTTGTTCATCACTTCAAAACTGGGTCCTCTACTCCACTATAACATACCACTTTCAAAGAACCTCAAAAGTTATGTTCCAAGAAACATAAATGAGAAAAATCTTTCACGGAAATGGCACTGACAATATAAAGGATCGTACATTGTCATGATCAATTATAGACAAAGGTTGTAATAATCTTAAACTTAGTAGTACTTTAATTTTGATTAATACGAAATTTAAAGATGAATTAAGGACAATAATCCAAAAGAAGAGTCTCAAGTAGTAGTAGTGATAATTGTTCTGTACATCTGATAGATGAAAAAGAAAATTACTAATAAAAGATATAAAGAAAAAGGAATAGATGACAAAATTTTCCGGCAGTCTAAATTTTTTTACCCTTTGCATTTTGTTTTGTACAATCATAAAGTGAATATGAACCAGAGATTCCCTCTGCCGGTGACATCTCCAACCGCCCCTCCCACCAATTTTTTTCATCAAAACTTTCTTAGCAGCTCAATGCTTCATACTTCACCGGAATCGGACGATTAAATCCCACCTGCGTCAACAAGCTTCCGACCACCGCAAGATCGCGGCAAAACACACCTTGAAACACCGCCGGATTGACAGTACAGGAAGATATCAGAGACGGAGACTGATCGTTTTCAACTAAAACATTACCAATCCTAACTTCTGGCTTGTTGTTTTTCAACTCAGCTTCATTTGTTTTCTTTTGAATGGCTGCTACCTGTGCTTGTGCTTGTGCATTTGCTTGTGCCTGTGCTGCAGCAACAGCGTTTTTCTTTCTTTGTTTTTCGGCGGCTTCTTCGTCTAATACATTACTCATCACACTCGTGTAACCCTTTTGAATCAATCTGTACAATAACAATGAACACATCTTTGCTTTCTCCTTAACTGTATCGATGTCTCGTTCGTCTGCAAATTCGCACCTTTCGATGAAATTCGTAGCTTTATCGGGCTTATGGCGAAGACAAAGCAACAAATGAGCCCTCTCCAATTCGGAACGCGAACAGCCTCGTCGAATCCCAATCAATGCATAGTAATCAACACTAGTTGTTTCGCCAGAAGATAACCGTTGTTTCAGTTCTTGAATTTTGGTGGTTAAGGCACAGAGTTTCCCTGGAATCTCTCTGTATCTGACATTGTGACGCTTCCATGCCGGACCGGGAAGTTTCCGGTCACGTAAGATGGAGTTGTAGAGAAGTTTCAAATGTTCTAAATCGTGTAGAGAATCAGGTAAGCAACGAATTGTTTCGAAGAGTGAAGCTCTGGTTTCAAGGGCTTGAATGCAGGTTGGGTCTAAGGAAAGGGTGCGGTTACAATCAGCTATAGACTCAGCTATTCGACCGGCAGAACGGTTTGCAGAGGCTCTATGCATGTAGCATTCCGCAAGGAAGCCTTGCGGGGCAGCACGCCGCCCGTCAACAATTTTTGAGAAATGACGGATAGCTTCTGAATAAAGACCGGCATCAAGTGCAGCAAGTGCTGCAGCACGACGACGAAGGAGAAACTTAATGTGGCTGAGGAGGTGTGTTACTCTTTCATTTACATTTATAGGAACTCGTGGCGGTGAGGTGGTCGGTTGGTTCGCCGTATCCCCGGCAATCGGGATGGTTAACAGTGGAAAACTGTCGTCCGACCAGCAGACACTCTCTCGCCGGAATGCTGCACTGGCAATCCGTTTCCCAGTTTGAAGAAGAACCATTGCGTCCTCCATTAACCCTAAATGGCAACATGCTTCACCCAAAACCAAGTATCTGCATTCATAATAAAAAATAATAATTATAAAGAATAAACATCAAATTTTATAAATAAATAAATAAATAAAAATCAATACACTAACATTATTTCAATCTGATCTTACAAAATAAACTCATTAATATGTACAAACTCATTAATATGAACAAAGATATAAAGATATAAGTAAATAAATGTCCTTAATTAAATACCCATATTTTACAAAAACCTTCCGAAATGAAACCCAGATTATTCAAATTTGCAGAGCAAAAACAATGAAACAAAACAGAATAATCATTTTCCTAATACTAATAACCAATTTCAAGGAAAATTACCTCCATTGCCCTTCTTTATCACAGCTTTTCCACAACCCAGCCATAACCTTTTTCTTAAGATCAGAAACAGAGAAACACTTAAAACTCTGATCTCTCACCGGCGAATCAGACGAAAGAAGCTTCACACCTTCCCTCGAAGACGACGACTCAGAAGAAGAACCAGAGGAAGGATCTTCATTCGCCATTCTCAAACTCGGAATATATTCTTGAAGCATATCAGCAACATCCTTGAACCGCCGTAGATAAAGCAACGACCTCGCCTTCAACTCAAGCGCCTGATCTAAACGCGGAGATATAGCTAGAGCCGCGTCAAGAAGATTCAAAGCCGAAACGATCTCGCTCTGTTCTTGCGTCGCTATTAAGTTCCGAGCATCTTTCAAGTATTTCTCAACAATCTGAAACCACAAATAAAACAACATTACTAAAAAAATCTTTAACTAGAATCAAGAATCAAGAAGTTAAACAAGAGAGATGATAAAATTACCTTTCGGTTTGTGAGCCACCAGTGTTTCTTTTCAGTAGCGGTTAGAGAATGAGTAGTGACCGCCATTTTCGGGATTGAAATCTTGAACGGTTTGAAATTTTAATCAAAACCAGAACATAACTTAATTTATGAGAATGAAAGAAAGAGAAAACTTCTCAAGAACAGAGGAGTTTGTTCTTGAGAGAGAATTCCGTCAGGAATAGATAGAAAGAAAGAACGAGTGGAGGGTTTTATATCAGTATTTGATTTCATGTGTAAAAAAATTAAAGCAAATTACATTTTTTATTTTAAAGTTTAATTAAAGAGGAGTGATAATAATAATAGAGAGAGAAAATTTGACAGCTTTGACCCTGAGAAAAAGCTTTCATCCTTCAAATTCTTAGCTGGCAAAAAAAAATTTAGATTCTTCTCTCACTCACACTCACACCTATACGTGGCCTTAGGTGGTAGCTTATGGTCCTAATTATATTTATGATTCGTTACCTGATATAGCCGGTGAGTGTAACATTCTAACTTGGTATAGCCGGTTACCAATCACGGGTCTTCAATTTCATGCTTCAAGTTTCAACCACCGGTAAAACATATCTCAAGCTAAATGCCTCAAAAACAAGCAAAGAGAAACCTTGCCAAAATACAATTTTACCCTTCATACGTTGACCCAATCTTTAGCGTAACGAATTAATCATTTGACTTTATAGAATTGTGAATTAAGAGGAGAGAAATAATGGCTCCACATGTGAGCTATAATTGATGAAATAAATCATGCAAATTTCTAACTTTGTGTTAATTAACCGTAATCATAGGTGGCTATAACTACAAAATTATGACCAATCAACAATCAACCATTCATATTGACATTAGATTAAACGATTTTTTTTTTTTTTTATTGAATGATTATTCTCATTTTGTAACTTTTCAAATTGTAATAATAGTAACAACGAATGAGACAGGCCCATTCATATAATTTGGCCAAGCTTGCTATAATTCGCTAAAAATCATGAGCTATTTATAAATCCATTATCGTATCATGTTTCCATTTTAAATCATTATTCTTCCAACTCATCACTAGCCAAAAAAATTGCATTTTTTTGGATTGATTATTGAAGAAAGATAAATTCGCAATGGAGTTGGATGATAAAAAGGAGCACCCTTATTCTGCCAAGTTATTATACGTTGGTTTTTGTTTTGTTTTGTTTTGATCACTAGAAGATAAGTGAGGGTAAATTGGTAATATCATGAGGAGCATATTTATGGGGAGAGAGAAAGTGAGGGTTCTCTCGTAAGCCACAAGAATTGTGCTTTTTCTTTTGGGATGGTTTACATTGATTAAATGAATGCACATGAAATTGGATTAGCTAGCCAGATGGGTTTGTCTTAAAGGCTCTCTAACTTCCCTTTCCTTTGCCCCACTAACCCATTATTATAACAAAAATAATAAATATTTTTTACATCAAATTTTTTATGCATTTTTTTTATACCGTGTATTTTTTATGTTAAAATAATTTTGTGCATTGCAATTTGCAATTGATTTTCCCCATCTCTCCCTGGTGACTTAGTCCCCACAACTTGCCATGTCAGCATCACATTGAAGCCAGCCTGTTTCCACGTGTCATTTCTGAATTCTAAGGCCCACATCCCAAGAATTCTAACATTTCTCCTCATGTATCAATTTATCAAAGATTTTGGAAGCTCTCTTTGTTTTTTCTATTACATTTTTCTTCTTATGCACCATTAGTATTATTGGACGACCATCGATGCTCTACTTCTCTCATTTTCTCTCCTTCACCAAAAGCAAGTGTAATAGAATATAAAATTAAAAAAAAATAATAAAGAAAAAAAGAGAGAAAATATTAAAGAAAAATAGAGACAAAATTGTGAAGGAGATAATTTAAGAGAAAAATTGAAGGAGATAAACCAAGTTCCGTTATTGCACTATTATAAATATAATTGTTTTTTTATTTATTAATAATTTTTTATTTATTAAATATGTGATATTTTGGGTCAAACACTAGTTTTGACAAGATTAGTTTTGAAATTTGTTCTAGTTTAAGTTTGTTGTGTACCGTCCCAACTTAATTAATCATTTATTTAATTAGTTATTTATTTATTTAATATAATTGGGTGTAAAGTTATTTAATTAATTATATTTTGTGAGTAATTGAATTAATTAGTTAATGGGGTGGAGAATGGAGTGGAGAATGAGAATAATATAAGTGTGAGGTTAATAATAATAATAAAGATTTGATTAGTTGGGTTAAAGATGTGATTATGAGGAAATAATTATAAATAATAAATTTAGAAAAATAAGAGAATAAAGTTCATTCTATAAAAACATGAAAAGTTAGAGAATTAGAGATAAGAGTTTGAAGATGAGTGCTAGGGCTTGAGAGAAGAAACCAAATCAACCTTACTTTTGCTGATTTTTTCTGAAATCTAAGATAAAGCGGCGGGGATTATTTTCATAAGGGTGCTTAAATCATGAAAGGTTAGAGAGGTTACTCATCACCTCCAATAGGATTTATTAATCTATGAATATAATGATGGTTATTTAAGAACATGATGATAAATTTGTTTTTGTACGTTGATTTGATTGTTTTTACCATAAGTAGTGGTGAAATGTTATGGTGATGTTGTGTTCTTGAAGTTGGTGAAGGATTCAGTGTTTTAGAGTTTGAAATTATATGATTTTATTGATGTCAATATGTGATATATTGTGAAATTATTATTTTAATCATTGTATGTCTGCTTATCGTATAATTACTGTATGTCAAATTTTGAGACTGTGGCTTTTTACGAAATTGAAATCGGAAGTCTAGAAGGCCACCAACGATGAAAAACGCAGAAATTCTACATTCTACAGTTGGTGTCGACACATACATCGCATAGGTTGACTTATACTGTGTTTGAAAAAATCAGACTTTCTGTTCATTTGGCGTTGACACATACGTCGCATAGGTTGCCACATAAGTCATATAGGTCAACTCAAACTCCCTAGAGGTCGACGCATGTTGGGCAGAATTTGAAAATTTGTTGTTTTAACCTAAGTTGTATTCCCCGACGATTTTGGCCATAGCTTTCGTTTCGTAAGTCCAAACGATGGGTTGTTTGAAGCGTTAGAAAGCTAACACGCTGAACTATGCAGTGATGGTGAATGGTTGGATAGTTGAGTTGTTAGTATGCGTCTACTATTGTGAATTATGTAATGATGTATATGAGTTATGTAACAAACTGTTGAGTTTTCGCAATGATGAGATGATTGTTAAATGTGCTAACATGATTGCAGGCTATGTGATTGTCATATGTTGATGACATATTTGAGTATAGACTTATAGATTTGGTGTGGAAAATATCCTGTTGATGTTGGGCAGAAACTATAGGGTTGATGTAACGACGTTGGTTGTTGGTTGAGTTGTTGTGATGGTGATGCATACTTTCATACATATATCATATGTCGTTGTTGTGAAAGAGTCGATTACAGGTTCAGATTTTGGGACTGGTAGTTATCCCAAGTTTGATGTTGAGGCTTGGAGCTTAATGTTGGGGCTCGGGGTTTGCCTAGTGAAACCCGGTTTATATTAAGAACCATTGTTGAGATCGGTACCATATGCATATGAGTCAATGATGTTGTTGTGAGTTGAATTACATAAATATATGCATAAGATTGTGATGTGGGTGAATTTTGAATACATGTTTGGTGATGTATTGTTGATATGTGCATTATTTGTGATGTAGTGAATCTATTATGATTGTTTATGCACAATTTCTTATTTGAATGTACTTTCACCCCCTTTGCTTTGATGTTGTCCACCATGGACATCTTGCAGATACTCAGGAGTAGAGCTTGCTGTAGTAAGTGGAAGTTCGTACCAAGAGTTACTTCTTTAGTTTTCATTGTTAGAAGTCTTCCTCTGATTTTGTAACATTGGGGTCGGGAATGCTATTTGATTATTATGCTTTGTTGGAGTTTAAACCTTTAATTGGTTTTAGTTGTTAAGAGTTGCTTATGAGAACTGTTGTTTTTGAAAATATTTTATTTAATTGGAAGTTTGAGACTAAATGCCTTTTTGTGACTGTTTTATTTAAATCTAAATATGAATGATATCGCTGCAATGATACTTTAAGTGAAGGTGAGTGTGCGATGACAGATGTTGATTGACGTTAGTATTTCTGCTGCAGTGTTTTGTTAATTGTTAAATGATTAGAGGTTTATCGTTGGTGACACCTTAGATTATGGTGTAACCCTTAATATATAAGTTTTGGGATTTAGGGTGTTACATAGTGGTATCAGAGCAGGTCGGTCCATCCGGCCAGGTTTTTGCAATGTTGTTTGTTCCCTAGTACACGACATGTGTGTGAAACACTGCCAGTGCTCGTTGTTTTCTAACCGCCTTTTGGCAAGAGCAGGATTAAAATAAGTAGGGGAGAAGCTTCTGTTTTTCTAAGATGTTTCAGGTGTGGAGGGTTGGTTCAACGTGCCGCTGATTGCAAGAGTGCAAGTTGTCGGGGGAGTGAGTTTCATTTCCATAGTTTGATGCAAGTGATGAGTTATTAGTGTCTGTTAAATAGGTGAGAGAGTTATTAAAGGACAAGGCTTTGGTGTTTGTGATGTTTGCTTCTCTGAATGTTGATGGTAAGCCTATGATTGTTGATCTTCCAGTTGTGTGTGACTTTCCAGAAGTGTTTCTAGATGATATTAGTGATTTGCCTCCAGAGCGCAAAGTTGAGTTTGCTATAGACTTAGTACCTGGTACTAGTCCGGTGTCGATGGCTCATTATATAATGTATGCTTCAGAGCTGAGTAAGTTGAAGAAACAGCTAGAAGAGCTATTAGATAATAATTTTGTTCGACCGAGTGTTTCACCGTGGGGAGCACCAGTATTGCTAGTTAAGAAGAAGAATGGTAGTATGAGATTGTGTGTGGATTATCGACAGCTAGGTAAAGTAACTATCAAGAATAAATATTTGCTTCTGAGAATTGAAGATCTGATGGATCAAATTGTAGGTGCTTATGTGTTTAGTAAGATTAAATTGAGATCAGGTTACCATCAGATTCGTGCGAAGTCTAAAGACATTTTGAATACTGCTTTTAGAACGAGGTATGGTCATTATGAGTATTATGTGATGTTGTTTGGAGTATCTAATGCACCTGGTGTGTTTATGAAATACATGAATATGATCTTCCATCCTTATCTGGATCGGTTTGTGGTGGTGTTCATCAATGATATTCTGATTTATTCTATGTCAGATGAAGATCATGTCGAGTACCTGAAGATTGTGTTGCAAACGCTGAGGGATAATAAGTTGTATGTTAAGTTGTTCAAGTGTGAGTTTTGGTTGCGGGGTGTGAGTTTCCTTGGCCAGGTTATTTCTAGTGGGGGTATTGTTGTAGATCTGTCAAAGGTTGATGTAGTATTGCAGTGGGCGACTTTGAAATCTGTTACCGAGATTAGAAGTTTTCTAGGTTTAGCATGTTATTATAGGAGATTGATTGAAGGATTTTCAAAACTAGTGTTACCTTTGACTTAGTTGACTCGAAAAGGTCAAGCATTTGTTTGGGATATCCATTATGAAGAGAGTTTTCAAGAATTCAAGAGGAGGTTGACGACTGCTCCCGTGTTGATTTTGCTTAATCTGTGTGAGTCCTTTGTTGTATATTGTGATGCTTCGAAGATGGTTATGGGAGGTGTGTTGATGCAGAATGGTCTGGTTGACGCTTAGGCTTCTTGACAGTTGAGAGTTCATGAAAGGAATTATCTTACGCACAATCTTGAGTTAGCAGGTGTGGTATTCATGTTGAAACTTTGGAGACATTACTCGTTTGGTTCCAGATTTAAAGTGTTCAATAACCACAAGAGTTTAAAGTATTTGTTCGATCAAAAAGAGTTAAACATGAGGCAGAGAAGGTGGCTCGAATTTTTGAAGGATTACGACTTTAGTTTGAGTTACCATACGGGTAAGGAAAATGAGTAGCAGATGCTTTAAGCATTAAACCTTTGCATATGTCGAGGTTGATGGTTCGAGAATTGGAATTAATCGAGTAGTTCAGAGATCTCGGTTTGATATGTGAATTCACGCCAGATAGTGCGAAGTTGGGTATGTTAAAGCTGACTAGTGGCATTCTTGAAGAAATCAAAGAGGATCAGAACTCAGATTTGAAATCGATCGACCGATTGGTGTTGATTAATGTGGGTAACGAAAGTGACTTCAGAATTAATGAGAATGGCATTATAAGGCTCAGAGGCAGAGTTTGTGTACCAAATGTGCCAGAGCTTAAGAAGAGCATTCATGAAGAAAGGCATAAAAGTGATTTGAGTATTCATCCTGTTGCTACTAAAATGTATCAAGATTATAAGAAGATATTTTGGTGGTCAGAAATGATGAAGGGGGCTGCTAAATTTGTGTATGTGTGTTTGACTTGCCAAAAGTCAAAGATTAAGCATCAGAAATCGTATGGGTTGATGCAACAGTTGAGTATCCCTAAGTAGAAGTGGGATAACATTTCCATGGATTTTGTGATGAGTTTTTCTAAGACTTATAAGGGAAATGATTCAATGTGGTTTGTGGTGGATAGGTTAACTAAATTAGATCATTTTATTCTGATAACAATCACTTATTTATTGCAAAAGTTGGTTGAGGTGTATATTGAGAATATTGTTAGTTTGTATGGTATTCATTCGAGTATTATTTCAGACCGAGATCTGAGGTTTACGTCGAGGTTCTGGGAGAGTTTGTAGAAATCCATGGGAACTAAGTTGAAGTTGAGTTTGACTTATCATTCGTGGACAGATGGTCAGACAGAAAGGACTATCCAATATTTATAGGACTTGTTACGGGCTTGTATTTTATATCAAGTAGTTAATTTGGACGTTTGCTTGTCGTTGGTCGAGTTCACCTACAACAACAATTTCTATTCTAGTATTAGGATGGCATCATTTAAGGATTTGTATGGTATGAGGTGTAGGACACCTTTTTGTTGGTATGACGCAGCTGAAAATGATGTGTTTGATCCTCAGGTAGTTCAGGATACTACTGAGAAGACCAAGATGATTCAAGAGAAGATGAGAGCTTCTCAGAGTCGTCAGAAGAGTTACCACGACAAGAGAAGGAAGGTACTTGGGTTCCAAGAGAGGGATCATGTGTTCCTGAAAGTTACTCTGGTAATTGGTGTTGGCAGAACTTTGAAGTCTCGAAAGCTCACGAGAGTAGTTGAGGCGGCCTATAGGATTGCTTTACCATCGACTCTTTCGAACCTTCACGAGGTGTTTCATGTGTCTCAGTTGAAGTAGTACGTTCCTGATCTATCTCATGTGATCCAAGTGGATGATGTGCAAATTAGAGAGAACTTGACTGGGAATGCATTTCCCGTAAGAGTAGAGGATCGAGAAGTGAAACAGTTGAGAGGTAAGGAGATTGTTCTGGTAAAGGTTGTTTAGGGAGGACCTGTTGGAGGAAGCATGGCATGGGAGCATGAGGAGCATATGAGAGAGTCGTATCCGATTCTATTTACTTCAGGTAATTTTTAAGGGCAAACATTCGTTAAGTTAGGGAGAGTTGTAACACCCAAACTTAATTAATCGTTTATTTAATTATTTATTTATTTATTTAATCTAATTGGGTGTGAAGTTATTTAATTAATTATATTTTGTGAGTAATTGAATTAATTAGTTAATGTGGTGAAGAATGAGAATAATAGAAGTGTGATGTTAGTAATAATAAAGATTTGGTTAGTTGGGTCAAAGATGTGATTATGAGGAAATAATTAGAAATGATAAATTCATAAAAATAGGAGAATAAAGCTCATTTTATCATAACGTGAAAAGTTAGAGAATTGGAGATAAGAGCTTGAAGAGTAGTGATAGGGCTTGAGAGAAGAAACCAAATCAACCTTACTTTTGCTAATTTTTTTCTAAAATCTAAGGTAAGGGGGGATTATTTTCATAAAGGTGCTTAAACCATGAAAAGGTAGGGAGGTTACCATTAACCTCTAAGGAGGGATCTTTGGCAAGACCTTAGCGACCTTCATGCTAAGCATCACATTCCTTGGTCTTTATTCAGGGATTTTAATGTTATTATCAGTGTTCATGAACACAGAGGTAGGAATAGTCATGCCATAAGTCATATGCTAGATTTCAAGAATTGGTTTGATACTAACAACCTCATTCATATCCCCACAATTGTCGACATGTTCACTTCTAACAAGCGCGACACTTCTTTTTCAATAGAGGGATGGATTGACAGGTGCATTGGGAACCAACTTTTATATGATTGTTGCAATCAAATTTCAATTTCTACGCTATCTAAAATTCTCTATGATCACTATTCGCTGCTTTTAGAGATACATATTAACCATTCTCGAGTTGCGTCCCAAATTAAATTCCTCACAACTTGGACTCTTCACAAGGATTGCAAAAAGTTGATCAAATCTTGTTGGGCTCAGAAATTTACAGGTTATCACGTGTCTAATCTGAACAAGAAGCTTCAGATGTAGAAAAGAGAGCTTAGAGGGTGGAATAAAAATACTTTTGGCAATGTCTCTGATAATGTTAGAACGGCCAAAGAGCTTCTTAGTAAAATTCAACATCAAATCCAAATTGGGGGCTCAGATGACATTCTTAAGAAGCAAGAAGTTGCTGCTCAAAATGCTCTATCGGCCGTCTTAGACATGGAGGAGAATTTTTGTAGGGAGAAATCCAGGGTCAAATGGCAGTTGGAGGGTGACAGAAACACTACTTTTTTATCGTGTCGCTAAAATCAAGCATAAGCTAAAGCTCATTTCCATGTTGAACCATGAGGATAGGGTGCTTACTGACCCTAAAGATATTGTTGATTGCACTGTGACCTATTTTAAATCTCTTTTCTTCACTAACTCTGTTATTTTGCATGATCTAAACATGGTGGATGAAACCATTCCTTCTTTAGTGGATGACAACATGAATGATATTCTTACAAGGCTTCCCTCTTTAAATGAGATCTCTACTACTGTTTTTGCTCTAAACAAGGACAGTGTGTCGGGTCCAGATGGTTTTGGGGATGTTTTTTATCAGTCCTACTGGGATATCATCAAGGAGGACATATCAAATAGAGTTTTGGAATTATTTCATTCTGGTTGGATTCTGCCTGGGTTCAAATCCAACACCATTGTCTTTATTCCAAAAATCAAGGGCGTTGATGCTTTGGATCAATTTCTTCCCATTTCTATTTTGAATTTTAAGTTTAAATGATTTCTAAGATCATAGTAAACAGACTTGCAACTTTAATGTCGTTTTTGGTTACTCATGAGCAGCGAGGCTTTATTCATGGGAGACATATTCATGATTGTATTGGTTTAGCTTTGGAAGCAATTAATTTGATGGATTCTAAAGCTTGGTGTGGTAATTTGGTTCTTAAGGTGGATATTAAGAAGTCTTTCAATATGCTCAGCTGGGATTTTCTTTTGAAAGTTCTTCATAAATCTAGTTTCAATAACAAGTTATGTTTGTGGATAAGCAACATTCTCCATTTGACGCATCTGTCCATTAATATTGATGGTGTTTTATAGGTTTATTTTAACTACTCTCGTGGATTTTAGCTGTTCTCGTGGATTCCGGCAAGGCAATCCGCTTTCACCGTTGTCGTTTTGTCTTGTTGAAGATGTTCTAAGCAGAAGGATTCTTCAATTATTGTCTTCTAACAAGTTGGATTTTATTGCCGAGCTAAAGAATATCATTGTTCCCTCTCATATTCTTTACCCAGATGATGTCCTAATTTTTTTTGCAAAGGTAAAATTTCTAACATCAAGAACCTCATTTCCACTTTCAAAGACTATGCGGCTGTTTTTGAGCAAGTGGTCAATTGCAGAAAATATTTCATCTTTAGTGGTGCAATGTCGTCCTCCCGCCTCAATATTCTTGCTGATTTTTCTAGTTTCAATAAAGGTTCTACTCCTATAAATTGTCTTGGAGTTCCTCTTTTCAAAGGCAAACAAAAGAAGATCTTCTTGCAACCTATAGCTGATAAAGTTATCAATAAGCTGGCTTTGTGGAAATGTTCGTTGTTATCTTTTGTAGGTAGGGTGTAATTGATTAAATCTATCATTCAAGGGATGCTAACTCATAGCATAACTATCTATGCTTGGCTGATGTCTCTTATTTGTGAAATTGAGAGGGTGATGAAGAGATTCATTTGGAATAGAGAAACCTCAAAGAATAAGGTTGTCACAGTGTTGTGGAATAATATTTGTAAACCTCTTGAGGAAGGCGGGCTTGGGCTTAGATCGTTAGTAAAGTTAAATGAAGCTTCAAACTTGAAGCTTGCATGGGATCTCCTTAATTCTTCTGAAAGTTGGGCTACTCTTATTAGAAAAAGAGTTACTCGTAACAACAAGTTCATCAATCATCATGTTATCTCTTCCATTTGGTTTAGTTCTAATCAAGAGTTGAACAACGTTATTGAAAATTCTTATTGGTGTCTTGGGAATGGTAGCTCCATTAGTTTATAATTTGATAATTGGTGTGGTTCTGCTTTCTTTCTCGATGGTGATGCCCCAATTTTGATTGAAAATCACACAGTCAACAACATTATTGTCAATGGTACTTGGGATTTTTCTAAGTCTTCTACCATTATTCCCCTATCCATTCAGATGTGTATTAGTAACTGTTATATCCCTTTTGCTCTTCGTTCGGACAAGAGATGTTAGACCCTCTCCACTAATGGTGATTTATCTCTTAAGATTGCTTACAACTTTAAACATCATAGAGGCATTCAAAAGGAGTATAGGAGTTGGATTCAAAACCAATCGATTCCTGTGCTAAGACTTTTATGATGTGGAGGCTTCTTCATAATAAGTTGCCTACAGATGACCAATGGAAAAAGGTTTCTCTTTCCCTTCTAGATATGATCTTTGTGGTTTGGGGAAGGAAACAAAAACTTATTTGTTCTTTGATTGTTGTTATGCTTCAAGGCTTTGGAGTTGGTTAAAAAACATGCTAAATATCACTTCCTCTATTCTTGGTTGGCCGAATACTTGGAGTGTCTTTGTGTCGCAACTGCGAAAAACAACCGGCGAAAAACAGAGTCGCCACCGAACATTATTTATCCCAACGGGGGAAAGTAAACAATCAAAGATACCTCAAAAAGGGATAAGACATGGTCTCGCAACCAAATCCCGAGTTCGAGAGTCGATTACGCGAGAGGAAGGTGTTAGCACCCCCTCGCGTCCGTTGTACTCAATGTGATCCACTCTTGTTGTTCTATTCAAAGGGTGTGTTTGTCTAAAACCTACTTGCTAGCAGAAACAAAAAAGGAAAAAACGAAAGGAGACTCGATAGGACTTCGTCGTCCTAGGCCTACGCATTCCCTTGTGCAATGGGAAAGTCAGAGTCAACGTAGTTCGTAGGACTACGGAGAAATGGGGGAAGGTTGCTTGCCAAGACTTCGTCGTCTTGTGCCTATGTATCCTCACTCGGATGAGAATGAGGAAGTCAGAGCGTCTGTAGTTCGTGCCACGAATTGTTAAGTATGTTTTTTATGAGCGATGCTAAGTTCGCGTTCCAGCAGTTAGGGTCGATACCTGTTTGCGGTAGAGCTGAAATAACATGCCCTTTCTGAAAAATGTTTGACGGAAAATCCCGAAGGACGAAATGATTTGCAGTTTGTTTAAGTATTTTAACAGAAGTGGATTGACTTTGTTTGAGATGCACATTGCACTAAAGTCTATGACATAGGATCGAGTACTTCGCGCTAACGATCCAAATGTCTCGCGCACAAAGTACCCTAAGATGAGGTTAGAAATTCATCCACTCATCTTTTCTCATCTGCTTAAGGCTCTTGGAGCACAATGCACATCATATTTATTAAGTGTTTTGATTTGATTTGAGAGAGAGAGAAGGGAAAGACGCACGGAAGGTCTAAGGGGTACTCTGTCCTACATGTTATCATGCCACATGGTCCTATGGTTAAGGATGAGAAAGGGGAAGTCTACCTAAATGTTAGTATGCAAAGATGTACCTATGGTTGAGTTTGAAAGGGAGCTATCCTAATGTTATCATGCATGGATTAGCACCTAATGTCTATCCTACTCCAAGCTTAATCAAAAATTAAGTTGGACTAAGAGGTCTTAAGGGAACATGCAAAAAAAAAACCAAAACAAAGAAAATAAACAAAAAACAGCAGCAACGACAATGCTTCAGCTCAGTACAGCAGTAAATTCCAGCAAACAAACAAGACAGTCTTTAACAACTCGTGTTTTCGGAACAGAACAGGTGTAAAATGCAACAAATCAAGCAAGGCAACATTTAACAGCATGCATTTTCAGAATAGAACATGTGTAAAATGCACAGGCAGCAAGTATGCATTCAAAGATATCATGAAAGGATGAACATGAAAGTGCCTCACAAAAAACTAATCAAGCATCAAGATTTCAAGCCACTAAGATTGAGCAACAATTATCATGTAATCAAAGCATTCATGAAAAGGCATGATTATGCATCAACATTTAAATAAATGCACATGAATTTGCAAGGATCAAGCATGAACATGCACCAAGCAAGATCAAGCAATGCTTATGAACATGCATCATCATCAAACATCTTGAATATTCAACCACAATAAGCAAGTGTCAAAAGATGTTATCAATTAAGCATCATGAGCAAAAAAATCAAGAATACAAGCAATGGTCATCGAACATGCGACACATAATCAACAAGCAAAGTATATGAACATGTAACGAAAGAATAAGCAATCAAGATGAGCATGTATCAACAATCAACAATGCATATAAGCATACTTCAATCTCACATATCATGAATAGGCTAGCATCAACAAGCAATTGTCAACATGTAAACAATTATGCATCATGAACACGTTTCAACAATTAAACATGAGCAAGTTTCGACAAGATTGCACAAGTAGGTATGCCTCAAGAACAACATGAATGTTCATCAACAACTAAGCATTTAAAACATCGAGCGCACAAACATGAGCATGTACTGAATCAAGCAAAGTAAGCATCAAAAGCAAACGATCATCAATAAGCAAATGAATATGTGACATGATCAATGCATCAAGAATGCAAAACAAATAAGTCATGAACATGCATCATGAAATCAACATGTCGCGTATCGAAGAATCGCATACATTATGCAAATAAAGGTTAAACAACCCTAGAAAATTCCACAAATATGCATTATACAAAGCCATGAGGTTTAGAAATGGAATAGGTATCAATACATGCTTCAAAACAACCAAAAACACAAAAGCTACACGTGCAAATCGATTGTATCAGGATGCAAATCGATTGCACAGCTTCAGAAAGCACTTCCAGGCAATTCAAACAGGTGTAAATTGATTGCATCAGGATGCAAATTGATTGCATCATTAAAAATCACTTTTAGAAAGCACTTTTTCAGCATCAATTCAAGGTTCAATTGCAACATGTAATAGCATGTAATTGTGCACGAAATTGACATCAATTAACATCAAATGAACGTATATTGAATCAATCACACACTAACAACATCAACAATTGAATCAATGGATTAAATCACACTAAAACCTCAAGGATCTATATTGTGAAATGCAAAATAAGCCAAAATGAGAAGTAGATCTAAGAATTACCAACCTACAAAGTGGAGATTTACTTTGGTACTTGTTGTAAACAAAATTTGACAGATCAAGCAAATAAAATCAAAGATCTAATGAATTCCTAGCAAGAAACTTGAATATCAATGCAATAAGATGAACTTGCTTCAAAATTACTTCAAGAAAGTGCTTCCAAACTCCCGATCTAGATCCAAATCAACTTCTACTATAGAATTTGATATTGATGAAAGGAAATGATGAAGGTTTAGCTCTAGAATCAACAAACTCCAATGAAGAATTTGAGAATTTTAATGGAAGAGCTTTGGTGAAGGTTGAAGATGAAAATGGAGAGTGAAAAAAGTGAGACAGAATTGAGAGAATGTGAGAGTGAAGTGCAGAAAAATTAGAAAAATGAAGTGTGTCTCTTGGAATAGAGTAAATTGGTTTAAATATGGTTTAGGTTTGGGATGAAAGTGAGGTTTGGAGTACGTGTTTGAATTTGGAATGAGTTTTTGGTTTGGAACTAGGAATGGAAGCCATTTGAATTTTGGAGGGAAAGTGAAATTAATTTGGAGATGAACTAATATTTTAAAGCATTCTTGATCCTTCTACTGATATAAAATTGACCGCAAGTGATTGTAGTGTGAAACAAACTAATACAATGCTGAAAATGAAGGTTTTGGGCAAAGATGACACTGTGCAATCAATTGCACTACAGTGCATATTGATTTGCATTGTTCCAAAGGGAAAACTGGCGCATCCTGAAGTGGTGTAATCGATTGCACACTTGTGCAAATCGATTGCACCAGGTCAAAAGTACAAAAATGGCCTCGTTGAAACTTGTTTTGAGTCCCGCTTCGCATTTAAACCTTAGTCATTAATAATACCCTTGAATGATACCTGAAACATGATAGAGAACCTATCTGGAACAAGATCAAATGAACCATGCTTTATGCTATTGATTATGAAATAATCAAATCATCTGGTGAGCAAATAAAGGCCTGATGCCTCAGGTGATTGTGTAAACTTGTTGAGATACTTTGATGAATATGAACCCTTGTAGTTTGAGAATATCATGATGTTGAGGACATCTCCTTGCTTATTACTTTGAGAATTAGCTCATCCTCTTGAGGAAAACCAAGAGAAAACCAAGAGAACCTTGACCCCATGTCTAAGAACCAATGCAATGCAAGAATGAATATGACCTAATGCAAATGCCAAAATGAAAGAAGCATAAGCCAAAAAGGTTGAAAAAGGAAGGGCAAATTTTAGGGTGTTACACTTTGGAAAAGCTGGTGCTGAACCTTAGAAGGTGATTTCTAAAGTAGCAATCATTTTCATTTTCAACTTGATTTGGAAGGATCGAAACATGGTTATTGTTGGGGTTGGTTGAAAATATACATGTTGATACTCTTTATGGTGGAGTATGATTGTCGGTGAAGGCAGTGAAAGCTTATGTATTATTTTTAATCAAGGTGAAGATTGTTGGCCTTGGTTGAAAGTATACATGTTAAAGAAGTCCCACATCGCTTAGTTTTGTGAATGAAGAGAGAGTCCAAGACTAGATATAGGATAAAACTTTTTTGAAGTCCCACATCGCTTAGTTTTGTTAAGGAATAGGGAGTCCAACGCTATATATAGGATTCAAGTTCTTCATTCCAAGATGCACAAGTCAAAAGTATTTTAAGCTTGTATTTGACTTTCTTTGTTCTCTTATACTTTTGTATTAGAGTGTTGTGAGGTATAGTTAAATATTTGTTTTGAAGGGTGTGGGTGTACTAGGGGTCTAGGTTAGTTGAGGGTATATTATGTGTTGTAACAATTTTCACACAGTGTTATTGTCTGGTTATCTATTGACAACGGCCGTGGTTTTTTTCTCCAGTTTTGGAGTTTCCACGTTATGTTCTTATGGTGTGATTATGTTCATCTTTTTTCACCATGCTTTGTTTGTTTGTTTGTTTTTTCAACAACTGGTATCAGAGATTTTGGTTTGATTTGGAGATAAGTGTTCTTATTATGCTCTATGGTTGCAATTTTGTCTGATCTTTCACATCAAAAGAGAATGATGGTGTTGTGAAAGAGTTGTTGAGCTGCAGTAAAAAATTCCGATGTACAGTTTGGGCTAGAGAAAATTGATGGAAGATTTTTTTTTATTTATGGAAAGTTCAAGTCAAAGATATGTTGATGCAATCAAAATTACACAAGGTGCAAGATTATGTTGGTGGTTGAAGAGCTTTCTGCCAACAAGGAATTTGCACCATAATGTCTCAACCTGGTTTTCGACATGTGAGAATTCTTGAAGTGGTTTAACTTCAAGTGAAGTATACTCTTCTTCAGGTGGATTAGGATAGTTTTCTAAAACTATGATTTTCGGAGAAGACAATGTGAAATTCTTGGAGTGGTTTAGATTCAAGTGAAATTTATTCTTCATGATAAAATATATGATTGTCGGTGAGGACAATGTGAAATTCTTGAAGTGGTTTATCTTCAAGTGAAATATATTCTTCATGAGAGAGTATGATAGTTTTTAAAACTATGATTGTAGGTGAAGACAATGTGGAAATTCATGGAGTGGTGTAGCTTCAAATAACTATACTCTTTATCGTGGAGTATGATTGTCGGTGAAGACAACAAAAGTTTATGTATTATTTTCAATTAATGTGGAGATTGTTGGGGTTGGTTAAAAATATACATGTTGATACTCTTTATGGTGGAGTATGATTGTCGGTGAAGACAATGTGTAGCGTGCGGTTTTTTTCCGGTGACGCGGCCACCTTATCACAAATGATTGGGTGCTACTTTCTAATTTCTGTAGTTATCCTATGAAGCTGGATAAGGAAGGGGAAGATATCTTAAACTAACCATGCACGCAAATGTTTTCTTTAACAAATGCTAAAAGACCGGGGATAGGGGTCTGGTAATACAAAGGGAAGCTATTAACACCCAGTGTATCTATGGCAATCCATAGGAACCTTATTTTTGCATGTATTTCTGTTAACTTGAAATGCTTTCTTGTGTTTATCTGCTGTGGATTGGGAAAGTTTCTCCTTTGGAAGTGTTGAGAGAATGTTTTTGTTGTTTTCAGGTTTTCTGTTGTTTTTTTGGGAAGGTACTGGACCTAATGTTTTTTATTTGTGTGCTCGCTAAGATTTCACAATCTTATGCCTACGTATTCCCGTAAAGAGATTTGGGAAATCAGAGCAATCGTAGTTCCTCATATTTCTATGGGAGGAAAAATATGTGGTGTCTTGTTCAAAGCCCAAGATTGAAGCTAACTGAGTATTTGTGTCTTATTTAAAGCCTAAGATTGAAGCTAAAAGATGATTTGAGAGGGAATTTGTCATCTCTAAAGGGAGAAATCTCACTTATTCATCACAAATATTGAGAATTTGATTATAAGGGAAATTACTTTAACTGGGATATATTGAATCAAACAATACCATAATTTCCTTTGTAAAAGAGATGCCATGAAGAAAGAAGCTTTAACTCAGTGTAGAGCAATGCCACTTTTTCCGTATGAGTCTTTCATGCTAAGAAAGGGACATTGGCTTGGATGTATGGAATCTAGAGGCTTGTCACTTATATCTGTTAGATGAAAGAGAAGTTTTAGCCAAGATAAGTGAAGGACTCCAGCTTGGATTTTGAATCAACAAGTGTGTCACTTACAGCAATTATCTGGAAAAAAGGTTTGGATTATTTGTTTTGATATGTGATGTATAGAAGGAAAATGACTCCACAAGGGAGAGTTTTATCTATCTTGTACAAAGCCCAAGATTGAGGCTGACTGAGGAAGTTCTTATATGAAGCCTAAGAGGAGGATGTCTCTTGCTGAGGATTTATTGAAATCCAGGAGCAGGTCTAAATTGTATTGGGGAATCCAAAAGGAATCTACTCTTGTTGGGAATCAGGGAAGAGTTGAAATACCAGATGCCACGAGGCTATGATTTTATTAGGGTTTTGTTGAGGTTAATCTGACCTTGACTGGGATTTTCAAGGTGAAAATTAAGCCTTGCTGGAGGGCAGAGAAGTTTAAGGTGAGTTTGAAAAAAACCTTAGAAGTTTTTAACTCTACTGGAGACTGGTGTTTTGGTAGAGTGATCGGGGTTTTTCCTATGCTTTGAGCAAACTTGAGAGTCTCTGTGTGAGATTCAAGAGAGGATGATACTTTCCAAGTCTTTATTGTATGAAGCCCCAGGGGAGGCTGAGATTGTCCAAGTCTCTCAAGAAGTGGCAGGCTCTGATGTAGAGAGGGGTCTTTGCATGATGCCAAAGAGGAGTTTGTTGGTTTAAGGGATGAAGATCAACCCTTAGAATGGTATGATGTTCTGGAAATTTGACTCCCCTGGTGTCGTACCTCGAAATATACGATCCCCGCGATGGACGCGGAAAAAAAAATTGTTCGAAACAGAGTCGCCACCGAACTTTATTTATCCCAAAAGAGGGAAAAGAAAATATCGATAAAACCTTTAAAAGGATAAGAAAATGGTCATCGCAACCAAATTCGGGTTCGGGAGTCGGTTACTTAAGAGGGAAGGTATTAGCACCCTCTACGTCTGTTGAACTCAACAGGAACCTCTTGATTCAATTCGTGAGAAAGTTAGCTAGGTTTGTTTGTTATCTTCTAAGGTGTTCAATTCTAAGGGGAAAATGGGTGGTTTTATTAGGGTGCTCGCCAAGGATTGAGGCCCTTGTGCCTACGTATTCCCTCGTGCAATGGGAAAGTCAGAGCATTCGTAGTTCGTGGGACTATGGTTGTTTGGTTTGTTTTTTTTATAGGCGCCAATTATCCACACACGAGTAAGAGAACTCGCACCCAAAAATTGAGAAGAAAGGTCAAAGACTTGGCCCCCCTCACATCACCTTTTAGGAAGTTGTGTTTGAATATACGATTAAGTGTGTTAAAGAGTTTGATTAAGAAAAGAGGATTTGATTTGTATGTGTTTTAGGGTTTCAATCGCACGGGGGCGAGAAAAGGAGTTTTATTCGTATTGGATGTTTTAGAGATGACAATTGTTCACACACGAGTAAGAGAACTCGTACCCAAATGATTGAGGAGAAGGATCGAAGACTCGACCACCCTCACTTCACCTTTTATGAAAACGGTGCTTGGATATAGATTACGTGTTTTAATGATTGCTTGGAAAGAAGTTTGAATGTTGTCGAGTTACAAGTGTTTTAGAGGCGTCAATTGTCCACACACGAGTAAGAAAACTCGCACCCAAACAATTGAGGAGAAAGACCAAAGACTTGACCCCCCCCTCCTTTTCACCTTTTAAGAAATGATGTTTAAGTATAGTTAAATGTATTGGTTTGATTTGTAAAATGCTCGATATGGATCGAGGTTTGAATTTGCGTGCGGAACGGTTAAAGGTTTGAACTAATGGAAAGGAGGTCCTGGTGGTTCAAGGGAAGGTCGATGGCGAGGCAAAAGCACTCGACTTACAAGAGGGGTAATGGGACTTGATATGTGGATCAAGTGAATGCTTGAGGATGAATTGTTATTAATTGAGTTTGTTTTGAAAAAATGCTTGACGTTGGATCAAGCTTGTTTATTCTTTTGAAAATGGTTGGTTTTAATCTTATGGGAGAGGGATATATTTACTCAAAGGGAGAATAATCAAGCCACAATTAAAGTAAGACAATCACACATATGCATGCAAACAATATTGTGAAATGTGCATCAAGTATCGTTGTACAAATCCCAAGAGGAGGCTATGTGAGGTTGATTGCGATCGTGAAAACAATCGACTTACAAGGTATTTGAAAAGGGCTTGACATTAAGTCAAGGTATTAGTTTGAAAAAGTTTGGACAAGCATATTATGAATGATGTACATATAATCAAGGCATGATGACAATCCACATGAGACAAGTATAACCACCACATAAAGATCACAAATTAAACAAAGTGGGGGGAGATAATATAATCAAACATGTTAGTAAACCTAATCCTAAGGTTAATCTAAAGGAGAAATATCTAGAAATAAATAAGTTGTTAGATTTTAGAGAAGATAGTGAGAATCAATTAATTAATCAAATTAAACTAAAATATTTAATAAAATTAACTATTAAAGTTAATTAGTATTAAATAAAATGGTTTAATGAAATTAATTAGAAATTGATTAATTAACAAGGTTTAGAAAAGTATTTTGGATTTTTTTTAAAAATAAGTTAATAAATTATTTTTGGATTTTTCTTATTAAAATGTATTATAAAAATAAATCAAATATTAAAACTAAAAAACAAAATCAGAATGGGCCAGAATGGTAGAAACAGGGGGGTATACAGTAAGTATCCCCCAGGCCTAACCTAGAAGGAGCCCACACGTTGGGGCTTACCATGAGCCTTCAGCAGATCTGGGGCGTTATATTCCCCAATGAGTCAACCTTTGACTCTGATCTGAGGGTGGACAACAAAGATACACGGTAAGGCCTGCAGAAGCGCACGCACACAGGATTAGGGTGAAGCCACCATGCTGGTGACAAGTGTCACGGTGGGGGACACTTGTCACCCCCACACCAGCCAACGCCACCATTTGAATAAACAAGGGAAGAACCAAGTTTCATTTCATTTCCAAAAACCCTCTTCTCTCTCCATGTTTTAACATCTTTCTCTACAAATAAGCCACCCACCGGAAACTCTAACCATGGTCGGAGAAGTGGCGGCGCGCGGCGGCCGCCATCGTCTTCTCCGACGAAAACACCACTAAACCTTAAATGACCAACACAAACCCCCCTATTTTTCTCTCCTCTACACGAATCTGGACACAAAAATACCCAAAAACCTCTCAAAATATCAAATCGACCCTATTCCTAACCAAACCCTCACTTGAAACGAAGCAAGAACAAGGTAAATCAAGACATAGAAAAGAAGATACGACAATCAGGGAGCAACAACTGGAGAAAAATAGAGTTTTAAAGGGGATACCTCTCGAAGAACTTCTTCAAAATGATTCTTTAGTCGTGCTCAGGTAACTTTGGCTCTAACCCTTTATCGAATCCCTTTGTCTTGCTCGTCCGACTTCGTCGTTCACGTCACGATTCTGTTCGCTCGACCTCGCTCTCAGGTTTGTGGGTATTCGCTCAAACTGTCTTCATCTCTCTTCTTCTCTTCTGGTTTTAATCTGATATGGGTTTTTGGATTTGAAGGTTGAGAAGAGGGTGATTGATTGTGAGGGAAGGGACAGAAGTATCGTTGTGGGTGCTTTGAGATTCAAAGGTTGTTTTTTATGCGTGGCGGAGGTTAAAGGTGATATCCGCGAGTGAATTGAAGCAGGGAAGTTGTTAGTGATATAATTTTAACAGTAAGGTGAGTTTTGTTTGGTGAGAAGCAGAGTAATGGTTAAAGAATGGTGGAAGTCGCAAAGGTTATCAAAGGTTGATGGCTTTACGGCATGAACGGAAGTGAAGGTGTAAAGGAAATGAACTATGTTATTAATGGTGCGAGGTGCCTTTGAAACTGGTTTGAATGGTGTTGTTTAGTTGATATTGTTGGTGGAGAAAGAGTCTTTGTTACAGGTTGTTACAGGTTAGAATTTTGTGGCTTCTGAAAATTGAGTTTTCTCTGTTCTCTCTTTTGTTGTGAAACTCTCCTCTTCCTCCTTTCTATGGAACTGTTACTTGAAATTGCTGCTAGGTTTTAGCTCAAATTGTTTAGAGTTCTCATGAAAAACTCTAAAAAATTCAGACTCTGAGCTTTTTTTAAGTGAGGTTTAGTGAATGTATTTCTTCCTTTCTTTTTTAGGGTTTGTGGCCTCCTTATTTATTTTTGAATTCTTGAATCCCTCCATTTTCTTGCCGTTGATAGGTCACTTTCTGGCTTTGTTTGAAAGTTACAGGTCATGTTGGTTGTGGAATCTTGTCCTCATGTTGCAGGTTATGTTGCACAGGCTAATTGCAGAATTTTTGTCTTGGTGTGTTTGTCTGAGGCTGAGGCAGTGTGTTGTTGCTGTTTCACGTTGGCTTATGGCACAGGCGGTTGGTGTGGTAGCAGAGTCAGAAGTACGGTTTCATTTTGGAGGCCTGTGTGTGGAGTGATACTGTATGTGATACGTTGGTATTGATGGCGGGTTGATGGTACAAAGTGCAGCGGTTCTTGTTTTGGTGAAACAACCTGGTCAATAAAGTCAAACGTGATGGCTTGTGATCCCTTTCTTTTTTTTTTCTTTTTTTTTGTAAAATCTGGTGTAGAAATTATTGTAATGGGCTTTCTTGTTGTAATTTGTTTGAAAGAAGAAAAAAAAGAATAAAATGGGCTTGCTAATTATAAATGGGCTAAAAGAATGGTAAATGTTTATGTAATTTTTTAGATGTTTTTGAATGAATGGACTTTATTTGGATATTATTTGAATTGAGTTTTGAAGTGGATAATTGAATGGTAAATAGGTTTGGAAAATAAAAATGGATTTTCTGTGGATAAATTGAATTTAAATGGGAAAATGGATATTGGATAATGAAAAGGGTTTTAGAAATGGATTTGTAAAAAAATGGATATGGATAATGAATTGGAAACTGGATACTTAGTTTAGAGAAATGGATAATGGTGGACAAAAGTCGTTATGGGAGTGGATATGCGTTTCTACTCTGAAAAACACCTAAAACCTCTACAATTGAACCTGACATGCTATAACCGAAGAAAATCCACCTCGAATGAATCCATCTGATCCATGGCCACTTGAGTACTGATAAGCAAGAAAGGGCTTTTAAAATTAGAAGGTTATAAATTGAACTATGAATCTCAGTACACTGCACCAAACCCTGATTGGAAAGCAAATTTGATCCTTGGTAATCTTCAACCATGAAGCACTTAACGTACACACAACTTGATAACTTGATCCATGCACAACCATCTTAACTTGACACACCGACCCTAATTGGAGCGTACACCATCTGAACTATTACAAACCCTGGCCTTGATATTGCAACAAACCTTTCTCTGACTGACAGATTAAATCAACGACCATTGTACCTCAGTTCACACTACATATATACCAAACCTGACAAACTTTCCTGAAGCCCGAATCACCCAAGCAAAACCTTGAGCAGGAAGAACATATTTTTTTAATTTTTTTTTAATAATGGTTAGTGGTCGGATGTACAGATGAAAATTATATACAGGTAGGACAAATTTGGGGTATGACAAATGCCCATATCTAATTGGTTTGAACCTAGAGAATGAACTGTTGCATGGCATTCATTTTAAAGGTGCAAGTCAATTAGATGCAAGAAGACCCCAAAAATTTGTCTGACAAGAGATAAAGTGCTATAGAGTAAGAGCTGATAGAATGGGGTAGCAGGGTACCACATGAACAGAATAACTTGAGATTCTCTGGGTGGTCGAAGCAGTCCCTTATTCACTAAGGTTCTCCGATGATACCAAAGTTGTATCTTTGAAAAAGGCATGAGATTCTCTGGGTGGTCAAAGTAGTCCCTTATCCATTAAGGTTCCTCGATGATACCAAATCAGTATCTCTGAAGGCAAAAGATTCTTTGGGTTGTCGAAGCAGTCCCTGATCCATTAAGGTTCTTCGATGATACCAAAGCAGTATCTCTGAAGGCAAAAGATTCTCTAGGTCTTCGAAGCAGTCCCTTATCCATTAAGGTTCCTCGATGATACCAAAGCAGTATCTCTGAAGGCAAAAGATTCTCTAGGTGGTCAAAGCAGTCCCTCATCCATTAAGGTTCCTCGATGATACCAAAGCAGTATCTCTGAAGGCAGACGATTCTCTGGGTCGTCGAAGCAGTCCCTTATCCATTAAGGTTCTCCGATGATACCAAAGCAGTATCTCTGTGGTAAATTTGCTGGGGGAATAATTGAGCAAGATTCCTGTCGGAGGAAATGTGCTGGCTTTGCATGGGGGAGCTCACAAGAAACTTTCTAAGATAGCTTCTGCTTGGGGAGCAATAAAAGCAACAACTGCTGGGATTGTCATTATCAACTGCCTAGTTGAAGAATGACTTGCTGGGGAATAGAATTCCTTTAGCATGTGCGGGGTATCTTTTAGAAGAGTGTTGCCGACTTTGAGGGGGGATTGGCCGGTATGCTTGCAAACTGATCCTGGATCCTATTATGCTATGTTGTTGGGGATGGATAAACCATGCATTGCATGATACACTGAAACACATGCTAAGATGCAACTGCTGGGGAATCTAATGCACGTATGACATGATAGTGCTTGATATGATTATGTAATGTTATGCTAGCATGTTATGCACATGACGATGCAAATGATCGGGCGCACTGGGGATAAGTTTCCTTGTCAAGGGCATCACCAGGGATTGGATTTGGTAATTGCCAAATGAAATCGGGATTTAGGTTAATCTTTCAGACTAAAATTGGATTGGCGGATAAATTACCAGACAAGAACTGGTGTTTAAAATTTTGTTTGTTAGACGAGAACTGACTTTTGGATAGTCTACCAGACGAGAATTGGTGAGAAAATGGTATTCGCCAGACGAGAACTGGGCCTTAAAATAATTTTCCAAATGGGAGCTGGACCTTTTAATAATTTTCCAGATGGGAACTGGACCTTTTAATGATTTGCTAGACGGGAACTAGACCTTAAAATGATTTGTTAGACGATGGCTATGGATCTAGAAGGGGGGGTTGAATAGATCCCTTGAGTTTTACACGCAAATGGATTACAAAAAATTGTTTTAAAAAAATGTTTGACAGAAGCAACCACTGGATAGATCGTCTACAACGAACCTTCTACTAAAAGGATCGGATATGCACGAATATATCGGGAATGAGTATGGAAGAGAAAAACTCAGTTTGATTACTACACTTAAAAACGCAGTCAACAGAATTTCACTTGCTTGACGTTTATTCCAATCCAATGAGGTAAAGTGATAAGCA
This sequence comes from Lathyrus tuberosus, assembly GCA_022829125.1. Lineage (NCBI taxonomy): Eukaryota > Viridiplantae > Streptophyta > Magnoliopsida > Fabales > Fabaceae > Lathyrus > Lathyrus tuberosus. The sequence goes on from JALAZF010000018.1 coordinate 1,036,249, forward strand.
ATTTAAGGCAACATGTTCGAAATTTTCTCTGAAACAAATTATCAAACACCTAGTGCGTGTAAACACACCAAGTGCATAAATTCTATGGAGGGTAATGTACAACTACTCCAAGATACAATTCAAGGAATTGTATTAATTTAACAAAACAGTTTATCAGCTTACAATTACTCTACGACCGAAATTTCAATAACTTGCAACTTCACAAATTCGAACAAACTGAAATGTAAAGGAGTTAAGGAGAGAGAGAACAAACATGATTTGATTAGGCAGTTCCCTAATCGTCCTCGCTTTCGGTACGTCTGCCCCCAACTCCATAAATGGAATTGAGATATGTATATATATAGTTGTTGCAAATTATTTGTTACAAGAGAAAACTATGAACATCATAACCCTCGAACGTCTTCGATCGTTGATGCAAAATTTTCTCTTCCCTTGATTCAGGATGAATCAAGTCCTTCGAATATGGTTGATCCAATTATCGTCCCACGCTACTAAACCATAAGAATCCACCGTTCTTCAGTTACCTTCACTCGATCAATTGCGATCTACCAAAAATTCGAACCCAAACCTTTCTTCTACGATCCTCTGATTACAGCTACTAAACCGAACAATTGCCCTAATTTCCAGTTACCTTCGCCCAGCTGAATCCCTGTAGAACGAATAGGTTTGTACAAAAACCCCCAAAATCAATCCGATTCTTGGAGGACAAAACCAACTGGTTTTATTCAAGAAACACCTGCCAAGATCTCAACCCAGAAGATGAAGATCACACTTCCTAAATTTTGAACGTTATCACTTCGAACAATGGGCGACACAAACAAAGATGATTATGTGTGATTGTTTGTTTACTCAATGAAGAAGATGAAGATGAAGAGAGAAATGACATATATCTTTCACGTTTCTTGTTGGTGGAATAAAAGGATGCCCAAAACTATTTATAGGAAAATAAAATGACCCACAAAAATAATAACAGAAATAACAGAAAAAAAATTGAGTGAAAAACACAGAATTTTGAAGTCATGCGTCGACCTACTGACCTTATGCGTCGACGCATAGAAGCAAGTTTTTGTGTTAATTAAGTCGTGCGCTTTCCCGCAGGATTTGCTAGGTCAACGCATGAATTTTGAGGTTAGCGCATGAACTGGAAGGGTCAGTGCATGAACTGCATTTTTTTTGGAAATTCAATTTTCTGAGCATTTTCACCAGACCAAGATCAGAAACACATACTAGACACCACTAAAATGATAATGGACATTTATTTATGGGAGAGACAAGGTCCTATACATCTAGACACATGAACGATAATGGTTAGACGTAATATGCCCGACACGTGAAGTGATACCGCTCAAATTACAATCTAATTTCTTACATGTTTGTTGACATCATTAAAACAAGGTAGATAGAAGAATATCCCTCACATACTCCCCCTTTTTGATGATGGCAACACTTTCTTAGCTGTCATGAGATTTGTAATTTGAGAGTGAGCAACGTGAGCAAAGCTCCCCCTGTCTTTGACACTTGGTAAATAAAATTTCTGCTTGTTTGTTATTCTTCTTCCCCATTGACAACATCAAAAAGAAGAGGAGAAGGTGGTCAAAATAAAACACTACAATACGTAAAGGATCATCACATATTTGCAACATACAAACATTAACACGCATCCACGTATGATAGAGCTAATGTAAAAAATAGGAATGGATAAATAAGGAACCAAAAACTTAAAAGCAATACATTCAATCCGGAAGAGTTCAAACAAACGGAAGCAAAAGTCAAAGTTAAGCAACAGTAAAAAAACAAACCAAACCACAAAGACTAAATGCAAGCACAAATGAAATATGATGCCCTAAACTCTATGGCCTTCTCCCCCTAAACGGATGACCTCTTCCCCTATAGTGTTGGCTTGGTGGTGGGAGATCCTCTAGTTATAGGTTGAGTTTAATCAACGTGCTGTTTAGGTTGCCAAGACTATTTTTCCAGGTTTAGGTTTTGTTGAGTCAAGTTGGCGTCCATCTGATTGAAACGATTCATAGCGGCGTTAGTAAAATTGTTGAAGTTGGTAATGTGAGAGGAAACTTGATCAGACAGATTGGTGAACCGTTCTTCCTGAGCAGTGTAGCGCGTATCTTGCAAAGCTTGAAATTCTTGATGTTGAAGAGTCAATTCGTTCAACCTAGCAAGAATTTCTTCAGAAGCCTGCGGGTTATGCTGAGACGGTGGAGTTTGAGGAGCAGAATTGTCAGGTTGCTGCCATTCAGAGTCCTCACCATAGGTTAGAGTAACATAGGCATTTCCAAAAATAGTCTAGCAATTTTGTTGCCATTGCCCCTAGCCCTGATTTGCAGAAGGTTCTTCAGGTTGATTGCCCATCCAAGCCTCATTGTTCTCTTCCTGCATAATCACATCTTCATCATCAACATCTTGATTAGCATTTTCCGGAGCATCCTCATCATCATCTTCTTCAAGGTGAACAGGTGCATCAGGTTCAGGATGGGTGGAATGAGGTCTATAAGTGAACTTGTTCTCTCATGAATCCCAAAAGTAACCCATCATGGTAAGGGTTTTGGCAAGAAATTGTTGTTCAGCTGTAATATGAATATGACAAATGTTTGGAACAGGAATGTCAAAGTGATTCAAAATGTTTGTAACAACAGATGCATAACCAAGTGCCGGAAATTTGCTGAGCTGCGAGTAACGAACATCCTATTAGCAAAATAATAAGGCCAGTTAATCTTGATCTAATTCTTTAGAATATAGATGAGATGAACCTCTGCCTGCTCAACTCTTGAGAACCCTCCTTTCTTAGGCCTCAAGATGCGAGCAACAATCCATTGAAGAATTTGGTCTTTAAATTTCAAGTGGCCGGTAGTGACATTTTTCAGAAATACTCCACTTGCTACAATATCATCTGGATATGGTTCCCGTAACATCGAATTCAGAGCAGTTTTGAACTCATAGTTCTCAACAAAAACTTTATCCGTGACCTTTGGGATAGTGTCATCAGTGTCCAAGACAAACAATGTAGACCATACATCATTGGTCACTTCAAATTGTGCATTATTTATAGAAAATTTAAATTCAGCCCCATGAAATTTACCATTGATCCCACAGTAGAACAACCGAGTCAAATCTTCACTATACTTATCATCACATTCTAGAAATTCACCAAGATTTTGAAAATTCACAAGTTCAGAAATCTCAGGAATGTGAAAATCTGGACCCATCAGAGGATAAAAGCCATGTTGTCTTATAACCGCACGGTTATAGAATAGTTGCTCAAAAGGAATAGCTAGTCTTTCGGAAATTAAAGACTTAAAGGTTACCCGTTGTGAAGATGATGCTCTGGTTGGTGCTGGTTGTGAAGATGAACCTCTTGTTCCCCTTCTACTTGGATTTCTTCTTGAAGCCATGGTTGAAGAAGAGTTGATAGGAGATGATGACACTTGATTTTCGCAGAAAGTGAAGAGGAGATATGTGCAGCCCTTAGAAACCCTTGTAGTAGAAATATAGAGAATTTTCTCTTGGTTGGTTTTTGATTTTTAGGGTTTTTGATGAAGATTTAGTGGAGAATAATGGTTATTGATGAGGTTTAATGGAGGAAGATAAGGAGAGATTGACCACAAAATCTAATGAGATGACATGCAATAAACATATATCAATGTCCAATGAAAATATCTAGTGAAAATAGGCAACACTAGGTCGGCGCACGCGTCCCAGTAAAGAAGAAAGTCTGAACGTTTGATTTATGCGTCGACCTATGGATCTGTGCGTCGGCGCATGATTCATAAATTTTCCTAAAAAATTGAACATTTGGTTATGCGTTTTCCCGAAAGTTTATCCTAGGTCAACGCATAAGTCATGCGTCGATGCATGCCCATACAAACATGAGCCAGAAATGAAATTTTTGCAATTTAAGTTCCAAAAGATAAATAAGCAGGCACATATATTGACCAAAACATCCACATGAACGATAAGCGCTCAAAATGCAATAAACATCAAGATTAGAGTAATTAATATGGCACAAACATGATAAACATCTATAAATCGGAACGATATTACCTTGATCATCATGACGATAAGAGCCCTCACATATAGCTAAATATCTCTTTGCATTGTTAGTTAAAAGAATAAACAAGCATGTATATGTGTGAAGATCACTACCTTAAGAGGTTATTAAGCACGATCCGAGATATCGAGAATGCCAAGTTCCCTACGGATGTGAAAGAAAGGCTCTGTAGCTAATGGTTTCCTAAAAATATCAGCAAGTTGATTTTTAGTGTCAACGTGCTCAAAAATCACTTCACCTTTCTCTACATGATCCCTAAGAAAATGATGGCGTATTTCGATATGCTTGGTGCGTGAATGCAATACGGGGTTCTTAGTTAGGTTAATCGAACTAGTGTTATCGCACAAAATTGGAATACGCTCAAGTTTTAAATTAAAATCAAGCAATTATTGTTTAAGCCATAAGACTTGAGCACAACAACTACCGGCGACAATGTATTCCGTATCGGCTGTTGACAAAGCAGCGGAAACCTGTTTCTTGCTATGCCAACTTACCAAGGAATTTGCAAAAAGGTGACACGTACCACTAGTACTTTTCCTATCCACCTTGCACCCGGTAAAGTCGGAATCGGAGTAGCCAACTAAGGAAAAAGCACTACCTTTGGAATACCACAGCCCATACTTTTGAGTACCAGACAGGTATAGAAGTATGCGCTTAACACCCTTTAAGTGGGATTCCTTGGGATGTGCCTGATACCTCACACACATGCATACACTAAACATTATATCGGGACATGATGCGGTAAGATAAAGAAGAGATCCTATCATACCTCGATACTTCTTTACCTCAACATCCTTACCCTTTTCGTCACGATCAAGATTAGCACTTGTAGGCATAGGAGTGTCTATTGCTTTGCAGTTTAGCATATCAAAACGTTTTAGTAACTCAAGACAATATTTTGTTTGACTCACGAATGTGCCCTCTTCAAGTTGTTTAATTTGCAATCTGAGGAAATAGTTGAGCTCCCCCATCATGCTCATTTCAAACTCCCTCTGCATCAAACTAGAAAACTCCTTGACCAAGGTTATGTTTGTAGACCCAAATATAATATCGTCAACATAAATTTGTACCAAAATTAAGTGTTTTCCTTGATGTTTAATAAAGAGGGTTGTGTCAACCTTTCCTCTTGAATACCCTTGATCAAGTAGAAATTTGCTTAGACGTTCATACCAAGCCCTAGGGGCTTGTTTAAGTCCATACAAAGCATGTTTAAGTTTGTAGACATGATCAGGATATTCATGAGATTCAAAACTCGAAGGTTGGGTAACATAAACCTCTTCATTTATATATCCATTAAGAAATGCACTTTTAACATCCATTTGGAATAATTTTAAATTTTTAGTGCAAGCATAAGCAAGTAAAAGGCGTATAGCCTCGAGTCGGGCAACCGGCGCATAAGTTTCCTCGTAGTCGATTCCTTCCTCTTGGTTATAGCCTTGCGCTACAAGATGCGCTTTGTTACGTGTTATTACTCCATTTTCATCAAGTTTATTCCTAAACACCCATCGGGTGCCGATTACTCGATGATCTCGTGGAGGGGGGACAAGGTCCCAAACCTCATTTCTCCTGAATTGGTTTAGTTCATCTTGCATTGACAAAAACCAATGCTCATCGAGTAACGCCTCCTTAGCATTTTTAGGTTCAACTTGGGAGACAAAAGCAGAGTAATAGCAAAAATTATTAAGTTTAGAGCTAGTGGTTACTCCCTTAGAGATATCACCGAGAATGTTGTCAATTGGATGGTCTTTTGAAGACTTCCAAGCTAGAGGAAGTTCATCTTTATCAGCATGATGATCATCCTCACTTTTCACTGGTTGGTGATCCTTTTCCTCCTCAATACGCACTGCTTCAGGCTGATCAGTTCCCTTATCAGTGTCCTTGAGTATGTCTTCAGTAGGTACACCTGCACCATGAAAAGAACTACCTTCTCCGACATTTCTCGGATAAGACTCGTCAAAGGTAACATGAACTGACTCTTCAACTACACGTAACCTTTTATTATAAATTCTATATGCTTTACTTGACTGAGAGTATCCTAGAAAAATACCCTCGTCGGCCTTGGCATCAAACTTACCAAGAATCTCTTTCCCATTGTTTAACACAAAACATTTGCAGCCAAATACATGAAGGTGAGAGATATTTGGCTTACGCCCTTTTAAAAGCTCATACGGTGTCTTGTTTAGAATAGGCCGGATGAGCACCCTATTTAAAACGTAACAAGCCGTACTTATGGCGTCGGCCCAAAAGTATTTTGGCAATCCACTATCATTGATCATAGTCCTTCCAAGTTCTTCCAAAACTCTATTTTTACGTTCCACTACCCCCATTTTGTTGAGGGGTGCGTGGTGCGGAAAAATTATGATTAATTCCGTTGGAATCATAAAATGCTTCAAACAAATGATTTTCAAACTCACCCCCATGGTCACTTCTAATTTACCCAACGTTTGTGTTTAACTTGTTCTGAAATAACTTAGCAAATCGTTCAAAGGCCGAAAAGGTATCACTTTTATTTGCTAAGAAAATTGTCCAGCAAAACCTAGAAAAATCATCGACTATAACAAACCCATAATAGTTACCACCTAAACTTTTAACCCTAGATGGTCCAAAGAGGTCCATATGGAGGAGCTCAAGGGGTCTCATAGTTGAAACGATGTTTTTAGATTTAAATGAGATCCTTACATGCTTCCACATTTGACACGCATCACAAAGGTGATCCTTTGTGAATTTAATTTTGGGCAAACCGGTGACTAGGTCTTTAGAGACAATTTTGTTAAGCAACTCAAAGTTGATGTGAGCCAACCGTCTATGCCACAACCATGAATCTTCATTCATAGCAACTAGACACTTGTCTCCATTCAACGATACCTCATTTAAGTCTAGCATATAGACGTTGTTCACCCTCAAGCCCTTAAACACATTCTTTTTGTCGCTATCTTCAACTATGCAACAATCCTTTGAAAAAGATACTTTATAATTCTTGTCACATAGTTTACTAATGCTTAAAAGGTTGTGTCTAAGGCCTTCCACAAGCAGCACATCAGAGATAGTAGTAGATGAGGGATTACCTACACTACCTTTGTCGAGAATCTGTCCCTTATTGTTGTCTCCGTAGGTGACAAACCCCTTTTTCTTCGCCACGAAGTCGATGAAAAGAGATATGTCGCCGTTCATATGTCTCGAGCAGCCACTATCCAGAACCCATCTTTTTTCGGTGGTCTCAAGACTTTGTACCTACAAAAACAATCAAGGGAGAGTAGGTACCCAATTCTCATTGGGTCCTTCAAGGTGAGTGAAACCAAGACAGCCCTTGGGTAACCATTGATAAATGCCTTTTGGAACAAGAAGTCTTCTAAACCGACATTTAGCAATAGTATGACCAGGCTTGCAACAATATAAGCAATCACGGTTCATTTGGAACTTACGTTTGTTATCACTATCTCGAATCACATACGTATACTTTTGATACGGGTTATTCATGCTTTCTCGATAATGTGATCGATCAATAGCAAATGTAATTTTAGGCTTAAAAGCCTTGTCTAACTTGGCTTTGAGGGTTCTCACCTCTTCTTGCCAAATACGACAAGTCTCACAGCCCCAAAACTTGAACCATGGAGAGTTATTCTCATCAATCTTAGTTTTTGATACATCCACCATGGAGTTTTTAAGATCCTCCAATTTCCTTTCGGAATCGACAACCATTTTCTCCAAGTATCTAAAAATCTTTTTGTTTGAGGCTAAGCATTGAAAAGCTTCCTTAGCCTCATGGTGCAATGTATCAAAAGCTCTTACTAATTCAGCATGAGACATATTATGAGAATTTTCATATTTAGAGTGCTTTACCTCCTTTTTCTTGCTTCGTTGAGCCATAAGATATAGGTTTACGGATTCACTTTTGTCACTTGAGTTGTCCCCTTTTTTGGACTCACTATCGCTTTCCCAAGCGATCTAAGCTTGTCTTGACTTATTTGACTTCTTATTTTGATGACCCTTGTCTTTGTCTTTGTCCTTCTTAAGCAATGGACAGTCCGGCTTGTAGTGTTCGGATTTCCTACAATTGAAGCAAGATCCTTTGGCTTTGCTACTCTTGTTTCCTTCGTTTCTAGATTGCTTCCTAAACTTGACTAGATTCTTATTCGAGTGTTGGATCTTGTTTTTCTGTACATACCTATTGTATCTCTTCACAAATAGACCCATGTCTTCACCGGATTCATCATCTTCGTTGTTATTGGTTTCACTATCACTAAGCTCTTGGTGTGTGAACTTCGAACAAGAAGCCTTAAGAGCAATCAACTTCTTTTCCGTATCTTTTGTCTTCTCCTTCTTTATGCTCTTTTCATGCTTTTCTAAGCCAATGAGCACTTGCTCATGCTCATCGAGTTTACCAAAAAGTGTTGTGAGGTCTAATGTAGCAAGATCGTTGGCCTCCTTGATAGCAGTGACCTTCGGTTGCCATTCCCTATTAAGACACCTCAGAATTTTGTTAGTAGAAACCTCATTTGGAATTGGTTTACCAAGAACATGTAATTTGTTGATAATATGAGTAAATCGTTTTTGCATATCCACAATGGTTTCCCCTTGCTTCATGTAAAACAAATCAAACTCTTGCGTTAGTGTATTAATACGAGCCATCTTAACATCATTAGTGCCTTCGTGGGCTACTTGTAAAGCATCCCACATGGCTTTGGCCGTTTCACAATGGGAGACTCGATAATACTCGTCAACTCCCAAGGAGGAGATAATCATATTACGAGCCTTTCAATCATAGCTGTACTTTTTCTCGTCCTTCTCAGTCCATTGGTCTTCGGGTTTAGGAACGACAACGCCTTTTGCATTAGTCATAGTAATTTACATGGGACCGTTTAAGATAACGTTCCAAACCTTCGATCTATGGAATTAATATGGACGCGCATACAATCCTTCCAGTAGCTGTAATTTTCGCTTGTAAAAACTGGAGCTCTATTATAAGCCCCTTTAGGTTCATTCACCATGATCCAAGAAGTTTTACCGAAGCACGAGAATTAACCGGAGCTCGTAATACCACTTGTTAGACGATGGCTACGGATCTAGAAGGGGGGTTGAATAGATCCCTTGAGTTTTACACGCAAATGGATTACAAAAAATTGTTTTAAAAAAATGTTTGACGGAAGCAATCACTGGATAGATCGTCTACAACGAACCTTCTACTAAAAGGATCGGATATGCACGAATATATCGGGAATGAGTATGGAAGAGAAAAACTCAGTTTGATTACTACACTTAAAAACGCAGTCAACAGAATTTCACTTGCTTGACGTTTATTCTAATCCAATGAGGTAAAGTGATAAGCAATTTAAGGCAACGTGTTCGAAATTTGCTTTGAAACAAATTATCAAACACCTAGTGTGCGTAAACACACCAAGTGCAGAATTCCTATGGAGGGTAATGTACAGTTGCTCCAAGATACAATTCAAGGAATTGTATCAATTTAACGAAACAATTTATCAGCTTACAATTACTCTACGACAGAAATTTCAATAACTTGCAACTTCACAAATTCAAACAAACTGAAATGTAAAGAAGTTAAGGAGAGAGAAAACAAACACGATTTGATTAGGCAGTTCCCCAATCGTCCTCGCTTTGGGTACGTCTGCCCCCAACTCCACAAATGGAATTGAGATATGTATATATATAGTTGTTGCAAATTGTTTATTACAAGAGAAAACTATGAACATCCAAACCCTTGAACGTCTTCGATCGTTGATGCAGAATTTTCTCTTCCCTTGATTCAGGATGAATCAAGTCCTTCAAATATGGTTGATCCAATTATCGTCCCATGCTACTAAACCATAAGAATCCACCGTTCTTCGGTTACCTTCACTCGATCAATTGCGATCTACCAAAAATTCGAACCCAAACCTTTCTTCTACGATCCTCTGATTACAGCTACTAAACCAAACAATTGCGCCAATTTTCGATTACCTTCGCCCAGCCGAATCCCTGTAGAATGAATAGGTTTGTACAAAAACCCCCAAAATCAATCCGATTCTTGGAGGACAAAACCAACTGGTTTTATTCAAGAAACACCTGCCAAGTTCTCAACCCAGAAGATGAAGATCACACTTCCTAAATTCTGAACGTTATCACTTCGAACAATGGGCGACACAAACAAAGATGATTATGTGTGATTGTTTATTTACTCAATGAAGAAGATGAAGATGAAGAGAGAAATGACATATATATTTCACGTTTCTTGTTGGTGGAATAAAAGGATGACCAAAACTATTTATAGGAAAATAAAATGACCCACAAAAATAATAACAGAAATAACAGAAAAAAATTGAGTGAAAAACACAGAATTTTGAAGTCATGCGTCGACCTACTGATCTCATGCGTCGACGCATAGAAGCAAGTTTTTGTGTTAATTAAATTGTGCGCTTTCCCACAGGATTTGCTAGGTCAGGGCATGAATTTTGAGGTTAGCGCATGAATTGGAAGGGTCAACGCATGAACTGCATTTTTTTTTGGAAATTCAATTTTCTGAGCATTTTCACCAGACCAATATCAGAAACACATACTAGACACCACTAAAATGATAATGGACATTTATTTATGGGAGAGACAAGGTCCTATACATCTAGACACATGAACGATAATGGTTAGACGTAATATGTCTGACACGTGAATTGATACCGCTCAAATTACAATCTAATTTCTTACATGTTTGTTGACATCATTAAAACAAGGTAGATAGAAGAATATCCCTCACATGATTTTCCAGAGGGAACTGGACCTTTTAATGATTTGCCAGACGAGAACTGGACCTTAAAATAATTTGCCGAACGAGAACTGGACCTTAAAATGGATTGCCAGATGAGAACTGGACTTTAAAATAATTTTCCAGACGAGAACTGGACCTTAAAATGTTTTCCAGACGAGAACTGGACCTTAAAATGGATTGCCAGACGAGAACTGGACCTTAAAATGTTTTGCCAGACGAGAACTGTACCTTAAAATGGATTGCCAGACGAGAACTGGACCTTAAAATGTTTTACCAGACGAGAACTGGACCTTGGATTGCCTAGCTAAGTTGGACTTTGGTGTCAAGTCTTGCAATACCAGGTGTCGCTCCCAGGATTTTCATCCAGGTACAAACGCGAGAGTGGCGCGGAAAAACCGAGTCGCCAGCCGTGTAAATTTATCCCAAGAGAGGGAAAGGGAACACCGCATAAACCCGAGGAAGAGGGAAAGAAATGGTCATCGCAACCATAGCCTAGGTTCGGGAGTCGGTTACGCGAGGGGAAGGTACTAGCACCCCACGCGTCCATCGTACTCGATGGGATCCACGCTTGCTGTCTATTCTAAGGGTGAGTTATCCTTTCATCTATGGCTGTACTAAAATGGGGAAGGGGAAGACAAAGACAGACTCGGTAGGACATCGACGTCCTAGGCCTACGTACCCCCTTTGTGCAATGGGGAATTCAGAGTCAACGTAGTTTGGACCAAGTTCTATTTGTGTTTTTTTATGAGCGACGCTAAGTTCTTGTCCGGCAGTTAGGGTCGATGCCTGTTTGCGACTCAGACGGAAAGTAACGTGCCCTTTTTGAAAATACCCTTTAGTTTCACAATCCCGAAGGACAAAAAGGTTTGAAGTTTGTTTGTATTTTTTAAGACAGAAGTGACTTGGGTTAGTTCATAACTTGCATTGCACCAAAGTCTAGGGCACAGGGACGAATACTTAACGAATCGTCCCAAGACAGGACGCTCGCTAAGCACTCTAGAAAGATGAGAGGAAGCCCCTCATTTCTCATTCCCCACGCTTAAGGCTCGTGCGCAATACACTTTATCCTTATTAAGTGTTTTCAAGAAGTTTTGAGATGAGAAGAGAGAAGACACAAAGGAAACTCTAAAGGGAAACTAAGAGTCCTAATGTTATCATGCATGGGTGACCTACGGTTAGTGAGGTTGAAAGGGGAACATCTAGCTAAGTTAGCATGCATGGTTTGAATCCTAATGTCTATCCTACTCCAAGCTTAATCAAGGATTAAGTTGGACTAGGAAACCCTAAGGGAACACGCAAAAGTGAATCCAAGACTTAAACAAGTCTTGAGATCCAAAAGGGAAGAAAAGAAGTGAGGGAGATGAAGAAGAAGATGACACAAGAGATAAGAAACAAGGTAGGGCAGCAAGCACTTCATGTCATAGTAAGCTCAAATCATCAAAGAAGGAACATCATCCGTCATACTCAAAACATGTGCCAAAACTAGGCAAAATATTCACTTATGTCATTCATGCAAGCAACAAAAGATCATGTGGGGCAAGAAGTGAGGAAATGTCATTTAATGGAAACCATATCAAGGGGATCAGAACCTCACATATGTCATTCAAAGCAAATAAGAGTCACCAAACATTTATGAGATCTTATGAGAAGGCATCTCAAAGAAACTAGTTCAAAATATCCAAAGAGTTGTGTCAAAACATTGTCAACTTGGAAAATCCACCATAAACAGAAAAATGATTAAATGAAAATGATTCCAAAGCCACAAACAAAACAAGTCAGTATACGATCACAACATATAATCATTCCGAGCTTCACTTAAACACAAAGGGTCAAAAAGATCCAAATTAGGTCATGTACCCAAAATATTCCATTCAAAGTTTGAGTCACAAGTAAATATCAACCAAAAATAGAAGCATGCCTTATAAAAATCTGAATAAATTCTGAGAATCACATCATATCCATCAAGAATGTATGTGAAAAAGTTCTCACCAAGAACCACAAAATTGCATCACCAAATGGATCCAAACATCACACGTATCAAGCTAACGAGGCAATAATCAAGGAGCGAAGAGAACCACATGGAAAATAATCAAAAATTGATCACCAAGACATAAAAATGACATTCAAACATTCATAATTTAAGTGTAAATACATGGCAAAAAAATCGGCTCAAGAAGGCATGGTAAAGTCATCAAACACAAGCATTAACCACAAGGGTAAACATGGAATACACCTTGGAAAAGAAAATCAGAATTAATTATCAAAACAAATTAAAAATTAAAATATAATTAAAAAATAATTAAATAAGACATTAAAATACGTTCATGATTTTTTTTAGAATTTGTGAATAATCGGAAGTATTTTTAAGGGTTAATACCCATTTTGCCCCCTGCCATATAGGCGCTTTTCGAAAAACCCCCCTGTAAAAAAAACTTGCAAAAAAAACCCTAACATTTGAAGATTCTCTCAGTTTTGACCTTCATCACATCCAGTCACTAAAAATGCCAAAATGGCAAGGGTCAAAATAAAAACGCTGCCAAAATGGCAGGGGTCAAAATGAAAACGCTGCCAAAATGGCAGGGGTCAAAATAAAAACTCTGCCAAAATGGCAGGATTTTGGTGACTGAATGTGATGAAGGTCAAAATTGAGAGAATCTTCAAATGTTAGGGTTTTTTTTGCAAGTTTTTTTTACAGGGGGATTTTTCAAAAAGCGCCTATATGGCAGGGGGAAAAATGGGTATTAACCCTATTTTTAATTATGAAAACAAAAACGAAAAAAAAGAAAATAAAAAGTAATAGAAACAGAGGGTGTATAGTAGTTAGTGTGGAATGACACATATGTAAATCATAAAATAAAAACAAAAAATTAAAAGATGTGGCATCATATGGACCGTTAGATCAAAGCCATCAACGGCTGTAACTTCATCTCCTACCTACAGCCCCTTCACCGGCCGGAACCCTTACCAGTCGCCGGAGTTAGGGTTCCGGCCACCCTCTCCGGTCACCTGCAATGAAAAATGCACCAAAACACGCAAACGAATACACTATCTTGACCAGAATTTCACCAAGATCAATAATATCACTTTAAAAATCATCAACAATCAACACAAAGAGATTCGCACGAAACAAGTTAGGGTTCCAAAACTTAAAACCCACGATGTGCACATGATACACGTCTAAACTCAAAATAAAACACATCAGAGTCATCAGCAACAATCACAGATCATTATGCATGTAAAAAAAATAAAGTTTTAGGATCATGGAAATTATCACCCACCTGAGATCAAGCAATCCTAATCCTTGTTGTTAGCTTCAAACGATGGATGATTTACGTTCTATGGATCCCCAGGAAGAAAGCTGTGAAAGAAGTTTTGAAGAAACCCTAATGGATTGAGAGATTCGAAGGAAAGAAGCTTTTAGGGTTCAAACTTTTTTCTTCTCAAAATCACGTGTGTTCTCTCCAATGAGTGTATGAGTTTTTGGTTTTTTGATCTTGTGAGAGTTGAGAGAAAAATTTGAGAGAGTTTTGGTGTTTGTGAGAATGAGTGAAAAATTCTGGGAAATGAGAGAGAGTTTTGAATATATAGTGGAGTCTAAAATAAAGGGCAAAAGGTAGAATTTTGGCTTAAGTGAAAATAACACCGTCTTCGGCAAGAAATTTTGACTCTGAGCCTTCCACAACATCGTCCGCCTCTGAATCACGGTTGCAACGCAAAAAGAACAGATGTTATACGATCAAAATCGAGTGCGATCGATATGTTTAAGCTGCAAGACGTCACTGAATAAGTTGTTTTTTCAGCTTATTTGGTGTCCAATACTCAAAAACGTGACGAGGTCAACCTCTTTGGAGCATAATCTCGACTAGACTTTGTCAGCAACGTTGTAGATCTATGAGTCAGTGACCTCGTGTCAAAAGATGAGCGCGATCGGACAAAAAACGAGCGTGATATGTAATTTCCCGTGAAAAAACTTTCAGCCTTTTTCTTCGGTTCAACACTTCCGTTTTGCGAAATAAACCAAAACGATGTTCTTCGGAGCATCGTTCGAACTCGAGCTTGTCTTGGAACTTGAAGATGATAAAATTTTTGAACCAACGCTTCGAGAACGGACGCAATCCGATGAAAATTGACCGAGTTATGAATTTTACAAAATCTGATAGACAGTGCACTATATCGAAGAACCCCACTGGTAATTCACATTTTCGGGGTCCTTTTGCTCGGACCTGACCCAAACTGAATTCACGGCAGAAAGATAACATCTAAAAGGAATTTTAGGCATTGGAACGACATCAATCCGATAAACGAGCTGAGAGTTATGAATTTTTTAGTGTCCAAAATACACCGGTTCAGCACTATTTTTCACTGTTTTTTGCACTGTATCGACTCTGAAAACTCGCGTGTTCAGAGAACTTCCTCAAAGAATCAGCCCTCGGTCCAAACACAAAAGTTGCAGATAATTTCAATATGGAACTTTTTAGCATAGGAATAGCTCAGAAATGATGATCCAATCAGAAGTTAAGCCCTTTTGAATACCACTGACGCAATTATCCAGCGAAACCGAAATTCCAGAAACAAATAATTCCCACCACTTTCCTTGATGAGTTGACTTCCGAGCCGAACATAAAAGTTATAGAGAATACCAAGACGGTTCTAACTGTTGAATATCCAGCCAAAACGAGTTCCAGAGCAAGAGTTATGAATTTTGCAAATTTGCACAGCAAACTGATTTTCTGCTCAAACTGTTCTGAATCGGCTGAAAACTTCAACTTCCTCTGAGATTCTTGACATGAAAAATTATGTTTGATAAGAGCTTTGTTGACCCGTTGATTACGTAACCTGGAGAAATACTTTACGCATATATCGAGTGACGAAATAAACGTCTGTTTCAACCTGACGATGCTTGAACAGAGAACCCTGATCCCATAACCACAAAGCCAAATGATATGCATGTATGATAATGCAAAATGAAATGAAACATAAGCTAGTTAGTACTAAAGTGAGGAGAGCAAATTTTGGGGTGCTACACCAGGCTTTGAGACGTCAAATCTTGTTGGAAGGTTAGGCTTGAGGTATGATGAACATGTCTATGCAATGAGCGAAGCGACAAGACTAATGCATATGAGTGATTTATGCAATGATATGAAAGTTTCTAAAGATGCCCCAGTAGAGGATAATGGATGAATAGGTTCCTATGCAGCAAGGTTTCTTGTCACAAAGAGTATGAAATTTGCTAACGGTGAGAATAACGAACTGGAGCGTGCTGAAAAATAAGGAGTATGACCTCAACCATACCCACAAAGAAAAAGACGAATATGACCTCAATCGAACCCGCAAAGGAAGACCGACCTCAATCACTCTACCCACAAAGAAAATACGAATACGACCTCAATCGCACCCACAAAACGAATACAACCTCAATTGTACCCTCAAAGGAAGACTGACCTCAATCACTCTACCCACAAAGAAAATACGAATACGACCTCAATCGCACCCACAAAACGAATACAACCTCAATTGTACCCTCCAAGGAAGACCGACATAAAGAAAACAGGAATACGACCTCAATCGTACCCACAAAACAAATACAACCTCAATTGTACCCACAAAGGAAGACTGACCTCAATCACTCTACCCACAAAGAAAATACGAATACGACCTCAATCGTACCCACGAAACGAATACAACCTCAATTGCATCCACAAAGGAAAACTGACCTCAATCACGCTACCCACAAAGAAAATACGAATACGACCTCAATCGTACCCACAAAACGAACACAACCTCAGCTTGTATCCGCAAAGGATAACCAACATAAAGTGGACTTCGCTGGGGATAACGTGAAACAAAACTTCCAGGTTATGTCATCTTTGCTGATAAAGAGAACTGACAAAGGAATCTCGAAATATGCCATCCCTGCTGATAAAGGGAATTGACGAAGGAAATATTCAAAGGATTGCTATCTCTACTGATAAAGAGAAGTAGCAAAATAAATGCCATCCCTGCTGATAAAGGGAACTGACAAAGAAAATCTTCAAAAGATTGCTATCTCTGCTGATAAAGAGAACTAGCAAAATAAATGCCATCCCTGCTGGTAAAGGGAACTGACAAAGAAAATCTTCAAAGGATTGCTATCTTTGCTGATAAAGAGAACTGGGTTTCACGAAATAACTCAGACGAGAACTGACTACCAGACTGGAACTAGATTTACCACAATAATAGGTCAGACGATAACTGACTACCAGGCGAGAACTAGATTTACCAAAGGGATGTCAGACGATAACTAACTACCAGGCGAGAACTAGGTTGACAAAAGAGATGTCAGGCGAGAACTGACTACCAGGCGAGAACTGGGTTTACACCAAATAAGTCAGTCGAGAACTGACTACCAGACGAGAACTGGATTTAAAAAATAAGTCAGACGAGAATTGACTACCAGACGAGAACTGGGTTTCACCAAGTAAGTCAGATAAGAACTGACTACCAGACGAGAACTGGATTTAAAAAGGAGATTGTCCAATCCAAGGCAAACTCCTAACAAAGATACGGTCGTGAACCGAAAGGGTGAGAGGTGAAATCATCGGACTTACAACCCACATATAAGATGACTCCGTTAGGGAAAGAAGAAGTCTAAATAAAAGACTTTGCCGGGGAGCACAGGTATGATGAACACATTCCTCGGCGATCTCACCGAGGATGAACCAAAATCTCCTGAGTTATGCCATCTTTGCTGGGAAAGAGAACTGGCAAGGAAAGCATCAAACCTGGCTTATGCTTCGAATGCAAATGTTTGAATTTTGCCGTAATGCTCCACACGAAGTGGAAATGCTACGCGTTTGAGGATGCAATGCAAATGCTTATGATATGCAAAAGGGGTCCCTCCAACAAAATAAATGCTAGAGAGAAAAAACCAATTCAGCTGGGGATGACAAAAATAAATTATCCTCTGAATCCAGGAACTCTGCTGAGAAGGATCATACTAATCGACTCCTTGGATCAATAACTTCTACTGGGGATGAAATCCCGAAAGAACTACCGGGGCTACACCTGTCCTTTACTGAAGGTAACATCCAAAACCTGAGATTTCTCCTCTGCTGGGGGAGTTGAGAATGAATGCCAATAACGGAACCGGAAGTCTGTTACTGAGGATTGCCAATAACAGATGGTCTTAGGACCTGCTGGGGGATGCCAGCCCATAATACCATCCTGCTTGGGGAAAACAGTCCATGATAGCATCCTGCTTGGGGATACTGCTGAACTTAGCCTGCTGGTGGGGAGAATGACTTTACTCCCACCTTGCTGGGGACTAGAATATGACATTGTCGGCGAAAGCACGCTTCCTGACTGGATGGGGGAAGTGAACACCCTGATTCTGTGGGGAAATAACGTCTTGATCCAGAGAAAATACTTTCCAGGTCTTCTGCTGGGGAAAGTCTGCTCTGCTGAGGAAAGTGCAATCTCAATGCTGGGGAGAGCAAACTGCTGGGGAAATACAATCCTGTTGCCATCCAATCCTAACTTGTTTCTAAGGTCGTAAACGACCCTTTGAACATTCCACTTGCCCCAGACCACCATGGCTAATGGAAGAAATCATCTCAAGAGGATTTTATAGAAGACCGGGCGTTCGCACTGCCCCAGGGTCTTCAAGCTCTTGGAGAGATTTATCATATCTCGACATAACTGCCCCAGTCTTCATAATCCATGACGTACATTACCTCGAAAGGGATCGTAATGACTTAAAAATACTCTGCTTTAGTACCTTGAGGAGGTGCTTTCAATTAACCATTTTCAGGAGTGGACAATCTCCCACGCTCTAGAGGTGGCCTGCCCCAATATGAGCTTTGAAGTAACTTTACCCCTGATCTCAGAATGAATGCCCCAGAATAACTGAATTTCGGAGAGATTTCTCGACGTGACCGCCCCAGATTGGCTACATCTTAACACGACTTACTGGGGAGAGCCCACTCTACATTGAGTCTTTTGGCAGCATGCCCCTTGATATGATTGTCCTTCAGAATATTCAAGCATCCCAACTTGGCAGGATCAAGCTTCTTGACTGACGTTCACTGTGTAAGCTGCATTGATGCTTAGGCACATGTACGCAAACAAAACAAGTTATTTATGAGAATGATAATTCTAATGCAACAAATATGTTAACCTTGAAGTTTTATTGAAAATGCATCGCCGAGCCTTGTGACCGAATCACTAGCTGGGATGCGACCTTGATTTTTGAATGGCAAAACAATGCGCACATGCAATACCAACAAATCTTATTAGCACAACTCATAGGAGTCAGGAACGCTGTCCTGTTGAAGTACGTTTTCGGAATAAACCCTGTTTCAATTAGGACTTTTAAGGGTTGTAATGTGGTCTAGTTCACGGTTTCAGAAAAAAGGATTTATGGCTCAAAATTTATCGGTGCCCACCCACTCTTCGTGATGTTCTCCAGTCCTATGTTCAGCTAATCCGACACAAACGCTCATCTCTCAAAAGGTTTACGATCTTTAAGGGACCCATGCCACTAATGGTTTGACGCCTAAGGAAGTTTTGGAGTGACAGTCGCCCCTTTTTGTCTTTAATCACACGAATTTGTTATTATCGAGGATTTTCTCTTGTAATGCTTTTCGCTTTTTCTTTTTTTTTCTTTTTTTTTATCCCTAATTTTTGCCTGGACTGACTCTTTTGAGTTTTTTTCGATTTTGAAGTCCAGCGGGATGCCCTAACTTTTGCCTAAGACGCTTGTTTTCAAGTTTCGACTTAGCGGGCTTTCCTTTTTTATTCCCCTTTTGAACAAAGCGTGTGACACTGGTTGTCTTACTTGCTTGAAAGGGTTGTGACTGCCTCACTCCTTGATTGTTGAAGGGTAACCATTGTGGTTTCACATCTTTTGACCTCTTGATGGTGGGATAGAAGGTAATGGATCCTCAGATGCACACTCTCCTCGAAATTTGAATGCTCGGTCAAACTAACTGACGCCTACCCTGCCCCTGGGTTAAGTATGAGGGTTTTTTCGTACGAAAGAAGCTCCCACTTCAAGGCTCAAAGGGGTTAACGAGAGTCTATCTCCCTTATATCTCCAGTGTTTGTGGGTTTGAAACAATGCCTGTACATCCTTAACAGGGTTTTATCCAAATGCGCACCCTTAGAAATCTGCGCTCTTATTTCGTCATCCTCCCTCGAGAGTTCTAGACAATAAAATTGGTATTGCAGTGCATATAATCATTTAAGAGTGAACACGAATGGATTACTTCAAGGAAAACATGCTCATTGTATTATGATCGTCATTAAAAACAAACAAGTTTCTACATGCATACAATGCTTTAACGAGAAATGAAAAACTACAAATGAAAATGCAGTAAAGAAACTGATGACTGCCGTTGTTGAGAAGACTTGACTCCGCTTGGACTACTGGCTTTAGGAGACGACCCTTGAAGTCTTCAAACAAATGAGAGGTCGACATGCACAACCAAGTCTCCTTCTGGAAATGATATGTACCCTTTGTCGACCAGTTGTTGCACTTTGGCTTGGAAGGCTTTGCAATCTTCGGTTGAGTGCCCCATAGATCCTCCATGATATCCATATTGCACATGAGGATTGTACCCCGGAGGGTATGGTTCTGGAACAGGCTTCAAAGTCTTAGGCTCCACCA
The DNA here is from genome assembly GCA_022829125.1 of Lathyrus tuberosus. Taxonomy (NCBI): domain Eukaryota; kingdom Viridiplantae; phylum Streptophyta; class Magnoliopsida; order Fabales; family Fabaceae; genus Lathyrus; species Lathyrus tuberosus. The sequence goes on from JALAZF010000018.1 coordinate 1,056,715, forward strand.
ATGAGTTTCGAACCAGGTGCGGCAAGAGTTAACCGTACGACATGGGAACTAGATGAAGAGGAGCATTCCTTCTTTCCAAGTTGTTGCGCGGCTTATGCTGATTCTGACGCTGATACTTCTGTTGTTGAGGAGCATAAGTTTGTTGGTACTGAACGGCATTAGTCTCTCCTTCTTCTCCCCTATAACGTTTCTTCGCATTTTCAGAATAACCGGGAGCAACTTGAATATTTCCCGTTTTGATGTCGTTTTCAACTCTTTCTCCTACCAATACAAGACCTGAAAATCCAGCTGACAAACATCCAACCAATTTCTCATAATAATGCCCCTGAAGCGTATCCATGAACATATCGACGAGCTCTCTTTCCAACATCGGAGGTTGAACTCGGGAAGCCAATTCACGCCACCTCTGGGCGTACTCTCTGAAGCTTTCATTGCTCTTTTGAGACATATTCTGCAGCTGTGTACGATTGGGAGCCATATCAGTGTTATATTGATAGTGTCTAATAAAAGCCCCTGCCAGCTCTCTCCAACTACGCACATCCTTCCTCTCTAGTTGCATGTACCACTCCAGGGATGCCCCAGATAGGCTATCCTGGAAGCAATGCATCATCAGCTTCTCATTTTTCGCATGCGCAACCATTTTGCTTGCGTATGCCCTCACATAGGTCCTTGGACAAGTCGTACCATTATACTTCTCAAAAGTAGGAGTCTGAAACTTGTGCGGGATAACAACGCCTGGAACCAGCCCCAAATCCTCTAAATCCATACCCACAGAATCTTGATTGGCAATACCCCTCAGTTGTTCCTCAATCAAGCGGAACCTCTGATCATTGTCAATTTTGGGACCAGCATCCCCACCTGGCACAGAAAATACATCTTCCTGAAGATCATCATACTGACGGCCATGAATTGCGCCAACACCGTTACCTCCTCCCACTACAGTGGGAACCACAACATCTCCTCCGCCCGGAGGAATCACAACACCAGCAACAGGAATACCTCCGCCCGTAGGGCCATTCTGAACATTATTACCGTCTTCATCATTCCTTGCAATCAGTGGCTAAACGAGAATCCTCAACTGCTCTTGGCCTTGAGCAACACCTTGCATTAATTCCATGAATTGGTTCATATGAGTCTGCATCTCAATGATCTCATTCTGTAGTTGATCCATGAGTCTCTTCTGATTTTGTCTGGTAGAATACCAGTGAATGTGTTGATCTGCAATCCTGAGATTAGAACAAGATAAGAACACCAGAGATAAACACCTGTTATGCAAAATGGTTATGCAAGATGATTATGAATATGCAAATGCAAATTAACATGTTTGAATATTCGCAGGGCGATCCACCTGTTATGCAAGATGATTATGAATATGCAAATGCAAATGAACATGTTTGAATATTCGCAGGGCGATCCACCCCTTGATTCCAGTTTAACAATAAGATAGAACGAAACTTCTGCTCATATATTAAGAAAACCAGAGGAAAACCAAATGTCAACAATCACAAATCCAAGATAACAAGTATGAACATAATAATCATAGATCCCAACCAACAAGTCTGGCGGTGGTCCAAATAATGAAAAAAATAGAACACTACGACATGTCGTCAAAATCCATAAGTGTCAATCCCCCATCCATTATGCTTTCTGCTCCAGTCTTGAATTTCCTTGAACAGATTTTTGGTGTCAGGGTGCTTCGGTCTCTGAATTAGCTCTTGAATGAGAACGTCTCTCCTATGCATGATCCCTTCCAAGTATCTGCAATGCAACTCCCAAACGTCTTCTCCAGAAACACCATCCCTACTAGGTCCCTCATGTCTTTATCTCTTCACTTCAGCTTGGATCTTCAGTTCCTCTATGGAGGCTATGACTTCATTGAGTCGACCCTCGACTGCTTGTCTGTTGAATACCCCTGACAGGATCTCAGCGTCTTTTTTCTTGAGCGTCAACTTCAACTGATCAATCTGAGCTAGATAATCGTCTTCCTTTCTCTTATTCTTGGCCATTGCAGTTTCTCGATGATCATCGAACCTGTGAATTTTCAACAAAGCCTTGTCTAATTCCTCCTTCTTAGACTCGAGAACCTTACTAATACCATCCAAAGCTTGTTTCATCCTTTGTCTAGATGTGACCATGTCAGTTAGCTCTTTTTCTGCCTTAGCAAGAAGCTCTGTCTTCAACTTGGCCGTATGAACAGCTTCACCCCGCTCATGTTTCAGTTGATAAATCTCTCTTTTTAGCTCACTGTTCTCTTCTCGCAACTTTTCTTTTTCAGCCCATAACTTGTTAAACTTCTCTATCTCAATTGTGGTAGGAGGCTCAATCAGCAAGGGGTAAGATGGTGGTTCTACCGGGAAGGGAAGAATCTCCTCTTCTGCTCTCTTCTTAATCCACTCTTCATAAGAAGGAAAAACCCGGTTGTTACATTTCCCGAACGAAGTTTTTCCCTTCTTGGTCACCTGCTTCCAAGCATTCACAATCTTCCTTATCATCTCTTGATCCTCAATACCATTGAAGAATAAGGACTCTCTGATATCTCGCTCTTCAGGTGGACCTCTCAAAGGATAACCAAACTGCCTAATAACAAGGGAAGGATTATAGTTAATTCCACCTCTTCTCCCTATCAAGGGTACATTAGGGAATTCTCCGCACTTGCAAATAATCTCTATTCCTAGCAAATCACGGTTGAACCAGACAATGTTGTCAGTGGTCAAGCCGATTAACCTCTTTGACCACTTCAGAGAATCTTTCGTATCAATAAAGGCGCCAGTTTCGGGGAGATGACTCAGAAACCAAGTAGATAAGAGTGGTGCACAGCAACTCACAGTTCTTCCATGCCTATTTTCATTCTTGTAGTGGACTGAGTGGTACACATCACCTAGCAAGGTAGGTATAGGATTCTTTGAAATAAAGATTCTGACAGCATGCATATCCACCAGATCAGGAACATTAGGAAACAGGACAATCCCATAGATGCACATAGCCAGAATAGCTTGGAAAGCAGTCCAATTCTTCTCTTTAACATGTATGCAAGCTTGATCAAACAAGAACTTCAATAAGAAACCCTTAGCTCCTTGTTTTTCCTCAATATTACTGCTCAGAACGGATTCACTAATATGAAGAGCAACGACCATTTCTTTTACCCCGGGGTGTTCTTCAGAAAAGAATACTATATCATGCTTGATGGGGATTCCCAAAATAAATGAGAACTCCTCCAACGTTGGGGCCAAGATGTAGTCTGGGAAAGTGAAGCAACGCAAAGACGGATCATAGAACTGAAGAAGTGTATGAATGGCATCCTTCTCATACTTGGAGATATTGTAGACAAACTTCATAAGTCTCCCATACTTTCCACTGAACTCTGTACGAACTCCAGGACCACCCATACTAATCAGCTTGTGAATCAACGTCAAAGTCGGGTCTGGGAACGAATAGGCAACAGTCTTCTTTCTCTGGACATCCATGCCAAGGTAACTTCAGAAAACCAGAATCAAGAGTAAGATGCAAGCCCTGAAAAATGTCAAACATGTCAGAATGCAAGAAAAATGATATGCTCATGCAAACATGGGATCAAGGCAACACTGCTGGATGTGATGTGTTGTTAACTGAACGAGAACCACAACCCAGAAAACCAGAATTCCGAACCACTGAGATAACCAGGAACCCAGATAATCAAACACTGATGAGAAATCCAGAAAAACCGGGTAGGTTGAAGGTTTCGGTTACCTGCAAACCTGCAAACACCCATCCCGTCTCACATGTGGGTACTAGGATGTTCAGTATCCCGGGCTCTCAGGTCGAGAAATGATGATACGTTCACCATTTCTGGTTTGGCATCATCATCAATCGAGGAGGCCTCAACTGATTCTCCAAAACGGAAGGTCCTCAGCTTCTGGCACTGAGGTCGAGAAACAATAGTACATTTATCCCTCGGGGTACAATACTATCGTCAATCGAGGAGTGCCTCCACTGATTCTCTTCAAAAGATAGGGGCTATCCTATGCGAGTTCCAAAGTGGGCCCTCGGGTGCGAATGGGTTTGCCACAGGATGTGGTCTGCCACTGTCACCACTAAAGAGGGATGTTTTCACTAAGGTCCTCGATGATCGGTCACCAGAGTCGACAGCTCTCTAGATCAACACCCTAACATGCGCAAGACACACACGTTAGAATGCGTCCCAAGATAGCCTCGTCTGGTTGTGAAATTCGTGAACACGCAAACGTACCAAGCGGGCACGTAGGTCCCACTACTTTCCACTCTAGTCCTAGGGTGTACTCAAGCCTGGGTATTGGGCTTATCTCTCAGAACAACCCAACCTGCAAAACAGAAACAGCCAGCACAACACAGTGGTATGACAGTAATAAAAATGAAATGCAATGCAGAAAATGCGGTTAAAATAAAATACAACAAATAAAGCAAAACAAAAAAAAAACACCCAAAGAGAGCACAGACAAGCAAGCGCTAGGATTGACTCGCTTAGGGATGGACCAGCATAGGTCAACCAGAGTCCCCAGCAGAGTCGCCAGCTGTCGCTCCCAGGATTTTCATCCAGGTACAAACGCGAGAGTGGCGCAGAAAAACAGAGTCGCTAGCCGTGTAAATTTATCCCAAGAGAGGGAAAGGGAACACCGCATAAACCTGAGGAAGAGGGAAAGAAATGGTCATCGCAACCATAGCCTAGGTTCGGGAGTCGGTTATGCGAGGGGAAGGTGCTAGCACCCCACGCGTCCATCGTACTCGATGGGATCCACGCTTGTTGTCTATTCTAAGGGTGAGTTATCCTTTCATCTATGGCTGTACTAAAATGGGGAAGGGGAAGACAAAGACAGACTCGGTAGGACGTCGACGTCCTAGGCCTACGTACCCCCTTTGTGCAATGGGAAATTTAGAGTCAACGTAGTTCGGACCAAGTTCTTTTTGTGTTTTTTTATGAGCGACGCTAAGTTCGCGTCCGACAGTTAGGGTCGATGCCTGTTTGCGACTCAGACGGAAAGTAACGTGCCCTTTTTGAAAATACCCTTTAGTTTGACAATCCCGAAGGACAAAAAGGTTTGAAGTTTGTTTGTATTTTTTATGACAGAAGTGACTTGGGTTAGTTCATAACTTGCATTGCACCAAAGTCTAGGGCACAGGGACGAATACTTAACGAATCGTCCCAAGACAGGACGCTCGCTAAGCACTCTAGAAAGATGAGAGGAAGCCCCTAATTTCTCATTCCCCACGCTTAAGGCTCGTGCGCAATACACTTTATCCTTATTAAGTGTTTTCAAGAAGTTTTGAGATGAGAAGAGAGAAGACACAAAGGAAACTCTAAAGGGAAACTAAGAGTCCTAATGTTATCAATCATGGGTGACCTACGGTTAGTGAGGTTGAAAGGGGAACATCTAGCTAAGTTAGCATGCATGGTTTGAATCCTAATGCCTATCCTACTCCAAGCTTAATCAAGGATTAAGTTGGACTAGGAAACCCTAAGGGAACACGCAAAAGTGAATCCAAGACTTAAACAAGTCTTGAGATCCAAAAGGGAAGAAAAGAAGTGAGGGAGATGAAGAAGAAGATGACACAAGAGATAAGAAACAAGGTAGGGCAGCAAGCACTTCATGTCATAGTAAGCTCAAATCATCAAAGAAGGAACATCATCCGTCATACTCAAAACATGTGCCAAAACTAGGCAAAATATTCACTTATGTCATTCATGCAAGCAACAAAAGATCATGTGGGGCAAGAAGTGAGGAAATGTCATTTAATGGAAACCATATCAAGGGGATCAGAACCTCACATATGTCATTCAAAGCAAATAAGAGTCACCAAACATTTATGAGATCTTATGAGAAGGCATCTCAAAGAAACTAGTTCAAAACATCCAAAGAGTTGTGTCAAAACATTGTCAACTTGGAAAATCCACCATAAACAGAAAAATGATTAAATGAAAATGATTCCAAATCCATAAACAAACCAAGTCAGTATATGATCACAACATATAATCATTTCGAGCTTCACTTAAACACAAAGGGTCAAAAAGATCCAAACTAGGTCACGTACCTAAAACATTTCATTCAAAGTTTGAGTCACAAGTAAATATCAACCAAAAATAGAAGCATGCCTTATAAAAATATGAATAAATTCTGAGAATCACTTCATATCCATGAAGAATGTATGTGAAAAAGGTCTCACCAAGAACCACAAAATTACATCACCAAATGGATCCAAACATCACATGTATCAAGCTAACGAAGCAATAATCAAGGAGCAAAGAGAACCACATGGAAAATAATCAAAAATTGATCACCAAGACATAAAAATGACATTCAAACATTCATAATTTAAGTGTAAATACATGGCAAAAAAATCGGCTCAAGAAGGCATGACAAAATCATCAAACACAAGCATTAACCACAAGGGTAAACATGGAATACACCATGGAAAAGAAAATCATAATTAATTATCAAAACAAATGAAAAATTAAAATAAAATTAAAAAATAATTAAATAAAACATTAAAATACGTTCATGATTTTTTTTGGAATTTTTGAATAATCGAAAGTATTTTTTATTATTAAAACAAAAACGAAAAAAAAGAAAATAAAAAGTAATAGAAACAAAGGGTGTATAGTAGTTAGTGTGGAATGACACATATGTAAATCATAAAATAAAAACAAAAAATTAAAAGATGTGGCATCATATGGACCGTTAGATCAAAGCCATCAACGGCTGTAACTTCATCTCCTACCTCCAGCCCCTTCACCGGCCGGAACCCTTACCAGTCGCCGGAGTTAGGGTTCCGGCCACCCTCTCCGGTCACCTGCAATGAAAAATGCACCAAAACACGCAAACGAATACACTATCTTGACCAGAATTTCACCAGGATCAATAATATCACTTTAAAAATCATCAACAATCAACACACAAAGAGATTCGCATGAAACAAGTTAGGGTGCCAAAACTTAAAACTCACGATGTGCACATGATACACGTCTAAACTCAAAATAAAACACATCAGAGTCATCAGCAACAATCACAGATCATTATGCATGTAAAAAAAATAAAGTTTTAGGATCATGGAAATTATCACCAACCTGAGATCAAGCAATCCTAATCCTTGTTGTTAGCTTCAAACGATAGATGATTTACGTTTTATGGATCCCCAGGAAGAAGGCTGTGAAAGAAGTTTTGAAGAAACCCTAATGGATTGAGAGATTCGAAGGAAAGAAGCTTTTAGGGTTCAAACTTTTTTCTCCTCAAAATCACGTGTGTTCTCTCCAATGAGTGTATGAGTTTTTGGTTTTTTGATCTTGTGAGAGTTGAGAGAAAAATTTGAGTGAGTTTTGGTGTTTGTGAGAATGAGTGAAAAATTTTGGGAAATGAGAGAGAGTTTTGAATATATAGTGGAGTCTAAAATAAAGGGCAAAAGGTAGAATTTTGGCTTAAGTGAAAATAACACCGTCTTCGGCAAGAAATTTTGACTCTGAGCCTTCCACAACATCGTCCCCCTCTGAATCACGGTTGCAACGCAAAAAGAACAGACGTTATACGATCAAAATCGAGTGCGATCGATATGTTTAAGCTGCAAGACGTCACTGAATAAGTTGTTTTTTCAGCTTATTTGGTGTCCGATACTCAAAAACGTGACGACGTCAACCTCTTTGGAGCATAATCTCGACTAGACTTTGTCAGCAACGTTGTAGATCTATGAGTCAGTGACCTCGTGTCAAAAGATGAGCGCGATCGGACAAAAAACGAGCGAGATATGTATTTTCCCGTGAAACAACTTTCAGCCTTTTTCTTCGGTTCAACACTTCCGTTTTGCGAAATAAACCAAAACGATGTTCTTCGGAGCATCGTTCGAACTCGAGCTTGTCTTGGAACTTGAAGATGATAAAAATTTTGAACCAACGCTTCGAGAACGGACGCAATCCGATCAAAATTGACCGAGTTATGAATTTTACAAAATCTGACAGACAGTGCACTGTATCGAAGAACCCCACTGGTAATTCACATTTTCGGGGTCCTTCCGCTCGGACCTGACCCAAACTAAATTCACGGCACAAAGATAACATCTAAAAGGAATTTTAGGCACTGGAACGACATCAATCCGATAAACGAGCTGAGAGTTATGAATTTTTTAGTGTCCAAAATACACCGGTTCAGCACTATTTTTCACTGTTTTTTGCACTGTATCGACTCTGAAAACTCGCGTGTTCAGAGAACTTCCTCAAAGAATCAGCCCTCGGTCCAAACACAAAAGTTGCAGATAATTTCAATATGGAACTTTTTAGCATAGGAATAGCTCAGAAATGATGATCCAATCAGAAGTTAAGCCCTTTTGAATACCACTGACGCAATTATCCAGCGAAATCAAAATTCCAGAAACAAATAATTCCCACCACTTTCCTTGATGAATTGACTTCCGAGCCGAACATAAAAGTTGTAGAGAATACCAAGACGGTTCTAACTATTGAATATCCAGCCAAAACGAGTTCCAGAGCAAGAGTTATGAATTTTTCAAATTTGCATAGCAAACTGATTTTCTGCTCAAACTGTTCTGAATCGGCTGAAAACTTCAAATTCCTCTGAGATTCTTGACATGAACAATTATGTTTGATAAGAGCTTTGCTGACCCGTTGATTACGTAACCCGGAGAAATACTTTGCGCATATGTCGAGTGACGAAATAAACGTCTGCTGCAACCTGATGATGCTTGAACAGAGAACCCTGATCCCATAACCACAAAGCCAAATGATATGCATGTATGATAATGCAAAATGAAATGAAACATAAGCCAGTTAGTACTAAAGTGAGGAGAGCAAATTTTGGGGTGCTACACCAGGCTTTGAGACGTCAAATCTTGTTGGAAGGTTAGGCTTGAGGTATGATGAACATGTCTATGCAATGAGCGAAGCGACAAGACTAATGCATATGAGTGATTTATGCAATGATATGAAAGTTTCTAAAGATGCCCCAGTAGAGGATAATGGATGAATAGGTTCCTATGCAGCAAGGTTTCTTGTCAGAAGGAAGGCAAAAGGTTATTTGTGGGGTGATAGCATGATTCCCTGACACTCGTCTTGAACTCAAAGGTCACTTGACGGTGTTCGCTTAAGCAGATTGAAAGCAACATAGAGATTTGCCCCTGTGTGACTCATCCTTCCCCAGTCTGGGTCTATGAAGAATTTCTCCTTGACAAGAAATTGGAAACAACTGTACCATGAGATGATCTTGAGATGGCTTGCCCCAGAATTCCAAGTTGTGAAAGGCTTTGTCCTTGAAAGGAAGTTGGAAGCAGATGTACCATCAGATGAACTCGAGATGGTTTGCCTCACAACTTCAAGTCGTAAAAGGGTCTGTCCTTGAATGGAAAATTCAGAAGCAGATGTACCATGAGATTACTCGAGATGGCGTGCCTCAGAACAATTATACCATGAGATGAACTCGAGATGGTTTGTCCCAGAATTCCAAGCCATGAAAGGATTCTTCCTTGATTGTCTGGCTCTTGGAATATTTGGCTTCAAAGTACCCTTGAGGTAGCTTGCCCCAGAATGAGCGTTGGAGCGACTTAACTTGTGTTGATTGAACATTGGAGGGGTTTTCCTTTAATCAAAAGAACCTCTGGGTGGCCTGCCCCTGGTTGGTAGAGTCTTGAGATGATTCACCATATTCAACCTGATTCCTGAATGATTTGCCCCATAATCAATTAATGCTTTGGGGACTTGCTTTAAACTGACTGATTCCATAATCATTGGATGTCAATGCCCCTGTTTCATAGGGTTATGAGGTGTTGTTAGTTCAAATCAACTTTGTTGAATGATCTAGCTCTTTTTGATTGCTCCTTGTTGGAATTTCCTTGATGCCAAGTACTGACTTGCAGTTAAAACTGTTCATTCATAAATGGTAATTTTAATGGTATGCTCATGCAAGTTTTAAAAAAAAAACAATCATTATTGGAATGATGTGACAATGTTGATTTAGCTGATGTATGAAAGACATAGCAAGAATATGACACCAAAACAAGTGATTAGAAAATTTGTAAGAGTCAGTTTACGCAACCTTATTGTAGTATGCTTTCATAATAAACCCCGCCTCAATTAGGTCTTTTGAGGGTTATAACGTGGTCTGGTTCACGGTTATTTGAAACAAAGGGTATAAGGCTCAAAGCTTGATTTGTACCCGCCCCTTCTCTGTGATGATCTTCCGTCCTACGTTCAGTTAAATTGACACACATTCATCTTCAAAGAGAGTTCGACAGTGTAAGAGTGAAGATGAGGATTCAAGATTTCCGTGATATGGCAGTCACATTATTTTGCTTTTGTCATGATGTCAGCGACCCTTTAATTTGACATGGTGGCCACTGGACCTTATTTTGTTTTTGTTGAGGATTCGAAAGCCTCTTTTGGTATTATTTTTTATCTCTATCTTTTGCATGGATTTATTTCGCTTTTCGAGTCCATCGGGATTGCCTTGATTTTTGCCTAAGTCTCCTTTTGAGGTGTTCGACCTAGCAGGCTTTTTGTTTTTTTTTTAATTTTGTTTTTGATTTTTTCAAAGGATTGTGACTGCCAAGTTATTGGTCATTGAGGAAAAACGGCATAACTTTTGCATGATCCCTTCAACACGTCAGGATGTGTGCGAAGAGCAGCATATAATTGATCCTTAGATGGGATATTTCATCTTGTAATGCGAATGCGTCGTCGGATTAACTGAACAACTACCCATGCCCCAGGTTAAGCATAAGGGTTTTTAAATCCGAAGGAAACTCATATTTCTAAGCTCGTAGTGGTTAACTAGGGACTAACTCCTTATCTCTCTAGTGTTTGGGGATTTGAAACAATGCCTGTACATCCTTGGTAGGATTCCACCCGAAAGCATACCATCAGCAATTATGGGTACTTCGTTTTCGTCATCCTCCCTCCAATCTTTGCTAAAACAACAGCTTTGTAAAGAAATCGGGAGATAGGTATATGAATGATTTTTTTTTGTTTTTGTTTTTTGATATAAGTGAGGAAAAATGAGCGAATGCGACGTGATTAATTCCAAAAATGCATGATCATATCGTTAATATTACCATTTAAAACAACAATGTTAAAAAACAAGTAGCACTTAACATAAAGAAATTGCAAATTCACATGATAGATGTTCAATGGCTGCCAGCCTCTGAGGAAGTCTTCCTGTCTGAACCATTAGCTTTAGGGGTTGCCTCTTGAAGTCTTGGAGCTCATTTGGGCGAGAAACTAACGTGCACAACCAAGTTTCCTTCTGGAAATAATACGTGCTTTTTGTCAATCAACTGTTGCACCTTGGCTTAAAAAGCTTTGCAATCCTCAGTTGAATGCCCCATGGATCCAGCATGATATTCACAATGTGCATTGGGATCGTATCCAGGCGGGTATGGTTTTGGCAATGGCTTGATAGCTTTGGACTCTACCAGTGAGTTTTGGACCAGATGCGGCAAAAGTTGACTGTACGACATATGAACTAGGTGAAGAGGAGCAGTCATTCTTTCCAAGTTGTTTCGAGGCCTATACTGATTGTGATGATGATTCTGATATCCTCGACCACGGGCTCACTGATTTGCACGAGGAGAAATCATGGGTTTCTGGTATGACGCACTAGGATTGACAGGTTTCCCATAAGGATGATATGACGCTGACAATGATAACTTTCGAGAAGCTAAAGGGCCATAAAGTCTTGTTGGTGTACCCTGAGAATACTCAACATTTGCTATGACTGCATCAATTTCATTATCCTCTTCCTCTTGGGGATTGCTGAAGGATTCAGTCTCGCCAGCTTGATTACTCGAGACGTCTTGGACTTGTTTAGCTTTGAGGTAACTCTCGATGCGTTCTCCTACTATTATAAGGTCGGAGAAGCTTGAGAATGAACTGCCAGCCATTCTTTCAAGATAGGTGGCATGCAGACTATCCAAGAATATGTCAATTAATTCTTTGTCCAAGAGTGGTGGTTGTACCCTAGCTGCCAACTCTCTCCAACATTGTGCATAATAATTAATGGATTCACCGCTCTTCTGAGATAGGCTTTGCAACTGCGTGCGACTGAGAGCCATGTCCAAATTGTAGTCATATTGCTTTAGGAAAGCATTGGATAAGTCTTTCCATGATTGGATACATCTTCTTTCTAAATCCATGTACCAATTCAAAGATGCACCACTTAAACTGTCTTGAAAACAGTAAATCATCAACTTGTCGTCGCGGACATGAGAAGTTATCTTTCGGCAGAACATCACCAAATGATGCTTCGGGCAACTGAGACCAGCGTACTTCTCGAAGTTGGGTACTTTGAATTTTGGAGGAATTACCAAGTCTGGCACTAGGCACATATCAACAACATCGAGCCCAGAAGTATCGTGCACTTTCATAGCTTGAACCTTCTCTTCGAGGGCACAGAACCTTTTCTCCATGGAATCTGTCAGCGACATCATCTGAGACAGAACAGGGATGTTCACTCATGGAGGATGATCACTAGGTAGACAATCATACAATGGGTTAGTCAACACAACAAAACCTGATGAGGGGTCAAAATCCTTCATCCCATCATGTTGAAAGCTATCCTCTGACATAGCCATCACAACTTTCAAATTGTCTATGCTCCTCTTATCTCCGATTGAACTTGCTTTAAATGTTTTGTGGTTACCACAGGTTCAGTATGAGCGTCAGGAAATCAGCTGGCAGGAAATGGACAGAGGATCAGATGAGTTTGTTGGAAAATGATATGCTAATGTCATGAGCATGCAATGCAGGGTTCCAGGATCAAAACAACATCTGATTCTGAGGAAGGAGTTAGACATAGGATATCTCTGATTACAATACCCCCCACAGGTAGGTTCTAAACGGGTATGTGCCTAGAGTTATGGATATCTTTCAAAGACATTATAGCCATGACGAAGGAACATCAGACGATAATACCCTTGAAAGGATCTCGTCTAGGTGAGGTCTTCGTTTCTTCCCCACGAGAAAGACTCCTTGGAGGCTTCCACTACACAACCATCGACACACGGGTTCTAAGTAGGGTTCTCAGAATCCTAGATCGAGGTCAAAAATATTACTGTCAGGAAGTAATACGTTCGAGGGATCTCATCTAATTGTGACGTTCACATTAACCCACAAAGAGTTAACACTACTAACCACCATGGATAAATGGGTTAATGGTCCTTGGGATCAACGATTCAGGCTCGAAAACATTATCATCGTGACGAAGTAACATCAAAACAATAACATTTCCAAGGGAATCTACTCCAAGCGGGGTCTTTGCTTTAGCTCACGCGGAAGAGACCACGCAAGCCTCCACTACACAACCATCATCCTAATCCTAGGGTTTTTATTGACTCGGGTGTAGAGCTGTCTCACAAAGCACCAATGATCAGAGAACCCCAACAGTGTCATAAGAGATAATAATAGGATATAATAAAAGCAAGAAAGTAGATAACAGATAATCAGACAAGCAAGCAAACAAGCAAGAGAAGATAAACAAACAAGCGGATCTAACACTCACGAATCGAGTCAAGTTAGGCTTGACTCTCTCTAGCATAAGGCAATGCCAGACTCCCCAGCAGAGTCGCCATCTGTCGTACCTCGAAAAATACGATCCTCGCGATGGACGCGGAAAAAAAAAACTGTTCGAAACAGAGTCGCCACCGAACTTTATTTATCCCAAAAGAGGGAAAGGAAAATATCGATAAAACCTTTAAAAGGATAAGAAAATGGTCATCTCAACCAAATTCGGGTTCAGGAGTCGGTTACGCAAGTGGGAAGAGATTAGCACCCTCTACGTCTGTTGTACTCAACGGGAACCTCTTGATTTGATTCGTGAGAAAGTTAGCTAGGTTTGTTTGTTATCTTCTAAGTGTTCAATTCTAAGGGGAAAATGGGTGGTTTTATTAGGGTGCTCGCCAAGGATTGAGGCCCTTGTGCCTATGTATTCCCTCGTGCAATGGGAAAGTTAGAGCATTCGTAGTTCATGGGACTATGGTTGTTTGGTTTGTGTTTTTTTATAGGCGCCAATTATCCACATGCGAGTAAGAGAACTCGCACCCAAACAATTGAGGAAAAAGATCAAAGACTTGGCCCCCCCTCCTTTTCACCTTTTAAGAAATGATGTTTAAGTATAGTTAAATGTATTGGTTTGATTTGTAAAATGCTCGATATGGATCGAGGTTTGAATTTGTGTGCGGAACGGTTAAAGGTTTGAACTAATGGAAAGGAGGTCCTAGTGGTTCAAGGGAAGGTCGATGGCGAGGCAAAAGCACTCGACTTACAAGATGGGTAATGGGACTTGATATGTGGATCAAGTGAATGCTTGAGGATGAATTGTTATTTATTGAGTTTGTTTTGAAAAAATGCTTGACGTTGGATCAAGCTTGTTTATTCTTTTGAAAATGGTTGGTTTTAATCTTATGGGAGAGGGATATATTTACTCAAAAGGAGAATAATCAAGCCACAATTAAAGTAAGACAATCACACATATGCATGCAAACAATATTGTAAAATGTGCAACAAGTATCATAGTATAAAGCCCAAGAGGAGGCTATGTGAGGTTGATTGCGATCGTGAAAACAATCGACTTACAAGGTATTTGAAAAGGGCTTGACATTAAGTCAAGGTATTAGTTTGAAAAAGTTTGGACAATCATATTATGAATGGCGTACATATAACCAAGGCATGATGACAATCCACATGAGACAAGTATAACCATCACATAAAGATCACAAATTAAACAAAGTGGGGGGAGATAATATAATCAAACATGTTAGTAAACCTAATCCTAAGGTTAATCTAAAGGAGAAATATCTAGAAATATATAAGTTGTTAGATTTTAGAGAAGATAGTGAGAATCAATTAATTAATCAAATTAAACTAAAATATTTAATAAAATTAACTATTAAAGTTAATTAGTATTAAATAAAATGGTTTAACAAAATTAACTAGAAATTGATTAATTAACAAGGTTTAGAAAAGTATTTTGGATTTTTTAAAAAAATAAGTTAATAAATTACTTTTGGATTTTTCTTATTAAAATGTATTAAAAAATAAATCTAATATTAAAACTAAAAAACAAAATCAGAATGGGCCAGAATGGTAGAAACAGGGGGGTATACAGTAAGTATCCCCCAGGCCCAACCTAGAAGGAGCCCACACGTTGGGGTTTACCATGAGCCTTCAGCAGATCTTGGGCGTTGGATTCCCTAATGAGTCAACCTTTGACTCTGATCTGAGGGTGGACAAAAAGATGCACGGTAAGGCCTGCAGAGGCACACGCACACAGGATTAGGGTGAAGCTGCCATGCTGGGGACAAGTGTCACAGTGGGGGACACTTGTCACCCCCACACCAGCCAACGCCACCATTTGAATAAACAAGGGAAGAACCAGGTTTCGTTTCATTTCAAAAAACCCTCTTCTCTCTCCATGTTTCAACGTCTTTCTCTAAAAATAAGCCACCCGCCGGAAACTCTAACCATGGCCGGAGAAGTGGCGGCGCGCGGCGGCCGCCATCGTCTTCTCCGGCGAAAACACCACTAAACCTTAAATGACCAACACAAACCCCCCTATTTTTCTCTCCTCTACACGAATCTAGACACAAAATACCCAAAAACCCTCTCAAAATCTCAAATCGACCCTATTCATAACCAAACCCTAACTTAAAACAAAGCAAGAACAAGGTAAATCAAGACATAGAAAAGAAGATACGACAATCAGGGAGCAACAACTGGAGCAAAATAGATTTTTAAAGGGGATACCTCTCGAAGAACTTCTTCAAAATGATTCTCTAGTCGTGCTCAGGTAACTTTGGCTCTAACCCTTTATCGAATCCCTTCATCTTGCTCGTTCGACTTCGTCGTTCACGTCACAATTCTGTTCGCTCGACCTCACTCTCAGGTTTGTGGGTATTCTCTCAAACTGTCTTCATCTCTCTTCTTCTCTTATGGTTTTAAACTGATATGGGTTTTTGTATTTGAAGGTTGAGAAGAGGGTGAGTGATTGTGAGGGAAGGGATTGAAGTATCGTTGTGGGTGCTTTGAGATTCAAAGGTTGTTTTTGATGCGTGGCAGAGGTTGAAGGTGATATCCGCGAGTGAATTGAAGCAGGGAAGTTGTCAGTGATATATTTTTAATAGCAAGGTGAGTTTTGTTTGATGAGAAGTAGAGTTGTGGTTAAAGAATGGTGGAAGTCGCAAAGGTTTTCAAAGGTTGATGGATTTACGACATGAACATAAGTGAAGGTATAAAGGAAATGAGCTATGTTATTAATGGTGTGAGGCGCCTTTGAAACTGGTTTGAATGGTGTTGTTTAGTTGATATTGTTGGTGTAGAAAGAGTCTTTGTTACAGGTTGTTACAAGTTATAATTTTGTGGCTTCTGAAAAATGAGTTTTCTCTGTTCTCTCTTTTGTTGTGAAACTCTCCTCTTCCTCTTTTCTACGGAACTGTTACTTGAAATTGCTGCTAGGTTTTAGCTCGAATTGTTTAGAGTTCTCATGAAAAAATCTAAAAAATTCAGACTCTGAGCTTTTTTTAAGTGAGGTTTAGTGAATGTATTTCTTCCTTTCTTTTTTAGGGTTTGTGGCCTCCTTATTTATTTTTGAATTCTTGAATCCCTCCATTTTCTTGCTGTTGATAGGTCACTTTCTGGCTTTGTTTGAAAGTTACAGGTCATGTTGGTTGTGGAATCTTGTCCTCATGTTGCAGGTTATGTTGTACAGGCTAATTGCAGAATTTTTGTCTTGGTGTGTTTGTCTGAGGCTGAGGCAGTGTGTTGTTGCTGTTTCACATTGGCTTATGGCACGGACGGTTGGTGTGGTAGCAGAGTCAGAAGTACGGTTTCATTTTGGAGGCCTGTGTGTGGAGTGATACTGGATGTGATACGTTGGTATTGATGGCGGGTTGATGGTACAAAGTGCAGCGGTTCTTGTTTTGGTGAAACAACCTGGTCAATAAAGTCAAACGTGATGGCTTGTGATCCCTTTCCTTTTTTTTATTATTTTTTTTTGTAAAATCTGGTGTAGAAATTATTGTAATGGGCTTTCTTGTTGTAATTTGTTTGAAGAAAGAAAAAAAAGAATAAAAGGGGCTTGCTAATTGTAAATGGGCTAAAAGAATGGTAAATGTTTATGTAATTTTTCAGATGTTTTTGAATGAATAGACTTTATTTGGATATTATTTGAATTGAGTTTTGAAGTGGATAATTGAATGGTAAATAGGTTTAGAAAATAAAAATGGGTTTTTTATGGATAAATTGAATTTAAATGGGCAAATTGATATTGGATAATGAAAAGGGTTTTAGAAATGGATTTGTAAAAAAATGGATATGGATAATGAATTGGAAACTGGATACTTAGTTTAGAGAAATGGATAATGGTGGACAAAAGTCGTTATGGGAGTGGATATGCGCTTCTACTCTGAACAACACCTAAAACCTTTACAATTTAACCTGGCATGCTATAACCAAAGAAAATCCGCCTCGAATGAATCCATCTGATCCATGGCCACTTGAGTACTAATAAGCAAGAAAGGGCTTTTAAAATCAGAAGGTTATGAACTGAACTATGAATCTCAGTACAGTGCACCAAACCCTGATTGGAAAGCAAATTTGATCCTTGGTAATCTTCAACCATTAAGCACTTGACGTACACACAACTTGATAACTTGATCTATGCACAACCATCTTAACTTGACACACCGACCCTAATTGGAGCGTACACCATCTGAACTGCTACAAACCCTGGCCTTGATCTTGCAATAAACCTTTCTCTGACTGACAGATTAAATCAACGACCATTGTACCTCAGTTCACACTACATATATACCAGACCTGACAAACTTGCCTGAAGCCCGACTCACCCAAGCAAAATCTTGAGCAGGAACAACATATTTTTTTAATTTTTTTTAATAATGGTTAGTGGTCGGATGTACAGATGAAAATTATATACAGGTAGGACAAATTCTGGGTATGACACCTGGGGATTGAACTAGTAGAGATAACTAATTTCTATCATATACTTTTAGGAAGCCTGTGGGTCCTTGTACTAAGCTCAAGAGGAGGCTGGGGAACTTCTAAGAAACCTGTTGGTCCTTGTACTAAGCCCAAGAGGAGGATAGGGATACTTCTAGGAAGTCTGTGGGTCAAAACCTAAGAAAAGTTCAAGGTCTCACAGGGAATTAATCCTTTCTTTGTTGAACAGTTCTAAGGTTTGAAGAAATTCAAAAGAGGTTTCACCGGGAACTAATCCTCTTTGGGGAAATGAATTTCTTGTATATGTTTCTAAGTTTTGACAGTCTTGAGAAAAGTTTCATCGGGAATAATGCCTTTCTCTGTTCCATATTGAATAAGCCCAAGAGGCGGCAGACTGTATTGAGGGAAGTTTCCTATGAGGAAACTAATTTTGACTAAGTTTAGAAATAACCTCCGGTTTGACCTATGCATATACCTAACTGCTGAGGAAACTCTAAACAAATATGAACAAGAATATATACAAATAAGTGAATTGACAGGTATATAAAAAAATATGCATTGAATAGAAAAGATGTTGGGACATACACTCTGAGAAGAGGCCCAAGTGTATTGTGATTGATTATATTAATTATCACTGTATGATTAGGGTTTGAGAAATTGAAGAAATTTTTAAGAAAAACTTTGAATTTGAATTTGAATTAAAAGAAATTTGTTTGAAAGAAAAGAATGTTTAGGGCTTATAACTCAAAGAGAGTCCTAAGTGGTCTAAGAGCAGTTTCACTGGGAATAATGCTCCTCTTAGTACCAGTTTTAAAACAGACAGATTGTATTGAAAATAGAGGTATGGGGCTTACAACTCAAGGAGAGGCCCATGGAAGTTGTTTATTGTTTAAAACAAAGTTTATGTACAAAATATTGGGGCTTATACTCAAGGAGAGGCCCAAATGACTTATTTTGAAAACAGGAATGACACTGTGACACCGACAGACATTGTGGGACTTATACTATAGGAGAGGCCCAAAATTGTTTTTGTACAAAGAGGGGTTGGGTCTTACACTGTATTAGAGGCCCAAGAGTTTGTAGAGAAGAAGGAATGAGGCATATACTCAAGGAGAGGCCTAGATGATTTATTTGAAAAGACGACGATCGCGTCGCGGTTTTGAAAACCACAGAGGGACTTATATAGTGACTGAGGCCCCAATTATTTATTTACAAAAGGGATGGATCTTAAACTCTACAAAGAGGCCCAAAAGATTATTTTTATACAAGAGTTGGGGCTTATAGCTCAAGGAGATCCCCAGATGAAAAACAACGATCGCACCGTTTATTTTGAAAATCGTGTCGGGACTTATACAATGATTGAGGCCCAAAATTATGTATTTACAAAGGGGATGAGTCTTACACTCTACAAAGAGGCACAAAATTGTTTCAAATGAAGTTTGAAAAATTAAAATCAAGAAAAACCCTAATTTTAATAAAAAAAATATAATTTTTCAAAGAAAATTGAATAATAAATGATATAAAATATCAAATATATTAAAAAAAACAAGTCGTGAACTTTGAAAAATGTTTTGAAAAATCTTGTTATGTTTATATGAAAATGTGAAATTCATTTGAATTTGAAAATCAAGAGGAAAATTTCATTAGAAATGTTAAAAAAAACAATTAAAATGAAATTCTTTACAAAAATTCCAAAAATAATAAATAAATAACATAAATTTTATTTTTTTTAGAATAAAATATTTTAACATTTTTGTGAATTAAAAAAAACAATAAAAAATGATTAAAATTGAGGGAGAAATTGATTTTTGAAATCAATTAAGAAAATAACCAAAAATTCAAAAATTCAAAAAATTTGAAAATGCATGCCACGGTCATCTTCTTCTTCCCCGTGCCCGCGCCATGGATGATTTGCAAAACCTCACTTTTCTCTCTGATTACTCAATGATTTTGCACGATTCAAACATCAATCTCACTCGATTTTTAACCAGGATTCCAATGGTACCAATTAATTGCATTTATTTTCAGTGTGGAGTGAGAAATCAAGTATTGAACACATGAACCCTAATTTCTGCAAGAACACTATGAAATCCTATATACGATAGCTACAAAGCAATTGATTGAGGGGAAACACTCTACATAAGTGCAGAAACATGTTTGTAACTTGAAAACACATTTATGATGCATGGATCATAGAGTTTGAGAGTTTAGGCTTACCTCTTGCAAGAAGAAATCGAATTGTGTGTTGGAGGTGTTACAGATGTTGTTTGATGACTTGGACAGCTTCAATGGACCTTATGTAAGGTGTTTGGAAGCTTGGAATGGATTGAAACAACCTGGATCTCTCTGTGGCAACTCAACTGCAAACAGGTCTGAGTTTGATTTTGAGCTTTGTGATTCTGAGGTTACAGATGTGTGAGAAGTGTTTGGATAGCTTACATATGATGTATATGATGTGCCTACACCATTGGTTTTGATAGAATTACTTCCTATTGAAAAATTCGAATGTTACTTGAAAAAGAAACAATTTTTTGTTTTTGAGAGTGAAATGAAGAAGAGCGTGTATTATTATGCTTTGGTGTATTCAAACTGATCAGAAAGGATCCCTATTTATAGTAGAGCAAATTTATTTTGGAAGAAATAGTAATTGGAAACTGATCATGGTGTGTAGCTTGTAGCCATTGACTTGGATGTTCCAAAGTGCCAAGTCAACTCTAGCTTGACTCCATTCAATTTCTGCAGGTTTGAACACTCAGAGTTTGGACTAAATCTTGACTGGTTTGGATTGTTATAGCTTGGTTCATGACACCTCAATGGATTGCACTAATGTAACCTTGCCAAAATTGAATTTCAAAGTTCATGTCATGATGGTTTTGCACATGCTGATGCGTGCTATCCACAAGTATACGGATTATGTTAGAGTAATATAAAAGATTTATTGATTCCACAGAGACCAATGTCAATCTATCGATTACTATTGTTACGTTGTTTATCTAAAGCTAATAAAAATCAGAGTAATGGTTTTCACAGAACGAGAATAAAAAAGATCAGATAAAGACTATACTGGAATGTAATTCACATCAATCAAACAGTACTCATATGATCTAAGTAGTAATACTACGGGGCAGTGTTTTCTTCTTTGAAAAGAGTTAATAAAAAAGAATCCGCCGCATCAGCGTGATCGGAAACAGACCCAACCTTTAATCTATATCGGCCGCTCACGCTGCACCGGTCGCTCCTTGCGTTAAAGTGATAAAGCCCTTTTTATGTAACTACCTCTCAAACTTAGTTAAAAAGTGTTTTCGATTGGAAATATTTAATACCAAAGGGTTTCGGGCATATGCTCGGCCAACCGGATCCTAAAGCTATGAACGCGTCTGTAAATAGTTTAAAATCTCTTTCTAATAATATAAAATTTTCCTAATTAATTGATAAAGTGCTTCCGCTGTATTTATCAATTAAGAACTAACAAAACTCTTTTCTAAAATGTCGGACGACTTTCGATCTTACCCGATCTAGTTACAGTCATTACGTAAACAAAAACACGGTCTCATTTACGTAATGACCGATCAATTGAATTTCAGAAGAGTTTAATTAAAACCAAAAACAGCCCCTAAAGTATTTCTAAAAAAAATAACATGTGGAGTACCGTCGGAACGACGATCCTCACATCCCAGCACAAGGGATTTAGCTGGACATGGTAATTGAAAACATAACGGTAAATTGGTTTGCAAAGTAAGACATTTTTAGAATAAAAACGTGCGAAGTGTGAGAGTGTATTTCAAAGGAGTGAACACAAGTGTCTCGCTTCCGTTCAGTACCTAACGATAAACAAATCACGCAAACAACAGATAAACTAACAGATCTCCAGACCACGCTAATCGTGCGGATCTGGCTAGAGCAGAAATATAAAGTAATAGTAGAGACAATAAATAAATATAAAGTAGAGCAATAAAATAAATGAAAGTAAAGGCGATGCAAATAAAAGTAAACTGCAAATTATATAAAAACCTGCTCCAAAGTCGGAGACTGAATCTGGTACAGAGCTGAAAAATAAATGCCGAAAGTAAATCTTGACTTGAAATGTAAATGACTTCAAAAGTAAAGCTTCTAACTACAATGCTCCAATCTAACTAACAACTATAGTGCAATAAACCCCCGATGTGACGGATTATTGCTTTACAAAGTGAATTTATGCCTAAGGTTGGAAACTAGAATTGGATGATCAAAATGTGAAAATACAAGGCCTATTTATAGTGCTAGTGAGGCTGTAATGGACACGTAACGGTATAGAAAGTGGTTGAGGTAAAATCTCCAAACGTGGGTGAATGCTTCTAACGCCCTTGACCATTTTCCCATTACAACAGTCGGCGTCCGCCGAGCCCCCCTCTGCGTCTGCCGAGTGTACAAATTGGAGAAGACGTGCCTTGTGACCGTTGGAACGTGGGTGAAACCCACTACTCAAATGGCGTCCTCTATGGCATTCGCTGAGTGAAACGGCTAGTGTACAATTGTGTAGGAAATCTCTGTTTTAGCCCCGTTTGACGTCGTTTCTTCACTGCAGGCTCAAATCAGGCAATGTATCTATAAGTAAGACAAAATACCATCATAACATGGGAAAATAACAAATAAACAACTAAAAACATGTGCAATCGGAGTCAAATATACAGTGTATTTTAGTGTTATCAAATTCTCCCACACTTAAACCTTTGCTTGTCCTCAAACAAACTCTCATAAGCAGAAAAAGAAAAACAGCAAACACACAAGTATCTTATCTGAGCTAAAGACTTAAGTTTGATCAATAATGCACCAGTAGGTACTAACTTGTGAACCAAGGGTATCGTAATGACACTTTCCGTGATTTGCGGGCATAAGTTTCTCTCCTATACAAACCAATCCAAACCATGGTGTTATACTTAGACCTAGCTTACTCACTCCTTTCTTACCCCATTTAATTCAGGCGCAGTCATATTAAGCCCATTATCTTGCACTCGCATGGTGAACATAACCTGTGGTAATCCTGATCCTATTATTATATCAAAAACTTGATACTTTTTACAATTTTTTTCATTCTTTTGATATATATTTTTTTTTGCAATTTTTCCAAAGATACTTTAGCATCTTTTTGGATTTTTCTTTCTCTTTTCTTCTTCTTTTGTAGGATCTTACCTATTTGCATCGGTTTGCCACTTAGCAGTGGCTAAGATGGTTCTGACTGCTAGAATAAACTACTTAAAGGTAAGTGATAAATGGTGAGATTTTAAGGCCACCGTATAATAAAAACCTGGATAGGTTCCTATAATTGAGAAACTTACGGTGTAAAAATGATATCGATTTTTCAAGAGTTTTCCCAAGCCTTTGCAAATGATACTTACTTGTCCTAATAGCCCAAATTTTCAAAATAAATGTTGTTTTCTTTGTTCAAATGTTTTTTTTTGTTAAGGCTCAAGAATTGGGAAAATAGACAAACTACACGAAATGACTCGTCAAGCACATGTGAAATTTTTTAAAACAAACTAAACTACACTAGAAAGTAATAATAAAATAATAAATAAAAAATAGAAATAGTAAAGACAACTAAAAATAGTAAATATCTCCTCCCGCACTTAAACCGAACATTGTCCTCAATGTTTCTATAAAAAGTGAGAAAGAGATAGGTGAAACCTGGTAATCACTCATGTCGGCCAATGGGGCCATCTCCACCATGCTCTGAACGTCTGGGACGACAACTCCTACTGCGGTGTCGGGTGGTATGTGACAACTCCATCTGCTCAATCCTCTCTATTAGAGAGGCATTTTGATCCCTAAGTGCTTGGAAGTTCTCGAGAGTGGATTGTTGTGACTCCCGCATAAGATCCATCATCTTCTGCTAGTGTTGGTACATGGAATAGAATATGCCATCACGTTGTTCTTCTCTGGCTTGCTGTGTTTGCCACATTTCTTCAGTGATATAAAATCCGGAAGAAGTACCTGCAGAACGGTTAGTAATAGGTGGGGTGTGTGCAGGTGATAAATGAATAAGAGACTGGTCCATACGGTCAAACTCATCCTTCGTCTCGTTTCCTTCGTCCTCGGGGATGTTTGGTAGTAACGGACCTAAAATAGGAGCAGCCTTCAAATCATAGAGCCAGTTTCCTTTTTGGCGCACATCAGTGCGACTTGAGCAAGGTAAAGTGATACTCGAGGTGACAGCATTGTGAACCATGAGGACATAGCCTCCTTCCGGCCTCGTTTTGCACAAACGCATATCTCTCAGAAACCTTAAATCAACGGTGCGAGGCGGGAGTGGTTCCAATGTGGCCAACTCGGTGTCCAGATGGAGGGCTCGTGCAATGAAGGTAATCAATCCTCCAAATGACACGGTGCTGCCCTTTTTTTCAATAGCCCGTATATGTGCTATCATAAATGGCACATGATTTAATCTTTTTTCTAAGTAAAGCAACCTCTAAAAATATAAATTCTTTGGAGTTCAACTTGTTAGAATTTTCACGAGCAAAAATAGTATCGGCTAACAAATGGCGGAACACTCGTATGGCTGGGTTATGGATGTCGGAGGCCAAATTTTTGTCAAAAGAGTAGGTGGTCCGACCTGTGATGCCTTTCCACAATTGGAAAGCCTTCGTTGGCCAATTAGTGTCTATGGGTGCCTCACAAACGGGTACCTGTGATGCCTTTCAACATTGAATATCCTAAACCTCACTGTGCCTACAGTGCTAGCACTGTTATCTCTGACAGTGTACTCCAAAGAACTAAAAAACTCGTGGGTTAGCTTTTCATAGGTAGGCTCCTTGCGAATAAAGATAGTCTCAAATTTTAAATTTTCTAACAGATAAAATATGATATACCGTATACCAAGGTTATACAGACATATATCATTAATGTACCTTGTCGCAAGAATATTGCGTGTCTGCAGTTTGTCCCATTTCTCCCATTGCTTGACTCCACTATCTCCATCTCGAAAAGTGATATTTCCTTGTTCCTCTGCTGCCATTGTTGACTTGACATGAAGGTTTAGTGATGGAAATGAATAAATTTGGGTTTTTGTAGATTTGGGGATTTTTGGGTGAAATCTTTGGTTTTTATAGAGATAATGTGAAATGGAAGTGGTAATGGTAGTGGGGTAGTTATGAAATAAGGGATGGAAGTGATTTAGTGGGGTTTAATGGTGGTCAAAAATGGAGTTATTGGAGGTGGGAGGTGAAGAGAGTGGTAAAAAATGGGGGTTTTCCCATTCTGGTTCGTTAATATCCCAGGACGCCTTCGCGTCCGCCGAGCAGGGGTCCGCGTTCGCGGACTGTGTAAATCAGGCTGGCACGGGACTAGGCTTTGGTTGGTCCATGTATCCTTCCTTGTGGTGTTTATAGCATATTTGGGGTTGTTTCTTCATAGATGTACATGTACAAAACATAGAGAATATTTTTTTTTGCATGATATAAGTGTAAAATGTGAATGTAGAATTTAAATAACAATAATATTAGTAACTCTAAAAAATTTTAAAATATGAGAATGAATCAAATAAATTTTTAAATATTACCAATAAATTGCAATAATGTAAGAATTTACTATAACTTGAAATAATATGACACTTGCATATAGCATATGGATGAAGTGTACCATAAAATTCAAAATATTAGTAACAATGATTCTAATAATAATGATGAAAAATTAAATCTACTAATAGTCTGATAATAATGATAATAACGGTAAAAATAAATGATAATAATAAGAATGTGGTAAGTCTCCCCCACACATAGTGTGAGCTATGACCCAGAGCTCCTGAATATCTTCTAGAACGTCTGTGGGCGGACACCCTGATTCATGTGAGGAAAAGATACCCGTGCGTCTGCAAGCTGGCGTCTGAGATCGCAAATCTCCTGATATAAGAAATCATATGATGAAGCATTTGTTGCGTCTGAGACCTCCATCTGTAAGGTAAGCTGGGCGCATTCATCGCGAAGAGAAATGATCTCCTTGCGCATAGCATCATACTCTGAATATATGTTTATGCGTTGCAGATTGACGTTAGAAGAATAGACAGTAGTCCTTTCAGGATAGGGTGTAGGATGGTACTCAGGTAAAGGTGAGGTCCTAGGTCAGATGGGTGTCTCGTCTTGGCCTTCCAAAGCGTATGACCAATTAGCTTTGTCATGGACACTTGTCCGGGTGTGGTTTGGTAAACCAAAGTAGTGAACGAATTTGTCATCGATCAGGAGCTTATAGTTATCAGCACTGAAAAATACTCTCCTGATAAGGCCACGGTCAAGGCAATGACTAATGTCAATTAAGGTGCAGCCACAATGGGGGGGGGGGGGGGTAAGATGATTTAGCTTACTGGCTAGACCTAGGGCATAAGCTAAATGTGTAACAGTGCCACCTACATGGATGGGTCCTTCGAATGATTTAGCAGTTAAGTATAGGTTATCCATCAGAAAATTACCACTGGCTAAAGGACGTGACTCAGCAGTACAAAAGAGCATCAGAATCTCTTCTGTAGTAACCTGGTTCTCGGTTTCACTTCTACCAAAGAAAGTCTCAGCTAGGATCATTTGGAAGTAACAGAAGGTTGGGTTGTGGATTTTGTTTGTTAATTGGGTGGAAGGATCAGGTCCTCCTCCACTGATGATTTTGCTCTAGAATCCGCCAAGCTCATCCTGCATGACATCAACCTCATGCTTAAAATGGATGGCATCCATGCCACACTGAAAACCAAGTAATCTAGCAAAATCCATGTGGTTAAGGGTGTACTCGTTTCCAAATAGTCTGAATTTTATGCTTCCACTCTTGTAACCTCTTCCACTGTAGGGATCATACATAAGCGAACTGAGGAACTCTAAGGCTAGATGCTTATAGGTTACATTTATTGCATCAGAATACTCATCCCACTGGAGCTGGTGACAAAGGTACCTCACACTGGCCTCAATACCTAAGGCTTCTAAACAGCTGGGGTCAGGGTACCTAGTGGGTAGCATCGGTCTCTCCGAAAGGACTACATATCTTTTCCTCTGTGCGTCATCTCTGAACACGATGTGCATGTCATCATAGCTCTGCATCCTGAAGAGAAAGTTAGTGTAGAATATCTGGGGTGATGCGATCTGTAACCTGTAAACATAGACATTTCATAAGTCAGTCCGGTTAGTCAAATAATATAAATGATAAATCTTTTTCTTTTTCTGAAATCAAGTAAATAATATGCATAAATAAGAAAGATAATGAAAAGAAAGTCGTGGGTTGCCTCCCACGCAGCGCTTGTTTAACGTCGTTAGCTTGACAAATATAAAACTTACGTAGTGGATGTTGCTATAGGTGGGTCTATCAGAGTGTGACCAGAGTAGTAGGTGGGGATGTCACCTCTGTAGTAGAGTTTCAATCTTTGTCCATTCACTATAAAGGGACTACATGAATGATTTGTAATTTCAAGTGCTCCAGATTTCAGTACTTTGGTGACCTTATAGGGGCCAGTCCATCTCGAGCGTAACTTATCGGGAAATAATCATAACCTGGAATTGAAAAGAAGTACAGGATCTCCTATGTTGAATTCCTTTTTGGCAATTCTTTTGTCGTATTTAAGAATTGGAATAGTATAAATTCTACTTTTTCATTACCTACCTCGAATGTCATTTTTCCTTTCTTGACATCTATTATGGTTCCAGCTGTAGATAAGAAGGGTCTAACTAAAAGGATTGGGATATCATCGTCTTCTTTAATGTCCATTACGACGAAATCCGTTGGAATATAGAGTTGACCAAGCCTAACTAGGACGTCTTCCAAAATTCCAATTGGAAATTTAACTGATCTATCGACTAATTGGAGAGACATCCTAGTTGGTTGCATTTCTCCTAGGTTTAACCTCTTACAAACGGCTAAAGGCATTAAGCTTAAACTTGCTCCTAAGTCCATAAGTGTTTTATCGATAACTTAGTTTCCTAAAACACAAGGTATAGAAAAACTTCCTAGGTCTTTCTCAATCTTAGCAAGATTATTCTCAGCAATTGAATTACATTCTAAAGGTTTAGGATCATCTAATCTTCGTTTGTTGGTTAGAATGTCTTTAAGGAATTTGGCATAAGATGGTATTTGGGTAATGGCTTCGGTGAATGGAATCTCTACATGGAGTTTCTCAATCACTTTTATGAATTTATTATATTGGTTATCTAATTTGGTTTGTTTAAGTCTTTGTGGGTATGGAATCGGAGGTTTGTAAGGAGGAGGTGGTACATAAACTTTTTCATCCTCTTCTCTTTCCTTATCCTTAACTTTCGTATCCTTAGATTCCTCAGATTCCACCGATTTCTCAACTTATTTCTCAGGTGTGGCTACAACCTCTTTCCTAGGAGGTTCTGGATTATTCAACCTAGGGTTTGTAGGTCCATCGTAAGTGGTCCCACTCCTTAGAGCGATAGCATTAGCGTTCCCTTTAGGGTTAGGTTGAGGTTGTCCAGGGAATTGTCCTCCTGGTGTAGCATGAGTGGATTGTTGTTGTGCTACTTGAGAGATTTGGGTTTCAAGCATTTTGTTATGGGTAATTACAGAATCGAGTTTAGTACCCAACTGAGTAATTAGTCCATTCATATGAATGTTTTGGTTCATGAAATCCTTGTTCTGCTGTAATTAAGCTGAGATGAATTCGTCCATATTTTTCTCAAGATTTGACTTCTGAGGGGCATATGATGTAGATTGGTTGGGTCTTTGAGTTTAGAAATCGGGTCGTCTTTGAGGTGTTGAATTTTGAGCAGGGTTATTATTCTTATAGGAAAAGTTTGGGTGATTCCTCCATCCAGGGTTGTATGTGTTTGAATAAGGGTTTCCTTGGGCGTAATTGACCTGATCTGTGGGACCGTCGGCTAAAAGGTTGCATTCAACAATGGTATATCCTGGGGTTCCACAGATCTCACATCCAGGTTGTATCGCTGCTACAGTTGCTGTGGGGTTGATAGTCAGGTTTTCTACTTTTAGGGCTATAGCGTCCATCTTTGCGTTCATATGGTCAAAACAACTAACTTCACACACGCCTCCTTTGGTCTCTTTCTTCTCTATGTGTGCTCGTTCGGTCCCCCATTGGTAATGGTTTTGTGCCATATCCTCAATGAGAGCACAAGCCTCGGGGTAGGGTTTGTTCATTAGAGCGCCACCAGCGGCAGCGTCTATGGTCATCTTGGTGTTGTACACGAGTCCATTATAAAAGGTATGGATTATGAGCCATTGTTCTAAGCCATGATGTGGACATGCTCTTAATAGTTCCTTGTATCTCTCCCAAGCGTCGAAAAGTGATTCTCCCCCCGCTCTGGGTAAATCGGGTTATTTGGTTTCGTAGGACAACGGTTTTACTCGGTGGAAAGTATCTAGTAAGGAATACTTTCTTTAGGTCATTCCAAGTGGTTATAAAGTTGGCTGGAAGGGAATCTAACCACGATCGGGCTCTATCTCTGAGGGAAAAAGGGAATAGTCTTAGACGTATTGCCTCAGGAGGAGCTCCGTTTGCTTTTAAGGTATCGACTAATTGAATAAAGACTTTAAGATGTTGGTTCGGGTTTTCCGTAGGAAGACCTGCGAACTGGTTCTGTTGCACTAATTGTAACAAAGATGATTTTAATTCGAAGTTATGGGCTGGTATAGCTGGGTTAACTATACTAGAATGAGGTTCTTCGTTAGAGGGTAGGGCGAAATCCTTAAGAGGTTTAGCATTTTGATCTTCTGCCATTACTCTTTTGAGTCTTCGAAGTAAAAGACGAGCTCGGGTGTATCGTTCGGGTTCTTCTATTGGATCTACTAAGTTTCCGGTACTGCGAGCTTTTCGCATTGACCGGCTAAGGGATGCCTTAGTCTAGACGGCGTAACAACAGGGTACGAAATTTAGACGTAATTGGTCCCCGGCAAAGGGGCCAAAAACTTGATGCGTGTTATCCGCAAGTATACGGATTACGTCAGAGTAATATAAAAGATTTATCGATCCCACAGAGACTAATGTCAATCTATCGATTACTATTATTACATTGTTTATCTAAGGCTAATAAAAATCAGAGAAATGGTTTTCACAGAAAGAGAATAAAAAAAATCAGATAAAGACTATACTGGAATGTAATTCACACCAATCAAATAGTACTCATATGATTTAAGTAGTAATACTACGGGGCAATGTTTTCTTCTTTGAAAAATAGTTAATAAAAAAGAATCCGCCGCGTCAGCGTGATCGGAAACAGACCTAACCTTTAATCTATATCGGCCGCTGACGCTGCACCGGTCGCTCCTCACGTTAAAGTGATAAAGCCCTTTTTTATGTAACTACCTCTCAAACTTAGTGAAAAAGTGTTTTCGATTGGAAATATTTAATACCAAAGGGTTTCCGGCATATGCTCGGCCAACCGGATCCTAAAGCTATGAACGCGTCTGAAAATAGTTTAAAATCTCTTTCTAATGATATAAAACTTGCCTAATTAATTGATAAAGTGTTTTTGCTGTATTTATCAATTAAGAACTAACAAAACTCTTTTCTAAAATGTCGGGCGGCTTTGATCTTACCCGATCTAGTCACAGTCATTACGTAAACAAAAACACGGTCTTATTTACGTAATGACCGATCAATTGAATTTCAGAAAAGTTTAATTAAAACCAAAAACAACCCCTAAAGTATTTCTAAAAAAAATAACATGTGGAGTACTGTCGAAACGACGATCCTCACATCCCAGCACAAGGGATTTAGCTGGACATGGTAATTGAAAACATAACGGTAAATTGGTTTGCGAAGTAAGACATTTTTAGAATAAAAACGTGCGAAGTGTGAGAGTGTATTTTAAAGGAGTGAACACAAGTGTCACGCTTCTGTTCAGTACCTAACGATAAACAAATCACACAAACAACAGATAAACTAACAGATCTCCAGACCACGCTAATCGTGCGGATCTGACCAGAGCAGAAATATAAAGTAATAGCAGAGACAATAAATAAATATAAAGTAGAGCAATAAAATAAATGAAATTAAAGGCGATGCGAATAAAAGTAAACTTTAAATTATATAAAAACCTGCTCCAAAGTCGGAGACTGAATCTGTTACAGAGCTGGAAAATAAATGCCGAAAGTAAATCTTGACTTGAAATGTAAATGACTTCAAAAGTAAAGCTTCTAACTACAATGCTCCAATCTAACTAACAACTATAGTGCAATAAACCCCCGATGTGATGGATTATTGCTTTACAAAGTGAATTTGTGCCTAAGGTTGGAAACTAGAATTGGATGATCAAAATGTGAAAATACAAGGCCTATTTATAGTGCTAGTGAGGCTGTAACGGGCACGTAACATTATAGAAAGTGGTTGAGGTAAAATCTCCAAACGTGGGTGAATGCTTCTAACGCCCTTGACCACTTTCCCATTACAACGGTCGGCGTACGCCGAGCCCCCCTCCGCGTCCGCCGAGTGTACAAATTGGAGAAGACGTGTCTTGTGACCGTTGGAACATGGGTGAAACCCACTACTCAAATGGTGTCCTCTATGGCGTTTGCTGAGTGAAACGATTAGTGTACAATTGTGCAGGAAATCTCCGTTTTAGCCCCGTTTTGCATCGTTTCTTCACTACAAGCTAAAATCAGGCAATGTATCTGAAAGTAAGACAAAATACCATCATAACATAGGAAAATAACAAATAAACAACTAAAAACATGTGCAATCGGAGTCAAATATACAGTGTATTTTAGTGTTATCACATGCCAAGTTGAATTCTTGACTCCTTGATCAAGAAGCAAGTGAGTCATCAGAAGTTTTGTGTTTTTGGAAAATGACAAAGTTGGTAAAATGGAAAGACTTGAGTGAAAAAATAGTGTGGCACAAGTTATGTATTCATGTTGTTGTGTAGGCAGGGTGAAAAATGCCATATTTGAAGGTTTATAACTTCTTGCTCAAGTTGAATCATTGGATCCTCTTGTACTTTTTAGAAAGCCCCTATATCATACTTCAACTTTGATGTTTAACTTTGATCTTGAATCATCTTGGATCATAATGAAAAATGGCCTCAAAGTTGGAAAAAATGCAAACAGATTCTGTCCAAAATTTCCCTAAGTGTTTGAAAAATGTCCATTTTCCATTTTTGTGATTTTGACCAATCTATAACTCAAAATCCATGAGGATTTGGAATATTTTGTAGTTGACAATCTTGAATATGTAATGAGAGCTTTCATTTGAGCTTTGGATGGAAGAAAAAGGTTACTTGGATCACAAGTTATGGTCTTGCAAAGTTGGGTAAAAATCTATTTTTTTCATGACTTAGTGAAATTTCAAGTTTCTTAAGATTACCCCTTTTGCAAGTAACCTTAATTTCCTTGAATTTTTTTTATGGATGACGATTCAAACCATAAGTTAACATTGTTTTTGACTTAGAGAAGCCATGTTTGTCAAGAAATCCCAAAAGTTAAACTTGGTTTTTTGGCACAGTTGACTTTTTGTCAGATGAATTTCAAACTTTGTGATTTTCTATGAAATCAAGTTTTCGACCTAATTCAAACCCAATGGATGGATTCCATAGGTATTTTAAAGTGTATTGAATCATGTCCCATGGCTTGAGATCATGTCTTGGTCAAAAGTCAAAGATGTGGTTGACTTTTTCTCAGAAACCCTAGTTTGTGGTCCAGATGAATTTGCATCTTTGTATTGCTCATGAACCAAGTTATTTGTGTCAATTTAAACTTGTAAGAGGATCAATATAAGATATTTGATGTCTTCAAAACATTCCTTGAGGTTTTGGCTCATGCCTTGCTCCAAAAGTCAACTTAGGGGTGAATTAGGTCAAGAAACCCTAATTCCTGATTTTTGATGAATGCATCCCCTGAGGATATTTTGAACTTATGATTGGATCCATGAGGTCCCTTTGAGCTTCTTGAATCATGTTTTGAAGTATTGGCTTATGCCCTGATGAAAATTTTCCTCTAGAGGCCTTGGTCGACCAAAACCCTAATTTGGTGACACTAATGATCTTGAGGCTTGATCCACTTGAAATGTTGGACTATATGCTTGATTCTTGACGTGGGAGACCTCTTGATCCTTCATGGATGTTTGAGAGACTTGAAAAGTTGAAGATCATGTCCATTCTTGATTGATCATTTGTTTGAGTACTCTAAGAGGGTCCAAAACCCTAATTCTTGGTTGAGGTGAATGCTCAACAATCTTTGAGAGGATTGATGAGGCATAAAGGTACATCCATATTGTGGTGATATTTTGCACAATGATGGGAAATTTTGTGGTCAAAATTTTGGGTATGACAAATGCCCCTATTTAATCTTCTTGGACCTGAAGATGTGAATGGCGAAGACCTTCGGACATTCAAGGTAAAAGAGGATTAAATATCGGAATATCCTAAATTTTGACTGTGGTTATGAACGGTAACTGTTTGTTCATCTATCTTCTATTGCTAAGTAATGCTACTTAGAAAAAGGGTAAAACTTCTCCTCGATCCTGGTCTTTAGCCATGGAGCTGGTCTCAGTTTCTTTTTGGAAATAAACTTCCCCTCGATCCTGGTCTTCAACCACGAAACTGGTCACAATTTCTTCTTTTGAAATAAACTTCCCATCGATCCTGGTCTTCTGCCAAGGAACTGATCTCAGTTTCTTCTTGAAATAAACTTCCCCTCGATCCTCGTCTTCTGCCATGGAACTGGACTCGGTTTCTTCTTGTCAAGTGCTTTTCTTGACAAGGAATGTTATCTGTGATGGTTTTCACCAAACTTCTCGCTAGGGAGATGCCATTTGATGGAAAAATGTTTTGATGTCAGACTTACTGGGGGAAACCCATTGGTCTGAACTGTAGAGGTGTGCAAACTTCTCTATTGGAGATGCCATTTGCTGGGGAAATTACATCATACTTCCTCTTTTTGGAGAGATGCCATGTGATGTAATCCAATTTTGAGGTGCTGATGACTCCATTGAAAGCAAAAAATTTCGGAGAGAAACTACCGTATTGCCAAGAGTCTTCTGTTGAGAGGATTTCTCTAGGGATTTTTCCTTAATCCATGAAAGCAAAATATCATCTTTATTGGTGAAGAGTAAAGTTCTAAAGGTGTATAACCAAACAACTTCTTGTCTTTCAGAGGTTCAAGTTATCAAAGTGGTCGAGGACCGATTTCAATCCAGGAATACACTAGAGAGAGATTTGTCAGACGATACGTTTCCTGATAAGGAAAGAACTCAAACCAAGATTTTGTCCTATCTGACGTAGAAAGGAAGACTAACGACTCTGTCGGAGAGAGGACGATTATCACTTGGGGATGAGCATGACCAAAGTGATAGTAATGCAACATGAGTATGAATATGAATCAATTATGCATAATGTATGTATGCTGATGTTGACAAAACATACACGATATACAAACTGGTGATTTGTTTAACTGGATACTTTGCCATTCTGGGAGATGGGGTGTACCTTTGGAGATTTTGAAGGTAGTGCTTTTGTTTGGGAACAGGGATTCCTGTGTTGGTTCTGGTTTCCGGAGGTACAAACCTGTTAGGGATAGAATTTCGTTCTTGTTTTTCATAGGTGGACCCTACTGGGAAGAAAACCCAATCGCTGGTTCTCAGAGGTAAGAACTTTACCGAGAATGTCAGACAAGATATTTTGTCTGAAGCAGTTGATCCTTCATTTAGGGTGTATTGGTCAGGAGGAGTACTTTGATTCTGCATTTTGAAGTTTGACCACTACTGGAGAAACATTCGATATTCCTTTTTGAGCTCATTAATAAAAAAGAAATTGCCATCTTTGTTTTGAAAGCAGAAGTAAATTTGACAAGTAAAATTCATTTTTTTTGTTTAAAGAATCGTTGATTATATTAAAATGTTATTTCACAAAGTAGAATAAATGGGAATTGTAAACAAAAGGCACAAGGGCTCAAATTTTATTGATAGAATGGTAACCAGCCAAACGCATGATCCCATGGAGCATTACAAAGTTTAGAAAATGGTAATTTAAGGGAAATGGGCTACATTGAAACATAACGACTGCTATCCTTCCACCAAATTTGAATTATAGACATTCTGAGCTTCTGCCGAAGGTGACCTTGACTGAAGTTTTCCTGACAGATGACGTTATCGCTGAGGAGCCAATCTTGTCGGACGTAATTACTTGCCATGAATCCTTAATTTTTGCCTGGATTGCCTTTTTTTCTTGTTTTCAATCCATTGGGATGGTTATTGTTTATGTCTCTAATTTTTGCCTGGACCGCCCTTTTAGGTATTTCAATCCACCAAGACATTTTTTTTTATTTAGGCGAAGTATTTATTGACTACATCAACATTCGTGGGGTAGGAAAACTCTTCTCCATCCATGGTTGCGAGTCTTAAGGCACCGCCTAAGAAGGCTTTCTTAACAGCATAAGGGTCATCGTAATTTGGAGTCCATTTACCCCTAGAATTAGTAAGAAATGATTGTATCTTCTTAAACACAAGGTCTCCTTCTCTAAAGACACGGGGTCAGACCTTTTTATAAAATGCCATCTTCATTCTTCGCCTATACAACTGACCATGGCATAAAGCCGTCATTCTCTTTTCTTCGATCAGATTCAGTTCATCGTATATGGTATGACACCATTCAGCTTCTGTTAGCTTAGCTTCCATTAATACTCTCATTGACAGGATCTCTACTTCTATGGGGAGCACGACTTCCATGCCATATACTAGAGAGAAAGGGGTTGCCCCTGTTGAAGTGTGGGCAGATGTGCGATAATCGTGAAGAGCAAAGGGTAGCATCTCATGCCAATCTTTGTAGGTCACGACCATCTTCTGAATGATTTTCTTAATGTTCTTGTTAGCCGCTTCTATCGCTCCATTCATTTTAGGTCGGTACGGAGATGAGTTATGGTGTTCAATCTTGAACTCAGCACACAACTCTTTCATCATCTCGTTGTTTAAGTTGGATCCATTATCCGTAATGATTTGGCTTGGAACACCATAATGACAGATGAGATTGTTTTTGATAAATTGGACTACCATTTATCGGGTCACATTGGTGTATGATACTGCTTCAACATACTTGGTGAAGTAGTCAATGGCTACTAGGATGAATCGATGTCCGTTTGAAGCTTTGGGTTCAATCATGTCAATCATGTTGATTCCCCATATAGAAAAAGGCCATGGAGAAGAAAGGACTTTGAGATGCGTTGGTGGTACATGGATTTTGTCAGCGTATATTTGACACTTGTGACACCTCCTTATGTACTTGTAGCAATCGGATTCCATTGTCAGCCAATAATATCCTGCTCTCCGAATTTTTCTTGCCATTGTGTTGCAATTGGCATGAGGGGCAAAGGATCCTTTGTGAATCTCTTTCATTAACATGTTTGCTTCTTGTCTGTCTACGCATCTGAGCAAAACCATGTCGAAGTTTCTCTTGTAGAGTATATCACTGTTCAGGAAGAAGTTGCCAGCCAGTCTTCTGAGAGTCTTCCTATCTTTTCTTGATACCCCAGGCGGGTATTCCTGTCTTTGAAGGAAGCATTTGATATCGTGATACCATGGTTTGTCATCTATGACTGCTTCAACTGCAAATATGTAAGCAGGCATATCAAGGCGTATAATGTCGATCTTGGGTACATCGTTCCATCGAATCACACTAATCATGGAGGATAGAGTAGCCAATGCACCAGCCATGTGGTTTTCTTCACGAGGAATATGATGAAACTCGATTATGTTGAAGAAGGGTAACAACCTTCTCGCGTAGTCTTTGTAAGGAATCAATCCTGATTGATATGTATTCCACTCTCCTTTGATATGATTTACAACCAGGGCTGAGTCTCCATACACATCCAAGTTCTTTATCCTTAGGTCAATAGCTTCTTTGAGATACATGATACAAGCTTCGTATTCGGCCTTATTGTTTGTACATTTGAACGTCAATCTGACGGTGAAAGGAATATGGGTACCCTGAGGTGTTACAATGATTGCCCAAATTCCACTTCCATAAGCATTAACAGTTGTGTTGAATATTAGTTCCTATTAGAACCTGGCTCCTGCCCTTCGCTTGGTAGCGATTCATCGCAATCTTTCATTTTTAGGTACATTACAACTTCGTCTGGGAAGTCAAATTTGACTGATTCCTGATCGTCAATCGGTTGCTGAGCTAAATGATCAGCTAAAATACTTCTTTGATGGCTTTCTGAGCATGGTACTCGATGTCGTATTCTGAGAACAACATCTGCCAACGGGCAATCCTTCCCGTGAGAGCAGGCTTTTCAAAGACGTACTTGATCGGATCCATTTTGGAGATTGACCAAGTATTGTGACAAATCATGTACTGGCGAAGAAGTTTGGTTGCCCAAGCCAAAGCCCAGCAAATTTTCTCGAGCATGGCGTATCGAGTTTCACAATCCGTGAACTTCTTGCTTAAATAGTAAATGGCAGACTCTTTTCTTTTTATCTCGTCTTGTTGGCCAAGCATACAACCCATAGAGTCTTCCAAGACTGTTAAGCAGATGATTAGTGGTCTTTCCTCCACTGGAGGAGATAGAATCGGTGGTTTAGCAGATATTCTTTGATGCTGTCGAAGGCATTTTGCCAGTATTCTGTCCATACACAGTTATGGTTCTTTCTAAGTAGTTTGAAGATCGGCGCACATGTCGCGGTCATGAGGAATATGAATCTTGAGATGTAATTCAGATGTCCCAAAAACCTTCTGACCTATTTTTCAGTCTTTGGAGAAGGCATTTCTTGAATGGCCTTAACTTTATCGGGATCAACCCCAATTCCCTTTTGGCTGACGATAAATCCCAAGAGTTTTCCTGAGCAAACACCGAATTTGCACTTATTAGGATTCAAGTGGAGTTTGTATTTTCTCAGACGCTCAAATAACTTTGATAGGTGTTCCACATGTTTTTCTTCTATTTTAGATTTGGCAATTATGTCATCGACACATACTTCAATCTCTTTGTGCATCATGTCATGCAACAGAGTTGTCATGGCCCTTTGATAGGTTGCTCCTACGTTCTTTAGACCGAACGACATTACCTTGCAACAAAAGGTGCCCCATGGGGTGATGAATGAAGTTTTTTCCATATCTTCTGGCACCATTTTAATTTGATTATAGCCCGAGAATCCATCCATGAAGGAGAAGACTTTGAATTTTGCTGTGCTGTCTACCAGCATGTTAATGTGCGGTATGGGGAAGTCATCCTTTAGACTTGCTTTGTTTAAATCCCTGTAGTCTATACACATTATGACTTATCCGTCCTTCTTGGGAACTGGCACTATGTTGGCTAGCCATTGAGGATATTCTGAGGTGGCGAGGAAACCGGCATCGATCTGGTTCTGCACTTTCTCCTTAATTTTGATGGCCATATCTGGATGAGTCCTTCTCAATCTTTGCTTTACTGGAGGACATCCTATTTTTAGTGGTAAGTGATGTTCCACGATGTTGGTATCCAACCCTGGCATGTCTTGGTAGAACCAAGCAAACACATCTGGAAATTCTTTGAGAAGTTTTATCAAACCTACTCTGACAGTTAGACTGAGCAGTGCTCCAATCTTAACTTCTTTCTTTTCTTCTTCTGAACCTAAATTAACCGTTTCCAACGGCTCTTTGTGAGGCTCAATGGACCTTCCCTCTTGCCTGAGTAGTCGGGAGATTTCTTCTGGAATTTCTTTGTTCTCTTCTTCTGCTGCTTTAAATACTGGGAATTCAAAGTTGGGAGAATGCATTGGATCGTATATTTCAATGGGGTTTAAAACAAGTAATCTGTATGACGTGATGATTCCTTTTTAGAAAAGACAGAGAGGATGCAAAAGTGTGTGCAATGTATTTTTTCTAAAAATGTTTGTTTTTATTTTGGGTTGTTTTTTTAGGATTACCATTTTCTGAAAAGCGAAAAGTGAAAATAGCAATAAATGCAGGAATTCAAAATGACATTATTTATTTATGATTTGTCGATTCTTGAAACACAACCCTATAAAACAAAACTCTGTCGCTTTGGGCGAAGCGAAGAGGGACATTTACAGAAAAGTAAGCCCTATAAAACATCCATTTCATCTGGGCAAGGTGAAAGGTCAAAACAAAGATATGGCAATTAATTCAATTTATGAGCGACTTTCGGGACATCGACCGCAATCCAATGGTGATGAACTCCTCTGTGGATCACAAAGTCCGGTACTTTCCTTCTTGGTTTGTCTTTAGAAATGACACTGATTTCTGGAGGAGTAGGATCATTGGAGTCTTCTTCCCATGCAGAGTTATCATAAGAGGACTCTTTTGTCGCATCTTCCATAGTATTTTCACTCTCAAGAGGATCTCCCCATCCAGTTGGCTGGATGTCCTCGTATCTGATATGATATCTTTCGGGAGCAGTGTACTTTACTAGAAAGTCATACTTGCCGCTTGGCTGCCCCCAAAGTATCCCAGGTTTCTGTGGAAATAGACGAGTCATCTTCTTCAATGACGTTGACCCTAGGAAATTCATAGTTAATGAATACTTGTCCTACGATCTTTACGAATTTATCAACGTGGTGTTGGACATTTTTGGAATGTTCTGGATAAGGATTCCATAACTCTGGGAGAACAGACATATTCTTTTCAAGATCATTCATCTGATAGGCATTATCCAGCTGACTCTTTTGCCCCAAGTTTTCTATGTAAGGTTTCCAGATAGGTAAATCATCCAGAGGGTCATAAGAATCATAGTCAAAGTTGTCTTACATCAGAGTGTCTTCCTCTAATGAATTGGGTGGAGCACGACATCCTTCAGAATCACAATCTCCGTAGATCATTCTAACATCTGATCTTGGTATATATCTAGGACTTTGCCTTGGAAAACATAATGGCATGTGCGTTTCTCCCTGAGATATATATCCTTTATCGTTGAGATAAGACTTCCACTCCTCATCCATATCAGAAGAGTTATTCCCATCGATGGTGTGGACTTCTTGAGATATTTGGTGGAGGAAGCCTCCGCTGTGGAAGAAATCCTGAATGGGACAGAAACTTTCATCCTTCTTCGTAGTCTAGGTACAGGTCGGAGAGAAACCAAGACCTTTTCTTGTCTTGTTATCAGCAGGAATTACAATCTGTCCCAATTCTTTTACGTCACCACTCCCCATTACTTTGAGAGCGTCTTTATATGAGGAAATTGATGTTCCTTTTTCTTGGTGATTCTCATTGCTCACCGAGAATGCTTGAAATTGAGTTCCAACGACCTCCTCTGGTTCTACACAGGAGAATGATGATAAGTTTCTCACTATTAAAGCTTGATCTCCGCATACCGTGACTAATTTATCGTTCTTAACGAACTTCAGCTTCTGGTGAAGTGTCGAAGTGACTGCCCCGGCTTCATGTATCATAGGTCATCCTAATAAACAGTTGTATGCCGTTCGGATGTCCATAACCTGGAAAGTGACTTGGAAAGTGTACGATTATGGGAAAATTGACTTCGCCGATAACTGTTTTTTTGGATCCGTCAAAGGCTTTGACGATGATCTCACTACCACTCATGGGAGTACCTTGAAAAGATAGTCGTACCAAAGTTGACCTAGGCATGATGTTCAAGGATGAACCTGTGTCTACCAGTACGCTGGCTAAAGCATCGTTCTGGTAATTAACTATGATATTGAGTGTCATATTATGGTTTTTGCCTTCCTCTGGAAGTTCTTCATCACTGAAACCCAAATTGTTGTAGGAAGTGATGTTGGAGATGATGCTGTCAAACTGTCCGACTGTCACATCTTGTTCTATAAAGGCTTGTTCTAAAACCTTCTGTAGATCTTCTTTATGAGCTTCTGAACTAAGGAGGAGAGATAGTACAGAAACTCGAGACTGAGTTTGCAACAATTGATCCACAATGTTGTACTCGCTTTTCTGGATATGCTTTAGCATTTCATCGTTGTTCTTTACAGGTTCCGCATTGCTGGATTGATCAACTTGTTGATTAGGAACTTCGACTTGAGGTTCCTTTTCTTTGGAATGTTCTCCAACTCCTCTGTTGAAGATCCGACCGCTCCAGGTAACTCGATTGATGTCAGCAATGTTCACAACGGATGGTAATGGAGTTTCTTTTCCATCTTCTATTATTGTTGCACCCTACTTGTACGGGATAGCCTTTTCTGACTTGTATGGCATTGGACCTGGCAGGTAGATAACCACATGGGCTTTTTGGGCCTTTTGATCATCGTAGGCAACCTCAATCAACTCTAAGTTTGGAATTTTTCTATTGTCAAGAGAGACTTTTGACTCATTGAGCAGAGGAATTATGGCGCAAACATCCTTGGTTGTTCCATGATTAGAGACTATGACAATGCTTTTGTCTAGTAGTCCTTGGTCCTTGTTTTGAATAAGGAGGCAATCTTGTATCATGTTGATTGATTCAGAATTCAAGCGTGGTTGAATTTACTTTCGCTCTAACTGATGCTGGAGGGCTGCTCGTATGAGATAACATCCTTGGTTATACAACGTTCATAATTGTGAGGTGGTACTTGACCATATCCGCTTTGTATGCAGTGCATCCTTACCAGATCTGTTTCTAGTAAGCGGACATCACATCTTTGGTGTCTATCAGGATTCCCATCAGTTATGCTAACTTGTTGCGTGTCTTCATCCTGGTAGATAGGAATCCACCAGTGGTCCAACATATGTTGAAGAGTCCTTTGTACAAGTGCACACCCTTGGATATTTTTGTAGCATTCTTTGCAGTCTTGATAGTTGTGCGAGGCCAGAAAACCAAGTCTGACCTGTTTAGCATGCAACTCCACTAGAATGGTATTCATTAAGTGGATGTCAAAGATATAAACCATGTTAACCTGATGATCATTCCTTTCATGGTAGTCTTGGATCCATCCAAGATCCATTTGACGTTGGAGGGTGTCTTGTACAAAAGAGCATCCCTGATTGTCTTTTGAGCATATTGGACAAGTGTTGTAATCGTGTCACGACAAATTGTAATACTGACTTTGTCTTGAATGCATTGCCACTAGATTGACGTTCATTGCACGAATGTCATGGTTTTGAACAATGTTTGGATGTGCATGGGCCATGTTTACTTCACGAATCCTATGATCCTGAATCCATCCTAGATCCATTTTTTCTTGCAGGGCTGTTTGTACTATGGCACACCCTTGATTATTCTTGGAACAGATATCACATTGTTGATAGTTGTGAGATGGCACATGTCCGTACCCGCTCTGTCTACAATGCATTTTGACCAAGTTGGTTCCCAGTAAGCGTACATTGTGAGTTACTGATAGGTTCTCCTTCTATCAAATTTACTGTAGTATTCTCATGTTGCGATAGTGGGTTCATCTGAACATTTGGATTAGTATCTTTGAAAGATAAACCTTGTTTCTGACGAGCTTTTGTACATCATACTTGAAGCTGAGAAAATTCTCAATGTTATGTCCCGATCCTCCTTGATGGTAAGAGCAAGTTTGATCTACTTTGAACTAAAAGGGTGGA
Organism: Lathyrus tuberosus; assembly: GCA_022829125.1. Lineage (NCBI taxonomy): Eukaryota > Viridiplantae > Streptophyta > Magnoliopsida > Fabales > Fabaceae > Lathyrus > Lathyrus tuberosus. The sequence goes on from JALAZF010000018.1 coordinate 1,099,069, forward strand.
TTTTCTGGTACTGTAAGAGGAGTCTGGTCTAAACGTGCCCATTGGCCAGTAGAAGTGGAAATAAATCTGCATGCAACATCGGTATAGGGTCGAACTCTGATGGTCATGTAGTATGATTGTTATTATTGTACTACAGGCGAGCATGCTGAAGAGGCTGTTGCTGCCTTTGCTGATACTGTTATTGACTTGGTTGGCTCTGAGCAAACTGAGGTTGATATGTCAGAGCTAGCGCTGGGTTGATAGCAGGAGTTACTGCTGCTAACGGTTGATACCTTCGCCTTTGCTTTCCCAGAGAGATATTACCGATCTCTTGCTCTTTCTTCTTTTGGAAAGCACTACCGTATCTTTTAGTACTATTGGATGGCTCAGCATCCTTGACCAATCATCCTTCTCAGACTGCTTCTTCAAGGCATACCCCCATGTTCACCATTTCAGTGAAGTCACTAGGTTCACTGGCGACCATTCGATCATAATAGAACGAGCTTAATGTTTTCAAGAAGATCTTTGTCATTTCCTTTTCCTCGAGAGGAGGACAGATCTGGGCGGCGATTTCGCGCCATCTCTGAGCATATTCCTTGAAGGTTTCTTTATCCTTTTGTGACATTGCTCTAAGCTGGTCCCTATCTGGTGCCGTGTCCAAATTGTATTTATACTACTGAATGAATGCTGCCCCGAGATCTTTGAAAGTACTTATCTTGGTATGGTTTAAACCCATGTACCATTTGAGTGCGGCACCGGTTAAATGTCTTGGAAGTAATGGATTAGTAGATGCTGATTTTCTATTTGGGTAGACATTTTCCGAGCATACATTACCAAATGACTTTGAAGGCAAGAGTTGCCTTTGTATTTTTCAAAGTCGGGCACCTTGAATTTGTGCGGTATATCTACATTAGGGACCAAACTGAGGTCGGCGGCATCTTTTCCAAACAAATCCTGTCCACGAATGGCATGCAATTCCTTCTTCATTTCCAGAAACTGTTCTTGGAATTCATTCATCCTTTCATACACATCTTCGTTTCTGCCAGAAGTAGCCTGTAGAATCTGTTCTTTCGGAATAGTGTGTACCACTGGTTATGGTATAGTCATTACGGCGGTAAATCTTGGCGCTTCAATGACCTGAAGTTTGTAACCTTCAAGAGTTTCTGTTGTAACCCCTGCATCTTCATTTACCTGAAGTTTGTAACCTTCAGGTCTGGCGATTCCTGCTATGACTTTCGGGTCTTTAGTGACCAGTGGGATGTATCCTTCAGGTAAAAAGTTGAGAGGCATGCCCCAGGGGAAACCTTTAGGCATGTTGTATTGAGGATGACTGTTAGGTGTCTCAAACGTTGGTGTAGACGTAATCTCCGAGATCACAGTTCTTTGATGTTGTTGTTTCTGGGTTGCTGCCAGGGATTGCATGGTGTTGTGGAGTTTCTCCAAACTCTCCTCTAGAGCATTGATTTCTTCTCTCATCTCTATGTTCTCTTCCTCGAGATCATCCATTTTCTTTTGTCGATTGGCCCGAGTATTGTACGAATGAGACAGTTTGACTCTAGAGTGTGACACATATATGAGACTCAAAGACAAAGATGTACTATGTGAGAATGATGAATGATATGCAAAGAATGAGAATGATGTATTTTTAAGTTTTTGTTTTCAAAAGAACTTTTAACAGTTATATTGCAAATATAACACAGCGGGGGAGACCCTTTTATTGAACTCAAAAGATTGCAGTATTTTACAAGGAAAAGTACAGTATTTTACAAAGTGCGAAAAAGGAAATTAGGCCTATGGATCCTGAGTTTTCTCTGAGGAGAGCTCAGATGCTGGTTCTTGAACTTTTCTTTTCTTTAATCGGGCTCCTTCAGTCGTTGTCGGATCGACGATCCTTTTCCAAGTGAATGGAGTGAGCAAATTTCTTCGTTCCTCCTGACTTTCTATGGTATGCTGCTCTAATATCTCAATCAGAGCATCCTTTTCCTTTAACAGTTCCTGAATTTTGGTACATTCCAAATTAAGAATCTGGTATTTGTTCTTCCAAGAGTTTTTCTCACGTTGGACCTTGTTAAGAACGACCTGGAGTTTTTTTTCCATCAGACATGAAATAAAGCACAAATTCCTTTAAGGGAAAAACTTTTTGACGAGGTTAAGGCATCCTTAGTTTGATTGCTCTAGTTTGCACCCAATGGAGATAAGGCTCTGCAGAGATACAGTTTGGCCTCCCAAGGGATTCTCTCCCTTTCCTGTGAATATGTTGTCAGGCATGCACTATTTCTTTCTTTAGTGCCCTGTCGTTTTCTCCTTCCTTGAAGAAAAGACCTTCCAGATGAGCATTATGTGGGATATTTTTCATCGGGTATTCAAGTTGACGGCGAGCTAAAATTGGATGATAGTTGATCCTTCCTTTAGTACCAATGAGGGGTAAATTGGGGAAATTTCCTTATTTGTTGATGATTTTTATTCCGTCATAGATCCGATTGTACCAATCTATGTCAGAATTGGTGAGAGACATAATCTTCTGTGACCATCGCAGACTACTCTTGTAATCCCAAAAAGCAGCAGACTTGGGCAAGTGGGAAATATACCATTTGTAGAGTAATGGTACACAGTATGTGATCATCCCTCCACTGTACAAATTCCTTAAGTGTACAAAAGGATAAGCATCCGCGAGTAAGGTTGGGTCTGGGTTCCCAATTAGGAATATCTTAACAGCATTGGTGTCGACGAAGTTGTCAATGTTGGGAAAAAGGAATAATCCATATATGAGCAGAGCAAAGACATCTTTGAAAGCGGTTACATTTCCTATACTGGAAAATTATAGAGCTTTCTCCATCAGGAATTTAGCCGGTAAACCCTGGATTCCTCCTTTGGTGGTCATGTGAGTCCTGACTTATGACTCATCCAAAGAGATTGCTCTTGCAATGGCTTGATCTTTTGGAATTTCTTCCAGTTTGGAAAATGGATCTTGATCAGTGATAGGTAAATCAATCAGGTGGGAGTACTCTTCCAGTGTTGTTGTGAGCTGGTAATCTGGAAAAGTGAAGCAGTGGTAAACTGGATCATAGAACTAAACCAGTGTAGACAAGATCCCTTCAACCATGTTGACCTTCAAAAGAGACAACAGTCCTACGTGTTTAGCTCCGAAAGCCTCGGGATTAGTAATCATCCTTCCCAATTTCCTTAGGTATTCTAGTTTTGGAACCTAGAAGGTGTACTTGTGCATTTTTCTTCTACCGAAATCCATAGCGCAACTTCTGATATTTGCAATTATTGTTTCAGTTCTTTTAGAAAAAGATTTTTTTCTTGTTTTAAAAAAGGTTTTTTAATGAATGTAGGGATGCATGAATAAAACAAACAAAAACATTTGAAAACATGGGTTTAGGGGTTCATCATCACGAGCATGGAGCCATGGATCTACCCATCCCCAAGGTGTGTACTAATAGGTCAATTTTTGTAACTGTGGAACGGGTTCTAACAAAGGTTCCCAAAATCATTGACCCCTCTTAGGAATATTAACACCAAACCGATTGACTCAGAAGAGTTGTAATATCCCAATATGAATCTCCTTTGAGTGTAGTATCACGTATCAACTATTCCCGATAGTCACCGCACTACCTAATGGTTTATTGGTTAAGTGTCTACTAATCCTCAGCTTCAAGGGTAACCCAATGGGGAAAAACAATGCTTTCACGACATGCTCGTTCATCATTGGTAATTCCACGCGGGCACCTCCACTGATTCGGTGGACTCTCAAGTTAGCTTGGTCGGGATTCACTCCCTATAAGCCTCCCCGAATATGCCACCACTTATCTTAATGTTCTCTCAGACTCACCACATGCGTATTAATCGCATTCCCAGATAATAGTAATTTAAACAAGGGTATCAAATAATATGACTGCAGATGATATATATGTAGCAAAAAATGAGAAATCAAGTAAGATAATAGCAAAAATAAATGCAAAGCAAGGCCTAGACCTCTTAAGAAATCTAATCCTAACACTCCCCAGCAGAGTCGCCATTTTTCTGTAGCGTACGGTTTTTTTTCGGTGACGCGACCACCTTATCGCAAATGATTGGGTGCTACTTTCTGATTTCTGTATTTATCCTATGAAGCTGGTTAAGAAAGGGGAAGTTATCTTAAACTAACCCTGCACGCAAATGTTTTCTTTAACAAATGCTAAGAGATCGGGGATCAGAGTCTGGTTATACAAAGGGAAGCTATTCACACCCAATGTATCTATGGTAATCCATAGGAACCCTCTTGTTGCATGTATTTCTGTTAACTTGAAATGATTTCTTGTGTTTATCTGTTGTGGATTGGGAAAGTTTCTCCTTTGTAAGTGTTGAGAGAATGTTTTTTATTGTTTTCGGGCTTTCTGTTGTTTTTTGGGAAGGTACTGGACCTAAAGTTTTTTATTTGTGTGCTCGCTAAGATTTCACAATCTTATGCCTACGTATTCCCGTAAAGAGATTTGGGAAATCAGAGCAATTGTAGTTCCTCCTATTTCTATGGGAGGAAAAATATGTGGTGTGTTGTTGAAAGCCCAAGATTGAAGCTAGCTGAGTATTTGTGTCTTGTTTAAAGCCCAAGATTGAAGCTAAGAGATGATTTGAGAGGGAATTTGTCCTCTCTAAAGGGAGAAATCTCACCTATTCATCACAAATATTGAGAATTTAATTATAAGGGAAATTACTTTAACTGGGATATATTGAATCCAGCAATACCATAATTTCCTTTGTAAAAGATATGTCATGAAGGAAGAAGCTTTAACTCAGTGTAGAGCAATGCCACTTTTTCCTTATGAGTCTTTCATGCTAAGAGAGGGACATTGGCTTGGATGTATGGAATCCAGAGGCTTGCCACTTATATCTGTTAGATGAAAGAGAAGTTTTTGCCAAGATAAGTGAATGACTCCAGCTTGGATTTTGAATCAACAAGTGTGTCACTTACAACAATTATCTGAAAAAAGGTTTTGATTATTTGTTTTGATATGTGATGTATAGAAGAAGTATCTTCCTGCAGAGAGGACACATGGTCTCATCTGAGGGGATGTTGATTTTTGTGTGCCTTGATCAAAGCCCAAGGTTGAAGCTAAAGGAAAATGACTCCACTGGGTAGAGTTTTATCTGTCTTGTACAAAGCCCAAGATTGAGGCTGAGTGAGGAAGTTCTTATATGAAGCCTAAGAGGAGGCTGTCTCTTGCTGAGGATTTTTTGAAATCCAGGAGCAGGTCTAAATTATATTGGGGAATCCAAAAGGAATCTACTCTTGCTCGGAATGAGGGAAGAGTTGAAATACCAGATGCCATGTGCAACGCCTCGAAAATCTAAATTAATCATTTATTTATTTAATTTTTAGAAGGAATTGAGAAGTTTTGGTAATTTTGGAGAACTTTGGATCGAAAGAGTATTTTTAAATAATTTAATAGAATGAATAATTAGTGCATTATTTATACTATTATTATTATTATTATTAAAAATATTAAGAAAAAGGGCAAGGTGGTCATAAAGGAAAAGGAGTAAGGGTAGAGTTGGAAGTTCATAAACTGAGATATTTTGTCTAAAGAGGAGAAGACCGATCAATTCTAACTTATCGTGTTTTGTGAAGAATATAGAGGAAGAGAAGGAGAAGAGCCCTAAGACTTGAAGATTGTTGAGGAATCTTAGAGAAGGAAGGAAGCTACGGATTTCTCTAAGGTATGGGGAGTTTTCACGGTTTATTATAATTTTATAGGAATTGGTTTATGAATAGATTAGGTTTTGTGGATTCTTGAGTAATTGTGGTGTTTGATGATATAGATTGTGTTAGGAGTGAGTGTTGTGATGAGAATGAGTGAAAGAAATTGGTGTATTTGATGTATGTGTATTGTGTGAGTCTTTTGGTCAAATTTTGTTTTGGACAACACTGAATTTTGGGGTATTTTGAGTAAAAAACGCAGTAGAAAAATCACTTTTTGGAAAACCGGGGTTTTGTCGCATCCTGACACGGGCCGTGTCACACAACACGGGCACCCGTGTCACCTTGCTGATTGGGGGCAAACAAAATCTTTGTTACAGAGCTCCTGACACGGGCAGTGTCACAGGACACGGGTGGCCGTGTCAAGCTACTGTTTCTGCTGTAATTTTTCTGTTTTGGGTTTTTAGTGCAGGCCTTCTGACACGGGCCGTGTCACAGGACACGGGCGGCCGTGCCAGGCAACTGTTTTGTTGTTTTTGCTGTTTTTGATGTTTTCTCCTGCAGATTTTTGCTGTCTTGTTGTTTTGCTGCTGTATGGATGATAAAACATGATTGTATGATGATTACTTGTTGAATATGAAATGAATGATGCACATGTTGATTTTTGATGAATTGAGGAGAATTAGCATCATTGCATTTCATAGCATTTTATGTTGGGGCTTCAGCCTATTGGTAGCTTCAATCCCATTGTGCGGATTGAAGTGATATGTTGATTATGTTGTGCTCCTTTCGGAGGGTTGATGGCCAGTGTCCATCCACGTTGAATCGGTACCACATGCATTCTTTGCATTTCATTATAGTTGACATTGCATATGAATAATGTAAATGTGATTGCGTTGTGAAGATTTGTTGATGATGTTATGACGTTGTTGTGCTTATTCTGTTTATTTTCCATGTCAATATATTATTATAATGGATAGTGATTTCTCACCCTGCCTGCTTGGAAACGTTACCTCTTATGTGGGTAACTTGCAGATGATCTAAAGTAGGTTTGCGGTGCTGGAAGATGTAGCCTTGGAGTGTTTTCGCTTATCGTTGTTCTTAGTAGTGTTTAGAGGTGTCCTGCTCTGTGTCATGTAACATCGGGTTGGGAATTGTTTGTGAACATCGTGTTCTTTTGGTTTATGTTTGAATTTTCATATTGTCGATGTTATTTTGATTGGATACATTTCTTTAAGAAGCATTTTATTGATTTGAATTTAAAGTATGATTACCGCTGTGTAGTTGTGAATTTTATGATGAGAACAATGGTGTAACCCGTGTTACGGGACAGGATAATGATTACTAAATGATGTTTTGAATATATGTGGCACCTTTCTCATTGACGTTGCTATGATAATATGAATTATTTTTCTAAAATTATTTTTGGGGTAGAAGGGTGTTACATTAGTGGTATCAGAGCAGGTCGGTCTGTCCGACCAGGTTGTCTATGTTGTTTATTCCTTAGTACGCGACATGTGTGTGAACACTGTCGATACTTGTTTGTTTTCTAACCGTTGGCTCCCGTGTTGGTTTGAAACAAATGGGGGAGAAGTTTGCTTCTCGGGGATGTTTCTGGTGTGAAGAGTTGACTCAAGGTGATATTAAGGGTAAGAGTACAAGTGTTGTTGGAGTTGTAATGTCGTGAACCGACGAGAGGTAGAACTCATGTTTATCAATTTTCGGTTCCTATTTTCGCTGTTATAGAACAACCTTCAGAAAAAGGGGCATAACTTTTCACTCTTAGATCCGATGGAAGCGATTTTGGAATTTTTGGAAAGCTTACGAAATTCCCTACAGTTTGCATATAAATTTTGTCTTCAGCATGTTTTTGAAGAGAGAGAAAAACACGTTTGAATATTTGGGTTTGGTGTTGACTTTGGTGGAAATTTGTATACGAGATTTCTTGACCAGCCTCCAGTGCAAGGACGATAACTTTTTACTCGTAACTCGGATTTAAGCGATTATTGAATTTCTGGAATCCACATGAAATTTTCTTCATTTTGGAATATGATTTTATACCCAGGGAGGTCTGTATTGAGGGAGATAATTTTGTTTGAAGTTGAACGATTCTTGCTAAAAATGGGTAAGAAGAGGACAAGTGTAAGATGTTGTTAAGGAGTGAAATGTTGGTATTAGAAAGAATGCGACGGTATCGGAGAAATGCAGTGAAATACAACTTATGTTAAATGGGGATGATTAGAGTGGAGGTAGCTTTTGTGATGGTAATGTTAAGAGAAAAACAAATTCAAGAGAGAAATTGGTATCATGCTTGTAAAGAAACCAACTTGGGTCAGGGAGAATTAAAAAGGGTTTTTATGGCAACCGGATATGAAATGATATTATTGAGATTTGCGATTCGGAATGAGATTCAAATGTGAAAATATATGGATCCTTGATGGAGAGATTTGGAAGAAAAACTAAATATTTATGGGTGTCGTTAAAGTCTTCTATGTGGATAGAGACTTCAAATGGAATGAGATAATTTGTGATGCATTTGGTATTATAGCATGTCCTAAGTTGGAGATACCTAACAATTGTGTGATGCTAAGCGAGTATGAGAGAGACTTGTCTTGCTAGTTTGGCAGTGTGTGAAGTAAATAGGCGTCCTATCGGGAAGCTAGTCGTTTCCCATTGATTTAAGAGAGTCAGAGGCTAAATGTGAAGCTTGTGGGGTTGATAGGTGATCAGAGTGTGCATATGAAGCGTAATGTGTATCATGTGAATACGACTTATTGGAGTTAAGGATCAAGCATCAGAAGCTTGTGAGAATGATGCACGCCATTGGACATTCTAGAATGAAAGTGATATGAGAAAAGTTTTCGTGTTACTACCATGTCGGTAGAAGTATTAAGGTATATATTCATTTGAGGAATCGCAATATTATGGAATTAATGTGGTAAGACAGAATTAACGGTGTTATAGGTTATGTTGATGTTCTTATGACGGTGTTGATGGCAATGGTAACGACATGGTTATGTTCCGGCCTAAGAGTGAATAAGATTCTAAAGTGATGAGACAAGGAGTGAAATGAATTTGTACGTTCATAACTCAGGAGTATTACATCTTGTGGGTCGTTATGGTTAACGATGTGGAATTTTGATTAGTGGAATGCGAGTGGTTGTTGAAGTGAGGGTTCTAATTGAAAGAAGTGAGTTTTCTTGGACTGTAATTTCTAGTGTTGAGATTGTTGTAAACTCTTCTAAGGATAGTGTGGTGTTGCGGTGAGGAATTCTGAAGTCCGTGATTGAGATTCAAAGTTTCGTGGTTTAGATGGTTACTATCAAAGAATCATTGGGGGTTTTTCTAAGTGCGGTTACCATTAACTTGGTGAACGCACAAAGGCCGAGCTTATGTGTGAGACGTGGCATGTGAAGAGAATTCGTGTGATTAAAGAAGTTAACTACTGCTTCGGTATTGATTTTGATTAATTAGAATGTGTTTTATCTGGTGCATTGTGATACCTTTAAGATGGGCCTTAAGAGTGTTATTACTTATGAGTCGAGACTACTAGAAACCAATAGAGGAAATAATCTTACGCATGATTAGGAACCAACAACTGTAATGTTAGTGATGAGATTTTGAGGTATTATTTGTTTGACTTGAGTTATTAAAGGCTATGATTTAGAGTTGAGTTGAGATTGATTGATCAAATGGCGTTGGTTAGCCAAGGAATTAGTAGTGAAATCTCGAGTTGATGTGAAAGGTGCATGATATTCGGAAACAAAACGCGTGTTTCAGAACCTAAGAAGAATATTTTTAGGAAGCAATTACTAGATTTGGTTATGCAAGTTTGACTTGCCAGAAGTCCAAGGTTGAACATCAGAAGCCTTCAGGTATGATGCAGCTGTTAAAAGTTCCTGAGTGGAAATGGGATAGCATTTCCATGGATTTTGTGACTGAGTTACCGAAGACTGCAAGAGGTAATGACTCGATATGGGTGATTGTGGATAGGTTAAGTAAGTCGGCGCATTTCTTACCGATGAAGATTAATCATTCTATGCAGAAGTTAGTTGAGATTTATATTGATGAAATTGTGAAGTTGCATGGAATACCTTTGAGTATTGTGTCGGATAGAGATCCGCGGTTTACGTCGAGGTTTTGGAAGAGTTTACAGAATGCTTTGGGTACTAAGTTGAGGATGAGTTCTGCTTATCACCCGCAGACGGATGGTCAGACGGAAAGAACAATCCAATCTTTAGAAGATTTACTGAGGGCTTGTGTGCTGGATCAAGGAGGATCTTGGGATAGTCACTTGTCGTTGATTGAGTTTACATACAACAACAGTTTTCACGCTAGTGTTGGGATGGCTCCATATGAGGCGTTGTATGGTAGACCTTGTCGAACTCCTTTGTGTTGGTATGAGTCGGGAGGGAGTTTTGTACTTGGACCTGAGATTGTTCAAGAGACAAGGAAAAGATTCAAATGATTCAGGAAAAGATGAAGACGTCGCGGAGTCGTCAGAAGAGTTACCATAATAAAAGAAGAAAAGCACTTGAATTCCAAGAGGGAGATCACGTGTTCTTAAGAGTTACTCCGATGACTGGTGTGGGACGAGCTTTGAAGTCTAGAAAGCTCACCCCGCATTTTGTTGGTCTGTATCAGATTATGCAGAGGATATGAGAGGTTGCTTATCGGGTGGATTTACCACCGTCACTTGCGAATTTACATGATGTGTTTCATGTGTCACAGTTGAGGAAGTACATTCCGGATCCATCACATGTGATTCAAATGGATGATGTTCAAGTAAGGGATAACCTGACAGTGGAAGCTTTGCCTGTGAGGATTGATGGTCGAGAATTGAAGCAACTGCGAGGTAAAGAGATTGCTTTAGTGAAGGTATTGTGGGGCGGACCAGCTGCTGAGAGTTGGACTTGGGGGCGTGAAGATCAGATGAAGGAGTCGTATCCGACTCTGTTTACTTCAGGTAATTTTCGAGGACGAAAATTCTTAAAGTAGGGGAGAGTTGTAACGCCCTGAAAATCTAAATTAATCATTTATTTATTTAATTTAGAAGGAATTGAGAAGTTTTGGTAATTTTGGAGAATTTTGGATCGAAAGAGTATTTTTAAATAATTTAATAGAAAGAATAATTAGTGCATTATTTATACTATTATTATTATTATTAAAAATATTAAGAAAAAGGGCAAGGTGGTCATAAAGGAAAATGAGTAAGGGTAGAGTTGGAAGTTCATAAACTGGGATATTTTGTCTAAAGAGGAGAAGACCGATCAATTCTAACTTATCGTGTTTTGTGAAGAATATAGAGGAAGAGAAGGAGAAGAGCCCTAAGACTTGAAGATTGCTGAGGAATCTTAGAGAAGGAAGGAAGCTACAGATTTCTCTAAGGCATGGAGAGTTTTCACGGTTTATTATAATTTTATAGGAATTGGTTTGTGAATATATTAGGTTTTGTGGATTCTTGAGTAATTGTGGTGTTTGATGATATAGATTGTGTTAGGAGTGAGTGTTGTGATGAGAATGAGTGAAACAAATTGGTGTATTTGATGTATGTGTATTGTGTGAGTCTTTTGGTCAAATTTCGTATTGGACAACACTGAATTTTGGGGTATTTTGAGTCAAAAACGCAGCAGAAAAATCACTTTTTGGAAAATCGGGGTTTTGTCGCATCCTGACACGGGTCGTGTCACACAACACGGGCACCCGTGTCAGCTTGCTGATTGGGGGCAAACAAAATCTTTGTTACAGAGCTCCTGACACGGGCAGTGTCACAGGACACGGGTGGCCGTGTCAGGCTACTGTTTCTGCTGTAATTTTTCTGTTTTGGGTTTTTAGTGCAGGCCTTCTGACACGGGCCGTGTCACAGGACACGGGCGGCCGTGTCAGGCAACTGTTTTGCTGTTTTTGCTGTTTCTGACGTTTTCTCTTGCTGATTTTTGCTGTCTTGTTGTTTTGCTGCTGTATGGATGATAAAACATGATTGTATGATGATTACTTGTTGAATATGAAATGAATGATGCACATGTTGATTTTTGATGAATTGAGGAGAAATAGCATCATTGCATTTCATAGCATTTTATGTTGGGGCTTCGGCCTATTGGTAGCTTCAATCCCATTGTGCGGATTGAAGTGATATGTTGATTATGTTGTGCTCCTTTCGGAGGGTTGATGGCCAGTGTCCATACACTTTGAATCGGTACCACATGCATTCTTTGAATTTCATTATAGTTAATATTGCATATGAATGATGTAAATGTGATTTTGTTGTGAAGATTTGTTGATGATGCTATGACGTTGTTGTGCTTATTCTGTTTATTTTCCATGTCAATATATTATTATAATGGATAATGATTTCTCACCTTGCCTACTTGGAAACATTACCTCTTATGTGGGTAACTTGCAGATGATCAAGAGTAGGTTTGCGGTGCTGGAGGATGTAGCCTTGGAGTGTTTTCGCTTATCGTTGTTCTTAGTAGTGTTTAGAGGTGTCCTGCTCTGTGTCATGTAACATCGGGTTGGGAATTGTTTGTGAACCTCATGTTCTTTTGGTTTATGTTTGAATTTTCATATTGTCGATGTTATTTTTATTGGATACATTTCTTTAAGAAGCATTTTATTAATTTGAATTTAAAGTATGATTACTGATGCGTAGTTGTGAATTTTATGATGAGAACAGTGGTGTAACGCGTGTTACAGGACAGGATAATGATTACTAAATGATGTTTTGAATATATGTGGCACCTTTCTCATTGATGTTACTCTGATAATATGAATTATTTTTCTAAAATTGTTTGTGGGGTAGAAGGGTGTTACACCACGAGGCTCTGATTTTATTAGGGTTTTGTTGAGGTCAATCTGACCTTGGCTAGGATTTTCAAGGTGAAAGTTAAGCCTTGCTGGTGGGCAGAGAAGTTTAAAGGTGAGCTTGAAAAAAACCTTAGAAGTTATTAACTTTGCTGGAGACTGGTGTATTGGTAGAGTGATCAGGGTTTTTCCTATGCTTTGAGGGAACTTGAGGGTCTCTGTGTGAGATCCAAGAGGGGATGAGACTTTCCAAGTCTTGCTTGTATAAGCCCCAGAGGAGGCTGAGACTGTCCAAGTCTCTCAAGAAGTGGTAGGCTCTGATGTAGAGAGGGGTCTTTGTATGATGCCCAAGAGGAGGCTGGTGGTTTAAGGGATGAAGATCAACCCTTAGAATGGTATGATGTTTTGGAAATTTGACTCTCCTGGGGATTGAACTAGTAAAGATAACTAATTTCTATCCTATACTTTTAGGAAGCCTTTGGGTCCTTGTACTAAGCCAAAAAGGAGGCCGGGGAACTTCTAAGAAGCTTGTTGGTCCTTGTACTAAGCCTAAGAGGAGGTTGGGGATACTTCTATGAAGCCTGTGGGTCCAAGCCTAAGAAAGGTTTCACTGAGAATTAATCCTTTCTTTGTTGAATAGTTCTAGGGTTTGAAGAAATTCAAAAGAGGTTTCACCGGGAATTAATCCTCTTTGGGGAGATGAATTTCTTGTATATGTTTCTAAGTTTTGACAGTCTTGAGAAAAGTTTCACCAGGAATAATAATGCCTTTCTCGTTTCCATATTGAATGAGCCTAAGAGGAGGCAGACTGTTATGAGGGAAGTTTTCTATGAGGGAACTAATTTTGACTAAGTTTAGAATTAACCTCTGGTGGTGACCTATGCATAGACCTAACTGCTGGGGAAACTCTAACCAAATATGCACAAGAATATATACAAATAAGTGAATTGACAGGTATATAAACAAATATGCATTGAATAGAAAAGATGTTGGGACTTACACTCTGAGAAGAGGCTCAAGTGTATTGTGATTGATTGTACTAATTATCACTGTATGATTAGGGTTTGAGAAATTGAAGAAAGTTTTGAGAAAAACTTTGAATTTGAATTTGAATTAAAGAAATTTGTTTGAAATAAAAGAATGTTTGGGGCTTATAACTCAAAGAGAGGTACAAGTGGTCTAAGAGCAGTTTCACCGGGAAAAATGCTCCTGTTAGTACTAGTTTTAAAACAGACAGATGATGTTGAAAACGGAGGTATGGGCTTACAACTTAAGAAGAGGCCCATGGAAGTTGTTTATTGGTTAAACAAAGTTTATGTACAAAATATTGGGGCTTATACTCAAGGAGAAGCCCATATGACTTATTTTGAAAACAGGAATCGCACTGCGACACCGACAGACGTTGTGGGACTTATACTATAGCAGAGGCCCAAAATTATTTTTGTACAAAGAGAGGTTGGGTCTTACACTCTATTAGAGTCCCAAGAGTTTTTAGAGAAGAAATAATAGGGCTTATACTCAAGGAGACGCCCAAATGATTTATTTGAAAAGGCGACGATCGCGCCGCGGTTTTGAAAACCACAGAGGGACTTATACAGTGACTGAGGCCCCAATTATTTATTTACAAAAGGGATGGGTCTTACACTCTACAAAGATGGCCAAAAGATTATTTTTATACAAGAGTTGGGGCTTATAGCTCAAGGAGATGCCCAGATCAAAAACAGCGATCGCATCGTTTATTTTGAAAATCGTGTTGGGACTTATACAATGACTGAGGCCCAAAATTATGTATTTACAAAGAGGATGGGTCTTACACTCTACAAAGAGGCCCAAAATTGTTTCAAATGAAGTTTGAAAAATTAAAATCAAGGAAAACCCTAATTTTAATAAAAATTATATAATTTTTCAAAGAAAATTAAATAATAAATGATATAAAATATCAAATATATTAAAAAACAAGTTGTGAAATTTGAAAAATGTTTTGAAAAATCATGTTATGTTTATATTAAAATATGAAATTCATTTTAATTTGAAAAATCAAGAGGAAAATTTTATTAAAAATGTTAAAAAAAACAATTAAAATGAAATTCTTTACAAAAATTCCAAATATATTAAATAAATAATATAAATTTGATTTTTTTGTAGAATAAATTATTTTAACATTTTTGTGAATGTTTAAAAAAGAACCAATAAAAAATGATTAAATTTGAAGGAGAAATTATTTTTTGAAATCAATTAAAAAAATAGCCAAAAATTCAAAAATTAAAATAATTTGAAAATGCGCGCCAACGGTCATCTACTTCTTCCCCGTGCCCGCGCCATGGATGATTTGAAAAAACTCACTTTTCTCTCTGATTACTCAATGATTTTTCACGATTCAAACATCAATCTCACTCGTTTTTGAACAAGGATTCCAATGGTACCAATTAATTGCATTTATTTTCAGTGTGGAGTGAGAAATCAAGTAATGAACACATGAACCCTAATTTCTGCAAGAACACTATGAAATCCTATATACGATAGCTACAAAGCAATTGATTGAGGGGAAACACTCTACATAAGTGCAGAAACATGTTTGTAACTTGAAAACACATTTATGATGCAGGAATCATAGAGTTTGAGAGTTTGGGCTTACCTCTTGCAAGAAGAAATTGAATTGTGTGTTGGAGGTGTTACAGATGTTGTTTGATGACTTAGAGAACTTCAATGGACCTTATGTAACGTTTTTGGAAGCTTGGAATGGATTGAAACAACCTGAATCACTTTGTGGCAACTCAACTGCAACTGTAAGGTGTTGGGTAAAAATAATTTTTTTTCATGACTTAGTGAAATTTCTAGTTTCTTAAGATTGCCCCTTTTGCAAGTAACCTTACTTTCCTTGATTTTTCTTGATGGATGACAATCCAAACCATAAGTTAACATTGTTTTTTACTTAGAGAAGCCATGTTTGTCAAGAAATCCCAAAAGTCAAACTTGGTTTTTTGGCCCAGTTGACTCTTTGTCAGATGAATTTCAAACTTTGTGATTTTCTATGAAATCAAGTTCTTGACCTAATTCAAACCTAATGGATGGAATCCATAGGTATTTTAAAGTGTCTCGAATCATGTCCCAAGACTTGAGATCATGTCTTGGTCAAAAGTCAAATATGTGGTTGACTTTTTCTCAAAAACCCTAGTTTGTGGTACAGATGAATTTGCATCTTAGTATTGCTCATGAACCAAGTTCTTTGTGTCAATTTAAACTTGTAAGAGGATCAATATAAGATATTTGAGGTCGTCAAAACATTCCTTGAGGTTTTGGCTCATGCCTTGCTCCAAAAGTCAACTTATGGGTGAATTAGGTCAAGAAACTCTAATTCCTGATTTTTGATGAATGCATCCTGATCGTGAAGGTTGGATCAGATCCTGTAAAAGTGGGCCACCAAGTACACCTGGGATGCTGGTTGTATGGAGAGGAGGAGGGGGGTGTACCTGCAAGGCACTCCGACGCTCAAGTAAGAAAGGGTCAGAGAAAAGGGGCAAGTACAAAGCGTTAGTTCGTAGGGTGAATATTTGATATCTGACCCTCTCAAGTGAGAGGGTTTATATAGAGCCCCTAGCGCGTGGCCAACGGTCCTATTTTCGGGGCGAAATAACCGTTTTCCTGAAGAATAGGTAACTACCCAAACTAGCCGTTATGTCGGCCAGGGTGCCCCAAACTAGCTGTTATGTCGGGCATAAGCATAGTTTCGGGCACCTGCCCATAGCTGCTTGGGGAGCGGATGAGCCGTACGTAACGAGCATTGTTTCTGGGGAGGTGCGATGCAGTCCCTGCCCGGTTGGAGGGGCAGAAAGGTAACTTTTGCCCCTTCGTGGATTGGACTTAGGCAATTTGGGCCGCTTCGGAGCAGAAGTGGATTGGGCCGTGTTTGGCCATTGGTCCAGTCCAGAACACATCCTCTGAGGCTATTTTGAACTTATGATTAGATCCATGAGGTCCCTTTGTGCTTCTTGAATCATTTTTTGAAGTATTGACTCATGCCCAGATGAAAATTTTCCTCTGGAGGCCTTGGTCGACCAAAACCCTAATTTGGTGACACTGATGATCTTGAGGCTTGATCCACTTAAAATGTTGCACTATTGTGCTTGATTATTGATGTGGGAGACCTCTTGATCCTTCATGGATGTTTGAGAGACTTGACAAGTTGAAGATCATGTCCATTCTTGATTGACCCTTTGTCTGAGTACTCTGAGAGGGTCCAAAACTCTAATTCTTGGTTGAGGTGAATGCTCAACAATCTTTAAGAGGATTGATGAGGCATAAAGGTACATCCATATTGTGGTGATATTTTGCACAATGATGGGAAATCTTGTGGTTAAAATTTTGGGTATGACACAATGAAAGCTTATGCATTATTTTTAATCAAGGTGGAGATTGTTAGGGTTAGTTTAAAATATACCTGTTAAAGAACTCTCATATCGATTAGTTTTTTGAATGAAGAGAGACTTCAAGGCTATATACACTACTACGAAAAACATATACAACAACAGTTGGAAAAGGGATACCATCACACGTGACCTACCGTTGTAAAGTAACATGTGGTTGTAAGTTCTATATATACCACTATGGGCGTGTGACCGTTGTGATATATTAGCTAGCGCTCTACTTATAACCACGATTGTTGGTTGCAACCGCTGTTACATAGTCTCAAGGTCGTGAGTTCGAATCTTAGCATTTGCGTGAAAAATTATATTAGATTCTTTGTCTATCACCACGGTCCTTTGTATAAACCGTTGTGAAATTTTTATTTTATTTTATATTTTTTTATATTATTGCATTACCAGCCCATTATATTCTTGTACCTATATTCTGAACTTGATTTTATACATATATTAGAAAGGTAAATAGAATTTACATCAAAATCCAAAAAAATTATTTACTTCATCAAATCCAAAAAATATTATTTACATCATCAAACTCAAATGTATATCAAATATATATATATATATATATATATATATATATATATATATATATATATATATATATATATATTACAAATTAAACTCATGTTTGAGGACCCTTAAGAACATTGAAGATATACGCCTAACGTTTACGAATGTCTACAAAATCATCGTAAGGGAATGGTGTAACGTCGTTAAACGTCTACATAAAAAGTGAAAAAAATGTGAATATCACACATATATGACAATCCGAGCTAACTCAAACAATAATATGTTATTGTAAGCAATTCATTACATATATAATATGTACTTGATCCCATGAATCAACAATGCTGGCGAAGACAATGTTTAACATGTGTTTCATTATATAATACCCACACTCATATCCCTTTAGCTGTCTCCTCGTCTACATATTTGAACATTAATTTCATGAATGTTATAACGACACATGCATGTAACAATATATATAAATGAATGTCAAAATTAATCTGGCCATTTACATTAGGAGATATAATTTTGGTATTTTTTTTCTAATATTATGCAAGATATTGTGTCGCTGCACAACACTGTACATTGAAAATGATATAAACATATTATGTGTTAAACCAACTACAAATTCAAAGAAAATATTACTAAAAAGTTTCATATAAACATAAACTTACCTATTAATAAAATGCTTCATTTTAGCCTCAAGTGGTTGATGTAAGGAACACAATGTCGTTACCGTATTCGTCCTAAGTAATATGATGATCAATTGCCAATGATCACTGAATAAACACGAGGATATACATAATTAGTATTTTCTAAAACAAAACTAACTATAACAAATAAACCAAAATTGCAAAATTACTTATGATTTGATAAATGATGCTAAGTAGCATTCTTTTCCCCCCTCAGTTAACCGTTCTGAAATGTAAGCTTCAATCTCTTTTGGATCATTATTTGTTCATCGAATACTATATGGATCCAAGATGCCATAAATATTTGATTTGTTTAATTCTATACAAATATGGTGAATGTACCTAAATGGTTAAACAAAATTAAAAAATAAGTGAAAAAATACAAAAACAATAATTTACTATATATAATGACATGCATATTCAATTATATACTTACGTGCACCAAAATTATAATATCCCTACGTCCAGCCAATGAATTCCAGAGAGAAGTTATCGTATATCACTAGGAGTAGAATAGAAGAGCTTTATCTTTGAACAATGCACTAGCGGAAGAGAAATTGGGTCATCATTATCCGCAACCAACAGGTATAACGTGGTGATTTCACGTGCGGAAAGATCCAATATCTCATTGATCTCTTGAGAGGCGGAAGGCTTAACAATTACTTCCTTTTATGCTAGAACCACGTATAACATTTGTTTCGGGAAATTGATCATCAACATCATCATTATTTATATTCGTATGTTGTTGAAAGGATCCACTTATTCTCTGCAACATAATATCCGTTTTGAACACAATACATAATAATCACATTTCTATCTTTTCTAACTTTTCAGACAAAACACAATTAATATATCATACATTTGAGATAAAACACATACCGCATATAATTCTTCTAGCTTTTCTATCTTTTCCATGTCTTTACTCAAATTTTCCTGCTCCACTTCTAACATCTTCCTTTGTTCTTCGAATTGCTTCTCAAAAGCCGCAATCTTTTCTTTTTCCACTTGTAATTTGGTGCTTTCAGCTATTTTTTTAGATGAACCAAAGAATAATCTCAAGCCGACGCCATCTCCAACACCACGAACGTGCCCACCATGCTCATCTGTTCCAATAGCTTCTACTAGTATATCATGTCATGGTTCTGGAACAAATAAGTCTCCACGGGCCTCCTCAACCAACAGATCCTACACAACATGCACGATAATATTAATATTGTAACTACCACAACATTTAAATAACACATAACATACGTACAACAAATCATACTTATAATTTTCTCAACAATTGCACTTGACGCATCTAAGGTGTACTCTTCATTTGGTCTTAGTCAAGCCATCTTCCACTTCTCATGTCTTGACGGTGGAGATGAGTCGCGATCACGACTAATGGAGTCCTCATCTCCCATTTGTTATTTTTTTTCATTCATCATTGTTTTCTCAAGTTTCCTGTAACCACCACGAGACAATCTATGGGGGTAAATGTTTTTTTTGCTTTATTTTGTATCCCGGCTTGAATTTTAGCCTGTTATAAACATAGTGAAAATATGATTAGTATCTATAAATCATTAGTATAAAATTATCAAGATAAATAAGACTAGTACTAACCATGAATTTCTCAGAACGATGGTCCTTCGCAAATTTTTTCCAAACCTTCTTCGAAAGATAACTATATCTCACCCATGGATGCTCAAGACCAGGCTTAGGCTCCCTAATGTAGTCACGAGTGAGCCGTGACTTAAAGCTCCTCCAACACGCACCAGCATGACTTACCCACCTTTTTTTAACTTATCATCATCTGTAAACTCAAAAGCCAACTACATTTAAATCAATAAGTATGGATTAGAAATTATAAAAAGTCATATCGAATAGATGAAAATTAAAATTAATACCTAAACGTCTGTCCATATGCTATTTTTAACAGCCTTTGCACTTGTTTCCAATCATTTGTCAGTATACTAACTTTGCTACGTCCAGGTAATGCAATATAACTCTTAAAAAATGAATATTTTTCACCATCAACTACTCTGTAACACGCATCAAACGCAATCAGCAATTTGTTACCAGAGTTGCGGACTTTTGTTAATCTGGTAAGCATGGTGGCACCTCTTTGTGATCTTTTATTTCCGTCTTGAGTATCATTTGTACAAGTTTCACTTGTCATAGTTACATTACCACTAGATGAAAAATATGATGACAACAACAACAACCTCAACAACAACAATAACATCAAACTCTTTCATCTATTATTTCCATATATAACCATGAATATAAATATGTTATCATACACATTCAACAACAACAACAACAACAACATCAACAAAAGATTAATCAAATGTTATCACATACACATTCAACAACAACAACAACAAAAGATTAATCAAGTGTTATCACACACATTCAACACCAACCACAAAAACAACATGAACAACAATGGAACCTCAACAACAACAATGGTAAGCATTATGACACCTCTTTGTGACCTTTTATTTCTGTCTTGAGTATCATTTATACGAGTTTCACTTGTCATAAGCAACAACCTCAACAACAACAACAACAACAAACTCTTTCATATATTATTTCTACATATAACCATGAATAAAAATATGTTATCATACACATTCAACAACAACAACAACAACGACATCAACAAAATATTAATCAAATGTTATCACACACACATTCAACAACAACCACAAAACAACATGAACAACAACATGAACAACAATTGAAACTGAAGTTTACTAAAGATGCATGTGAAAAACAATTTGCATACCATAAACATGATGACTAAGTAAAGGTGAATATTTGGGTTGAAACAGATAGTGTTTTTGTTGTATACCTCCTTGACGATGATGATGATGTTAGTGTTGGCGTTGGTGTGTTGTCTTCCTCCTCGCGATGACTACGGGTTGAAAATGAACAACAAATGGAAAACGATGAGCCGATGAAAAACACAGAACAACTGATGAAAAATGATGAACGGTGAATGTTAGGGTTGATATGGTGTTTCATTTCTTAGCACTGAACGTTAGGGTTGAAATGGTGTTTCGTATCATATCGTTATTCAGTGCAAAGAATGGCTACTGAAGAGACAAGCTAGTTAGTTGTGATAAAAATGAATGAAAGGTACCACCACAGTCAACAACCGGAATCGTGGTGATATATTATTTGCTTAATTAAAATTCATAAAGAAGTGCTAGTATATTACAATTTAAAATATTTAAAACAAAATGAAAAATATATCACAACGGTTCAATTACGCAACCGTGGTGGTATCACATTTATTTAAAAAAATTAAAATAAAATAATAAATATGTCACATCAGTTGTTTAAACAACCGTGGTGGCATCACATTTATTTTTAATTTAAAATTAAATAAAAATACAAAGGTACGACTAAATGTTAAAGAAATAAAACATTTGATGGTGCTGAGATTCGAACTCGTGAAGGGTGATTATATAACCACAGTCATATTTTTCAACTGTGAGTATATCATATCCAAATTTTAATAAGTAAATAAAAGAAAATGTTCGCGCGTTAAGTAATAGATGCCATCACAGTCCTTCGTAGCACCGTTATAAGTTTAACGTTGTTGTATATATATTTTGTAGTAGTGATATAAGATAGAAGTTTTTTGAAGTCCCACATTGTTTAGTTTTGTGAAGGAATAGGGAGTTCAAGGATCTATATAGGATTCAAGTTCTTCATTCCAAGATACACCAGTCAAAATCACTTTAAGCTTGTATTTGACTTTCTTTGTTCTCTTATACTCTTGATTAGAGTGTTGTGAGATGTAGTTAAATATTTGTTTTGGAGGATGTAAGTGTACTGGAGGTCTGGGTTAGTTGAGGATATATTATGTTTTGTAACAATTTTTACACAATGTTATTCTCTGGTTGTCTATTAACAACGACTGTGGTTTTTTCTCCGGTTTTAGAGTTTCCACGTTATGTTCTTGTGTTGTGATTGTGTTCATCTTTTTTCTTTATGCTTTATTTTTTTTTTCCAACAAGATTTAGTGATACTTTAACTCCTTTTTCTTCTTCTATTTCGTTTATTTTGACTTCTGTCTCCACTACTGGTAATGTAGTTTCTGTTGGTTCCCATATTAGTATGCACCATTTAGTGATCCTTAAGAGATATAAGGTTTTAATCCGGCCCTGAGAGCTCTGAATATCTTTGAGATCTTATAGCAGCCCCCTCCAAGAGATTTGTTGAAGTTGAAATGTGATAGAGCTTCCATCTCCCCCTTAAGAATCTCGGCGTGTGGGGTATTCCTAGAGACAATGGCAACTGTGTTTTGGGTGCTTTTGCTTCTTTTATAGGTGTTTAGAATTCTCTCATTGTCAAACTCTCAGATGCTATGCTAGCAATTGAATTCGCTCTTGAGAAGAATTGACACAATATTAGGTTGGAAGCACTCAACAACAGTTTCAATCTTCCGTATAGTGTACTAATTTAAGTTTAACTTTGATTGATACTTTTTGTATTAAAGCAGATTTTGTAAAAACAAATAGATTTGAT
The DNA here is from genome assembly GCA_022829125.1 of Lathyrus tuberosus. Classification (NCBI taxonomy): domain Eukaryota; kingdom Viridiplantae; phylum Streptophyta; class Magnoliopsida; order Fabales; family Fabaceae; genus Lathyrus; species Lathyrus tuberosus. The sequence goes on from JALAZF010000018.1 coordinate 1,121,679, forward strand.
TTATCCTTCTTTAAATTTGTTTACTCTTAAGAAGATTTTGATATAGTCCTCTTTTTTTTTTGTCTATATTATAACTTTATTCAAAAAAATAAATGTGCTAGAGATATTCAAGAGAGGCCACTAACTCCCACTATTATTAACTACCAATATAAATTCTTTCTATATTCCTACATCACTATTTTTTATGCATATGGTTAATTTTTTTTTATATAAGTTTTTTAAGTATAAGTTATTATTATTATTATTATTATTATTATTATTATTATTATTATTATTATTATGTAACATTCTGATAAAAAAATCTTATCATTATTATTTTGATTGAGTATGTATAGAATTCAAGATTTTTTATTTGATTATAAATAAGCTTAATTTCTTTTTAATTAATCAGCATATTATATTAAAACTTATTTAAACATATAATTATTAATTATTATATATACAGTTACAATTTTAAATTAGATAATTTGTTTTCCATGCATCACACGGCTCAACTATATATATATATATATATATATATATGGGAAAAAAGAATATGCACCGATAGTATAAAATATTTTTACACTGTCAACCAATCACAGACGTGTATCCTGCCAAGTCACACGTTTAATTTTAAAATACTGATATGACATGGCAGAATGTTATAATTCTATTGGATGATGATGTAAAACTAGTTTACACTGACAGTGCACTACCTTTAATCTCTCTCTCTCTCTATATATATATAGGAAATGCTAATATACACCCAAAATTGGTGGACTCCACACGAAAATACATTACATCTATTTTCTTTCTATTTTTTTTTTCATCTTTCTAATATGGGTCCCACTCAAAATTGGTGGACCCCACACAAAAATACACTAAGGTGTATGTTGCTAATGCACACCTACATGGGTGTGCATTAGCATGACCCTATATATATATATATATATATATATATATATATATATATATATATATATATATATATATATATATATATATATATATATATATGATTTTGAAATAACTTACTTACTAAGGAAAAAAGTAAAATTGACAAATGACATGTTATTTTAAAATTGTGTAAAATAGTTGAGATATTGTAAGATTGAATTAGTGGAAAATAAAGGGTCGCTTGTTTATGTATTTTTTTTTAAATGATTTTTACAATGTTAATTATTTTTGTTAAATTTTTTTTTACAAAAGTTTCAAATAAATATTTAGTTTGAATCGTTATTTTTAAAATATAATTTTAAGTATTTCATCATTTTATTAAAAAAAATTTAGATATCAAAATTTTAAAAATCACTTAATTTTGAAAAAAATTCAAATAGTTTTACATAAAAATCATTTTGGAGATACAATTTTTCAAAAAAAAATTACAATTTCGACGATGTTTTGATTATCAATAATATATGTTTTTATTATAGAATATCAAAATTAGTTTTTCAATTTCGAAAAACCAATTTAAAAAACTTGTAATATTTTGATTTTTTTTATAAAAATTAAAAAATCTATTTTATAAATCTAAAACAAACCAGTTCAAAATTTACTTCTTTCTCATGTCACTACTACGGAAAACATATACAACAACGGTTGGAAAAAGGAATAACATCACGCGTGACTTGTTGTTGCAACATAGGGTGTAGTTGTATATGCGCTACTTACAATCACAGTCTTATGACTTTTCTAGAAAACCTGAAAATGCGCAATATATTATCACGGTTTATAACCTAACCGTAGTAATATATTAAAGGTCTCAAGTTCGATTTCCAGCATATTTTACGTATATAACTACGGTCTTTTATAACAATCATGGTTAAATTATATATTATAACTGTTCTGGACTGGACCAATGGCTAGAATTGGCCCAATCCGCCTCTGCTCCAGTGCGGCCCAAAATGCCTAAGCCCAATCCACAGAGGGGCAAAAACGACACTTCTGCCCCTCCAACCGGGCAAGGAACGCAACGTCCTCCCCGGTTTTTATGCCCGTTACATACGGTTTCCACGCTGCCCTAACAGCAAGGGACAGGTGCCCGGAACTGCGTTTATGCCCGACATAACAGCTAGTTTCTGGGACCCTGCCCGACATAACGACTAGTTTGGGCAGTTACCTATTCTTTGGGGAAAACGGTTATTTCGCCCCAAAAATAGGACCGTTGGCCACGCGCTGGGGGCTCTATATAAACCCTCTCGCTTGAGAGGGTCAGGTATCATTTTTCACCCTAAGAATACACTTTGTACTTGCCCTTTTTCTCTGACCCTTTCTTACTTGAGCGTCGGAGTGCCTTGCAGGTACACCCCCTTTTCTCCTCATCAACATTCCGAACAACTCGTCCGTCTGACGACCAGCATCCATCCGAGCACCTTGCCATCTGACGACCAGCTTACGTGGACCCGTTCGAATACTCCGGATCAGTGGCGCCGTCTGTGGGAACTCATTGATCTCCCCTTCTTTCTTTCCTCCTCAGAAACTAAAAGATCAAAACATACTTTCTTTGATTCGCCCACATATGGCCGCTCAGAACTCCGCAAAAATTGCTGACGTTACGGTTCTCGTTCCCGTCAACAAGATGGACGTCGACGGTAGATCTCCGTTACTTTCAGATCCCCGTTTCCTCCGAGACGGGGCTACTGCATCTCCAACTCCTCCTGCCGCCGGGCAAGGAGACAAGCAGCCACCGTCAGGCGAACGACCTATTCCTGGCCCTCCCAGCGCCGACCTGGCCATTGCAGCTCTTTTGGAAGCTGTCAACCGCACAAACCTCCTCATTTTGCAGGAAGGAGAAAGAATAGGAGCTTTCGAGGAAGCATCTCTTCCAAGATCCTCTCCTCCCAAGAGCAAGCACCGAGGATCAAGAAGCCCGCCACCTAGGCGCGGGGAAAACCACGGATCGAGGCATGAGCCTGAATCACAACACGTTCTCAAGCGCGACCAGATCTCCCCGCAGGATCGATCACCACCAAGACACAAGAGAACGAGGCAGGATAGACATTCTCCACCGATCAGACCTCGCGACCGGACACGTTCACCCTCACCTCGCAGAGACTGCCGCCGCAAGCGTAGACAACGGTCACCATCAACTCCAAGTTCAGACAGCGACGATGAGCCTCGCGGCCCGTTGTCCCGCAGGATCCTAGCCACCCGTCTTCCCAAAGGGCAAGAGAAACCTCCGTCTCTAGGGACTTACGATGGAACCACTGACCCAGACGAGCACATAGAAAATATAGATGCTCTTTTGGACTATAGAGGGATACGAGGAGCCATCAAATGCCGCCTGTTCCCGACCACGCTCCGGAAGGGAGTAATGACATGGTACAAGCAGTTGCCAGAAAAATCCATTACATCCTGGAGGCAGTTAGGGAGGATTTTCTCCCGTCACTTTACTGCATCGCGACGCCATCCGAAGACCGAGGCATCCCTCAGAGCTGTCGTACAGGGAAGAGATGAGCCTCTTCGGGCCTACATTGAGCGGTTCAACGAGGAGGCCGTCCAAGTGCCAACGACCGACGAGATAAAGAAATTCCTGCTCGAGCAGGGATTACGTCCTGGCTCAGACTTCGCGAAAGCCATTGGCCTCGATCCACCGAGGAACCTTAACGTCCTTCTCCTCCAAGCCCAGTCGTATATACAATACGAGGAAAAGGTTACTGCCCATTCTGTCTGAGCCTCTTGAAACCAAGAAGGTGCCCGGTCATCCAGAGCTGAAGAACCCTCGACATCCTGTCGAGGAGATAAAAGACGCGACGATCGGCCTCGCGATGCACGCAAACAGAAGGGACCTTCTGGACGGTTCCATGATTATACCCCCCTCACTACCTCAAGGGAGAAAATCTTATCCGAATGTGCCAACTCAGAATTCAAGCGGGCAGGCATCCGTTTCCCCAAACAGCTGCCGGCCAGACCGGGTGTAGACAAATCCAAGTATTGCCGCTTCCACAAGAGCCACGGTCATACGACGGAAGAATGCATCCACCTTAGAGATGCCATAGAGATCCTCATTCGCGACGGCCACCTGAAGCAGTTCGCAAAAAAGAAAGATGCTCCCCGGCAAGAAACCCAGGAGAGAAAGAAGGTTGCGGAAGAGACTCCACCCTCCGATGACACCAACGTATAGGTCGCCATGTCCATAACTCGACCAGAGGACTTCCGCATCCCCGACGGTCTGCCCGTCTCCATGCACCTCGCTGCTCGCAACCCGTGGGAGGCCTTCCCGTCGGCCATGGTCATTTCTAGTGGTGGATTCAACAAAATCACGGTCGGCTCAGTCAAGAGGAGATTTGATCAACTGATCAGCAAAAGCTCCAACGAAGTCACCACGCTGGACACCACTCACAAAGGATCTGCCCCTATTTCCTTCTACAAAGAGGAGCTCCTCGGCGGGGCACCGAACTCGAGCATCCCGCTGCTTATCCGGACAAGGATGGCGAACTTTGACATTCGCAGAATACTCGTGGACCAGGGCAGTTCAGTTGATATAATGTACAACCACCTGTTCGAAACGCTACAGCTGGACGACTCTCACCTTACTCCATACATTGGATCTGACCTGCAGGGATTCAACGGAGCAGTGACAAGGCCCCGGGGTTACGTAGAGCTCATCATAACCTTCGGTTCAGGAAAGACAACCCGAGCAATTAAAGCACAGTTTCTGGTAATTAAATGCCCGCCACTATACCAGTGCATTTTTGGAAGGCCAACCCTGGAAGAGTTGATTGCAGTACCTTCTATCGTATATCTCAAGATGAAGTACTACACTTCTGAAGGGATGGTCGCCACCCTCCACGGCGACATCGAAGCTGCCCGTCGGTGCTTTGAAGCAGCATCAAAAGGACTAAGCACCATCTCAACAAGACCGAGGACTTCTGGTCGTCCCCCTCTGCCCAGCAGCTCCGAGCAGCAAAAACCGCTCCCCCAGGTCGAATCTATCGACTTGGACAGCCGTTTCAGCGAGGAAGATCACGCCAAGGACCCAACGACTTCGAGCATCCAGTCCAACAACGACGGTCATCTCCTACGCCCCGTCCCAGATGGTAACTTCGAGATCGTTCCGTTCGGAGAAGACCCCCAACGGGGAGTGGAGATCAGAGCAGACCTCCCCGACCTGGCCAGGAGACAACTAAAAGCATGCCGCCGGGAGAACGCAGACTTGTTCGCGTGGAGCGCTGCTGAAATGCCAGGACTGGACCCATCCGTCGCTTGCCACCAGCTTACAATTGATTCGGCCGTCAAAGCCGTTGCCCAGCGCAGAAGGAAACAGTCCCCGGAGAAGATGAAAGCCGCGGAGAAAGCTGTCAAAGACCTTCTAGAAGCTAGGTTTATTTCTGAGGCCAAATACACTACATGGCTCTCAAATGTTGTACTTGTTAAAAAAAAATAATGGCAAATGGAGGATGTGTGTTGATTATACCGATGTTAATAAGGCCTGTCCGAAGGACGCCTACCCCCTCCCCAATATAGATAAGCTCGTAGATAACTTAGCAGATTTTAAGCTTTTATCGTTCCTCGATGCCTACTCGGGCTACAATCAAATCCCAATGGCCGCGAGCGATAAAACGTACACGGCCTTCATGACCGAATCAGACAACTATTACTACAACGTAATGCCCTTCGGGCTGAAGAACGCCGGCGCTACGTACCAACGAATAATGAATAAAGTCTTCCAAGGACAAATAGGTGACATGCTCGAAGTATACATGGATGATATGATCGTCAAGTCCCACGAGGAACTAGATCATGTCGCCCATCTTCGCACAATTTTCAAGCAAGCCAGAAAGTATCGAATGCGTTTTAACCCAGAGAAGTGCACGTTCAGCGTACGGGCAGGTAAATTCCTTGGCTTCTACCTAACGGAACGAGGAACAGAAGCTAACCCCGACAAGTGTCAGGCATTCTCTGAGTTCCCAACGCCCACGTCTAAGAAGAACATCCAGTCCCTTAACGGGGTACTTACTTCATTGTCCCGCTTCGTTGTAAAGTTCGCCCAACACGCCCTTCCTTTCTTCAAGCTCTTGTGAAAAGAAGCAGTGTTTGAATGGACCGAGGAATGTGAAGCATCCCTCTTTCACTTGAAGCAAGCTCTGTCGAAACCTCCAGTATTATCATGGCCGGACGCCGGGGAAGTCTTGTTCCTATACCTCGCCATCACTGCCGAGGCCGTTAGCACCGTTCTCATTCGCAAGAATCCTGGCGGGCAAAAGCCAGTATACTTCACGAGCAAAGCGTTGCAGGACGCAGAGTTGTGATATCAACAGTTAGAGAAGGTAGCATTGGCCCTCGTCAACGCTGCCAGATGACTGAGACACTATTTCTTTGCCCACACGGTCGTGGTAAGAACGGATCAGCCCATCAAACAATTACTGGGACGACCAGACATGGCCGGGAAAATGCTCAAATGGTCGTTAGAACTATCCGAGTTCGACATCCAGTACAAAATCAGAAAATCTCTTAAAGCCCAAGCCCTGGCCGATTTCGTAGCGGAAGTAACCTTCTCAGACTCCTCGTCCTACATAGCAAACAGATGGACCATCTATGTGGACGGAGCATCCAGCTCGACCGGCAGCGGGGCAGGAGTAATTTTAGAGAACGGCGAAGGGACCATAGTCGAGGGCTCTCTCACATTGTCCTTTCCCACGTCGAACAACCAGGCCGAATACGAAGCCTTCCTCGTCGGTTTGCGCCTAGCCGAAGACCTAGGGGCTGAAGAAATCGTCATCTGCATGGACTCCCAGCTTGTAGCCCACCAGGTATCAGGAGAGTATCATACCAAAAACGATAGTCTCTCTGAATGCCTAACCCTAGTCAAGGGAAAAATGTCGAAGTTCAGAGTAGTAGAAGTAAGACATGTTCCACGCGAACATAATGTGCGAGTAGACGTCCTGTCCAAACTAGCAAGCACTAAGAGGAAAGGCGGAAACAGATCAGTCATCCAAGAGATACTTCCTCGGTCCAGCATCGACAAGGGATCCTCGACCCTACATGTGCACGCGATTGGGGACAGCGATTGCTGGATGACGCCCGTGTACAACTACCTCACCAGGGACGAACTTCTGGATGACCCCAAGGAAGCCAGCACCATCAGACGAAGAGCTTGCTCGTACGTCAACCTCGAAAACAAGCTCTATCGACGAGGCTTCTCCATCCCACTGCTCAGATGCATAGAGGAGGAAGTTGTCCCCCACGTATTACGAGAAATCCACGAAGGCATTAACGCCCAGCACCTAGGAGGAAGGTCCCTTGCCCGCAAGGCCCCCCGGGCAGGGTATTATTGGCCAACCATGTAGCACAATGCCAAGGAGCATGTGAAGAAATGCGACAAATGCCAACGGCATGGGGATATGCACCTAGCTCCACCTAACGAACTAAAGAGCATGACCTCCCTGTGGCCATTCGCCTGGTGGGGCCTAGGCATCCTAGGACCCTTCGTGACGGGGTCCAACCAAAACAAATACTTGATAGTGGGCGTGGACTATTTCACAAAATGGATAGAAGCAGAAGCCTTAGCAAAGATAACAGCACTTAACATTCTGCGCTTTTACAAGCGGAATATCCTTGCCCGTTTTGGGATTCCCCAAGCAATTGTCACGGACAATGAAACGCAATTCACGGACAAGAAGTTCCAAGACTTTGTCGCCCATCTCGGAACAAAGTAACACTTCGCTTCTGTAGAACATCCCCAGACCAACGGGCAGGCAGAAGCGGTCAATCGCGTCATTCTTCGTGGCCTCAAGCGGAGACTGGATGAAACGAAGAAAGCCTGGGTCGAGGAGCTCCACAGCGTCTTATGGGCGTACCGCACCACTCCCCAGTCCACCACCGGGGAAACACCTTTCCGCTTAGCATATGGCACGAAGGCTGTTTTACCCATTGAAATTCACGTACCGTCCAGGAGGACCGAATCACCTCTAGACGAGGAAATGAATAACGAAGCGATAACAGAGGAGCTCGACCTTGTCGAGGAAATCCGAACAGGAGCAGCCCTCCGCAAAGCATCTCTTAAGCAAAAAATAGCAATCAGGCACAACACCAAAGTCTTACGACGAGAGTTCGATGTGGGCAGCCTTGTCCTGCGAAGAAACCACAAGGACTCTCGCGAAGGCAAACTAGCAGCCAACTGGGAAGGGCCATACAGACTCCATGCCAAAATGGGGAATGGTGCATACATCCTCGAAAACCTCAACGGGGACGCAATCCCTCGACCGTGGATCGCTGAAAAACTTAAGCAATACTACAGCTAGAGTAACTATAGGCTTCCTCACATTAAAGGACCACCTAACGGTCATCATGCTCGTCCAGGTACAAACGACGCATACGTACAGAGTAGAATCCCGCTCAAGTAAATGAGCCGAAACTCTGCTCGTCGGCAGTCCTCAACCGAGCACTGCCTTCGCCCAAGTACCATGATTGGCAGAACCCCAGCTCACGATGGGACGTTCACGCCGCGACCTCAGGCCTCGATCGCGACCTGAGATCCGCAACCTCGCCAGGACCTTCCCCGACTATTCGACCAGTTCTCCGCACTGGCGAATTCACACACGACGAGCTATCTTTCAAAAGAAAGCTCCGTTAACAGACGCACCCTCCGACGGGCAGCCACACATGCACAACTAATATAAAGTACAACAATATAAACAAAAATTGTACAAAGAACATAAACCGAACATAAAGTGAAAAAGGCCACAAGGGCCAAATATTGTGCGAATTACATAAGGGGGGGGGGGGCGCCCCCCCAAAATCAAAATAAAGTTACAAATAAATCAACGGCACGCAGGCCGGACAAGATACAACAACATCAAAGTAACAAAACTCCTCATTCTTCCGCATGCTCGGTCGACGCGGGCTCAAGTCCCTGCTCCTCCGCGGGCTGGTCCTCGGTCTGAACTTCGGGGGTATCAAGAACAAGGCCTGCGGGCAAGACGATGCGACCATCCTCCACTCGCGCAAGATAGTGGATACCCTCGGTCGAAATCTCAAGCCCAGGGTTCACCACCCGTAACTGGGCCACGGTACTTTTGAAGGACTCCACTGCCACGGCGATACCATCATCCTCGACCTGCAGAATGCTGGCGACCAGCTCAGCCCTAGTTTTCAACACTTTTATCTCATCTGGTTTGTTAGTTCTTGTATTGGCTGGAATTTTGGTAAAACAAAGTTGAACAATGTTAATGTCATGTGTCTGATGTCTTAACATTGAGTCATAACATTAGTGAATGTTAAGGTGTTGAAGAGTTAAAGTGCTGAAGAGTGATGTCACATGCGATGTCTTGACATCACTATACCAGAACATTAGAACATCAGGTGGTGATGTTTTAGGGCTGCGCGTTTAAGTTTGATTTGATCAGATCTGTTAGAGATTTAGTGTGCAAATATCTTGGGAGAAATATTTTCTGTTGCAATATGATTTTGTGCAGATTTGTTGTTGTGTTTATGGGCTGAAGATTTAAAAAGATTTGAAGATAAAATCTGTTTTTAAATTCAAATCAAATCAGATATTTTTATGGAGAAGATCTAGCAGCTGAATTAAAAAGGAAGAGTTGATTGAAGACCTATTTTGTAGGAGAATCTTTTGCAGATTTGTAGCAGCTGACATGCTGTGATTTGAAACCCAAATCCAGTTAGGTATAGGTTATAAATAGGGTCTTTGTAACCTAGAAAAAAAAAGCCAGCCATCATGTAGATTATAAGGGATGTGTTGGTTGATGAACCACCCGGTTTGTGGGATGGTCATTGTGTTTATCTCGAAGCCTGTAGGTAAGAGATGTATTGTTCTTGGAGGAAGCTGTTAAGCAACTCTAAGTATTGTTCTTAGTCATGTGTGTCATGTCTAGGTATTGTCATGGAAGTGTGTCTTCTATTGTTCAGTGATTGAAGAGTTTTTGGATAATCAAGTTGTTGATGCAGTGGCAGTGAAGTTGACTGCTAGACATCATTGCGATGATTGGAAGTGAGATGGAGTCTCTTATCTAGGGAGGACTTAGATAGAAGGGTCATTGGGTAGTGATTAAATTAGATAGATATCAACTGGTCTGTTGTGTCTGTAATTTGATACTGCTAATAGTGGACTTCCTTCTTGGCTTGGTATGCCCCCAGATGTAGGTTGGTAGACCGAACTGGGTGAACAATTCAGTGTGTTATTTACTATTTCTATTATTGCCTTGTTCAGCAGATTGCGATGTTGTGACATTGCACAAAGACATCACACATCTGTACCAGAAATTCATGGTTCATTAGCACCCGGGGCACTGGCCACCATCAGCTCTTAGTTCAACTCCTCGGCAGCCTTTTTCTCCGCCTTCAGCTTGGTGACCTCCTCTTTCAGCTTGGCCGTCTCCTCTTCGGCCTTCTTCCTAGCCTCGCGAGCACCCTTGACTTCCTCCTTCAAGGCCGTCTCAGAAGCCCGGGCAGCAGTAAGTTCAGCCTCAAGCGCAGTGTCCCCTTCCGCATAAACGGCCGCCATCTCCAGCATCCTCACAAGGGTAGAAGCATCCTGGGCTACCAGCGCCCTCTTGCTCGGCCGGTCCATGCTCTCCAAGCTAAGAGACTCCGCCCGAGGAACGACCAGGGTGTTTCCCTCAAAAAATCTCCTGTCAAGGATGCACGGGGGGAGCTCAAATTTCCCTTTCTCAGGCGCCCGAGTCAGGTCCACAGCATCTAACTTCCGTGGCCGCTTCGCCCGCCCGGTCAAAGGCAGTGGAGAATCCCGTGGACCAGGAGAGGGCGTAGAAGAGGTCCCCGGAGCAGTTTAAATAAGGGAAGAAGCACGAGTACCAGCAGCAGTCCGGGTCTTAGGGGGAGCCGCTCCAGCCTTACCCCTCGCCATGGCGTTCCTCACCACGCGATCGCAAGCTTGAGGCATCTCACATGCACAAATGAAAACAAGCACGTTAGTTACGGGGAAAGGAAATAACACAAACAAAGTCTAAACAACTAAGACTACCGAGCAGCTTCTCGGCATCCGCGGGAGTCTTGCACTACAGCAGTGCCTTAACGTTGATGAACCTGCGCTCAATCCTCTGGCTCCCATCCTCCTCGAAGATAGGGTTGCCCTTTCTCGTCCAGCAGCTGGCAAGACTGAAAGAGTTAACCCAGTTCACCAGCCTCTCGTAAGACACGGCGTCCTGCCCGCGTAGATCGCTCGGCTCGAAAACATAAGCGTCGGGCTTCTTGGAGAAATGGTCAAGTGCCCAGCGGATCGGGAACTTATACACCCTCTCCCCGATATACTTCCCCTCCTCATTGAATATCTCCTCTCCGTCCTTATCAACCTCTATCTCCCAGACATACGTGTTGTCCTGGGCTGCCTCAGACACTGGCTCGACGATGAAATACCGTCCCTTGAACATTCAGATTGACTCAGAGAACGGCTTGAATAATTTTTTGGTCTGCTTCAGAGAAACCCATCCTTACTTTTCCCCGCCAGCTGCCGTTGAAGATGAAAACCCGCAAAAAACAGAGGGAGAGTAGTTCCCAGATTGAGATGCTCGCACACTAACTCAAAAGCCCGTATAAAGGCCAGTGAATTAGGGTGGAGTTGAGAGGGCGCCAGCTTCAGATGCTCGAATATCGACCGCTGGAAGTCAGTGAAAGGCAACCTCATCCCCAACTCTTTAAAAGCGTACTCATACATAGTAAAGCGGTCCCCAAAATCCGAACAGACCCGCTCGTCCAAGGTGGGAAAATGCACTTTCCAATCCCCCTCTGGACCCACCTCTGTAAAGGCGTCCGCCGCAGACCATGCAAACGTAGAAATATGGTCAGAAGGCTCAGCCACCTCCCACTCCTCTGGACAGAACCCTTCAACATATTCCTCCATAACATCCAATTCTTCTTCCTCCTCGACTCTGCTCGAGGAGCTCTATGCCTCCGAGCTCGAAGACGCCGAACTCGAAGCCGTCGAGCTGCTATTCTCCTCGGAGCCGGTTTCCTCCTCGGAAATGTCTAAAATAACCTCTCTCTAGCCCTGTCGCCATAACGATCACCTGAAAAATCTGAGAAAGACAGTTAATTCGACAAAAAATCAAATCCACCCTTCCACTGTCAAGTCAAGTGAAAGGGTGCGCAAAAGGCTAAGGAGAACCTCCCCGCGCTCGTGCCCAAATTCCGTTTGAAGCTCCACCAGAAACCGAAGGCTCTACTGGAATCTGGAAATGTTTTACTGGAAAATTCACCGTTCCATCAGAAGATAATAAGACACGGTGGTCATGACTCGCAACCACGACGTGGACCACCACGCTCACCGAACGCGCTACCTTCTCCGGCGAGATGCTAGAAGCAGCAGAAGGGCAGAACCACTGTCCACCACCAACACTCGCCAGAAATCTACCTATTTTGTCACCTAAAACTAACCCTAGCCGCATGCAATCTACCACTAACAACAAGAGAAAGTAAAACAAGCTGGAAATCAGAAAACTTACTTGATTTGAGTAGAAAAGGGAGACTGCTCGAAACTTGGCACGGTAGTCGGTTGCTCTGAAGATGGAGACGGCCAAGAACGCAGATGACGGCGAAGGGAAATCAGAAGGGAAAAAGTGCAAAATGGGACAACCTTCCCCCTTTTATACTGAGGGGCACGTGCACCCACGCGCCCGTAGGCAATAATGACTGCCCACTAGCCATAATTACCTATTAACTGCTACACAGGGCTCGATGTACATGTGGTAACCCAACGTTTCCCATTCTGTCTGACGCTTTATCTCCCCGAATATCGGGCAATGCAGTCTCGACCACGAATATCACGGACAGAAGGGCCACGAGCACCTCGAGACAATCATCCTCGTCTCCAAACGACGACTCCGCGCTAGCTCCCCTGAGCGACGAGCAGTCCTTAAGTCATCACTCCCATACTCGGGAGCAACGACTTGGGGGGCTCCTGTTTTGGACTGGACCAATGGCTAGAATTGGCCCAATCTGCCTCTGCTCCAGTGCGGCCCAAAATGCCTAAGCCCAATCCACAGAGGGGCAAAAACGACACTTTTGCCCCTCCAACCGGGCAAGGAACGCAACGTCCTCCCCAATTTTTATGCCCGTTACATACGGCTTCCTCGCTGCCCTAACAACAAGGGACAGGTACCCGGAACTGCGTTTATGCCCGACATAACGGCTAGTTTCTGGGACCCTGCCCGACATAACGGCTAGTTTGGGCAGTTACCTATTCTTTGGGGAAAACGGTTATTTCGCCCCAAAAATAGGACCGTTGGCCACGCGCTGGGGGCTCTATATAAACCCTATCGCTTGAGAGGGTCAGGTATCATTTTTCACCCTAAGAATACACTTTGTACTTGCCCCTTTTCTCTGACCCTTTCTTACTTGAGCGTCGGAGTGCCTTGCAGGTACACCCCCTTTTCTCCTCATCAACATTCCGAACAACTCGCCCGTCTGACGACCAGCATCCATCCGAGTACCTTGCCATCTGACGACCAGCTTACGTGGACCCGTTCGAATACTCCGGATCAATAACTATACAACTACGGTCATAATTAAAAACCGTCATTAAATTATATGCTTTTAAAAAAAAATATTTCTGCATTTTGAACATTTTCCATTTTTTAACATGTATTGTTTAAACAGCAACAACAATGGAAGATATATTTATGCGTTGTATTCCATTTTATAACTTGTATTGTTTAAATTGTCACATAACAGAAACAATAATTGAAGATATATTTCTGCATTGTACATGTTCCATTTTATAACCAATATTGTTTAAATTGTAACAAAACAGAAATAAAAATTGAAGATGTATATTAAAACACTCAAACTCAAATATACATCAAACATATATAATGTTTACGAAGGTCTACAAAGTCTTCGCATGAGTGTTTTCGTCGTTAAAAGTCTACATAAAATATACCAAATTAAGCTCATTATTGAGGACACATAAGCGCATTGTAAACAATTAATTACATATATAATGTATACCTGATCTCATTTATCAATAACGCTGGCGAAGAAAATATTTAACATGTGTTACATTATTTAATAACCACACTCGAATCCCTTTGGTTGTTTTCTCTTCTACAAAAATAAACATTAATTTCATAAATTTTATAAACACACATGTATGTAACAATATATATAAATGAATGTCACAAGTAATATAGCCACTTACATTAGGGAACATAAATGTTGGTTTTTTTCTAATATTGTTCAATATATTGTGTCGCTGTACAACACTGTACATTAAAAATATTTTACGGGTTAAACCAATTAAACCAATTACAAAGTCAAAGAAAATATATATTACTAAAAAGTTTCATATAAACATAAACTTACCCATTAATAATTTGCCTCATTTTATGTTCGAGTGGTTTATCTAAGGAATACAATGTCTTTATCGTATTCGTCCTAAGCGATATGATAATCAATTATCAATGATCACTGAATAAACACGAGTATATATATATATATATATATATATATATATATATATAATTAGTATTTTCTAAAACAAAATTAACTATAAAAGATAAACCACAATTTCAAAATTACTTACGCATTGAGAAACAGTGCTAAGTAACATTCTTTTTCCCATTGACTTAGCTGTTTCGAAATGTAGGACTCAATCTCTTTTAGCTTAGTATTTGTCCATCGAATACTATACGGATCCAAGATGCCATAAATATTCGATTTATTTAACTCTATACATACACGATGAATGTACCAATAAAATTCAAAAAATAAGTAAGGAAATACAAAAATGATAATGTACTATAAATAATGACATGCATGTTCAAATTTATACTTACGTGCACCAAACTTGCAATATCCCTATGTCCTGCCAATTTTTTCCATAGAGAAAATCTTGTATGTCACAAGGATAAGAATATAAGAGCTCTACCAATGGACAATGCTCTAGAGGAAGAGAATACGGGTCATCGCTTTTCGCAACCAAAATGTATAATGTGGCGATTTCATTTACAGATGGATCCAATAACTCATTGACCTCTTTAGCAGGGGTGGCTGAACAATTGCTTCCTTTAGTGCTAGCATGATGTACAACATGTGTTTGGGGAACTTGATCATCAGCATTATCATCATTTTCATATGTACGTTGTGGTAAGGATCCACTTATTCTCTGCGACATAACATTCATTTTGAACACAATACATAATAAACACATTTCTATCTTTTCTAACTTTTCAGATAAAACACAATATATCATACATTTCATATAAAACACTAGCATTTCAGATAAAACATTTACCGCATATAACACTTCTAACTTTACTATGTATTTCTTTCGATTTTCCCACTCGGCTTCTAACATCTTCCTCTGTTCTTTTAACTCCTTCTCAACAATGGCAAGCTTTTCTCTTTGCTCTTATAATTCGGTGTTTTCAACACTTTTTTTGGTTGGACCAAAGAATAATCCCAGGTCGACGCCTTCTCCAACACTAAGAACGCGCCCACTATGCTCATCTGTTCCAATAACCTCGACTAGTATATCATGTCGTGGTTCTGGAAAAAAATGAGCCTCCACGGGCCTCCTTAACCAACACATCCTACACAATATACATGATAATATTAATATTGTAATTACCACAACATTTAAATAACACATAACATACACACAACAAATCATACTCATAATTTTCTCAGCAACTGCTCTTGACGCATCTGAGGTGTACTCTCCATTTGGTGTTAGTCGATCCCTCTTCCGTTTCTCATGCCTTGACGGTAGAGATGGGTTGCAATCATGACTAATGGAGTTCTCATCTCCCATTTGTTGTTTTTTTTCCTCCGTCATTTTTTTCTCTAGTTTCCTGTAACCCCCACGAGACAATCTATGGGGGTAAATGTTTTTCGCTTTGTTTTGTATTCCTGCTTGACTTTTATTCTGTTATAAACATAGTGAAAATATGATTAGTATCTATAAATCATTAGCATCAAATTATCGAGATAAATAAGACTAATACTAACCAGGAATTTATCAGAACGACGGTCCTTTACAAACTTTTTCCAAACCTTCTTCGAGAGAAAACTATACTTCACCCATGGATGCTCAAGACCAATCTTAAGCTTCCTAATGTAGTCACGCGTGAGTCGTGACTTAAATCCCCTCCAACACGTACCGGCATAACTTAACCATATTTTTTTAAGTGCTTACCACCATCCGTAAATTCAAAGGTCAACTACATTTAAATTAATAAGAATGTATTAGAAATTATAGAAAGTCATATCGAAATGATGAAAATTAAAACTAATACCTTAACGTCTGTCCATATGTTATATTTGACACCATCTGGCACTTGTTTCTAACCATCTACCAATATACTAACTTTGCTACGTCCAAGGAGCGCAACATAATTCTTAAAAGGAGAAGAGTATTCACCATCAACTACTCCATAATACGAATTAAACGCGATAGGCAATTTGATACCAGATTTGTGGACTTTTGTTACTTTGGTAAGCATTATGGCACCTCTTTGTGATATTTCTTTTTGATTTGAGTATCACTTGTCATAGTTTCCTTGCGACTAGATGAAGAATACGACGAAGATGACATATATTTTAAAAAACAACAACAACATCATCAACAACAACAACAACAAACTCTTTCATTTATTATCATATGCACATTCAACAACAACAACAAACTCTTTCAAAGATTATCACACACACATTCAACAACAACAACAACAAACTCTTTCATCTATCATCACATACACATTCAACAACAACAACAACAACAAAATATTAATCAAGTTTTATGACACACATTCAACAAGAACCAGAAAAACAACAACAATAATGGAAACTGGAGTTTACTGTAGATGCATGGGAAAAAGGTTTTATTTACCGTAAACGTGATGACTAAGTAAATGTGATTATTCGGGGTGATACAGATAGTGTTGTTGTATTCCTCCTTGACGATGACGATGATGTTAGTGTTGGCGTTGGTGTGTTAGGGTTGAAAACGAACCGATGACGATGACTACGAGTTGAAAATGAACAATGAATGCAAAACGATGAACTGATGATGATGAACGACGATGAATGATAAACCGATGATGGTGAACGATAAATATTAGGGTTGATGTTCTGGACTGGACCAACGGCTAGAATTGGCCCAATCCACCTCTGCTCCAGAGCGGCCCAAATTGCCTAAGCCCAATCCACATAGGGGTAAAAGTGACATTTCTGCCCCTCCAACCGGGCAAGGAACGCAACGTTCCTCCTCGGCTTCCATGCCCGTCACGCACGACTTCCTCGCTGCCCGAACAATAAAGGACAGGTGCCCGGAACCGCATTTACGCCCGACATAACGGCTAGTTTCTGACACCCTGCCCGACATAACGGCTAGTTTGGGCAGTTACCTATTCTTTGGGGAAAACGGTTATTTTGCCCCGAAAATAGGATCGTTGGCCACGCGCTGGGGGCTCTATATAAACCCTCTCGCTTGAGAGGGTCAGGTATCACATTTTCACCCTAAGAATACACTTTGTACTTGCCCCTTTTCTCTGACCCTTTCTTACTTGAGCGTCGGAGTGCCTTGCGGGTACACCCCCTCCTCTCCTCATTCACGAGCCGAACACTTTGCACGACTAACGACCAGCCTCCATCCGAGCATCTCGCCATCTGACGACCAGCTTACGTGGACCAGTTCGAATACTTCGAATCAGTTGATATGGTGTTTCGTTTCTCAGCACTGAACGTTAGGGTTGAAATGTTGTATCGTTTCTCAACAAAGAATGACTGCTTAAGAGACAAGCTATTTAGCTTGATAAAAATGAATGAATGATACCACCACGGTCAAAACTAAGAACAATACTGGTGATATGTTACTTACTAAATTAAATTTCATAAAAAAGCGACCGTGTATTACAATTTAAAATATTTAAAACAAAATGAAAAATATGTCACAACGGTTCATTACGCAACCGTGATGGTATTGCATTTATTTAAAAATTAAAAATAAATAAAAATAAAAAGGCGCGACTAAATGTTAAAAAAATAAAATATTTGACACGTCAGTATATTACAATTTAAAATATTTAAAACAAATCACAACGGTTGAGTTACTCAACCGTGGTAGTATCAAATGTTAAAGAAATGTTAAAAAATACAAAGGCATGACTAAATGTTAAAGAAATAAAACATTTGAGGGTGCTGAGATTCAAACCCATGAAAGGGTGATTATATACCCACAGTCGTATGTTTCATCAGTAATTATATCATATCAAAATTTACATAAGTAAATAAAAGAAAATTATCGCGCGTTAAGTAAGATATATCAGCACAGTTGGAATCTAACCGCAATAAAATTAATGTTACCGAATGTGCATTTTGAAATAGTATTATTAAACCTATTTTATTTTGATTAATTATTTAAATTAATTTATAATTAAATAGTAAAAAAGAGGAAAGAGAAGTTGGAGATAGAAATTTAAGATGTAATTAAGTGGAGATATAAGTTGGAGGTTTCTCCTTTATTTTGTTTTCACTAATTAAATGATATATGTACTATTCAAAAAATAATAATCAAGTGAAATTTAAGATGTAAGTTAGGACTGAAAATGAGTCGAGTCGAGTCAAATTCACATCAGCTCGACTCGACTTGTTAAGAATTGATTCAACTCAAATCGTGGTTCGAGTTGTATACGAATATTTTTAAGCTCAAACTCGACTCGTTATAAGTTCGCGAAAAACTCAGCTCGACTCGTTAGGTTCGGCTTGCTTGTTTCACGGACTAAAATCATTTTTTTTAAAGTCTAATTTTTTAAATATTTGACACTTTAAATTAATATTATTTTAAAAAGAAAGTATTGAAATTAAAAAAAAAAAGTCATTAAATTGAAATTTAACTTTGTCTCAAATATCTACTAATTCAAAAATTAATTAATTTATATGATGCTAATTTTATTTGAATAATTATTTATAGAAATATTTTGCTCACTTGAGAATATAAATTATCAATTAAAATCGTTAGATTAAAATAAAATATAAGGTTAAAATTTATATTAAATCTTTAAATCTATTCTTAAAGATAATATAATCCTTATCATATATAATCGAGTTGACTCATGAATCTAACGATTTGAATTATGTATATTTCAAGTTCAAATCATTTAGTTAATGAACTTACTTTTCGCTCATATTCGACTCATTAGGTTCATGAATCAAGTTCAACGAATTAATTATCAAACTGAGTTTCGAATTATTTTCAAGTTGTTTCGCTTCATTGACAGCTCTAATTTAAGTATATCGAGAGAGAAGTTAGAGATATAAATTGAAGCTTTCTCACGTTATTAAACCTATTTTTTTTTTTAATTAATTAAATAAATTATTTTATAATTAAATAGAAAGAAAGTGGAGAAATAAACCGGAGAGAGAAATGGTTTTTTATTAATTTATTATTGAAAAGAAAATATACACTGACATTGGCCATCTAAAATATTTTCTACTTTCGATCAATGAGAAACATGTATCCACCACATCACATTTTTATTTTTAAAATATTGTTATAATTTGACAATTTAAAATATTTTGATTGGATGTATGTGTAATATTTTTTACACCCATATTACACTATCTTTAAACACTTTATTATTTATTTAATAATTTATTATTATTTATTAATTAATAATATTTATTTTTTAATTAATAAATTAACTAATTATTTTTATAAGTTTTAGTGGGAAACATTGGTGGAAGGAACTTCTAGAAGTATAATTTAGTATGATGTGATATAATACTCCATCGTCTAACATTCCACTTAATGATTAGCGAAATAACCAAACAAACTGAATTATTGCTTAACTGAATTAAAAAGAATAGCCAAATAATAACTGAAATCAATTTATTATATTTATCAAAAATTTGGACGCTATATCACAAGAGAAACTTAGGATTCTCATTAGAGGTATCACTTTGACAGGGTGGACATCAAAATTATTCTCATATACAATAAGATACTTTGCGTATATAAATATATCAAATAAATTAAGGAATTGCAACCTTGGCATAGTAGTTGAAAACCACTCATGTATAGATTAAACAATTAATTTGAGATTAAAATTTAAGTTTGATGGAAAAAGATTTACTATTGAGCAAATATTTTGTAAATGATGTAAAAAACAAAAATAATATTTATGCACGAGAAAAATATAATTTTTTATTTTTAAGTTTTATTTTTATTTCAATATTTTCTATTTATCATAATCAGTTAGATTTAAATAGAAAAATATTTATACATATTGTTTTTAATGTACATTCAAATATTTTTATATACGAAAATAATTTTACTATTAATTCAAATATTTGTATAAATATTATCAAAACAAAAATAATATGGAAAAATATACATTATTGATTCAAATATTTTTATATAAAAGAACAATTTTACTATTGATTTAAATATTTTTATAAATATTGTTAAAACAAAAATAATATTTATATACTGAAAAAAATACACTGTTGATTCAAATATTTTAATATACGTAAAAAATTACAATTGTTATAAACGGGGACAACTTCACTACTTATTCAAATATTGAATGATAGAAATTTATCGACCATTATTTTCAAATATCTGAAAAATATAAGGGAACCTTAAAATGATTGAGTTTATATTTTAAAATTGTATTATCTCTTATAAAATAATTGTCTTATTTGTAAAAAAAAATTTAAAACGACTGATTTATCTAATACAAGTTTCAATAGTTTTTATTTTTAATAATATTTTTCATAATATTGTTGTTTACGTTTCATATTCTACATTTATTACTATTTCAACTTAAATTTACTATCATTCTTAATTTTTTTCCAACTTTCTATTTTTATTACAATATACAATCAAATGGTCGTCCAAACCAATATACCACTCAAAAACGTACCCCGTACGTATGCACGAGTTTGTTACTAATTTATAATCTGTTTTCATGATATCAACAATTGACCTTAGAGCGTGTGCTCTACGCATCTATTGGTATAACTCTAATTTTGTAAAATAAAATGTTCTGGACTGGGTCGGGGTCTGCCCCTCAATCGAGCAGGCCCAACCCACACGTCATGGGATGGCCCAGCAAAGGCCTCTTAGCACGACCAATGTCGAGCACATGCCCACCTCAACAGTGTCGGGCACGCGCCACACCTCGTCGGTGTTCGGGCACGCACGACATAGAGCATCAGGCAGATGCGCTAAGCCTCTCCGGGCTCGCTCCTCCTCGACACTCAGGTGCTCCTCCCCACGAGGAGCCATCTCCTTCTACACATAAGAGTCCTCCCCGCGAGGACACATCTCTCCCCGACACGCAGGACTCCTCCTCGCGAGGACACGTTCTCATGTAACACCCACTCCCGATGGAATCAGTCTGCCCTAACTCCGGAGATCTAGTAACGGTTACCTCAGGGCGAAGACAACGTGCTGGTCTTCACTACGCCACATAAGCCCTAGCAGTTACTTGGATTGGGCCTGGCAATCCAGCCCAGTGCAAGTAACCGTTGGCCCCGCGCCGGGGGCTCTCTATAAATACCCTCTCACTTGAGAGGGTCAGGTTACACAATCTCATACACTCTAACCTATTTCTGTACTAACTTTTACTTTTGACCTTTGCCTTACTTGAGCGTCGGAGTACCTTGCAGGTATACCCCCCGGCAGTCTTTCAACCTCACCGGAGCTGAAGTCCATACGACGCTGCTGGCCACTGAATAACTGTCTGATCCAGGTACGATCACAAAATGTTTTTGAAAATGGTTTTAAGGGAATGGTATATTCAATCCTTCTTCTAGACCATTCGATCCTCATATACTCCACCAACATTTATATTCTCAAAGTGTTAATCCACGAAGCAAAGGTTTCGTAGGAGATTGTAGTTAATGTCCATTGCTACGAAAAAGTGTTGTTGAAGGAATCATGAAAATGTTGAGCCCTGAAACTCTTAGAGCTTCTTTGTCTCAATCACTTGTCCCTAATTTTGAAACAGATGTTGCGCATGTGGATCAAACTAAAGATTTTTCTAGTTCTTGAGAGGAAGATAATGACAATGTCGATGATTCCGCCTCTGAAAGTAACCCTGCTTTGGATTTTTTATTTTCTTTGATAATTTTGTTGGTTTGTTAAGGATAAATTTGTATGTGTTGGCTAGATTTGTTTATCGGGGTGGCTGAATCTTTTTAACTCTTGCCCTTGTCTCTTTTAAGGAAAATTGGGAGAGATATGACACACTTATGGTTTTAGTTTATGTTGTTTGTTACATGTTGTTGTTTATTTGTTGTGTTGTGTGTGCTCTGATAGAAATGATGTTTAAATATTTCCATTGTTGCTTTATCTAAAATATAGGTAAAGAGGGAGTTTGTTCTTATAGTTGATTGACATATTTTTGTAGGTTACTTGTTTAGCCAGATGTCTTAACTTGATGTGAGATATCTTGTCACTAGTTGACATTGATAAACGCAACTCAAACGATTATGCGACCACTTCAGCTTTTATTAGAAGATTTGTTTTAAATTTAGTTCAATTAGAAGTTTTACCTTTGGGAAAAGAATTTTAATTCAAATCAGTTTAGAAAATATTTTATTAAATCATAAATCTGAATGAAGAAGATTAAATTAAATGTGATTTAATTAAAAGATTTGGTTTTATTAAAAAGATATGATTGACTGAATATTAAATTGGAGTGATTTTTTTTATTGAACCCTATTAGACTTTTTGGGTGGATCATATCATTTATATAAAGAAATGGTACTTCTTATTTGAAGATTCACATTTGAAGAAAAAAATCAAGTGTTTGTATATTAGTGTTTCTTTGAGTCTTTGTTTTATGTTTCTTGTGCAGTAATATCTCTTAGTTTTGTGAGTGCAACTTCACCATGAGATGTTTTTCATGATGTCAAGACATTGAAGCTACCTCGCATTTTAGTATATTTGACAGCAACTCTGATTTTGTGTGGCACCCTTGCATTAGAGGTCTTAGGAATATTAAAAAACCACTTCAAAATTGTCCAAAATCATGAAAATCAGTTTCTGCACAAAAATGCACTGCATGTGCCAGCACATTCACATTTCAGGTTAGCACATGTAACTCATTATTTAAGCCTGTAACTTCTGTTTTGTTTCGGTCGACACGTACCTATTTCAGGTCGGCACATACTGTAAGTTTCACAATTATGTGCCGGCACATACGTGTTTCAGGCCGCCTCATCTAGTGCTCTAAATAAGGCTATAGATTATGTTTCTCTTGGGTCGGCACATATGTTCTTTCAGATCGGCACATCCTGGTATTTTTTACCGTATGTGCCGGCACATCCATCGTTCTGGCCAGCACATGATGTTTAAGTTGGTCAATTCTGTATTATTTTTTTACTCCGAAAATTACCTCTTTGCCACCAATCTTCCAAAACTATAAATACATCATTCATGCTTCATTCCAAACTGGTGATACCACAAAATTAGCCTGCATTTGCTCATCATCTTCAACCTCCGTCCTATGTCTACACACTGTCAAATCACACATAATAATCTTTTGTTGAGGTACCAGCTAGGCGAAGGCCTGATAACGTTCGATTAGGTTCTTGTGTATCCGAGAATATCGGATTGAGATTTGTAGGGGTCTTTATCCGAAAAAACTGCGTGTTTGTCCTCCAAGATCATGTAAAGATTTGGGGGTTTTCGTGCAAGACATTCAAGAGAGGATTGCAACGTTGTGAAAGTATTTGGAGATAAGGTACGCAAAGGACCCCTTGGAGATAAAGAACACAAAGGAAGTAGCTGAGAACGGAAGATCAAATTGAAGTCTTGTGGAACAATCGGCACAATTGGTTGTGCACGAAAGTTTTGGAGATAAAGAACGCAAAGGAGTAGCAATATCGACAAGTCAATTGGCATTCATTATTGTCTTGGTCTTACTCAAGATCTAAAGAAGAAAAGAGGTTGAATCAACATCAAGATGAAAAATAATATTTATATACTGAAAAAAATACACTGTTGATTCAAATATTTTTATATACGTAAAAAATTACAATTGTTATAAACGGGGACAACTTTACTACTTATTAAAATATTGAATGATAGAAATTTATCGACCATTATTTTCAAATACCTGAAAAATATAAGGGAGCTTTAAAATGATTGAGCTTATATTTTAAAATTGTATTATCTATTATAAAATAATTGTCTTATTTGTAAAAAAAAATTTAAAACGACTGATTTATCTAATACAAGTTTCAATAGTTTTTATTTTTAATAACATTATTCATAATATTGTTTTTTACGTTTCATATTCTACATTTATTACTATTTCAACTTAAATTTACTATCATTTTTTAATTTTTTTTCAACTTTCTATTTTTATTACAATATACAATCAAATGCTCGTCCAAAACCATATACCACTAAAAAACGTACCCCGTGCATATGCACGAGTTTGTTACTAATTTATAATCTGTTTCCATGATATCAACAATTGACCTTAGAGCGTGTGCGCTACGCATCTATTGGTATAACTCTAATTTTGTAAAACAAAATGTTCTGGACTGGGCCGGGGTCTGCCCCTCAATCGAGCAGGCCCAAACCACACGTCTTGGGATGGCTCAGCAAAGGCCTCTTAGCACGACCAATGTCGAGCACATATCCACCTCAACAGTGTCAGGCAAGCGCCACACCTCGGCGGTGTTCGGGCACGCACGACATAGAGCATCGGGCAGAGGCGCTAAGCCTCTCCGGGCTCGCTCCTCCTCGACACTCAGGTGCTCCTCCCCACGAGGAGCCATCTCCTTCTACACATAAGAGTCCTCCCCACGAGGACACATCTCTCCCCGACACACATGACTCCTCCCCGCGAGGACACATTCTCATGTAACCACCCACTCCCGATGGAATAAGTCTGCCCTAACTCTGTAGATCTAGTAACAGTTACCTCAGGGCGAAGACCACATGCTGGTCTTCACTATGCCACGTAAGCCCTAGCAGTTACTTGGATTGGGCCTGGCAATCCAGCCCAGTGCAAGTAACCGTTTGCCCCGCGTCGGAGGCTCTCTATAAATATTCTCTCACTTGAGAGGGTCAGGTTAAACAATCTTATACACTCTAACCTTTTTCTGTACTAGCTTTTACTTGTGACCTTTGCCTTACTTGAGCGTCAGAGTACCTTGCAGGTGCACCCCCCGACCGTCTTTCAACCTCACCGGAGCTGAAGTCCATACGACGCTGCTGGCCACTGAATAACTGTCTGATCCAGGTACGATCACAAAATATTTTTGAAAATGGTTTTAAGGGAATGGTATATCAATCCTTCTTCTAGACCATTCGATCCTCATATACTCCACCAACATTTATATTCTCAAAGTGTTAATCCACGAAGCAAAGGTTCCGTAGGAGATTATAGTTAATGTCCATTGCTACGAAAAAGAGTTGTTGAAGTAATCATCAAAATGTTGAGCCCTGAAACTCTTAGAGCTTCTTTGTCTCAATCACTTGTCCTTAATTTTGAAACAGATGTTGCGCATGTGGATCAAACTAAAGATTTTTCTAGTTCTTGAGAGAAAGATAATGACAATGTCGATGATTCCGCCTCTGAAAGTAACCCTGCTTTGGATTTTTAATTTTCTTTGATAATTTTGTTGGTTTGTTAAGGATAAATTTGTATGTGTCGGCTAGATTTGTTTATCGGGGTGGCTGAATTTTTTTAACTCTTGCCCTTGTCTTTTTTAAGGAAAATTGGGAGAGATGTGACACACTTATGGTTTTAGTTTATGTTGTTTGTTACATGTTGTTGTTTATTTGTTGTGTTGTGTGTGCTCTGATAGAAATGATGTTTAAATATTTCCATTGTTGCTTTATCTAAAATATAGGTAAAGAGGGAGTTTATTCTTATAGTTGATTGACATATTTTTGTAGGTTACTTGTTTAGCCAGATGTCTTAACTTGATGTGAGATATCTTGTCACTAGTTGACATTGATAAACGCAACTGAAACGATTATGCGACCACTTCAGCTTTTATTAGAAGATTTGTTTTAAATTTAGTTCAAGTAGAAGTTTTACCTTTGGGAAAAGAATTTTAATTCAAATCAGTTTAGAAAATATTTTATTAAATCATAAATATGAATGAAGAAGATTAAATTAAAGGTGATTTAATTAAAAGATTTGGTTTTATTAAAAAGATTTGATTGACTGAATATTAAATTAGAGTGATTTTTTATTGAACCCTATTAGACTTTTTGGGTGGATAATATCATTTATATAAAGAAATGGTACTTCTTATTTGAAGATTCGCATTTGAAGAAAGAAATCAAGTGTTTGTATATTAGTGTTTCTTTGATTCTTTGTTTTATGTTTCTTGTGTAGTAATATCTCTTAGTTTTGTGACTGCAACTTCACCATGAGATGTTTTTCATGATGTCAAGACATTGCAGCTACCTCGCATTTTAGTATATTTGACAGCAACTCTGATTTTGTGTGGCACCCTTGCATTAAAGGTCTTAGGAATATTAAAAAACCACTTCAAAATTGTCCAAAATCATGAAACTCAGTTTCTGCACAAAAATGCACTGCATGTGGCAGCACATTCACATTTCAGGTTGGCACATGTAACTCATTATTTAATCCTGTAACTTCTGTTTTGTTTCGGTCGACACATATCTATTTCAGGTCGGCACATACTGTAAGTTTCACAATTATGTGCCGGCACATACGTGTTTCAGGCTGCCACATCTAGTGCTCTAAATAAGGCTGTAGATTATGTTTCTCTTGGGTCGGCACATATGTTCTTTCAGATCGGCACATCCTGGTATTTTTTACAGTATGTGCCGACACATCCATCATTCAGGCCAACACATGATGTTTAAGTTGGTCAATTCTGTCATATTTTTTTACTCCAAAAATTACCTCTTTGCCACCAATCTTCCAAAGCTATAAATACATCATTCATGCTTCATTCCAAACTGGTGATACCATAAAATTATCCTGCATTTGCTCATCATGTTCAACCTCCGTCCTATGTCGACACACTGACAAATCACACATAATAATCTTTTGTTAAGGTGCCAGCTAGGCGAAGGCCTGATAACGTCCGATTAGGTTCTTGTGTATCCGAGAATATCGGATTGAGATTTGTAGGGGTCTTCATCTGAAAAAACTGCGTGTTTGTCCTCCAAGATTGTGTAAAGATTTGGGGGTTTTCGTGCAAGACATTCAAGAGAGGATTGCAACGTTGTGAAAGTCTTTGGAGATAAAGTACGCAAAGGACCCCTTGGAGATAAAGAACACAAAGGAAGTAGCTGAGAACGGAAGATCAAATTGAAGTCTTGTGGAACAATCAGCGCAATTGGTTGTGCACGAAAGTTTTGGAGATAAAGAACGCAAAGGAGTAGAAATATCGACAAGTCAATTGGCATTCATTATTGTCTTGGTCTTACTCAAGATCTAAAGAAGAAAAGAGGTTGAATCAACATCAAGATCAAAAATAATATTTATATACTGAAAAAAATACACTGTTGATTCAAATATTTTTATATACGTAAAAAATTACAATTGTTATAAACGGGGACAACTTTACTACTTATTAAAATATTGAATGATAGAAATTTATCGACCATTATTTTCAAATACCTGAAAAATATAAGGGAGCTTTAAAATGATTGAGCTTATATTTTAAAATTTTATTATCTATTATAAAATAATTGTCTTATTTGTAAAAAAGAAAATTAAAACGACTGATTTATCTAATACAAGTTTCAATAGTTTTTATTTTTAATAACATTATTCATAATATTGTTTTTTACGTTTCATATTCTACATTTATTACAATTTCAACTTAAATTTACTATCATTTTTAATTTTTTTTCAACTTTCTATTTTTATTACAATATACAATCAAATGCTCGTCCAAAACCATATACCACTAAAAAACGTACCCCGTGCGTATGCACGAGTTTGTTACTAATTTATAATCTGTTTTCATGATATCAACAATTGACCTTAGAGCGTGTGCGCTACGCATCTATTGGTATAACTCTATATTTGTAAAACAAAATGTTCTGGACTAGGTCGGGGTCTGCCCCTCAATCGAGCAGACCCAACCTGCATGTCCTGGGATGGCCCAACAAAGGCCTCTTAGCACGACCAATATCGAGCACATGCCCACCTAAACAGTGTCGGGCACGCGCCACTCCTCGGCAGTGTTTGGGCACGTACGACATAGAGCATCGGGCAGAGACGCTAAGCCTCTCCGGGCTCGCTCCTCCTCGACACTCAGGTGCTCCTCCCCACGAGGAGCCATCTCCTTCTACACATAAGAGTCCTCCCCACGAGGACACGTCTCTCCCCGACACGCAGGACTCCTCCCCGCGAGGACACGTTCTCATGTAACCACCCACTCCCGATGGAATCAGTCTGCCCTAACTCCGAAAATCTAGGAACGGTTACCCCAGGGCGAAGACCACGTGCTGGTTTTCACTACGCCATGTAAGCCCTGACAGTTACTTGGATTGGGCCTAGCAATCCAGCCCAGTGCAAGTAACCATTGGCCCCGCGCTGAGGGCTCTCTATAAATACCCTCTCACTTGAGAGGGTCAGGTTACACAATCTCATACACTCTAACCTTTTTCTGTACTTGCTTTTACTTGTGACCTTTGCCTTACTTGAGCGTCGGAGTACAATGCAGGTACACCCCCCCCCTCCGTCTTTCAACCTCACCGGAGCTGAAGTCCATACGACGTTGCTGGCCACTAAATAACTGTCTGATCTAGGTACGATCAGTGGCGCCGTCTATGGGAACCTCTTGCTTCCCCATTTTTCCTTCAACGATAAACCAAAGCAATCCTCTCGTTCACCAGCATGGCCAATAACCCATCTGCGAACAAAGCTCTGGACACCGTCCTCGCGCAACTCGAGAATGGAAACCATCACGAGGACGCGGCTGCCCTCAACGTCAAGCAAGACGAGGTGAGAAACGGGCAATCCGCCTCCCCAGACTCCCAAGACACGGCTTACGACGCCGCCCAGCAGGACGACCAGCAAGCCATCTTTCAGCCAATTGTTCCTTCGCCCAATGCAGTTTCGAGCACCGTGGCCCTATTTGCCTTGGTCAATCAGACCAACCAGCTAATCGCACACCAGAATCTCAGAATTAAAGCACTAGAGCGAGGTCGGACACGACGATCTTCCCCGCGAAGACATCGTCGTCCACCGTCGCCTCGCCGTTCTCCTTCTACGCGAAGGACCCCGTCAGAAGAATCTCGAACTCCCTCGCCGGTACGCGAGGGACGTCGACCACTCCTCGAGCGCCCCTAGCCGGCTATCTCCCAAAAGCACCATTATTCCCCGCCTAGGAAGGAACTCAGGCCTTCCTCAATCACCAAGAAGAGGAAGACCACCGAGGAAAGGCCGAGGAACTGCTCAAGGAATTCCCCTCCACGACAAGGACCTGGTTGACATCACCGATCCCCTTCAAGGTCCCCAGCCAGAAGCGACGACGATGACCAGAGGACCCCCTATCCTGGGAGATCATGGACGCTCCAATTCCTGCGGGCATGGAGAAACCCCCACCACTGGGGACCTACAATGGCCTGGCCGACCCAGACGATCACGTCGAAAGTTTTGAAGCCATGCTCGACTTCAGAAACGTCAGAGGGGCCATTAAGTGCAGGCTTTTCCCGACGACCTTACGGAAGGGCGCCATGACCTGGTACAAAGGTCTGGCACCCGGGTCGATCACATCCTGGAAGCAACTAAGGCAACACTTCACCAAGCACTTCACAGCGTCTCGTCGACACCCGAAGACGGAGGCCGCCCTAGAGAGCATCTTCCAGGGGAAGAACGAATCTCTCAGGAACTACATTGAGAGATTCAACAGGGAAGCTGTCGAGGTTCATGCGACCGGCGACATAAAGAAGTATTTAATCATCCATGGACTACGTGTTTTGGATCTGATTTTGCCAAGTCTGTGGGCCTCCACAGACCCCGCCATCTGGAGGACCTCCTCCAACGAGCTCAGTCGTACATCGAGCTCGAGGAGTCGGAGGCAGCGCAGATCGCCCTCGAGTCGAGGCACAAGGAAGGTCCCCGCGGCCACAAAGAAGACTCTCCTCCCCGACGCAGGGGAGAAAGGAAGAAGGAAGGCCGCCCCCAGGACTCCCGCGAACAGAAAGGACCAGCTGGCCTGTTCACTGAGTACACGCCGCTTGATGCTCCCCGCGCGCGAATCTTCTCCGAGTGCTCCAACTCGGAATTTCTAAAAGGAGGCGTCCGCTTTTCGAAGCCGACTCCCCCAAATCAAACACGGACAAGTCCAGGTACTGCAGGTTCCACCGGAGCTACAGACATGTTACAGAAGACTGCATCCATCTTAAAGATGCAATTGAGATCCTGATCTAGGAAGGGCACTTAAAGAAATACGCCCAGAAAAATGATACTCCTCGTCCCAGTTCCCGGGAAGCCCAAAACGTCGAGGAGGCGACACCTCCTCCCGAAGAGAGTCGGCTTCAAGTCGCCCTCAGCGTCACTCGACCCGAAGACTTTTTCGTCCCCGGAGACATTGAGGGCCAGGAAGCAGTTTGCAACATGTGGGGGAACTTCCCCCACGAGGACCCCATCGCTGCCCGTAGCACCTGGGAAGGCTTCCCCAAGGCAATGGTCATCTCCGGGGGTGGTTACGAGAAGTTGTCCGTCGGGTCGATAAAGCGGAAATTTGACGATCTGGAGTCCGCAACATCGGCGAAGACAACTACTCTCGAGAAGGTGCAATGGAAATCAAACCCTATCACCTTCTACCTCGAAGAGCTCCCCGACGGAGCGCCCAACGCCATTATCCCCCTCCTGGTCAGGGCACAGATGGCGAATTTTGACATTCGAAGGATCCTTGTCGACCAGGGCAGCTCGGTCGACATCATGCATGCTCATCTGTTTGGGACTCTCCAGCTCGACGAGAGACATCTGACCCCGTATGTCGGTTCAG
Organism: Lathyrus tuberosus; assembly: GCA_022829125.1. Lineage (NCBI taxonomy): Eukaryota > Viridiplantae > Streptophyta > Magnoliopsida > Fabales > Fabaceae > Lathyrus > Lathyrus tuberosus. The sequence continues at coordinate 1,152,555 of JALAZF010000018.1, forward strand.
ATCTGCAGGGGTTCAACGGAACCACCACCAGACCATGGGGCTACGTTGAGCTGATGGTCACATTCGGGGCCGAAGACACTGCCCGACAGGTGAAGACCCACTTCCTGGTGGTCGAATGTCCATCCCTCTACAACTGCATCCTCGGGAGGACTACCCTGGCCGAACTTACAGCGGTGCCATCAATGGCCCACCTCAAAATGAAGTACTACATGACTAGGGGACGGGTAGTTACGATGCACGGGGACATAGACGCGACCAGGAAGTGCTTCGACGCTACCATCAAAGGCATGAGTTCCATCGACACCAAACCCAAGACCGGAGCAAAGTCATCCCCGGACACCGAACAGACGCCTCTCCCGCGCGTCAACGCGGTCGACCTCAACAACAGGTTCCCGGGCAAAACCGATGAAGATAGGGCAGAAGACCTCGACCTCCAGGTGGAAAACAACGGGCGGCCTCTCCACCCAATGCGCCCCATCCCAGATGGAGACTTTGAGCTCGTGGCCCTCGGGGACGATCCAGATCGTGACGTGAAGATTGGCACCGGGATCCCCGACCTGGCGAAGGAGCAGCTGAAGGCATGTCTTCGGGAGAAAGCTGATCTGTTCACATGGAGCGCCTCCGAGATGCCTGGCCTTGACCCTGAGGTGGCTTGCCATCACCTCGCAGTAGATCTGGCCGCTAGGGCCATAGCTCAACGTAGGCATAAGCAGTCTCCCAAAAAAGCGAAGGCTGCTAAAAAAGCTTTAAAAGACCTCCTAGAGGCGAATTTTATTTTGGAGGCCAGGTACACAACCTGGTTGTCCAACGTTGTACTCATAAAAAAGAATAATGGAAAATGGAGGATGTATGTTGACTATACTGATCTTAACTGGGCTTGCCCGAAAGACTGCTATCCTTTTACTAACATCAACCAGCTAGTCGACAATTATGCAGGTTATAAACTGTTATCCTTCATGGACGCCTACTCAGGATACAACCAAATTCCCATGGATAAGGTCAACAAACAGCACACGACTTTCATGACCGAGTCGGGCAATTACTACTACAATGTAATGCCCTTCGGCCTGAAGAACGCCGGTGCGACCTACCAACGGATGATGAACAAGGTTTTTCGAGCTGAAATCGGCGACATGCTCGAGGTCTATAAGGACGACATGATCGTCAAATCCGCGGAAGAAGTCGATCACACCGCGCACCTCAAGAAGGTGTTCGACACAGCGAGGAGATACCGCATGAGGTTCAACCCCGACAAATGCACCTTCGGCGTTCGGGCAGGTAAGTTCCTTGGCTTCTACCTCACAGAGCGAGGAATCGAAGCCAACCCCGACAAGTGTAGGGCTTTCTCCGAGATCCCTACTCCGGACTCGAAGAAGTCGATACAATCATTAAACGGGATGCTCACTGTCCTCTCCCGCTTCGTCGCCAAGTCAGCGCAATACACACTCCTATTTTTAAAACTTCTTCGACAAAAAGCGACATTTGAATGGAGCTAAGAATGCAAGCAGACGCTCCTTCACCTAAAACAAGTCCTATCGCAACCCCCGGTCCTCTCACGACCTGAGAGCGGGGAGACACTTTTCTTGTATCTCGCAATCACGAGTGAAGCGGTCAGCGTCGTCCTCATTCGGGAAACCCCGGACGGGCAGAAACCGATTTACTTCAAGAGCAAAGCCCTCTAAGGCCCCGAGCTCAGGTATCAGCATATAGAGAGTCGCCCTGGCCCTCGTCACCGCGGCCAGGAGGCTACGCCACTACTTCCTAGCCCACACTATCGTCGTAAGGACCGAACAGCCTATAAGGCAACTCCTTGGACGACCAGATATGGCGGGGAGGATGCTCAGGTGGTCGTTCGAACTCCCCGAGTTTGACATCTAATACGAGGGAAGGAAAGCCCTGAAGGCTCAGGTATTGGTCGACTTTCTGGCGGAGATGACCATCCTGGAACCTTCGACCAACGGATCCCAAAAATGGACGATCTATGTCGACGGAGCATCTAGCCTGAAGGGAAGCGGGGCGGGCATCATCCTTGAAAATGAGGAAGGCATCTTGATCGAGGTATCCCTCGAACTATCCTTCCTGACGTAGAACAACCAAGCAAAGTACGAGGCTTTCCTCGCCGGGCTTCGGTTGGCCGAGGACCACGGCGCCAAGGAGGTCAAAATCTTCACCGACTCCCAGCTCGTGGCCTCGCAAGTCCGAGGAAAGTACCAGGCCAAGAACGATAGCTTCATCGAATACTTGACCTTGGTGAAAGAAAAGATGAAAAAATTCACCTCCGCGGAAGTAACTCACATCCCTCGCGAGCACAATACCCGAGTAGATGTCTTGTCCAAATTGGCAAGCACAAAGAAGAAAGGCGGGAACAAATCTGTCATACAAGAAGTGCTTTCCCGGCCGAGCATCGACAAACCCACTTCGGCGGCAGACGTAAATGCCATTGGTGATAGCAATTGCTGGATAACCTCGGTATACGAGTACCTCACGGCAGGCAAACTGCCCGAAGATCCCAAAGAAGTAGGGATGGTCAAGCGGCGGGCATGCTCATACACGATAGTCAAGGACAAGCTATACCAGCGGGGGTTTTCTATCCCCCTCCTCAGGTGCGTTGAGGAGACCAAGGTCCCCGACATCCTCTAGGAAATCCACGAGGGAATCAATGCACAACACCTCGGCGGCCGATCGTTAGCCCGTAAGGCACTTCGAGCAGGGTATTACTGGCCCACCATGCAACAGGACGCCAAGGAACACGTCAAGAAGTGCGATAGATGCCAGCGACATGGGGACATGCACCTCGCTCGTCCTAGCGAGCTCAAAACATTGTCCTCCCCGTGGCCGTTTGCGTGGTGGGGAATGGACATCCTTGGACCTTTCGTCGTGGGATCATATCAAAACAAATACCTCATCGTCGGGGTGGACTACTTTACGAAGTGGATCGAGGCGGAAGCATTGGCCAAAATCACGGCCTTCAACATAATGCATTTTTACAAAAGAAACATCCTCGCCCGATTCGGCGCGCCTCAAGCTATTGTCACCGACAACGGAACACAGTTCACCGACAGGAACTTCCAAGACTTTGTCACCAAACTAGGCACGAAGCAACACTTCACGTCGGTCGAGCACCCGCAAACGAAAGGGCAGGCCAAAGCGGCGAACAGAGTAATCCTCCAAGGATTAAAACATCGATTAGGCGACGCCAAACAACAGTGGGTCGAGGAGCTACACAACATCCTCTGGGCCTACCGAACAACCCCACATTCCACGACCGGGGATACCTCTTTTCGTCTGACCTACGGAATGGAAGCGGTGATCCCCGTGGAAACCAGAGAATCCTCGAGGAGGACAGAAGCCCCCCTCGACGGAGACGCGAACAACAAAGCCCTGAGGGAAGAACTCAATTTCATCGAGGAGACACGTTCGGGCGCTTCTCTCCAAGAAGCTTCACTTAAACAGAAAATAACTTTACGTTATAACGACAAAGTTATAAAACGTGATTTTCAGATAGGCGCCCTCGTCCTACGAAGGAACCAAAAAGATTCTCGAGAAGGCAAGCTCGCCACAAACTGGGAGGGCCCGTACCGCGTCCATGCAAAAACAGGGACAGAAGCCTACTTCCTCGAAAATCTGCACGGGGAAGAACTCGCTCGACCATGGAACGCTGAAAAGCTTAAATAGTACTACAGTTAAGCACTGCCCGCGACACACTAGCACCGCGGTTACGGGGACTCACTAGGGTACAAGCGCAACACCCCTATACAAAACACGATGATCAAGGGCGGCGTTGTGTGTGCTCAAGCGCTTTGATTCGACGAGGACACCTCGACTGAGCTCCTCCGTCATCGTACCTAATAGGGAGAACACCCAACTCGCGATGGGAAGTTCACGCCACGAAGCTAAGACCCCGAATGAGCTCTTAGCCTCGTTAAAGGTCGGAATACGCTCCCGACCACTCGACCAGCTCTCCACGCGGTCGAGGAGTATCGAAGTCGAGCAAGTCCCAAACTCTCTGCTACTTAGCCAAAAGTAAATAAAGTATAGCAAATACAACATCATCACACACAAACGAAAACTTACAAACATCACACGCGCAGATAAACAAAAATGCATTAATCGAGCAGAAGCCCAGCGTACAAATATTACAAAGTATCAAAAAGCCCCTGGCACACAGGCCGGGTACAAGTTATTACAAAAAAACAAATGGCGCACAGGCCAGATAAACCGAGATCAAAAGAGAGTGGCACACAGGCTGAACAAGCAAATTTAAACAACGATCTCATCCTCGATCCGACGTCCATCCTCCTCGTCCTCTTCCTCTGGCAGGTCCAACTTGCCATTGACCACACGAAGGAACGAGGTAATTCTGTCGAGCGCAAGCTGAACATCCGGATTCTCGGCACCGACCTGCTCCACTGCATTCTTAAAGCCTATCTCGAGGGCCTCTAGACTATCTTGCTGAAGTTCCTGAATCTTAGCGATCAGGGTTGCGCGGTCGGAGAAACTTTTCTCCTCGGCGGATTCGTTCTCTGCGGGACGGACAACGACTTCCAATTCTCCAATCCTCTCACCTCACTTCCCCATGACATTCATCGCATGTCCTCGGGGTATTCATCGGTTCCTCAGGATATTCATCCCAAACCTCCGCCAAACCTACCGGAACCCTAGGAACATCCCGCCGTTTTCGGCCGGAACCCTTAAGGGATTACCGGGAACTTCATCAGTTCACCGGAATACCACCAACGGAAAGCAAAATGGAAAAGAAAGAGATCAGAAGCTTACTTGGAACGGTGGTAGAAGCCTGACTGGAGCGGTAGATGCGGCGACGAACGGCGGTGAACGACGGTGGAGCAGCGACGGAGATAGGAAGAAGAGGGGAGCGAAAAAGGTGGAAACGTGCAACTGACACGAACTTGAGCCCTTTTATAGGCTCCTCATGAGACTCGAGGATTTCCTAGGCAATCAATTACGCTACCCTAGCGTAGCCGCCCTAGGCAATGATGAGGTGTGACACGTGGTACACGCTTTCCCAGGCACAACTTTTCATTCCCCAACACACGTCTTTTCATTCACCTCGTTTTAGACTTCTCGTATCCCCGTGACGTCGCCCATCCGCGGCCAGTCTAGCGCGAGCAGATCGATTCGTTTCTGCCTGGTTTACCAACTGTTCCTCGTTTAGAGTCCTTTCCCCGACTTGACACGTCCCCGACATAGTGCTGACACTAAAGTCATTACCCTGGCACCTCAGAGCGATGACTTGGGGGGCTCCTATTCTGGACTAGGCCGGGGTCTGCCCCTCAATCGAGCAGGCCCAACCCACACATCTTGGGATGGCCCAGCAAAGGCCTCTTAGCACGACCAATGTCGAGCACATGCCCACCTCAACAGTATCGGGCACGCGCCACACCTCGGCGGTGTTCGGGCACGCACGACATAGAGCATCGGGCAGAGACGCTAAGCCTCTCCGGGCTCGCTCATCCTCGACACTCAGGTGCTCCTACCCACGAGGAGCCATCTCCTTCTACACATAAGAGTCCTCCCCGCGAGGACACGTCTCTCCGCAACACGCAGGTCTCCTCCCCGCGAGGACACGTTCTCTTGTAACCACCTACTCCCGATGGAATCGGTCTGCCCTACGCCACTGGACTACGAGTTGAAAATGAACAATGAATGCAAAACGATGAACTGATGATGATGAACGACGATGAATGATGAACCGATGAACCGATGATGATGAACGATAAATATTAGGGTTGATATGGTGTTTCCTTTCTCAGCACTGAACTTTTGGGTTGAAATGTTGTATCGTTTCTCAACAAAGAATGACTACTTAAGAGACAAACTATTTAGCTTGATAAAAATGAATGAATGATACCACCACGGTCAAAACTAAGAACAATACTGGTGATATGTTACTTACTAAATTAAATTTCATAAAAAAGCGACCGTGTATTACAATTTAAAATATTTAAAACAAAATGAAAAATATGTCACAACTGTTCATTACGCAACCGTGATGGTATTGCATTTATTTAAAAATTAAAAATAAATAAAAATAAAAAGGCGAGACTAAATGTTAAAAAAATAAAATATTTGACACGTCAGTATATTACAATTTAAAATATTTAAAACAAATCACAACGGTTGAGTTACTCAACCGTGGTAGTATCAAATGTTAAAGAAATGTTAAAAAATACAAATGCGTGACTAAATATTAAAGAAATAAAACATTTGAGGGTACTGAAATTCGAACCCATGAAAGGGTGATTATATACCCACAGTCGTATGTTTCATCAGTGATTATATCATATCAAAATTTTCATAAGTAAATAAAAGAAAATTATCGCGCGTTAAGTAAGATATATCATCACAGTTGGAATCTAACCGCAATAAAATTAATGTTACCGAATGTGTATTTTGTAATAGTATTATTAAACCTAATTTATTTTGATTAATTATTTAAATTAATTTATAATTAAATAGTTAAAAAGAGGAAAGAGAAGTTGGAGATAGAAATTTAAGATGTAATTAAGTGGAGATATAAGTTGGAGGTTTCTCCTTTATTTTGTTTTCACTAATTAAATGATATATGTACTATTCAAAAAATAATAATAAAGTGAAATTTAAGATGTAAGTTAGGACTGAAAATGAGTCGAGTCGAGTCGAGTCGAATTCACATCAGCTCGACTCGACTCGTTAAGAATTGATTCAACTCAAATCGTGGTTTGAGTTGTATACGAATTTTTTAAAGGTCAAATTCGACTCGTTATAAGTTCGCGTAAAACTCGGTTCGACTCGTTATGTTCGGTTTGCTTGTTTCACGGACTTAAAATCATTTTTTTTTAAGTCTAATTTTTTAAATATTTGACACTTTAAATTAATATTATTTTAAAAAGAAGGTATTGAAATTAAAAAAAAAAAAGTCATTAAATTGAAATTTAACTTTGTCTCAAATATCTACTAATTCAAAAATTAATTAATTTATATGATGCTAATTTTATTTGAATAATTATTTATAGAAATATTTTGCTCACTTGAGAATATAAATTATCAATTAAAATCGTTAGATTAAAATAAAATATAAGGTTAAAATTTATATTAAATCTTTAAATCTATTCTTAAAGATAATATAATCCTTATCATATATAATCGAGTTGAATTATGAATCTAACGATTTGAATTATGTATAGTTCAAGTTCAAATCATTTAGTTAACGAACTTACTTTTCGCTCTTATTCGACTCATTAGGTTTATGAATCAAGTTCAATGAATTAATTATCAAACTGAGTTTCGAATTATTTTTAAGTTGATTCGCTTCATTGACAACTCTAATTTAAGTATATCGAGAGAGAAGTTAGAGATATAAATTGAAGCTTTCTCACGTTATTAAACCTATTTTATTTTAATTAATTAAATAAATTATTTTATAATTAAATAGAAAGAAAGTGGAGAAATAAACTAGAGAGAGAAATGGTTTTTTATTAATTTATTATTGAAAAGAAAATATACACTGACATTGTCCATCTAAAATATTTTATACATTCGATTAATGAGAAACATGTATCCACCACATCACATTTTTATTTTTAAAATATTGTTATAATTTGACAATTTAAAATATTTTGATTGAATGTATGTGTAATATTTTTTACACCCATATTACACTATCTTTAAACACTTTATTATTTATTTAATAATTTATTATTATTTATTAATTAATAATATTTATTTTTTAATTAATAAATTAACTAATTATTTTTAAAAGTTTTAGTGGGAAACATTGGTGGAAGGAACTTCTACAAGTATAATTTAGTATGATGTGATATAATACTCCATCGTCTAACATTCCACTTAATGATTAGCGAAATAACCGAACAAACTGAATTATTGCTTAACTGAATTAAAAAGAATAGTCAAATAATAACTGAAATCAATTTATTATAATTATCAAAAATTTGGACGCTATATCACAAGAGAAACTTAGGATTCTCATTAGAGGTATCACTTTGTAAGGGTGGACATCAAAATTATTCTCATATACAATAAGATACTTTGCGTATATAAATATATCAAATAAATTAAGGAATTGCAATCTTGGCATAGTAGTTGAAAACTACTCATGTATAGATTAAACAATTAATTTGAGATTAAAATTTAGGTTTGATGGAAAAAGATTTACTATTGAGCAAATATTTTGTAAATGATTGTCAAAAACAAAAATAATATTTATGCACGAGAAAAATATAATGTTTTATTTTTAAGTTTTATTTTTATTTCAATATTTTGTATTTATCATAATCAGTTAGATTTAAACAGAAAAATATTTATACATATTATTTTTAATGTACATTCAAATATTTTTATATACGAAAATAATTGTACTATTAATTCAAATATTTTTATAAATATTATCAAAACAAAAATAATATGGGAAAACATACATTATTGATTCAAATATTTTTATATAAAAGAACAACTTTACTATTGATTTAAATATTTTTATAAATATTGTTAAAACAAAAATAATATTTATATACTGAAAAAAATATATTGTTGATTCAAATATTTTTATATACGTAAAAAATTACAATTGTTATAAACGGGGACAACTTTACTACTTATTCAAATATTGAATAATAGAAATTTATTGACCATTATTTTCAAATATCTGAAAAATATAAGGGAGCTTTAAAATGATTGAGCTTATATTTTAAAATTGTATTATCTCTTATAAAATAATTGTCTTATTTGTAAAAAAAAATTTAAAACGACTGATTTATCTAATACAAGTTTCAATAATTTTTATTTTTAATAATATTATTCATAATATTGTTGTTTACGTTTCATATTCTATATTTATTACTATTTCAACTTAAATTTACTATCATTTTTAATTTTTTTTCAACTTTATATTTTTATTACAATATACAATCAAATGCTCGTCCAAAACCATATACCACTAAAAAACGTACCCCGTGCGTATGCACGAGTTTGTTACTAATGTATAATTTGTTTTCATGGTATAACTCTAATTTTGTAAAACAAAATGTTTTTGAAAATGGTTTTAAGGGAATGGTATATTCAATCCTCCTTCTAGACCATTTGATCCCCATATATTCTACCAACATTTATATTCTCAAAGTGTTAATCCACGAAGCAAAGGTTCCGTAGGAGATTATAGTTAATGTCCATTGCTACGAAAAAGTGTTGTTGAAGGAATCATCAAAATGTTGAGCCCTGAAACTCTTAGAGCTTCTTTGTCTCAATCACTTGTCCCTAATTTTGAAACAGATGTTGCGCATGTGGATCAAACTAAAGATTTTTCTAGTTCTCGAGAGGAAGATAATGACAATGTCGATGATTCCGCCTTTGAAAGTAACCCTGCTTTGGATTTTTGATTTTCTTTGATAATTTTGTTGGTTTGTTAAGGATAAATTTGTATGTGTTGGCTAAATTTGTTTATCGGGGTGGCTGAATTTTTTTAACTCTTGCCCTTGTCTCTTTTAAGGAAAATTGGGAGAGATATGGCACACTTATGGTTTTAGTTTATGTTGTTTGATACATGTTATTGTTTATTTGTTGTGTTATGTGTGCTCTGATAGAAATGATGTTTAAATATTTCCATTGTTGCTTTGTCTAAAGTATAGGTAAAGAGGGAGTTTGTTCTTATAGTTGATTGACATATTTTTGTAGGCTACTTGTTTAGCCAGATGGCTTAACTTGATGTGAGATATTTTGTCACTAGTTGACATTGGTAAACGCAACTCAAACGATTATGCGACCATTTCAGCTTTTATTAGAAGATTTGTTTTAAATTTAGTTTAATTAAAAGTTTTACCTTTGGGGAAAGAATTTTAATTCAAATCAGTTTAGAAAATATTTTATTAAATCATAAATCTGAATGAAGAAGATTAAATTAAATGTGATTTAATTAAAAGATTTGGTTTTATTAAAAAGATTTGATTGACCGAATATTAAATTGGAGTGAATTTTTTGTTGAACCCTATTAGACTTTTTGGGTGGATCATATCATTTATATAAAGAGATGGTACTTCTTATTTGAAGACTCGCATTTGAAGAAAGAAATCAAGTGTTTGTATATTAGAGTTTCTATGAGTTTTTGTTTTGTGTTTCTTGTGCAGTAATATCTCTTAGTTTTGTGAGTGTAACTTCACCATGAGATGTTTTCCATGATGTCAAGACATTGAAGCTACTTCGCATTTTAGTATATTTGACAACAACTCTGATTTTGTATGACACCCTTGCATTAGAGGTCTTAGGAATATTAAAAAACCACTTCAAAATTGTCCAAAATCATGAAAATCAGTTTCTGCACAAAAATGCACTGCATGTGCCGGCACATTCACATTTCAGGTTGGCACATGTAACTCATTATTTAAGCCTGTAGCTTCTGTTTTGTTTCGGTCGACACGTACTTATTTCAGGTCGACACATACTGTAAGTTTCACAATTATGTGCCAACACATACGTGTTTCAGGCCGGCACATCTAGTGCCCTAAATAAGGCTGTAGATTATGTTTCTCTTGGGTCGACACATATATTCTTTCAGATCGGAACATGCTGGTATTTTTGACAGTATGTGCCGGCACATCCATCGTTCAGGCCAACACATGCTGTTTAAGTTGGTCAATTCTGTCTTTTTTTACTCCGAAAATTACCTCTTTGCCACCAATCTTCCAAAACTATAAATACTTCATTCATGCTTCATTCCAAACTGGTGATACCATAAAATTAGCATGCATTTGCTCATTATCTTCAACCTCCGTCCTATGTCTACACACTGACAAATCACACATAATAATCTTTTGTTGGGGTGCCAGCTAGACGAAGGTCTGATAACGTCCGATTAGGTTCTTGTGTAGCCGAGAATATCAGATTGATATTTGTAGGGGTCTTCATCCAAAAAAACCGCGTGTTTGTCCTCCAAGATCGTGTAAAGATTTGGGGGTTTTCGTGCAAGACGTTCAAGAGAGGATTGCGACGCTGTGAAAGCCTTTGGAGATAAAGTACGCAAAAGACCCCTTGGAGATAAAGAACGCAAAGGAAGTAGCTGAGAACGGCAGATCAAATTGAAGTCTTGTGGAACAATGGGTGCAATTGATTGTGCGTGAAAGTTTTGGAGATAAAGAACGCAAAGGAGTAGCAATATCGACAAGTCAATTGGCATTCATTGCTGTCTTGGTCTTACTCAAGATCAAAAGAAGAAAAGAGGTTGAATCTTCATCAGAACCAGTAGTGTTTGTATGGTTGCTCTGAACACTTTTCTTGTATATCAACTTTTTGCATAGTAAGAAAGTATCCTAATTCCACATTGAAAATTAGGCGCAGACGTACCCACACGCGAGGACTAAAGTGGGGAACTGCGTGAACAAATCCTCGTGTCGATCTCTCTATTATCTCTTTACTCATTTTATTTTTCATTACGCAATTTGTCGAATAACATTGATTAATCGATCGACTCGTACGAATTTTCCTGTGATCTTTCTGTTTTAAACTTGATTGTTGATTAGCTTAGAATCAATTGTGATTCTAAGTGGTTTTCATATCAGCAACAATACAAAGGAAATTCTGAAAAATTCGTTCGCACACCAAGTGTTCGATAAAATGCATAGTTCAATATTTTTGCTTATTATCATTGGAAATAGCATTACTAAGTTCATTAGTTTAAACGAGTAATAACGTGATATTCGATTAAAGGTTAATTTCGATTATTGTGTTTGTCATTCCATATTTGGCTTTGCATATCCGAGTTCCAATAACCAGGTTCGTATAGATGACTTTTATCGATCCATATCAAAACCTTCCGCGCGCTCTCTTTTTTCTAACAACTTTAAAAACGTAACTTTTATTGTGATTTTGGATTGGGTGTCTATTCACCACCCTCTAGACAAGTCGCCGTCGTCTAACAAGTTTGTCTTTCATATTTAAGATAGATAGAGTATTTGATGCGCAATTATGATTTTGAAACACGATAAATGATTGGTTTTTGCAAGCACTTGAGAGAGTGTTTTAGTGAAAGTGATGAAATATTAGATTTAGGAGGAGTTTGAGTTGAAATTAACGTATACTTTTAGAAAAAATACATTAAACTGAGAGATTTCAGATGAAATCGCCGTGCACTATAAACCACTTAAATTAATAAATATCCTTTCTTTTGAACTACAACCCTACAGACATAAATGACATTGTATCGAACCGAGCTACCAATTCTTTGTACTCTTTATCATTGTTTAACCGTTAAAAAGTATTTTATAAAGCCTTTGTACAATTCAAAATGTCAAACCGTCTGTTTTACATACCTTAAAAAATGGCACTATCCATTTGTAACCTATGAAAATGGCAAGAAGATGAAGTGTATCAAAGGTTAAACATACTATAAACAAATGTCTCATTCTCCATTAATACAAAATTGACAACACCTATTTAAAGGATTCATCTCATATCATACGTTCATACATGGACACACAGAAGTTAGCATTTATTTATAAATAATGCTGCAAACGCGCTACCAATTCTTTGTACTCTTTATCATTGTTTAACCGTTAAAAAGTATTTTATAAAGCCTTTGTACAATTCAAAATGTCAAACCGTCTGTTTTACATACCTTAAAAAATGGCACTATCCATTTGTAACCTATGAAAATGGCAAGAAGATGAAGTGTATCAAAGGTTAAACATACTATAAACAAATGTCTCATTCTCCATTAATACAAAATTGACAACACCTATTTAAAGGATTCATCTCATATCATACGTTCATACATGGACACACAGAAGTTAGCATTTATTTATAAATAATGCTGCAAACGCGACATTTTTAGTTTGAGTTAAAAAAATGAAAAAGGGAGACGCCTTCAATTTAGTTTTCAGAATATAATATTTCATTATAGAGATGGCAATTTGGCCAATATTTAGTGAGTATCCACAAAATTACCCATAATAAATAGAGTAAAAATTCATAAAAATGAGTACGGGTACGGAATCGAGTAATTATCTACTTAAATAAGCGGGGATGAACACCTTAGTACCCACCTCGTCTCATACCCTCACAATATATATTTATAGGGTCATGCCAGGGGCACTGGTTAAAAATTATAAATAAAGAAAATATTAGATGTTTAGTTCATTAAATATACATAAGATTCTTAAAAAAAATTAATTATTTATGTTTTAAATGCATTGAATATATATATTTTTAGAAAAAACATGTATTTATAATTTATTAAAAGATGTTCAACTTACCTTTTAAATCTCTTAACCAGTGCCCCAGTGGCACTCGTTAGCATTTTCTATATTTATATTATTATATAAAAATAAATGTTTATAAATTTTTTAAAAGAATATCGATTTTAAACTACTACATATTTATTATAAGTGATCATTTATTTTATAAATTAATAATAAATTTTTTTAATAACTTTTTAATGTTTTTAAAAACTTAAAATATTATAATAGTTTATACTTGATATATTTATTTTTATTAGAAATGCGAGTAACGGGTACGGGTACAGACACTTATATACCCATAAGATACGAGGACGGGTACTAATGTTGATACTCATATGAATATAAACTTGGGTATAAGGATTTTTTCTAACTGCGGATATGAGGACGAGTATTATAATACCCTACCCATATCGTGCCAATTGCCATCCTATTCCATCAGCAAACATTCCACTTAATGATTAGCTAAATAACCGAACGAACTTAATTATTGCTTAACTGTTACTTAACCAAAAAATGGCCTAATAACTGAAATTAATTTATTATAAATTAAGGAATTGCAACCTTGGCATAGTAGTTGAAAACCACTTATATATTTGATTAAACAATTAATTTGGGATTAAAATTTAGGTTTGATGGGAAACAGTTCAATTCTGTAAGACATGTTTGTTCACGAGGAGACAAAGTGTGACGTGAAGCCTGAAGATTCTCGAATCAAAATACCGTTTCTAGATAAGGTTTTCTTTTTCTATACTGTACAATTCACATTTACATAAGCATTTATGAGCATTATTTTAAGAGAGACACTAAGTATGTTACAGAAATTATTTTTTATTCTCAATACTATTATGAGTCCGTTTGTTTTAGTTTTTTTTTTAAATAATTTTTATAGTGTAATATAATTTTGTAAAAATTTTTTATTACAAATAAATTTTTTATTAAAGTTTTAAATGAAGATTTGGTTTGAATAGTTATTTTAGGTATTTTATTATTTTACCGAAACTTTTTAGAATATCAAAATTTCAAAAAATCACTTAATTTTAAAGCTATTTCAAATAGTTTTTCATAAAAATCATTTTTGAAATACAACTTTTTAAAAAAATTGTGATTTTGACTATGTTTTATTCTTCAATAATGTATATTTATATTATACAATGTCAAAATTAATCTTTTAATTTTTAAAAAACAAATTTGAAAAAACTTATAATATTTAAAAAAATATTTTTTTAAAATCCATTTTCAAAAATACAAAAAAAAATTATTTTTTTAAAATTAAAACAAACTGAGCCTATATATTAGCAAGAGCCTTTATATTTGACGTTGTTTAGATAAAGGATTAGACATAAGTATGAATTAACTTTAGTTCTATTAACACTATAGATTAAAAATGTACAAAGAGAGCGAAAAAAACTAAAACAAATGAAACAAATTTCACTAAAAAAATTAGTGAGACGAACGGTTTAATATACTCACCTTAAATTAGAGAATTTTCTCTTGTTCTTTCTCTTTCTGAACCGCCAATTAAAATGGCTGGCCTAGCATTTCTATCCAAATAAAAAAAACTCATTTTTTTAAGTTATGTTAATTGATAATTCACTTAAAAACTTCCATTTTGTTGGGCTTTTGTAGCAACAATTCCTAAAACTCGCATGTCATGAATAACAGAGACATTGAAATTTAACAAGTTAAAGTTTATTACTAGAGCTATCTCAAAAAACAAAAAAAGTGAAAAGAATTTGAATGCCCCTCATGATTATAGTCTTTATCCATACAATGGGTTTTTATATGCTAAAACACACAAAATCTCATTACCATGAACACCTATGTCTTCAGAATGCAAGATATCAATATTCACAACCTCCACATCTACAATGAGAATTATTGTAACACATATTTTAATAACATTTTTCTTATTCATTGTTCTTAAATAACAATCATAGATTCATTTTCTGTGCGTTTATGCAATTCTCATTAATCCATTTTAATAAGTTTACAAGACGAAAAACTATGACCAATATTATCGCATTGCAAACAAAAAATTGACAATTTTCATAATCAATTTTAATAAAAAAAAGCATTATCATTTATGTCTGATTTTAGCATATAAACCCATGTTTGTTTGTGATTAATCGAAATAAAATTGAAAGTCCAAATTAGGGGTGTTCATGCGTATGGGTCAACCCGTGAACTCACTCACTCAACCCAACCCTTATTTTTACCCAACCCAATCATGTACGGGTTCAACCCGAACCAACCCATTCAAATTCATTGATATTTGGTTCGGGTAACGGGTTTGAAGTTTTACACCCACAAACCAGCGAACCCAACCTATTGATATGTTACACTATTTTTATTTTATTTTATTTATAAAGTACCTAGCATAATTCTTACAGTATATATTTTTTAAAATATAATTATAGTTTTTATTAATTATAAAAGCCTAAGTCTAAATCAAATTTGAGAGATCAATTTTATTTATTCAAAGTGAGAGGTATCTTACCTTTTAAATTATATTTTACACTATTTATATATTTTTCTAACTTTATATGAATTGTAAAAGACGTTTTAGGTATTAACCAATAAATTTTATTCAAATTGAATAATAAAAGTTTATTATTTTTTAAATGTTTTTGTAATATAAATGTGTTAACTAAATTGATATATTTTATTTAGAATTTGAAAATTATATTTAATGGATTATCCACGAACCCAACCCAATTCAACTCATTCATGAACATATTGGATTGGGTCAAATTTAGTATTAAAAATACGGGTTGAACACTCAACTCAACTCAAAAAATATTGATCGGATCGGATATTAGATTTAATCAAATTAGACCCAACCCAACTCGCGAACACCCCTAATCCAAACAAAAAGTTTGAAAAAACCAGCCTTTAGGTTTAGGATCTTTTGACTAGAATTATTTACCTACAAATCAAATTGGAAGGTCAATGAAAAATAATAAGAGTGTTGTGAATGCAATTGCAATAGTCAAATAAATTATGTAGGAACCACGTGTATTGTGGGGGGCATTTGACGTGGAGATGGACATGTGGGGAGCATGTGCAGGTTTGGGTTTACAAAGTGACTAGAAATGTAGCGTTGAATGAATGGGCAACAAGGCCAGCTTAATAAGGGTGTACATTGCTGACAAGTTTGACAATAATGCATCTCACTCACCAAATTCAAATTTCAATTATGCAGAGACAACGTTAACGCTTTGATTTCACACCATTTGGTTTGGAATATGGCATGCATCACATTCAAATGCTTATGTATTAACAAAATGCACTATCATCACATTGTAATCAATTATATATATAATTTTAGAAATTATTTTAAACAAAATATAGTACGTTGAATTTCACGAGACTCGGATATTTTAATTAGATATGTGATTAAGATTGTATGAATTGAAATAAGTTATGACATGATTTAAAACTATTGAGAAATTTTTTATTTCATCCTAATATTTGATTGAAGAAGGTTGCAACCATGAGATTGGTTGTAACTATTTCTTTAATTTATCGTGATATTTGAAATGCAATTGTATTTGTTAGACAAAATTATCAAGCAGTGATAGATAAATAATTCAAAAAAGGGTTGATCGGTTTTAATCTATAATTTTCTTCAAATTTTCTTTAAACTCTTCCAAACACATGCTCTGCAAACCCCTTGTTACAGTTACAAAATCATAAGTAAATTACTATTTTGCTAAGTAGGATTTTAAACAATCTCTATAGATATGGATCTTATAAACTATATCACTTGACAATGATTGATAAAGTTGCTAAAAGTTTATTAAGTTTTTGATGTTGTTGTAGGAGATTGATGATTAAATTCAACAAGGCAAATTGTTATATTCCTTAAATTTGGAATTCTTAATTTTATTTTTTTGGTTTATTTTTCTCATTAAAAATTAACAATTTTTTTTTTTTAATCTTTATTGCTTTATGATTTATTTTCCAGTGCTATTGAGATATTTTTCTTATTTGTGTATGTGATGTAAAATATATGACAACCTACTATTTGATTTAGAAGTGAGAAGACCAAAAACGCAAGTAGAAAAAATAGATCTATTTGCGAAACAAGCAGCAAAAGCACAAAAAGAAATCATGGAAGGGTGATACTCAAAAAACTAGTTCTTACATTTAGAAAGATTCATATGAATGTTTAAACAGATTTTACAATATTTGGGATGAGCTTTCAGAAATATTTTTGAGGTGGTTCTATCTAATTAGCAAGCATGTGGGCAAGATGACATACATCAGATGTTTTGAACAAGGTGATTTTGAATTTTACTTTAATTCATGGGAGATATTTAAATTAATGTTAAAGAGATGTTCGACACATGGTTTGGACGATATGACACATGTACAATAATTTAGATAGAGTTTAATAGGTAACATGACAAGAACATGCCAAACATAATAGTACTTTTTGAAGAGGAAATATTTGTTCCAACACATATAACTCGAGGTGGATAAACTATCTTAACATTAGGTGGAACAATACACCAAGGTAAAGCCTCGAATCAAGAAGTACAACATAATCAACAAACTAAGAATAGAAAATCGAGAGAACCTTCTGCATTAGAAAATACCATCATTTATTTTATGAAAATGACTTAAATCAACTTTGAAGATGTCAAGGTAAATCAAGATACATATAATAAATATCATGAAGCATTCATTAGAAACTTGGAAACTTAGATTATGCAATTGTCTAGACATATAACTGTTAAATTTACTGGAGGGTTTTCTAGTAACAATCTCGATAACCCCTAAAATGAAAGATAAAGTGATTGAGTTGAGAAACAGGAGATATCTTACGAAGTTAAAACTTAGGATAAATAGGAGAAAAAGTTTTGAAAGAGCAAATAAAAAGGGAGTTGAGAGAATAGTTGAAAATGAGGGATAATTTGAGAAAGAAAAGAATGAACAAAGTGAATAAATTGAGTGACAATAGTCTGTCACGCTATGGTTTTAGCATTCAATTTTGCTCTTGTTAAGTATTTTTACTGTAAATGCATTTTCGTTTTGTATGTTTTTAATAAAGATTTCGAAGATTCGTGGAAAAGGCCAAACCATGTCTAAATCTTTCTAACGAGACAAATTACATAGTGTTTTAATGTGAAAGTAATGATGACGAGAAGACTGCCACATGAAAAAAAGAAGAAAAGTTCACAAAATCATAAGAAATATAGCATGGTGGTGCACCCTTCATGGATATCGGTGTTATCCATACAAAGTAGATAAAAACGGCACGCTCCAAAGCATCAGCAACGCGATCTCAAAATTTCTTTAAGAATTTGGAATCAATTAAAATGGATAATTGCAACACGAGAAGGTGAGGAAAGACACGATTTTGCATTATCCAAATTTATCTATAAATAGAAAATCGAGTTCGATCATTAGGGTTTTGATTTTTAGAGAGTATAAGACATATTTTTGTACCAGTGAAAGGGGAAACTGAAGGCTACCATTAGGTGATCATTCCTAATTATTATAAGTATTTAGTTTTACTTTTCTATTGTTAAATCCATGAATCCCTTAAGGGTGAATGACTAGTTTTCTTAGATGAAGTTCTCTTCAGATGATTCTACCATAAACATGTGATTGTATGTAACTCTCGTGATTATATATGTAATAATTTTTTTTAATTATATAGTTTTATCTTTGCTTAATGGTTTTTGATCTTACCAGTGATCAGGAGTAAATCGGTGGCCAGCAACACGTCGTGGTCTCCAACGTCAGGTGAGAATGCGGGGGGGGGGGGGGGGGGGGGGGGAGGAGGGGGGAGGGGGGAGGGTGTACCTGCAAGGCACTCCGATGCTAAAGTAAGTTCAGAGTGAAAGAAGGCAAGTACAGAAGTTAAGAAGTGAAGTAAATACCTGACCCTCCTTCAAAGGAGGGTATTTATAGAGAGCCCTCAGTGTTGGGCCAACGATCTCCATTATGGGCTGGGTGATTAGACCTATAATGAATGACTGCCAGGATTTCTACGTGGAAGTAGGAATGAGCAGCTTGTGCCCATCATCTTGGGTCAACTGCCCCGCATTCCCCATAGTGGAAGACTTGCCCGTTACGAAGGGCAGAACGTGTAACACCCGATTTGTTTAATTGTATTTATTTATTTCATTTATGTGAATTTTGTGAAATGTGTGAATTTATTGTATTTTACCTGTTAATTGGTTAATTTCGCTGATAGGTAAAATATTTGCAGTAAATTGTATTTTCTTTTCAACTTTTATTTCCCGAAATATATCTCATCGCTGTTTATGTTTTATCGCATTTTGAGAGCGTTCGGGAGATATTTGAGCATAAGGGCAAAATGGTCAATTGATAAGTTAGATATTTATATAAATAGAGAATAGAGAGAAAAAGAGAGAAAGTAAAAGAAAAGAAAGAAAAGGGAAAGAAGAGAAAGAGAAGAGAAGGAAAAAGAGAGAAGAGCAGAAAGAGGAAAAAATGAAGAAACTCCGTTTCAATCGCGAATAATCGGGTAAGAGTGAGAAGTTTCGATTATATCTTGCTTGTATATGTACATGTGTATGTTTTCTTGGATTGTTTTGGTTATTTTTTTCTAGTTTTCAATTAGGTTGGATTTATGAACAATGAGTGGGAATCGATGTTTAGACGGTCGAAAGTCGGAATAAATTGCGTAGTATAGTCGGGTGATGATATGATTTACTCGGGTAAACTAGTTGGTATGTTTCCATAGGTGTTGATTGAGTTTTGGGGTGTGAATGTATTGATAAAATTATGTTTAAAAATATTTCAAAAACGGAAAATGTGTTGGATGACTTTTTAATGGTGAAAATATTGTTGTATGTTGAATTCTGAGACCGGGGCTTTTTATGGAATCGAAATCGGAGGTCCGGAAGGCATTTAACGGTCGAAGACTGAGTTTTTAGCTGAATCTGTGTAACGCCCCGGTTTTTGTTAGATTTATTTAATCGAGTCGATTTAATTATTTTTGTTTTTATATTATTTTATTCTTGACTTTTATTTGGCGATATATTATTTTTCATCGTGATTATGTTTTATCGCGTTTTGGGAGCGTTTGCGAGATATTTGAGTGTAGGAGTATTTTGGTCATTTTACTTATTTTTCTTAAAATAGAACTTAGAAGTTAGAAAGAGAGAAAAATAGAGAGAGAGAAAAAGAGAAGAAGGAAAAGAGAAAGGAAAGAAGAAAAATGGGAAAAACTTGGAGAGTAAGAAAACGATCTAACCGACTTTTGAAAACACGATTAATCGGGTAAGAGTGTAAAACTCGATTATCCTATACTTGTGTATGATTATGTATGTATGTATTTGTGTGATATTTGATTGAAATTGGATATATAACCAAAACCATTAATATGTTGAGATTGTTAGAATTTGATTCAAATTGTGTCTGAAATCATGTTTTAATGTTCCTAATTGCTGAGACATGTTAGATAGATGTTGTTGTGCATTCAATTGGTAATTTATGGTGTTTAGATGAGATTTGAGAGTGAATTTGGTTGAATTTCGCAACAGAAATTCTGCAGGAAAAATTCTGGGTTTCGCTTCCCATACGCGTATCAGGCTTGACATTACGCGTATTGGTTTGGGCAATACGTGTATGGCAAGGGGAAATTGAGGGCAATACGCGTATGGAACACATTTTTCACGGCCTTCTGCTGATTTGCGTAATGGTACGCGTATTTGGCAAGGCATTACGCGTATCAAGTGAGGCATTACGCGTATGGAGTTTTTAGTGGAATTTTGGGGAGAAATCAGTCTCTGCCCATACGCGTAGCACTTTGGGCATTACGCGTATAGAATGGCGAGCGAGCTGGGCAGTACGCTTATGGCACAAGGCAATACGCGTATGACCAGTGAGGGTGTAAAATTGTATCCGATTTCGCGTCTGATGCCGTAACTTTTGATCCGTAACTCGGATCGAGGCGTTCTTGGCACCGTTAGAAAACTATTAAGATGTTCTTTCTTATTAAAATGGTTTTGATATTTGTGGCCGATTTAGTTATGTCGGGAATTTGGAAATGTGTTATTTTGTCGACTTTTATCGTCATAATTGTGCGTAATTGATGTGTTATCATGCAATATGCTTCTGATATATATATCGTATGACTTGTGTGATGTTATATGATGTGAATGCATGTGATTAAATATTGTGATGATGGTTTGTGGCCTAAGGGCAAGTAAATGCATTGTGATTGGGGTTGATCGTATATGCATGATTATTGATGTTGAGATGGTTCACATGGTTGTATATATGTATACATTGGATTGTCATGAGTCATTGTATGCCAAGCATCATGATATGCATCTTGTGATGTCGTGTGCCCTAGTGGGTGTGAGCGACGAAATGGTTCCAGAGGGAATCCGCTATAACATCGTGTGCCTTATACAAAGAAGACCTAAAGCGATGATTATAGACGATCGTGTACCTTATACAAAGAGGACCTAAAGCGATCGGATCGTGTGCCTTATACAAAGAGGACCTAAAGCGATCCATAAATGTCGTGTGCCTTATACAAAGAGGACCTAAAGCGATGGGGAACATCGTTTTCCCGACGGGGAGTTACACTAAGTAACAAGCGATGATTCCAATAATTTCTGAGTGAATTAATGATGAGAATGATGGATGGATGGTACCGCATTTGCATAGAGTCGTTGTGTTGGTGTCTTTGCATTTGCATAAATCATGAATGGATTGATTTTGTGTGGAATTGTGAATGGAATTGATGAGTCGAGATATATATATATATATATATATGTTGGTGATAAATGTATTGTGCATGACTGATGTGCCTTTGTGATGGATGTATGAGATATGATTTGTGTTGGTTTGCATTTGAATTATGGTGTAAGTTGTGGTGAGAATGTTTTATATATGTATTTTAGGTTATTATATAATTGTATGCAATTATATTATGATTGTGTTTCTCACCCTTCTGCTGTTTTGAATGCTCTATGAGGCATTGCAGATTAGATGCTGGAGGTCTTTTTATGAAGCCTAGGTCTTCATTCTTTTGTCGGTTGGCTCTGATATGTAGCACCGGGTAGTCGAGGAGATCATTTGTGATTATGTGTATATGTATATGTTCTTTTTGGATTGTACATGTATGACTCTGTGTATGACAGATAGACTTTTATGATATATATACATATATATATATATATATATATATACATATATATATATATATATATATATATATATATATATATATATATATATATATATATATATATATATATATATATATATATATATGAGATTTCAGTTGCAGATTTTCCGCTTTTATTCTCTATCTGAATTGTGGGTGTTAGGAACTGAGTTCCTCTGTTATGTGCTACCTGATTGTTGCATATCTTTATGAGCAGGTTGTTGTATTTTGTTTCAATTGATGTGACGCCTCCGTCTATGCCATGAATGTTTTAATTATACTCTGATTATTTGTTATCGCTTTAATTGCTCAGGGCTTAGATTAGGGGTGTTACATTAAGTGGTATCAGAGCCAGTCCATGTCAGTTTGTGTCAGTTCATGCCAGTCCATGTCGGTTTTTGTGTTTGGGGTGAGCTGTTTGTTTAACCATAGTTGCTGTTATTGGATATGAACAGAATATAGCTGGTAGGAATGATGCTTCTCTTGCTGCTGCTATGCAAGCTATGGCTCAGGCTGTGCGGGGCGCACCTAATGCTGGTGGGAATGATGAGTTCAGGAAGAACAAACCGCCTGTCTTCAAAGGGAGACATGATCCTGATGGTGCTCAGATTTGGCTTAAGGAGATTGAAAGAATCTTTCGAGTGATGGACTGTGCTGAGGAACATAAGGTGAGATTGGGTACTCACATGTTGTAGGAGGAGGCTGACGATTGGTGGGTTAGTGCGCGTCATGTGTGGGAAGCTACAGGTGAAGAGGTCACTTGGACTTTGTTTAGCAGGGAGTTTTTGAGGAAGTATTTTCCTGAAGATGTTAGAGGAAAGAAAGAGATAGAGTTCTTGGAGTTGAAACAAGGTAACATGTCTGTTGTGGATTACACTGCTAAGTTTGTGGAGTTGGTTCAGTTTTATCCACATTATGATGAAGCAACTGCAGAGTTTTCCAAATGTGTGAAGTTTGAGAACGGATTGCGTCTTGAGATCAAGCAGGAAATCGGTTATCAAAGGATTAAGAGGTTTTCGGATTTGGTGGATTGTTGTAGAATTTTTGAGGAGGATAGCAAAGCTCGTTCTACTCAGTATAAGATGTGAACGAAAGGAAAGGAAAACAACCGTTTTGTGGTGGTCCTTATGTGTCACCAGCTGACAAGGGTAAGCAAAGGGGTAGTTTTGATAAAAGGCCAAGTGGGGGAGGTATGTCTAATCCTCCGAGATGTTTTAGGTGTGATGACTTAGGACATCGTCAGTTTGAATGTAGAAAGGATATGAGGAAGTGTTCCAATTGTGGTGGTTTAGGACATGTCGCAGCTGATTGTAAGAGGAACGTGGTGAAGTGTTTCAACTGTGGTGAACCTGGTCATGTTAGTACGAAGTGTCCGAAACCAAAGCAAGCTCCAGCTGGAGGGAAAGTATTTGCATTGGCAGGAACTCAGACTACTAGTGCAGACCGTCTAATCAGAGGTACTTGTTTTATTAATAGTACGCCTTTAGTTGCTATTATTGATACCGGAGCGACTCATTCGTTTATTTCGTCTGAGTGCACGAAACGTTTGAATCTTTTGTTGTCTTCGATGGGTGGAGAGATGGTTATTGATACTCCAGCAATGGGATCGGTAACTACTTCTTTGGTTTGTTTAAGTTGTCCTTTGACCATTTATGGTAAAAATTTTGAAATGGATTTGGTGTGTCTGCCGTTGGAGGGTTTAGACGTGGTTCTGGGAATGAATTGGTTGCAGTTCAATCGAGTGCATATTGATTGTTATCATAAGATGGTAAGATTTCCTTCTCCTGAGAAGACGAGGAATCGAGTTTCTTATCTACCAAACAGTTGAGGAAGCTTTTGGCGGATGAAGCTCAGTTGTTCGGGTTATTTGCGTCGTTGACTGTGGATAGTCAAGTTGCAATTGATGTGTTTCTAGTTGTGTGTGATTTTCCAGAGGTGTTCCCAGAGGATATTTCAGATGTGCCACCAGAAAGAGAGGTGGAGTTTACTATAGATCTAGTTCCTGGTACTAGACCTGTATCTATGGCACCATATCGTATGTCGGCATCTGAGTTGGTTGAGTTGAAGAAGCAGTTGAATGAATTGTTAGAAAAGAGGTTTGTGAGGCCGAGTGTATCTCCTTGGGGTGCTCCAGTTGTCATACCCCAAATTTGTCCTACTTGTGTATAAATGACCTATGTACATCCTTTTTCTTCTAAAACACTTTTGAATCCAAATATCCGTTTTTGAACCACTTCCATATCCATTGTGATTTCATCTTATTATCCAATATAAATATCCATTCATTTTATAAATATCCATTCCCGTAACCATTTTGTTATTTACCCATTTTTCAATCCAATTTTTCATTCGACCATCCATTTTCATTATCCATTTTACTAAATAGTCCAAATAACCATTTCTCTTGTTAATATCCATTTAATTCAAAACAATTTTCAATTCAATTCAATTTCATCTTTCTTTCCAATTCCAATTCAAATTCCATATTTAAAATCACCAATGTTAATAATCATTAAACCATGTTCTAAAGTCCATTTTTTATCCATTTTTCTAATACCATTTTCCAATTTCTAAACCATTATTCATTTCTTCAAGTCAAATATCCAACTCATATTTAAGTATCCATATATCCTTTTTTATTCCACAACCAAATAATTCATTCTTATAATAAAAAAAAATCATTTCATTCGTAAGTCTATTTTTATTCTATTGTTAAGCCCATTACATTTTTCAAAGCCCACATTACAAGCCAATTTGTCATTAACATTACAACACAAAAGACAAAAATAGAGGAGCTAAATTCCATACATCACGCCTTTACAACCACGCCAGACCCCACTGTACCCTTCCTGCAAAAAAAACCATACCAGCTGCTGCTACCAACAACATGCCTGTATAATAACAACAATGGCTCGACACAACCTGCAATAATAAGTGGTACAATGGCATCAAATATAAAACCAACACAAGCAGCCAAGACCTCTGCAACAATGGTACAACAATCTGCATTCTTGAGAGTGACAACACAAGACAGGAATTAGAAAACAGGTTTGAATCTGTTTTAAAGAGGGACATATCAAATTGATAAAGGAAAAGAGAGGAGAGAAATTGAGAATATAAATAGAGGAGGTAACTCACCAGCTCCGGGGGATGTTTTGGGTAAGCCGCAACCATACTTCAAACAACCCAGCCACCACAAAACGCTTCAGCCCATAAACACACCCTCCGCAACTTTCGTAAACCATGAAACGCACCACCAATCAATAGCTTCTACGGTTGTTTTGAATAAACCTCATCAAACACAACGTTGCCGCAACTCTGTTTTCAAACTTTTAACAACCTCGAACCATCTTCATTACCACCATATTCTTCACCCGTCCTTCATCATCACCTTCGTCCAACCACCACAACCGCCATCAACATAGTTCATTCGAATCACCCTATTCTTCCAAATCGAAAAACCGTCCAACCACCTCCACACTTTCAAACGCACGACCACCGACCCTCCGTTTTTCCTCAACCGCGCGAATCATCCCGCCGTGCTCCGCCCTTTAAATCGATACTCCCTTTGCCATGCTCTGTTCATCATCATCACACCAAAACATCATTCACCCACAACTCAAACAACACCACCTCACTTCTGTGACTTCACTTCTCCAACAACCATCAACAACCCTTTTCAACAACAACAACTCAATCAAAATCTTTAACCCTAAACCAGAACCAGAAATCGAAACCAGAAACAGAATAAAGGAGAGGAGATGAGGTAGAACCAAACGGAGAAGGGAGACGAAGTAATGAAAGCAAAACAAATCCAAACCGTGTGAGACAAACCTGGGGACGGAACCGAAATCAGAGAAGCGAGATTGAGGCGAGAAAGATCCAGAAGGAAACTCGATGGTGTTGTTGTTGATTGGCCATGGTCATTTCTCTGTTACGAAGAAAGTCTGATGATTTTTGTTCCACCATCCTTTTATTGTTGATACGCTAACCCTTTTCTTTTTTTCCATTTCATCATTTAATAGGTTATTTAGTTTTGTATTTTATTTTTTAAAAGAAAGAACCCTGATGATGATTTTTAATGTATGCTTTTTTATTTTTTATTTTTTTATTTTTCTTTTTTTCTTTTCATGGCTGTGTTGTGTGCGTTGGACTTCTGATGGGTCTTATGAGATGGGTTTTTGAGCCCATTTGAATCCATTACTTGTACACCATCCAAATATCAAGTGCCTCCCCCTTTCCTTATTAATTGTATTGTTTTTCTAACTTATTATTTTTTTTTTATAAAATCTTGAATGTTAACCTCTTGGAATCTCACTTGATCTAAGCCATTTCAATTTTCGATTCTAATTTTTGGGCCAATGATATAACACAACTCATGATTTAGTCAAACCGATTAAATTTTGATTTATTTGAGGCCTACTACCTTTTATTCATTTTTATTTCGATTTATTTCATTATTTTTTTATTCATTATTTTGGGTCAATGAAAACCAAATATCAATGATTTCTCGATTTCTCGAATAAAATCTTGATAAAGGTGAGACCTTTATTCTTTTTCCTATCAATGTTCGATTTTATTTTGATTTATTCTTATACATTTTGGTCAATGAAAGTCAAAAATCGTTGATTATCGATTTCTCGGTTAAATCTTGATTAAGACAAGACCAATTTTATTCTTTTATTTACTTTTCATTTTTTATGGTTCGATGAACATCTAAAACCAAATTTTGTCGGTTAAGATGAGACTTTTCTTCGATTTCGATTTTATTTCACATTTTACTTTGCGCTATATTCTTTTCATTTCCGATCAATGAAGGTCTTAAACATCATGGAACCCTTTTTTAGAGTTCTTGATTAAGATGAGGTCGTCACCTTTTATTTCCTGATTCACCCGATTAATCGTTATATTGTTTATTTTCCGTCAAATATTATCTCGATTATATTTTTATTCATACTATTCATATTGTCCATATCATATTCATATTCATGTTTATCTAACAATTTTCTTTGTTCATATACTTAATCTAAATACACTAAATTGGAGCCTTTTATTGCATGTCACCTTTTTTTTTAATCAAACTTTCGAAAGGAGAAGATTCTTGGAATCTAGCATTCCTTGGGTTTTCGAATGGATGGCTCTCGAGGCACGCCCCTTGGGTTGTCATTCATTCAATCTTTCGACCTTTTCAACTAAACCATTTCCAAACCAGTCCTCGATTCGCCATCGAGCCCAATCGTAAGTCGAGCGCCTTTTGCCTCGCCATCAAATGCACACTTGCACATCTCAAGGTTTCGTTACTAGGAGCACCCCTAGGGACTAGTATCGATCCTCACTTCTTTTCGTAACCAATCTGATTCAACCTATTTCAAGCACTTTCTTAATCAACTAACGAAAGGAGGAGATTTTTGGAGTTTATCATTCCTTGGATCTTCGAATGAATGGCTCTTGAGGCACGCCCTTGGGTTGTTGTTCATTCAACCTTTCGTCTTAAAACACTTAATCATTATCAAACAATTTCATAATCAGTAGAATGAAAAAGGTGCCGTTGAGATCTAGCATCTCAGTAATACCCCGATTAATTGGTTGCGAGGCCGACGTCTCGTTTATCGAATAGTCGTCATTCTTCCCTCAAAATACTTAACAAACTAAACACTTCTTACGCGATCGAAGCCCTAAAACATACGCATATCACACTCTTTTTTTTTCAAGCAAATCTTAACACACTTAATCCAAATCAAACAACTTTTCACAAAAAGAACATTGTTTAGTCCATTCTTCCGCGCATATGAACTAGTGCTTCAGCCTCCCTTGACGAGCAGACAAGCCAACGTTTAGCAGTTAGAATGCGAATTAAACACTCGTTCGTTTAAAAAATACAAACCAACCGTAGTCCCACGAACTACGAATGCTCTGACTTTCCCATTGCACGAGGGAATACGTAGGCACAAGGACCCCAATCCTTGGCGAGCACCCTAATAAAAAACCACTCATTCACCCTAATAAAAACCACCCATTTTCCCCTTAGAAAGCAATATCTACCTTAGAAGAAAACAAACAAACCAAGCTAACATTTCTCCCGAATCGAATCAAGAGGTTCCCGTTGAGTACAACAGACGTAGAGGGTGCTAATACCTTCCCTCCTGTGTAATCGACTCCCGAACCCGAATTTGGTTGCGATGGCCATTTTCTTATCCTTTAAAAGGTTTTATCGATATTTTCCTATTCCTTCCTTGGAATGAATAAAGTTCGGTGGCGACTCTGTTTCAAACAGTTTTTTCCGCGTCCATCGCGAGGATCGTATTTTTCGAGGTACGACGCCAGTTTTATTGGTGAAAAAGAAAGATGGAAGTATGCGATTGTGTATTGATTATCGCCAGCTGAATAAGGTGACGATTAAGAATAAGTATCCTCTTTCGAGAATTGATGATCTGATGAACCAGTTGGTAGGTGCGTGTGTGTTTAGTAAAATTGATTTGAGGTCAGGTTATCATCAGATTAGAGTGAAAGAGGAACATATTCAGAAGACGGCTTTTAGGACACGCTACGGACATTACGAATATTCTGTGATGCCGTTCGGGGTTTCTAATGCGCCAGGAGTGTTTATGGAGTATATGAATCGTATTTTCCATGAGCATTTGGATCGACTTGTTGTTGTGTTTATTGATGACATCTTGATTTATTCTAAGTCTCGGGAGGAACATGCAGAACATTTGCGTGTTGTGTTGCAAATTTTGAAGGAGAAGAGACTTTATGCCAAGTTGTCCAAGTGTGAGTTCTGGTTGTCAGAAGTGAGTTTTCTTGGGCATGTGATTTCAGGTAATGGTATTGTTGTGGATCCATCCAAAGTAGATGCAGTTCTACAATGGGAGGCTCCTAGATCTGTTACTGAAATTAGAAGCTTTTTGGGTTTAGCTGGATATTATCGAAGATTCATTGAAGGTTTTTCCAAGTTAGCACTTCCTTTGACCCAATTGACTTGTAAAGGTAAAGCGTTCATTTGGGATATTCAGTGTGAGGAAAGTTTTAGTGAGCTGAAGAGAAGATTAACTACAACTCCGATTTTGGTCTTACCGAATCCTACTGAACCGTTTGTGGTGTATTGTGATGCGTCTTTGATTGGTTTAGGTGGGGTGTTGATGCAAGAAGGTAAGGTTGTGGCTTATGCTTCGAGGCAATTAAGGATTCATGAGAAGAACTACCCTACTCATGATTTGGAATTAGCGGCAGTGGTTTTTGTGTTGGAGATTTGGAGGCATTATCTCTACGGTGCAAGATTTGAAGTCTTTAGTGATCATAAAAGTTTGAAATACTTGTTTGATCAGAAAGAGTTGAATATGAGGCAACGGAGATGGTTGGAATTTTTGAAGGACTACGATTTTGGCTTGAATTACCATCCCGGTAAAGCTAATGTGGTAGCCGTTGCGTTAAGCCGGAAATCGTTGCATATGTCTGTTTTGATGGTTAAAGAGTGGGAACTTTTGGAAGCATTTAGAGATTTGAGTTTGGTGTGTGAATTGACATCTGACAGCGTGAGGCTTGGTATGTTAAAGGTCACTAATGATTTTCTGTTAACCGTTAGCGAGAAGCAGAAGTTGGATGTAAAATTTGTTGATTTGATGACGGTTGGAGATCAAAGTGTGAATGGTGACTTTAAAGTGGATGATAAGGGTGTTTTGAGATTCCGTGGTAGAATTTGTATTCCTGATGATTCGGACTTGAAAAAAATGATTTTATAGGAAGGACACCGGAGTAATTTGAGTATACATCTGGGAGCTAATAAGATGTATCAAGATTTGAAGAAGATCTTTTGGTGGTCTGGATTGAAGAAGGATGTGGCTCAGTTTGTTTATGCGTGTTTGACGTGTCAGAAGTCAAAAGTAGAACATCAGAAGCCTAGTGGATTATTGCAACCGTTGGATATTCCCGAGTGGAAATGGGACAACATTTCTATGGATTTTGTGACAGGTTTGCCGAATACACAGAGGGGACATAATGCCATTTGGGTAGTTGTGGATAGGCTGACTAAATCGGCGCATTTCATTCCGATTGACATCAGTTTTTCTTTGGAGAGGTTGGCTGAGATTTATATCCGTGTGATTGTGAAGCTACATGGTGTTCCGTTGTGTATTGTTTCAGATCGAGATCTGAGGTTTACTTCCAGATTTTGGGAAAGTTTGCAAAAGGCGTTAGGTTCCAAGTTGAGATTAAGTTCTGCTTATCATCCTCAGACGGATGGTCAGACCGAGAGAACTATTCAGTCGTTGGAAGATTTGCTGAGAGCTTGTGTTCTTGAGCAAGGTGGTGCTTGGGATAGTTATCTTTCGTTGGTGGAATTCACGTATAACAACAGTTTCCATTCAAGTATTGGAATGGCACCTTTTGAAGCGTTGTATGGAAGGAGATGTCGAACACCTTTGTGTTGGCATGAATCTGGTGAGAGTTCGGTGGTTGGACCAGAGTTAGTGCAACAAACTACAGAAAAGGTGAAACTTATTCGTGAGAAAATGAAGGCTTCTCAGAGTAGGCAGAAGAGTTATCATGATCGAAGGAGGAAAAATCTTGAGTTTCAAGAAGGCGATCATGTATTTTTGAGAGTTACACCTGTGACGGGTGTTGGGCGTGCGTTGAAGTCGAAGAAGCTTACTTCTCGGTTTATTGGTCCTTATCAGATATCTGCGAGAATGGGTGCTGTGGCTTATCGGGTGGGGTTGCCGCCGAATCTTTCGAATTTGCATGATGTGTTCCATGTTTCACAGCTTCGGAAGTATGTTCCGGATCCGTCGCATGTGATTCCAATGGATGAGGTTGAGGTAAGGGAGAACCTTACGGTTGAGGCATTACCAGTGAGAATTTTGGATCGCGAGTTGAAGCGGTTAAGAGGCAAGGATATTGCGCTTGTGAAAGTAGCGTGGGGAGGCGCTGCTGAGGGAAATTTGACTAGGGAGTTGGAGAGTCGGATGCGGGAGTCGTATCCGGAGTTGTTCGTCTCAGGTAATATTTTCGAGGACGAAAATCTCTAAGTGGGGGAGAGTTGTAACGCCCCAGTTTTACTTAGATTTATTTAATCCAGTCGATTTAATTATTTTTGTTTTTATATTATTTTATTCTTAACTTTTATTTGGCAATATATTATTTTTCATCGTGATTATGTTTTGGGAGCGTTTGCGAGATATTTGAGTGTAGGGGTATTTTGGTCATTTTACTTATTTTTCTTAAAATAGAACTTAGAAGTTAGAAAGAGAGAAAAATAGAGAGAAAGAAAAAGAGAAGAAGGAAAAGAGAAAGGAAAGAAGAAAAAGGGGAAAAACTTGGAGAGTAAGAAAACGATCCAAACGACTTTTGAAACACGATTAATCGGGTAAGGGTGTGAAACTCGATTATCCTATACTTGTGTATGATTATGTATGTATGTATGTATTTGTGTGATATTTGGTTGAAATTGGATATAGAACCAAAACCATTAATATGTTGAGATTGTTAGAATTTGATTCAAATTGTCTTTAAAATCATGTTTTAATGTTCCTAATTGCTGAGACATGTTAGATAGATGTTATTGTGCATTCAATTGGTAATTTTTGGTGTTTAGATGAGATTTGGGAGTGAATTTGGTTGAATTTCACAGCAGAAATTCTGCAGGAAAAATTATGGGTTTCGCTGCCCATACGCGTATCAGGCTTGGCATTACGCGTATTGGTTTGGACAATACACGTATGGCAAGGGGAAATTGAGGATAATACGCGCATGGAACACAATTTTCACGGCTTTCTGCTGATTTGCGTAATGGTACGCGTATTTGGCAAGGCATTACGCGTATGGAGTTTTTAGTGGAATTTTGGGGAGAAATCAGTCTCTGCCCATACGCGTAGCACTTTGGGCATTAAGCGTATGGAATGGCGACCGAGCTGGGCAGTATGCGTATAGCACAAGGCAATACGCGTATGACCAGAGAGGGTGTAGAATTGTATCCGATTTTGCGTTCGATGCCGTAACTTTTGATCCGTAACTCGGATCGAGGCGTTCTTGGTACCGTTAGAAAGCTATTAAGATGTTCTTTCTTATTAAAATGGTTTTCAGATTTGTGGCCGATTTAATTATGTCGGGAATTTGGAAATGTGTCGTTTTGCCGACTTTTATCGTCGTAATTGTGCGTAATTGATGTGTTATCATGCAATATGCTTCTGATATATATATCGTATGACTTGTGTGATGTTATATGATGTGAATGCATGTGATTAAATGTTGTGATGATGGTTTGTGGCCTAAGGGCAAGTAAATACATTGTGATTGGGGTTGATCGTATATGCATGATTATTGATGTTGAGATGGTTCACATGGTTGTATATATGTATGCATTGGATTGTCATGAGTCATTGTATGCCAAGCATCATGATATGCATCTTTTGATGTCGTATGCCCTAGTGGATGTGAACGATGAAACTGTTCCAGAGGGAATCCGCTATAACATCGTGTGCCTTATACAAAGAGGACCTAAAGCGATGATTATAGATGATCTTTTGCCTTATACAAAGAGGACCTAAAGCGACGGGGAACATCGTTTGCCCGACGGGGAGTTACACTAAGTAACAAGCGATGATTCCAATAATTTCTGAGTGAATTAATGATGAGAATGATGGATGGATGGTACGGCATTTGCATAGAGTCGTTGTGTCGGTCTCTTTGCATTTGTATAAATCATGAATGGATTGATTTTGTGTGGAATTGTGAATGGAATTGATGAGTCGAGATATATATATATATATATATATATATATATATGTTGGTGATAAATGTATTATGCATGATTGATGTGCCTTTGTGATGGATGTATGAGATATGATTTGTGTTGGTTTGCATTTGAATTATGGTGTAAGTTGTGGTGAGAATGTTTTATATGTGTATTTTGGGTTATTATATAATTGTATGCAATTATATTATGATTGTGTTTCTCACCTTTCTACTGTTTTGAATGCTCTATGAGGCATTGCAGATTAGATGTTGGAGGTCTTTTTGTGAAGCGTAGGTCTTCATTCTTTTGTCGGTCGGCTCTGATATGTAGCATCGGGTAGTCGGGGAGATCATTTGTGATTATGTGTATATGTATATGTTCTTTTTGGATTGTACATGTATGACTCTGTGTATGACAGACAGACTTTTATGATATATATATATATGAGATTTCAGTTGCAGATTTTCCGCTTTTATTCTGTATCTGAATTGTGGGTGTTAGGAACTGAGTTCCTTTGTTATGTGCAACCTGATTGTTGCATATCTTTATGAGCAGGTTGTTGTATTTTGTTTCAATTGATGTGACGCCTCCGTCTATGCAATGAATGTTTTAATTATACTCTGATTATTTGTTATCGCTTTAATTGCTCGGGGCTTAGATTGGGGGTGTTACAATCTGTGCATTCATGCGCTAACCCCCAGAATTATGCGTCGACTCATGATCTTCGTGCGCTGACCCCCAGCAGCGTGCGTCGACTCATGATCACATAATTTTCCAAAATGTCATATTTTGTTTTCTTCATAACTTTTGAATCGTAAGTCTGTTTTGACCCCCGTTCGAAGTGTTGGAAAGCTAATGAAATATTATTTTTATTAAAAATGGTTTGGAGGACAGTAGATGATTTATTTAAGTCGTGGTTTTGTGAAAGGGTGGTGTTGTCGGATTTTTACCGTCGTAATTGTGTGCGATTGATGTGTTATCATGTGATATGCTTTTGATATATAACGTATAGCTTGTGTACTGTTATATGATGTGAATGCATGTGATAATAATGTTGTTGTGTGGTAAAATACATTGTTTAATTGAATATCATTGTATGTTGTTATGATGTTTTGTGGAATTGTTGTGGTTGATGGTGAGTAATTCTTGATATGAATTGATATGAGTGTATATGCTAAAATGCTAATTGTTGTGGTTTGTGGATTATGATGAAATGCATTGTTTTTGTGAAATTAAATGTGTGTTATTTGGTGGCCTTATGGCAAGTAAATGCATTGTTTGAATTGATTTCCAATGCATGAATAATGATGATGAGATAATCCATATTGTTGATTTGTGAAGATGCATTTGATTGTCATGAGTCCTTGTATGCCAAGCATCATGATATGCATTCTTGTGATGTCGTGTGCCCTTGTGGGGTGTGAGCGACGAAACGGTTCCAGAGGGAATACGCTATAACATCGTGTTGTAATACCCCAAATTTTGACCACTTAGATTTCCCATCATTGTGAAAATCATCATCACAATATGGATGTACCTTTATGCTTCATCAGTCTCCCCAAGGATGGGTGAGCATCCACTACAATCAAAATTAGGGTTTCAAGCCCTCTCTGAGTGCTTAGACAAAGGATAAATCAAGAAATGACATGATCTTCAACTTGTCTAATCTCTCAAACATCCACAATGGATAAAAAAGGACTCCCACTTCAAGGATTAAGCACAAGGCTGCTCCCTTCTAGGTGGATCAAGTCTCAAGATCGACAGTGTCACCAAATTAGGGTTTTGGTCGTCCAGGGCCTCCAGACGGAAATTTTAATCTGGGCACAAGGCAATGATCCAAAACATAACCTAATATACTTCATGGAACCTCATGAACCCATGAATCAAGTCAATTTTGCCTCAGGGGATGCATTCATCAAAAATCAGGAATTAGGGTTTCTTGACCTAATTCACTCCTAAGTTGACTTTTGGGACAAACCATGAGCCAAGACCTCAAGAGATGATTTGAGGGTCTCTAATATACCATATTGATCCATTTGGAACAATGGATTGATCCAAGAAGCTTGAGCAACAAGTCTCAATTTCATCTGCACCACAATTAGGGTTTTAAGGGAAAAGTCAACTGTAACTTTGACTTTTGACCAGGACATGCTCCCAAACCCTAATACATGATTGAATATACCCTATGGCACCCATGGAACATGCCCATCAAGTTTGATTTAGGTCAAGGACATGATTTCCTGAAGAATTGCACAGTTTGGAATTCATCTGATAAAAAGTCAACTGTGCACAAAAGTCAACTTTGACTTTTTGAAAATTTTCACCAAAATGGATTTTTAACCCTAAAATGATGTTAATGTATGATTTGAATCATCATTCATCAAGAAAAATCAAGAAAAGTGAGATAACTTGTAAAAGGGGTAACCATAAAACTTAGAATTTTTTCTAAGTTAAAAATAAAGTGGCAAAGGTACCAACTTTGGAGGACCATAACTCCTAAACCACAAGGCCATTTTTTCTCATCCAAAGATGGATTTGTAGCCCTCATTATCACCTACAAAAACTTCAACTACAAGTCATTCCAATTCATTAAGGATTTTGAGTTATGGAGTGATCAAAGTGGCTGAAAAGTGAAAATGTCACTTTTTCCAACACTTAGTGAAATTTTCACTAAGTCAGATTCTGCCTCACTTTTTGCCAAATGTAGGAGGATTTTTCACTTGGAATCAAAAGAGATCAAAACCAAACTTGTTCAAACAGTTGTTGTATCATGTAAGAGCTTTCCAAAATGGCCAAGAACATTGCCAAATTCAACCTACACCATGAGATACAACATTGCCAAGTTGCCTTGCTGAAATCTGTCAAGGCAAGGCAGAATTTGCAACTTTGGTCGATTTGCCAAAATCAGCCAAATTCAATTGCTCCTATCCACTTGGACACCTCAGAGGATTGAATCTAAAGGGGACAATCACTGAGCCAAGCCTCCAAAGTCCATGGAACAAGAAATAGCATGTTGAACCTAGAATGGCCAAAATAGGGACAAGACTTCAAATTTGGAATGAGGCATTCAATGGAACCATCAAGGTGGCATGGACTGAGCCATTCTCATCTGAAATCAGTTAAGACTTATCCAAGACCAAGGAGACCAAAGCTCTGTGCCCTAACCTCTAGTCAATGGCTAGAGGAGACTTGGATTTTCATTTGCCAACATTGGGCAAACCTACTCACCAGCTGCCATTCACTATTCCTTGCAAAACAAACTTGCTCTACTATAAATAGAGCTCAATTGTGGTCAGTTTGAGTACACCAAAGCCATCTAACAGATGCTTTCCTCAAAATCTCTTCTTTCACTCCAATTTTGCCTTCTAAGGCAAGTCACTATCGGGTTTTGAGTTTGAGAGCAATTCCAATCAAACCAATCACTCACACACCTCGCATACATCACATATGAGCTGATCAAACACTTAGATTACTTCTGAAACATCAATTTCACAAAATCACCAGCTGGTTGCTCAAGGTTTTAACCAAAGTGCAGCTGAGGTACCACAAAATGATCCAGCCAATTTCAATCAAGTCCAACCATCCAAACACAATCCATAGGGTGTAGGGAAGCTGTTCAGATCATCACCACTCATCTGTAACACCTCCAAATCAAAAATCACTTTGAACTTGCTGTCACGACTTGGAGGTAAGCACATACTTGGTCATCTCTCGATCTATGCATATTTCCTCGCACAATAATTTGACCATATGTTCATAATCATGCATGGAATGTTTTCCCTCAATTAATTGCATTGTTTGAATCGTGTATCAAAAATCCTAGCCTTCATGCAGAAATTAGGGTTCTTGAGGTTTCTTCGTGATTTCTTGTTGTATGTTTAATTTAAATGAAATTAAAGTACATAGACATGATCGTGAGGTTGAGACGAGCATAATGATATGTGGATTGCATGATATGATTACGTATTCATGGAGATTGGATAGAAAATGCAAATCTGAGAAACCAAGAACACGCGCGTGTTCTTCAGCTTGTTCTTGGCGCCATTTTTGAATAATTCAAATATTTGAATTTTGTGATTTTGTTTAATTGATTCAAAAATTAATTTCTCTCTGAGTTTTAATGATTTTGAGTTGTTTCTTTTTTTAATAATTCACAAAAATGTTAAAATATTTTATTTTCACAAAAAATCCCAAAAATATTATTTATTTTATATAATTGATATTTTTGTAAAGAATTAATATTTTGATTGTTTTTGGCATTTTAAATATTTTTTCTACATTGATTTTGCAATTTTTAATGCTTTCTAATTATTTTGTAGGTCAATACTTAATTTTTGAAGCATTAATCCAAGATCACAATTTGTTTTCCATGTGTTAAACAATTTTTGATCATTTTAATTGAATTTTTATTCAATTAAATACACTTTGAAAACAAATTAGGGTTTTGGATTAATTCAACCCTCATAAATCATTTTCAAACCTTTTTGGGCCTCTTGAGAGAGTGTAAGACCCATCCCCCCTTGTACAAAAACTTTTTGGGCCTCATCCATTGTATAAGTCCCTCTGTACAAGTAAACGGCGCGATCGTCGCCCGTTTAAAAATTCAAAACACTTTGGGCCTCTATTAGAGTGTAAGACCCAATCCCCTTTTAACCAAAACATTTTGGGCCTCACTTATTGTATAAGTCCCTCTGCGTTAAAAGAAAACCTCGGCGCGATCGCCATTTTTAAACGAAAAATCATTTGGGCCTACCCTCGTGTTATAAGCCCCACTCTTTTCCTTTAAACCTTTTTGGGCCTCTTGAGAGAGTGTAAGACCCATCCCTTTATACAGAAAACCATTTTGGGCCCCAGTCACTTGTATAAGTCCCTCTGTACAAAATTCAAACAGTGCGCTCACTGATAAAACCCTGGGCCTTTCCTTGAGCTGTAAGCCCCAAATCTTTCTTTTTCAAAGCACTTTCTCCTTTGATTTTGAATATACTGTTGTTTTCAATCTTTCTTTGTTGAACAACTAACCCAACAGCATGGAAGCACTCCAACCGAGTAAGTGGTTATCGCTTTCATTTACTGCTTTCATATTATAAACTGTATTGTGGGGCTGCTCACTGTAAGTCTCCTTTCATAAACTCATATCTACTGTGTAATAATAGTATAGATATTTTGAGTTTCCCCGGCTACTACATCTAGAACTAGGTGACGCCGTTTCATTTATTCGTAGAAATAGACGCCTAAATCCCCAATAGGAGCACCAGATACAGTCTTCTCTTTGGCTGTCCTCCTTAGGAATCGTCAAGAAGCTCTACTCCCCAAGATGAATGTATTCTCCGTGAATGGCATCTTTGAGTTTCTTCCAAATTCTCGAACTTTCCTGACTTGATCTATTCCTTGTGGATAGATTGCCTTGAATGTCTCGGGGTTTGGGTACCCACTACGGTCATAATCTAGGACCTTAACTAAGGAACCCTCTTTAAAAGCTAAAAGTCGCTGGATAGTAAACCTCGCACGTTTACCAGTGGTTTTTATCTTTAAAAGAGTTATCTCTCCTAATGGAAAGGAGATGATAAGACCCACGGGCTTCTTAAAAGCATCGGCCTCCTCTTGGGCATTATTCAAGGACACTACGGCTTCTTAGAAGTATTCACAGCCTCCTCTTAGGCTTCGTATAATGATCTCTTCCTCCGGGAATGATAGCCTCCTCTTGGGCTTAGTACAAGGACCCGTCGGCTTCTTAAAAGTTTCCAGCCTCCTCTTGGGCTTCCTACAAATTGTCCTGACGACCTCCTAGAGGTATAGGAACAGAACATAGTCATCCTCATAAAACAGTCCTTTCATAGAGTCTACTACTGTTTCTCAAAGCATAGTGCGAAAGATAAAACTCTAGACACGGACAGTCTAACTTCCTTGAGTCTCAAAAGACATTCTCAAGTGACCCCTTCGTTAAATAGGAAGGAAACCCGCAGACTCGGACAGTCTCAATACCCTTTGGACTTCCAGTTTCCCCAAAGAAAAGGAAACAACCCCAATCCTCAGATCTAACCCATGAGTACAGTGATGCTCATATAAGAACTGATTTTCTCTTTCAAAATCAGTATACTGGGCCTGTCACTTAACTGACACGATAACCTTAGCCTTCTCTTGGGCTTTGTACAAATGATTCTCCCCAGCGGAGTCAAACAACGTTTAGCCTCTCTCTCGGGCTTTGTACGAGACACATAAGAGACTCCCTCGTTGAGTCAATCCCCCTTTCGCCTCCATCTCGGGCTTTGTACGAGATACAAAAAGGTTCTCATTGAGCCAAACAAACAATCGCCTCCATCTCGGGCTTCATACAAGATACAAAAAACTCCCTTGTTGAGTCAAATAGCCTCCATCTCGGGCTTTATACGAGATACCAAAAGACTCCATCGTCGGGTCAAAACCTTTTAGCCTCTCTCTCGGGCTTTGTACGGGACACAAAATAGCCTCCTCTTAGGCTTTGTATAATGATTTTCCTAGCGGAAATTAGCCTCCTCTTAGGCTTCGTATAAGAAAACCACTGGTTAATCCAATTAACCTTTTAGCATCAAAGCCGTGCCTCATTCACAGTACACAAACATCAACAACTCTTTCCCCCATCTAATCGTTGTAAGCGGCAAGCCTCTGGATCATCTACATCCATGCCACTGTCCCTCTTTTAGCATGAGAAATTCCTAAGGAAAGATGGCATTGCTCTACACTGAGTTAAAGTCTTCTCCTTCAGGTTAAAACCCTTTCTTCGGAAATTATGGAATTGCTCGGATCCGCGTATCCCAGTTAAAGTAATTCTCCTTCTCCCCTCTTTAGAGATGACAAATTCTCTCTAAAGCCGAGGTCTTTCAGCTTCACGTCTTGGGCTTTGAACAAGACACAAATAGACCTTCAGCTTCACATCTTGGGCTTTGAACAAGATACAAACCACCTTTCGCTTCACGTCTTGGGCTTTGAACAAGACACCAAAAACACCCATTTCCTCCCATAGACTAGGAGGAACTACGAACGCTCTGATTTCCCTGTTTCGGTAAATGGGAATACGTAGGCATAAGATCGAAAGAAAAGATCTTAGCGAGCGCAATCAACAAAAAACCCAAATCCCATATCTCCATCAATCAAAAGCAGTAATTCAAAAGCATCAGTCCTAACATCCTAATCCTTGTTCCCCGCCAGAAACCTTCTGCCCAGGTAAAAAGAAAGAAAACTGTATTGGCAAAAATACAAATAACCAGTACAAAGGCCCCCCCACATTGATAGCATCCGTAACCTAACAGACCGCTGTTTAAACTCAGTATGCAAGCAGGGTTAATTGGAGACATCTATTTCCCTTCCTTATTCAGCTCACAATAGGATAAAAAATGAATCGACCTGTAGTTTTAAGCTCAAACCGCAGAGAGCGACCAGCGCTTAAGAACCGCGTCCAAAATCGCTCGCTACAGTAAAAGTGGCGCCCACCGTGGGGCTTTCTCTTATTTCTTTAACGTTTAAGGTGGAAACCTTGGACAAACCTTTTTTCTCTTCACTTATGTGAAAACTACAGAGTGGTAACTCAGCCGGGGAGCCATTTCTGTCAGGAACTTAGGATTCTTAGCTTTATAAGTCTAGGATGATTAGGACAAATATATATATTGCTTTTCCAAATTGCTATATGTGTTTATTTTTTTGCTACTGGGAATGCGTGTGATGCCGCATGTGGTGAGAATGAGTATACACTTAAGATAAGTGATGGCGACGGGGTCGACCATCAACCTCAGTGGAGGCTGACCAACGCAACCCATTCACTCTTATAGCCAATGGGCCGGTTGTTATGTCTGAGAAGCTGAGGAGCCAAACCCTTTTGTAGTGCGGAAACTATCGGAAATAGTTGTTACGCGATACTACCCTCATTTGAGGCTGGTGATCTATTCTCGGTGAATGACACTTACTCTAAGATTGCTCTACAACTCGCTGGCGATCCGCTTGTTGTTTTGCTTTCCTGGGAGGAGCTGATGATAATGAGTACAGGTACAAAAATCACCCTAGTATAAACCTTTGGGGATGGGTAGAGCCTTGACTTCATGACAACGACCCTTTGACCCCATGTTTTTTCTATGTTTTTGTGTGCTGCATTCATGCATCCATTTAATAAAACATTAAAACATTCAAAAAACTTCTCTTCTAGTCTCTCTGTTTTTCAAATTAAACTGAGATTGTGATTGCAAATATCAGAGAAAAAGATTGCATTAATGGATTTCGGTAGAAGGAGAACTCACCAGTATACCTTCAAGGTTCCAAAACTAGGGGATTTGAGAAGGTTAGCAAGGATGATCGTTAACCCAGAGGCTTTCAGAGCCAAGCACGGTGGTTTGCTACCACTGTTAAGAGTCCATGTGATTAAGGGGATCATGGACGCACTCATTCAGTTCTACGATCCGGTTTATCACTGTTTCACATTCCCGGATTACCAGCTATCACCAACGCTGGAGGAGTATTCTCATCTGACTGATTTACATATCACTGATCGAGCTCCGTTTTCTGGACTGGAAGAAATTCCAAAGAATCAGACTATTGCAATAGCAATTTATTTGGACGAGTCTGAGGTCAGGACTCACATGACCACTAAGGGTGACACCCAAGGTTTGCCAGCCCAGTTCTTGACAAAGAAAGCTCTATACTTCGCTAGTATAGGGAACGAGACTGCTTTTGAAAGCATCTTTGTCTTGCTCACCTACGGGTTATTTTTGTTTCCCAACATCAATAACTTCGTCGATATCAACGCCATTAAGGTTTTTCTCATTGGAAACCCTGTGTCGACTTTGCTCGTAGATGCGTATCATTCTGTACACTTGGGAAATTTGTACAGCGGAGGGGAGATCACATGCTGTGTACCTTTGCTCTACAAATGGTTTATCTCTCACTTGCCCAAGTCTGCTGCTTTTTGGGATTGGAAGAGTGTCTTACGTTGGTCGCAGAAGATCATGTCTCTCACCAATTCCGATATAGATTGGTGTAATAGGATTTATGAGGGAATCAGAATCATTGACCGTTGTGGAAACTTCCCCAGCGTACCCCTCATAGGAACTAAAGGAGGAATCAACTATCATCCGATATTGGTTCTTCGTCAATTTGGATACCCGATGAGACACATCCCACTGGGTGTTCATCTGGAAGGTCTTTTCTTCAAAGAAGGAGAAAATGACAGAGCACTAAAGATGGAAATAGTGCATGCTTGGAAACACGTTCATAAGAAAGGACGAGAGTCTCTGGGAAAACCGGACTGTGTCTCGGTGGAGCCTTATCTCCATTGGGTACAAACTAGAGCTCTCAAGCTAAAGATGCCTTATCCTCGTTACGGAATTCTTCCACCGAGGGAAACTGTCATGTACTTCATGACGGAAACTGAAAAGCTTCAGGTTACTCTCAACAAAGTTCAAAAGGAAAGAAGATCTTGGAAGAACAAGTACCGCACCCTCGACGTAGAGTGTATCCAAATACAACAACTACTAAAAGAGAAAGATGCTCTGATTGAAATTTTGGAGCAGCATGCTGTAGAGAATCAAGATGACCAAAGGAATTTGCTCGCTCCTTTCACCTGGCAAAGGAATGACAACCCGACAACGGCCCAAGCGCCCCGGTCAAAGAAGAGGACTCGGGACCCATTAGTTTAGGTTTCTGTTTCTGCATTTTGTAATCTACTGTATTTCCATTTCTGTAATCCTTTGGAATTCAATAAAAAGGGGTTTCCCTACTGTTTGATATTTGCAATCTAATTGTCGAAGTTTATTTTGATTAAAAAAAAAAACAATTAATATAATCATTGCATTCATCATTCTCACATCGCGTATTCTCCTTACCTATGAATCTCACGTTTGTGTCTCGATTCTAGAGTCAAACTGTCTCATTCGTACAATACTCGGGCCAATCGTCAGAAAAGGATGGATGATCTTGAGGAAGAAAACAGAGAGTTGAAAGAAGAGATCGACGCTCTGAGAGAGGATATGAGAAAGCTTTGTAACGACATGCAAGCCATGGCAGAAGCTCAGCTACAAAGAACTGTGATCTCAGAGATCACCTCAACGCCCATCATAGAAAAGTATGATCCTAGGTATCAGATGCCGATCGTCCTTGGGGCATGCCTGTTAACTATATCCCGGAAGGATATGTTCCGCCGATCACTGAAGATCAGGGAATCACAACAGAAGCCGCTGGGCCTGAAGGTTACAAACTTCGGGAAAGCGAAGATGCCAGGGGCATACTCAAGACTCCTGAAGGTTACAAACTTCGGGAGGCGCCAAGACTTACTACCATAGTCACGGTACCACCCCCTGTGGTGCACACTGTCCCGGAAGGACAGATTCCACAGACACCTTCTGGTAAGAAGGAAACTATGTTTGACAGAATGGATGAATTCCAGGAGCAGTTCTTGGAAATGCAGAAAGAGCTGCAAGCCATTCGTGGTCAGGATCTATTTGGAAAGGACGCCGCAGACCTCTGCTTGGTCCTAAATGTGAAAGTCCCGCACATGTTCCAAGTGCCCGACTTTGAAAAATACAAGGGTAACTCTTGCCCTCAGAGCCATCTGGTGATGTACGCTCGGCGGATGTCAGCTCAGACGGAGAATCAGGACCTGCTGATTCACTACTTCCAGGATAGTTTAACCGGTGCCGCACTCAAATGGTACATGGGTTTAAATCATACTATGATCAGCACATTCAGAGATCTTGGTATTGCCTTCGTCCAACAATACAAATACAATTTGGACATGGCACCCGACAGAGATCAACTAAGATCGATGTCGCAAAAGAACAAGGAAACCTTTAAGGAGTATGCTCAAAGGTGGCGTGAAATTGCCGCTCAAATTTGTCCACCTCTTGAGGAAAAAGAGATGACAAAGATCTTCTTAAAGACCTTGAGCTCATTTTACTATGACCGAATGGTCGCCAGTGCGCCCAGTGATTTCACCGAAATGGTCGGCATGGGTGTACGTCTTGAGGAAGCCGTCCGAGAAGGACGTTTGGTAAAAGACACTGGATCGACGAGTAATACTAAAAAATACGGTAGTGCTCTCCCTAAGAAAAAAGAGCAAGATATTGGGAATATCTCTCTCGGAAAGCAAAGGCGACGTTATCAGCCAGGAGCAGCTGTTACTCCTGCTATCGGCCCCGCGCCTGTTCCTATGTATCAACCTCAGGTTGCGCAGAGCCAACCTGACTAACAAAGGACACAACAGCCTCTTCAGCAGGCTCGTCCTCCATATAACAACAACCGTACAATACGGCCATCAGGGTTTGATCCTATACCCGTAACGTACGCAGAGCTGTTTCCGTTACTGCTGGCTAAGGGGCACATTCAGACTAAGTCTCCCATTTCAGTTCCGAAAAATCCGCCTTTTTGGTTTAAAGCGGATCAAACATACCCTTATCATCAAGGAGGTTCGGGGCATAACATTAAGACTTGTCTCAATTTCAAATCCGACGTGCAAAAGCTTGTTAGGAGCGGGCTCTTATCTTTCAAAGATACGAATCCTAATTTTCTTACGAACCCGCTGCCTCAACATGAGAAAACTGCAGGCAATCTGATTGAGAA
The DNA here is from genome assembly GCA_022829125.1 of Lathyrus tuberosus. NCBI lineage: Eukaryota > Viridiplantae > Streptophyta > Magnoliopsida > Fabales > Fabaceae > Lathyrus > Lathyrus tuberosus. Next base: position 1,197,262 of record JALAZF010000018.1, read on the forward strand.
AGAGACTAACAATGTCTATCAAATTCACGATGTACTCTCATTGGGGACCAATCTGGTCAAGATGCATTGTAGACAGAGTGGATATGGCCATGTGCCACCTCATAATTATCACCAGTGTGATATCTGCTCTAAAGACAACCAGGGATGTTCTGTAGTGCAAGCAGCTCTACAGGAACAAATGGATCTTGGATGGATCCAAGAGCACCGAGTTCATGGAGTTAACATGGTTTACATGAATTCCAACGTCATTCAAAACCACGACATCCGTGCGATGAATGTCAACTTGGTGGCGATGCACTCAAGGAAAAGCCAGTATCATAATCTGCCGTGGCACGATTACAGTTCTTGTCTGATTTGTTCGGTAAACAAACAGGGATGCTCTTTCATACAAGAGGCCCTCCAGCGTCCGATGGATCTTGGATGGATCCAAGACTACCATGATAGGAATTCCTATCAAATCAATATGGTTCAGATCTTCGATATCCGAGTAATGAATACCAACCTGGTAGAGTTACATGCTGAGCAGGTCCGACTTGGATTCTTAATATCACATGACTATCAAAGCTGTAAAGCGGGTTGCGAAAATGATCGAGGTTGTACCCTTGTCCAGGAGGCACTTCAGCACTTGTTAAATCACTGGTGGATGCCAATCTACATGGACGAAGATACTCAGCAGATTAGTATCAATCACAGGAATCCTACTCGTCGTCAAAGTCAGGATGTCCGATCAATGGAAGATAACATAGTGAGGTTACATTGCATTCAAAGTGGGCGTGTCCAGGTGCCACCACACAACTATGACAGTTGCAACGTCTGTTCGGAAAGTAACCAAGGGTGTTACCTTGTGAGAGCAGCTCTTCAGGGTCAGATCGATCATGGAGAAATTCGTCCATATCCAGGTTCAAGACCCATCATTTGGTCGCCGAACTACCTTGCCGAGCAAGTTGAGGATGTTGTCACGATCTCTGGTCATCACAGGACCAGGGATGTTTTTACCATCATCCCTCTACTTGACGAATCTAGAGTTCCCAACCAGGAACGGATCGAGGTTACTTATGATGGTTAGAAAAATCAGAAGGTTCCCATAGTCATCTATCTACCGGGGCCACTACCGTATGAATCAACTAAGGCAATCCCTTACAAATACGGTGCAACAATAATCGAGAATGGAAAGGAAATTCCATTACCCTCCGTCGTGAATATTGCAGACATCAGTCATGTAACACGGAGCGGTCGAATCTTCAACCGAGGGGTTGGAGAACCCAACAAAGAAAAGGAACTTCAGGCAGAAATTCCTGATCCACCAGTCGGTCAATCTAGTAATCCCGACTTTTCAAAAGACAAAGATGAGATGCTAAAGCTCATCCAAAGGAGTGAATATAACATTGTTGATCAACTGTTACAGACTCCTTCAAAGATCTCAGTATTATCATTGTTACTCAGTTCAGAAGCACACAGAGAGGCCTTACAGAAAGTCTTGGAGCAAGCCTTTGTGGAACAGGATGTAACAATCAGACAATTCGATAGCATTGTCTCTAACATCACTTCCTGCAATAATTTGGGATTTAGTGATGAGGAACTACCTGAAGAGGGTCGCCGTCATAACATGGCGCTCAACATTACAGTTAACTGCCAGGACGATGCTTTAGCCAACGTACTGGTAGACACAGGGTCAGCCCTGAATGTTATGCCGAAGTCCACTTTGATGCAATTATCATTTAAGGGCCCTCCGATGAGAACCAGCGAGGTCGTCGTCAAAGCATTTGACGGATCCAGGAAAACAGTTATCGGCGAAGTTGATCTTCCCATAACTATTGGTCCTCACACTTTCCAAATCACTTTCCAGGTCATGGACATCCGGACAACATACAGTTGTTTATTAGGAAGACCTTGGATACATCAGGCTGGAGCGGTTACTTCAACCCTCCACCAAAAGCTAAAGTTCGTCAAGAACGATCAACTTATCACGATTTGTGGGGAACAAGCCTTGCTTGTGAGTAACCTATCATCATCTACTTGTGTGGAACCCGAGGAGGTTATTGGAACTCAGTTCCAAGCACTATCGGTGAGCAAGAACAATCAGTTCAAAGAAGGAACTTCAATTTCTTCATACAACGATGCTATCAAAGCGGTCGAGAGTACCGATACGATAGGATGGGGACGGCTTGTCATTCCTATTGACAATAAAACAAAGAAGGGTCTTGGTTTTTCTGCGACCTGTACCCAGACAGCCGCCAACGATGAAAGTCTTCATCCCCTTCAAAACTTCTTCCACAGTGGAGGTTTTCTTCACCCAGTGTCTCAGACAGTTCATGCTATCAATGAGGAAGATTCCTCTGACACAGATGAAGAATGGAAGTCCTACCTTAACAAGGACGGTTATATGTCTCAGGAAGAGGTGCCTATGCCTTTTTGCTTTCCTACAGAAAGTCCGAGATTTATACCAAGATCAGATGTCGAAATGATCTACGGGGATTGTGATCCGGAAGGATGCCGCGCTCCGCCAAATTCATTAGAGGAAGACACTCTGATGAAAGACAACTTTGATCACAATTACTATGGCCCGATGGATGGCCTGCCAATGTGGCAGCCTTACCCAGGAAACTTGGGGCAAGAAAGTCAGCCGAGTAATGAAACTCAGCTGAGCGTCATTGAACAGAATACCTGTGTCCCCACCACGTCATGGGATCAACACTCAGGTCATTCAGAAATTACTCAACATGAAGATGAATTCGCAACGTTCGCAGGACTTGAATTCATCAACTATGCTTTTCCTGAGGTCAACGTCATCGAGAGGGATGACTTCTCCAGTTCCAAAGAAGTTTGGGACACTCTGGGACAACCTAGTGGAAAATACGACTTTATGGTCAAGTACACTGCTCCCGAAAGCTCTCGTATCAGGCTCGAAGATATCCAGTCAACTGGATGGGGAGATACAGCTGAAAGCACAAATGCTATGCAAAATACAACAGAGGAATCCTCCTACGACAATTCTGCTTGGGAGACAGATTCCAATGATCATGCTCCACCAGAAATCAGTGTCATTTCTGAAGACAAATCAAGGAAGGTGCCAGACTTTGTGATTCACCGAGGAGTTCGCCGCCAATGGGTTGCTGTCGAGGTCCCGAAGGTCGTTCGCCAGTCAAAGTAATTGCCATCTTTTAACCTTTCACCCTGCCCAGGTGAAACAGATGTTTTGATAGGGCTCGCTTTTTGTAAATTTCCCTCTTCGCTTTGCCCAGAGCGAGTGAGTTTTGTTTTATAGGGCTGTAGTTTCAAGATTCGACTTGTTCATTAATAAAATAACGTCGTTCTGTAATTTTCGCATTAATTGCTGTTTTCTCTTTTTGCTTTTTCAGAAAATGGTAATCCTAAAAAACATTCAATAATAAAAACAAGCAGTAAAATCAAAACACTGCACACACTTGCATTTTCTCTATCTCTTCTAAACACGAATCATCACGTCATGCAGATTGCTTGTTTTAAACCCCGTTGAAACATACGATCTGATGCCTTCTCCCAAATTTGAGTTCCCGGTATTCGAGGCTGAAGAAGAAGTTGACGACGAAATTCCAGAAGAGATCTCCCGACTACTCAGACAAGAGGAAAGGTCCATTGAACCTCACAAAGAACCGTTGGACACGGTAAACTTGGGTTCAGAAAAAGAGAGAAAAGAAATCAGGATCGGAGCACTGCTCAGTCCAACTGTTAAAGAAAGTTTGATAAAGCTTCTCAAAGAATTCCCCGATGTATTCGCTTGGTCCTATCAGGATATGCCAGGGTTGGATACTAGCATCGTGGAACATCACTTATCATTGAGATCAGAATGTCTGCCAGTAAAGCAAAGGTTGAGACACACTCACCCGGACATGGCCATCAAAATCAAAGAGGAGGTACAGAAACAGATCGACGCGGGTTTCCTCGCTACATCTGAATATCCTCAATGGTTAGCCAACATCGTACCCGTTCCCAAAAAGGACTGAAGGGTCAGAATGTGTGTTGATTACAGAGATCTGAACAAGGCAAGTCCAAAGGACGACTTTCCTTTACCACACATTGACATGCTGGTTGACAGCACAACAAAATTCAAAGTATTCTCCTTCATGGATGGATTCTCGGGCTATAACCAGATCAAAATGGCGCCGAAAGACATGGAGAAAACTTCGTTCATTACCCCATGAGGTACCTTTTGTTACAAGGTAATGCTGTTCGGTTTGAAGAAAGCCGGGGCAACCTATCAAAGGGCCATGACTACTCTGTTTCATGACATGATACACAAAGAAATCGAGGTATATGTCGATGATTTGATTGCAAAATCAAAAACAGAGAGTGAGCACGTTGAACATCTGTCAAAATTGTTCGAACGTCTAAGAAAATTCAAGCTCCGCTTGAATCCCAACAAGTGCACCTTCGGTGTCCGTTCGGGGAAACTACTAGGGTTCATCGTCAGCCAGAAAGGAATCGAAGTTGATCCTGACAAGGTCAAGGCCATCCAAGAAATGCCTTCTCCGAAAACTGAAAAACAAGTCAGAGGATTCCTGGGACGTTTGAATTACATCTCCAGATTCATATTCCTTATGACCGCGACGTGTGCGCCGATTTTCAAATTACTCAAAAAGAACCAGGATTGCGTTTGGTCAGAAGATTGCCAAACCGCCTTCGATAGTATCAAGGAATATCTGTTGAATCCTCCGATTCTATCACCTCCAGTGGAAGGAAGACCACTGATCATTTACCTCACAGTCCTAGAGGACTCAATGGGATGTGTACTTGGCCAACAAGACGAAACTAAATGGAAAGAGTCTGCCATTTACTATCTAAGCAAGAAATTCACCGACTGCGAGACTCGGTACACAATGCTTGAGAAAACTTGTTGCGCTTTGGCTTGGGCTGCCAAACGTCTTCGCCAGTACATGATTCGTCATACTACTTGGTTGGTCTCCGAAGTGGATCCAATCAAGTACGTTTTCGAAAAACCTGCTCTCACGGGAAGGATTGCCCGTTGGCAGATGTTACTATCAGAATATGACATAGAGTACCATGCTCAGAAAGCCGTTAAAGGAAGTATTTTAGCCGATCATTTGGCTCATCAACCGATTGACGATCAAGAATCAATCGGGTTTGACTTCCCAGACGAAGATGTCATGTATCTAAAGATGAAAGATTGCGATGAACCGCTACCCAGTGAAGGGCCAGAACCAGGTTCCCAGTGGGGACTTATCTTTGACGGAGCAGTTAATCATTATGGAAATGGAATTGGGGCAAGCATTGTTACCCCTTAGGGTTCCCACATTCCTTTCACTGCCAGACTTACGTTCAAATGTACGAACAACGAGGCCGAATATGAAGCATGTATCATGGGTCTCGAAGAAGCGATTGATTTAAGGATCAAAAACTTGGACGTATACGGCGACTCAGCCCTGGTTATTAACCAGATAAAAGGAGATTGGAACACATACCAATCAGGATTGATTCCTTACAAAGACTATGCAAGAAGGTTGTTACCCTTCTTCAACAGAGTCGACTTTCATCACATCCCTCGTGATGAGAATCACATGGATGACGCATTAGCCACTCTCTCTTCCATGATTAGTGTAGGTCGATGGAATGACATATCTAAGATCGACATAATGCGCCTTGAATGGCCCGCTTACATCTTCGCGATTGAAGCAGTCATAGACGACAGACCTTGGTATCACGATATCAAATGCTTCCTTCAGATACAAGAGTACCCATCCGGGGCACTCAGAAAAGACAGGAAAACCCTCAGAAGATTGGCTGGAAACTTCTTCCTGAGCGGTGACACTATTTATAAGAGAAATTTTGACATGGTCTTGCTCCGATGCGTCGACAGACCAGAAGCAGACGTGCTCATGAAAGAAATTCATGAAGGATCCTTTGGCACTCATGCCAACGGACACACGATGGCGAGAAAAATTCTCAGAGCCGGGTATTATTGGTTGACCATGGAATCCGACTGCTACAAGTACATGAGGAGGTGTCACAAGTGTCAGATATACTCCGACAAAATTCATGTACCGCCATCACATCTCAAAGTTCTTTCTTCCCCGTGGCCATTTTCCATATGGGGAATCGATATGATTGGTATGATTGAGCCCAAGGCTTCAAACGGACATCGGTTCATTCTAGTAGCCATTGACTATTTCACCAAGTGGGTCGAAGCAGCGTCATTCGCCAATGTGACCCGACAAGTGGTGGTCCGATTTATCAAAAATAATATCATCTACCGTTATGGTGTTCCAAGCGAGATCATTACTGATAATGGATCTAACTTGAACAATAAGATGATGAAAGAGTTGTGTGCAGAGTTCAAGATCGAACACCATAACTCATCTCCCTACCGACCCAAGATGAACGGAGCGGTAGAAGCGGCTAACAAGAACATCAAGAAGATTGTTTAAATGATGGTTGTAACCTATAAAGATTGGCACGAAATGCTACCCTTTGCTCTTCATGGTTATCGCACATATGTCCGTACTTCAACAGGGGCAACCCCTTTCTCTCTAGTATATGGCATGGAGGCAGTGCTCCCCATAGAAGTAGAGATCCCATCAATCCGGGTATTGATGGAAGCGAAGCTCACCGAAGCTGAATGGTGTCAAAGTCGACACGACGACCTGAACCTGCTCGAAGAGAAGCGAATCACGGCACTATGCCACGGTCAGTTGTATCAACAGAGAATGAAGAGGGCGTTCGACAAAAAGGCCCGACCTCGTGTCTTCAGGAAAGGAGACCTTGTGCTCAAGAAGATACAATCATTTCTCACTGATTCTCGGGGCAAATGGACCCCAAATTATGATGGCCCTTATGTGGTCACGAAAGCTTTCTCAGGCGGTGCCTTGAGACTTGCAACCATGGACGGAGAGGAATTTGCCTACCCCACGAATGTTGATGTAGTCAAGAAATACTTCGCCTAAAAAAAAACATCTCGGTGGATTGAAAACCCGAAAGGGCGGTCCAGGCAAAAGTTAGAGACATGAAAAGAATCATCCCAATGGATTGGAAATCTCATAGTACAATCCAGGCAAAAGTTAGGGATAATGGCAAGTAACTATGTTCAACAGAGGCAAGTCCCTCAGCAGCAGTTGCGTCATCATCCATCGGAGGAAAACTCCAGTCAAGGTCATCTTCGACAAAAGCTCAGGATGTCCCGAATTCAAAGTTGGTAGAAGGATAGTGGTCGTTATGTTTCAACGTAGCCCTTTTCCCTGTAAATTACCATTTTCTAACTTTGTAAATACTCTTTGGAATCACGCGTTTGGCTGATCTCCATCTTATCAATAAAATTTGAGCCCTTGTGCTTTTGTTTGTAATTCTTTACTTGTTTTAGCTTTACAGAACGACGTTGTTTAAACTTAATCAGCGATTCTTGAAATAAAACAAAAATGAATTTACTTGTTAAACTTTTTCTGCTTTTAAATTAAAGATGGCATTTCTTTTGACTGTTGAACATCAGAAGAACATCGATCGCTTCTCCCGAAGTAAGCGGACTTCAAAGTGTAGAATCAAAGTACTCCTTCTAAGCCAGTATGCCTGAATGAAGGGATCAACTCTGTCAGAGACCTTGTTTCGTCTGACACGCCTCGGCTGAGTTCTTATCTCCTAAGCCCGATCAACATAGCTCCCAACAGGACTATCTCTCCTAAGCAAGGTGGAATTGCTATTTTGAATCAACGGTACTTCTTCGCCCCGCGATGGCCGAGTATCCAATTGTGTTCATCCATTAGTCTGTATGTCGCGTCTGTTTTGTAAGCATATACATACATACATCATGCATTTTTTATTTGCATTCACATTTCATATTGCATCACTATCACTCTAGTCGGTCTTGTCCCCTAGTGGTAGAAGTCCTCTCAATCGAGTTGTCAGTTCTTGCCTCGTCAGGAAATACTGTGTCTGAACAACCTCGCTTCCAGTTTAATTCTGGAAAGAAGTTGGTCCTTGGCCACTTTGATAATTTGAACCTCTGAAAGATCAGAGAACTTTCAATAAACATCACTCTTCACCATTGAAGACGATATCCTTGCTTTCCCGGATTAAGGAAAATCCACAGAGAAAGCCTCGTGATCAGAGATTCGGCAGCACGCCAGTTTTGCTCCGAAAAACCACTGATGAGAAGGTCATTGGCACCTCAAAATTGGACCCCATCATATGGCGTTTCTCCGGGAAGATCCCGAGAAAAGTATGATGAAAGATCCCAAATAAAAACAGTCTTTCAAGAGACTCGCTTTCCCCAGTAGAATCGACAAATGGCGTCTCCAACAGAGAAGTTTGTGCAACTCTACAACTCAGACGTTGGGTTCCCCAGCAAGTCTGACATCAAACCTTTTTCCGTTAAATGGCATCTCCCCCAGGAAAATTTGGCGAGAAGTTTGAAGGAAAACCGCTACATATAGCGTCCCTTGTCAATAAAGTTTATTGACAAAAGAAACTAAGACCAGTTCCTTGGTAGGAAACCAGGATCGAGGGGAAGTTTATTTCAAAAGAGACTAAGACCAGTTCTTGGTAGGAAACCAGGATCGAGGGGAAGTTTAAATCAGAAACTAAGACCAGTTCCTTGGTAGGAAACCAGGAACGAGGGGAAGTTCATTTCAGAGACTGAGACCAGTTCTTGGTAGGAAACCAGGAACGAGGGGAAGTTCAACAGAAACTGAGACCAGTTCTTGGTAGGAAACCAGGATCGAGGGGAAGTTTACCTTTTCTAAGCATCATTGCTTAGCTAAAGAAGATGAATGCGTAAGTTACCATTCATAACCACCATCAAAATTTCGGATATTTCGATATTTAATCCTCTTGCACCCCGAATGCCCGAATCCCTTCGTCATTCACACCTTCGGGTCCAAGAAGATTAAATAGGGGCATCTGTAATACCCCAAATTTTGACCACTTAGATTTCCCATCATTGTGAAAATCATCATCACAATATGGATGTACCTTTATGCTTCATCAGTCTCCCCAAGGATGGGTGAGCATCCACTACAATCAAAATTAGGGTTTCAAGCTCTCTCTGAGTGCTTAGACAAAGGATCAATCAAGAAATGACATGATCTTCAACTTGTCTAATCTCTCAAACATCCACAATGGATCAAAAAGGACTCCCACTTCAAGGATTAAGCACAAGGCTGCTCCCTTCTAGGTGGATCAAGTCTCAAGATCGACAGTGTCACCAAATTAGGGTTTTGGTCGTCCAGGGCCTCCAGATGGAAATTTTCATCAGGGCACAAGGCAATGATCCAAAACATAACCTAATATACTTCATGGAACCTCATGAACCCATGCATCAAGTCAATTTTGCCTCAGGGGATGCATTCATCAAAAATCAGGAATTAGGGTTTCTTGACCTAATTCACCCCTAAGTTGACTTTTGGGACAAACCATGATCCAAGACCTCAAGAGATGATTTGAGGGTCTCTAATATACCATATTGATCCATTTGGAACAATGGATTGATCCAAGAAGCTTGAGCAACAAGTCTCAATTTCATCTGCACCACAATTAGGGTTTTAAGGGAAAAGTCAACTGTAACTTTGACTTTTGACCAGGACATGCTCCCAAACCCTAATACATGATTGAATATACCCTATGGCACCCATGGAACATGCCCATCAAGTTTGATTTAGGTCAAGGACATGATTTCCTGAAGAATTGCACAGTTTGGAATTCATCTGATAAAAAGTCAACTGTGCACAAAAGTCAACTTTGACTTTTTGAGATTTTTCACCAAAATGGATTTTTAACCCTAAAATGATGTTAATGTATGATTTGAATCATCATTCATCAAGAAAAATCAAGAAAAGTGAGATAACTTGTAAAAGGGGTAACCATAAAACTTAGAATTTTTTCTAAGTTAAAAATAAAGTGGCAAACGTACCAACTTTGGAGGACCATAACTCCTAAACCACAAGACCATTTTTTCTCATCCAAAAATGGATTTGTAGCCCTCATTATCACCTACAAAAACTTCAACTACAAGTCATTCCAATTCATTAAGGATTTTGAGTTATGGAGTGATCAAAGTGGCTGAAAAGTGAAAATGTCACTTTTTCCAACACTTAGTGAAATTTTCACTAAGTCAGATTCTGCCTCACTTTTTGCCAAATGTAGGAGGATTTTTCACTTGGAATCAAAAGAGATCAAAACCAAACTTGTTCAAACAGTTGTTGTATCATGTAAGAGCTTTCCAAAATGGCCAAGAACATTGCCAAATTCAACCTACACCATGAGATACAACATTGCCAAGTTGCCTTGCTGAAATCTGTCAAGGCAAGGCAGAATTTGCAACTTTGGTCGATTTGCCAAAATCAGCCAAATTCAATTGCTCCTATCCACTTGGACACCTCAGAGGATTGAATCTAAAGGGGACAATCACTGAGCCAAGCCTCCAAAGTCCATGGAACAAGAAATAGCATGTTGAACTTAGAATGGCCAAAATAGGGACAAGACTTCAAATTTGGAATGAGGCATTCAATGAAACCATCAAGGTGGCATGGACTGAGCCATTCTCATTTGAAATCAGTCAAGACTTATCCAAGACCAAGGGGACCAAAGCTCTGTGCCCTAACCTCTAGTCAATGGCTAGAGGAGACTTGGATTTTCATTTGCCAACATTGGGCAAACCTACTCACCAGCTGCCATTCACTATTCCTTGCAAAACAAACTTGCTCTACTATAAATAGAGCTCAATTGTGGTCAGTTTGAGTACACCAAAGCCATCTAACAGATGCTTTCCTCAAAATCTCTTCTTTCACTCCAATTTTGCCTTCTAAGGCAAGTCACTATCGGGTTTTGAGTTTGAGAGCAATTCCAATCAAACCAATCACTCACACACCTCGCATACATCACATATGAGCTGATCAAACACTTAGATTACTTCTGAAACATCAATTTCACAAAATCACCAGCTGGTTGCTCAAGGTTTTAACCAAAGTGCAGCTGAGGTACCATAAAATGATCCAGCCAATTTCAATCAAGTCCAACCATCCAAACACAATCCATAGGGTGTAGGGAAGTTGTTCAGATCATCACCACTCATCTGTAACACCTCCAAATCAAAAATCACTTTGAACTTGCTGTCACGACTTGGAGGTAAGCACATACTTGGTCATCTCTCGATCTATGCATATTTCCTCGCACAATAATTTGACCATATGTTCATAATCATGCATGGAATGTTTTCCCTCAATTAATTGCATTGTTTGAATCGTGTATCAAAAATCCTAGCCTTCATGCAGAAATTAGGGTTCTTGAGGTTTCTTCGTGATTTCTTATTGTATGTTTAATTTAAATGAAATTAAAGTACATAGACATGATCGTGAGGTTGAGACGAGCATAATGATATGTGGATTGCATGATATGATTACGTATTCATGGAGATTGGATAGAAAATGCAAATCTGAGAAACCAAGAACACGCGCGTGTTCTTCAGCTTGTTCTTGGCGCCATTTTTGAATAATTCAAATATTTGAATTTTGTGATTTTGTTTAATTGATTCAAAAATTAATTTCTCTCTGAGTTTTAATGATTTTGAGTTGTTTCTTTTTTTAATAATTCACAAAAATGTTAAAATATTTTATTTTCACAAAAAATCCCAAAAATATTATTTATTTTATATAATTGATATTTTTGTAAAGAATTAATATTTTGATTGTTTTTGGCATTTTAAATATTTTTTCTACATTGATTTTGCAATTTTTAATGCTTTCTAATTATTTTGTAGGTCAATACTTAATTTTTGAAGCATTAATCCAAGATCACAATTTGTTTTCCATGTGTTAAACAATTTTTGATCATTTTAATTGAATTTTTATTCAATTAAATACACTTTGAAAATAAATTAGGGTTTTGGATTAATTCAACCCTCATAAATCATTTTCAAACCTTTTTGGGCCTCTTGAGAGAGTGTAAGACCCATCCCCCCTTGTACAAAAACTTTTTGGGCCTCATCCATTGTATAAGTCCCTCTGTACAAGTAAACGGCGCGATCGTCGCCCGTTTAAAAATTCAAAACACTTTGGGCCTCTATTAGAGTGTAAGACCCAATCCCCTTTTAACCAAAACATTTTGGGCCTCACTTATTGTATAAGTCCCTCTGCGTTAAAAGAAAACCTCGGCGCGATCGCCATTTTTAAACGAAAAATCATTTGGGCCTACCCTCGTGTTATAAGCCCCACTCTTTTCCTTTAAACCTTTTTGGGCCTCTTGAGAGAGTGTAAGACCCATCCATTTGTATAGAAAACCATTTTGGGCCCCAGTCACTTGTATAAGTCCCTCTGTACAAAATTTAAACAGTGCGCTCACTGATAAAACCCTGGGCCTCTCCTTGAGCTGTAAGCCCCAAATCTTTCTTTTTCAAAGCACTTTCTCCTTTGATTTTGAATATACTGTTGTTTTCAATCTTTCTTTGTTGAACAACTAACCCAACAGCATGGAAGCACTCCAACCGAGTAAGTGGTTATCGCTTTCATTTACTGCTTTCATATTATAAACTGTATTGTGGGGCTGCTCACTGTAAGTCTCCTTTCATAAACTCATATCTACTGTGTAATAATAGTATAGATATTTCGAGTTTCCCCGGCTACTACGTCTAGAACTAGGTGACGCCGTTTCATTTATTCGTAGAAATAGACGCCTAGATCCCCAATAGGAGCACCAGATACAGTCTTCTCTTCGGCTGTCCTCCTTAGGAATCGTCAAAAAGCTCTACTCCCCAAGATGAATGTATTCTCCGTGAATGGCATCTTTGAGTTTCTTCCAAATTCTCGAACTTTCCTGACTTGATCTATTCCTTGTGGATAGCTTGCCTTGAATGTCTCGGGGTTTGGGTACCCACTACGGTCATAATCTTGGACCTTAACTAAGGAACCCTCTTTAAAAGCTAAAAGTCGCTGGATAGTAAACCTCGCACGTTTACCAGTGGTTTTTATCTTTAAAAGAGTTATCTCTCCTAATGGAAAGGAGATGATAAGACCCACGGGCTTCTTAAAAGCATCGGCCTCCTCTTGGGCATTATTCAAGGACACTACGGCTTCTTAGAAGTATTCACAGCCTCCTCTTAGGCTTCGTATAATGATCTCTTCCTCCGGGAATGATAGCCTCCTCTTGGGCTTAGTACAAGGACCCGTCGGCTTCTTAAAAGTTTCCAGCCTCCTCTTGGGCTTCGTATAAATTGTCCTGACGACCTCCTAGAGGTATAGGAACAGAACATAGTCATCCTCATAAAACAGTCCTTTCATAGAGTCTACTACTGTTTCTCAAAGCATAGTGCGAAAGATAAAACTCTAGACACGGACAGTCTAACTTCCTTGAGTCTCAAAAGACATTCTCAAGTGACCCCTTCGTTAAATAGGAAGGAAACCCGCAGACTCGGACAGTCTCAATACCCTTTGGACTTCTAGTTTCCCCAAAGAAAAGGAAACAACCCCAATCCTCAGATCTAACCCATGAGTACAATGATGCTCATATAAGAACTTATTTTCTCTTTCAAAATCAGTATACTGGGCCTGTCACTTAACTGACACGATAACCTTAGCCTTCTCTTGGGCTTTGTACAAATGATTCTCCCCAGCGGAGTCAAACAACGTTTAGCCTCTCTCTCGGGCTTTGTACGAGACACATAAGAGACTCCCTCATTGAGTCAATCCCCCTTTCGCCTCCATCTCGGGCTTTGTACGAGATACAAAAAGGTTCTCATTGAGCCAAACAAACAATCGCCTCCATCTCGGGCTTCATACGAGATACAAAAAACTCCCTTGTTGAGTCAAATAGCCTCCATCTCGGGCTTTATACGAGATACCAAAAGACTCCATCGTCGGGTCAAAACCTTTTAGCCTCTCTCTCGGGCTTTGTACGGGACACAAAATAGCCTCCTCTTAGGCTTTGTATAATGATTTTCCTAGCGGAAATTAGCCTCCTCTTAGGCTTCGTATAAGAAAACCACTGGTTAATCCAATTAACCTTTTAGCATCAAAGTTGTGCCTCGTTCACAGTACACAAACATCAACAACTCTTTCCCCCATCTAATCGCTGTAAGCGGCAAGCCTCTGGATCATCTACATCCATGCCACTGTCCCTCTTTTAGCATGAGAAATTCCTAAGGAAAGATGGCATTGCTCTACACTGAGTTAAAGTCTTCTCCTTCAGGTTAAAACCCTTTCTTCGGAAATTATGGCATTGCTCGGATCCGCGTATCCCAGTTAAAGTAATTCTCCTTCTCCCCTCTTTAGAGATGACAAATTCTCTCTAAAGCCGAGGTCTTTCAGCTTCACGTCTTGGGCTTTGAACAAGACACAAATAGACCTTCAGCTTCACATATTGGGCTTTGAACAAGATACAAACCACCTTTTGCTTCACGTCTTGGGCTTTGAACAAGACACCAAAAACACCCATTTCCTCCCATAGACTAGGAGGAACTACGAACGCTCTGATTTCCCTGTTTCGGTAAACGGGAATACGTAGGCATAAGATCGAAAGAAAATATCTTAGCGAGCGCAATCAACAAAACACCCAAATCCCATATCTCCATCAACCAAAAGCAGTAATTCAAAAGCATCAGTCCTAACATCCTAATCCTTGTTCCCCGCCAGAAACCTTCTGCCCAGGTAAAAAGAAAGAAAACTGTATTGGCGAAAATACAAATAACCAGTACAAAGCCCCCCCCCCCCCACATTGATAGCATCTGTAACCTAACAGACCGCTGTTTAAACTCAGTATGCAAGCAGGGTTAATTGGAGACATCTATTTCCCTTCCTTATTCAGCTCACAATAGGATAAAAAATGAATCGACCTGTAGTTTTAAGCTCAAATCGCAGAGAGTGACCAGCGCTTAAGAACCGCGTCCAAAATCGCTCGCTACATGTGTGTCTTATACAAAGAGGTGTGAGCGATGATTATAGACGATCGTGTGCCTTATACAAAGAGGTGTGAGCGATCGCGTCGTGTGCCTTATACAAAGAGGTGTGAGCGATCCATAAATGTCGTGTGCCTTATACAAAGAGGTGTGAGCGATGGGAGAACATCGTTTGCCCGACAGGGAGTTACACTAAGTAACAAGCGATGATTCCAATAATTTCTGAGTGAATTAATGATGATGAGAATGATGGATGGATGGTACCGCATTGCATTGCATAGAGTCATTGTGTCGGTCTCTGTGCATTTGCATGAATCATGAATGGATTGATTATGTGTGGAACATCATGACTGGATTGATTATGTGTGAAAAATCATGAGTGGATTGATTATGTGTGGGAGATTGTGAATTGATTGATTATGTGTTGAGCTTGTGATAACATTGGTGATTTGATATGCATTTGTGATAAATGCATTGGTTATGGATGATATGTTGTATGTATAGACATATGCTATGTGATGTGGTGGTGTGTTTCCATATGTCATAACCTTGGTATGCCTTATGTGTGAATATGTGATTATGTTGGCATAATTGATATATGCTATGTTGTTGGATTATTAGAAATATGTTATGTATCTGTGGCATGCTATATGTATTAATATGTGATGCTTGTGGTGAGAATAATTATGTATGTGAATTTCTATGTGTTTGCATATTATTATGCAATCTTGATTTAGTTGTTATTTCTCACCCTTCTGTTGTGGTTTGTTGCTCTATGAGGCAATTGCAGATTAGTATCTTGGAGGCTTTTGTGAAGATTAGTCCTCCATCCGTTTGTCAGTCTGTCTGCTCTGATACGTAACATGGGAGTCGGGGAACGCTTTTGTTATATATGTATACATTTGTTGGATCTATTTTGTATTACCTTTGTATGAATATTTTGATGTTATAAAACAATTTATTTTGTAAAACAAGTCAGTTATGGATCTTTCCGCTTTATTCCATAATTGAACTTTCCTTTTGTTGGAAAAAGTTTACCTTTTATGTTTATTCCATTTTGTGTTATGTATCAAATTTATGAGCAGGAATTGTGTTTTCTTTCTTTAAATGTGGCATCCTTGTTTCTGTCTAAGAATAATAAATTTTTATTTACTCTCATTTATTTATGTATTATTTATTCGCGAAGGGAATTTGGGTGTTACATTAGTGGTATCAGAGCAGGTCGGTCCGTCCGGCCAAGTTGTTGAGTCAGTTGGTGTGATAGTTGAATATTGTCGATGTTGTTTGTTCCTTAGTACGTGATATGTGTGTGAAACACTGTCAGTACTTTCTGGTTTTCTAATCCTTTGTCTTCAGGATTTAGAATGAGATAAGTGGGGGAGAAGCTTGTGCTTCTCCAAGTTGCTTCAGTTGTGGAGCGTTGGCTCAGTGTGCCGTTGGTTGCAAGATTGTAAGTGTTGTTTAGACAGTGTTGTTCCCGATTCCAGCGGGAATGCGGAGGTAAGGTTTATGTCAACTAAGGATTTGTGCCTTAGGTAGTTTTGTGCACAAGATGCAAGAAATGCTATTATAGTTTGGTAAAGACGGTTTATGCCCCATCATGATTGTCGGCTGTCTATTGACAAATTGAGGAACTGATCACCCTTAATCTCTTGTTGATAGTAGACAAAATTATGTTGGATGGAATAGACGTGTCCTTCTGGCTTTGATAGTGTGTGCAATGAATTGTTTGGAATTAAGGAAATGATTACGAATTGTTTTGTTGAGTCGATGAAGATTCTAATATCGGAAGATGAGACGAATTAGAGGTTTTGGTATGTTGCTTCAGTTGGGAAGTTGTTGAGAGGGAACGATTGGGTATCGTTAATGGTTGTTCTCTGAGAGTAGAGTGTGAACTCAAATTGGACGAAGGTGAGGATTTAAGGTTTATATCTGCTAAGTAAGTAGAAGAAATTTTAGGAAGTTAAACTCAGATGTTTGTCGTGTTTGTGATGATAATGTTCTGGAAATTGGCAGGAAGCCACAGTGATGGGCCGTCAGTTGTGCATGGTTTTAGAGGTGTTTTTGGATGGAACATTAATGTGTCAACTTGAAGAGGTCCAGCATGGCTGGTAAGGAAAAGGATGATAGCATGAGGTTGCGTGTTAATCAGTGAGTAGTATGGAAACTTGTAGTTGTGTTCTGGATAGCTTAAGTTTTGAATTGGGACGAATCGCGAACGATTTGAAGTTCCTTGATGGTATTACTTTTGTTATGGGTTGAGATCTCGTGTCAACAGAAACCTTGAGTGAGTTGGAAACCTGTAAGAAGAATTGATATGGAATGTGGTAACCAGAGATTGTTAAGCTATTTTGGATAAATTGTTTCGAGCTCAGAATGAATTTTGAAGGTTGTATATGTTATGGTTGTGGAGTATATGAATCGTATCTTCCATACTTGTTTGGATAAGTTTATAGTGATGTTTATTGGATTACATTCAGATTTATTTTAAATCAAAGGATGAGTATGTAGAGTATTTGAGGATTGAGTTACAAGGGTTAGAGAGGGAGCTTTCTGCTAAATTATCGAGGGAGAATTTTGATTGAAAGAGGTTAGTTTCTTGGTTATGTTATTTCTGATGATGGTATTGTTGTGGATCTATCCAGAGTAGATGCAGTTCTACAATGAGAGACTCCGAAGTCGATTAAGGAGATTAGAAACTTTTGGGCTTAGTTGGTTGTTACCACAGGTTATGGAAGACTTTGCTAAGTTAGTGCTTCTGCTATCTCAGTTGACTTGCAAAGGGTAAGTCGCTTGCTTTGGATGTTCTTTGTGAGGAAAGTTTGAGAGGGTTAAAGTAGAACTTGTCTACGGCTCCAGTTTTGATTCTGTGGGATCCTAATAAACCGTTTGTGAGGTATTGTAATGTGTCTTTGATGAGTTTAGTCTGTGTGTTAATGTGAGAGGGTAAAGTCATTTCTTATGCTTACGACAATTGAGGATTCATGATTTCAAGATGGCTTCGGTTACTTTTGTGTTGAGAATCTAGAGGAATTATTTTGAGGGTTTTAAGTTCAAGGTGTTTGGTAATCATAAGGGTTTAGAGTACTTGTTTGGTCAGAAAGAATAAAGTAGGAGACAATGAGGATGGTTTGAATTCGTGACGAGTTATGAATTTGGCTTGGATTATCATCGGGAAAAGTTAATGTCGTGCCTGATGAGTTAAGTCGAAAGCTTTTATGCATGTCTATTTTGATGGTCAGAGAATTAAAATTATTTGAGAAGTTCAGAGACTTGTGTCTGGTGTGTGAGATAACACAGTAGAGTGTGAGGTTGGGTATATTAAAAGTGAACAGTGATTTTTGGCGAATATGAGAAAGAGTTAGACTTTGGACATGAGATTGGTAGTTTTGATGGTTACGAGTAATCAGAGTGCGCAGCGAAAGCGTGATGTGGCACATTTTGTATATGCATGTGTGACTTGTAAGAGTTCATAGGTTGAACATTGTAAACATGTAGGAGTGATGAGACCATTGGACGTTTCAGAATGGAAGTGTTAGGTGAGAGGTTTAAATATTATTCATGGGCTACTATGTAGAGGGATGTTTTGGTTGTATGTTCGATTGGTGAATCGTAGCATTGTTGTAATATTGTTGTGTGACAAGGATGTTGGTATTGTGGTTATGTAGAGGTTGTTGAAACGATGTTGGGTCGTGGAAATTTATGTTCTTGGTTATGTTGTTGCCTCGTTTCCATCGGGATGGTTCGAGTGCGAGTAGCTAATTCCTTGTGGTGAATTAGAGGATTGTTACATATGGTGAGGGTAACGATCTTGTTGTGCTCTGGTTCTAGAGGGAACCTGTGTGTTCGTAACTTGGGTTTTCCTTGAGTCGTGAGTTGGTCGTCAAGTGCATTGTATGGGCTTTGCATCTTGTCGTTGTAGTTGTCGTTGTTGTAGCTGCTGTTAGCAAGGTTCAGTTTGTGTTATTCATGATGTGCCTAGTGTTGGCATGGTAGTTGGTTAGTCGGATGCGAGAGTCGTATCCGGAGTTGTTTGTATCAGTTATATTTTCGAGGACAAAAATGTCTAAGTGGGGGAGAGTTGTAACGCCCCGATTTGTTTAATTGTATTTATTTATTTCATTTATGTGAATTTTGTGAAATGTGTGAATTTATTGTATTTTACCTGCTAATTGGGTTAATTGGTTAATTTCCCTGATAGGTAAAATATTTGCAATAAATTATAATTTCTTTTCAACTTTTATTTCCCGAAATATATTTCATCGCTGTTTATGTTTTATCGCATTTTGAGAGCGTTTGGGAGATATTTGAGCGTAAGGGCAAAATGGTCAATTGATAAGTTAGATATTTATATAAATAGAGAATAGAGAGAAAAAGAGAGAAAGGAAAAGAAAAGAAAGAAAAGGGAAAGAAGAGAAAGAGAAGAGAAGGAAAAAGAGAGAAGAGGAGAAAGAGGAAAAAATGAAGAAACTCCGTTTCAATCGCGAATAATCGGGTAAGGGTGAGAAGTTTCGATTATATCTTGCTTGTATATGTATATGTGTATGTTTTCTTGGATTGTTTTGGTTATTTTCTTCTAGTTTTTAATTAGGTTGGATTTATGAACAATGAGTGGGAGTCGATGTTTGGACGGTCGAAAGTCGGAATAAATTGCGTAGTATAGTCGGGTGATGATATGATTTACTCAGGTAAACTTGTCGGTATGTTTCCATAGGTGTTGATTGAGTTTTGGGGTGTGAATGTATTGATAAAATTATGTTTAAAAATATTTCAAAAATGGAAAATGTGTTGTATGGCTTTTTTAATGGTGAAAATATTGTTGTATGTTGAATTCTGAGATCGGGGCTTTTTACGGAATCGAAATCGGAGGTCCGAAAGGCATTTAACGGTCGAAAACTGAGTTTTTAGCAGAATCTGTGCATTCATGCGCTAACCCCCAGAATTATGCGTCGAATCATGATCTTCGTGCGCTGACCCAGGAGAAATTCCCAGGTTTATGCGCTGACCCCCAGCAGCATGCGTCGACTCATGATCACAAAATTTTCCAAAATGTCAGATTTTGTTTTCTTCATAACTTTTGAACCGTAAGTCCGTTTTGACCCCCGTTCGAAGCGTTGGAAAGCTAATGAAATATTATTTCTATTAAAAATGGTTTGGAGGACAGTAGATGATTTATTTAAGTCGTGGTTTTGTGAAAGGGTGGTGTTGTTGGATTTTTACCGTCGTAATTGTGTGCGATTGATGTGTTATCATGTGATATGCTTTTGATATATAACGTATAGCTTGTGTGATGTTATATGATGTGAATGCGTGTGATAATGATGTTGTTGTGTGGTAAAATACATTGTTTGATTGAATATCAATGTATGTTGTTATGATATTTTGTGGGATTGTTGTGGTTGATGGTGAGTAATTCTTGATATGAATTGATATGAGTGTATATGCTAAAATGCTAATTGTTGTGGTTTGTGGATTATGATGAAATGCATTGTTTATGTGAAATTCAACGTGTGTTATTTGGTGGCCTTATGGCAAGTAAATGCATTGTTTGAATTGATTTCCAATGCATGAATAACGATGATGAGATAATCCATATTGTTGATTTGTGAAGATGCATTTGATTGTTATGAGTCCTTGTATGCCAAGCATCATGATATGCATTCTTGTGATGTCGTGTGCCCTTGTGGGGTGTGAGCGACGAAACGGTTCCAGAGGGAATCCGCTATAACATCGCGTGCCTTATACAAAGAGGTGTGAGCGATGATTATAGACGATCGTGTGCCTTATACAAAGAGGTGTGAGCGATCGGGTCGTGTGCCTTATAAAAAGAGGTGTGAGCGATCCATAAACGTCGTGTGCCTTATACAAAGAGATGTGAGCGACGGGAGAACATCGTTTGCCCGACGGGGAGTTACACTAAGTAACAAGCGATGATTCCAATAATTTCTGAGTGAATTAATGATGATGAGAATGATGGATGGATGGTACCGTATTGCATTGCATAGAGTCGTTGTGTCGGTCTCCGTGCATTTGCATGAATCATGAATGGATTGATTATGTGTGGAACATCATGAATGGATTGATTATGTGTGAAAAATCATGAATGAATTGATTATGCTTGGGAGATTGTGAATTGATTGATTATGTGTTGAGCTTGTGATATCATTGGTGATTTGATATGCATTTGTGATAAATGCATTGGTTATGGATAATATGTTTTATGTATAGACATATGCTATGTGATGTGGTGGTGTGTTTCCATATGTCATAACCTTGGTATGCCTTATGTGTGAATATGTGATTATGTTGGCATAATTGATATATGCTATGTTGTTGGATTATTAGAAATATGTTATGTATCTGTGGCATACTATATGTATTAATATGTGATGCTTGTGGTGAGAATAATTATGTATGTGAATTTATATGTGTTTGCATATTATTATGCAATCTTGATTTAGTTGTTATTTCTCACCCTTCTGCTGTGGTTTGTTGCTCTATGAGGCAATTGCAGATTAGTATCTTGGAGGCTTTTGTGAAGATTAGTCCTCCATCCCTTTGTCAGTCTGTCTGCTTTGATACGTAACACAGGAGTCGGGGAACGCTTTTGTTATATATGTATACATTTGTTGGATCTATTTTGTATTACCTTTGTATGAATATTTTGATGTTATAAAACAATTTATTTTGTAAAACAAGTCAGTTATGGATCTTTCCGCTTTATTCCATAATTGAACTTTCCTTTTGTTGGAAAAAGTTTCCCTTTTATGTTTATTCCATTTTGTGTTATGTATCAAATTTATGAGCAGGAATAGTGTTTTCTTTCTTTAAATGTGGCATCCTTGTTTCTGTCTAAGAATAATAAATTTTTATTTACTCTAATTTATTTATGTATTATTTATTCACGATGGGAATTGGGGTGTTACAGAACGTTTCCGCGAGGTGAGCGGGATCAGCTGGCCACGTGTCCTCGGGTGAGGAGCACGTGGGGAATGTGCTCTCTGACGGCTACAATGGATCGGGCCTTTGTGTTGGGTCTTCTTCGACGCGGAGCTAGACTGGGCTGTGCCTGACTGTGGGCCAGCCCCAGGTCCAGTCTAGAACATTTTTTCTCATATATTGAATTGAGAGAAATGATTTAGATGGAAACTGAGACTTAATGGTGAATTGCTCATCCGATTGATAAAATTATGATATTGTAATGATAGTTTGCGTTGCAACAGGAATATTGTCGACCATTAATTTAATTTTATGATCTATAAAACCTTCTTCAGTTGCAAATAAAGACTCCTAGATGTTATTGGGAAAAATATTTTTGAAGTTTTGAAGTTAACAAACTATTGTGTAAATATAATTAAGATTATGATCTTATTTGTTATCTAACGTGTTCTATTGAGTGGAAACAAATAAGACACGTATGCATACAATTTATTATTAATGAGGTGAAAGAAACAACGGTTCTCAAGTTTATTACTAAGCCCATTACCAAAAAAGAAAATCATGTGTTTGAAAGGAACACAAAGTATTTAGCCCAATCATAAAAAGCTCGTTATACATTAGGGCTAGCCCGTATGGGCCATAGGTAGCATGTTAGGCCCGCATAAATATAAATTAAAAAATATATATTTTTAGTGTCTCACTCAAAAAAACATATTGAATTTTCTCTCCTCACTAAGTTTTATCTCTATTATATTCAATTTTCTCATTTAAATATTATACATTAATATAATCAAGTTAATATTTAAGTGTTTTGGGTTTTACTTCACAATTTCCTCATATTATATTAATATGCTTAGTGAGACAATCACCCAAATGACACTGTGACCAAAGGAGCTTGGTAGATCTGTGATGAAATCCATGGTAAGTTCTTCCATAACTTGGTTAGGTATTGGTAAAGGTTGTAGCAAGCCTTTATTTTTGAGTTTGATATTTGTTTTGTTGATATATATAGCAGTGTTGGACAAATTTCTTTACGTCTATATAGATCCCATGCCATGTAATAGAGGGTGAGAGGCGCAAAATGGTAGCCTTAACACCAGAGTGGCGTACAATTGGAGTGTAGTGATACTCATGCAAAATACTATTGTGAAGCTCTTGGATTTTAGCTGCAAAAAGTTTATCTTTGTAGTACATTAGCCCTTTTGAAAACTTGCACTACTTATGTTCACTGTTATTTTGTTCCATCTGTTCTACCAACTTCTGACCTTGAGTATCTTATGCATATAATAGTTGGAGCTTGGTTAGAAGATCTAGCATTGGTGAGTACAATGTCAACATCATGGTATGCTCAGTGGCGGGTTCGCGAATCTGCAGCTGTAGTACCTGCATGAAGTCATGTAAATCAGTCATGGCGTGCTGAGAAGCCGCCATCTAGTCCCAGTTATACTGGCACATCTCCTGCTAATAAGGGTAAAAAATCTGAGACCCTGAACCAGAAGCATCTCGCCCTTGTGCTGACCTCAACACCAGCACCCGATGTCTCACCCCTTGTCCCCTTTGGCTTACAAAATTTGTCGACATAACGATCATAAACAGCGACGGGATAATGACCTGGCGGCTGTGGGAATATCAACCCTAGCACCCGCACACAAAGACATGATAAGACAAGGAAATGCGAGAGGGGCATTCGCCCGAGAAGCAGTACCACCAAGGCCACTCTCCATAATTACCCTTATCTCATCAGCAATAATACGAGTCATATCAATCTGCACATTAGTCAAGATACTATGGACAAGGTGAGCTAATGGTATAGGGATGGTGGACGAATGCGACTTTGGCTTGATGTTGGTTATCACCAAAAGCAATATAAGCTGAGCCAACGGTTGCATGTCCTCACGCCGATACCTAATAGCAACCCCAGATGGGTTGAGTCCAACAGTTTTTCCCGGTCGAAGGAGATCTCTGGTCATTTGTGGGATATCTCTGTGAAGGTGTAGGTCCCTATGGTAATCATCAATCTCGCTAGCTGTTAAAGGCAGAGGACTTCCAAGAACAATACTAATTGCTCTACGGTCAAATCTCACCACCTTCCCCCCAACTAAGGTTGTCCAACTAAATTGCTTGCCATCATCAGGAAGGGCGTTCGCATAAAATTCTCGGACAAGCTCTACATTGTAGCTATCAACTGGAGTTATCAGTCGTCCCCATTTTTTCTCTTCCAAGAGTGCAGCCACAGACCGATAACTCCCTCTGTCACTTAAGTTGAATCTCTTTTCCGCTAAAATGCTTCTTTTTTCCAAGGTAAGATACCTTACTGCTTGTTTGGCACCTCTAAAGCGAGTGTCGTCAAATTGGATTGGAACTTGTCGCGATGTGGAGAACTTTCTTTTCTTGGCGGGGTTAACCTTGGGGTCATCTGCACACATCAACAAGTAAAACAGCAAAAAATAGAAACACAGTCATTAGAATTGGCAGCCAAAAGCAAATCACAACTGAAACAATATAAAAAAATTTCAGCATTCTGATATGTTCGCTCCAGAGTTCGCAAAGTGAAGGCTGGCGAACATTCGCCCCAGATTCGTAAAGCGAAGGTCTGGCGAATGCTCACCCATGTTCGCAAGGTGAATAAAGCAGTAAATCCACGAAAATTCAGAAAAACACAGCCATACTTCCAATCATCAGAGCTTCATTCACAAAATAACATTTCTATTCTAAGGCTTGTACAATATTCAACATGTAATCACTCAAACCTTAAAACAGAAATTAAACCCTAAAATCATAAATGTCTCTAATGCAAACCACAACCCTAGCATAATGTTAACAGAAATTAGCAAGAAAAAGAGATGCAAACCTGAGCTTGTAATTGAAATTGGGGAAAAATTTGGGTGAAATTTGAGAAACTAGAGCACGTGAGAGATTGAGTTCTTGAGAGTGTTTTGTTTGAATGAGAAGGAGGCAAGAGTGGGAGTAGGGTTTTCCCTCTCAATTGTTCAGAAAATGATATGGGTGTTGGGCCCAAGTGTTGGCCCACCCATAACATTAAAACCCTTTTTTAAACTGAGGTGGCAGCAAACACACTTCCCCTGTCTCGCTGAGTTCGCAAAGCGAACTTGCTGGCAAATTGATAAGTGCAAATTGTAGCTATTTTTGTATATATGTCTTGTTGCACTTATCGCTGCTTTTTGTTAAATATCATACGAATAAACCCTGTTTTGTTTATAAATGCGTATAGTTTACATTTTAGTGTATATATTGTGTTTCGTGTAAATATCATTGAGTTTAATTGATTTTATCTCATTTTTATAGGTATTCAAGCAGCGGGATTTTGCCATTGTTGTATAGAGCATTGAATAAGCTTTCCAACGCTTCGAACTAGGCGAAAAACAGAATTACGGTTCAAAAGTTATGAAGAAATTAAGCTTTGGATTTTCAAGCATGCGCGCTCCTAGCCCAGGAAGCATGCTAGGAGCGCGCTGAGCGCGCTCCTAGCCCATGGAAGGAGCAAATTCTAGCGAGTAGCGCGCTCAGCGCGCTCCGAGCCCGCTTAGCGCGCTTTTAAGGCAGTTTAACAATTTTTAAGGGCGCGCTTAGCGCGGTCTGCGACTTTGACAGTCCATAAATAGTGGAAAAACAGATTTTTTTTAGGGGATGGTTTGGGTATTTTTTGCTCCCACTCCATCAAACTTCATTTCTTCATTGGATTTGCTTAGAAAACATCATGGAAGCTTGCATTTGGATGATCCGGGGTGGATTTCCCATCGATCGGCTCTGACAATCCGTGAAGTGTTTGGTTCATTTCTGATTTTCTTCATGTCTTTCTTCTTTGGTGGGTTTGTATATGTTTTTACTTTGTTCTTATGTACATTTGTCGCCCATGGCGTTATATTTAATTTGCTTTACAAATCTCTGTTGGTGATTGTTCTTGATTTTTGCTTAAATGCTCGGGGTTTGGGTCGTGTTAGAGATAAACGTCACAAACTTCGATTAAGGATAATTATCTGTTAGTTTCTGGATGCTAGAGATAGATTTAGGGCTAACAATACGTATGGGTGTCGGAACTTAAATGCCTTCCGTATTTCGAGGCTTCGTGCACGAGAGTGACGAAGAGAGTGATACAGTTGTTTCTCAGCTCGGTGTGTCAGAGATGAAGACTATTGTGAGTGATACCGGGTGATATTGAGGAGTATTGTAAGTTGAGTGCAACTGGTCGATAAGTTTAAGTCTGTGACGAGTGGAATATATACATGTTTGATAAGTCTTTTCTCTCTGATGAATGAATTTTCTTATGTTCTTATTTACTTTTCTGTTTTTATGTTTCAACCATTTTAATCCAAACTCATAAACTTAGAGATTATCGAACGACAGTTCAGTAGCACCGATCTCTGTGGACACGATAAATTCCCGAAAAATACTTCCAAAAACTTTTGTTGCTTTCCGCTATTCTGCTTCCAACAAAATGGCGCCGTTGTCGGGGATTGGTGTTTTTATTGGATCGCATTGCGATAGTTTCTTTATTTTTGAGTTTTGTAGATATCGTATATATTGTCTATTTTCACTTGTTTATATTGATACTTGTATATGTTTACCATATTTGTGAATTTTACATGTTTTTTGCATACTTGTAATTTAGTGTATATGTTTGTTTCTCTTCACGTTTGATAAGTGTTTAGTTAGGTTTCGTCGTCGGTGAGCACTAACCGTGTAAAGAGGCAACTTGGAGAAGTGTGTATAAATAATAGGCGTCGAGCTTACGACGTAAAACAAGCATGTTTTATCATTTTTTGTTCCGTTATTACTTTTTCATTATGAGATTTTGTATATGAGATTGTGTAGGTGTTAAGTTGAGGCCTACACCAGAACCTTGTTGTTGTACTGGTTTTTCTGGTTCTGGTGTAGCGCGCTTAGCGCAGGCCTGCGCGCTTAGCGCGCCCTGTTGTGCTGAGCCAGTGAATTCTTTTAATTGTTCACTTGGCTCCCCCTTTTTCCCACTTCCACCAAGGCCTTATATATTAGTAATTATTAGTAATTTTTCTAATTCTTTTGTTGATTGTTTGGACTCAAATTTTAGCCCGATATCTTGAAGTCGCATTCAGTGATTTTTCCGATTTTGAGTGTTTCAACTTGCGAATGCGTGGTAATGATATTGTTTAAAGTTTGGTACGCGTTCAAGGTATGTATTTATCGCTTTCTATACTTTAGCATATTCATGATACTTAGGATTTTTACAAACTTTCATGCCATTTATTCTTTTGTATACTTGTTCTTGTGTGAATCACTTTAGTTCCCAACCATTTTGTGAGGAAGCCTTCCATTGTTCATATATGCTCGGAGTACCGACAATTTTGTTTTACTGGATTTTATTATGTTGAATCTTTTGTTTGTATTGCATATATGAATGCATGAAAAGGATCAAGGCATTTGTTTCATTTTGAGCACAGCCACCCTAGCCAAATAGTCAATTCACCTTGTGAGTGTGTGAGAATTTGTAACCCCTTTGGGCTTTTTGATCCATGTTGAAATTCTGGTATCAGATGTGTGATGTTAAGTGTGATGTCACAACAACACAATCTGCTATATGAACAAGGCAATAACAACAGTAAATCAACACAATGAATTGTTCACCCAGTTCGGTCTAACAATCTACGTCTGGGGGCTACCAAGCCAGGGAGGAAATTCACTATTAGTAGTATTAAATTACAGACTCAACAATCCCAGTGACATCTACTAATCTTAATCACTACCCAATGACACTTCTACCTAAGAGACCACTTAGATATGAGAAACCACTCACTCCCTAAATCACCTCAGTGATACAATTCAAAGATTACACTTTAAACCACACTTTGATCTTGCTTAACAGCTTTGATCAAGAACAACACACTCTTGCTTAAAAGCTCTAGAGTGAATACACTTACAACCCAAAATAGTAACACCTATTCAACCATGAAAGGTTTACAAAACACACACGAAAACACAAATTTGACTCTCAGTCTTTGCTCTCTTGTCTTCGCTCTATTCCAACAAGGGTTGAGGCTGCTTTAAATAGAATTCTGACTTGGGCTTGGACCTCTTCCAACATTCTGATTTGATTTGTTTTAAAAATAGAATTTAAAACAGATTTGATCTTTAAATCTTTTTAAATCAAACAGCCCTTAAACATAGCAACATGATCTGCTCCAAATCTGATTGCAACTGAAAATATCTTCTCCAAGATATTCGCACACAATCTCTCTAACAGATCTTCTCAAAACAAACTTTTACGCGCAACCCTAAAACATCACTGCCTGATGTTCTGATAATTGATGTCAAGACATCAAGTTTAACATCAGTATACAAAACTGCAACCCTTAACATCAACTCAATGTTAAGAACACATGTTAAGACATCAGACATATGACATCATTAACAACACCATTGTTTTACCAAAATTTCAGCCAATACAAGAACTAACAATCTCCCCCTTTGGCTAATTTTGGCTAAAACAATCTCAGCCTACACCAAAGATACCAGCCGCGGAAAAACGCCATACAAAGTAACATCAGCACACAACTAGCAGCAGCAACTCCCCCTCAAAACTGCAACCATCAAAACAGCTAGGCTAACTATGTCACAACAACACAATCTGCTATATGAACAAGGCAATAACAACAGTAAATCAACACAATGAATTGCTCACCCAGTTCGGTCTAACAACCTACGTCTGGGGGCTACCAAGCCAGGGAGGAAATTCACTATTAGTAGTATTAAATTACAGACTCAACAATCCCAGTTGACATCTACTAATCTTAATCACTACTCAATGACACTTCTACCTAAGAGACCACTTAGATATGAGAAACCACTCACTCCCTAAATCACCTCAGTGATACAATTAAAAGATTAAACTTTAAACCACACCTTGATCTTGCTTAACAGGTTTGATCAAGAACAACACACTCTTGCTTAAAAGCTCTAGAGTGAATACACTTACAACCCAAAATAGTAACACCTATTCAACCATGAAAGGTTTACAAAACACACACGAAAACCCAAATTTGACTCTCAGTCTTTGCTCTCTTGTCTTCGTTCTCTTCCAACAAGGGTTGAGGCTGCTTTAAATAGAATTCTGACTTGGGCTTGGACCTCTTCCAACATTCTGATTTGATTTGTTTTAAAAACATAATTTAAAACAGATTTGATCTTCAAATATTTTTAAATTAAACATCCCTTAAACATAGCAATAGGATCTACTCCAAATCTGATTGCAACTGAAAATATCTTCTCCAAGATATTCGCACACAATCTCTCTAACAGATCTTCTCAAAACAAACTTTTACGCGCAGCCCTAAAACATCACAGCCTGATGTTCTGATGTTCTGATAACTGATATCAAGACATCAAGTTTAACATCAGCATACAAAACTGCAACGCTTAACATCAACTCAATGTTAAGAACTCATGTTAAGACATCAGACATATGACATCATTAACAACACCATTATTTTACCAAAATTCCAGCCAATACAAGAACTAACGATCTCCCCCTTTGGCTAATTTTGGCTAGAACAATCTCAGCCTACACCAGAGATACCAGCCGCAGAAAAACACCATACAAACTAACATCAGCACACAACTAGCAGCAGCAACATCCCCTCAAAACTGCAACCATCAAAATAGCTAGGCTAACTCTCCTCCTTTTTAGCCACAATTGGACAAACTCTGAATCTGCCAACCAACATACTCAGAACAAAATCCAGACTCAACAGCTACTACTGTACATTATCTCCCCCTTTTTCGCCAAAAATTGACAAACATTGGTGTAAATGTATACTTCTGATTCAATCCATTGACACACAAATCTATAGAACCAGGTCTAAACTGTCAAGTACACCATGAACTTCACCAGTAACACAATGTCACGACATCTTGTCTGACATTACAATCTGGATAAACAACTTATTTAACAAAAGATCAACTCTCCCTATCTAAGATAACCAGTGCTCCTTTGCAAGAAGAACACCTTAAATGAATGGAAAACATAAGACTCATCTTCATGTCTTCAAGAGTGCACCCTCTGTTCAACACACCTGTTGAACGCATTCATAAAATGCTTAATCCTCAAACAATCCAAGTACCACACTAGTACAAACAAAAGTTCTCCCCTTATATTTCACAACTGATGCTCCTTGACCAGTACATCATAGCATTTGGAAAATCCAGACACAGTCTTCATCCATCCAGTCAGGAATGCTTCACACAATCATCCACAAGTTCTGAAGCACACTCACAATGCCTTCCACTGAACTCTAAGTAAACTCCTCTTACTTAGAATTAATAACACACATCAAGAAAAGTGTGACATCTCCCATCAACAAAGACCCTCACAAAGTTTTTCCAAAACTGCATAAAATTGTCTTCAGACTTCTCCTCAGAAGCATGTGCGCACATGATACAAACAATTAGCTTCACATGGCAAGAACCATTCATGTCCACACCAACATGCCATCCAACAGCCTAATGTCATAACATGTTATCTGACATTATCTCCTCATAAGAGGCAACCAATCTCCACAAGCTTGATCAGCATGCAAGCTTCACAATATATGCACCTTTGCTGCAGAATCCATAGACAAGTACTCCCCCTGTCATGGTTAACTAATGCTCCAGATGGAGATGAACATTTGAGCACACTTGCTGAGCACATTCACATACCGTACTTTCACTTTTGGAGAACACAACCAAGTATCCTGACTTGTTTGACACTGCTCACAGACTCCAAAAATTCTCTGCTTTACTGA
This sequence comes from Lathyrus tuberosus, assembly GCA_022829125.1. Lineage (NCBI taxonomy): Eukaryota > Viridiplantae > Streptophyta > Magnoliopsida > Fabales > Fabaceae > Lathyrus > Lathyrus tuberosus. Next base: position 1,227,844 of record JALAZF010000018.1, read on the forward strand.
GATCTAATCTCTTCAAGAGATACTTGTAGCAGAAGAAGGAACAACTCTCTAAAAAAAATGTTCTGATCATATCACATCACAATCCCTCTACCATTACATCCACCAGTAGTTGTTGATACTAGTGATGTCTTCAAAATTAGTAGTCATACTTTGCCAGAACAAACTACTAAAAACAAGACCAGAATCTCCACATTCTAATTCACATAATCAGAAACATCTCTTCTGACACAAATGCTTGAGCATCCAACTCCACACGCACACTCTCAATCATCTTCCAAATATAACCATCAGCAATCATGATGTTACAACATCACCATTCAACAACATCTTTTGGGAACATCGGCTTCTCATTACCATTCAGAGGACTTATTTCGTATAGAAGTCCTTCAAGAAGCTCCCAATAAAACACAGTCATAGCAGCTTATTCAAGTTAACATACACACCTGAATATCATGAGCTCGCACACCCTCTCTGAATCAAAGAGTTCAGACTGCAAATTATTATACTCACATGATTCCCTCTGAATAGATGCATCACACTAGGTTGTTTGGTGATCCTTCTAATGTCACATTCAGATGTCATAACATCATCCTTGACATTACATGATGAGCTGGACTCTTGAGGAACCCATAAATAATAGTTATCTATGGATCTAACTCCCCTCATAACGACTTCACTCTTCTCATTAGTCACTAAACATTCATCTTTAGTGTAGCTAACCTTGAATCCTTCATCACATAACTGACTGATGCTAATCAAATTAGCAGTCAATCCTTTGACAAGAAGTACATTTTCAAGATTAGGTCCAGCCTCACAATTCAATTTTCCAATTCCTTTAACTTCCCATTTTTCTCCATTACCAAAAGTTACATCATTTGTGGAGTAAGTCCTGATATCCACCAACTGATTCTTGAAACTTATCATATGCTTTGAGCAACCACTGTCCAAATACCAACCATCCATAGTTGGGGTTCTAACAGATGAGTGAGCTAATAGACATGTGACAGCAGCTTTAGGAGCCCATTGTTTAACAGCCTGAGGCTTATTCTGCTTCTGTCTAGGTTGAGGAACATATTTGGGATAACCATGCAGTTTAAAGCAAGAAGATTGTATATGGCCAAATCTTCCACAATAGTAACATCTCACTCTTTGAATCTCTTCTCTGAAGTGATTGAAATGTCTGCCACCTTGATGATGATTTCTGTCATACTGCCGAGGCTGCCATTTGTCAGAATATTGATGTTGTCTTCTCCCATAATTAGGTTGTCTTCTGTAATGATGAGTCTGTCTTTTGTAATGATTAGGTTGTCTTCTACCATGATGATGAGACTTTCTTCTGCCATAACAATGAGGCACAACATTATTAGGTCCAAAACCATACATTTTCCCTTAATGTTGAGACATCGGATGGAACATGTTATGTTTGAAACTAGAAGCCTGCATCCTCCTATGGTATTGAGGAGGCATATACTGCCTAGCTCCAGAAACCTGAGGCTTTCCTTGAGGTTGAGGCAAAAACTTCTTAGGTACAGGACCATAACCCTTTCCATTATTTTGTGGCCCAAGGTGAGAGACAACCTTATTAATTCCAGAACCATGTCCTTTTTCACGATGATGAGGAATGTTCTGTTTAACCCCAGAAGAACTAGCCTCTGCAGATATCTTCTTCTCACCCTCATATCCTAGACCAGTCTTATCACTTGCCCCTTTTCCAGCTTCAAGTATTTTATCCAGATGTCAGTTCCACTATTTAACATTCTGATGGATTTTGACATTTGATCAAGTTGGTATTTTAACAACAAAACTTCATTCTCAAGTTCAGCTTTATCAGTCTCAAGCTGTATTATAATTTTCTTCTGCTTCTCCCTTTCTTGACAGACCTCTTCACTTTTCAGACACAGCTCTTGATAAGAAGATGCCAGATCTTCAAAGGTCAATTCACCATCACTAGATTCTCCATCAGAGGCACATATTCCAGTCAATGCCTTAACATGCTTGGCATTCTCTTCTTCACTTTCACTATCTGTATCAGACCAGGAAACAGATAACCCCTTTTTCTGCTTATTGAGATATATAGGACATTCTTTCTTGACATGACCATAACCTTCACACTCATAGCATTGAACTCCTTTGTCATGATTGGACTTTTCTTCATCTCTTGTTTTCTTCACTTGATTACTAGACCTGTTGTTGTCAGATGTGATGTTCTTAACATTAGGTCTATAGTTTCTGTCCATTCTCTTTAGCACCTTATTAAACTGTCTCCCAAGCATCACAACAGCATTTGACAGTTCCTCCTGAGTTTTAAAATTACACTCCTTCTTACCATCTTCAGTATTAGACACCAAAGTTATGCTTTTGGTCTTCTTTTCAGGCTCCTCATTCAACCCCAACTCAAAAGTTTGAAGAGAACCAATCAGCTCATCAACTCTAGTCTTGCTGATGTCTTGAGCTTCTTCAATAGCAGTCACCTTCATTTTATGTTTCTTGGGAAGGGATCTGAGAATCTTCGTTACCAGCTTCTCTTCAGTCATTCTTTCTCCTAAAGCACTAGAAGCATTGGACAACTCAAGAATATTCATGTGAAAATCATGAATGGTTTCATCCTCCTTCATCTTCAGATTTTCAAACTTAGTAGTCAACAGTTGAAGTCTTGACATCTTGACCTTGGAAGTTCCTTCATGAGTAGTTTTCAAGACATCCCAAGCTTCCTTAGCTACTTCACAAGTGTTTACCAGCCTAAAGATGTTCTTGTCAATACCATTAAAGATGGCATTCAAGGCTTTTGAATTTCCAAGTGCAAGCTCATCTTCTTCCTTGGTCCAATCTTCCTCAGGTTTCAGCTTTGTTGTACCATCCTTTTCAACAATAACAGGTGCTTTCCATTCTTTTAAGACAGCCTTCCAAGCCCTGCTGTCTAATGGCTTCAAGAAGGTAACCATCCGTGGTTTCCAATAGACATAATTAGAGCCATCTAGAATAGGGGGTCTATTCACAAATCCACTACTCTCCTTGTCCATTGCACCAGAAAGTATCAGCCCTAGATCTCACCCAGATGCAGAGCAGGATGCCTGCTCTGATACCAATTGAAATTCTGGTATCAGATGTGTGATGTTAAGTGTGATATCACAACAACACAATCTGCTATATGAACATGGCAATAACAACAGTAAATCAACACAATGAATTGTTCACCCAGTTCGGTCTAACAACCTACGTCTGGGGGCTACCAAGCCAGGGAGGAAATTCACTATTAGTAGTATTAAATTACAGACTCAACAATCCCAGTTAACATCTACTAATCTTAATCACTACCCAACGACACTTCTACCTAAGAGACCACTTAGATATGAGAAACCACTCACTCCCTAAATCACCTCAGTGGTACAATTCAAAGATTACACTTTAAACCACACCTTGATCTTGCTTAACAGCTTTGATCAAGAACAACACACTCTTGCTTAAAAGCTTTAGAGTGAATACACTTACAACCCAAAATAGTAACACCTATTCAACCATGAAAGGTTTACAAAACACACACGAAAACACAAATTTGACTCTCAGTCTTTGCTCTCTTGTCTTCGTTCTCTTCCAACAAGGGTTGAAGCTACTTTAAATAGAATTCTGACTTGGGCTTGGACCTCTTCCAACATTCTGATTTGATTTGTTTTAAAAATAGAATTTAAAACAGATTTGATCTTAAAATCTTTTTAAATCAAACAACCCTTAAACATAGCAACAGGATCTGCTCCAAATCTGATTGCAACTGAAAATATCTTCTCCAAGATATTCGCACACAATCTCTCTAACAGGTCTTCTCAAAACAAACATTTACGCGCAGCCCTAAAACATCACAGCCTGATGTTCTGATGTTCTGATAACTGATGTCAAGACATCAAGTTTAACATCAGCATACAAAACTGCAACCCTTAACATCAACTCAATGTTAAGAACTCATGTTAAGACATCAGACATATGACATCATTAACAACACCATTGTTTTATCAAAATTCCAGCCAATACAAGAACTAACACATGTTTTTATTTGAACTTAATGCTTGTCTATGAGTATTTAGTTCACTTATTTTTGATGGATTTTGTTTTTTCTTGGACCTCAACTTTGTGTTGTTGTATGGATTTTTTCCTTGCCTTAGAAAGTAGGGAGTATTCACATGATGATGTGGTTGAATTCAAGTTGGGGAGAGAATGATTGTGTACTCATTGGTTGGATTCTATGAGGATTGAAAAAGAAAAGAAAAACGAGAAAAATATGACAAAGAAAAGAAAAGAAAAGAAAAAAAAAAGAAAAAGAAAATCCTTGTGAAAGGAAACAAAAAGAGTTTCAATAATTGTGCTAAATAAGTATTGTGTTTTGTGTAACACTTGGGATTTTGGAAGAAGTTTGATTGAAATTTTATGTTTGAACTTTTGTGAGTTGATCACTCCCTTAGGTTTAGGCAAGTTTTTGTTTCGATTAGCTTTAGGAATTGCCCCTTGTTTGCTTGCCCGACCACATTATAACCTTGAAAAGTCCTTGTGATTCTTGCCTTTGTATGTTCAATATGATTTTTGGATGGTTGCATAATTTAGTCTTTTGTTTGCAAGTTTGTTGTGTGAGTGAAAAATCCCTCATTTTGTGTTTTTCATCTACCAATGATTGTTTTTGCTAGGTGTGATTCACATTTGAACTTGGGTTGTTTTAGAATGTTTGGCATGACTTTTGTATTTAGCATTTGTTTCGTGATTATGTTATCGTTGAAGTTTAGTGGTAAGTATTTACTTTGTGTGTACCATTTTCGATTGAACCATTGCATTTGTTTTTGTTTGTAAAAACTTGTTGTTGCGTGATTTCTTGGATTTCGCTTTTGTTCCTTTAGTTGTTTGGCGTTGTTTGAGGACAAACAATTATGTAAGTTGGGGAGAGTTGATAAGTGCAAATTGTAGCTATTTTTGTATATATGTTTTGTTGCGCTTATCGTTGCTTTTTGTTAAATATCATACGAATAAACCCTATTTTGTTTATAAATGCGTATAGTTTACATTTTAGTGTATATATTGTGTTTTGTGTAAATATCATTGAGTTTAGTTGATTTTATCTCATTTTTGTAGGTATTCAAGCAGTGGGATTTTGCCATTGTTGTATAGAGCATTTAATAAGCTTTCCAACGCTTCGAACCGGGCGAAAAACGGAATTACGGTTCAAAAGTTATGAAGAAAACAAGCTTTGGATTTTCAAGCATTCAGCGCGCTCCTAGCTCAGGAAGCATGCTAGGAGCGCGCTGAGCGCGCACCTAGCCCACGGAAGGAGAAAATTCCAGTGAGTAGCACGCTCTGAGCCCGCTTAGCGCACTTTTAAGGCGGTTAATAATTTTTAAGGGCGCGTTTAGCGCCCATAGCGCGCTTAGCGCGGTCTGCGACTTTGACAGTCCATAAATAGTGGAAAAACAGATTTTTTTAGGGGATGGTTTGGGTATTTTTTGCTCCCACTCCATCAAACTTCATTTCTTCATTGAATTTGCTTAGAAAACATCATGGAAGCTTGCATTTGGATGATCCGGGGTGGATTTCTCATCGATCGGCTCTGACAATCCGTGAAGTGTTTGGTTCATTTCTGATTTTCTTCATGTCTTTCTTCTTTATTGGGTTTGTATATGTTTTTACTTTGATCTTATGTACATTTGTCCCCCATGGCGTTATATTTAATTTGCTTTACAAATCTCTGTTGGTGATTGTTCTTGATTTTTGCTTAAATGCTCGGGGTTTGGGTCGTGTTAGAGATAAACGTCACAAACTTCGATTAAGGATAATTATTCGTTAGTTTCTGGATGCTAGATATAGATTTAGGTCTAACAATCCGTATGGGTGTCGGAACTTAAATGCCTTCCGTATTTCGAGGCTTCGTGCGCGAGAGTGGCGAAGAGAGTGATACGGTTGTTTCTCAGCTCGGTGTATCAGAGATGAACACTATTGTGAGCGATAGCGGGTGATATTGAGGAGTATTGTAAGTTGAGTGCAACTGGTCGATAAGTTTAAGTCTGTAACGAGTGGAATATATACATGCTTGATAAGTCTTTTCTCTCTGATGAATGAATTTTCTTATGTTCTTATTTACTTTTCTGTTTTTATGTTGCAACCATTTTAATCCAAACTCATAAACTTAGAGATTATCGAACGGCAGTTCAGTAGCACCGATCTCTGTGGACACGATAAATTCCTGGAAAAATACTTCCAAAAACTTTTGTTGCTTGCCGCTATTCCGCTTCCAACACAAATGCTCGCCCCAGGTTCGCAAAACGAAAGCCAGCGAACATGACAAGTTTTGAAAAAAATTTATGCAGTGCTGCCACTTCCTAAACCACTCTAAACATCAAACATCATTAAAACAACAAATAAAGCAATAAATGCTTACAATGTTGGGGTGCCTCCCAACAAGCACTTGTTTAACATCGGCTAAGCTCTACGGTCCGGAGACTTGACACCTCGAAACCAAAAGCTAAAGAATTGGATTCCGAGAAAAACACATTATATGAACAAGGACTTCAACCGTTATCGTGCCCGGTTTTTGGTCTCCTTTTCTTTAGAAACGAACAATCCCAACATGACTTCATCAAAGCTACCTTCGCCTCTTCATCGTTTTTCTCCCGAAAACTCTCTCTTTCCAATTCTTTCTTCTTATGATCGCTTTCATCTACTTTATTTGTATACATCACTCCTCTGAACAATGTAAAACAAGCTTCTTCCTCTTTACCACTATCCTTGATCCGCACCTTCATTATACCTTCATCAACGTCCACCAAAATTTTGGCAGTTTTCATGAACGGTCTGCCCAATATAATCGGTGTATCTTCGTCCTCATCCATCTCAACAATCACAAAATCAACCGGAAATAGAAATTTATCCACTTTTATAAGCACATCCTCCACAACACCATACAGACGAGTTCTTAACTTATCCGCAAGTTGCAATGTCATGGTTGTTGATTTTACATTCATATTTTCAAGTGTCTTCACCACGGAAAAAGGAATCAGATTGATACTAGCACCCATGTCAACCAAAACTTTGTATTTAAAATCATTACCTATGGTAATAGGTAAATCTACTCTTCCCGAATCTTGCTCTTTCCGCGGAAGTACACTTTTAATGATGGCACTACACTCGGCATTAAGATCAATGTTGTCTTTGTTAGTGCACCTCTTTTTTTTTCATAAGTATGTCTTTCATGAATTTGAGATACTTAGGCATTTGTTCAAGAGCTTCAGAGAAAGGAACGGTTACTTGCAACCGACTAAACAATTCTAAGAATCTTGCGTAATGCCTATCGTTCTCTTTTTCCTTTGGAGCAAGGGGATATGTTAATCTTCTTTGTAAAACTTCCTTTTCATACTCCTCTCTTTTCTTTTCTTTTTTCTTCTTCATTTCTTCATCATTCTTTTCAACTACCCCATTTTCATCATTTTTTCGACTTCCTCTAACACAATATCATTTTCCTTTTCAATTACCACCTCATTCTCAACATCTTCTCCAATTGCTCTTCCACTTCTTATGAAAATGGCCTTACAATGCTCCTTGGGATTTGGTTGAGTGATAGCGGAGAAGGATGGCCCCGGTTGCTTTTTGGCTAATTGCTTGGCAAGTTGCCCTACTTGAGATTCAAGATTTTTAATCGAAGCTTCCGTACTCTTTTGAGTTGCCATTGATAATTGCATAAATTATGTGAAAGTCTCCTCCATTCTTGAACTTCCACTTTGATCTTGGTGTGGTTGGTAAGGATTTTGTCTCCATCCTTGTTGATTTTGGTAGTTGCCTCTTGGTTGGTAGCCTTGTTGATTTTGGTACCGTTGTTGAGCATTTTGGTAAGGAGGTCTTCCTTGATAAACTTGAGTTGGATTTCCAGCATAATTTACCTCCTCCACAACCGGAGGACAATATCCGGTAAAATGATCTCCTCAACAAAATTCACAACAAGCTACCTGCACACTTTTGCTCGGAGAGTCATGAATCTCTTTGAGTTGTTAAGGGAGCTTGGACATTTGTTTCGTTAACAACTCAACTTGTTGGGATAATAACTTGTTTTGAGCAAGTATTACATAATTGGTTCCCAACTCCAGAACTCCCGGTGTTTTTTGAGAAGGGCCACGGTTATGGTTCCCCTGATGGTCGTTTAAAGCCATCTTGTCAATGATGGAAATGGCTTCATCGGTACTTTTGGTCATTAAGGATCCACCCGTGGTGGCATTGAACAGTGTTTTATGAACCAACTGAAGACCATTTTGGAAAATATGAATTTGAGAAAGCTCATCGAAACCATGCCCTTTACACTTTCTCAGCATGGACTTGAACCTCTCCCAAGCTTCGTTGAGAGATTCATTTCTACCCTGAGTGAAAACTGTAATTGCTGTCTTAGCCTCTATGAAACGATTGTATGGAAAAAATCGTTCCAAAAACTTTTCCTCAAGTACATTCCAGTCCGTCATAATTGCCTTAGATTGGTCAATATACCATTCCTTGGCCTTCCCAATGAGGGAATGCGGGAATAGTATCTTAAACAATGATTCTTCTTCAGCTTCGGTTGCACCAGTTGCTCCCGCAATCTCATAGAACTTAGTCAAGTGTGTAAAAGGATCCTCGTGATCCATACCAATAAAAGGATTCTGATATAGAAGCGAGAGGATACCAGTTTTCATTTCTGAATGGCGACCATTCTGAGCATTGCGTGCAAATTGTGTTGTATGTCTCGGAATATTTGTACAAGGAACTGAAGCAGGTGGTGGTGGTGGTGGTGGTGCAGCCATAGTTGGCGGTAACTGTGGTATTTGCGTCGAAGTTGAACTCTCGTCTCGCTCTCGTCTTTCTTTGGCAAGTTGCCTCCTCCACTTTGTTCTGCTATTTAACCTACGCGCAGTTCTTTCGATTTTCGGATCAAAAAGAAGTTCGTCTGCAGGTAACTTCCCTCGCATAAAAAGCAGTCTGCACACTAAACCAAACAAATCAATAAGCCCAAGAAAAAGTTATCAATCTTAAAACAAAACAGCTATTGCAATGCTTGCAATATCAAACAACAATCCCCAGAAACGATGCCATTTTGTTGAAGAGTAAATCGGTGGGTGTTTTTATCGTATCCACATGGATTGTGCGATATTTTGATGCTTGTCGTTCAATAGTGGAATTGTTTTAAGTAAGGGGTTTTCAAATTGTTCTTGGTTTTGTAACATCAATTTTAGTAGCAAAGAAGTAAACTATAACAAAGATGTTGAATGTTTTATAAAAGCATGTCAAGATTAGATTTCGCTAATCCTTTTCATACATATCCGATTAATCAAACATATAAACTTAGTTCCGATCAATACAATCGCGTATCCTCTCGAATAAGTTTATTTCTAAAGCAAATTCGTGAGTATCATTGTTTAGACCGTTAGATGATATCTCATGCTAACAATCGAAACAACGACCGTTAAGATCAATACAAAGCGAATATTAAACCCCAAATCTATGTTAGAGTTTGGTTTTTAAGAGATGAAGATATTAGGTCAAGATTTGGAAAATCTATGTCTAGAGTGATTCAAACCACAAATACATCATTAAGAACAAACAACTTCATCATATATTGATCATCAACCTTGTTCATATACAAAAGATCAAAAGAAATACATATAAGCAAGATTAACTACCTCTAATCTTAACACAAGAGGTGTTTAGCTACACATTTTCATGGTAGCTCGGATAACAAGTTTCAAGAGGAGATGAAAGAACATCCGCGTTGAATGATCGAGATCGGATGTGACTTCAGCTTCTCTATGTGAAAATTCACTCTTGGATGATCAAAACTCAGAAAAGTATGTTTTGGTGTGAAAATATCAAGTTATGATCCCAAGAAAAATGTAAAAAACACTTTATAGTACACTTGGGATCTGATGCATTTGCACTGCGAATGATCCATTCGTCTAGCGAATGAAGAAAATGGCACCTTAAGTGCCTTCTGAAAGTTAAACCGCCCTTGGCTGTCATCGTGAGTTCGCAAAGCGAACCATTCATTCGCAAAGCGAACCACTCACCAAAACATTCGCAAACCGAATTTTGGGTCCTTTTGCCCCTGCCTTGCTCGCTGAGAGCTTCGCCAGAGTTCGCAAAGCGAACGTTCGTGGGGACTTCGCCATGGTTCGCAAAGCGAACCAGCTGTTGTTTTCCTCTTTCTTTGGCAGCTTGGATCTATTCTTTGTGTCTTCTTTCTTTGATCAATTAGTGCACTTTCCTGCATAATAGCACACAAATTACAAGCACCAAAGGTATAACTATAATGTATGAAGAACAACAACATTTCACTACAAAAATCCACAATTAAAACATGAAAGTAATGAAAAATGCCAAGTATCAAGTACAAATATATAGCATGTTTGACATCTAACAACTATAAATCAAGATATCATAAAAAGAATAAGAACAAACAATTATGGATAAGGATGTAGTAAGCCGTTCATTGCTAATTGAAATGTGGATGAAGCATTAGTGAGCCCAAATGGCATTACGAGAAATTCGTAATGACCATCGAAAATCCTGAAAGCCATTTTATGTGTATGTTCCCAAGCAACTATAATTTGATGATAATATGAGTGTAAATCTTTTGGTAAAAATCGATGCAACACCAAGATCATCTAATAACTTGTTAATTACAGGAATGGGAAATATGTCCTTAATAGTAACATCATTTAGGGCTCTATAGTCAACTCAAAAGTACCAACTTCCATCTTTTATACAAGTAGAAATGGTGAGAAGAATGAACTATTGCTAGGAACAATTGTTCCTTCTTTTAGCATGTATTGTATAATTGAAGTCATGGCTTTCTTTTAGGAGTGAGTATAGCTGTAGGGTTTTATATTGATGGGTTGTGTATTTGGGGGTAGTGAGATGTGGTGGTCATGTGGTCTTGATGGTGGTAGTCCATGTGGACCTTGTAAAATATTAGGGTATTTCTTGATAAGTGTAGCAATTTCAGATGGGAGTTTTTGAGGGAGGATTTAAAGTTTTTGGATAATGGGTTTCATGGGGTCATTTGTAGAATCAATACTTTGATAGGTCATGAGATATAGGGAGGCAATGGAATTTGTGTGAATTAGTTGGCAAAGTTGGTGAAAGCTTGTATATGTGGGATGTGATTTGGGATCGCCCGTTAGAGTAATAGAAATGTCATTGTGTGAAAAAGTGACTGAGGGAATAGAAAATCCTGCATGTATTAGCCATATAGTATGCAATCATATCATGTGAAGAACAACATCAACACCTTAAATGGGTAAAAAGTAAAAGGGCAAGGTGAAATGTTTAATTTTGTAGTGTAATTTGAACATTATTACAGATGTCTTGGCATTGCAAATGAGATCCATTTCCAACCACATGTTGTGCAATATGAGGTTGCAATATATTCTGAGTGTTGCGTGTGTCCACGAGGACCATCACAGGGAGTCCTCCAACGAGTCCCTAGAATTTAAAGGTTTGTGGATTAAATTTACTAGTCAAAGCTTGGGGGTGATAGTTGGAAATATGCATCACTAGGATTCATCTCAATAGCTTCTTCATTGCTAAAATATTCCAATTGTTCTGATTTTTGTGTCTTTCTCAAATAGGAGTAGTAGGAACCTACTAGAAGCACACTTGTGCCAAAGAACAAACTTTTCATCACAATTAAAACAAAGACCTTGTGCATGTCATTCTTGTAGTTGAGTTTGAGATAAGCATCTAATGGGGAGTTTAAGTGGTTGGGATGTAGATAGAGGTTTAGGATTTGGATTAAATTTTGGAAATGGTAGATTTTGGGGTTTTGTGTTACTAGGACTTTTGGAGGTAGGGTTTGTGCGGTTGAAAGGGCTTATGAAGGGTTTTTGGAATTTGAGCTTGGCATCTTTGAGTTTAGCTTCAATGAGTTTTGCAAGGCCAATAGCTTGGGGAATTGATATTCATGTATGAATACCCATTTAATTTGTAATTTCAAGTGTTAAACTTGAAATAATACAATTAAGATTCACTTCTTGAGGTAATCCTACACCCTAATTTTCCAACTTCTCAAATTTGGATTAATAATCAACAAAATAACCCTCTTGTTTCAACTTGAATAATTCAACTTAATTATTAGCATAATCTAAGGGGTCAAATCGTAATTCTAAGGCTTTTGTAAATGATAACCATTCTAGAAACAAATAATTATGATGCATCCATTTAAAACAACATAAAGCCTCTCCCTTTATTTAAAATTCAGCCAATAATATACTATTTTTTAGGGGGCAGTTGATACAAATTGAATATTATTCAGCTTGAAACAACCATTCTAAAGGTTCTGAACCATTAAACACAACAAGTTTAAATTTTGGGTTTCTAAATTGGAGTTGTTGGCTATATTTAGGGAATATAGGTGATGGGTATTGATGAGGAGTGAGAATATTATAAATTGTTATGTTTGAAAAGGCATTTGGAGGATTAATGCTTGTGGGTATGCAACCCTCTCAGGTGAATCTCCCGTCATACAAAAATATGGTCACAGGGGAATGAATGGAAGAGCGCATTCGTCGATCAAAACAAGATCCAAATGATAAGATCTTTTGGTAGCCAAGGAGAAAGGTGAACGGCCTTAGGATTGAAGAACGAAAATTCGACGATTATGAGTACCCTAAAATCATCCTATCACCGGAGGAGGAGAATCGCATCTCACAGCCATGGAAGAAAGGTGTTATCATTAAAATTTTGGGAAGGTGCGTCGGGTTCAAAGCTTTGGAAAACAGATTGCAACAATTATGGGCTTGAAAAGGCATTATCAATATAGGGGATCTTGGTCAATATTTATATCTTGTTACTTTCACTTACGAAGATGATCAAGAAATTTCTCTATCGGAGGGCCCTTGGATGATATATGACCATTACTTTATTATTAGAGCTTGGAGTCCTAATTTCTAGCCAACTGGAGATGCGATAGAAAAACTTGCGGTCTAGGTTAGTATTTATGGTTTGGCTATCAAATATTATGATAGTAGAGTGTTGATGTACATTAGAGACCATATTGGAAAAATGGCCAAAGTTGATACGAATACGCTTACAAGGGAAAAAAGGGAAATATGTGAGGATATGTATTCAAGTTAATTTACTGAAGCCCCTACTTGCAATGTTCTCAATTAAGGGCAGACACTACGAACTCGAATGCGAAGGTGTTATACCCCAAATTTTACCCCTAGATTCCATTATCATTTGCATAACATTCTAGGTCAATCATTCATGCATAGCTAACCAATTATCAAGATATTGCTTTGTTTTGTTTCATCTAAGAATTTGGTTTTGCCTCAAGAGGCTCAAGAGATTGATCAGTCAAAGTTTTAGATTGATCATTAATCAATCAAGTCTCTCATACACCCAAGAGATCTCCCTCCATCAATAATCAAGTGCAATATGGCTTCATTATAAGTTCTTCAAGATTTAAATTCATCTGGTCACAAATTAGGGTTTTTCAACCAAAGTCAACTGCATCTTTAACTTTTGATTAAAGCATGATCTCAAGCCTTGGGACTTGATTCAAGATACTCAAATACATCCTTTGAATCCATCCATGGTGTTCAAATAGCTCAAGGGATGAAAATCATTGAAGATCAAGAAGTGGAAATTCATCTAATACACAAGTCAGTCATTGTAAAGTCAAACCTTTGACTTTAGGTTTTTTGATCAAATATGAGCTTTTCAAGATAAATTCCATGGAAATATGTTTGATGATTGAATTTGATCAAGAAAAATCAAGAGAATTGAGATTACTTGCAAAAAAAAAAGGCAACAAAAGAGAAATTGAAAATTTTCTAAGTTATGGGAGTACAATGATTTTTGTCCAACTTGCCAAGGCCATAAATTCCAATCCATGCATCCATTTTCTTTGCTCAAAAGACCAATTTGAAGAGCTCATTCCGTACTACAACTTTGTCCTTGAGGATGAATTCCAAAAAAATGCATGAAGTTAGTGTTTCATTCAAGTGTGAAGTGGAAACACTTAGAAAAAATTTGGTGCAAATCTGCCTTGTAAAAGTAGCTGACTTTAGAGCTATTTTTCACCATGATCCATCATGATTCAAGGAAAACTCAAAACATGAAAATTATAGAGAATTTTTCAAGCTTTCCAAAGAGTCCAATAACTCATTTTCCCCATGTTTGAGCTAGGAGATTCGAAGAGACAAAGTTGGCCTTCCAAACACGAGCTTTAGGTCATTTTCATTTCATAAACTTGATGCAAAACCAACTCCAATCTGCATATCCCTTGATTACAGGTCCTATTAATTGCAAATATATTTTTAATTAAAATCTCTCTCTTCCCCTCCCTTCCCCTCTTTTGAACCACACACACACACACACATACACACACACACACACTCATTTACCTTCTCTTCATTAAAATCTATATCATCCTCTCCCTTTCATTTGAATCAAACAAATCCTAAATCTACTAACCCTAAAGGATCCAAAAATCATACTCATTTACAGAGCCATCTCAAGTTTTTAGAGGCCCTGTGTAGGTTTTTTTACAGTTAAACAAAGGCAAAACAAATAGAGGCCCTATTTAATAAAGATTTACTCTGACAAATATTTTATAAGGCCCTATTTAGCTATAGTTTAACCCTGAAATTTTTGAGGCCCTGTGCGGTAGGTCGCCTTGCACGCCCTCAAAGACGGTCCTGCTCATTTATAACACTCAAATTCGATGAAACCCATCATATAATATCTAATAAAATTCATCAACACGACATAACATTTGATATTAGTATAAAATTCAACAAGACACGTTATTTTCATAAAATAGGTAAGTTGGAAATGATACAAAAGAAAATAAGAAACAACATTTAATATTGAAATTACGTGATCTCATTCGTCTATTAGTATTATTGGTGGAGAATATTTTTTTTTTGAAAAAATTATGGTTATTATAGAGATATTATTTTTATATTTTTATTGAAAAATACAAATAAAATAATAAGAAATTACTAAAGGCACATCAATAAGTTGGGTCAATGGGTCTGCGGGTTGCAAAACTCAAGTCCGATACCCCCTAAAACTATACGGGTTGTTATGGGTTGGGTGTATCCATAACTGAATGAGTTTGGGTAATTTATAAGTTGGGTTGATTTGGATCAACGGGTTCGTGGGTCGACCCGCACCCATGAACACCCCTAGTAACAAAAAAGTAAAATTGTTAATTCAGCAACTATCGATAAGAATCTTAAATCTTTTATTGAACTATTTTGAGAATTGCACGTGTATAACACAATTTATTTAGTATAAAGTAAATTGTGTGACAAAGATAATATGTTATAATTCTTCTATAGGTAAGGTCGTTAAATTTCCAAAATAAAATTTATCTCTTGTTTTAAAACTTTTTCAAAAAGACCATAATTATAAAAGAATTCATACACGTTATCTTTGTCGAACTAACCCATATATGTTGTAGAGGTATATAAGGTTGATTATGCATGTATCTTGGATTAAAAATCTCTTAAGAGGAAAATATCAAAATAAATACCAATATGAAAATCAAGAGAAATATCAAGATATAGACCAAAGTCAAGAATAAAGTAATGATCATTAACATCTTCCAAAGACTCGAGTATTATTAAAAACCATGGTATGTAGAATGTTATTGGTGATATTTCTAATAGTCATGTTGGGCGAGAATATGGTGTATTCAACCGTCTAGAGTGAGGAAGGTGAATAAACCTCCCAATGGTATAAATGCACTGGATTTTTAAAAAATTCGATAAAACTCATCAAATTTTTAAAAATTCGATAAAAATGCAAAGTTTTCACCAATTTCGAAAAAACTTATACCGGATTTTTTTTTTCCACCACTATCAGAAATTTAAAAAATTACAAGTTTAATCAGAGTGAATTATTTTGACCAACTGTAATCTTAGGATATATAGATAATAAAAAAAGAGCATTTTGAATAAAATATAAAAACAAAGGGGGTGTCAAGCAGGATAACTGTGGCAGGACAAAAACTCTAATAGCAACTAATTAAAACTTTCAATAAAACATGATGAGCCCAATCTCATTACATATAAAAATGACAGAAAGGAGGAGTTACAACAACTTACAATTACAATGGCATATAAACTATCATAGTATTCAATAATGATAATCCAAAAAAAGAATATGAAAAATTGGGAAAGACAGAGCAATACATTCCTTAATCTCCTCTCTCCCAAAAATTACAAACAATCATATCAAGTTATTATTTGACAACAATTGATGAATCAATCTAACATGTCTTCTCTTCTAGACTTCAACCAATACTATATATCAACAAATTTCTCTTTGAATAGAAATGCCTAAAAATTCAAGACTTGATAATCCCAAGTGCTTCTGCTTGAAGTGAAACAGAATGTTTAACATCACCAATATGAAGACTATGAACCCCCATTGGAATTCTCCTAATCCCAGATCTATCAACCACACTAAGCAACTTGCAAACATGAATATTCACTCTGACTCTTTGCTTACTCTTTGCATGAACATGAACTTTCTCAAAAGCCACAAGCTGTTTCTGTGGAACCCAATGGGCACCACCATTAGGTGGAGCAGAGAACACTAATAACGTGTGTGTTCCATCTCTAGATCCAACGTTTTTAACATCAACATGAAGGGTTATAGAGAGTTTGCCACATCTTGCATGTGTCACTCTAATTGCTTTGTTTGAAATGTTTGTGTTGTTACCATGTCGGTGACGGTGAATTGGAACTGACACGATTGTGGGTGCACTAGCTAATGTGTGAACAAAATGTGTGTATGTTAATCCATGTCCAAATGGATATACAACTGGTCCTTTGTAAAATCTGTATGTCCTTCCTGGATACCCTACTGTGCTTGGTCTCATTGCCATATTTGTCATGGCCAAGTTTTTTAGGTACTCCTGTGGGTACCATGTCACAGGTAGCTTGCCTCCTGATAACAAACAATGTCATTTTTTTTAAATTCGTTGAATAACAGATGTATCGGATACAATATATTGAATAAAAATATATTTAGGACAAACCTGGGTTGGCGGTTCCAAATAGAATATCAGCAATGGCAGCACCACCAGCTTGGCCAGGATAACCGGCCCACAAGATGGCAGCGATTCGAGGATCTTTCTTTGCGAAAGTAATGTCAACAGGCCCACCAGACAATAAAACCAAAATAGTTGGTCCCTTTGATGCAGCTGCCACCTTTGAAACAAGATCTTGTTGATGCCCAGGTAAAAGCAAACCAACTCTATCAACTGTTTCAGCTTCAATGGATTGATCCAAGCCTATCACTAGAACAGTTGCATCCGCTTTACGGGCTGCATCTAAGGCAGGCCCAAAACTTTTATCATCTCTGCATGCAACATTTACACAACCCTGCTGATGAATAGTTTTAGCATATCTTGATATTCCTTGTAAGGGACTGGTATATCCACATGCAATACCTATAAAACATGTTTTTGTTATTACTATAGAGACTAATTAATAAGAATTAAAAAGCAAAAACATAGTAATTGGTTTGAACTTGGCCTTATGATTGGGCCTTGAAGAACATGGCCTTACCGGCATAGTTTCCAATCATGGTAACTGTAACATTAGAATTGGGCCCAATGACAGCCACAGTTCTGTGTTTTTGTGAGGAAAGAGGCAAAGCTGGACCAGTGTTTTTGAGAAGCACAATTCCTTGTCTAGCAGCTACAAGTGCGAGCTCTTGGTGGGCCGGTTTACACACATCTTTTGGGCCTAAGTTGCCATAAGCATGAGCTGTTGAGTCTCCATCAAACATCCCTAATCTCATTTGCACCGTTAGTGTATTCACCAAAGCACCATTCACATGTGCTTCCGTTAACAAACCTTTTTTCACTGCATCTTGTGTGTGTATTCCTAAGAAAGGCCCACAATCTAAATCCAAACCTGTAACATCATTTTAGAAATTTAGTAACAATTGTCAATGTCCTATATTTTTTATATTTAAAGTGTCAAACGTATCCCTGTCAGTGTCGTCAGCAGCAGGTAACTAACCTGCTTTGATGGCATCAGCGGCAGCTTCTTCTGGCGTTGATGTATAATGTTGGCTATTGTAGAAAACTCCGACCGAGTCACAATCAGATACAATGTACCTAAATTCATTAATCCCAACAAAACAAAAGGTTAGATTATTTTAGTTTTAAAATGAGATAAGTGAATTTGATATTTGTATAACTTTGAGGTTACCCATCAAGACCCCATTGGCCACGAACTGTCTTCTTTAGGAGATTGGGATCAGCACATGTAGGGACACCATTGACTTGATTGTAAGAACACATCACACTAGCTACATTCCCTTCCTTCACACACATCCTGAATGGTACATCAAACGTGTCTTCTATGTCTTGCTTACTCACCTACGCATTATGTTTCAAGTGAGCTTTTACTTTTGCACATGATCAGAGACAACACACTAAAACATTAGGTAAACATTTGTCAATGAAATGCATCCATATTCCATATATGGCCTAGCAATATGATAAATCCCCATCAATGTTTTGCAACAAAACAACTCATGTTAGGAAAGGCATTTTAATTCAACATCGTGCTATCCACTTTCTCCTATTAATCATGTTTGTATGTTACTTTTGCCTTTTTCAAAAAGAAAAATCATGGTTGTATATAAAAGGTGCGGACAGATGTTTAAACTCCCACATGTGTAGGACACATTTGAGTAGCCTACATTATTTTGCATACCAAACTATACCCAACTTGGTGTAGAAGGGCAATAATTTAGTATCATGAATTCATTACAATGCAAATGTTAAATTCATTAACCTCTATTTTTTTTATAAGAATAAATTTATATAACTAATGCAGTGTTTGTGTTGTTTGAATTTGTTAAAAATATGGAGTTTAAGATTATAAAATGGAATTTAGTTACTTATCACAAAACCCACCCTTCAAAAACCCTTTAAATTTGTATTTAACGGATAATTAAATTTTTGATTTGGAGAGTGTAGATGTACAATGATTATGGTTTTTTTCCAACAAAATGTAGCAAATGTAGCAAAGTTGTTGGTTTGGAAACGGGGGAGCTGGTTCTTGTGTTGTATCAGAAGGTAGGTGGGAACTCAAACTTGTATAATATTGAATTTATTGTTGAGAATAAATACGAGTTGTAAGTCTCATTTTCAAGTTGTTAAGGTTGAATACTTTATTAGTGAGAAGACTCATATATCTAACGTTTTAAGATTTTGGGAGAATTTGTAGTGTCTTTCTCTCACTTGTTTGGATGAGTCTTTGATCCAATGTGAATGTTTCTCCTCGCGATAATAAGTGTCCCGTTAAAATACTTATGATGCGGTAAGGGTGTTAACGACGTTACAAATATATATAAATGAAAGAGCTTCTACTTAAGAGGAACATAATAAATATACTCATACTTAATATTTTAAAGTTTTAGGTGAATATGTAGTATTTCTCAAACTTATTTGAACGAGTCATTTGATTAAGTATAGTGACTAAGTATACTAGAGCTCTCTTTGACAAGATTACTTTTTGAGTTTATTTACCCCAATTTTTAAATTTTTGTCTTTTGGTATTTATAAGTTAGTTTAACTTCTAATTTATCAAAAATTAATTCAATTAATTAACTTATTTGTTATAAGCTATTTTACAATTTAATTGATTTGAATTAAGGATTAAGGAGTAAGAAGTCTTATAATAGTATCAGAAAAAGTAAAACAATAAGAATTGAAGGGATTAGAGATTTTGGATTCAATCTTTTATAAAATAGAAAAAAAATTATACTAACTAGTATCATTTTGCCATTAAAAAAACTTGTACATATAAAAAAAAAATTCATTGTTCGAATTACAAATTATGTATTTGGTTTTGGTAGGGATGATAAACTTGATTAAATTCAAAGCAAAAGCAAGCAAGAAAAAACAATATTAGCTCATAACAGTCCACTCAGCTGAGTCATAGTGATTCCTTTATCCAAAAACAAACAGATAATATAAAAAACGCAAAAAGGACCCACAAATCCTACAAACCAACTTGGCCTAAACTAAAAGTACTAAACTCAATACTCCTACATTAAAAAAAATATATACTAGTACTACAATACTAAACAAGATTTTTCAATTTTTTTGACAAAAAAAAAATTAGTTTGAAAATGAATAAATGTCACAATTCAGAGAAGATTCCCATTTAAACAAAGTCACGTGAAGTAGCATAAGGTAGTATAAATCAATTAATTAGAATAACATCAAAATAATAAAATATATTTTAATCCATTTTTATTAAAATTAAACAGTACGCACCTGTGCATTAAAGTGAAAGCGATCCACACCATTCCAATTATCAATATCATAAGCAGTGAAGTGTTTACAACAAGCAGCAACTTTCAACCTGTTACCGTCTGTTCCCTGTAACCCTTTCACATAGTTTGCAGCATAACTACCGGCTAACACAGGATCTTCACCGGGAGTTTCCTGTCCACGACCCCACCTAGGGTCTCTGAAAATATTCACATTTGGACTCCAATAAGTTAACCCTGCTGCTCCTCCATTGTACATTGCTCTTGCTTCGTCCGAGACAACCTGCGAATTTCCAACCCACGTTGAATTTTGTTACCTTTTTGATGGAACATCCAAATGTTTTCAAGATTATCTAAATGTTTTTTTTTTCAAATTTGGAAAATTGTGACTGGGATGATGTGGCAATGTGCAAGTTGCTTAGGAAAGTGGGAGGGTGAAAGGGACCCATATGAAATCATAGGCAAGTTGTGAATTGAACCAATAAGTGAACAGAATAAAATCAAAAAAAAAAAAAAAAAAAAACACCAACCCTTCGTGATTGGTAATGGGTTCCTCCTAGCCATAACATGTTTAATTTAACTATATTTATTATTTAATAAATCTAAAAAATAAAATAAATTTAGTTGTTAGTTTCAATTTGAATATTTTATATTTTTTCACCGTTATAAATATATCATTATATCATTATATAGAGAGAGCCATTAATTTGAAAAAAAAAAAAATTCATACTCCAGTTACATGATCAGATAGTGGAGCCATATACACATAATTAAATAAATAGTCATCTTGCTCGTGCAAAATATACGGTGACCAATAAGTGCAAAAAAAAAAACACACACACACACATATATATATATATATATATATATATATATATATATATATATATATATATATATATATATATATATATATTTGTCCATAAATAAGTCTAACACTTTTATGGTGTATTGGTGTGTAACTGTGTATGGTGGATCAATATCAATAACTTTGCCCATATTGCAAAACAAAATTAAAGCACTATGCTATATACTATCTTATCATCTGAATAGAATACCAGTAAAACAAAAAGAAAAAACAGATCTGGACAAAAAAAAGCAAAGCAAAAGTCATGTACTATACATACATATAACAGAAAAAGAGCATGACACATTAAACATTTTATATCGTTAATCTTATACTAGTATATGCTATTTATCCTTAATGATTACTTAACATAATCACACTTTTTCTTACAAATTTTCTCGCCATTTTCAATATATTTAAGTACCATATATTTTTAAAAAAAAGTAATGTAATAGTACATTTTATGTTTACAAAAATAGCATTCCAGTACAACTTTTTTCTTTAAATGATAACTGTTTTAGGCACTGATTTAAAGAAAAAATGATTACCAAAAATGTTGATTTTTTTTTTAATTTCTATAATTTTAATATATAAAAACTGTACTTTTTGTACAAGTTAGTTGCAGTTGCATACACAAAATTAAATCTCACCCGTCCAATTGCTTCCCACAAAGAAGCATTAAAAGAAGCAGCGGTTGTGATGACTTGAGGAAAGCTAGTCGCGCCGGGAAACACACCGCCGAATCTAGTTCCAGGACCGACGTTCGAAACACCATGAAGTGCCTCCGACCACCACTCGTAGCCTTTGATTCCGATTCTCGGAACCGCTGCGGCATTGTTAACTAACAGATTAACTTTCTCTGGAAGCGTTAATCTTCCAATGAGATCGTTTACTCTCTGTTGAATCGTGAGTTTGACATTGCAGAATGGGAGGTTATTTGTTGTGGTGGATTTTGGATCGCACGCGAAGGAGTCACGTGAGTCGCATGTGTGGTGGAGGAGATGGAGGAGGAGGATGGAGAGGGTGAGGGAGAATGAGAGGGAGAATGTGAGAGCCATTTTGGAGGAAAAAGTAAAAATGAATAATGTAACTGATTTGAGAAGTGGAGGAATGGAGGGAATGTTATTTATATAGTAAAAAAAAATTGAATTATTAAAAAAAAAATTTGGATAGGTGAAGTGAAGGAATCTGTCTATAGTAGGCACTTTCTTCATCATTGTTGAGTGTTTTTCTTTTTATTATTATTGTTGCTTTTTCTTAACTGTTTTATTATGACAGTGTAGCAACTTGTTTGGCTGCAGGTGAGATTTTAATAATGCTTTGGTGGGTAGTTATTTAAAAATAGATTACATATTTAATGCAAAAATAGTAGTTAACAAATTAGTATAACTACAACCAAAGAAATCAACCAGCATAGGATTGGACATTTGAATTCATAGAAATTAAACAATACTTATTTTCGGTCTCATCAGATAAAGAAAACATGGATAAGGAACATGATATTAAGAAGACTAAGTTCAGTTTTTTTTGTGGAAAAGCCAAAAATATACTCCAATTCAAAACAAGAGTAAGTTTATCTTACTCTTCAGATAATTATTTGCACAATCTCAATTAATGCAATTTTAAACCTTGTTAATTTTTTATTTTTTTAAATAGTTTTATTTTTAAAATATATATTTTTTAATTAGAATATAATATAATTTATTTAAACTTCTAATGGTGAGTTTTATTTATATAAACCACTACTATTTTAAATAAAAATAAAGATAAGACAAAATATTGAGGGGCAAAACCTAATCCAGTCAAACTATATTAAAAGTAGTTAGTTTTTCAAACAAAATATAAAATTAGTACAACAATGATCTAAAAGAAATAAATACACACACAACAAGACACTATATAACGAACTTGCGTACAAGAACGAAATCAGATAGCAAAAGAACCTCATCGCACCACCATACAACTTAGCTACATGTTAAAATCAGTGATTTGGATTTTGGGAGAGGAATAGTGGTGGTGACTGAGAAATTTTGGTCGATGAGAGAGAAAAGAGCGTTAGGTCGATTAAAATTAAAATTGCTAATGGGAAGATAATAGAATCTTAAAGTAAACAATAAAGTAAATAATTGTGGTTTTTTTAATAATGAAGATGTCAAGAATTTGTTTTAATTATTTACAAAGTGCACTATCTAAAGCTAGCGGTTCATCTTCTCTTGAAGAGCTCTATTTAAGTATAAAAGAGTGAGAGACGTTTGAATACATCGTGTATTTAAAAAGCACTACAGAAAATGTATTATATATAGAGATATTACAGCTAATTACATGTTATAATCGATGTGGGATTATTTTATATACAAATATTTTTAACACCCCCTTAAGTTGGATCATATATGTCATATGAGCCGAGCTTATTACAAATGTAATCCACTCGAGAACCTTTGAGAGACTTTGTAAACATATAATCTAATTGGTCTTCGTATTTTATGAAATATGTGGTGATTTCTCCTGATAGTACCTTGTCCCTTACATAATGGCGGTCTATTTCTATGTGCTTGGTTCGTTCATGGAAAACCATATTAGATGCAATGTAGAGTGCTGCTTAATTATCGCATGTGAGTTTTGTGTTCTGAAGTTCTCTTATCCTAAGTTCTGAGAGTAAATTTTTCGCCCATGCAAACTCCTTTAAGGGTGGTGCCAGAACATGATATTCAGCTTCAGCACTAGATAGTGCAATTGTATTTTGTTTCTTGCTTCTCCATGAGATCATATTGCCTTCAATCATAACATAATATTCGGATGTGGATCTCCTATCCAACGGTGATCCGACCCAGTCTGCATCTGAATAACAAATGATTTTAACATCACCCTTGTCTTCAGATAATAGTCCTCTTCCTCGTGTATTCTTTATATATCTAAGAATTTGAATGACTGCATCCTAATGACTATCACAAGGAGCGTTCAGAAACTGGCTCACAATGCTCACCGCAAATCTAATATTTGCTCTAGTGACTGTAAGATAATTAAGTCTTCCAAGCATCTTCTTGGTTCTTTTAATGGCTCCCCCAGACCCGGAAGAAGCTTGACGTTGGAGTTCATATGAGTATCAATAGGACGACAATCAAGCATATTCATTTCATTAAGAATACATATGGTATACTTGCACTAGTTGATTGCAATGCTGCATGAGGACTTGGCAACTTTAATGCCTAAGAAGTATCTAAGTGGACCCAAATCTTTTGCTGAAAGCTTTTGAAAATATGAGTTTTGAGTCGCTGGATACCCTTAATATTGTCTCCAATGATTACAATGTCATCAACATAGACCACAACACATTCTTAGTGAAATTGGTATGCTTGATTATTGTCTTGTTGATACTCCTATGGACCTCAACGTCAATCTTCTTCCAGGTCAGGGGGAACAACTGAAAAACTCGGGAAGATATCAACGACTTGTCATAAAAAATAACCAAGTATGTCCTAAAATATCATCGATGAAGGTTATGAAGTAATAATATTCTAAAATTGACTTGACACGACCAGGATCCAAAATATCATAATGACCTAAAGCAAAAGGTGACACAACACTTTTATTAACTCATTGTGAAGGTGAGAAAAATACACAAGAAGGGGGATTGAATTGTGTTATCCGTTTTTGCTTTACTTATGAATAGAGTTCAGATTCTAAACTGTGTTAAGATTCTGATTATAAGTTGCAGCAGAATAATAACATAAGCAAATAAATAATAACATAACGCACATAAATTTATCATGGTTCCTCCTAAACTGAGGTTAGTACAATTCCTTTCCAGCATAAGAGATTTTCCACTATACTTAAATCATAATTACAATTGCTTATGCCCTCGACATAAGACTTTTCTGCTTAGACCCTCAGCCTGAGACTTCCTGCTTAATCCCCTTAGGTTCAAGACTTTCTACTTAGACCCTCAGCCCAAGACTTTCTTAAATCCCACAGATTCAAGACTTCCTTACTCAAACCCCTCAGGTTCAAGACTTTTGCTCATACTCCACGAGCACAAGACTTCCCTACCCAGATTTCACGAATCCAAGACTTCTGCTTAGACCTACAATCTAAAACTTCATGCTTAAATCCCATGGATTTAAAACTTCTGCTCAATCAACAACTAATCAAGAATTCAATGCTCTAGCACATAGTATGAGACTTACTTGGCTCAAGCTCACAACAAGAGACTTTGATGCTCAAACATATAGCAAGAGACTTTATCTAAACTACTAAACAATTTGTTTAGCAGAGTAGAGAACAAGGTGTACTTGATACATAATGAGAGGTACAAGGTAAATAACCATAACAAAGATCACAACACTTAAGATTCTCAGATATTCAATGTTTAAGAAATCTTAAGGCTTTGTACAATTTACAACATATAACAGAAATTGTGCATACTCGATTGTGTTGCCATTGTTGATCTTGTTATTCTTACATTTTGATAGAAGCGTGAAATGCTTCTTTCTTCTTGGCTCTCCTTTTTTATTTTCCTTGTTCCTTGTTGATTCCAGATTGAATCTTCAGCTACTTATATAATAGTTACAGGATGATAGTCGTTGGAAGAGATAACTTGTACAAGTGTCTTTGTTACTCCATAGTACAAGAGACATTGAAAATAGATACACCAAAAGATCTTTATCCATTATGTAACTCTTTTAACAATAGCGTCTTCCTTGTGATCTTGTACTATAGATTCGTTGAGAGTAGATATTTGTAAATCATGTAAACTCTTCTTGAGCCATATGAACACAGACTCTAGCTAACAAATTGATTTGACATTGTAGCTTGCTTTCTGCAGTATGGATAACTTATCGTAGTCCTTGGTTCTAATTGATCATCAGAAGCTGATACATTCACTAAGTGTAGAAATAATATATTGCTCTTCTGATGCTGATACCTTCAGCCTCAGAGTCTATGCAAACTTATATCATCAAACTTCCCTTAATAATATGCATTAGTTCTGAACCACCAGAAGCCAGTAACTCAGCTTCTCTCAAGTGCATTCTTCTGTTAGATTCTGAATGATTTCATCTTAAGCTTTGGAAACTGCAAACTTAGAACACACATTAGATAACACCATTGTTCTTTCAATACTTTGTTATCATCAAAACCCAAAGGATACATGTCATGAACAAATCTTATTCTAACAATCTCCCCTTTTTTATTATGACAAACATAAGTATTTAAAGAACAATGTTAGACTATTTTAATTTCTTGGCAACATCAGAGTCCGAGGTTTGTAAGCTCCTCCTGAGTCTAATAGTCAAAGGTTGATGATTGTAAGCTCCCCCTAAGTTGTATATTCAAGAAAACTAAAATATATCAATGTTGGTATATTTTAATTTCTTAGCAACATCAGAGTCTGAGGTTTGTAAGCTCCTTATGAGTCTAATAGTCTAAAGGTTGAGGTTTGTAAGCTCCCCTTAGTTCTATATACAAGAAAACTAAAATATATCTCCCGGGATAAAAAAAATAACCGAAATAATAGAATTTAAAAAATAATTAAAATAAACAACATTTAAAAACTGAATGGGTTCAGATTCTTATTAAATACTTCTATATCTTTCTCCCTTTTTGTCACATAAAAAAGAATAAAAAAAACGAAAAAGAAATACTTTCATAAATGTAAGGCAGATCATCATTACGTGATCATTTTCCAAAGAAGAGAAAATGATTCAAGTGATAAAGAGAATTAAAAGTTTGCACAGTGCATCTATAATAATTATTGGTCGTAACACTTTCAAGGATCAAGAAAAGTATTTTATTCCATCATTTGGGTTACCTAGACTCCACTTATAAAAGCACCCAAAGCATAAGTCATTTTCATTAAACATTCTTCAGAGCAACATCTGAAAGTACCAACATCTCAACCATAAGTGAGATTTCATAGGATGCTACAATTTTGGAGACGCAAGGTCCACAGAAACCAGCAGGTTTTGAAACATCTAAAACTAGTTCTTCGTCTTCAATACTGAAACCTTCTGAGGCAGGTTCATCATCAGCTGTAATGAAACCTTTTGAACCAGGTTCATCATCAACTGCTCTGTGGACTAAGAAGAAATCAATGAATAATAATAATAATAATAATAATAATAATAATAATAATAATAATAATAATAATAATAATAATAATAATAATAATAATAATAATAATAATAATAATAATAATAATAATAAGAAGAAGAAGAAGAAGAAGAAGAAGAAGAAGAAGTCTAGAGACAGGATGTCATTTAGATTGATATCTCCGACTATGAAGATGAGGATGAACCAGACTGTGATTAGGGAAACTGGGTAGCTTGTAAGACATTAGAGGATTTAGATTGATGTAATCTTAGTATTCTTTATCCTTATTTGTAATCCCTTTTTTATCAATGAAAAAATATTTTGTCCAATTTTAGTTTGAAGTACATACTTTTACTTTTCCCATTTATTTGATTTTCTGACATATACATAAACGAAGTAAAAAAGAAGAACAAATGAAATAATAAAACCAACGAATAACTGTTAAGATGACATTTATAATTGTCTTAAGAGAATCTTTATTAGGACTACATACTAGACATCATTTCCCAAGATTCAAACGTTAAAAGATTGATTTGACTAATCAATATTGAAACTCTAAACACTCAAGGTAACGAATGAATAAACTCTATAAAACATTCAGTAAACTATCTTTCTGAATCACTTAATATTTAGAACACCAAAAATGTATAATCAGAATAAAATATGAGTTCCAAAGAGAGATTTTAGAAAGGCAGCAATACTGAAAGCAACAACTCAAGCAAACGAGATGAAAGTAGCAACCGAAGCATCTTCAAGCAAGCAGATTTCTTCAGAGGCAAATACATCTACAACAACCTTTGTTGAGACACAGAAGAAAAAGAACTTCTAGGTCAAAATGCATAAATCTTCTAAGGAAAGAGGCTGTTGAGTTTGCAAAGAAAGATTGGGAGGATTATTTAAACAGTCTTGATATGTTAGATGAGCCTAGGGAATTCCTTAGAATAGATCCAAATGTCTAGAAAGTTTTTGATGATATGTAATGGCTACCAATCTTTGAATGAGTAATGTTGCAAGTTTTTTTAGTTTTAATCCTAATTTTTTCATTCTACAAACAACATAAGAAATGCACATATAACAATTAAGACACACAAGAACATGAACAAGAACGTGAATAATTTTTTTAATAACAAGATTGCTTAGTACATGATATTTAATAACTACAAGGCATATATTTACAGAAATCCAACATCAGAATCTCTCATAGATAACTTCAAGTTTTTCTCTCCAGATTTTAGAAGAATCATCCTCTGAACTTATGAAGAATCCTTGTTGGATCAGTAATTTAGAAAGAACTCATCCATAAGGAATGAAGAATGTTTTTCCCTTGTGAAAAGATGAAAGAGTATTTTTTAGATAATAAAACATAATTTGAGGAAGATCAATCTGCAGGTCTGAATTGAGAAGAAGTAGCAAATATTTTTCAATAGAGTCCATAAGGTCTAGATCTTTGTCCTTAGATAACAAGTTTCAGTTCACAATCTGATTCCAAATAATTGCATTAGGGCGAAGATTTGAGACCAGAGAAAGGTTTGATGGATCTACAAAAGTACGCCAAGTAGGAAGATAGTATTCCCAAACAAGAGTACTTGGAATTTCTCCAATCTTCTCATAGTTGATTACATTAGCAATCTTCTTAGAGGTTACTATTATAGAAACACCAGAAATCTTGGAAAGAATAGCATACTTAGAATTTAGCTCGACAATGGAAGCATTAACCAAAAATTCTTTGACAAGACTTGGATAAGTAAAACCATAGAGCATATCAGAGTATCCATTCCAGCCTTGTTCAGAAACAATCTTCTAGAAGTTAAAACCTAGCTTAAGCAACTCTTCAAAATCCATAAACTTTTCATTGATGACAACTAGTCGATTCGGTGAAGAATTTTCTAGAGAATTCATCTCAGGTTTGGTTTGATCAATACACAAAATAAAAACAAATAAAAAAGAAAAGATCTGAACAAGATTCTGACCACAGAGGAATAAGAATCTTGTCAGAGGGACAGAAAAGGTGACCCAAAATTATGTTTCACAAAGACAAGGGATAAAGAACATAGACATATAAAATAAGAAAACATCATTACCCAAGGGTCCTTACCTAGTTGACTTCTTGAACATACTAAATGATTTTCAACTTTATGGAATTTTAAGGAAGACAGGTTTTTAAAATGATTCTTACTTAAACTGCTTTATCATAAGTAAAAATTCCTTTTTTAAATCTCTGAAACTGACAATTTTTCAGAAGGTATTTGTCATCAGAGTCTAGTAGGATTAGACTTCGAGTGAGACAACTTCTGTTAGTCATCAGTCTTTGATATTCTATTCAAATTCAAGCATTATCTCTTGAAACTAGATTCATGCTTGATTTATGAATATTGAATTGGTTTCTTTGACTACTAACTAGTAGAAGTATTATCACAAAATGTGAGAAAACTATTTCCATAAATATGGTCATCTTCTAGTTAATGATATACAAAGTATAAACAAATACAACATAATTTCTTTTCAAAGATTTCTGAAGATTCTTTTGTTGTCAACAAACATAATTTCTCTAGAGATCTAACAGAGACTTGATAACGAGAAATCGTATCGTATTTTTAGGCTCATTGCGCATATAATTCGTCTGTTTTTATTCGAGTTTTATTTGCTTTTTACTATGTTTTGTGTGTTTTGCAGTTGACATGTTCATCTATTGCGGAATCGGGAGAAAAGTGGAAAAAAAGTGAAAGAAGAGGAAATTCCAGCAAGAAAGAAGAAAATCTGCACTTTTGTTGATATGGCGTTCGCCATGGCTATATGGCTTTCATCATACATAAGCATGCCACGTATTTAAGTGAATCAAGACCATGGTGTTCGCCATGGCCTCGTGGCGCTCGCCATAGCAGCGCAGTTGCAGAATTCAAATTCTGCAACTGTTTTGGGCAGTTATTCCCACTCCTCTTTTCCCTCCACTCAAGAGCACGACTTGGGCAGTTTTCATCTGGACTTTCTCTATATATAGGACCCTCAGGTCATGTTCCAGACACTCGATTTACACGCGGACGCTCTGTCAAAATTCCGTTTAGATTTCTAGGCATATATTTACTTTCAAAGCGGAAATTACTCACATCGAGGAATTCCTGCAATTTCATTGTAATTTTATTTTCGTTGCTGTACTTTAGATTCCAAACAAGCCTGCCGACATTATTTGCAATACAATTCCATATTTTTACTTTACAGGTTTATTCTTATTTTTACTTTGCATTTGAATTTACTTTATTTTGTATGCAATGTTACTTTTGATTTCAATTACCGTTAATATGTTTGCAATAAAAAATACCATGCCTTGTTGAATTTATTTGAGTTCGGCGTATGAGGACCGTCGTTACCGACGGGACTTCGTAGAAAACTTAGGTGCAAAATTATTGATTGTATGTTAGTTTTGGTCTTTGTTTCTAATTTTCATGTTTTATTATTTCGACACGAGAGTGAGGAATATATTAAGTTCGGACCGATAGCGCGAGAGTGTGAGGGATGAACTGATAGTGGAAACTAAGCATCGATCCTAAAAACAGTGAGAGCGCTTTAGGCATCATTTAGAATTTCATTAACTTTCAAAATACGCTTTTCAATTAAAACGGGCGAGCGAGAGAAAAATTATGTGGTTCTTGTCTATAACGCGAGAGTGTGAGACGGAGTCTTTAAGTAAGTACTTTCTACTAAACGAAGTTCAGTCGTAATTAGCACCCGACTTCTACAAGTCCCTTAGGTACGTGAAATCCATATTCCGGACTCGTTTTTATAGTTATTCCTTAAAATCTCTAGAAATTAGTAGTTCTTTCTTCCTGTTCAAAACCTGTTAATCCTCAGCCTTAGCTTTACACTGCAACTATAGATTGCATTAGTTTGATTATCCCTTCCCTTGGGGTTCAACAACCTTATTTAAAACAACGCAAACAGTTGTATACTTGCAGTCTTTATTAGACGGACACGTTAGTGCCATCGAAGCGCATCAAGACTTTGTATTCACTCATACTTAAATAGTTCATTTAGTTAAGAAGTTTACAAGAGTAAAGAACTGAACATACCTTTTTTTATTTTTTCTTGTCCAAGCTTCGGGCAAGTATTCAGATTTGACCAAGGAATCTGAATCTTGTCTTCAAGTGGATTTTGAGTCAATGGTAGTTAAACCAATGATTCCACTTTCTTCTCCAAACTCTATACTTTTTGCATTCTTCAGATTTTGAGTTTAGTGTGTAGGTTTTTCTTCCATCACAGGTTGTAAGCAACCCTTGATCAAGTCTCATGGAAGATGCCTTGCTCATTTATTCTGTGATACATGCAGCAAATACAATTTAGGTTTTTGGTACCCATATTTCTGTGGGTCCAGAAATGTTAGTCCTGACAGGTTTTCTTTTATTTCATGCCTTAGTTTGATAGTAGTACTGATATTCATTCCAGAAAAGTGTCTAGGATGAGTTATGGCACTTAACAAAATCTTGTTCTTAACAGAGTCTTTAATTACATTGTCTTGGATTAAATCTTTAGACTTCACAATCCTTGATTTTGAAATTTCTAACTAGCATAGAAACAAATAGTGTTTGCTATCAGAGGTTAGCATAAAATAAGTTTTCAGCACAGTCTTAGTATTTCCAGAAAACAAAAGAAGAAATGAAAGGTTTCTAACAGAATTGTCCTTTAACACAGATTCTATGATAACCTTCAATTTTCTTAGGAGCAATGGAGTCACTTAAGATTATATCTCGAGAAGCAGAGTCCTTATTATTGTTAGCTCCTAAATTCGACGCCTATATTAAGTTATAGGAATTAATTGAAGTGTTAAACTCTTTGAATAAGTTTGAAAGCGTTCGACTGGATCTTCATGGTGGGGGCCTAAGTCGAGGTATGCTTGCATAAGGAAAAGATAAGCTTGAGACTTAGAAATATTTTCAAGCATTGGGAAATACCATTCGACCGATACTGCTGATGGTATTAGACGCGAAGTAATTCAAATTCAAATAAAGGAGGGAATGTTTATTCTTATCCGATCCTGAAAAAGACAAGTGGCACACATCCAGGGATTAGAAGAATGCAGCGTGACACTTGTCGTATGTTAATCATTTCGGAAGTTAATAGCAGTTAGTCTAATTATTATAAATATGAGTTCTAGCAATAGGATCCGTGTGTTGTTCAATTTGTACAAGTTACTCAGAAATTACTCAAAGTATCCGCGTGTAGAGAAACAAGTTTTGTGAGAATGTACGTGACGTAAACACCACTTTCCATTTCAATGCAATTTCTTTAAGTCTTTTACTAAGAGTTTATCTTTTACTTCGTGCAAGTTACTTTAATGCATTTCATTTAGTCTTTACACTTTCATCCTTTTCGACTCAGAGTTTGTTTACGCATCCCTTTAATTACATTTTTACGCATCTCTTTAAATTTCATGCAAGTTAAGTTCATGCCTTTACCAGACCCTTCGATTTAAACCTTTCTCAAAGTCTTTTACTTTTCAGTTACTTTAAGTTTCTTGAAGAAAGCCTTTTTCATTTCTGTACTTAGTCAAAACATAGAAGTTTTTAAGAAATCAATTTAGCACATATCTTAGGATTTGTGTGGTCGATCCTGCAAGTTACTCAGTTTTATGTGAAATTGATAGACCGTCGGTTGTTTACCATTTTTACCAGTAAACAAATTGGCACGCCCAGTGGGACAGTGCTAAGTAACATTTTTTGAAAACTTAGAATTTTGTGACTTGAATATCCTTTTTGTGTCAAGTACTTCGTTTTATGTTATTAAGAAGTGGAAAGGCAGCCACCACAAACGAAGAAAGACCAAAAAGAAAATATATGAGGAAAATGGCAAATACTAGCCAGCTAAGTAGTTCAAATCCTCAAACAACATCTGGTGTCGATGTAGAACCAACCCCCGTGTCTTCGACTGGAGGACCCACCGTTCTTACACCTGCATCCGAAACTATGCCTTCTATGGCTAGTTCGACACCAACACATTCCATTCCTTATACTGAACTAGTCTTGACGTATGTGGGGCCTAGAGGACCCCTAACAACTCCTCCTCCGGTCGAAACGTCTACTTATCGACCGTTCCCACCACCAGGTTTTTCAATTCCCTAAAATGGTCAAGAGCAGCCTTATGGGATGCCAACTTCCATGATGATGAATTTACAAAGTGCACCCCTCGTGTATTCCGAACCCATAATGACGTCACCTTTACAAGGGTCGGGGTCTGGAGTAAATATGGATCGAAACCAATCCTTAGGAGTAGGATATTCAACCCAAGTGCCAGGCTTGACCAATACCACCGCAGCCTATTTAAGACAGCAAATGGACAAAATTAACCACCAAATGGTCCAGATGATGTCTCAAACCATGAGGGAAATCTTTCAGCCTCTAATCCAAAATACTACCCAGACCAATCAGCAAATGGCTGTGCAGATGACGCGCCTTGCAAATTTATTTGGTGTTCCTAACCCTCCTCGACACCCTCAAAGAGAGTATGTTTCAGCAAACCATGGGGTGGTATTCGAAGAGGACCCCACTATTAACCAAAATCAACAAAGTCCAGGGAATATTCCTCAGGCAAATGTACCAAATCAAGTAGCAGTCGAAGCCCCTAGGATTCAACAGCCAGTGCCTATGGGAGATCAACCAAGGGTGGTTTTGGTGAATAGAAATCAGGATGCCAATGATGTCGTACAACAAGTTCGACGTAATGACATGGCGGCAGATAATAATCTGGCAGCTATGATCGAAAGGATAATGGTCCAAAATGGGGTAAATGTGGGCCTGCGAAGGCCAAATTATACATCCCCATTGTCGGAATACATTCTCCAGTCGGAGTTACCTCCTAGAACAAAAGTCCCTAAGTTTACTAAGTTCTCTGGGGATACCACTGAATCCACCATCGAACACGTGGCTCGATACGTGATAGAGGCTGGGGAAATCGCAAATAATGAGAACCTTAGGATAAAGTAATTTCCAAGTTCTCTGACGAAGAATGCCTTCACGTGGTTCACAACTTTGCCACCTAATTCGATCCACAATTGGACCCAATTAGAACGGCTGTTTCATGAACAGTTCTATATGGGACAAACTAAGATTAGTTTGAAAGAGTTGGCTAGTATTAAACGTAAATTCACAGAGCCAATTGATGATTACCTAGATATGTTCCGACTGCTCAAAGCTAGATGCTTTTCACAAGTGCCAGAACACGAGTTAGTCGAAATGGCTGTTGGAGACCTAGATTATTCTATTAGAAAGAAGTTGGATACGCAGTATCTTAGAGATATGGCCTAACTAGCCGATAGGGTTCGACAGTTAGAATGTCTGAAAGACGAAAAAGCCAGGGCAAATAAGAACAAAAGGGTATCTTACGTCGAAGTTAATAACGACGACGAAAAATATCATGATGAGCTAGTTAGTTTTGACGAAAGCGAGGTCGATCTTGCTGAGTTGAAACAAGGTCCACCTTATTCTTGTAGGTTGCTGGCACCTTCGAATGGGAAAAATTCTGTCGAAACTGAGAAAAATGATAAATTCCCCAAGAAAACTTATGCTTTCGACGTTACTAAATGTGACGAAATTTTCGATTTGTTAGTTAATGATGGTCAGATGATAGTGCCACCTGGTGCTAAATTGCCTCCTTTAGAACAAAGGAAAAAAAGAGGCTTTTGTAAATATCACTATTTCTTGGGCCATAAGACTTCTCAATGTTTTCTTTTCAGGGATCTTGTTCAGAACACAATTCAAGAAAGAAGGCTGAAGTTTGGAGAAAAGTAAAAAAGTCAAATGAAAATCGATTCAGACCCCCTGTCAGTAGCTGATGCCCATTATTCTGAGCCAATGAAGGTCCATATGCTTGAGGTTGCTGAATGCCTCAAGAATGATGTCAATGTGATTGAGATCATTGATGATTTTAATAATGAAACAGTCATGGCCAGGGTTACTGAAAATATTGACCAGAAATTCCTAAGGAGCTTGGTGATTGGTACTGTCGTATTCACCAATAACACTACTGATGGTGTTGAGATTATTTAAGGTGCTAACAAGGGAGTTGCTGCGGATTCCCAGAAGATGCTGGTAACCAAGGAGACCGCTGATGGTTTCATCCAGTTGGATAAGGCTGTTGAAGGTTTACAGATGAAATTGTACAAGCTTGACATCATTGAGGATGTCAAAATGGAAGTCAATATGGTGGAAATATCTGAAGAGGCACCAATGGAAGTCGGCGAGGGACGCCGACAGGAAGAATACAATAAACTGGCCTTCCCAAAAGAGGAAGAAAATTTGGTCGACTTCATACACAGATGTCAACGAAAGGGATCTGAAGTAATGCTTTGCCCTAGGTGCAACGCTGTGTTCGACAAAAAAGCGGTGCAAAATCTTGAGGGGGTACGAAAGGATAAGCAAAAGTGGGAGAAGGCCAATCATGGCCCCAGGAGTTTCGACCTAAGAAGGTCTGAGTCGAAGGCTAGAACACCAGGAGCAAGGCCTGCTACCTTCAAACCATTCACTGAACTTTCTAACGGCAAATGGGTAAAACCAAATGAGAACAGGAAGAAAGGCCAACAGAAGTGGAAAAACTTCGATGTCAACAGGGGCTCTTCGATCACCTATCATAAGGAGTTTCAATCCTCCAACAAAACTGCCCACATTTCTGAGAACTACAAAGGGAAAAATCCTACGACAAGGTCACAGTGGAGGAGGGAGCAGCGGAGGAGGAAAGCCTAGAGGGAGGCCGAGTCGAAGGATAAGGCTGAATCAAGCACTAACCTACCTGCTGGAAACAGTGGAAGGGGAGGAACTGTCGAGAAGTTGTCCATTGGGCGAAAGTTATTCAAAATTAAAGTCGAAATGGCTAAAGAAGAACATGATCAGGCTATAGCAGAAGACGAGATGATGACAGACAATTTCGACTCAGATTCTGATGCTTCTTTGGACATCATCGTGAATGTGGTCTCAGTATTGCCTAGGAAATTTAACCAAATCACAGAGGTTGAGGAAGTTGATGACTATTCTGAAGCAGAGATGGTGGCACACAAACCAGTGTGTTACTATATAATGAACAATGGCTGCGTCGAAGAGCAGAATGCCTTCTTTGAATGGCTAGATGAGGCTATGAAAAACCATCTGAAGCCTCTATTCATCACTGGGAAAGTCGAGAATGTTCCAGTGAACAAGATCTCGGTTGACTGCGGCGCTACAGTGAATTTCATGTCGCACTATATCTTGAGGAAAATAGGAAAATATGATACGGATACCAAACCACATAACATGCTTCTATCAAATTATGAGGGGAAAACTGGCACCACTTTGGGTGTTATACAGGTTGACCTAACTGTTGGGATGGTGACAAGACCTACAGTTTTTATGGTGGTTGAAACAAAGGCGAATTATAATCTAATTTTGGGACGCGAATGGATACATGGAATTGGGGTTGTACCATCTTCCATGCACCAACGGATCACCATATGGAGGCCAAATGGTATTGTTGAGAACATTGAAGCTGATCAAGGGTATTTTAAGCCCCCAGTCAATCATCTCGACAGGCGCCAGTTCGATAAGCACTTGGCAAATATTGCTCCATGTAGTCCTGCCGAGTTTGCTTTTACTCCAAATAGCGAAGCATATTGCTCATTGCACTTGCATCCTGTCAATGGGTTTCGATGGGATAGAGAAGTAGTAGGCGAGGATGATTTCATATATCCTGCGCCTGTACCTGGAATAACCCCAACAGGTTGGGGAAGTGAGTTCAGTGATGATGTCTGAGCTCGAAGTAATGAGAAAGATTTCAGCTTATATAGCCGAGAACAAGTTACAAGCGGACTTGAAGGCTGACGTTCAAAACATGGCTGATAAACCCAATAAAGATTTGCATAAAGCAGGTCCTGGTAAGGACTTTGACCCAGAACCACCTGATCAGGTTCAGGATGAAGAACAGAGGCTCGATGCTATTTATGATGATGAGCCTTTGGGTTTTGAGAAGGATCCGTTGGCAAACAATATTCGAATGCTAGCGCAAGATCCTCTTGAAGAAATCGACCTGGGAGAGGGGGTAGTGAAAAGGCCTACTTACATCAGTGCCAACATTACTCCACAACTCAGAGTCGAAGTAATCCAACTATTGAAAGAGTTCAGAGACTATTTCGCGTGGGATTACGACTAGAAGCCTGGTCTAAGCAGGGAGTTGGTCAAACTGAAGTTACCAATCAAGTCTGGGAAAAAGCCGGTCAAACAAAATCCCAGAAGGTTTGTACCAGCGATCCTTTCGAAGATAAAAGAGGAAGTCGAAAGGCTTCTTCGTTGCAGATTTATTCTAACGACCAGGTATGTCGAATGGTTAGCTAACATTGTACCTGTTATAAAAAAGAATTTGACTTTGAGGGTTTGCATAGACTTCAGAGATCTGAATGCTGTGACCCCAAAGGATGAATACCCAATGCCTGTGACGAAAATGCTAGTCGATTCTGCCGCTGGCCACGAATACCTAAGTATGCTCGACGGGTATTACCAGATATTTATCGCTGAAGTTGATGTCCCTAAAACGGCGTTTAGATGCCCTGGGGCCTTAGGCACCTACGAATAGGTGGTAATGCCTTTTGGCCTAAAAAATGTTGGGGCAACATATCAAAGAGAGATGAATATAATCTTTCATGACTTCATAGAAACTTTTATGCAAATTCACATTGATGATATTGTTGTGAAGTCTATTTCAGGGGAGACCCATATTGGCCATCTTCGACAGTCATTCGAAAGGATGCGAAGACATGGTCTTAAAATGAATCCTCTCAAATGCGCTTTTTGTGTGCAGGCGGGAGACTTTTTAGGCTTTGTGGTCCACAAGAAGGGGATCGAGATCAATCAAAATAAGACCAAATCCATCATGGAAGCGAAAGTGCCATCGACAAAAAAAGAACTACAGTAGCTGTTGGGAAAGATTAACTTCTTGAGAAGGTTTATGTCAAATCTCAGCAGAAAGACTCAAGCCTTTTCACCTCTACTCCGATTGAGCAAGGAAG
The DNA here is from genome assembly GCA_022829125.1 of Lathyrus tuberosus. Classification (NCBI taxonomy): domain Eukaryota; kingdom Viridiplantae; phylum Streptophyta; class Magnoliopsida; order Fabales; family Fabaceae; genus Lathyrus; species Lathyrus tuberosus. The sequence goes on from JALAZF010000018.1 coordinate 1,266,093, forward strand.
GATTCGACTGAAGGCAAGCCCAACAAGAGCCCTTCAGCAAAATCAAATAATATCTAAGTCATCCTCCAATATTGGTACCACCTTGTAGAGAGAGGAGTATGAGATTGTACATAGCTGCGTAGGACAAAACCTTAGGGGGGCATGTTGGCTCAAGAGAATGAAAATGGCGTCAAAAGAGCCATTTACTACCTTAGTCGGGTTTTGAACGATGCAGAAACTAGGTATAGCATGGTTGAGAAATTATGTTTATGCTTGTATTTCTCTTGTACAAAATTAAAGCAATATATAAAACTAGTTGATGTCTATGTTTCGTCTCATTTTGATGTTATTAAACATATGTTGTCCAAACCTATTTTGCATAGTCGAATTGGTAAATGGGCGCTAGCATTAACTGAATACTCTTTAACATATAAGCCTTTAAAGGCAGTTAAAGGACAAGTGGTAGCGGACTTCATAGTCGACCACTCCATAAATGAAAGCACTTTGAATTACGTCGAACTGGAACCTTGGAAGATATACTTCGATGGCTCTAGCCATAAAGATGGAACAGGCGTAGGCGTGTTAATTATTTCTCCTAATAAAATTCCAACAAAATTCAAGTAGGTCGAAGGACTTTGTTCCAACAATGAGGCTGAGTATGAAGCCCTAATAGCTAGACTTGAAATTTTGTTAGAATTGGAGGCAACTTGAGTCGAAATAATGGGAGACTATGAGTTGGTCATAAAGGAAATTACAAAGGAGTACAAATGTGTTAAGGAAAATCTTATCATGTACTTCGTAATAGTCAACAGACTACTGAAGGAATTCGAAGTGGTAAGCATTCGACACATATCTCGACTAGAGAATCAAGTGGCCAATGACTTGGCTCAGATTGCTTCTGGGTATAAAGTTTCGAAGGAAAAGTTACAAGAGGCAATCAAAGTTAGAGGTAAAGTTATGTCTGTTGGATTATGCCCATCAGATCTAGAAGCAACGAAGCTTGGATACGTTGATGAAGAAAATTTCGAGATTTTTGCAATAGACAGCTTGACGGACAAAGACTGGAGGAAGCCCATAGTCGAATACTTACAGAATCCAACAACATCTACAGAGCGAAAGGTCAGGTATCAAGCCTTGAGTTATGTTCTTCTAGGTAACGAATTATTTAAAAAGACCCCTGAGGGAGTCTTACTTAAATGCCTGAGTGAATCAGAGGCATATCTTGCCCTTTCGACTGTCTATAGTGGGGCATGTGGGCGCATCAAGTAGGTCATAAGATGAAATGGCTTTTGTTTCGACAAGGCATATATTGGCCTGCCATGTTAAAGGATTGCATTGAATTCGCCAAGGGCTGCCAGGAATGTCATGTTCATGCTGGCATACAGCATATCCCTGCAAGTGAGTTGCATTCCATAGTCAAACCATGGCCTTTTATAGGTTGGGCTTTGGATATGATTGGAGAGATTTGATCAGCATCGTCCAAAAATCAGAGATACATTTTGGCAGGTATTGACTATTTTACGAAGTGGATCGAAGCGATACCTTTACCAAATATGGATCAAGAAGACGTGATCGAATTTATTCAAAAATACATCATTTATAGGTTTGGAATCCCAAAGACAATTAAAACAGATCAAGGATCAGTCTTTACTGGTCGTAAAATGCAGGAATTTGCTAAAGAAATGGGTTTCAAACTCTTAACCTCTACACCTTATTATGCTCAGGCTAATGGTCAGGTCGAAGCAGCTAATAAAGTAGTGATTAGTTTGATAAAAAAACATGTGGGAAAGAAGCCTAGAAATTGGCATAAGACATTAGACCAGGTTCTCTGGGCATGTCGAACCTCTCCCAAAGAAGCAACTAACACTACTCCGTTTCGATTGACTTTTGGTCATGACGCAGTTTTACCTGTCGAAATCTACCTTCAGTCAACAAGGATCCAAAGTCATCATGAAATTCCTTCTGAGTCTTATTGGAATATGATGTTAGATGAATTGGTGGATTTGGACAAAGAGAGACTTAACGCTTTGGAATTGCTAAAGAGGCATAAGAAAAGAGTGGAGAAGTCTTACAACAAAAAGGTTAAGATTAAGACCTTTTCGCTTGGAGATTTAGTTTGAAAGGTAATCCTGCCCATGGATCGAAAGGTCAGAGCCTTGGGCAAATGGTCCCCAAAATGGGAAGGCCCGTTTCAAATTACGCAAGTATTTTCTAATGGGGCCTATGAAGATGAAGAATTAGACGAGGATAAAAGAATCTTGAAAGTAAATGGCAAGTATTTGAAAAAATATAAACCAACACTTCAAGAAATTAAAATTGTGAAAGAGTAATTCGACGTAAAAAGGCGAAACCAACATGGTATAAATGCCAAAATGGCTTAAAAGTCATTACATAAAAGCCTCAAAGAGCTATGGAACATTGTACTAAAAAGAAAATATTACAAAGAAATTACAGGCTAAAAAGGGAGATTCGCTTTCATCTTCAAATATTTTGATTTCTGGAGTTCAAGGCATTTCTCACACAAGGTCTTGTCAGATCTTAAACGTGCAATCTCTTTCTCCAGTTGTCGAGCCTCCTCAGCAAAAGTTATGGCATTGTCTAGTTCTTTCCACAAGTCAGAGTCATCAAAGGCAGACAGCTCTGCGTTGCGCTTTTTGGCCTTTGAGATCTTTGCTTGAAGCTTTTTAATTTTTTTCTCCCAGGAGGCAATGTTTCGATCGTTAAAGGTGATCTCTTGCTTGTTCTTCTCTTTGGTTTCCTCCAGTTCTGCTAACTTATTTTCTGATTCAGTGGCAGCGGTCCAAGAAGCAGCCTCACTTCCAGATATGATCATAAATGATTGTGACGTCATGAAGGTGATTAAAAAGAAACTGAACGGTTTCTTGGGACGTGGGATAGTCAGTTATGTCAACACCTATGTAGGGTCAAAAGATGGCGTCGAATGGACACTATAAAAAAATGACCTTTCCTTCAGTATTGGAGAAAAGGAAATTTTTGGGGGGCAATTTCTTAGCTCCTAAATTCGACGCCTATATTAAGTTAAAGGAATTAATTGAAGTGTTAAACTCTTAGAAGAAGTTTGAAAGCGCTCGACTGGATCTTCATGGTGGGGGCCTAAGTCGAAGGTATGCTTGCATAAGGAAAAGATAAGCTTGGGACTTAGAAATATTTTCAAGCATTGAGAAATACCATTCGACCGATACTGCTGACGGTATTCGACGCGAAGTAATTCAAATTCAAATAAAGGAGGGAATGTTTATTCTTATCTGATCCTGAAAAAGACAAGTGGCACACATCCAGGAATTAGAAGCATGCAGGGCGACACTTGTCGTATGTTAATTGTTTCGGCAGTTAATAGCAGTTAGTCTAATTATTATAAATAGGAGTTCAAGCAATAGGATCCGGTTGTTGTTCAATTTGTACAAGTTACTCAGAAATTACTCAAAGTATCCGCGTGTAGAGAAACAAGTTTTATGAGAATGTATGTGATGTAAACACCACTTTCCATTTCAATGCAATTTCTTTAAGTCTTTTACTATGAGTTTATCTTTTACTTCATGCAAGTTAGTTTCCTGCATTTCATTTAGTCTTTACACTTTCAGCCTTTTCGACTCAGAGTTTGTTTACGCATCCCTTTAATTACATTTTTACGCATCTCTTTAAATTTCATGCAAGTTAAGTTCATACCTTTACCAATCCCTTCGATTTAAACCTTTATCAAAGTCTTTTACTTTTCAGTTACTTTAAGTTTCTTGAAGAAAGCCTTTTTCATTTCTGTACTTAGTCAAAACATAGAAGTTTTTAAGAAATCAATTTAGCACATGTCTTAAGATTTGTGCGGTCGATCCTGCAAGTTACTCAGTTTTATGTGAAATTGATAGACCAACGGTTGTTTACCATTTTTACCAGTAAACAATTATCAATATTGAAGCAAGATAGATTAGAAATTACCTCTTTCTCTTCAATGTTTGATTTATTCCTGGATTTAGATGCTTCTTCAGAAAATGTAATAGCCAGCAGTGCCAGATTACACTTTTCATCAGATTCTGAATCCTCAACTTTGTCAGCTTTATTAGAATATGCTTTGAAGATCTTTGACATTTTCTTTTTGGGGTTTTCTGTCTGGTAGCTTTTCTCATTGTTCTTAAGATTGGGATAATCAGTTGAAATATGAATATTTCATAAGCTTCTAAAGTTACTCTTCCATCAACATATATCACACTCCATTTAGCCAGTTGAAAGAATCTTTTGATAAGGAAGGCAAATTCGTCATCATCAGTCATTCCATAGGAATTGATCCGATGTGCTCGAACGGGTCCACGCGGGCTGGTCGTTATGGAGGTGTCCGGATGAGTGCTGGTCGTACTGGCTATCCGGTAAGTGATTGAGGAGAGGTGGTGATGTACCTGCAAGGCACTCCAACGCTCAAGTAAGAAAGGGTCAGAAGAAAGGGGCAAGTACAAAGTATTAGTTCGTAGGGGGAATATTTGATACCTGACCCTCTCAAGTGAGAGGGTTTATATAGGGCTCTAAGCGCGTGGCTAACGGTCCTATTTTCGGGGCGAAATAACCGTTTTCCCTAAAGAATCGGTCGCTGCCCAAACTAGCCGTTACGACGGGCAGGGTGTCCAAAACTAGCCGTTATGTCGGGCATGTGCTTAGTTTCGGGCATCTGCCCATGGCTGTCGGGGAGCACGAAAGCTGAGCACGTTGGGCAGAATGTCCGGGGAGGAACGTTATGTTCTTTGCCTGGTAGGAGGGGCAGAGAGGTAACTTTTGCCCTCCTGCGGATTGGACTTAGGCGATTTGGGCTGCTCTGTAGCAGAGGCTTATTGGGCCAATTCTATCCATTGGTCCAGTCCAGAACAGGAGCCCCCCAAATCGTTGCTCCCGAGCATGGGAGTGATGACTTAAGGACTCCTCGTTGTCCCGGGGGACTATCATGAAGTCGTCGTTGGATACGAGGACGATTGTCTCGAGGTGCTCGTGGTCCTCCGTGTCCGCGATGCTCGTGGTCGAATCCCTCTTGCCCGGTATTCGGGGAGGTGACGCGTCAGATGGATTGGGAAATGTTGGGCCGCCACGTGTGCATCGAGACCTGTGTAGCAGTTAAGTAGGTAATCATGGCTAGTGGGTCGTCATTATTACCTACGGGCGCGTGTGTGCACGTGCCTCTTGGTATAAAATGGGGGAAACCGTCCCATTTTTCACTTTTCCCTTTCTGATTCTTCCCCGTCGCCGCCTTTGTTCTTGTCCGTCATCGGCTCCAAGCAACCGGCCACCGCAACAAGTTTCGAGCAGTTGCTTTTCTTCCAGTAAAATCAAGTAAGTTTTCAGATTTTCTGTTTGTTTTGCTTCCTTTTGTTGTTAGTGGTAGGTTGCATGTGGCTAGGGTTAGTTTTAGATGACAAGATAGGTAGATTTCCGGCGAGTGTTGGTGGTGGGCGGTGGTTTTGCCCTTTTGCTGTGCCAAGCATCTCGTCGGAGTAGGTAGTGCGCTAGGTGGGCGTGGTGGTCCACGTGGTGGTTGTGAGTTGTGACCACCGCGTCTTATCGTTTTCTGGGGTGCTTGGTGAGTTTCCTAGTAGGATGTTCCCAGATTCCGGTGGAGTTGTACGATTCCTGGCGGAGCTTCAACGGAATCTGGGCATATGCGCGGGGAGGTTACTCGTAGGAAGTTGGCATGTCTCGGGCATCTCTTCGCGGGGATGTTTTGTTCTTCTTTGCTCAATGTTGGGGCCTAGGCCGGGGACGTTGTCCCTAGCCTTTCGCGCGCCCTTTCACTTGTCTTAGCGGTGGAAGGGTGGATTTGATTTCCTGTCAAATTCACTGCCTTTCTCTGCTTTTTCAGGTGATCATAGCGGCGATGGAGCCCGAGAGGGAGGTTATACCCGTTACATCCGAAGAAACTGTCTCCGATGAGAGAAGCAGTGCAACGGCCTCGAGTTCTGCGTCCTCGAGTTCGTCGGCTTCTAATTCCTCGAGCGACGTCGAGGGGGAAGCGAGTGATGCCGAGGAGGGAGATGGCCTGGGGGTCGTGGAGGAAGATGTAATGGAAGAGGACGTAGACGCGTTCTGCCCGGAAGAGTGGGAGGTGGCCGAGCCTTCCGAACACACTTCCACGTTTGCGAGGTTTGCGGCGGATGCTTTTACTGAGGTGGGGCCTTCAGGTGAATGGAGGGTGCTTCTGCCTAGCGTGGGCGAGCAGATATGCTCGAGCTTCGGGGACTGCTTCGGGATGTACGAATACGTCTTCAAAGAACTGGGGCTGAGGTTGCCTTTCACTGACTTCCAGCGGTCGGTGTTCCATCATCTGAAGCTGGCGCCTTCCCAACTCCACCCCAATTCGCTGGACTTTATACGGGCTTTTGAGTTGGTGTGTGAGCACCTTGCTTTGGGGCTCACCATCCCTCTGTTCTTTGCTGTTTTCCACCTGCAGCGGCAGCTGACGGGGAAGAGGTACGAATGGGTCTCTTTGAAGCAGCCCAAAAAATTATTCAAGCCGTTCTCGGAGTCCATCCGAAACTTCAAGAGACGGTACTACATCGTCGAGCCTCTGTCAGAAGCTGCTAAGGACAGAACGTACTGCTGGGAGGTGGAATGTGATGAGAACGGGGATGAGTTGATTAACGAGGAAGGGAAGTACATTGGGGAGAGAGTGTACAAGTTCCCAATCCGCTGGACGCCCGACCACTTCTCAAAGAAGCCCAGTGCCTATGTTTTTGAGCCGAGCGTCTTACGAGACCCTGGTGAATTGGGTCAACTCCTTTCAGCTCGCGACCTGTTGGACGAGCAAGGGTAATCCTATCTTCGAGGAGGATGGCAGTCAAAAGGTCGAGCGCCGATTTATCCCCGTCAAGGCACTGCTGGAGTGCAAGACTTCTGCGGATGTCACGGCGCTGCTCGGTAGATTTAGTTACTTAGACTTTATTTGCTATTCTTTCTTCCTCGTTTCTGACGCGCTTGTTTTCTTTGTGCAGGTGAGATGCCTCAAGCCCGTGACCGTGTGGTGAGGAACGCCATGGCGAGGGGTAAGGCTGGAGCGACCCCCTCCAAGACCCGGACTGCTGCTGGTGCTCGTGCACCTCCCCCTGTTCAAACTGCTCCGGGGACCTCCTGTTCTCCCACTCCCTGTCCGCGGGATTCTCCGCTGCCTTTGGTCGGGCGACAGAAGCGCCTCCGGACAACGGATACGGTGGATCTGAGGGGGGCAGTTGAGAAGGGGAAGTTTGAACTTCCTCCGTGCATCAACGATATGAGGTTCTTTGAGGGTAATACCTTGGTTGTTCCTCGGGCTGAATCTCTTAGCCTAGGGAACATGGATCGCGCGGGCAAAAGGGCGATGGTGGCCAGGGATGCTTCTGCCCTCGTGAGGATGCTCGAGATGGCAGCTGTGTACGCTGAGGGGGACCACGTGCTCGAGGCTGAGCTTACTGCTGCTCGGGCCTCCGAAGCGACGCTGAAGGAGGAGATCCGGAATGCCCGTGAGGCGAAGAAGAAAGCCGAGGAAGAGGCGACAACGCTGAGGGAGGAAGTTACCAAGCTAAAGTCAGAGAAGAAGGCGTCCGAGGAGTTGAACACGGAGTTGATGGCGGCCAATGCCCCAGGTGATGACGAACCAGAGGAGATAAGAGTGTTGAAGACTCGGGCAGAGCTGGTCGCTGGCATTCTGCAGGCCGAGGATGATGGTATTGCTGTGGTCGCGGAGTCTTTTGATAGTGCGGTGGCCCAGTTGCGAGTGGTGAACCCTGGGCTCGAGATTTCGACCGGGGGTACTCACTACCTAGCTCGTGTGGAGGGTGGCCGCATTGTCCTGCCCGAGGGTCTTGTTCTCGATACTCCCGAGGAACATATCGAGGAGCAGCCCGTGGAGGAGCCGAGGCCTGAAGCAGCGTCAACCGAGCGTGTGGAAGACTGAAGAGTTTTTGTTGATTAGCTGCATCTTGTCCGGCCTGCGTGCCATTGAACTCGTTGTAATCTTATTTTTGTTCTGGGGGCATGGCCCCTTTTTAATGTAACAAGCACAATCTTTGCCCCTTGTGGCCTTTTAATTTAATGCCCGATTAATTTATACAACTTCTGTTTATACTGTTGTATTTTGTTTTAGTTGTGTATGCGTGACTGCCCGTCGGAGGGTGTGTTTGTCAACAAGGCTTATTTTTGACAGATCGCTCGTTGCGTTATGAATTCGCCAGTGTGGGGAACTGGTCGAACAGCCGGGGAAGATCCTGGCGAGGTTGCGAATCTCAGGTCGCGATTGAGGCCTGAGGTCGCGGCGTGAACGTCCCATCGCGAGCTGGGGTTCTGCCAATCATGGTACTTGGGCGAAGGCGGTGCTCGATCGAGGACTGCCGACGAGCGGAGCTCTGGCTCGTTTATTTGAGCGGGATTCCGCCTTGTACGTACGCGTCGTTTGTACCTGAACGAGCGTGATGGTCGTTAGACGGCCTTGTGACGCGAGGAAGCTTCTTGTGCCTTTTAGCTGTAGTATTGCTTAAGTTTTTCAGCGTTCCATGGTCGAGGGAGCGTTTCCCCGTTGAGGTTTTCGAGGAAGTATGCGCCGTTCCCCGTTTTGGCGCGGACTCGGTATGGTCCTTCCCAGTTGGGCGCCAGTTTACCTTCGCGGGAGTCCTTGTGGTTTCTTCGCAGGACGAGGCTGCCCACGTCGAATTCCCGTCGCAAGACTTTGGCGTTGTGCCTGATCGCTATTTTTTGCTTTAGAGATGCCTCGCGGAGGGCTGCTCCTGTTCGGATTTCCTCGACGAGGTCGAGCTCCTCCCTTATCGCTTCGTCGTTCATTTCCTCGTCCAGGGGTGATTCCGTCCTCCTGGACGGTACATGGATTTCGATGGGTATGACCGCCTCGGTGCCATATGCCAAACGGAAAGGTGTTTCCCCGGTGGTGGACTGGGGAGTGGTGCGGTATGCCCATAGGACACTGTGAAGCTCCTCGACCCAGGCTTTCTTTGCTTCGTCCAGTATTCGCTTGAGGCCGCGCAGTATGACACGATTGGCCGCTTCTGCCTGCCCGTTGGTTTGGGGATGCTCCACGGAAGCGAAGTGTTGCCTCGTTCCGAGGTGTGCGACAAAGTCTTGGAATTTTTTGTCTGTGAATTGTGTTCCATTGTCCGTGACAATTGCTTGGGGGATCCCAAACCGGGCGAGGATGTTCCGCTTGTAGAAGCGCGGAATGTTGAACGTTGTTATCTTGGCTAAAGCTTCTGCTTCTATCCACTTTGTGAAGTAATCTACGCCTACTATCAGGTATTTGTTTTGGCTGGACCCCGTCACGAAGGGTCCTAGGATGTCCAGGCCCCACCAGGCGAATGGCCACGGGGAGGTCATGCTTTTTAGTTCGTTTGGCGGAGCTAGGTGCATATCCCCGTGTCGTTGGCATTTGTCGCATTTCTTCACATGCTCCTTGGCGTCTTGTTGCATGGTCGGCCAATAGTACCCTGCTCGGAGGGCCTTACGGGCAAGGGACTTTCCTCCTAGGTGTTGGGCGTTGATGCCTTCATGGATTTCTCGCAATACGTGGGGGACGACCTCCTCTTCTATGCATTTAAGAAATGGGATGGAGAAGCCCCGCCGGTAGAGTTTGTTTTCGAGGATAACGTACGACCAGGCCCTTCGTTTGATGGTGCTGGCCTCCTTGGGATCTTCTGGAAGTTCGTCCCTGGTGAGGTAGTTGTAAACGGGCGTCATCCAGCAATCGCTATCCCCGATCGCGTGTACGTGTAGGGTCGAAGATCCCTTAGTGATGCTTGACCGGGGGAGTATCTCTTGGATGACTGACCTGTTTCCGCCTTTCCTCTTGGTGCTTGCCAGTTTTGACAATACGTCTGCTCGTACGTTGTGTTCGCGTGGAACGTGTCTTACTTCTACTGTTCTGAATTTCGACATCTTTTCTCTGACGAGGGTGAGGTATTCGGAGAGACTGTCGTTTTTGGCTTGATATTCCCTGGACACCTGGTTGGCTACGAGCTGCGAATCCGTGCAGATGATGACTTCCTCGGCCTCCAGGTCTTCGGCTAGGCGTAGCCCGGCGAGGAAGGCTTCGTATTCGGCATGGTTGTTTGACGTGGGAAAGGACAATGTGAGAGACGCCTCGACTATGGTCCCTTCGTCGTTTTCCAAAATTATGCCTGCCCCGCTGCCGCTCGAGCTGGATGCCCCGTCCACATAGATGGTCCATCTATTTGTCACGTGGGGCGAGGAGTTCGAAAAGGTCACTTCTGCTACGAAATCGGCCAGGGCCTGGGCTTTAAGAGCTTTCCTGCTTTCGTACTGGACATCGAGTTCGGACAGTTCTAGCGACCATCTGAGCATTCGCCCGGCCATGTCTGGTCGTCCTAGTAGCTGCTTGATGGGTTGATCTGTTCTCACCACGATCGTGTGGGCCAAGAAATAGTGTCTTAGTCGTCTGGCAGCTATGACGAGGGCCAATGCTACCTTCTCTATCTGTTGATATCTCAATTCTGTGTCCTGCAGTGCCTTGCTCGTGAAATATACCGGCTTTTGCCCGCTAGGATTTTCGCGGATGAGAACGGCGCTAACGGCCTCGGCGGAGACGGCGAGGTACAGGAACAAGACCTCCCCGGTATCTGGTCGTGACAACACGGGCGGTTCCGATAGAGCTTGCTTCAAATGGAGGAGGGACGCCTCGCATTCTTCGGTCCATTCAAACGCTGCTTCTTTCCGCAAGAGCTTGAAGAAAGGAAGGGCGTGTTGGGCGAACTTTGCGACGAAGCGGGACAGCGAGGTCAGCACTCCGTTGAGGGATTGGATGTTCTTTTTAGACGTGGGCGTTGGGAACTCAGAGAATGTCTGACATTTATCGGGGTTAGCCTCTATTCCTCGTTCCGTAAGGTAGAAACCGAGGAACTTACCTGCTCGTACCCCGAACGTGCACTTCTCCGGGTTGAAACGCATTTGGTATTTCCTTGCCTGTTCGAAAATTTTGCGGAGGTGGGCAACATGGTCTAGTTCCTCGTGGGATTTGACGATCATGTCGTCCATGTATACCTCGAGCGTGTTGCCTATCTGTTTGCGGAAGACTTTGTTCATCATTCGTTGGTATGTAGCACCGGCGTTCTTCAGTCCGAAGGGCATTACGTTATAGTAATAGTTGCCCGATTCGGTCATGAAGGCTGTGTAAGTTTTATCGCTCGCGGCCATTGGTATTTGGTTGTAGCCCGAGTAGGCGTCGAGGAACGATAACAGTTTAAAATCGGTCGAATTATCTACGAGTTTGTCTATATTGGGGAGGGGGTAGGCGTCCTTCGGACAGGCCTTATTAACATCAGTATAATCAACGCACATCCTCCATTTGCCATTATTTTTTCGTACAAGTACAACATTAGAGAGCCATGTAGTATATTTGGCCTCGGAAATAAACCTAGCTTCTAGAAGGTCTTTGACAGCTTTCTCTGTGGCTTCTGTCTTCTCCGGGGATTGCTTCCTTCTGCGCTGGGCAACGACTTTGACAGTTGGGTCGATCATGAGCTGGTGGCAGGCGACGGAGGGGTCCAATCCGGGCATCTCAGCAGCACTCCACGCGAACAGGTCTGCGTTTTCGCGGAGGCACGCTTTCAGCTGTCTTCTTGCCAGGTCGGGCAGACCTGCTCCGATCTTCACTCCCCGTTGGGGGTCTTCTCCGAACGGAACGATCTCGAAGTTGCCATCTGGGACAGGTCGTAGGAGGTGGCCGCTGTTGTCGGACTTAATGCCCGACGGTGTTGGAACCGTGGCGCAATCTTCTTCGCTGAACCGGCTGTCTAGATCGATTGATTCGACCCGAGGAAGTGGTCTTGGCTGCTCGGAGCTGCTGGGCAGGGGGGGACGACCAGATGCTCTTGGCTTTGCCGAGATGGTGTTAAGTCCCTTTGACGCTGCTTCAAAGCAGCGGCGGGCAGCCTCGATGTCGCCGTGGAGGGTGGCGACCATCCCTTCAGAAGTGTAGTACTTCATTTTGAGATGTACAGTGGAAGGTACTGCAATCAACTCTGCCAGGGTTGGCCTTCCGAAGATGCACTGGTATAGTGACGGGCAATTGATTACCAGAAACTGTGCCTTGATTGCTCGGGTTATCTTTTCTGAACCGAAGGTTACGATGAGCTCTACGTAACCTCGGGGCTTTGTCACCGCTCTGTTGAACCCTTGCAGGTCGGATCCGACGTATGGAGTGAGGTGAGAGTCGTTCAGCTGCAATGTCTCGAACAGGTGGTTGTACATTATGTCAACCGAACTGCCTTGGTCCACGAGTATCCTTCGGACATCAAAATTTGCCATCCTGGCCCGGATAAGCAGTGGGATGTTAGAATTCGGTGCCCCGCCGAGGAGTTCTTCCTTGTAGAAGGAAATGGGAGCGGACCCTTTGTGCGTGGCGTCCAGCGTGGTGATCTCGTTGGGGCTTTTGCTGATCAGTTGGTCGAATCTCCTTTTGACCGAGCCAACTGTGACTTTGTTGAATCCGCCCCCGGAGATCACCATGGCCGACGGGAAGGCCTCCCATGGGCTGCTGGCAGCGAGGTATGTGGAGGCGAGCAGATTGTCCGGGAAGCGAAAGTCTTCTGGTCGGGTCACGGACATAGCGACCTGGATGTTAGCGTCGTCGGAGGGCGGAATTTCCTCTGCGACCTTTTTGCTTTCCTGGGCCTCTTGCCGGGGAGCGTCCTTCTTCTTTGCGAACTGCTTTATATGGCCGTCGCGAATGAGGATCTCTATGGCATCTCTGAGGTGGATGCACTCTTCCGTTGTATGGCCGTGACTCTTGTGGAAACGGCAGTACTTGGACTTGTCCATCCCTGGTCTGACCGGCAGCTGCTTGGGGAAGCGGACTCCCACCTGTTTGAACTCCGAGTTGGCGCACTCAGACAGTATTTTCTCCCTCGAGGCAGTGAGGGGGGTATAATCGTGGAATCGCCCGGAGGGTGCTCTCTGCTCGCGTGTATCGCGAGGTCGATCGTCGCGTCTCTTGTCTCCTCGACGGGACGTCGAGGGTTCTTCAACTCTGGACGTCCGAGCACCTTCTTGGTTGCGAGATGTCCGGACCGAGTGGGCCGCGACCTTCTCCTCGTACTGTATATGTGACTGGGCCTGGTGGAGAAGTGCATTGAGATTCCTCGGTGGGTCGAGGCCGATGGCTTTCGCGAAATCGGACCCAGGACGTAACCCTTGCTCGAGCAAGAATTTCTTCATGGCGTCGGTCGTTGGTACCTGGACAGCCTCCTTGTTGAAGCGCTCGATATAACCCCGGAGAGGCTCCTCTTTGCCTTGTACGACGGCTCCCAGGGACGCCTCGGTCTTGGGGTGGCGTCGTGAAGCGGTGAAATGACGGGAGAATATCCTCCCCAGCTGTCTCCATGACGTGATGGATTCCTCGGGCAGCTGTTTGTACCACGTCATTGCTCCTTTACGGAGCGTGGTCGGGAACAGGTGGCACTTGATGGCTCCCCGTACCCCTCTTTAATCCAAGAAAGCGTCGATGTTCTCTATATGCTCGTCCGGGTCGGTGGTTCCATCGTACGTCCCTAGCGACAGAGGCTTCTCCAGCCCCTTAGGAAGGCGGGTTGCTAGGATCTCCCGGGACAACGGGCCGCGAGGCTCGTCGTCGCTGTCTGAACTTAGCTCTGATGGTGACCGTCGTCTGCGCTCGCGGCGGCGGTTTCTGTGAGGTGAGGGTGAACGGGACCGGTCACGAGGTCTGCCCGGCGGGGAGGGCCTATCTTGCCTCGTTCTTTTGCGTCTCGACGGGGATCGATCTCGCGGGGAGATCTGGTCGCGCTTGCGAGTGGGTCGTATCTCAGGCCCGTGCCTAACCGCACGGTCTTCTCCGCGCCTAGGTGGCGGGCTTTTGGATCTCTGGGCTTTATTCCGGGGAGGAGAGGATCTTGGGAAAGATGCCCCCTCAAGAGCTCCTATCCTTTCCCCTTGTTGTAGGATGAGGAGGTTGGTGCGGTTAACAGCTTCTAGAAGGGCTGCCACAGCCAAGTCGGCGCTGGGCGGACCGGGAACTGGCCGGTCTTTCGATGGGATCTGCACGTCTCCTTGTCCGGTGGGAGGAGGAGTTGGAGATACAGTAGCCCCGTCCCAACGGAAGCGGGGGTCAGAGAGTAACGAAGAATGGTCGTCAACGTCCATCTTGTTGACGGGGATGAGAACAGTGGTGTCAGCACCTATCGCGGAATTCTGGGCGGCCATACGTGGGCGGATCAAAGAGAATATGTTTTGATCTTCCGATTTCCGAGGAGGAATGAAAGAAGGGGAGAACAAGAAGTTCCCACAGACGGCGCCACTGATCCGATGTACTCGAACGGGTCCACGCGGGCTGGTCGTTATGGAGGTGTCCGAATAGGTGCTAGTCGTACTGGCTGTCCGGTAAGTGATTGAGGAGAGGTGGTGGTGTACCTGTAAGGCACTCCGACGCTCAAGTAAGAAAGGGTCAGAAGAAAGGGGCAAGTACAAAGTATTAGTTCGTAGGGGGAATATTTAATACCTGACCCTCTCAAGTGAGAGGGTTTATATAGGGCTCTAAGCGCGTGGCTAACAGTCCTATTTTTGGGGCGAAATAAGCGAAGGAAAAGTTACAAGAGGCAATCAAAGTTAGAGGTAAAGTTATGTCTGTTGGATTATGCCCATCAGATCTAGAAGCAACTAAGCTTGGATACGTTGATGAAGAAAATTTTGAGATTTTTGCAATAGACAGCTTGACGGACAAAGACTGGAGGAAGCCCATAGTCGAATACTTACAGAATCCAACAACATCTACAGAGCGAAAGGTCAGGTATCAAGCCTTGAGTTATGTTCTTCTAGGTAACGAATTATTTAAAAAGACCCCTGAGGGAGTCTTACTTAAATGCCTGAGTGAATCAGAGGCATATCTTGCCCTTTCGACTGTCTATAGTGGGGCATGTGGGGCGCATCAAGTAGGTCATAAGATGAAATGGCTTTTGTTTCGACAAGGCATGTATTGGCCTGCCATGTTAAAGGATTGCATTGAATTCGCCAAGGGCTGCCAGGAATGTCATGTTCATGCTGGCATACAGCATATCCCTGCAAGTGAGTTCCATTCCATAGTCAAACCATGGCCTTTTATAGGTTGGGCTTTGGATATGATTGGAGAGATTCGATCAGCATCGTCCAAAAATCAGAGATACATTTTGGCAGGTATTGACTATTTTACGAAGTGGATCGAAGCGATACCTTTACCAAATGTGGATCAAGAAGACGTGATCGAATTTATTCAAAAATACATCATTTATAGGTTTGGAATCCCAAAGACAATTAAAACAGATCAAGGATCAGTCTTTACTGGTCGTAAAATGCAGGAATTTGCTAAAGAAATGGGTTTCAAACTCTTAACCTCTACACCTTATTATGCTCAGGCTAATGGTCAGGTCGAAGCAGCTAATAAAGTAGTGATTGGTTTGATAAAAAAACATGTGGGAAAGAAGCCTAGAAATTGGCATAAGACATTAGACCAGGTTCTCTGGGCATGTCGAACCTCTCCCAAAGAAGCAACTAACACTACTCCGTTTCGATTGACTTTTGGTCATGACGCAGTTTTACCTGTCGAAATCTACCTTCAGTCAACAAGGATCCAAAGTCATCATGAAATTCCTTCTGAGTCTTATTGGAATATGATGTTAGATGAATTGGTGGATTTGGACAAAGAGAGACTTAACGCTTTGGAATTGCTAAAGAGGCATAAGAAAAGAGTGGAGAAGTCTTACAACAAAAAGGTTAAGATTAAGACCTTTTCGCTTGGAGATTTAGTTTGAAAGGTAATCCTGCCCATGGATCGAAAGGTCAGAGCCTTGGGCAAATGGTCCCCAAAATGGGAAGGCCCGTTTCAAATTACGCAAGTATTTTCTAATGGGGCCTATGAAGATGAAGAATTAGACGAGGATAAAAGAATCTTGAAAGTAAATGGCAAGTATTTGAAAAAATATAAACCAGCACTTCAAGAAATTAAAATTGTGAAAGAGTAATTCGACGTAAAA
Organism: Lathyrus tuberosus; assembly: GCA_022829125.1. Classification (NCBI taxonomy): domain Eukaryota; kingdom Viridiplantae; phylum Streptophyta; class Magnoliopsida; order Fabales; family Fabaceae; genus Lathyrus; species Lathyrus tuberosus. The sequence continues at coordinate 1,282,076 of JALAZF010000018.1, forward strand.
AGGCAAAACCAACATGGTATAAATGCCAAAATGGCTTAAAAGTCATTACATAAAAGCCTCAAAGAGCTATGGAACATTGTACTAAAAATAAAATATTACAAAGAAATTACAGGCTAAAAAGGGAGATTCGCTTTCATCTTCAAATATTTTGATTTCTGGAGTTCAAGGCGTTTCTCACACAAGGTCTTGTCAGATCTTAAACGTGCAATCTCTTTCTCCAGTTGTCGAGCCTCCTCAGCAAAAGTTATGGCATTGTCTAGTTCTTTCGACAAGTCAGAGTCATCAAAGGCAAACAGCTCTGCGTTGCTCTTTTTGGCCTTTGAGATCTTTGCTTGAAGCTTTTTAATTTTTTTCTCCCAGGAGGCAATGTTTCGATCGTTAAAGGTGATCTCTTGCTTGTTCTTCTCTTTGGTTTCCTCCAGTTCTGCTAACTTATTTTCTGATTCAGTGGCAGCGGTCCAAGAAGCAGCCTCACTTCCAGATATGATCATAAATGATTGTGATGTCATGAAGGTGATTAAAAAGAAACTGAACGGTTTCTTGAGACGTGGGATAGTCAGTTATGTCAACACCTATGTAGGGTCAAAAGATGGCGTCGAATGGACACTATAAAAAAATGACCTTTCCTTCAGTATTGGAGAAAAGGACATTTTTGGGGGGCAATTTCTTAGCTCCTAAATTCGACGCCTATATTAAGTTAAAGGAATTAATTGAAGTGTTAAACTCTTTGAAGAAGTTTGAAAGCGCTCGACTGGATCTTCATGGTGGAGGCCTAAGTCGAAGGTATGCTTGCATAAGGAAAAGATAATCTTGGGACTTAGAAATATTTTCAAGCATTGAGAAATACCATTCGACCGATACTGCTGATGGTATTCGACGCGAAGTAATTCAAATTCAAATAAAGGAGGGAATGTTTATTCTTATCTGATCCTGAAAAAGACAAGTGGCACACATCCAGGAATTAGAAGTATGCAGGGCGACACTTGTCGTATGTTAATTGTTTCGGCAGTTAATAGCAGTTAGTCTAATTATTATAAATAGGAGTTCAAGCAATAGGATCCGGTTGTTGTTCAATTTGTACAAGTTACTCAGAAATTACTCAAAGTATCCGCGTGTAGAGAAACAAGTTTTATGAGAATGTATGTGATGTAAACACCACTTTCCATTTCAATGCAATTTCTTTAAGTCTTTTACTATGAGTTTATCTTTTACTTCATGCAAGTTAGTTTCCTGCATTTCATTTAGTCTTTACACTTTCAGCCTTTTCGACTCAGAGTTTGTTTACGCATCCCTTTAATTACATTTTTACGCATCTCTTTAAATTTCATGCAAGTTAAGTTCATGCCTTTACCAATCCCTTCGATTTAAACCTTTATCAAAGTCTTTTACTTTTCAGTTACTTTAAGTTTCTTGAAGAAAGCCTTTTTCATTTCTGTACTTAGTCAAAACATAGAAGTTTTTAAGAAATCAATTTAGCACATGTCTTAAGATTTGTGCGGTCGATCCTGCAAGTTACTCAGTTTTATGTGAAATTGATAGACCAACGGTTGTTTACCATTTTTACCAGTAAACAATTATCAATATTGAAGCCAGATAGATTAGAAATTACCTCTTTCTCTTCAATGTTTGATTTATTCCTGGATTTAGATGCTTCTTCAGAAAATGTAATAGCCAGTAGTGCCAGATTACACTTTTCATCAGATTCTGAATCCTCAACTTTGTCAGCTTTATTAGAATATGCTTTGAAGATCTTTGACATTTTCTTTTTGGGGTTTTCTGTCTGGTAGCTTTTCTCATTGTTCTTAAGATTGAGATAATCAGTTGAAATATGAATATTTCATAAGCTTCTAAAGTTACTCTTCCATCAACATATATCACACTCCATTTAGCCAGTTGAAAGAATCTTTTGATAAGGAAGGCAAATTCCTCATCATCAGTCATTCCATAGGAATTGATCCGATGTGCTCGAACGGGTCCACGCGGGCTGGTCGTTATGGAGGTGTCCGGATGAGTGTTGGTCGTACTGGCTGTCCGGTAAGTGATTGAGGAGAGGTGGTGGTGTACCTGCAAGGCACTCCAACGCTCAAGTAAGAAAGGGTCAGAAGAAAGGGGCAAGTACAAAGTATTAGTTCGTAGGGGGAATATTTGATACCTGACCCTCTCAAGTGAGAGGGTTTATATAGGGCTCTAAGCGCGTGGCTAACAGTCCTATTTTCGGGGCGAAATAACCGTTTTCCCTAAAGAATCGGTCGCTGCCCAAACTAGCCGTTACGACGGGCAGGGTGTCCAAAACTAGCCGTTATGTCGGGCATGTGCTTAGTTTCGGGCATCTGCCCATGGCTGTCGGGGAGCACGAAAGCTGAGCACGTTGGGCAGAATGTCCGGGGAGGAACGTTATGTTCTTTGCCTGGTAGGAGGGGCAGAGAGGTAACTTTTGCCCTCCTGCGGATTGGACTTAGGCGATTTGGGCTGCTCTGTAGCAGAGGCTTATTGGGCCAATTCTATCCATTGGTCCAGTCCAGAACAGGAATTTTCTTCAACAGGCCTGAGGAAGGTTGATGTCTTTGACAACTTTTATTCAGCTAATTCCATTTCTTTACTTTGAAGATTGCTAATCAAACTTTCAAGACTCAGCATACTCAAGTTTTTTACTTCTTGAATAACTGTGACTTTTGGTTTGAATATAGCAGGCAGACTTCTCAAAATTTGCTTGGAAAGATTAGATGAAGTGTAACTAGATAAGCTTCCAACTGTTTCCCTTCAAATTTAGAACACAAAGATTCAAATATAGTCTTAGCAGTAGAGATATAATTGATGTTGATATACTCAGAAGGGTTAATAGCTATTTTGACCCCTGCCATTTAGGCGAAATTTGAAAAACCCCCCTGTAAAAAAATTTAGATTTCCCCCTAACATTTGAAGATTCCCCTGATTCAGTCCCTTATTAAACTAACTCATCAACTTGTCTGACGTGGCTTTGCCAATGTGTAATTCTTTTCTTATTCACATGTTATTAGTATCCCACGTGTAATACATTTTAAAGTGCAGATGATAATTTTTACACACTATGAAACTAGATAACCCTAAATCCAAAATCTATTTTCACTCATAATCCATGTTTCTTCTCCCTTCTTCGAAATACCATCTGTAAGCATAGTGAAAGGCTAAAAAATATCTACTAGGATTAGTGAAAGGCTAAAAAGTATCTTCAGGCAAGAAAAATGCTCTTGACCAGGTTCAACTGTTGATGCACCTTTGGAAATTGAGGATACACATGTTGATGATACACCTGATACTGCTACTGGCTAAGCAGACCCCAAACTAGGGACATGTGTGCACATGGTGAAATCATGGTATGGGATATCTAAGAAACTGACCCAGTAATGTGTATTGTCATTATGTCAAGATAGATGTCATTTTGTATGTTGTAATGTCATTTTGAAGGTTGTACTGTCTTTATATTTTGTAAGTTGGAACAATATGTCATTTTTTTTGTAAGTTGGAGCAACAAGGTTGCACTGTCATTTTGTTTTGTGAGTTATAATGACATTATGCCTATGGCAGCTTAATTATATATGGAAGTACTATTTTGTTTAATCTATGTTGTTTAATCATCAACCATGTTGTTAACATGTTGTATTATCACCTTTGTTAACATTTTCTAAGTTGGTACAACAAGATTAATGCATAATATGTGCTTAATTCGGAAGATCAATGCACAAGGTTGTACTATAAGCAAAAACAATATGTCATTATCTTCACAAGATTAATGCACAAGGTACTAGAATTGTAAGCAAAACCTTTATTTTCATTCATTTCACATCAACCATGTTGTTAACATGTTGTACTGTCACCTTTGTTAACATTTTGTAAGTTGGTACAACAAGATTAATGCACAATATCTGCTTAATGCACAAGATTAATGCACAAGGATGTAATGTAAGCAAAAACAATATGTCATTATCTTCACAAGATTAATGTAGAAGTTACTAGAATTGTAAGCAAAAACTTTGTTTTCATTCAATTCAAATCAACCAATTTGTTAACAAAGCACAACATTCATTAATTCATCACAATACAACATTAATTCTACATAATTAACACTTAAAATAATACAACTATTAGCCTGCTTAGACAATGACAAAATAAACCCAAGAACAAATAAGAACTACAACTACAAAGGCCAGATTCTTCCTTGTGCTCTCTAACTTGTTCCTTATATCTTCCATCTCCTTAGAACACAGTTTTATCCCAAATTCTCTTCCAAATTCTTTCCCAAAATCCTTTCCAAATTTTCTCAAATACTCTATCATGACATCACATCTACTACCAACCATTATCATCTTCCTCAATTCTCTTCCTATCAATAGAACCAAAATACTCATCATCCCAATAAAATAGTTGGCAGTCTTCTTCTTTCCCCCAAAATTTGCACTTCCAATATTTTCTACCAGGATTTGCAGCAGACTTTGAAATGAACACCTTCATTGAAAGACCGTGTCCATATTTGGGAGTGCTTCTACAATTACAGGACATACTACTCTTTGCACTTTCGACCATTGATCGCGCACGCAGTTATATGTGGAGGAAGAAGGCTGAATGCGAAGATGCTACATGCCTGCAGATTGTATTTCGAAGAAGGGAGAAGAAACTTGGATTATGCGTGAAAATAGATTTGGGATTTAGGGTTATCTAATTTCACAGTGTGTAAAAATTATCATCTACACTTTAAAATATATTAAACGTGGGATACTAATAACATGTAAATAAGAAAAGAATTACACATTGGCAAAGCCACGTTAGATAAGTTGATGAGTTAGTTTAATGAAGGACTAAATCAGGGGAATCTTCAAATGTTGGGGGGATCTAAATTTTTTTTACAGGGGGATTTTTCAAATTTCTCCCAAATAGCATGGGTCAAAATAGCTATTAACCCTACTCAGAATGAGGTAGAGCATCTACCAAAATGCTACAAACCCCAAGATGATTCTTGTAAAGATTCTTCTGAGCGGGTGTAAGAGATTTTCTATCTTTGATCATCTCTACACCATCAAATTCTATAGTAATACCTTTCTCAAGGGTAATCTATAAACCTTCATTAAAACCCTTTTATCAAGACCAAATATGCTTTGCTTTTTCCATAATTTAAATTCAGCGAAGTCACTACTGAATATGGGAGGATTGGAAAAGTAATATTTTTATATGGTACTTAATTCCTTCTTGAGATAAAGTCTTTAACAGACATATTTTTCTCAATGGATCATTATCTGCACCACTGTTAAGTGTTATGCACAGACCATGCCCTGATACCAACTGAAGGTGAGAAAAATACACAAGAATGGGGGGTTGAATTATGTTATTCATTTTTTCTTTGCTTCTAAACAGAGTTCAGATTCTGATTATAAGTTGCAGCAAAATAATAACATAAGCAAATAAATAATAACAAAACATACAATGATTGATCCTGGTTCCTCCCAAACTGAGAGTAGTCCAGTCCCATTGTAGTAGAGAGATTTTCCACTATAATCAAAGCATGATTACAATTGCTTATGCCCTTGGCATAAGACTTTTCTGCTCAGACCCTTAGCCCGAGACTTCTTGCTTATACCCCTCAGGTTCAAGACTTCCTACTTAGACCCTCAGCCCAATACTTCCTTCTTAAATCCCACGGATTCAAGACTTCCTTGCTCAAACCACTCAGGTTCAAGACTTTTGCTCATACTCAATGAGTACAAGACTTCCCTGCTCAGATTCCACGAATCCAAGACTTTTGCTTATACCTACAGTCCAAGACTTCCTGCTTAAATCCCACGGATTCAAGATTTCTGCTCAATCAACAACTGATAAAGATTTCAATGCTTTAGTACATAGCAGGAGATTTACTTGGCTGAAGCTCATAGCAAGATACTTTGATGCTTAAGCACATAGCAAGATACTTTACCTAAACTACTAGACAACTTGTTTAGCAGAATAGAGAACAAGGTCTACTTGATACATAATCAGAGGTACAAGGTAAATAACCATAACAAAGAAATCTAAAGGCTTTGTACAATTTACAACATACTCCCTCCGATCACTATTATAAGCAAAAATAACCACTTTCACATTGATTAAGAAAGTTAGTTAAGTGTAATTAATTTTCTTGATTTATGTACAATCAAGATAAAATTTATTATAATGTCCTTAGTTATATTTGATGAATCAACTACCAATATTAAATTCTTTTGAATTAAATTAAGGGTATGATAGTGACCAAGATTTAAAGTAACTTTTTTGCTTATAATAGTGACCAAGATTTAAAGTCATTTTTTTCCTTATAATAGTGACCGGAGGGAGTATAATAGAAATTTTGCATACTCGATTGTGTTGCCATTATTGATCTTGTTATTCTTCCGTTCTGATAGAAGCGTGAAACATTTTTTTTCTTGGCTCTCCTTCTTTATTTTCCTTGTTCCTTGTTGATTCCAGATTGAATCTTCAGCTACTTATATAGCAGTTGCAGGATGATAGCCATTGGAAGAGATAACTTGTACAAGTGTCTTTGTTACTCCATAGTACAAGAGACGTTGAAGATAGATACACCAAAAGATCTTTATCCATTATGTAACTCTTTTAACTATAGTTTCTTCCTTGTAATATTGTACTATAGATCCGTTGAGAGTAGATATTTGTAAAGCATGTCAACTCTTCTTGATCCATGTGAACACAAACTCTATATGACAAACTGTTTTGACATTGTAGCTTACTTTCTGCAGTACGGATAACTTAGCTTAGTCCTTGGTTCTGAATGATCACTAGAAGCTAATACATTCACTAAGTGTAGAGATAATATATTGATCTTCTGATGTTGATACCTTCATCCTCAGATTCTACGCAAACCTATATCATCAGACTTCACTTAATAATGTGCATCATTTCTGAACCACCAGAAGCTAGTAACTTAGCTTTTCTCAGGTGCATTCTTCTGTCAGATTTTGAATGGTTTCTTCTTAAGCCTTAGAACCTGCAAACTTAGAACACATATTAGATAATACTATTGTTCTTTCAATATTTTGTTATCATCAAAACCTAAAAGATATATGTCATGAATAAATCTTATTCTAACACATTATGTTTGCCTAATTGACATGAATAACACTTAAATGACGAAAGCTTAGAAAAATCAGGAACTAAAAGATGCATTTTACTAAGGCTAGGGTGACCTAAACGTTTATGTGTAAGGCTTTGAGAAGAAATGGAAGCACATGCCACCAATGGTGATATATAATATAATGCTCCAGACCCACTCCCTGTTCCGATTGCTCGTCTTGTACGTCGATCCTGGACATAAACAGATTTATCAATAAATAGAATTGAACAATCAAGAGTACGAGTGAGCTTTTTAACAAATATTAGATTAAAAGGGCAACCAGAAATATAGAGCACATAATCTAAAGACAAGTTTGGAAGTGGGTGTGCCTGACCAAGGCCTTGAACTTTGAATTTAGAGCCATCTATCAACAGAAGGCAAAGAATCAAAATAAGACAAGTGAGTTAAAAGAAATTTATTATTAGTCATATGATCATCTTAGGCATTGAAATTGTCCAATCCTCATTCGGTATTGCAATCAACTAGCACAAGTATACCTTAGACATTCTCCTCCTTTGGTCCTTGGATCCTTGGCGTTAATACTACATTGAAGTATAAGAGAGTGAGAGACGTTTGAATAAACCGTGTGTTTAAAAGACACTAGGAAGATTGTATTATATATATAGAGAGATTACAACTAATTACATACTATAGCCGATGTGAGACTATTTTATATACAAATATTCCTAATAACCTCAATTATAACTAATTTCTCTATTGTTGAAGATGAGTAAGTGCATTTGAGATGATTTGTATTTTTAATTGAATTTGTATTTTGAATTATTATTATTATTATTATTATTATTATTATTATTATTATTATTATTATTATTATTATTATTATTATTATTATTATTATATTTTCTTAATTTTTTTATCTTTTTGTGTCTGGTCAATTATAATTGATCTAAGTATGCTTTGTCATATGAGAGTGAAATTAACAATGTTATGAATTAGATATTTTTTTCTTCCATCTCCTAAAATAGGGGTGCACCATTAAAACAAGTATATTTTAGTCAATACTAAAAACTTAATTCTAAATTATAATTTACTAAAAAAGTTTATATTAATATAAAGTTCAAAGATTTAATTATCAACAGATTAAGATTATATAATCTTAAAATATTATAGTAACATATAATAATGAGTTTAATGCAATGATTTAAAAATCGGACCGGTCATCGAACCGGTGAAGGTATTGTTGAGTTGTAATTCCTTGTGTCGAAGTATTGTCGCTCGACAAAAACAAGGAGTAGTCGAATTTTTATAATGTATGTATGTCAAGTTGTAATAGTGGGTCTAAGTGTTGAAGCAGGTTGCTTCACACAGGATTTCGACTTAGGCCTATTATAATAATGTTAGCTATTTTGGGATTTTATAGTTTTGGACTTTGGCTTGGGATGCAAGCTAACCTAAATCTATAAATAGGGAGAAACCCTTATTTTTGTAAGAACTAATAACATAATTCACATTTTGCAGTTTCAAGTGAATATTGAAAGTTTCCACAGTTTGTGGGCAGAGAGAAACTCTGCAGATTTTCATCTTCTTCTCCAACGTTATTCTTTTCTCTTTCTCAACCCTTTTTTCATTGCCATTGTATGATTGTTAATAATATTGAGATCAAGATTGAATAGGAATTATCCATAGGTTGTGGTTGAATTTCCAACATCTGGTATCTAGAGCTCCGATTGCGATTCAAGGAAGAAAACTGTGTTGGCGATGTATCATCCAAACTGGCACTTTCCGGCAAGCCTTCTGATTCTCAAGAAAGACAATTATGAGAATTGGTGCAAGTAGATCAAGGTGGTTTTCTGTTATTAAGATCTTTGGGATCTTGTGAAGGAAGGAGTGGCATCGCTCGCAGAAGACGCGGCGGATCAAGAAAAGGCTGCACACAAAGAATTAAAGAAGAAAGATTATAAAGCTCTCTTTATAATCCATCAATGTGTTGATCCAGATAATTTTGAAAAGGTTAGTGATGCAGAATCAACAAAGGAAGCTTGGGAGATTCTTGAAAAATCGTTTGGAGGTGCAGAGAAGGTGAAAGAGGTGAGGTTACAAACTCACAAAAAGACTTATGAATTACTTCAGATGGAAGACAATGAAAGTATAACAGATTTCTTCACCAGAGTTACAAAGCCGGTGAATCAAATCAAGGTATATGGAGAAGTGTTGACATCAAGATCAGTTGTGTCAAAGATCTTGAGGTCATTGGCTCCAAAATTTGACCACGTGGTAGTTTCCATAGAAGAGTCGAAAGACTTGTCAGTATTGATGAAGGAATAACTTCAAGGGACGCTTAAGTCTCATGAATAAAGGATGGCTGAAAGAGCTGTAAGAAAGTCAAAAAGTGACATGGCTTTGCAGGCAAAGTCAGAAAAGGAAAGGAAAGGCAAAGGAAGCTGGAATGGCAACAAAGGTAGAGAAGGCTACACCAATTCGACTAGTCGAAATCAGCAGGAAGGAAACTGGTCGAATCAGAGAAAACCCTGGAACCAAGGTAACCAAAGAGGTGGTGTTGCAGGTAGAGGAAGAGGTTGTGGTCGAAAGCCTGACAAAAGTCACATTCAGTGTTTCAATTGTCAGAAGTATGGTCACTATTTTAGAGATTGTCCAGAAAAGAAGAAGAATCAAGAAACTGATGCAAAGCTGGAGAAATATGAAGAAGAAGAAGAGATGTTGCTGATGGTCATAACAAGAGACGAAGAGAGATTCCAGAACCAGTTGTACTTGGTCTCAGGATGCTCATCACACATGACTAGAAGGAAAGATTGGTTTGTCGACATAAAGCCCTCGTCGAAGAACACGGTGAAGTTTGCAAATAACAACACTCTAGCAGTTGAAGGTGTTGGTGATGTACTGATTATGAGGAAAGATTCCAAGAGGTCAACAATTTCCAATGTGTTGTACATACCTGGCATGAAGAGTAATTTTCTAAGTATAGGGCACCTGGTCGAAAAGAACTACAAGGTGTCAGTCGAAGACATGATGATGTGAGTTCTCAACTCAAGTGGTAGGTTAATCTTGAAGGCTCTAATGTATCAGAATAGGACCTTTAAGATTGAACTCAATGTGATGGAGCACAAGTGCCTAGTAACTACAGCCAGCAGAGATGAGTGGTTATGGTATTTTCGACTAGGCCATCTCAACTTCAATGACATCAGAGAGCTAAAGATAAGAAATATGGCTTCAGGATTACCTGAAATCGACATTCCAAGTGAAGTCTGGGAAAAGTGTGTTCAGTCAAAACAACACAAAAATAGCTTAAGCAAGGATGTAGGAACGAAGTCAAAGGCAATTCTGGATGTCATATACTCTGATGTATGTGGTCCAATCCAAGTGGATTCGATTGCAGGTAACAGATACTTTGTCACGTTCATAGATGATTACAGTCGAAAGTTGTAGACTTACCTCATCAAGAAGAAAAGTGATGTAATCGAGGTATTTTCCAGATTCAAATCTATGGTCGAAAGATAGAGTGGTCGTAAGCTAAAAATTCTGAGGACTGATGGTGGTGGAGAGTATGCGTCAAAAAAGTTCGATGCATTATGTGAAAAAGAAGGGATTGTGCATGAGGTGGTGCCACCCTACACTCCACAGTAAAATGGAATTGTTGATAGAAAGAACAAAACCATCATGAACATGGTGAGAAGTATGTTGAATGGAAACCATCTACCCAAAGAATTATGGGGAGAAGTGGTTTTGAAAGCAACATACATATTAAACAGATGTCTGACGAAGAAGCTTGAAGGAATCACACCAGAAGAATGTTGGTATGGTGTCAAGCCTAGCCTCAGTCACTTTGGATTTATTGCACATAAACATGTGCCAGATCAGTTGATAAGGAAGTTTGATGACAAGTCAAATCAGATGATCTTGATAGGATATCATTCGACTGGAGGTTAGAAGTTGTTCGACCCAGTGAATAAGCAGGTAGTGATCAGCAGGGACATGATCATAGATGAGCTTAAAGAATGAGATTGGACTGAGAATGCCAAGAAGGATTCAGTGAGAATATCTTGTGAAGAACCAACCACTGAAGTTAAAAGAGAAGTTTGAAAGGAACAAGTCAGAGATGAAGTAGGCCCAAGTAGACCTCGACGAACAAGACACGTGCTTGCAAGTTTGCAAGAATGTGTGATTACATCAAATGATGTGGTCGATGAAGAGGGTGAGCTGGTACATTATGCTTTCTACGCAAATGTCGAACCAGTCAATGCAGCTGAGGCATTGAAAGATTCGAAGTGGGTAAAAGCAATGAATGAACAGTTAGAGTCCATCAAAGTCAACAACACTTGGTCACTTATCGAATTGCCTCAAGGTAAGAAGGAAATTGATGTGAAATGGGTTTACAACTTACAAGGTGAAAGTGAATTCTAAAAGAGAGGTAACTCGACACAAGGTGAGACTTGTGGTAAAATGATTTCTTCAGAAGGAAGGAATCGACTTCGACGAAGTATTTGCACCTGTTGCTAGGATCTAAACAATCAGGTTGATTGTTGGTCTAGCAAATATGAACAATTGGCATATATGTCAGATGGAAGTGAAATGTGTATTCCGTAATGACACCTTAGACGAAGAAGTTTATGTCGCACAACCAGCTGGGTATGTGAAACGAGGCGAAGAAAGAAAGGTGTACAGGCTGCATAAAGCCCTGTATGGACTTAAGCAAGCTCCAAGAGCTTGTAATAAGAAAATTGATAGCTTCTTAAGGGAGAAGGAATTTGTGAAGTGTACGACTGAGCATTGAGTATATGTAAGGAGAAGCAATAGTGAATTGGTTATACTATGTCTCTATGTCGATGACCTGTTGATAACAGGAAGTTGTAAGAAGGAGATCGAAGATTTCAAACATGACCTAAGTGGGGAGTTTGAAATGTCAGACTTGGGGAATCTTTCATATTTCCTTGGAATCGAATTCTACAAGAGCAGTAGAAGTTTGATGATGCACCAAAGAAGATATTCAGGCGAAATACTCAAGAGATTTGAGATGCAAGATTGTAACTTAACTTCGACTCCAGCTGAGACCAGACTGCAACTGTCGAAGGATTCAGATGAAGATGATGTCGACCCAACCCAATATAGAAGACTTATTGGGTAACTTAGATACTTTTCTCACACAAGGCCTGACTTAGCATACAGTGTGGGTATGGTAAGTAGATTCATGCAGAAGTCAAAGGTATCACACCTAGCAGCAACGAAGAAGATACTGAGGTATTTGAAAGGAACTCTTAACTACGGCATTTTATTTCCTGTAGCCGATGAAGGAAAAGAATGCAAGTTAGTGGGATACACCAACTCTAGTTGGTGTAGTGATGCTGAGGATAGAAAATCCATAGCTGGCTATGTGTTTATGTTAGGTGGTGCACCGATTGCTTGAAGTTCTAGAAAGGAGCCAATAATGGCATTGTCATCATGTAAAATAGAGTACATAGTTGCTTCTCTTTGTGCATGTCAAGCAACATGGATGGTGATCCTGGTCGAAGAGATTACAGGGAAGAGTCATAGAGCAATTACCATGAAGATCGACAACATGTCAGCTATCAACTTGGTGAAGAATCCAATAGCACACGGTCGAAGCAAGCACATCGAAATGAGGTTCCATTATCTTCGAGAGCAGGTAGCAGAAGGGAAGATGAACTTGGAACACTGCATAACTGAGAATCAGATTGCAGATATCATGACGAAGAGAGTGCAGGTTGAAGTTTTCAGAAGACTAAGAGTCATGATGAATGTAGACAGCTTAGACACAATGAATTAGGTGGTGTGTTGAGTTGTAATTCCTTGTGTCGAAGCAGTGTCGCTCGACAAAAATAAAGAGTAGTCGAATTGTTATAATGTATGAGTGTCGAGTTGTAATAGTGGGTCAAAGTGTTGAAGCAGGTTGTTTCACACAGGATTTCAACTTAGGCCTTGCTTTTATAGTTTTGGGCATTGGCTTGGGGTGCAAGCTAACCTAAATCTATAAATAGGGAGAAACCCTTATTTTTGTAAGAACTAATACAAAATTCACTGTTTGCAGTTGCAAGTGAATATTGAAAGTTTCCACAGTTTGTGGGCAGAGAGAAACTCTGCAGATTTTCATCTTCTTCTCCAACGTTGTTCTTTTCTCTTTCTCAACCCTTTTTTTATTGCCATTGTGTGATTGTTAACAATTTTGAGATAAAGATTGAATAGGAATTCTCCAAAGGTTGTCGTTGAATTTCCAACAGGTATTAGGTCACTGATTCATTGGTCGAACTACTGGGTCACAGGTCGAACCACATGATTAAATCGGATAAAACCGAAAAATTCAGTTGAATTAATCTATCACTATAACAAAAATATATAGGTATTAAACTGGTTGAACTGAAAGACTCGATGTCTAAAAAAATCACTAACATCTAAAAAATTTAAAAATATTATAATTTTACAAGTTCGTAATTTAAATTCAAATTTGAATCAATTATAAATTTGAGTTAAGTAATTGATTTAAAAATTTAACCAAAGTATCAATCTCAAATATAAATTTTTGTTTGTTGCCTATTAAACATGTATTACCATTTACTTTATGCAACACCCTAACCCAACTAATAGAAACCAATGATACCAATCACATAGGGGAAAAAATAAAGTATGTTCAAATTCCGCAACCTATAAATGCTATAATACTGCAATAGCCTATATTTGCTATATTTAACATCACTGTCACCAATTTTTAAATTGGTTTTTCTAACTCAAATACAACAGAACTTCTTACATTAAATTTAAACATGAACATAAAGAAACTCAAGCTATAATTAAAAAACCATAAACACGTCTTAGCTAAGAAATTCATTCATATTAAAAGTAAATCTAAATTAAACCTAATTGTAATTGAAGAGCATACATTGATATAAACCTACTGAGTTTTGACGGCGACTGGAAACGCTACAAGAAAGGAAATAATATTAGTTTTCTCCTATTTTTTATTTTAATTTTTTTTAATAATGAAAAACGAGGTCGTTTTGATTTAAAAAATAAAAAAATAAAAGAAAGCACTTGAACCGCCATTTTTTCAAAACCGCAGTTTTTTTTTTTTGATACGCAAAAGGGAATGAATTAAAAAGCACTAGGGGTGCTTAACCCAAAATACAAAGATAAAGGAAATGTTCCCACCACACCCAAAAGAAACAAAACCGAACAACATCAACAAAAGCCAACCGTTGGATCAAGACACCAATCCGACCACGACATCTTAAAGCCACCTCTAAACAAAATCAAAGACCAATCCCAAGAGAGTTTCTTAGCAATCCCCACCCCATCCAAAAAAATCGCCAATTTTTTAGTTTTTATAGGTTTACACCGATTTTTGTCGGTTCCCATCAGTTCAATTACATAACCGATTCAACAATTGAACTAGACCGATTACCACTTTAGTTCCCAGTTCAACCAATCTGACAAACAGATCTGGTCCAGTTTTTGAAACTATGATTTAACGAGAAAGGTCAAATTAGGAGTACCAAGAGAAACCACGTATGTCCCATCATCCTATACATATTTTATTATAGTAGAACTTAAAACACTTATGTTTTATATTTTGGTTAATTTTCTCTTTGCCTATTACAAAACAATCAAAGAAATATTTTGTTTAACTAGTAATAAATTATTCAATTCAATATACACATTAGATCTTAGTGTTCTATTATTTTCTTGCAACAATTTAATACATTTATTGAAATCGTTATTAATTTTTTACTTTATTGCATAGGACTCTAAAAAATTTATTAAACTAAATTTTCTTTACCAATTAAATTTTTTTGGTCTAAAACAAAAATTCTACTTTTAATTTTATTTTTAGTTCATTTTTATTATTCTTTGTTGTCTAACCTTGCATGCAATGCTAGCTCTCATCTGAACTTCCTTTTGATGCAGAGATAAATAAAATTTATATGTACAAATCGAAAAGAGACTCGATTAAGGAAACAAAAAGAGGAAGAGTAAGCTAACAAAAGAGAGTTTGACATTGAAAAACTATGACTTATGTATGACGATGAGATGGAAGAAGAAATTACCCTCTATCAAGAAGGTTATTGTGCGACTATGGTGGTTGAAATTTAAATGGTAATTGAAATGCTGGTATCAGATGTGTGATGTTAAGTGTGATGTCACAACAACACAATCTGCTAATATGAACAAGGCTATAACAATAGTAAATCAACACAATGAATTTTTCACCCAGTTCAGTCTAACTACCTACGTCTGGGGGCTACCAAGCCAGGGAGGAAATTCACTATTAGTAGTATTAAATTACAGACTCAATAATCCCAGTTGACATCTACTAATCTTAATCACTACCCAATGACACTTCTACCTAAGAGACCACTTAGATATGAGAAACCACTTACTCCCTAAATCACCTCGGTGATACAATTCAAAGATTACACTTTAAAACCCACATTGATCCTGCTTAACAGCTTTGATCAAGAACAACACACTCTTGCTTAAAAGCTCTAGAGTGAATACACTTACAACCCAAAATAGTAACACCTATTCAACCATGAAAGATTTACAAAACACACACGAAAACACAAATTTGACTCTCAGTCTTTGCTCTCTTATCTTCGTTATCTTCCAACAAGGGTTGAGGCTGCTTTAAATAGAATTCTGACTTGGGCTTAGACCTCTTCCAAATATCTGATTTGATTTGTTATTAAACAGAATTTAAAATAGATTTGATCTTCTAATCTTTTTAAATCTTTTCAAATCAGCCCTAATGTTAGTTACATTATCTGCTCCATATCTGATTGAAAATATCTTCTCCAAGATATTCGTATCCAATCTCTCTAACAGATCTCCTCAAAACAAACTAACACGCGCAGCCCTAAAACATCACAACCTGATGTTCTGATAACTGATGTTAAGACATCAAGTTTAACATCAGCATATAAAACTTCAACCCTGCAACAACTAATGTTATGAACCAATGTTAAGACATCAGACATATGACATCAACATTGTTCAACTTTGTTTTACCAAAATTTCAGCCAATACAAGAACTAACAGTAATAGGTTAATTAATAATCATCCATCAACCTAAGTAAAGTTTGAGTATAATCTGACAATACTCCACAATTTGAAAGAGAATCAATTTTCAGGGCGGTTGAATGAAGATGTCAACATACCCTTAAGGGATTTCCCTACCCTTTGCATCACTATCAACGTGGAAAAAGGGCAATACTGAAAAAGGTAAAAGATTAAAAAAATTTCCTTTCACATTGCTAGAAGATACGAATGAATGGTTTGACTAATTACCAACATGAAGTATAACTACATAGACTGCCATGAAGACGATATTTTTTTATGAATATTTTCTTGCATTTTTCTTTGTTATAAAGTGGTATGACATACCTACTTTCAGATAAAAAAAAGAGTTGTTGGATAAAGCTTATGAAAGATTCAAGAAGATCTTAACTATCTACACAACAACACAACTTAGACATCACATATCAGATGCAAATATTTTACAATGGCCTAAAGCACAAGACAAAAACAAAATAATTGATACAACAACATGATTATTTAAATTTCAAAACCTTCATTCATATTACAAAAATTATCAAAGATATTGCTCTGAATGAGTAGTTGGAATTGTATTACATGTTTTCTATTGCTAAAGAAAGCCTTATTTGTTTAAATTTAGTTAAGAACCATATCTACACAGCAAACAATTTCAAAACCTAGTGGCATTCATGGTTGAATAAAAAATGATAACACTCAACTATGGATGGTCATAACTTGCTCAAGTTCATCAAATTAGATGTTAATGTAGAAAGTTTTTCTTAATACAATTTTTTTAAGAAATTATAAGAAGATGTTGATTGTGGTCAGACCAGAAGTTCATTGGGCTAGCACAATGCAACCCTATTGTTTTAAGACTTTTTTTTAGCTTTTTTCTTTTGTTCCTATTCTAGGTTTTTAAAAGCACTTTTAAAATTCATCGATCATTAGTTGGCCCAATGGTGATTGGTGCTGGACTTTGTAAGGAGGATCATAGTTCGATCCCCCGCAACTGTGATCGGGAGGGGACTGAAACCACTTGATGTCAAAACTGACCCGAACCGGATTAGTCAATCCATATAAGCCACATAAAAAAGGTCTTTCAAAACTCAAAAATACCCTTCAGACCACATAAGCCACAAAATCTCTCATACTCCTCCATCATGTATGCATTTAGTCACTTCATCCGTAAATACTCAAAATATGAAATATTTGGAAAGAAAATGGGATCATTCACATTTCAACATTTTAAAATGGTTATTTGTGTGATACATTGCAGATGTAATGGTCATTAATGAGGTTGAGGGACACTTGTACATGCAGTTGTCTGCCATAACTTATCTTTTTTATTTGATGGTCTCGACCGTTTTCACAGACAAGGGTGCTACCACTACTATAAATAATACTTTTTATGATGAAGGTTTCATCTCGAACACACCAAAAACCGAGCTTATAGGTCCTGGGAGCGACATGTTTGATTTTTTTTTTAAAACAATTTTTCCCTCGGGTTTAAACCGAGGTAACGTAGCTATTAGGGAACACGCTTCGAATCCTAATAATTGCATTTAAGGTTTTTTATGTGATTTCTCACTTGTCGCCTTCCAACCTTCCCTTTTTTTCTTAGTAAATTTGTTTTTCTATTTTTTCTTATTATTTAGTAATTCTAATTAGTAATTATCAAAAAAATTTGTCATCACTAAAAAGGAATATACAATAATATGAAAGGAAATTTTTGGTTTAATAAAGTTTACTTTATTTCCAAAAAAAAATAAAATAATATATATATATATATATATATATATATATATATATTTCATTAATTAAAAAACGGGACAACAAATAACTATTTCACATATTCAAATTTCTGACTCCACTCAACTTCAATAGTATCACTATTAATTATCCCTAACTTAGAAAAAAGTTCAGAAAGAACTCTTCCATATGGTATGAGGAAAGTAATTTCATCACTAGAGATGATTATCATTTCCTTTAAGAAATTAGAAATGGTAAGAGGAAGATTAACTATGATGTTCTTGGTAAGGAATAACAATAGATGCTTGTCATTCTTAGTAAGAGTTTCCAGCTCTTTCTCTCTTGGACGACATAGATTTGACACTAGAAGTTGATACAAAACCTTTCCAATTGGTCGTAAACTAGCGGGACTGCTGAGATTATCGTTGGTTGCATAAATTAGGAGAAGGTGATCTTTAAAGACATTGTTGAATCTATAATGTTCAACACAAACACCTTCCTCTTCACATTTTATTATTTGAGCAATAAGTGACTGAGCATTGTGACAGGAAAGCCATTGACATAGGATTGGATTAACTCAGCATCATGACCAATAACCCAACGAAGGCATTTAACTAGAACTCTTTAATGAGATTAATGTAGATGAGTCCATTAAGAATGTCAAAGTAACCGTTCAACTTTTGTTTGCGAATTGTTGTACTTAGATCAAAACCTTTGTCTTTCAAATCATCGAAATCGGAAAAAAAAAATTGATTACGAACAAAAGATTTTCATCTAAGGTTGTTGAAGACATTTTTGAAGAAAAGAAAAGATTTTGAAATTAGGTTTGAAGACAAAGAGTTGGAAATGAGATGTTGAAACAAGGAATACTGTTTAAATAAAGTGGAGAATAGGAAGTGAAACAATGAGAGAAACTTAAACGCCTTGAAAATCCAAAAGATACGTGACATTTTTGAATATGAATGATCATTGCTATTCTAGTGGATATGATTCCAATGCACGCTATGATTTATTTTTTTTAGAAGTAAAGATCACATATTACCTCAATTTTTCAAAAACTCTGGAAAAAAAACTATTCAAAAAACTATTTTTATTTATTATAAAAAATTAAGAAGGTTTAATAACCCACTTGAATGTGCTAGAAAACACTTCACTATGGAAAAATCTTGCTCTCGAGGTGTGCACTCATTTCATCTAGCGAAATATCACCTATCAAACTGTATAAATAGATCATAAATTATATAACTCGAGGAGATCGTATTTTTGAAAAATAAAATTGTATAGAAAGGAGAAGCTAGAGGTTTTAATCAATGTTGAACACATATACTTTGGGTATTCAAGCCATTAAACGAAAATGCACTTTTATATTCTTTGTATAAAGCTACCGTGAATATAAGTAGCTAATTTTCTTTACTTTAGGAATGAGTGTAGTTAATTATGAATCTATTGTAAAACTCTTAGCCTGATGAAAATATACTTTTTTCAAAGGGAAAATGATATTAATAAAGAATACCCGAAGTATTCAGAGCATTACATCAAAAGTCCCAACCAACACTACAAACCTAAAAAGGGTTCATGCAAAAGGCATGAAAGGTAGAGTTGGAGTAAAAATTTTCTCTAATGCAACCCCATTTCCAAACAAAGAGCTTGACACTCCAACAGAATTTGTCTATACAAAAAAAAAAACATCATTGAAAATAGCATCATTTCTTTCCTTTCATGTAGCCCACGAAATCGCTAACCAAATCGCCCCTTTAATTAATTTTTGGTTTTTACCCGATCCTCCTCCACTCCAATATAACCAAAACTTAGCAACATCCCCGCAAAAGTGCACCAAAATTCTGCTCCAACCAGCAATAGTTTTCCACACTTCAAGGTTATCCTGCAAGAAAAGAATAAGTGAATACAATATTCTTCAGACAAATGACAGAAACTGCAAGACGTCTCCACTAAAACTCCACTTTTTCTTAAAGCAACTTTTGACGGCAACCTACCCCACAAAATTTTCCATCCAAAAATCTTAATTTTTGGTGGAACTTTACACTCCCATGGCCATAAAAACGCCCTCAACAGATCATTGTTTAAATAGGAATCCTGGCTTGAATCCATAAGAATATTATAAGCTTCTCTTACATTAAAAATCTGATTGTCAAAGCCTTTCCAATAAACGCAGTCTTCCACCCCCATAACAGGATCTGCAACGCTCAAAATAAGAATATGATAACTGAATTCGACCTAGACCGAAATATCTAACGGGAGGAGTATGCCTAAGTCGCTCCACCTCTAAGAACCTTCCACCCAATTCCCCATCTCCTCCATCGAAACATCTTTTTTGGAACTAGCTTCGTATGCCAATGGAAACAACTCTGCCAACGGTTTATTAGTTATCCAACAAGCTGCCCAAAACGGGATCTTCCTACCATTACCGAGATTGAATACCATTGAAACAGAAAAGTCCAGGACTGCTACATCAAAATGAGAAACACTTTGCAGCAAGTCTTTCCACCAGTAAGAAGAAGATCTACCATTAGAAGAACCTTGCTTTAACATTGAGAAACCTACATTATCGTATCTGGCTGCCAACACTCTCCTCCAAAGTGCATCGGATTTGGAAAACACCCTCCATTTCCATTTATACAACAAGGCAAGGTTGAATTCCCTAATACTTTTGACCCCGAGACCCCCAACTTCTTCTCCCTGCAAACAACCTCCCACTTCACCCAACAAATCTTTGATTTCTCATTATTCGAACCCCACAGAAAATCCCTTCTGATTCTATCAATTTCGGACCGGACCGCAACCGGGGCTTTGTAGAATGAGAACCAGAAAATCAGAAGACTCGAGAGAACCGAATTAATCAAAGAAACACGACCTACCATAGACAGACAACGACCTTTCCAACAAGACAACTTAGCTTTCATCTTCGCAATAATTAGTTTCCACGTTGAAATTCTCCTTGGGTTGCAACCTACCAGAATTCCGAGGAAGGAGAATCCAACTGAATCTACCCTGCACGCAAGAAAAGAGGCTGCTGCATTCAGAAAGTTTTCATCAACATTGATGTCGATTAGACGACTTTTGTGGAAATTGATACCACGTCCAGACACTAATTCAAAGCTATGCAAAACAGTCTTAATTGCCCAAATATTACTCCATCCACTTCCTTCCATCAATAAAGTGTCGTCAGCAAACTGAATCATATAAAACTGTGTTTTTAATTTATTGATGCTATTACTGGTTTTCTTAATGCTTTTTCAACCTAAAACTCATAATATGATTCTTTGATTTAATTTTTTTATACATAATAATATTAATACTTTTCTAATTGAGATATCTAGAATAATTTATCGATAAATATTAATTGATAGGTATAAGGTAGATTTACGATCACAATATACTATCAGATCATTAATGATATTGAATTGATTAAATAAATAAAGAATCAAAGTTAATAAATCTCATATTATTTGTCGAGAACAAAAACATATGTAGAGAGATAGGTGAATTTATATTTAAAAACTAGAAATTATACAATGGACTGAGAGATTGCAATAGACGAATAACATATGAAATATATATCTCAACATGTTTTCTTAATTGTAATTTTATCGTATTTTCAATTTGATTTTGTTTACAAACCCTATTTATAACTATAAAGTAAATACAAATATTTTGATACCGTTAGAGACTATCAACCTACAACTTCAAAACGACGATGATATGAGAATTATATTTTTGCTATTTTATCAGTATTGTACCAATTGACCAATTGAGTTGGACGTTACCTTTATGAGACTTGTTTGTGCTATCTGTTCAATCTTAATTTGTCCCATAACATATGATGAAATCGCAAAATGATTGAAGCCAATAAAAAAGTAATTAGTTTGTATGATTATGTTTTTGTTTTTGTTTTTGTTTTTGTTGAATTGATGTTTTTTCCACCATCAGTAATCGGTTCATTAGCTCGACAAATCCGATTCGGAGATCAGTTTTGATATAAAGTGTGTTGGAATTCAACCACGATCTATGGTGAATTCTTCTCAATCTTGATCTCAAGATTGTTATGAAGTGACAATGAACAAAAATAAAAACACGTTTAAAGATGAGTATGAACTGCAGAGTAACTCTCTGCCCACAACTGTGGAATTTTATTATCACTTTGCAACTACAAAACCGTAGTTATCAAACTTGATAATTACAATGATAAGGGTTCCTCCCTATTTATAAATTTAGGTTAACTTGCATCTCAAGCTAAAGCGCAAACTATAAAAGCCCAAAAGTATCTAATCTAATCTTTCTAAATCAAATCTGATCTTTCTAAATCAAATCTAATCTTTCTAAAACAATGAATTACATTCATCATAGACCTTAACTTCTTGAACACTTCGACTGGCACTCCCTTTGTCATGATGTTTGCAATCTGATTCTCAGTTCTGCAATTTTCCAAGTTCAGCTTCCCTTCTTCTACCTGTTCTTGAAGATAATGGAACCTCATTTCGATGTGCTTGCTTCGACCGTGTACTATTGAGTTATTCTCCAAGTTGATAGCTGACATGCTGTCGATCTTCATGGTAATTGCTCCATGACTCTTCCCTGTAATCTCTTCGACCAGGTTCACCATCCACATTGCTTGACATGCACAAAGAGAATCAACTATGTATTCTGCTTCGCATGATGACAATGCCACTACTGGCTCCTTTCTCGAACTCCAAGCAACTGGTGCAACACCTAACATAAACACATAGCCAGCTGTGGATTTTCTATCCTCAGCATCCCTACACCAACTAGAGTCGGTGTATCCCACTAACTTACATTCTTTTCCTTCATCAACTGCAGGAAACAAAATGCCGTAGTCGAGAGTCCCTTTGAGATTCCTCAGTATCCTCTTCGTTGCTGCTAGGTGTGATACCTTTGGCTTCTGTATGAATCTACTTATCATACACACACTGTATGCTAAGTCAGGCCTTGTGTGACAAAGGTATCGAAGTGACCCAATAAGTCTTCTATATTGGGTTGGGTCAACATCATCTTCATCTGAATCTTTCGATAGTTGCAATCTGCTCTCAGCTGGAGTTGAAGTTGGATTGCAATCTTACATCTCAAATCTCTTGAGTATTTCGCCTGCATATCTTCTTGGGTTCATCATCAAACCTCTACCACTCTTGTACAGTTCGATGCCAAGGAAATATGAGAGATTTCCCAAGTCTGGCATTTCAAACTCCTCACTTAGGTCATGTTTGAAATCTTTGATCTCCTTCTTGCAACTTCATGTTATCAATAGGTCATCGACATAGAGGCATAGTATAAGCAATTCACTACTGCTTCTTCTTACATGCACTCCATGCTCAGTCGTACACTTCACAAATTCCTTCTTCCTTAAGAAACTGTCGATTTTCTTATTCCAAGATCTTGGAGCTTGCTTAAGTCCATACAGGGCTTTATGCAACTTGTACACCTTTCTTTCTTCGCCTCGTTTCACATACCCAGCTGGTTGTGCAACATAAACTTCTTCGTCTAAGGTGCCATTAAGAAATGCCCACTTCACGTCCATCTGACATGTGTGCCAATTGTTCATATTTGCTAGACCAACAACCAACCTGATTGTTTCGATCCTAGCAAAAGGTTCAAACACTTCATCAAAGTCGATTCCTTCCTTCTGAAGAAATCCTTTCGCCAAAAGACTCGCCTTGTGTCAAGTTACTTCTCCTTTAAGATTCACCTTCACCTTGTAAACCCACTTCACATCAATTGCCTTCTTGCCTTGAGGTAATTCGACAAGTGACTAGATGTTGTTGACTTCGATGGAGTCTAACTTCTCATTCATTGCTTTCACCCACTTCAAATCTTTCAATGCCTCAGCTGCATTGACTGGTTCGACATCTGCGTAGAAAGCATAATGTACCAGCTCACCCTTTTCATCGACCA
Source organism: Lathyrus tuberosus (assembly GCA_022829125.1). Lineage (NCBI taxonomy): Eukaryota > Viridiplantae > Streptophyta > Magnoliopsida > Fabales > Fabaceae > Lathyrus > Lathyrus tuberosus. Next base: position 1,305,900 of record JALAZF010000018.1, read on the forward strand.
CATCATCTGATGTAATCACACATTCTTGCAACCTTGCAGGAATGTGTCTTGTTCATCGAGGTCTGCTTGGGCCTGCTTCTTCTCTGACTTGTTCCTGTCAAACTTCTCTTTTGACTTCAGTGGTTGGTTCTTCACAAGAGATTCTCACCGAATCATTCTTGATATTATTAGTCCGATTCCATTCTTTAAGCTCATCTATGATCACGTCCCTGTTGATCACTACCTGCTTATTCACTAGGTCGAACAACTTGTAACCTCTAGTCGAATGATATCCTATTAAGATCATCTTATTTGACTTGTTATCAAGCTTTCTTCTCAGCCGATCTCACACATGTCTATGTGCTATAGATCCAAATACCTTCAAGTGACCGAGGCTAGGCTTGACACCAGACCAACATTCTTCTGGTGTGATTCCTTCAAGCTTCTTTGTCGGACATCTGTTTAATACGTATGTTGCTGTCGAAACCGCTTCTCCCCATAATTCTTTGGGTAGATGCTTTCCATTCAAGATACTTCTCACCATGTTCATCATGGTTTTGTTCTTTCTTTCTGCAATTCCATTTTACTGTGGAGTGTAGGGTGGAACCACCTCATGCACAATCCCTTCTTTTTCACATAATGCATCGAACTCTTTCAACACATACTCTTCACCACCATTAGTCCTCATAATTTTCATCTTTCGACCACTATGTCTTTCGACCATAGATTTGAATATGGCAAATACCTCAATCACATCACTTTTCATCTTGATGAGGTAAGTCCACAACTTTTGACTGTAATCATCTATGAACGTGACAAAGTATCTGTTGCCTGCAATTGAATCCACCTGGATTGGAGCACATACATCAGAGTATATGACTTCCAGAATTGCCTTCGACTTCCTTCCCGCATCCTTTCTGAAGCTATTCTTGTGTTGTTTCGACTAAACCACTCTTCACAGACTTCACTTAGAATGTCGATTTCAGGTAATCCTGAAGCCATATTTCTTCTCTTTAGCTCTCTGATGTCATTGAAGTTGAGATGGCCTAGTAAAAAATGCCATAACCATTCATATCTACTGGCTGCAGTTGCTAGGCACTTGTACTCCATCACATTGAGTTCAATCTTGAAGGTCCTATTTTGAGACATTGGAGCCTTCAAGATCAACCTACCACCTGCGTCGAGAACTCTCATAATCTTGTCTTTGACAACTACCTTGTAGTTCTTTTCGACAAGCTGTCCTATATTGAGCAGGTTACTTTTCATGTCTGGTATGTATAACACATTGGAAATTATTGATTTTTTTCCATCCTTCCTCACGATCTGAACATCACCAACACCTTCAGTTGCTAGAGTGTAGTAATTTGCAAACTTCATCTTGTTCTTCGACGAGGGCTTCATGTTGACAAACCAATCTTTCCTTCCAGTCATGTGTGATAAGCATCTCGAGTCCAAGTACCACTGGTCCTGGAATCTCTCTCCGTCTCTTGTTGTGACCATCAACAACATCTCTTCTTCTTCATGTTTCGCCAGCTTTGCATCAGTTTCTTGATTCTTCTTCTTTTTCGGACAATCACTAAAATAGTGACCATACTTCTGACAATTGAAACACTGAATGTGACTTTTGTCAGGCTTTCGACCACCACCTCTTCCACTACCTGCATCACCACCTCTTTGGTTGCCTTGGTTCTAGGTTTTTTTTAATTCGACCAGTTTCCTTCATGCAGATTTCGACCAGTCGAATTGGCGTAGCCTCCTCTACCTTTGTTTCCATTCTAGCTTCCTTTGCCTTTCCTTTCTTTTTCTGACTGCCCCTACAAAGCCATATCACTCTTCGACTTTCCTGCAACTCTTTCAACCATCCTTTGTTCATGAGACTTAAGCATTCCTTGAAGATCTTCCTTCGTCAATACTGAGAAGTCTCTCGACTCTTCTATGGCTACTACCACGTGGTCGAATTTTAGAGCCAATAAACTCAAGATCTTTGACACAACTGATCATGATGTCAATACTTCTCCACATACCTTGATTTGATTCACCAACTTTGTAACTCTGGTGAAGAAATCTGTTATACTTTCATTGTCTTCCGTCTGAAGCATTCATAAGTCCTTTTGTGAGTTTGTAACCTCACCTCTTTCACATTCTCTGTGCCTCTAAACAAATTTTCAAGAATCTCCCAAGCTTCTTTTGTTGATTCTACATCACTAACCTTTTCAAAGTTATCTGAATCAACACATTGATGGATTATAAAGAGAGCTTTATAATATTTCTTCTTCAATTTTTTATATGTTGCTTTCTCCTGATCTGTCGCAGTTTCTGCAAGCGGTGATAATCCCTCCTTCACAAGATTCCAAAGATCTTGGTAACAGAAAACCACCTTAATCTGCTTGCACCAATTCTCATAATTATCTTTCTTGAGAATTGGAAGATTTGCTGGAAAGTGACCGTTCGGGTGATTCATCGTCATCACACTTGTTCTTCCCTTAAATAAAAATCGGAGCTCTAGATACCAGATGTTGGAATTCAACCACGATCTATGATGAATTCTTCTCAATCTTGATCTCAAGATTGTTATGTAATGACAATGAATAAAAATAAGAACACGTTTAAAGATGAGTATGAACTGCAGAGTAACTCTCTACCCACAACTGTTGAATTTTATTATCACTTTGCAACTGCAAAACCGTGATTATCAAAATTGATGATTACAATGATAATGATTCCTCTCTATTTATAGATTTAGGTTAACTTGCATCTCCAGCTAAAACCCAAACTATAAAAACCAAAAAATATCTAATTTAATTTTTCTAAATCAAATATGATCTTTCTAAATCCAATATAATCTTTTTTAAAATAATGAATTACATATTTAACAAATTTGTTTCAAACCCGATTGCAGTTGAAATATTATGTTATTGCATTTGATTTAATATATTATTTATGTTGATTACTTTGTTTTTTAGTGACAAGTGAGTTGAATTTCCTAGAGACTCACCAATTTATCTAAACACCAAACAGCTAATGTTTATGGCAAATGTACTTAACTCCAGTCACACAAAAAATGGAAATGTAATTAACTGACTCAACTATTATTCTATAGGCCAAATATCTCAGATGCAAATAACTTTTCGATCTACTCAGATGTACTACCAAAAGAGTGCAAGTAAAGTCTGTTTTAAGTTGCTCTGCACTGCTTTGTGTCAGATACAAACATTCTATACCACTACTTGTGCACCACTTTCTTATTTTCAATTTTGTATTTTCCTAGTAAAATTATTTGGCTTATTAAAAAAAGTGGTTGTTGTTAAGCAAGAAATCGGGATCCAGTTGCTTGGGAGTAGTTTTCAACCTTAAGCTACTAGTGGGGAGCTTCTGTAAAATAGATTGACTATATCACACGTTATTAAAGAAGTTTAAAATCAAAGAAACAAAAAACAAAAAAAGGTCAACATTCAAGTGTAACGAGAATTATACATCAATCAATTTTGAAATTTACGAATTTATTACCGTTTCCACAAGAAAGCTATGGTTGAATTTTTTTTTTTGAAATCTTGATATCCGGCCATTGTGATCAACTAATCCAAGAGAGATCAATCTCACCGTCCACTAGCGGGGGTCCCGTTTAAAGGCGGAGCAAAATTTCGTATGGACTGACCCACACAAAAATTGACTGTATTTAGTAGGATTCGAACCTGAGATTTTGAGAGGAACACACTCTCAAAACCCAAACCTCTGACACTATACCAACCCTTGGGGTTTAGCTATGGTTGAATTAATTACAAGTAGTTAAATTAGAAATCAAGTAAGTTAATGGCGCCAACCTAATTTTATATATATGTAGAAGTGTTTGTTGGTTGAGAGTAGCTTCACTTAGAAGTGAGGTTTCAACTTTCAAGGCAAGAGCTAGTAGAGAGTAGTATCTCTCACATCAAGTCGGTTATGACTTTGTGTTGCATTATCAAAAGATAGAAAAAGGAAAGTGATACTTTATGAAAACAATAAGAAAAACATTAAAGCTAATCAATTGTTTATATTTCATCTTTATTCTATAAATATAATTTTTTTAATGGTTACTATTAATTTTTGTCATGTAGTTTAGTGGATGAGGTTTACTCTTTAAAGATACATCCTCCGTTTTAAAATGACTGTTGTTTTAGAGAAAAAAAATTTGTTTTAAAATGAATGTCATTCTCACTTTTCAATGTAGTAATAATTGCTATTTTTTCAATTGTATCATATAATTATTACTCTGTACATTATTTCCAACACATTAATAAGACTAATTTAATAAAAGTGCAATATATTATGACAATATCATTGATTCCTTAATTTGTGTGAAAAAACCTTAAACGACAGTCATTTTGAAACGGAGGAAGTAAATACGTGGAATGTCGGGGATTTAAATCCGCAACACTGCACCTGATGTCCTTACACATCTATCAAGTGAGTTGACTTAACAAAACTTAATTATTATTTAGTCTTTATAGATTCACTATTTACGATGTATTGATATTTTTTCTCACTAAATTAATTGTTAAAGTATATTTTAAAATTTTAAGTGATGAAGATAAATAAATTATATTTTGAGATTGTAGAAATTATAGATCAACTTGGAGGTCGACACTGATTGTCGGTGGGGCCGACAAAGCGATAGAGTCGATGCAGCAGGTTTGGTCGTTGGAGAGCAACGGTGGTCAACGGGTTGGCAGGGGCAGCGATCATGCTGATTTTGACTTATTATTCGAGTCCGTCAAATATCGGATCCATCCAGACAGTTTTTCATATATTGAGTTTGGTTGTTCGATTTATAAATTAGTTTGTTAATGAGTTGTGTTTTGAACTTGTTAAATATTTCCATCATTCTTGTTTACACAATCTTCATAAATTTAGAGTCGAATACAGGGAGAAAAATTTGGGAATCCTTGTGGTAATTTTAGAGAGACATAGATAAATTTAATTAGATATTTTTAAAGAATTTAAAATTTCAAGTAATTCAAAGTATTCAATTCATTTCAATTTATTTTTACATTCATTTATTTCTATATGTATTAAAATAATTTATTATTAAAATTTTTTGGGTCATTTGCATAAATTTTAAATTTTTTAGTCAAATTTAAAATTTAAAAAAAGTGACCAAATTGCAATTATAAATTTTTAAAGGTACTAATTTGTAAAGTTTAAAAATTGTTAAAGATCAATTTGCAATTTGTTTTTTGAAAATTTTAAGGATCAAATTATAAAATTTAAAAATTATGGGGACTAACTTGCAAATTTTAAAATATTAACAATATCCAATTTGACATTCACAATCTATTGAGTATGAAAGGAATTTTTAATTCTTTGATTTTAGATGTCATTTCAAAATCATTAATTTAATTTGGACAAAATACTTCATAACTTTTCATCATTTTAACAATTCTTGGAATTTAGGAAACCCTTGGAGACATCTAAGCGGGTTGAAAAACACTTCTAAAGATATTGGATTTGTGTTATTCATATATAGAGAGTTAGAGAAATTGTAAACACTTAGGTAGAAAATAAGGGTTGTTTTTTGGAACTTTAGTGAATATTTTCTTATCACTCATTTGTAATCTTTTATAATAACTTTTGGAATATCATTTCATTAAGCTAGGTAAACAAGTTATTTGCTTCTTGTCTTTTAGCTTCTCCTGTCAAATCAAGTTGATGTCTTATTGCAAAAAGGTATATTCGCTAAAGGTCACTTATTTTGGTTGCCATTATCTTGTTCCTTAGGAATCAATGTTGGGTGTAAATATGGAAGTAGAAAAAAAGGTCTAGAGGGGGTTAATAGAACTAAATTAAAATTCAACCGCCATTTTTCAAAATCAGAGTGTTTTCAAAAATGAGTTGCAAGCGAAAGGTTTGATGCGAAAATGAAAATTATACAATTTGAATATTGATCAAGTCAACACACATCCTTTCACAAATATCAACGATTAATATGATTAAAACGTTCAATATGAATTGATTCAATTGTGTAATGCACAAGAAGTGTGTACACAATGATTCAATTTATGGAGTTCTAAATTTAGTTTGCTTCAGATTATTAATCACGAGACTAGCTTAACTAGTTATCCAATTCCAACAAAAACTAATGCTTAAGTAATAAATTGGTATCAAGAAAAACGATATAATACGACGGAATTGAAAAACCTAAGCATGCAATCACAAAAAAATGTAAGAGTGAGAGAGAGAGAGAGATCACACTGAGATTTTTAGTGCTTCGGCGTTCGTGCTCACTTTGCCTACGTGCAATCTTCAATGGTTTTCCATTGAAACATGCATAGTTCCTTGTTATTTGAAAAATATTTCCAAGTGTTCATACAATCACCAATCCACAATACAATTGAGAAAATAAATCTCCTAATTTAGATCTTGACTTGCATACAACACACTTGCCAAACTCTTCCACGAAATCTTTACTCGAATACGTTTCTTGAATCTTTCAATAACACCAATTCTGCTCCAAGTCTTTGTGTGTTGCTATTAATTTTGTTTACTATATTTCTTCTTTATTTTATAAATCTGATTTTTTTAAATCGTTATTTAGTCTTTAAAGATTCACCATTTGTCAGCGACAGAAGTAGAAAACTTTATTTGAAGGGCCATAAAATATGTAATGAGGTATATTTTAAACGATTCATAATAAATTGCGTATTTTGTGTAACCTAGTGGAATTCTATTGGCAAAATTTTGTTGTAGGTGCTTTTGATCGTGTGTTCGATTCTCACATGTGACACCTTTTTGAAATAAAAGTGCAATTCTATAAAAAATGGCTTCCTTAGAATTCAAACACGTGACCTTTCCTCAAAAAGTAACTTATTCGCCACTAAGGTACTTTAGATAATTTGATAAATAAGAAACAAATGAATTATATACATACACAATTATTTAAATATTTACATCTACCTCATAAAAAAGAGAAGATTTTGAGATATTTTGGGGGATTATGGTGTTGGGTTATCTCTCTTATTTGGAGTGGCCCAAATAAATATGGGTTAGTCGCCCATGTGTGTTTAAGCCTCTGTTATTATAAAACAAAGAGAGTTAGGTAAATAATTCATAAGGTACGAAACAAAAAAAAGAAAAATTGAGATAAGAGTGACATTCCCGCAGCCCCCAATTCAACACAGAGTAGTTTCACAAAATCATATTTTTCTCCTAATTAAACTATCAGATTGTCCTGATTTTTGGTGGCAATGTTCAACACTCATAGAGGTACATTCTGAACGACGGAGATCAAATTTTGGGCATTCTAAGTCTGTCTGACGAGTCCATTTCTGAGGTACAGTTTTTTGTGGTTGTTTGAGTTGATTATAGATCTTGATGATGTTGATGTATGCCTCTAACTAGTGTTAGAGAGAACCTTGATTATACCCATTGTTTTATTATAGTGGAGATTTAAGTGTCCTACGAGTTTTGTGGTTTTTTCACTCCTAATTAATGGAGGTTTTTCCACTATAAAATTGTGTTATGTTGTTTTGAGTATTTTGTTTATTGTCGTTGCATTTGATATTTGGGAGAGATTATGCTGTTGGATTATTCTGTTGAGTTGTGGATTTTATCCCAACAAGTGGTATCAAAGTCATGGTTTGATTTGTGTAACAATGGAGACGAACACATCTAGGATGGTGAGTTTGAATGGATCCAACTATAATGTTTGGAAAGGGAAGATGGAAGATTTACTTTATGTTAAATTCTTTCACTTGTCCATTTTCTCTAGTGAAAACCCCGATGGAACTAGAGATGAAAAATGGGCTTTGTTGCATAGATAATTTTTTTGGTATATTCGTCAATGGGTGGATGATAATGTTATGAACCATGTGAGCTCGGTTACTCATGCTTGCTCTCTTTGGACCAAACTTAAGGAGTTTTATGTAAGAAAGACGGGGAACAATAAGTTGTTCTTGTTCAAGCAATTGATGTAATTGAGGTATAGTGATGGTTCACCAATGATTGATCACTTGAAAACTTTCCAAGGGATTCTAAATCAATTGTCGGTGATGAATCTTACTTTTTATGATGAAATTCAAGGTTTGTGGCTTCTTGGTACTTTGCCTAATTCTTGGAAGACTTTTAGGACATCCTTGTCTAACTCTGTTCTGAATGGTATCATCTCGATGGACTTGGCTAAAAGTAGTGTGTTGAATGAGAAATTAAAGCGTAAGTCACAAGGTTCTTCTTCATATTCTGAGGTGTTGGTTACCGAATCAAGGGGAAGACATCAAAATAAAGGTTCAAGTAATTATGGGACATCACGTGGTAAATCACAAGAAGGCTATAATATATTCTCTAATATTTAGTGTCATCGTTGCGGGGAAAAGGGAGACATAAAAAGGTATTGTCGGAAGTTGAAAAGGGAAAACAAAAAGAAGAACTAAAACAACGAAAAAAAGGAAGGTAACAATAATGAAGATGATGTTATTGTTGATGATTTCTTTGTTGTTTGTTATAGTTGTATAGAGAATGTTAATCTATCATGTGATGAGATGGATTGGGTGGTTGATAGTGGTGTTTCTACTCATGCAACCTAAAGACGTGATCTTTTTTCAACTTATGAGACCGGTGACTTTAGGATTGTTCGTATGGGAAATAATGGGCAAGCTAATGTCATCGAAATATGAGATATTTGTGTCGAAACTAGCAATGGGACTACTCTAGTTCTCAAAAGCGTGAAACACATTTAGGAACTTTGATTTAATCTTTTATCTGTTGGAAAGTTGGATAAGAAAGAATATGATAATTCTTTTTTGGCAAATGAAAAGAAGTTAAAGAAACACTCAATGGTGGTTGCTAAAGGGAAAATGAATTCAAACTTGTATATCGTCCAACTTGGGGTTTCAAAGTGCTACATCAACACTTGTGATAATGACAACTCATTTGAATTATGGCATAAGCGTTTGAGTCATATGAGTGAAAAAGGTTTGAGCATTTTGACAAAGAATAATGTGTTGTATGGTGTTTCTGATGTAAAGTTGAGAAAGTGTTCGCATTGTTTGGCAGGTAAGCAAATGCGAGTTTTCTTTATGTCATTTGAACCAAAGAGGAAATAATAAGTGTTGGATTTAGTACATTCTGATGTGTGTTGTAACGCCCCAGTTTTGTCCATTTTATTTAATCGAGTCGTTTTGATTATTTTATTATTATATTATTTTATTTTCGACTTTTATTTAGAAATATGTTATTTTTCAATGTTGTGATATTTTATCGCGTTTTGGGAACGTTTGCGAAATATTTGAGTGTAGGGGTATTTTGGGCATTTCACTTTATTTTCCTCAAGTTAGTAAAATAGAAAATAGAAAGAGAGAAAAATAGAGAGAAAGAAAAAGAGAAGAAGGAAAAGGGGAAGAAAAGAGAAAGAGAAAAAAACTTGGAAAATCTAGAAATCGAAACAACCGACTTTCCAAACATGATTAAATCGGGTAAGGGTGCGAAACTTGATTATTATATACTTGTGTATGATTATGTATGTATGTTTTTGGTTGATTTTGGATTGAAATTGGATTGTAGAGTAAAAACCACTATGTGTTGAAATTGTTAGAATTGATTCCGATTGTGTAGGAAAAACATGTTTTGGTGTTCCTTATTGATGATACATGTTGAATATATGTTATTATGCAATCTATTGGCAATTTTCTGATGTTTAGGTGAAATTGGATGGATTTTGGGGTGGGAAAACGCAGAAAAATTCTGGTTTTCCACTGCCCATACGCGTATCACCCAAGGCAATACGCGTATTGGTTAAGGCAATACGCGTATGGCATTGAAGGGGGGAGGGCAATACGCGTATGGAGTTTCACTTTTCTCGGCCATCTGCTGAAACGCGTAATGGTACGCGTATGATTTTGGGCAATACGCGTATGGCCAGCAGGGGTGCAAAATGTTGTTTTTTTGCGATGTCTTTTCTGTTTTAGTCCGTAACTTATGTTCCGATTATCCATTTTGAGCATTCTTGGTTTCGTTGGAAAGCTATTGAGCTGTATTTTCTTATTATAATAATTTTGAGATTGTTAGCCGATTTAATTATGTCAAGAATTTGGAATAGTGTCGTTTTGTCGACTTTTGTCGTTATACTTGTGTGTAATTGATGTGTATCATGCAATGTGCTATTGATATGAATATGGTATAACTTATGTGCGGTTGTATGGTGTAAATGCATGTGTTTAGATGGCGTGAGGATGGTTTGTGGTCGTATGGCAAATAAATGCATTGTTTTGGGCTTGAATTGTAAAGCATGATTAATATTGAGTGAGATGATTGCATATATGTGTGCATTTGAATGTCATGAGTCATTGTATGCCAAGCTTCATGATATGCATTCTTGAGATGTCGTGTGCCCTAGTGGGTGTGAGCGACAAATCGATTCTAGAGGGAATCCGCTATAACATCGTGTGCCTTATACAAAGAGGTGTGAGCGATGATTATAGACGATCGTGTGCCTTATACAAAGAGGTGTGAGCGATCGGGTCGTGTGCCTTATACAAAGAGGTGTGAACGATCCATAAACATCGTGTGCCTTAAAAAAATAAGAGGTGTGAGTGACGGGGAACATCGTTTGCCCGACGGGGAGTTACACTAAGTAACAAGCGATGGTTCCAATAGTTCCTGAGTGAACTAGTGTTGAGATGATGGATGGATGGTACCGCATATGCATTGCATAGAGTCGTTGTGTCGGTCTCTGTGCATTTGCATAATTCATGAATGGATTGATTTCATGTGGAATTGTGATTGGAATTGATGAGTTGAGATATGTATTGTGTTGTGTTGTATTTGGATTTTGTTGTACGTTGTGGTGAGAATATTTTACGTGTGTAATGTTGTGTTATTATATAACTTTATGCAATTATATTATGATTGTGTTTCTCACCCTTCTGCTGTTTTATAATGCTCTATGAGGCATTGCAGATTAGATTGCTGGAGGTCTTTTTGTGAAGCTTAGGTCTTCATTCTTTTGTCGGTCGGCTCTGATATGTGGCACTGGGTAGTATAGGGAGGCCGTTGGTGATTTGTGTGTATATGTATATGTTTCTTTTGAGATTGTACATGTATGATTGTATTTGGCAGACAAACTTTTCATGATATATATATATATATATGAGATTTCAGTACAGACTTTCCGCTTTTATTCTGTATCTGAATCGTGGGTAGTAGGAACTAAGTTCCTCTGTTAATTGCTACCTGATTGTTGCATATCTTTATGGGCAGGTTTATGTGTATTTTGTTTCAAATTGATGTGACCCCTCGGTCTATGCCGTGAATGTTTTAAATATACTCTGATGAAATTTTGAATTTTATTTATCGCTTTAATAGCTTGGGGGTATAGATTGGGGGTGTTACAGGTGTGGTCCGATGAAGACACGATCTCTTGGTGGTGAATAATACTTTGTGACTTTCATTGAAGATTATTCTCGGAAAACATGGGCTTATACCTTGAAGACGAAAGATCAACTGTTAGATACCTTCAAGTCGTTTCAAGCATCGGTTGAAAGAGAAACAGGGAAAAAGCTCCAGTGTATCCGAACCAATAACGGGGGAGAGTACGTTGGACCTTTCGACAAGTATTGTCAAGATCAAGTTATACGTCATCAAAAGTATCCTCTAAAGACGTTGTAGCACCCCAAAATTTGCCCTCATGTTTCTAACTCTAACTGGCTTGTGTCTCATTTCATTTTGCATTATCATTTGTGCATATCATTGGTTCTAAGCATGGGATCAAGGTATATTGGTTAGCTCAAGATGAGAGTATGTTTCTCAGAGGCTCAAGCAATGGATCTTATTCAATCATATGTGCATAGGGAAATTTTGTTCAAGGCAATAAAGGGAGAGATGCTCTCAATGTCACCATTACTCAAGCTACAATGGCTTCTTAGGCCTCAAGGCATCCTAATATGTCCACCACTTCCTCAAATGATTTGAAGTGGATCTCCTCCTCCTATCTTTGGTCATCAATTTAGGGTTTTTGGATATTTGGGTGTGTGGCATCTCCATGGGAAAGAATTTTGAAGTCTCATCATCTATTTGTCACATAAATCATCTCTGTTTAAGGGATTCTCCATCATGTTCAGAGGATTTAGGGTTTAGAAGATGTGCATCCATCTCCTATCTTTTTGGACCAGAATTAGGGTTTATGATGAAATCAGTTTATTTCTGATTCTTTGAGCAATACTTGATTCCATAGCCTCCTATATGTTCTCAAGTGTCTAGGGGTGGAATATTGATCATCAATTTGAATCAGAGGGCCTTCAATTGATCAGATGATTGAGAATCAGTAGAATTGGGGACAAAGTCAATTGTGCAGGGAAAAAGTCAACTCCTGACTTTTTGAGGTCAACTTTGTGTTTTTCATGTTAAATATGACTAATAGGTGGAATTTGATCAAGAAATGTCAAAAGAATCATGGAAAATCAAGAGTTGAGAAAAATTGCCATTTTTGGGAACTAGGGTTTTTAGAGACTTACTATTTTTGGCAAGTTTTCATGGTTGTGCAGCTACTTTCATGGCCAATTTTCTCCATGTTCAAGACTTCATTTTATTTTTTATCAAACATAAAAGTTGTAGTGCCCATTTCAAGCTTTCCAGCCATATAAAATTCATCTCCATTGGATCATTTTTGAGCAAGTTATGATTGTTGGAAGTTGGACATTTCAAACTTTCTTTTTTCCAACACTTAGAATTTTTTCTAAGTGTTTAAGGTCAGCTTTTGTACCAACCTTTTAGCTTGTTTTTGAATGACTTCCAAGCTTAATTTTGAAATCATGTCAACATGAAAGTTGTAGATTGCAATCCCACCTTTCCAAAAAGTCATAGAATGCCTCATTTGGATCAATATTGCTCAAGTTATGGTTTCTTAAAGTCCAAGGTTTTCATATCCATTCTTGATTCCATAACTTAGATTTTTTCAAGTTTCTTGGACAGTTTTGAAGACACATGTCCATGGCTATTTTTCATCATCTTCCAAGGATTGTTTCAAGTTGACTTCAACATAGAATTTGTTTATTGTTCTTCATATTTTCATTAGAGCTCAAGAATGCATCAAATGGAGCAACATTCACCAAGTTAGAGCCATTCAAAGTAAGCTATATGTATGATGGCCATGCATGATTCTCATGTATCATTTCTTTCCCTTCATGCAGTAACTTGATTTGCTTTCTTTCATGCGCATAAAATACCACTCCACACATTGCCAAACATAGCCAAACAAAGGTACACATTCCATGCACACATGTTTCACTTTTTGCCAAAACATGAAAGGATAAAGAATTTGTACAAGATTCCATTTTCACGTGCCATCCATCATGTACTTCTCATGACTTTATTTTTTGCTCATCCAACCACCCAAAAGGACAACTCACCACATGCTATAATCTGTGCACACTCTATTTTCTCAAAAAACTTCAATTTTCAAAATCAGTTGGTAACTAACCTTTTACTCAGTATCAGGCCCATCAACATTTAATAATCCATGTTATTTAAGTCACATAAACCCTAAAGCGAGAGAGAGGAAGATCTTGGCAGGAGAATTACTCTGAAAAAGCTTCATCACCTTCAAACTTTTTCTCTTCTAATCACATTATTCCCAACGTTTCAGTCCATTTTGAAGCTTGATCTATCATCCCTGAAGCTCAAGGAAGCTTTTCCATAAGGTTTTTCTCCATTCACACGTAGCTCAAGAGCCAACGGAGCTGCTTCGTTAGGTATTCTTTCCAACTCTTTTTCCCTCTCTTTTAAGCATGTTTTGAGCTCGTGTTTAGTTGTGGTGAAGTCCTACCATGATGTAGGCGATGTTTCTTTGCTTGTTGTGTTGATTTGATAAAATTTCAGTTTGTTCATGTTTTTTTCATGTTGAGTTTTCGTGGTGATAGAGTTAGCATATGTGGATTTTAAGTCCAGAAACGGAATCTATGTGGAAAATCGTGTGGAATGATGCTTGGATCCGCGTTTTTTGATGAAGCATGGTCGGTGCTCCGGTGGTTCTCACCGGAGAAGATGACCAGAGCTTGGGCTCCGGCATCTTATGTGGCATGATGATGAGTCGTATGCAGGACTTGTTGACCAGCCTATGTGGCGCTTGCGTGGAGCCAGCGTGTATTAGTGAAATGCAGGCGTGGCTGTTTTTGTTTCTGAATTGTTTTTCAAGTGGACTGGGCCAGCGCGTTTTTTCATTTCCATACCCCCAGATCTTGTGGCCCAACACGCTGGCTCCGGCATCTTATGTGGCATGATGATGAGTCGTATGCAGGACTTGTTGACCAGCCTATGTGGCGCTTGCGTGGAGCCAGCGTGTATTAGTGAAATGCAGGCGTGGCTGTTTTTGTTTCTGAATTGTTTTTCAAGTGGACTGGGCCAGCGCGTTTTTTCATTTCCATACCCCCAGATCTTGTGGCCCAACACGTGTTTTGATCTATTTCACCTTGTATCTGAATATTGTTAGTTCACCCCTAGGCTTTGTTTTTCCTTTTTCTTTTATTTTCTTTTCTTTTTTCATTTTTTTTCATTTTAATTGATAAAACCTTTTTTAAAATTGGTAAAAATAGGTTTCTGATATTTCAACATCTTGATTTAATTTTCATGATTTTTATTTTATTTTTTGATTTATTTTCATATTTTATTTTGAATTTAAATTGAGAGGTGTTTGCCATGTTTACCCTTGAATTAGGGTTTGTGTTTTTGATGACTTTGATGTGCTTTCTTGATCCAATATTTTTCACATGCTTTGACAATTAAATGATGATTGTTTGGGTGCCATTTTGATTCTTTGGTGTTGAGGTTTTGGTTGATTGTCACTTGGTTTTTGATGCTCCTCGTTTATTGCTCGATTAGCTTGCTATGTGAGATTGTTTGATCCAATTTGTGGTGCAATTTTTCAATTCTTGTTGAGATCTTTTGTTCATTTATTCATGATGGATATAACATGAGTTTGAGCATTTATTTCGATTTTTATAAGATATGTTTCTATTTTTGGTTGATGCTTACATGTGGCTTGAATTTGAATGGAACATGCTTGATGTTTGGTTTCTTTTTTACCACTGGTGTTTAAGTGAAGCTTGAAATGATTAATTGATGTGATTACATGCTGTATTAACTTGATTGAAGCAGTTGATCATTTTCCTATTTGTGGTTGAGTTTCCAAGTTGACAATGTTTTGGCCTTGCTCCTTTGATGTTCTTGAACTAGTCCTTTGTATTGTTTTCATGTATGATCTAGTGGATGCTTGTGGACTATTGTTTACCTTGAATGATATGTTTAAGATGCTGATACTCTTGATATGATGTCCATTGTGTGATCATTTCTCACTTCTTGCCTCACACGATTATTTGTTTCTTGTATGGATGCCTTAAGTGGATGTTTGTCTAGTTGTGATGCATGTTTTGAAGTTGATCGTTGATGTTTATTCTTGCCATTCATGAGTTGATGTTTATATTGATATACATGATCATGCTACTGCCATACTTGAATTCATGTCCTAATCTCACATGTTTGCTCTTTTGAAGTGTGTCTTACATGATCTTTTTGTTGACAAATGCTTGTTTGTTGTTAAGATGCATGTATTGAACCTTCTTGCTCTTTCTTTGATCATTAACATGAGATGAATGTGATGTGACTTAGTTACTTCTCCATATTATTTCTCACATTATTTGACCTCATTTCACTTTGTTTGATGGTTGATAATACTTCTTGTTTGGTTTTAAGTCATTTGTATGTTCATTGATGCATTGTTTTGCCTAATTATTTTGACTTCCATTCTTGAGGTTTGGTTTGAAGTGTGTGCACTTGGTGTTGGTGATTGTCTTGAATGATGGAATATGATGCTTGCATTGTTTTTGCTTATGTCAACTTGTTTGAACTTCATTGTTTGACTATCTTGATGTTGCATCTTCATCTTCATCTCTTTCTTCTTTCTTTTCCTTTAAGCTTTGAGACTTGTTTAAGTCTTGAGTTTGCTTTTGTTTGTGATTGATTAGTATAATGTTTACTTGTGTTTGTTTACATGATCCCTTATGTTAGTTCTTGTAGTTGGCTGGAATTTTGGTAAAATAATGTGGATGTCATGGTTGATGTTTCAACATGAGTTTCTAACATTCTGGTTGTGTTAAGTTGTAAATGGTTGCAGATTCTGTGCTGATGTCAAACCCGATGTTAAGACATCAGTTGATAAAACATCAGTCTGATTTGTTTTATTAGGGTTGCGTGTTTCTGTTATTGGAGAGATATTCTGCTGAAGAGAGTGAGAGATTGTAGGCGAATATCTTGGTAAAGATATATTCAGTTGCAATCAGATTTGGAGCAGATCTTGTTGCTATTTTTAAGGCTAAAAGATATGAAGATTTAATTGAAGATTTGATTGAAGATTTAATTGAAAATCTATTTAGTAGCAGAATCTTCTGCAGATTTGTAGCATTTAATATGCTGAGATTTAAAGCCTAATTCCAGTTGGGAAAAAGGTTATAAATAGAAGCATTGTAACCTAGTTTTAAAAAGCCAGCTATCATGTAAATTCTAAGGGCTGAGTTTGTGAACCACTCTCTAGGAGAGTTGGTATGTGTGAACCACTCGGATTGTGAGATGGTCATTGTTCTTAGAGGAAGCTGTTAAGCAACTCTAAGTATTGTTCTTAGTCACGAGGGTCATGTCTAGGTATTGTTATAGGAGTGTGACTTCTACGTGTTTGGGGAGTTTTTGGAAATTAAGTTGTTGATGCAGTGACTGAGATGTTGACTGCTAGACATCATTGCGATGATTGGGAGTGAGATGGAGTCTCTTATCTAGGGAGGACTTAGATAGAAGGGTCATTGGGTAGTGATTAAGTTAATGGATTGTCAACTAGTTTGTTGAGTCTGTAATTTGATACTACTAATAGTGGACTTCCTTCCTGGCTTGGTATGCCCCCAAATGTAGGTTGTTAGACCGAACTGGGTGAACAAATTCTGTCTGCACTTTACTTTTCAGCAACTTCTTTAAATGTCTATAATTGCCTTGCTGTTTATGTCAGACCAGATGTCTTGACATCATGTAGGACATCTGAGATCTGTTATACCAGAATTTCAATTGGTATCAGAGCAGGCATCCTGTCTGTTTCTGGATGAGATCTAGGGAAGATACTTTGTGGTTCATGAGCAAGGAAGATAGTTTTGCTGAGTTATGGACTTGGTCAGTTCATATAGTTGTTTGTATGATCCCTTGAAGTGAAGGACGGACTATTCATGACAGGGTATGTATTGGACCTGTCTGTTGTTATCAGGAGAACTGCTGTTGTGAGTTTGATTTGTTGGCATTTGGTTTATGGTAATGGAGAAAAAAGGGAAGCTAAAGGAGTTGTTGTGTGTTCCGCTGCATGGTATCTGATGTAACCCTGGTTGGTTCTTGTATCTCTGGTGGTGAGATTCTAGGAAGGTATTCTCTTGGAAAGACATTAGGGTTTGGTTTCCTCAGCAGGATATTCTATGATGTTGTAGTTTATACAAGACAGCTTCAACCGTTTGGTTAGAGATGCCAAAGATACTTGAGGATTATCTCATATCTTTGTTTTGGGAAAGAAGTGATCTAAAGGTGAATGGATCTTATTAAAGACTGTATGACATGTAAGTTTCAGTTTTTTTAGAAGAAGAATATATTTCAAATCAGGCATTGAAGACCAATCTGTCCAGAATATTGATTCCTTCTTTATCAATTTTCTTGATGGTGAAAGAAGAGGGTGGAGCCAAAGGAAAAGAGTATCACTGTCAAATCTTTCATGTGGGAGTGAAGATCTTGATAAGTTATCTCTTAAGCTTAGTTGTAGTGACCTAATTAGGAGGATCTTCCTGGTTATGATGTCAAATGTAGTTCTGGTATATCTGAAGATGAATTCTCTTGTGAAGATACATGTTTCTAATTTTCAAAATCATGAACTGGAGGAAGTTTCATCAAGAAAGAAGTTGAGCTTAATATGTCAATTCTAATGTCTCGACATCGCGCTACACATCAGCAGTTTATGGTAAATGCTAAGTCAAAGACCTATTAGATTGTAGCTGTTTTGAAGGATCACTGAAGCTATGAAGTTGAACAATTTTTGAGATGATGTTCATAATGTCATAGCATCTCAGCTGGAGCTGGTTGAAGAAAAGGTAGAAATCTTGATAGCAGAAGAGAAGGAGATGATCCCTGTTTAAGCTAAAATGTCTGTGACAATTTTATAGGGAAAATGCATCCAAGAGTTTGTGTGCAGTAGCAGTGTAAATCAGCCTGTGGTCAATTGGTGTTTGCATGAGCTCTTTCAGTTTTGTGACTTGAAGGATTGGAAGTAGCAGATTGTCTATGGTATGTTTATGCAGAAGGATGGCAGTTATCACTCTTAAGTTAGACAAGAGGTCTGAACCTTGTGCTTATAAGAAGAAGCTTCTGGAAGAGTGTGTTATGCAAGTTACTGCAGTTTTGTTGGTCTGATCTTGGAAGTTGATCAGATGTTGATATGTTCTCGTGTGTTCCCTACAAGAGATATGTTTGGATTAATATGGTTGTAGTCTCCAAATCCATAGGAGATGTTTAATGTGATTTAGACTAATGTCGGAACTGATGTTGAAACATCATTTCAGTTCTTTGCTCAGGGTGGAGTAAAAGATCAAGACACTGACCTAACCTGGAAGGCTTTTGTGGTATGAATGGTTGTCATCATGGTCTGTCATGAAGAAGATTCAGAAGATGCTGGAATCTGAAGAAGGGTTAAACCACAGGGATCAATTGCTATTTGTGAAATTCACAAATATTTAATTGATTATCCTTGAAAGACAAGATTAAGGATGTTCTGTCTATTGTTTTAACATCTTTTCATCAGAGGTTTGGAGAATCATGGGAGGGGTTCTACATTCGCTCACAAGTCGCCTAGGTGTTGACCTGGGATTATTGCTTAGCATCTGTTCCTAGAAAGTATTGTGAATGACTTGTCCAGATGGTGGTGTTGTTGAAGATGAAGATGGAAGACTATGAAGACATCATAATCTTGATGGTTACAGCTTGGATCAGTTTATTTCTGATCTAAGTGGTTTGGAGCATGGTGTTTGCTCTGGTTGTGAAGGTCGAGGATAAGTGGCAGTTATCTCTGGCATTCTACTGACGGCTCTACTAAGGGAAGTGACTTTCTTTAGTATTGCTATGGGGTAGTATTGGACTACTTATTTTCTGAAGATTCAGATGTGGTAAGTTTGAAGTCTTTGGAGTTTCTAAGCAGGATGGAGGTTGTCTACTCAAACTTGATTGTTGAATCAAGTCTATGAGAGCATGGAAATCTGTTTCTACAAAGGGAGGAGGTTCTTCTGAGTGGCAGAAGGTAGAGCTGAATTCAATAGTTGGATGACATAATGTTCTGACATCTAGCTTAACATCAGGAGTTTCAGCTGGTGATGTGGCACATCAGCTAATGATAGGGTGATCTACAGGAATGAATAATAGGATGCTTCAAAAAGATCGTTCTCATGGCAATTTGCGGGAGCTGCAGGAAGGAGAAGATGTTACATGACCATGGCTTAGGGAGTCTAAGTGTGTTTGCTTTTGAGCAAGTGGAACATGTGACTTGAAGATCAAGTTTCCTTGGTGGATCAAGATATCTTTGTGAGAGTTCTGACAAACGTGAAAAAGGTCAAAATGTGGCATTTAGTTGTTTTCATATGAGGATTCTTGAATGAGGTGATCAAACTGTGGCATTTGGTTGATCTCAGAAGTGGATTCGAAGAATCAAGATAATCAGAGTGTGGCAGCTGGTTATTATTGAGGATTGTCTTGGAACAAGTTAATCTTGGGTAGAAGGGTGATGAGTTGAAGACTCAAGGAGATTATTCTTCTTGAAGGTGGATGAGAGTTTAATTCTCTATTTCTTTGGATTACTATGCAATAGTAAGTCCAGTTAGTGAAGCATATCAAGAATCATGGTGATGATATCTTGGTGTGTGGCTAATGTTCTAACTTGTGTTGGGACATTATCTGGTTGAATATCCTTTGTGAAGGATGATTTTGTTCTGGTTATGAAGCTTGGTGCATACATTATGCCTAAGGAGAGTCTACATAGTCATACGGGAGAATGATGAAGTAGAAGGTCTGCCTTGGATGGAGAATGTAGAGAAGACTGAAGTAGATCAGGTATTGATTGATTGGAAGTCTGAAGATGAAGAGTATGATAAGGAATGACTGCCTTTGGAGAAAGGGACAATGGTACCAAAATGCATGTGCTCAGCAAGTGTGCTCAAATGTTCATCTTCATCTAGAGCATTAGTTAACCATGACTGGGGGAGTACTTATCTATGGATTTTGCTGCAAAGGTACATATATTGTGAAGATTGCATGCTGGACAAGATTGTGAAGATTGGTTGAATCTTATGAGGATATAATGCCAGATAACATGTTATGACATTAGGCTGTTGGATGACATGTTGGTGTGGACATGAATGGTTCTAGCCATGTGAAGCTAATTGTTTGAATCATATGTGCACATGCTTCTGAGGAGAAGTCTGAAGGACAACTTTGGTTGTGTATGGGAGAATTTATTTTTCTCTGCAGATTTTGGAAGAGCTTTTTGAAGGTCCTTGTTGATGGGAGATGTCACACTTGTCTTGGTGTGTGTAAGAGGAGTTTATTTAGAGTTAAGTGGAAGGCATTGGGTGTGTGCTTCAGAACTTATGGAAGATTGTGTGAAGCATTCCTGACTGGATGAATGAAGACTATGTCTGGATTTTCCAAATGTTATGATATACTGGTCAAGGAGCACCATTTGTGAAATATAATGGGAGAACTTCTGTCTGTACTAGTGTGGTACTTGGATTGTTTGAGGATTAAGCATTATGTGAATACGTTCAGCAGGTGTGTTGAACAGAGGGTGCGCTCTTGAAGACATGAAGATGAGTCTTATGTTTTCCATTCATTTAAGGCGTTCGTCTTACAAAGGAGCACTGATTATCTTAGATAGGGAGAGTTGATCTTTTGTTGAAGAAGTTGTTTATCCAGATTGTAATGTCAGACAAGATGTCGTGACATTGTGTTACTGGTGAAGTTCATGGTGTACTTGACAGTTTAGACCTGGTTTCATAGTGTCAAACAAGATGTCAATGGATTGAATCAGCAGTATACATTTACCCCAATGTTTGTTCAGCTATTGAGTCTGGATTTTGTTATGAGTATGTTAGTTGTCAGATTCAGAGGGTGTCCAATTGTGGCTAAAAAGGGGGAGAGTTAGCCCATGTGTTGCCTAGTTTTGTTGGTATAGGCTTGAGGGGGAGTAATCGTGTTTGAACAGCTGGTATGATGGTTCTTGCTTTGAGGGGGAATTTGTTTTGTGCTGAGTTACTAGTTGTTGCAGCTGGTTGGTATTGCTGCAGGTTGTGCTGTGAATGTTAGTAAGTGTTTTTCCGCTGCAAGCTGAAAGTGTTTTAGCCAAAATTAGCCAAAGGGGGAGATTGTTAGTTCTTGTAGTTGGCTGGAATTTTGGTAAAACAATGTGGATGTCATGGTTGATGTTTCAACATGAGTTTCTAACATTCTGGTTGTGTTAAGTTGTAAATGGTTGCAGATTCTGTGCTGATGTCAAACTCGATGTTAAGACATCAGTTGATAAAACATCAGTCTGAGTTGTTTTATTAGGGCTGCGTGTTTCTGTTATTGGAGAGATATTCTGCTAAAGAGAGTGAGAGATTGTAGGCGAATATCTTGGTAAAGATATATTCAGTTGCAATCAGATTTGGAGCAGATCTTGTTGCTGTTTTTAAGGCTAAAAGATATGAAGATTTAATTGAAGATTTAATTGAAGATTTAATTGAAGATTTGATTGAAGATTTAATTGAAGATCTATTTAGTAGCAGAATCTTCTGCAGATTTGTAGCAGTTAATATGCTGAGATTTAAAGCCTAAATCCAGTTGGGAAAAAGGTTATAAATAGAAGCATTGTAACCTAGTTTTAAAAATCCAGCCATCATGTAAATTCTAAAGGTTGAGTTTGTGAACCACTCTCTAGGAGAGTTGGTATGTGTGAACCACTCGGATTGTGAGATGGTCATTGTTCTTAGAGGAAGCTGTTAAGCAACTCTAAGTATTGTTCTTAGTCATGAGGGTCATGTCTAGGTATTATTATAGAAGTGTGACTTCTACATGTTTGGAGAGTTTTTGGAAATCAAGCTGTTGATGCAGTGACTGAGATGTTGACTGCTAGACATCATTGCGATGATTGGGAGTGAGATGGAGTCTCTTATCTAGGGAGGACTTAGATAGAAGGGTCATTGGGTAGTGATTAAGTTAGTGGATTGTCAACTAGTTTGTTGAGTCTGTAATTTGATACTGCTAATAGTGGACTTCCTTCCTGGCTTGGTATGCCCCCAGATGTAGGTTGTTAGACCGAACTGGGTGAACAAATTCTTTTTCAGCAACTTCTTTAAATGTATATAATTGCCTTGCTGTTTATGTCAGACCAGATGTCTCGACATCATGTAGGACATCTGGGATCTGTTATACCAGAATTTCACCTTAGGATTCCTAGCTCAACTTAGTCTTTAATTAAGTTAGAGGTAGGAGAGACATTATGCTTTCAATCCTTTGCATGATAATAATTAGGATAGTCCCTCATAAACCTTAACCTTAGGTCTATCTTTTTGCATGCTAAAATTAGGTAGAGTTCTCTTCTATCTCAACCTTAGGACCATTGTGTATGACAACATTAGGACCTAGTTTCCCCTAGTTGTTTTCTTTTCAACCCTTTGAGTTCTTTCTATTCTCATCTCAAAATAAAGTTCAAAACACTTAATAAATACAACGAGTATTGTGCGCCATGAGCCTTAAGTACATGGGAAGTGATAAGCAAGAGTCCCTCCTTACCTTGTCTAGGGTGTTTTGCATGCGTCCCGTCTTGGGTCGATCTTGCAACGCATTCGATCCTATGTCATAGACTTTAGTGCAATACGAGTTCCAAACTAAGTTAATTCTTTTTTGTCTAAAAAACACAAATTAAGTGCAAATCTTTTGTCCTTCGGGATGGGTTTCAAATCATTTTCAGAAAAGAGCATGTTATTTCCGTTCTGTCGCAAACAAGCATCGACCCTAACTGCCAGACGCGAACCTAACGTCGCTCATAAAAAACACTACCAGTATGTGGTTTCGTAGGTCAAACTACGGCTACTCTGATTTCTCATTCCCTTTGAGAATAGATAAGCACAAGACGACGATGTCTTGGCGAGCACTCTTCCCTCTTTTTCAGTCGTAGGTCGGACTACGACTGCTCTGATTTCTCATTTCCGTTGAGAATACGTAGGCACAAGACGACGATGTCTTGGCGAGCAACCTTCCCCCATCCACCCGTAGTCCTCCGAACTATATTGACTCGGACTTTCCCATTGCACGAGGGAATACGTAGGCTTAGGACGACGATGTCCTATCGAGTCTCCTTTTGTTTTTCCTTTTTCATTTTTGTTTAGCAGTGAGCTTTAGATAACACACCCTTTGATTAGACAATAAGTGTGGATCCCGTTGAGTACAACGGACGCGAGGGGGTGATAATACCTTCCTCTCGCGTAATCGACTCCCGAACCCGGACTATGGTTGCGATGACCATGTCTTCTCCCTTTTTGAGGTTTTCTTCGATCATTTCCTTTCCCTTCGTCAGGATAAATAACGTTCGGTGGCGACTCTTCTATTTTTTCCGCTGGTTGTTTTTTGCGTTGCGACAGCTGGCGACTCTGCTGGGGACTCTGGTTCCCTATGCCAGTCAATCCTAGCGCTTGTCTGTTTCTTTTTCATTGGGTGTTTACTTATGTGCATTATTTATTGTATATTACTGTATTTTACTGCATTACTTGCATTTGCATTACTGTTATCATATTGCTCTTCTGTTGTTGTGTTGTTGGGTAGGTTGGTTCCACGAGAGATAAGCCTAATACCCAGGATTGAGTATACACATAGGATTAGAGTGGAAAGTAGTGTGGCCTGCGTAGCATCTTGGTATGTTTGGTTTACACGAAATCCACATTCAGACGAGGTTTTATTAGGAGATATTCTGACTTGCGCATCTTGTGCATTTCAGAATGTTGACTTGGAGAGCTTATGACTCTAGAGACCGTTCATGGGAAGTCAGTTGAGGCCTCCTCGATTGATGATAATGCCAAACCAGAAATGGTGATCGTATCATCGTTTCTCGACCTTAGAGCCCGTGATACTGAGGACCTGCTAGGATGCCTTATCCAAGACTAGAACCCACATGTGAGAGGGATGGGTTTTGCAGGAAACCATGACCTTCAACCAACCTTCACAGCTGAATATATTCTTGTGTTTTTTTCGACTGAACACACTCTTCACAGATTTCACTTGGAATGTCGATTTTAGGTAATCCTGAAGCTATATTTCTTCTCTTTAGCTCTCTGATGTCATTGAAGTTGAGATGGCCTTGTCAAAATGCCATAACCACTCATCTCTGCTGGCTGCAGTTGCTAGGCACTTGTGCTCCATCACATTGAGTTCAATCTTGAAGGTCCTATTCTGAGACATTGGAGCCTTCAAGATCAACCTACCACCTGCGTCAAGAACTCTCATCATCTTGTCTTCGATCGACACCTTGTAGTTCTTTTTGACCAACTGCCATATACTGAGTAAATTACTCTTCATGCCTGATATGTACAACACATTGGAAATTGTTGACCTCTTGCCATCTTTCCTCATAACCAGAACATCACCAACACCTTCAGCTGCTAGAGTGTTGTCATTTGCAAACTTCATCTTATTCTTCGACGAGGGCTTCATGTTGACAAACCAATCTTTCCTTCCAGTCATGTGTGATGAGCATCCTAAGTCCAAGTACCAGTGGTCCTAGAATCTCTCTTCGTCTCTTGTTGTGACCATCAACAATATCTCTTCTTCTTCATGTTTCGGCAGCTTTGCATCAGTTTCTTGATTCTTCTTCTTTTTTGGACAATCACTAAAATAGTGACCATACCTCTGACAATTGAAACATTGAATGTGACTCTTGTCAGGCTTTCGACCACCATCTCTTCCTCTACCTGCAACACCACCTCTTTGGTTGCCTTGGTTCCAGGGTTTTCTTTGATTCGACCAGTTTCCTTCATGCTGATTTCGACCAGTAGAATTGTTGTAGCCTCCTCTACTTTTGTTGCCATTCCAGCTTCCTTTGCCTTTCCTTTCCTTTTTTGACTGTGCCTGCAAAGCCATATCACTCTTCGACTTTCCTGCAGCTCTTTCAGCCATCCTTTGTTCATGAGACTCAAGTGTCCCTTGAAGCTCTTCCTTCGTCAATACTGACAAGTCTTTCGACTCTTCTATGGCTACTACCACGTGGTCGAACTTTGGAGCCAATGACCTCAAGATCTTTGCAACAACTGATCTTGATGTCAACACCTCTCCACATACCTTGATTTGATTCACCTGCTTTGTAACTCTGGTGAAGAAATCTGTTATACTTTCATTGTCTTCCATCTGAAGCAACTCATAGGTTCTCTTGTGAGTTTGTAACCTCACCTCTTTCACCTTCTCTGCGTCTCCAAACAACTTTTCAAGAATCTCTCACGCTTCCTTTGCTGACTCTACATCACTAACCTTTTCAAAGTTATCAGGATCGGCACACTGATGGATTATAAAGAGAGCTTTATAATCTTTTTTTTTCAATTCTTTGTGTGCAGCCTTATCTTAATCTGTCGCGTTCTCTGCAAGCGGTGCTACTCCTTCCTTCACAAGATCCCAAAGATCTTGATAATAGAAAACCACCTTAATCTGCTTGCACCAATTTTCATAATTATCTTTCTTGAGAATTGGAAGGGTCACCTGAAAGTGCCCGTTCGGATGATTCATCGCCATCACGATTTTCCTTCCTTGAATCGCAACCAGAGCTCTAGATACCAGATGTTGGAATTAACCCAAAACCTTTTGAGAATTCCTATTCAATCTTGATCTCAAGATTGTTAACAATCACACGCAATGGCAATGAAAAGAAAAATTGAGAAAGAAAGAAAGAAAGAGAAAAGAGAAATAGTAGCGTTGGAGAAGAAGATGAAAATCTGCAGAATTCTTTCTGCCCATAAATTGTGGAAACGTTCAATATTCACTTGAAACTACAAACTGTGAATTATCAAACTTGATTATTACAATGATAAGGGTTCCTCCTTATTTATAGATTTAGGTTAACTTGCATCCCAAGCTAAAGCCCAAAAATATCTAATCTAATATTTCTAAATCAAATCGAATCTAAAACAATGAATTACATATTTAACATTTCCTGTCACAATTACTCAGTCACTTGCACAGACAATAAAATGTGAAGAAGAAGGTGTTTTTGTTAAACATTATAGATTTAACAATGTCTATAAAAATCACTTTCACCTAATTTATGCAACCAAAGATAATCTCAGCAGTCCTGCTAGTCTGCGACTAATTGGAAAAGTTTTGTATCAACTTATAGTGTCAAATCTCCGTACAAGATAGAAAGAACTGGAAACGCTTAATTGGAATGACAAGCATCTCTTGTTATTCCATTCCAAGAAATCAATAGTTAATCTTCCTCTTACTACTTTTAATTACTTAAAGGAAACGATAATTGTTGCGGTGAAAATCGGATAACAAATTATTAATTAATTTGCATCATATTTCTTTTACAACTGACTTTGATTTATCCAAAGGAAAGGTTCAAGATCGTTAGAAAAACCTAAAGGGGGGAGATCTAAGGTTCGGGGGTTGGTTACGTCTAGGGAAGGTATTAGCACCCTAAACGTCCGTAGTACTCTATGGGAACCTCTTGTTTAATGTTATCTTATGTTTGCTAAAGGTTCTATGCTAAAGGTTTGAAACCCTAGGGGTTAGTATCTAATTATACTCGATAAGGCATCGCACCTTGCGCCTATGTATCCTCGGGTATAGAATCAGAGTATGCGTAGTTCTACTTCTACTGAATGATTAACTGTGGTCAATATTCATAGGGGAAATGAGTGTGACCTCACTGTAGAGTATAAGAACTCTCTAAGTCTAGTTATAATGGTCCTATGTTATGTTTTAGTCAATAGGGAAGGTGAGTATTCATTAGGATGAATATCACCAAGAGTGTAAAACTCTTTCCTAAGGCTAGTTATGATTCCATGGCTCTGAGGAGGCCAAGAAATAAGGTTTAGCTCCTAAGAGGCTACTAAGGTAAGATGGTGGCTATGACTTTAAGAGTCAACATTAATCACCTTCCTTTGGAATGGGGACAATAACAGTTGTAGGATATGATAACAAGAGATATTGATAAAGATGAATAAGATAACAACAATAGCATGGGTATGGCAGAAAAGTATTTCATAATAAAGTATGGATAAGATGGACATGAACATCATAGAAACATGTAAACAAAGACAAATCAATATGTTTCAATCTCAAGGAAGACAAACATAAGGAACACTCACAAGATAAAGAGGCATGATATTAATCAAAGATGATATTTAAAGAAGAATAAAGTGTACATCAAAGTCAAACATGTGATAAATCAAACGTTGAATGAAATTATTCAAGACTTAAATAAGCATTAGGGAAATAAACACTTAAATAATCAATAAGGATGATTCATAAAGCTAACAATTATCCAATTAAGAAACAATTTAAACTTGAATGATTAAAAAACAATTAGAAATGAATCACATATTAATTATTAAGCTTAAATAGACAAGCAACAATTAATAAATAAATCACATATTAATAATAATAGACAATTAACAATTAAGAGATAAATCACATATTAATAATAATGCTTAAATAAACAATTAAGAAATAAATTGCTAATTAAAATATTTTTGGAGTTTTTTTGAAATAAAGAAAATGTTTTAAATAAAATTAATAAAATAAAAAAGTTTTGGAAAGAAAATAATTGAAATAGAAAAGGAAATAAAAATACAAACAAATACGCAGGGGGGTGCTGAAGGTAATTTGGGCTAGTTTAAAAAACAAAGGAGCTCAGAATGGGCCAAAAGGGGGGTGCATTAGGAATTTGCTAGGCCCAAAGAAACTAGCAAAAAAAAAACTAAAAAAGAAAAAAAACACACAAAAGGGCGTCTGGGGCGAGGGGGATTCGAACCCCAGACCCCTTGGTTCAAAGGCGCATGGTTTTACCACTGGGGTGGCTATACATCCAGTGTATAAGCCACCCTTAAAACTACTTAAACCAAACAAAATTGGAAGAATGTTCTACTTGAAAAGAAACCCAGGCGAGAGAAAAACCTGTGACCGGTACAATTACCATGTAACTACCATCAATAAGTCACTTTAAAATTAAGTGACTAGCTGACAAAAAAGGGCCCCAGCCAATATACAAATGCCACGCCTCCAAAACTTTTTCATGCAACCATGCACTTTAGATTGAAACTAACGTGAGCTTGGTACAGGAACATAGCAAACCAACTCAACTTGTTCAGTTAATTTCACTACCCAATCCCAACCAAAACTTGTGAAACAAAACCCCACAGTATAATGCTCACAACATAGAATTACATCAGAACATAAACAAACCACGATAATGCCCTAATCAAGGAGAAAAACGAAGTTGAACTGGTGCATTCAGAAATGAAAACAACATTCACAAAGTGTTGTCATTCCATTATGGGTTTTAGAGAACACGCATACATCATTCACCTAAGCTTTTACAGGCGCAAATATGCAACATGACAGTAATATAAACAAACCTTTATCCCTAAACATATGAGCATAAAGATCATGAGCATGGAGGAAAGTAAGAATGAGGGTTACCTAGTGGAGAAAGGTCCACTGCCCCTTCAAAGGTGTGAGGTCTGAGGAAAAATAAGTGGCTGAGCTTCTTCTCCTTCCCAAATATCAGCTGCTACAGAGTTGCTCCCTCCTTCCCTCAGTTGCCAAGAAAAGTCACGACTAGCTAGTGCTTTAGGAATGGTACTTGTGTAGTGTTTTCATGTTCATTGTTGGTGTTGTGATTTTTTTTATGTTGATGGTTGTTGTGGTGAGGAATGAGAATGAATCTCCTTGTTGGTGTTAAAACTGTTGGTGTTGTGGCATTCTCACAAGCTTTTCTCAGGGGCAGTGTAGGATAACTTGTGGAGACGATGCTCGTTTTGGCATCTGTTGTTTTTTTCGTCCCTTTACAAATGAGAAAGAGCCCTTTTTATAGGCCAAGCAAACTGGTTTTTTCCAAGAGAGTTCTTTGGACCTTCCTTTTATTTTGAAGAGAAAGTGTAATATATCCGTTGTCACACGCATAGTCTCCTTGCTAATCAATCTTGAGCCAAGTGAATGTTTGGTGGCTTGTTCTATGGTTCAGGTCAGAAAAGAAAAGGCAATGTCCAAGAGATTAAAGTACAATGGTGGTTTACACGATGGATTATAGCTGTATTTGTTATGTCAACTATCAAGTGCATGACAGTTGGTACTCGGTTTCACTTTCACGGTTTTTTGGGCAAAGGATACGTTGGAAATTGGTGATGAAAAATCAGTACAAAGTACTTGACAAAAGGTGCTCAGACTTTGGTTCTAGTTGTGATTCAAAATGAAATATGGTTTGGCATAAAACAAACAAAATCGTGGACCTCCATTTGGCCATGATAGTTCCCTACACCATGAGCCACATGAAACAAATCTTGATCCTTTTGAAAAATGCCATGGAGTCATGCAAGAAACGTGCCAAAACATGAGGTAGCAAAAATGATGAAAGTCTGAATTTTCAAGTGTGTACAACATTTCAACATGTCATCTTTAGTGCCTAATAACTTAATAACCATTCCATCAAACCTTGAGATTTTTGGTTCTATGAAGAGTGGACATTTGATAGAGTAAGCTTCATGTGGAAAGTTACTTGGGATAATGCTAGTAACATTGAGAAAGAATTCCTTGAAGTCATGCGCAAGGGAAGACAAGAAAGACTTAGAAAAAAAATCTAAGTTATTGGATTTTTTTTATCAATTGAATCACCTAACTTTAAAACACCAAAACTTGAGTTTGGCTCATTCAAATGAGATGTTCCACATATGGTTAGAAAGCTCTCAAAAAGTTCTAAAACTTTCATTTGGGACCCAAGTCTTGAATCCAAGTAGAAATGGGTGAAAAATGAGGTCAATGTTAGAGAAAAATGTGAAGAAAAGTGTTGAAATTTTTCTAAGTGTTGGGTCAGAATATCTTGCAAGCTTCATAACTCAAAAACCAAGCATTTTTGGATGAAAAGTCATATGGAACAAATTGAATATCTTGAAAAGAGCTTTCCAATGAGCTTTGAATCACTCCATTTGAGTGTGTGGTTTAGGAGTTATTGTCATTCCAAATTGTGCTATTAGAGAGAAAATCTCACATAAGAAGTCTTTTATGATCAAAACCTTGCTTCTCTTACAAGAAACCTCATGAAACTTGATCTTGATGCTTTGAATACCTCATGAGACATTCTATGATGATTAGAACCATTGACACTTCATTTGAACCAAAATTTCCAAGGATTAGGGTTTGGGAGTTCATCTTGATGAAAATCAAAGTCATTGACTAACAGGTGTCACGGAAACCCTAATTTGGAGGTACAGTGAGGCCGGGGCTCAAGCTTCTCTTGTTGAGGACCAATAGATCTTGGATTCCTGTTGAATGATGTCTC
Organism: Lathyrus tuberosus; assembly: GCA_022829125.1. Classification (NCBI taxonomy): domain Eukaryota; kingdom Viridiplantae; phylum Streptophyta; class Magnoliopsida; order Fabales; family Fabaceae; genus Lathyrus; species Lathyrus tuberosus. Next base: position 1,336,474 of record JALAZF010000018.1, read on the forward strand.
TTGGATGTAGATGACCTTAAGTGGTAAGTGAACCACATAAATCTTGACTTGATAGAGCCAATTTCCCAGTGATTTCTTCAGAGCAATACCCTAATTCCAAAGTTCTTGCACTGGAGATCTTTTGTTGACTTGACTTGCTTCAAAACAACTTGTGGAGCTTCATGGTGATATGTAATCCTAATTTGAACACAAAGAAACAAACTGCACGATATGGGTTAGCTCAAACAATGCAGAGATGATTGACCTAAGATGCACAAATGAAGATGACATCTAAGGGTAAAAATTTGGGGTACAACAGTTGCCCCAATTTAAATAGCTTTACCAGATGGCACGAGGAACGGAAATTCCAGGGGCATCAAGGTGAAAGGTATTTAAATATAGCAGACCGAAAATTTTTCCCTTAGATGGAATGCAAATGCTAAGGACAAGCGACAGACATGCAAATGCTGACATGCCATGAACTTCTAAAATGATGATATGATGCCAGGATGGTGTAAAGATGCAGACAGACCAGACACCAGGGACAACAGGAAGCAAACACACAAGATAAGCTTCACCGGGAAAAGACAAAAGCTAGTATCCATGAGAAAAACTCACTGGGGATACAGGCTAACCAACGAAAGAGACTCACTAGGGAGAATCCAAAGAAACACCGGGGAAAAACCAAAAAACAATCTCCACTGGGAAAAAAAACCGGGGAGATAGACTACTGGGGACAAAACAAACCCACACTCTTCCTGGGCATGAAACCAGAAAGAAAAAACCTGATCTGGGGATCAGCTAAAAAAGGACAGACAACCAAGCAAATACTTCCTGGGGATTCTTATACCGAAGAGTTCGAGATGGGATCTTCAAGAAAAGCCAGAAAGACAGAGACAAACTCTGCACACCAGATAAGAGTCTTTAATAAAGCAAATTGTTCCAAGAAGCTTGGCTTAAAATGTTTTCAAAAATCCAAGGTAAGGGTTCAATGTCCGACACGGTTCAAACAAGAACGGTTTTAAAACAAGAAGACAGTGCTTGACACGATTCAAACAAAGTCCAAGTTCAAGTTTGACACGATTCAAACAAGAACAAGTTTTAAAACACAAGACAAGGCTTGACACGATTCAAACAAAGTTCAAGTTCAAGTTTGACACGATTCAAACGAGAACAGTTTTAAAACGAGCAGACAATGCTTGACACGATTCAAACAAAGTCCAAGTTCAAGTTTGACACGATTCAAACAAGAACAGTTTTACAAAAATCTTTAATGTTAAACTTCTTAGGGAACAGCAAAAGGTCTAAAGATCCAAATCTGGCAAGCAAAGGTTAAGACCGAACAAGCACGACACAAAGCAAACCGGGAATGTCTTTACTTCACTGGGGAAAAAAGACATGCACAAACAAAAGACCACAAGCAAAACAAAGCACAAGGATGCAAAATCTGGCACTCAAAGGTGGTGACCGAACATAAGCCTAGCTTAGGCAAAGATTTTGGACATACCGGGAATGTTTTTACTCCACTGGGGAAGTAAAGGTTCACATCGTCAAAGGATAGACGGTAAGGGATAATTGAATCGAAGGTTTACATCACCAAAGGATTGATGGAAAAAAAACGGGCATCGTCAACGGATTGACGGAAAAAGCAGTTGATCAAAATGCGACATCATCAAAGGATTGACGGAGAATACAATTGCTTTAGATAAAGATTGACATCATCAAAGGGGTTGATGGTATGAAAACTGACATCGCCAAAGGATTAACGGAAAACACAGTTAATTTAGATAAAGATTGACATCATCAAAGGGGTTGATGGTACGAAAACTGACATCGCCAAAGGATTGACGGAAAACACAGTTAATTTAGATAAAGATTGACATCATCAAAGGGGTTGATGGTACGAAAACTGACATCGCCAAAGGATTGACGGAAAACATAGTTAATTGAAGGTAACACTATTGGTAACTGTAGAAGTATGAATAAAACCAAGGACGGATAAGCTTCTCGTGAGAGAGATCGCCACTAATTATTGGGTATAAATTCCAAAGATATGTTGGTATTAAAACATTGCTGGAGAAATAACTTCGTCTTCAATGGGGATTCGTAAAAGAATCTTCCTGCGAGACACGATGCAAAATAAATGCACTTTCGAAAGTGGGTTCGGAAACCACCCCTGCCAGGGACCAAAGTTCAATCTAGGAACAAACTAGAAAGAAACGATCAAAGAAGACTCCAATTGAGGAATGAACTCAACTGGGGATTTATCTTATCCAAATGTGAAAAAGATAACTGAAACAACCATCATCCACGAGGATAAAACTCCGTGGGGAACTCAGAATGGATGAGCATTTTATGCCTAGGGATGACTTTCTATTGGAGTGAATAGACAAACCCAGAAAAACGCCAAAGCGAACAAAATAGGTAAACACCAGAAAGGAAGCAAAAATGCTAAGATGCTATGCATATGAGTGCTTACGCCATGCTTATGCTGACAAAACAGACAAAAGGAAGCGGGACTGGAGTTGAAATAAAACATCTCGACAAGGGTACCCAGCCAAACCCAACTGGTTGGACCATTACTGGGGATGAAGAAGAATCAACAACTTCACTGGTGAAAAGAGATCCATTGAGAATTGCCAAGATTAGCTGAAGTAACAGCTTATTGGGGAGCTAGCAAAGAATACTATCATAATGATCATCTTCAAATCTTATCTGCCCCAGGCTATATGGTTTGTCGGAAGGCGACAACAAGAGGATTTTATAGAAGAATTGGCATACAAGGTGTTTCAATATCTTCAAACTCTTGGAGAGATCTCGGTGTAACTGCCCTAGATTAACTGCATTCACACAACAAGGTTCTTGAACTTGCTTCAGACTGGTTGTTTGACGATTTGGGGAACAAACTTGCCCCTGTCAGCTGGGCTGATTTGTGAAGGAGATGTCCCTGACTGACTGTTCTTTTAGAGATTTACCGAATCTCGACTTAACTGCCTCTAATTAACTGGTTTGTGAGGGTAAGCCCTCAAAAGGATTTCACAGAAGAATTGATGCACCAGATGCTTCAATGTCTTCAAACTTTTGAAAAGAAATGAACCTAGACATGATTGCCCTAGTTCAACTGTATTCGTGATACTCAAACTGTAGTAGAAACGACTGGGGAACAAAACTTGCCCCTGCTGCTGGGTCACCGGAGTCCACACTTATCATAAGATGACATGGATAAGATCTGTTCCAGTATTTTGAACTTTGACTAGTTTTGCCCCTGATTGAGCTTCCTTTATCAAGTCGAATCCCCTAGTTGGCTGTATTTATTTGGGATTGCTTTGATATTGAATTATATTGCAAACAAGTATTGTTCATCAAAAATCGGCAATTTCAATGCAAAATTCATGCAAGCTTTTGAAACCAAAATTTTGTTGATGAAACACACACACTGGAATGATTAAATCAAAAACAAAGATGGATCTAGTCAGAGGAAGTGATCAACACACGCAAATAACAAAGATTATTAGGAGTCAGGTCAATCAACCTTACTATAATATGCTTTCAAAACAACCTTACCTCAATTAGGTCTTTTAAGGGTTGTAATGTGGCTTGGTTTATGAAACAAGGGATAAAGGCTCAAAGTTTATTTATACCCAACCACTCTTCGTGATGAACTCCGATCCTACACTCAGTTAACTCAAGCTATACATTCAAGTTTCCAAAGGTTGGGAAGTCACTTGATTTGAGAGCTGACTGGCGTCTTACACGAAGCGCCTGCATTTGATTGCATAACCAAGTTAAACTGAGAACTACCCTGCCCCAATGTTGAGATTTAAGGGTTTTTTTTGTGTAAGGAAAGAAAACTCCTACTTCTAGGCTCGAAGGGTTAACGAGGGATTATCTTCCTTATTTCTTCAGTATTTGGGAATTGAAACAATGCCTTACATCCTCGGCGAGGTTTAATTGAAAGCATACCACAACAATTATGAACGCGGGGTTTTCATCATCCTCCCCAATCTTTGTTTAAACAAACAGTTGAATAAAGGGAGTGAAACAAGGTGAAGGTATATTTGGTATTTTTGTATGGCGATAAAAATATATGAGTGAAACGAATGGACTTAATCAAAAAGATGCACAAACATTTCATTAACCTCGCCAATTTGAAAATACAACACAACTTATAAGCAAAAACAGATTCAAATACGCAAAGAAAATACAACAAAAATATTGAAACAGTCTAAAGTTTGCCAGCCTCAGGGAACTGGGCTCTCCTTCTCGGCTTGCCAAGCGGAGATAGTCATCTTCAAAACTGATTGTCGAAATCTGTCTGAGAATTATCTTCACATCCACTCTCGATAATTTCTTCCTCTTCAGGGTCTGATGAATCAGCTCGATTAGGTAAAGGACTGTTGATTTGAATTCCTTGAGGCGTGAATGAGATCATCTCAGAATCAAGCAGCATCTGAACCTTGCTTCTGAGTACCTTACAGTCTTCGGTCGAATGCCCATGTGCCCCAGCGTGGTAGTCACATCGGGCGTTGGTATCAAAGCCTGGTGGGTATGAAGGGATCACTGGATCTATCCCTTTTGGCACTATCAATCCCCCTTTGATTAAATCTGGCAGGAACTGACTGTATGGTATTGGCAACAGAGTGAAATTCCTCTCTGGCTTCCTTGGCCTTTGTCGTGCATGTTGACGTGGCTGACGGCGGTAGGACCGTTGATACAGAGGAGGTCTTCGATTTGTAGAAGAATATTGCCCACGTGGAGAGATTGGTGTCTGATGCAAAGACCCAAAAGGTTGCTGACGCTAAACACTTGAGTTGTAGAAGCGCTGAGGTATTTGGGATTCCCATATAGAATTACTTTCCTTCTCCCATTCTTCTTGAGAACTGACAACTGATTTATTCTCACCGGCCGGGATATTCGAGATGCCTCGGATCTTTCCTTTCTGGAGACCACTCTCAATGCGTTCTCCAGCTTTTACCAATTCAGAAAAGTTTGACGTCACAATGCTAAACAACTTTTCTCGGTATATACCTTGCAAAGTATCCACAAATCAGTCAACCAATTCCTTGTCCGAAAGTGGTGGTTGAACACTAGCATCTACTTCTCTCCACCTCTGAGCATACTTTCTGAAGGACTCATTTTCTTCCTGAGATAAGTCTAGCAAATGTAGGCGGCTGGGAGCCAAATCAAGATTGTAGCTGTATTGCTTCACAAAGGCGCTGGCTAGATCTGTCCATGATTGGACATGACCACCTTCTAGCTGCATATACCAATGCAGTGATGCTCCACTTAGACTGTTTTGGAAACAATGGATCATGAGTTTGTCATTGAGGACATGTGAAGTTATTCCTCTGCAAAACATCACCAAATGCTGCTTTGGACAGCTATCCCCTTTATACTTCTCAAACTTCGGCGTTTTGAACTTAGGAGGTATCACGAGGTTGGGTACCAAACACATGTTCAAAGCATTCAGATCAGCAGTGTCGCGACCTTCAATGGCAACAAGCTTCTTTTCCAAGGCACGACATTTTTCCATTAGCTCAACGTCTCGTGGATCCTGGGTTTTCATCACAGGGACCACTTCTTGGGAATCTGACTCGGAGAATTCAAAACTGCGATATTCCACAGCATCAATAGAAGAAGAATGTCCATCTCGGACAATGGCATGTTCTTGTATAAACTGGTTCTCAACAGGAATCTGCACAGGTTGAGCTTGGGCAACATTGTTCACAAACATACCCTGAATATTGGCATCTCTTTTTGCCAAGGCTGCCATAATCTGATCCAACTGGCTTCTTAACAAGTCAAAATCCCCTCTGGTCACAAACTGGTTATGCTCCTCTGAATTCATGATCCCTTAAAAGCTTCTTCAAGTCCAATGCTGGCTTCAGGAAAGTTAGCTGGGTTACAGACAAAGGACGGAGGAAACTCAAGACCGAGAAATGTAAATGCAATGCAAATGCGAATGCAATGCTAATGCAAGCCAAATGGCTTCAAGGAACTCGAAAGGCGAGTTGCAAACATTTTCGGGAAAACTGAAAAGTTTTGTTTTAAAAGCTAAGATCCCGATTGATCTTTGCAAAGAAAAAAACTTCTGAGTTCCTTGAAACCAAATGGTTATCATGAGATGTATGCAATGCACAAAACACGGGCACACAAAAACACAAACATGCACACACAACATCACACAAGTCGTAGGTTTAGGGGCTACGAGCATGGAGTCAAAGGTCTACCCATCCCAAAGGTATGTACTATGGTTTTCACCTGCCGAACAAGGTTCTAAAGGGTTCCCAAAGTCTACGATCCATCTTTTGGATTTTGTCGACTTCCCAAATGACTTGGTGATCAACAAAATTCTCAAGAGAACCTCATCTGAGTGTAGTATCGCGTGACAACCAATTCAGAAATAGACTCCATCATGGTCACCGCACTATAACTAAAAGGCTTAAGTGGGGTTTGGAAACTACGATTCTCAGTATCAATGGCACCTAAGTTGAGAGTAGCACGCTTTCATGAATAGGATCATTCAACATGACTAAACTCTCAAGAGGGCCTCAACCGAGTGATGGTGTCTCAAGTTAACTTTTTTAGGAATCGACTCCTTCAAAGCCTCCTTGAATATACCATCGTCCTATCATATGTGCACTCAAAATCCGGGTTAGGATTTATCTCACTCATAGATATCATATCAACCCAAATTAAACAGAAAAATGTCAAGCAAGAACAGATATACAGATATATAAGCAAATATGACATACATAAGCATATACAAGTAAATAAGCAAACATGAATAACATAAAAACAAGATAGGCTTAACCCTCTTAGGATAGGACCAGCAATAGGTCTAACCTTTTCCCCAGTGAAGTCGCCATTTCTGTTGTGGTGAAAATCGGATAACAAATTATTAATTAATTTGCATCATATTTCTTTTACAACCGACTTTGATTTATCCAAAGGAAAGGTTCAAGATCATTAGAAAAACCTAAAGGGGGGAGATCTAAGGTTCGGGGGTTGGTTACGTCTAGGGAAGGTATTAGCACCCTAAACGTCTGTAGTACTCTATGGGAACCTCTTGTTTAATGTTATCTTATGTTTGCTATAGGTTCTATGCTAAAGGTTTGAAACCCTAGGGGTTAGTATCTAATTATACTCGATAAGGCATCGCACCTTGCGCCTACGTATCCTCGGGTATAGAATCAGAGTATGCGTAGTTATACTTCTACTGAATGATTGACTGTGGTTAATATTCAGAGGGGAAATGAGTGTGACCTCACTGTAGAGTATAAGAACTCTCTAAGTCTAGTTATAATGGTCCTATGTTATGTTTTAGTCAATAGGGAAGGTGAGTATTCATTAGGATGAATATCACCAAGAGTGTAAAACTCTTTCCTAAGGCTAGTTATGATTCCATGGCTCTGAGGAGGCCAAGAAATAAGGTTTAGCTCCTAAGAGGCTACTAAGGTAAGATGGGGGCTATGACTTTAAGAGTCAACATTAATCACCTTCCTTTGGAATGGGGACAATAACAGTTGTAGGATATGATAACAAGAGATATTGATAAAGATGAATAAGATAACAACAATAGCATGGGTATGGCAGAAAAGTATTTCATAATAAAGTATGGATAAGATGGACATGAACATCATAGAAACATGTAAACAAAGTCAAATCAATATGTTTCAATCTTAAGGAAGACAAACATAAGGAACACTCACAAGATAAAGAGGCATGATATTAATCAAAGATGATATTTAAAGAAGAATAAAGTGTACATCAAAGTCAAACATGTGATAAATCAAACATGGAATGAAATTATTCAAGACTTAAATAAGCATTAGGGAAATAAACACTTAAATAATCAATAAGGATGCTTCATAAAGCTAACAATTATCCAATTAAGAAACAATTTAAACTTGAATGATTAAAAAACAATTAGAAATGAATCACATATTAATTATTAAGCTTAAATAGACAAGCGACAATTAAGAAATAAATCACATATTAATAATAATAGACAATTAACAATTAAGAGATAAATCACATATTAATAATAATGCTTAAATAAACAATTAAGAAATAAATTGCTAATTAAAATATTTTTGGAGTTTTTTTGAAATAAAGAAAATGTTTTAAATAAAATAAATAAAATAAAAAAGTTTTGGAAAGAAAATAATTGAAATAGAAAAGGAAATAAAAAGGCAAACAAATACGCAGGGGGGTGCTGAAGGTAATTTGGGCTAGTTTAAAAAACAAAGGAGCTCAGAATGGGCCAAAAGGGGGGTGCATTAGGAATTCGCTAGGCCTAAAGAAACTAGCAAAAAAAACTAAAAAGGAAAAAAAACACACAAAAGGGCGTCTGGGGCGAGGGGGATTCGAACTCCAGACCCCTTGGTTCAAAGGCGCATGGTTTTACCACTGGGGTGGCTATACATCCAGTGTATAAGCCACCCTTAAAACTACTTAAACCAAACAAAATTGGAAGAATGTGCTACTTGAAAAGAAACCCAGGCGAGAGAAAAACCTGTGACCGATACAAATACCATGTAACTACCATCAATAGGTCACTTTAAAATTAAGTGACTAGCTGACAAAAAAGGGGCCCCAGCCAATATACAAATGCCACGCCACCAAAACTTTTTCATGCAACCATGCACTTTAGATTGAAACTAACGTGAGCTTGGTACAGGAACATAGCAAACCAACTCAACTTGTTCAGTTAATTTCACTACCCAATCCCAACCAAAACTTGTGAAACAAAACCCCACAGTATAGTGCTCACAACATAGAATTACATCAGAACATAAACAAACCACGATAATGCTCTAATCAAGGAGAAAAATGAAGTTGAACTGGTGCATTCAGAAATGAAAACAACATTCACAAAGTGTTGTCATTCCATTATGAGTTTTAGAGAACACACATAAATCATTCACCTAACCTTTTACAGGCGCAAATATGCAACATGACAGTAATATAAACAAACCTTTATCCCTAAACATATGAGCATAAAGATCATGAGCATGGAGGAAAGTAAGAATGAGGGTTACCTAGTGGAGAAAGGTCCACTGCCCCTTCAAAGGTGTGAGGTCTGAGGAAAAACAAGTGGCTGAGCTTCTTCTCCTTCCCAAATATCAGCTGCTACATAGTTGCTTCCTCCTTCCCTCAGTTGCCAAGAAAAGTCACGACTAGCTAGTGCTTTAGGAATGGAACCTGTGTAGTGTTTTCATGTTTATTGTTGGTGTTGTTATTTTTTTTATGTTGATGGTTGTTGTGGTGAGGAATGAGAATGCATCTCCTTGTTGGTGTTAAAACTGTTGGTGTTGTGGCATCCTCACAAGCTTTTCTCAGGGGCAGTGTGGGATAACTTATGGAGACGATGCTCATTTTGGTATCTGTTTTTTTTTTCCGTCCTTTTACAAATGAGAAAGAGCCCTTTTTATAGGCCAAGCAAACTGGTTCTTTCCAAGAGAGTTCTTTGGATCTTCCTTTTATTTTGAAGAGAAAGTGTAATATATCCGTTGTCACACGCATAGTCTCCTTGCTAATCAATCTTGAGCCAAGTGAATGTTTGGTGGCTTGTTCTATGGTTCAGGTCAGAAAAGAAAAGGCAATGTCCAAGAGATTAAAGTACAAAGGTGGTTTACACGATGGATTATAGCTGTATTTGTTATGTCAACTATCAAGTGCATGACAGTTGGTACTCGGTTTCACTTTCACGGTTTTTTGGGCAAAGGATACGTTGGAAATTGGTGATGAAAAATCAGTACAAAGTACTTGACAAAAGGTGCTCAGACTTTGGTTATAGTTGTGATTCAAAATGAAACATGGTTTGGCATAAAACAAATAAAATCGTGGACCTCCATTTGGCCATGATAGTTCCCTACACCATGAGCCACATGAAACAAATCTTGATCCTTTTGAAAAATGCCATGGAGTCATGCAAGAAACGTGCCAAAACATGAGGTAGCAAAAATGAAGAAAGTCTGAATTTTCAAGTGTGTATAACATTTCAACATGTCATCTTTAGTGCCTAATAACTTAATAACCATTCCATCAAACCTTGAGATTTTTGGTTCTATGAAGAGTGGACATTTGATAGAGTAAGCTTCATGTGGAAAGTTACTTGGGATAGTGCTAGTAACATTGAGAAAGAATTCCTTGAAGTCATGCGCAAGGGAAGGCAAGAAAGACTTAGAAAAAAAATCTAAGTTATTGTATTTTTTTATCAATTGAATCACCTAACTTTAAAACACCAAAACTTGAGTTTGGCTCATTCAAATGAGATGTTCCACGTATGGTTGGAAAGCTCTCAAAAAGTTCTAAAACTTTCATTTGGGACCCAAGTCTTGAATCCAAGTAGAAATGGGTGAAAAATGAGGTCAAAGTTAGAGAAAAATTTGAAGAAAAGTGTTGAAATTTCTCTAAGTGTTGGGTCAGAATATCTTGTAAGCTTCATAACTCAAAAACCAAGCATTTTTGGATGAAAAGTCATATGGAACAAATTGAATATCTTGAAAAGAGCTTTCCAATGAGCTTTGAATCACTCCATTTGAGTGTGTGGTTTAGGAGTTATTGTCATTCCAAATTGTGCTATTAGAGGGAAAATTTCACATATGAAGTCTTTCATGATCAAAACCTTGCTTCTCTTGCAAGAAACCTCATGAAACTTGATCTTGATGCTTTAAATACCTCATGAGACATTCTATGATGATTAGAACCATTGACACTTCATTTGAACCAAAATTTCCAAGGATTAGGGTTTGGGAGTTCATCCTGATGAAAATCAAAGTCATTGACTGACAGGTGTCATAGAAACCCTAATTTGGAGGTACAGTGAGGCTGGGGCTCAAGCTTCTCTTGTTGAGGACCAATAGATCTTGGATTCCTGTTGAATGATGTCTCTTGGATGTAGATGACCTTAAGTGGTAAGTGAACCACACAAATCTTGACTTGATAGAGCCAATTTCCCAGTGATTTCTTCAGAGCAAAACCCTAATTACAAAGTTCTTGCACTGGAGATCTTTTGTTGACTTGACTTGCTTCCAAACAACTTGTGGAGCTTCATGGTGATATGTAATCCTAATTTAAACACAAAGAAACAAACTGCACGATATGGGTTAGGTCAAACAATGCAGAGATGATTGACCTAAGATGCACAAATGAAGATGACATCTAAGGGTAAAAATTTGAGGTACAACAATAATCATCTCTAGGAATGAAATGACTTTCCTCATACCATATGGAAGTGTTCTTTCTGAACTTTTCTCTAAGTTAGGGATAATTAATAGTGATACTAAGTTGAGTGGAGTCAGAAATTAGAATATGTGGAATAGTTATTTGTTGTCCCGTTTTTAGTTAATGAAATATTTCCTTTCATATTATTGCCTATTTGCTTTTATTGATAACAATTTTTTTTAGAATTACTAATTACAAAGAAAAAAATGAAAAAAAAATTAACCAAGAAAAAAAAAGGAAAGATTGGAATGCGCCAAGTGAGAAATCACTTAAAAAAATCTTAAATGCAGTTACTGGAATTCGAAGCGTTTTCCCTGATAGCAATTTTACTCTAGTTTTTAAAAAACACCGAGGTATTATGTTTAATATTCTTTTTCCAATAGAGTTGGCTCTCACTTATTGCTATATTACCTCAGAAAAAGTATTAAAAAAATCAAATTTGTCGCTCTCAGGACTTATAATAAGCTCGGTGTTTGGCATGTTCGAGGCGAAACTTTCGTCATAAAAAATATTATTTGTAGTAGTGATATTACCATAGATCAATGGCCAAAAGGATTAGGGAAATCCCATTTAGCCAAAATACAGAATATACAGAAACCGAGAATATAAAAACACATACAATATGGTTAACACGCAAAGACCATCAACGCTGATGAGAGGGTAAGGGAGCCCTCATCATCATGTTGCCTAAAATTTACCTTATAGTAAGTAATTCCCTACCATAATCAGCTCCCTCTCCAAAGTTCTCCTTCTCGACTCTCAGATGCACCGTTTCTCAAAATTCTAATATTTCTATGTTACCATAATTTCTAAATCTCACATTAAAATATATAGTCTCAATCAATTTCATTTAGATATTTCAACCTTTACTTATTCTCACACCCCCAATATTACGTTAAACTTCTAACGTTAACGTTAAAATCAGTTTCTTTTTATTATTAATAAAAATAATTCCAATTAAATATTTATTCCAATTTAAATAAAATAATATAGCATTATCATAAATGATTATTTTAAAACATTGTAATTAAATAATTATTTAATTAAAATATTATAATTAATTCCCAAAATTCTACTTATTTCTATCATTACTAATTATTTTAAAATTAACTATTAATCAAATGATTCTAATTTTTAAATTTCACGCTCTCAACTCAACTATTTCAATAATTATAAAATTATCAAAATGTCCTTCTAATACCCTAATCATAAAAAATAACACAATTAATCAAAATAAATTATACCACACGAAAAATCAAACATCCTAATATTTAATTAAAATATTAAAATAAATTAGGGGTGTTACACAAAACGGACATAGTTGAAAGTGCATATCTAAAACCTTGTCCCGTCCGTAAAAAATAAGTGTAGAGTGGGACGGGTCCACAGACACTGCATATTTTAAGTCTAAAAATGTAAAAATTTACGTTAATACCTTTGTCTGCAAAAATCCAAAAAAATGAAGCTGACATATCAGATGGTGCATGCATAAACCCTTGACCTATTCTGAAAAAAGTGTGGGCAAAATGGGCATTACTCGATAAGTCAATCTCGTTTTGCCACGCTAATGTTGGTGACATAACCATTTTGAGATTCATAGTCCTATCTGTTGGGTCATAGGGAGGCTTTCATATTGGGTCAAAGACAACACACAAAATCAGAGAGACACCACATATTTATCAAAAACCTTAATACAATAGATGTATGAGTCGTCTTATTTATAAATAAAGTGTTCAACCTCTATTTTTTCAAACAATATTGGGGTTACACAACTCACACACCTGTATCTCAACAATCTCCTAGTCAAGTGAGTCACTATACTTCCCCTCAAACAAAATCTTTTTCATCCAGTTACACTTCTTCTGCCGTTTGAAAACTACAAAAAAACACATCGCCGGACTACCACCTTATCAGAAAAACTTTCTATACAAAGAGTTGGTCAATTAATTGAACAAGACTTTAATATCCCTATTGAATCATGAAATGAGCATCCGTGCAAGAGACACCAATTGATGGGTCTACACAAGATACAAAAGTACAGTTTCTCATTCATTTAAATTTATCCGCTCTTCTAAAATCTTATTTAAAAACTGAAATCCTTGCGGATATAATCGCCGTCCTCTGTCGATTACACCGTGGTCTTCATATCCACTTGGAATCAATATGTATATAAATTCTAAGAAAAAGTGGAAAGAGACGAGGGCTTTATTAGTATCACCTTTCGGCGGCAAGCCACACGAATATTCCTTGGATGGGTAAAACACTAAAACTTCGATGATGTTCAATTACTAGCACCAGAACAGATATCATTTTTGTTGATTTTCGAATTTTTCAATTGGGTTGTATTGTAGTTGTAGTGGTATAATGATGGCCTGCACGTATAGTGATGGCAGCATAGAGAAAAAGAGGTAGTAATTAGAATATGAAAATATGAATCTACTTGTGTGTGAGTGTGGTCGGTTTCTGACAAAACAACATTAAAGAAAAGCCTTTGATAGGATTTCTTGGGAAAGCGCCCATAATGTCTTGCAGTGTGCACAAGTTTTATCGGCTTTCTTTCTCCGTATGCAACATTTATTTCATTTGATGTTTAGATTAATGTAGAATATGTACATCAGAAAAAGTATAAACGATTTTTGTTTTGGGTTTTTAATCCCAGCATAATGACAAAAAGTAATCAATGAAGTCTTATTCATGTTTTGAAGGAAAGGAATGATTTTTCTATGTAGTATTGTATTGGTTCAAGTGGTCCACACTGGAATAACACTTTTATATTGGTTGCATTTAGGTTGAGTCTGTCTCTCGGTTCACTGAATCCGTTTTAAAAAGTGACTCGAATTTGTCTGACTCAGGTTTGTTTAGGTGAATGGTGAATCACAGTGTTAAACTAATTTTATTGAATTGAACTTTATTTTGTAGCTTACTCTTTCATTGCTGAATGGAATTGCAGATACCTTGAGTTACTAAATCGAAGCAGAGAAAAAGGAATATAAAATGAAAATGGCCAGCGATGATGGTTCAAGATAGTTATTATTGTGTTGCAATTCAGTTTTAAAATTTAGAAGTGGTTATAGTATTCACCATTACATGTATACTAGAGAAGTGGTTAGTTTTTCAAATATACTATTCATCCGTGCGAGTATACTATTGAGTGAGCAAGTTTATAACTAAGTCGGTCAGTAGTTTAAATTAACTAATTAACAAGTGACTAAAAAAAAACTCCCTCTTCACTCTAATTTCATCAATCATTCTTTATGTAAAAAAAAACTCCCTCTTCACTTTAATTTCATCAATCATTCTTTATGTCAATTACCTTGTGTGATAAATAATTCCAACAAATTGGTATCATGAGCATTAGTTTGATCCTAGATTCCATCAATGGTAAATGATAACACAACCTCTAATAAATTCTTTAAAAATTTATCCGAGTTCAAAGGGAAACACTATGACAGATGGTGCACGCAAATGAAGGTCATACTCATATTTCAAGTTGTGCTTGAAATCGTGAATGATGGACTCTCAACATTGGAAACCAATGCAACATGAGTGTAGAAGATTGCTCATTGCGAATTGAGCAAGAAAGATGAGAAGAATTTGTCCTTGATGCATCAATGTTTGAATCCAAACATATTTGAGAAAATCATAGAAGAAGAAATAGATAAGGGTGCATGTGATACGCTCAAAAAGCTGTATAGAGATGATGAGAAATTGAAAAGGGTAAACTTGCAATCTTTGTGGTAGCAATGTAAAAATACAAAGATGAATGATGGTAAGACAGTTGCAGAATTATTCCTAAGATTAGTGTTGTTAGCCAACCAAATGAAGTCTTGTGGCGAAAAGATAAATGAACTGCAGAAAGTTGAGAAGGCGTTGAGGGCTCTAACTGCTAAATTCGATCACATTGTCGTGGAAATTGAAGAATCAAAGGGCCTAACTAAGATGAATCTTGAGGAATTACAAGCATCCTTGGATGTTCATGAGTTAAGTTTGACGTAGAGGAATTTTGAGAAGGTCACGGAAAAGCCCTGCAGACCAAGTTCTTCAATAAGATGAAAGAAGATGCCTCAAAGATCAATAAAGGAAAAGAAAAGTCGAATGATGATATAGCGGAAAAATTTGAAATTAAGCTATTGATTAACTTAACTCATAAAGCAAGAGTCGCCACCACATTTTTATTTTTCCAAAGGAATGGGAATAAGAGCAAATAAAACACACATAAGTTTTAAAATAAAACTAATAAAACAGAGAGACAAAGGGTAAGGGGTTAGTTATGCAATGGAAAGGTGTTAGCACCAAAAATATCTATAGTACTCCATAGAAACTTCTTGAAAATCTATGTTTGCCTTGAAAAGGTGTTGTTTGCAAAATATTGAGGAGATGAGAAGAGAAATATTTTTTTTTAGGGTTTTTGGTGTTTGACAAGACTTCCTGAGCCTCGTGCCTACGTACCTACAAAGTGCAATGGAGGATCAAAACCTCGTAGTTCGTGGTAAAAATAACAAAAGAAGTTTGTTTTGATTGATTTTAAATAGAAAGACAAGTTGTTAATTTAAGGAGAAAACTCAACTAGTCACCCACAAGTATATGAAAATGGACCTTTGCATCATTATTGAGAAGGGCTTCAACATGGATAGAGATTAACAAGTATGCCACTAACTCTCTCAAATGGAAAAGAATCAACATCAAACATCACTATGGAGATAGGAGAATCATATCTCAACTATGAAAATGACTCATGTCTAATCCTTAAGAAAAAGGTTTTAAAAGAAAAGTGCACAACGGGCACAAAATGGTTTGAATGAATTGTGTGTTTTTCATGTATTATGAAATGATCTTGATATGCTTAAGAAGAAACTAGCATTTTATTCAAGAAAAAGAGTTTGAAAATCACTTGACAAAGTCAAGGTTTATTGTGAAAGTGGTTCAAGTTTGAAAACAATACGGTTTTGATAAAAAAGAGAAGATTTTGAAAATTTAAGAAGGGGAGGAGATGAAGAGACTACCCTAATGCACAAAGTAAAAGCAAGAAAATGAAAGATCTAATCAAGATAGCAAGCTTCTGACATAAGTCAAGCCAATCACTGTCATCCTTTGGATTAAGCAATACACAATAATTAAGCAGAGAATAAACCAAGCATCAGATAAGGAAAAACTTAAGACAAAGCCAAAGATGAGGTAACAGATGCAAGTCTTCCAAAAGTAAAGCCAAGGTCAGAGGTACTAGATGAATTCCAAGGTCCCAAGTCACAACTCCAAAGCAAAGAATCACGAACCTAATTTTAATCCCATAAGTCCAACATCCAAGTATGAGATAGTAACCAATAGTCCAAGGAAGCCATTAAGTATTTTAAGGGGTTTTTCCTTTATTAATGTCTTTAAGGGAAAAAGAAAAAAAATCCAAGTGAATAAAAGGAAAAAGACATAAACATAAACAATAGCAATATCATTATGTATATGATAAGAGTAAGGGTGTGTTTGGTTCGGAGTAGATGGAGGGGAGGGGAGGGGAAATTTTTAATTAAATGTTTGGTTCAAATTTTAGGAGGGGATGGGAGGGGAGCAAAATCCCTCCAAAACACATTTTTTTATTCCTTCCGAATTGGGGGGATTTGGAGGGGAGGGGAGGGAAAGTGAGTTTTGATAATTAAAAAATTATTATATTTACTAAAATATCCTCAATTTAATTTTATTATTTCACAATTATTCGTTTTTTTCGTGTTACTATTTCTCTTCTGTGTGATTTTTTCGATTGCTTCCATTAATTTATTATACTTATTCTCCAACTTCAAATTATTTATAGTTTTTTACTTAATATAAATCATAATCACTATAGTTTTTTTTTGTTTTTTTATAAAAAAAATTATGTTTAGTTATATTCGTTTTTTTCTTCTAATTTTATTATGTATCATATCATATTTTCTTTTATATCAAATTTTAAACCATTTATTTTATTAAACATTTTAAACCATTAATATTTAATAATAATTTATTTTATGTATTTGTTTTGTTAGATTATTCATCACGATTTAAACGTTGTTATTAGCATATAGTTTAATTTATGTTAGAGAGTTATAATCTGAATTAAGTGGACTCAATTTTTTAATGTTATGGGATAAATAAATAATTTTTTAGTCAACTAATATTAGAAATTTTATCACAAAAAAAAAAGCATGCATGAATTTTTCACATTTGAATATGATATCACTTATATAAAATCATAAGGATAAAAATGTAAATTATTAATAAAATTCCTCCCCTCCCCCTCCTGAACCAAACATATGTTTAATTAAAATCCCTCTCTTCCCCTCCCCTCCCCTCTTTTGAACCAAACACTTATCTGATTAAAAAAACCCCTCCCCTCCCCTCCCCTTCCCTTCCCTCCATTAAAATCCCTTCCCTCCCCTCCCCCTCATTTGAACCAAACAGACCCTAAAGCAATATAAAGAGCAAAAAATATAAATGACATAAAAATAAAGGTGCATAAAAGTAAATGGCATAAAGTAAAAGTTAGCATAATAATATGGGTAGTATTGATGTTAGAGTTAGTAATTCGATTCGGGACCAATTTAGCGCTATGTTAAGCAATCGTAGCACAATCTATAAGGAAGATCATACTATGGAAGGTCGTTCAATAACAATTTATGTACCATACATATTAGAGATATGATAGAAATCATAATCCTAAAACATGTAGCACAAGTAAAAACCAAGGAGGGATCAAGCACTAAGGCAAGGAGATTGGTCCATTACATCAATCAATCCTTCATAACAACTTAGGACAAACTTATGCATCAATCCAAAGTACTTACAATGGTTCATGATCAATTGAATAATATATTTGAAATGATGAAAGTTCATTAAGCATCAGTCCGAACATCATGAACAAGATGAACAACAAATCATCCAATTGATCAAGAGAAAAGAAAAAGAAAAATAAGGAGAAGGAAAAATGAAGAGAGGACAAAATTGAATCAATACTCAAGATCACTTCATCATCAATTTCAATCACCTTTCTTGGTGGATTAAGGCACTAAACCTATCATCAACTCAAAGCACCAAAAATGAATTAAACAATTCATTTAATGATAGATTTGAATTGATAAAGGTTCATCCAGCCTCATCAACACCCAAAGTACATTGAAATTGAAGAGAAACTTGATCAACAAGTTATGATCCAAGACAACGACCAGCAAGCCAACCAGAATGCAATAAAAAACAATTAAAATTGCATGAACTGATTTTTAAAATTAAAATAAGAGAGAAAATGAGAAAGAGACTTTTAAGCAACAAATCAAAGCTTAAGAAAATTATGATAAATTAGAAGCAAGTCAAGAATCACATGAAATTTTTTGGAGAATTTAAAAATGCATAAAAATATTTTTAAACAAATTAAAATGCATAAAAAATGAAGAAAATAATGAAAAATACCAATAATGAAATAAAAATATGAAAAAAAGCTCAGAAAATAGAAAATATTTTTAGAAAATTATGAAAAAAAGTTGGAATGAAAAAAGTGAATGGAGCTATTATTTTTATGAATTTTCAAAATAAAATGAGAAAAGATAAACAATTAAAATAAAATAAAATGTCGGAAAAAACACAAACCATCAGATCTGATCAATGGCTAGGAACTAAAGAGTGTGCGGCCATCAGATCTCATTAAAAGAGATCTAATGGTCCAAAAGATGAGAGACACGGTGGACCTTAAATAAAAAACGCCTTTAGATCAGATTTAAAATAAAACAAACTCAGGCCACCACGAGGCACCTCCGGTCATCTTCTCTGGTGAGTTGCTCACCAGAATTCTGAAATTGGCAAAGTTAGATCATGAGACCTATGCCATTGTGACTGTCTCATAAGTGCGAACTCAACCATAGGCTTCATTTTCATTTATTGAAAACGAGTGTTAGTTCCTGGATTGGCTGGAATTTTGGTAAAACAAAGTATATTCAATGTTGATGTCAAGGTGCTGATGTTGTAACATTGAAGTCTTAACACTGGGCTGTGTTAAGTAATTGCTGAAGTTGGATGTCTGATGTCACACAGGTGATGTTGTAACATCAGATCTGCAGAATTAACAACAGCAGGTTGTGATGTTGTTAGGGTTGCGTATTAGCTGGAATTGTGGAGAGCAAGCTGTCTCATTGGATGCGAATATCTTGGGATAGATATTTGCTGCTGCATAGGAGATCTGTTGCAGATTTGTAGGAGATTTAAAAGGTTGAAGATTTAAAAAGATTTTAGGAGAAAATCTGTTTTAAATATTCAGTTTTAAATAACAAATCTGGAAGATATTGTAGCAAGTCCAAGACCAATTCAAGGAGCTATATAAAGCGCACAAGGTAAGTGAGGGGAAACAATTAGGAGGCAAAATTATACATCGTGATAACTTGTTTGAGTCCAAAAGTTGCTCAAAAATACCTTGTCCAAATGATGATCAGAGGTGCTGAAAACTTAATTTGTTCAGAGCAATTCAATGAGCCTCAAGACTTGGTTCTTGTTGCTTTAGCTTCAGAAGATGGTAGGGAAGCTAATGGAAGCAAGAGATGGAGTTGGAAAAACTTAGAAATGAAACACGATATCTCAGAATATGAAGAGAAATTATGAGTCTGAGCTGAGGTTTGAGGGGTTATCCAAGCTTGGAATTCAGTGCAAATGCTTATTCTATTTATAGCTGAGGTGAATGAATGGGATACGTGTGAGAATTGGTTGCAATCGGGTGAAATAGAGTGTATCAAAAGTGTGACCAAGCTTGATCATGAAGTCATCCAAAACCCCGTGAGAACCTTCCAATTTTGAGTCTTTTTTTATCCTCGCACATTACTTAACCTCATCATGGACAAAACATGTGCATACATTGACTTAAAATTGAGAACTGGATGAAATTGCAAAACTGATCGTGAGCCATAACTCAGTTTCAAGTAGCCATGTTCATAGCTAGGCCAAATACAATCTACTCGTACATTTCTTGATTTTCTTTTAGCCAAATGATTTATTCGTGGAGTAGAACATAATGCAAAAAGAATCAATCCAAAAGGATGCTTGAGGTGAGAATGGCATGAGGTGGAAGTTTAGGTCGTGGCACTGAAAATCAGGTCAAACATTAGGTCAAACAGGCCATGACCTAGTTTTGTGCACAAATGGCCTTCAAGATTTGAGATCCTTAGAGCATGAATTGATGTTTGACCTCTAAAGAAAAGTTGTAGGGGACATCAAGAGGGATATTTGGCAAAAATAAACGCCCATAAAAGTTGGACATTAAAGGAATTATAATCTTTGGAACATAGGCATTCCAAGCTTGAACTTAGGCCAAAAAATTCTAAGTCCACAAAATGACCTATAATGTCTTCAAACTTTTGGTGATCTTCCAAGCACAATTAGCTCTTAACTTGTGAAGAGAAGTTGGAGAGGATGTCAAGATGAGTCATTTTCCCAAAAAAAAAAACACTAAAAAATGTTGAAGTATGAAGAAGTTATGAAGTCTTGAACTTAGGAATGTTGACTTTTTTGTCAAACCTCCTTGAACAAACTTGCAGCCTTGGATACTTTCTTGCATTTCAAGGCACATCAATGATCATGTGGAATCAAAATGATTTACCCTTGATTGTTCTTTGATGAAGCTTGCAATGGCTTGAAGAAACTTGTTGATGGAAACATGAAAATGAACACATGAACCTTAGAAATTCCTTGAGAAACAAGTCATCCAAACTCAAGATATCTTTGATCAAATGAAGTTGAATGATGCTTGAGACTCCATGATTTGAGATTAGAGGTCATGCTTTGATGAATAGCCATTGGATATCAATGATTGGCCACACTTTGTCTTAAGGAACTCAAATCCTAGTTGAGGATACATTCACTTGAGGCTCTTGATTCCAAACCATACCTTGCAAAAGAAACAAAAGGGCACAAAGCATATTTTTGTATTTTTATTAGAGGTTCGTAAAATATAAAGCATATAAGTACAAAAATAAAGATACACAAATAGGTGCTTGGTGATCTCTACAATGGTAAACCCAAGGGTGGGATGATTAGGAGACAACCAAGTTCGTGGTCTTGATGAATTGTAAAAATGCAAATGAGGTGAGATATTAGGGGTAAAAATTAGGGTATGACAGATGAATGTGTTGGCCAAAATACAAATATTCAAGGAGAGACAAGCAACAATGCTGCCTCTCACAACAAGAAATTCAAGAAGAAGATAAATATGAAGAAAGAGGAAAGGTGTTATTTCCAAAGTTTGACTATTATGCAAGAGATTTCCACTTCAATAAAGAAGCCAATAGTAGTGACAAAAAAGAAGCACAATTTATACATGCATGAAATATTGGTTCTAATTAGGGCATACTAATGGCGAAAGCACATATGGCACAAGGTAAAACCAATGCATGGTATATTGATACAGGTTGTAGTAACCACATGGCAGAAACTTGTTGCGATGATAATCGGATATCATGCTATTATTTAACTTGAATCACAAATCATGAAGTTCACCACCGAGCTTTGATTTATCCAAAGGAAATGTTAAAGATCAAAGAAAACCCTAAGTGCGTTATGTAACAACAAAGCTAAAAGAATCTAAGGTTCGGGGGTTGATTATACCTAGGGAAGGTGTTAGCATCCTAAGTATCTGTAGTACTCTGCAGAAACCTCTTGTTAGTATTTGTGTTATGCTAAAGTTTGCTTGCTAAGGAAAAGGTGTTAAGGTAAAGACCTAGGGTATATACAAAGTATGCTCGCCAAGACGTCGCATCTCGTTCCTACGTATCTTGACTAGGATGGAATCAGATCATTCGTAGTTCACCTCACTAAGGGTGATGAACTCTTGATTGTGGTCAAGGTTCCAAAGGGGAGGTAAGCGTCTGTGGCAAGACACTTACAAAGAGTGCGGCGACTCTAAACCTAAGGCTAGGTAAAAGGGAAAGGAAATGTTCATGACAAGACACTAACATAGAGTACGACGACTATAATCCTAAGGCTAGGATGAAAGGGAAAGTAAGTGTTCATAACCATGACACTCACATAGAGTACGACGACTCTAATCCTAAGTCTAGGATAAAGGGAATGACCTAAAATTTTCCTAAGTATGCACATGAAGACATCGCATCTCGTGCCTACGTATCCTGACTAGGATGGAATCAGAGCATTCATAGTTCACCTCACTAAGGTGAGGAACTCTTGATTGTGGCCAAGGTTCCAAGGGGAGTAAGTGTTCATAACCATGACACTTACATAGAGTGCGGCGACTCTAATCCTAAGGCTAGGATGGAAAGGGAAGGAAGGAGTAAGTTAGGCTAAGTTATCCTAAAAATGACATGGCAGTCAACAGAGGGATCCTTTCCTTTGGAATTGGAGTAAGCAATTAACACAACAAATAAGATCAGGTATCAGTCACAAAATAAAACCAAGCAAAGAAACATGTAATGACATAACAGAAAGTGTACGAATTAGATGAATGATATAGATATACACAAGATATGAGCAAGATAAAAGTCAAAACAAGAATCGGAATCACAAAATTAAGCAAAAGGCGTGTAAGTCACAAGTCACAAAAGTTAGGAGTTAAATCGATTAAAGAAAATAATTAACAGAAATAAAATTTAAAGTTAACGAAAATGAATCCTAAATAATCAATCTAAGCGTGAAACAAAAAGTAAAAGGATTAATTTACAAAATTAATTAAAATTTTTTATGAGTTAATCAAAATTTAAATAAAACAATATTTTAAAAGTATGATTCAAAACTAAATAAAAACTAAGTAACGATTAATAAAACCTAAGTGGTAATTAGTGAAAAGTCTAGAGAAATATTTAATAAAACAATTATAAAATTATTAACAACAAAATTATCAACAAAATAATAAACAAGATATTTAACAAAGTTAATAACAAAACACAAAAAAAATGGAGGGTGTGAAGAACGATTTAAGGGTGTAGATAGGAAAGGCTAGTGGGTCCAACGTGAGCATGTGTAGAATTGTCCTCAATTCAAGGCCATCTTCAAAGAAAAGAAACATCAGCTAGCAAATGGAAACATGTGTAACGAAACAAACTAGGGAAACAAAAGCTCAGAGAACCATAAGTAACAACGCAGCCAAACGTGCAACCTTCATTCTTTTGCACAACAAAATTCAAAGAAACCTCACGAACAACCATATCACAGAGATTTTTTTTAAAAACGAAGTCATGAAGATCAAGACAAACATCCCAACCTCCTTGCGTGCGAATTGCTCCGTCTCAATCTCAAATTCTAGTTCGCGTTTATTCGATTTCAAGTTTGTGATGGTTTCGGTTCATTTACTCTCTCATCTTCTACTTTTGATTTTGGGTGTAATTCAGGTTTGATTTATTTGGTGAGCGTTGAAGATTGGATTTGGGATGGGTTTCGTTCTTTGGGTGATGATTTGGAATTGAAAGTGAGGTAGTTGGCTTAGGTTTGAAGAAGGAAGGATTAAGGTTGAGGAGAGTTGAAGGTTATGGAAATTTTGGTTTGAAGCATTGCGTAGGTGTTGACAGGATTGAGGTTTGGTACGGATGGTGCAGACGTTGGTCAAAGTTGCAGGTCTTGTACCATTGTGGTGTAGAGGTCTTGATGTGGTACAAATTTTTTGGCTTCATGTGTGTATGTATCAGCTCATGCTTTGGCAGAAGTTTCATGTGGGGTCTACTGTGTATGAAACAAGCTTGGAAAGTTTGCCATGGCAACTTGGTTTGGCTTGTCACGTGGGGGTTTGTGTTTGGCATATGTGGCTTGGGATAAGGCTAGATGAAGTGTGTCTTGGTGTTGTAATTGAATTGGCTTAGCGTGGGTTTTTTTTATGTGATGGAATTTTGTTGGCCTTGTTGTAACTTGTAAACATGGACTTAAAAAAATGTAACTTGGGCTTTGTTGATTTTTGTGGAATGTAGTAATGATTATTTTTGTGTAATGTATAAACATGAATAATATATATAAAATATTTAAAAAAATGGAAATGAATGTGGATATTATTGACAATTGAAAATGAATGGACATGAAATGGATTTTTGTGAAATTGGATAAGTTTGGATTTTGGAGAAGTGGATCTTGAATTGGTTTTAGAAATTGAAATGAATAAATGGATTAAAAAATGGATAATTATTGAATATGGATTTGAAATTGAATGGACTTTAAATAGATAACAAAAGTGGATTTATAAAGAATGGATATGGACTGAATAACTAGCTTGAACTTTTGGAATCGATGACAAAACCTGAACCACATAACCAGTACCCCCACACAACTCCAATGTTTTAAACTTTGATGACTTTGTATCTTCAATAAACAACTTGAATTGACACAAAATCTTGGTTAGATGATCTTCAAACATAAATAACGGGACAATCTCCACCTTCCTGACCAAAACCAGATCACATCCAATTGAATTGATCACCACTGCACACACACACACACTTAACCTGCTATCCTTAAGTGGAACTTAACTAAAAGACACCTGACGATCATAAACACGGGGTGAGAAACCCTAATCTTCCAGAATCCTGATCCATAATCTTTCAATTCAATCCATTGATGAAACCCTAAACAACGACACCCTTGTGGCAATTCAGAGAAACTGGAGTCGTGCCTTGATAAACGTCTGATAAGAACTACTCATGACAATTGAACCCAACACCTCTGCCTCAGACTTGAGTACAATAACCGAAAGAAACAACCTCTGAATCAATGGAAATCCAAACTCAACAGAAACCTCCGATTCCACGTCTCAAGAGCTTAAATGGTGGATGGCCTATCCAAAACCCTAATTTACCACCATTGAAGTCTCTGGAAGCAAACCCTAATTCCATAGGTGAAACAAAGCAAACAATAATTGATAACTTGGTTAGTTCTGCACTATGATTGACCTAAATGATATGCAAAAGGTCAAAGAATCTAAGGGTAAAATTTAAGGTATGACAACAACAAAGACTGATCCATCAAGCTTGATAAATTAGTGAGAAAATCTATTAGTTTTTCAAATAATAACGTAGTTACATCTGAGGGTATATAAAATATTCTTGTGAGAAAGAAGAATGTACAAGAAGCAATCATAGGTTATATGATATATGTTCTTTTAATGAAAAGTAATATGATAAGTTTGGGCTAATTGTTTGACAAGAAATATACTATGAGGTTATAAGATAAGAAGTTTAAGGTATTTATTGTAAGTTCCAAACTAATCTTATAGAACATTCAAAATCATGATTAACATGCTTGACCACTAGTGCCTTGCATCAACTGCAACTGAGGATCAAAACTGAATTTGGCATCAAAGATATGACCATCTAAAATTTAGGAGTCTTAGCCGAATGCACATGAAGAAAATAGTGTATGAAACGTCTCGAATCAAAATTCCAAAGCACCTATGTGAAGAGTACTGTTTTTTCAAGAATTTAGGAAGTCATTCAAGCATGACTTTCCAATGAAGTCAAAGTAGAAGTAGGAGATTGTTCACTCAAATGTATTTGAGACAGTTGAAGTAAAGTCAATGACAAGTAACTGCTATTTTCTAACCTTCATAGATAAATTTACAAGATATATGTGGATTTACTTGATGAATAAGAAACGTGAAGTATTCACAAATTTCAAGAGATTTAAGTTGTTAGTTGAAAAACAGACTGATTGTGACATCAAGAGGTTAAGAACTGATAGAGGTGGTGAATATACCTTAACTAAATTTGCACAATTATGTGAGAAATAAGGAATTGAACCTGACATCATAAAACCTTATACACATTGTTGTACCCCAAAATTTGCCTGCCCTATTTTCTAACATTTAAACTTTGATTTTATAAGTTTTTTGGTTCAATTTTTACTAACATTTAAACAGTAAGTGTTACTCAAAAAATAGGTAACAGTTTACTTTAAATTGTTTAAATAACAAATAGTTGTTTGACCTTCATATGCTTTCAAGTGCATTTCTGTTTCGAATAAATGAATTGGCACAATTGGAAAGGAGATAAGGCTTGCAAGTATGAGGTCGTGGGTTCGAATCTCACATGTTACATTTTGAATTTGTTTCTGTTATTTGTTACTAACTTTCTTTCCATTTTAAATTATTTTCAAAAAAATCACAAAAATTGTATTTTTTTAATATTTGTTTTTAATTTTCGTTTTTTATTTTAAGGCATTTTTGAAAAATAGTTATTTATTTGATTTTATGCACTTTTTACCAAAAAGGAGTGCAAAAATCATAATAGATACAAAAAAAAAAAAATTTCTTTTTGTGTACTCATAAAAATCAGATATTATTTGATTTTTATTCAGATATTATTTGATCAATAGGATTATTATTGTTTTTAATTTAATTTAATTTTAATCATTTTTATTGTTTAATTTTTATTTAGTATTATTTAATTTGGGCCTAAAATTATCCATTAAGGACTTTTTTGGATTTTAAAAAATAGTTAACCCTAATTTGTTTCATTATATATATATATATATATATATATATGTGTGTGTGTGTGTGTGTGTGTGTGTGTGTGTGTGTGTACGGAGTGGAGTATGGAAGAAAAAAAAACTAAGAGAAACACGCGGCCGGAATTGTCAAATAGTAAGTAATGTAGCAATCTTTTCTCATTCCGATCCTCACTGATTTTTCCATCGGCATACCATCACGTAAACTCATTCATATTACTGACAAGTATATATAAACTAGTTTGCTATTGATACAGTATAATTTTGCATTGATACGTTCTAGTATTGCATAACACATTCCTATAATTTGGTTTTGATTTGAAATAGATTATTCAAAATTTGGTTATGCTAACGTTTTTTCATAATATATAATAATTTTTTTTATAATCCTATTGTTAATACATATTGCTTTCTAATATTATAGTTTTATTTGTTCATCTTTTTATTTTTTTTTATTATTTATTTATTATATTATTATTTTTAGATTGAACCGTGTCGATATGCTATTTGCATATTGATGTGCATAATGCGTGACATTTGTATTGGTTCGATCTGGTTGCGATGATCCAATTTCCGCGGTAGCAACACTATTGTTTTTTACACCTTTTAAAAGACCTTTCGCTTTTCTATTTTTATAAATTCAGATCCGCAGAATTTGGATCCGGTTGCGATGATCACGCTTTCGCGTTAGCAACTTTGTTGGTTTTTATCAAATTTTAAAAAAATTCTTTTACTTTATTTTTGTTTTTATTTAGATCGGTACAATTCGGATCCGGTTGCGATGATCGCATTTCGCGTTAGCAACATTATTGAGTTTTTATTACATTTAAAATTCCTTTTTATTTGTGCATCTTTTTTTTAAATTCATATCTGCCCAATTTGGATTCGGTTGCGATGATCGCTCTTTCGCGTTAGCAACTTTGTTGGTTTTTATCAAATTTTAAAAAAATTATTTTACTTTATTTTTCTTTTTATTTAGATCGGCACAACTCGGATCCATGATTGCGATGATCGCATTTGTGCGTTAGCAACATTCTTGTTTAAGACGTTTAAAATTTTAATTTTTCTATGCATTTTTATTTTATAATTTTAGATCCGCCTCCTCTCTCTGTTTTTTAACTAATAAGGGTTCGTATCAAGTTTTTTCCTGACATTTTTTTTCTTTTCACTTATTTATTTATTTGCTATTTAAATTCCTAGAAAAATTGTATAGGTCGCATGGCTTTTCTTTTTGTAATAGCGGTAGTTTTATTTCCCGCAAGGTTTGTTATACTTATGTATCTCTCCCAAAGCCTTGTAATAGCGTAGGGATTTTACTTTCTGCACTTTACTTTCCGCACTTTACATTCTGCTATTTTATTTTACAACTGTGTAGTAATTAGGGTTTGTATGGCAAAACTAAAAAATAATCTAGAAAACCCTAATTCAAGATAAATAATTGAAACTAATCCACTCAATCACACTTGCACCTCTAGGGTAGCCTCTCTCAGTTGCCTTACGAACATGGTCATGTCCCTCGAACGTAGGGATACTTTAGCAAAAGACGCTTACGAATAATATTATCATAGTCCCTTCGATATAAAGATCATAGTCCCTCGATGACCCTTCGAGTTGCCTACGAAAAATGATCTTGTCCCTCGATGACCGTTCGAGTTGCCTACGAAAAATGATCTTGTCCCTCGATGACCGTTCGAGTTGCCTACGAAAAGATGATCTTGTCCCTCGATGACCCTACGGAAAAATGATGATAGTCCCTTCGAATTGCTAAGGTATCCTTACATGTTGCCTTCTATGACCATTCGATGATCCTATGATGTCCCTTCACATCCAATAGATAGGACTACCTACCCATTAATGGTATGGATAGTACTATCTCTCAAGGAAAAGGATAAGTACAAGAAAGACCTTATAAATTAAGGGTAAGTAACTTTTAAATGCTTGCTCACAACTCAAAAAAAAAAAAACAAATACTTTTCACACATCACACTTTCAAAAATATTTTCAAAAACAAACACTTTGTATACATTCTTACACGAATTATTACAAAGTCAACTTTTATAAAATATTTTCTAAACACACACCACATTTAAAAAAAAAGCAAGTTAAAGTGAGCAAGCAATTAAGAGCCCGTAGATAACTAGGGATGAAAAGGGGTGCTAACACCTTCCCTTTTCATAACTTACCCCCCGAACTCAAAATCTTTTCAAAAAGGTCTTTCCTGTTCTTTTCACCTTTCCTAAATAAATTGGATAAAAGAAAAGTCGGTGGCGACTCTTGCTAACCGCAACATGTTTTGCGAAAACAAAATTAAAAAGTCAGTTCTCCACCGTATTACAGAACTGGCGACTCTGCTGGGGAAATACATAAAAGAGGGGTTACCTTAGGGTTTAGATCACTTTAACTGCTTTAATTATCTGTTTTGTGTGCTTTACTTTTAAGGGTTTTGTCTTGTGGGGTATTACTTGGGTAAATGATCCTACACCCAGATCTAGGACCTTAGGTAAGTGGTAAGAGACCAAGGAGACTGTACGGCATGTACCGCTACGGTTGATATGGTAGCCATCGTTAGTGTAACACTTTGGTTTGTACTGATGTTCCTCAAGGCTTGGATTGGGGATAACATTAGGCTGCCGCGTGGTGTCATTAAGCACTAATTTGCCCTTAGAACCCTAGTTGAACTTAGCCTTGGCCATTAGAAGGTAGTGAGATAGCCGGTTTGGCATGTTCCAAAGTTGGTTGATACTCGAGACTACGCTCATTGAGATTGGACTTTCGGGATGTTTTGGTCGGCCGCTCGAGTGTCGTACCAAAATAAAGCCTGCGAGAAAGATCCGTAATATGAGATTCCTAGAACCCAGTTACTATTTTAGGATAGGTTGAACCAACTAAAACTTTGTATGGGAAGGGTACTTACCTTTGGACTTCATGCAAGCCTTTAAACCTAAGGCTACTTGTGTGACTTGTTTGTATTCACTATCTAACAACTTGAATTCCTTGCAGGATTTGTTTGTACTCTAACAACTTGAACTCTTTGTGGGACTTACTTGTCCTCATGCTTTTACTTAATGCATAGCATCCACATACCATCATAACATAGCATGTTAACTAACCTTTTTCAAGGATCTTAGGGATTTATGGCGCACAATTTGCAGGTGCTATTATGGAAGGATTATCAAAAGCCAGATTTCTATCAAGGGGCAAGAGGATTTATTTTCCTCTAGCCAGATGCCTTCAAACTCAAAATAACAGTATCCTGAATCAGAGGCTATGACCCACTTGATATGGCGAGCTTAATTCTTATAGAAGGACGTTCAAAGATGAAAAGTCAAAGTTCTTTAGACAAAGCTGCAACCAAATTCAATTTCTAATGTTGCAAACCAGATTCCATAAAGATCCTAGAAAACATTGCATATGCATTTACATACATATCATAACAGGTTTCCACAATGGGTTTCTCATCTCCTCGCTGTTTATTTTAGCAGAAAATGGCATTAGAACAAGCTGTCAAGGATCTCCAGACTCAGAACACCCAATTCCAAGAGATGATCCTGAGCCTATTCAAGGGGCAAGAAGAGTTGAAAGCCCTCCTCACTAAGGACATGAAAAAGAAAAATCCTGAAGACAACAAGGATGATCAATTAGAACAACTGCAAGCTGAGATGGCAGAGATGAGAATCCAGATGTATGGTCAGATGGCTCTTATCCAAAACTTAGCTCGGGGGCAAGAAGAGCTGAGAGTCCTCGTCAATAAATTTTAAGACAACAGAGTCGGGGATCAGATCCTCAGTCGGCCTCCAAGGAAACAAGCTGACTTGGTTGAGAAAAAGATGAGGATAAAAGAAGGAAAGAGATAGGTTACTACTGATAGTCTTTCAATTGAAGGAAGAAGGCCTTATAGGGTTGTCGCACCACCAGTTCAGCAACAGAAAGATCAGCGTAGGCAGCATGGTGGTCAACGTACTTGGAAATCCAAACCTAAACGACCATTTACCCCGTTGCACATGCCGCTGTCTCAGGCTTTGCAACAATTGCTCAATCAGAACTTAATAACTCTGTTGCCTTCATACCCAGCTCCAGCCAACCCTGCTCCTGGTTACGAACCTAACGCAAGATGTGCTTATCATTCGAATAGTCCTGGTCGTGATACTGAAGATTGTGGTCCATTGAAACATAGGATCCAAGACCTGATTGACGAAGGAGTCCTCGAGTTTACACCAGATGGTCAGACTGAGTTCTTCTATCGCCCATCTAATATCGAAGCTGCAAGACACATCGTCTGAAGTGACAGGTTCAGGAAGGGAAGCTTTGAAATCATTTGAATTTTCATTCGTAATTTCTTTTGTTGGCTTAAGCACTTACTATTATGTCAAACTTTGGTTTTTTCACATTAATGCATTGTGTATGTTCGTCTTGAATTTATCCATTCGTTTCACTATATTTAAACTATGCTTCTTACTTCTCTTTTGTGATATTTAACTCTCGTTAAAGTTGTAAGCCTTTAGAAGGTGGATGACGAAAACGATACCATAATTTCATACGGTATGCTTTTGAACAGACCGTGCTGACGATGTACAGGCATTGTTTCAAATCCTAAACAGTGGAGTTATAAGGAAGTTAATCCCTAGTCAACCCCTTTGAGCCTAAGAAGTAGGAGTTTTCCTTCTCATGCAAATTAAAACCCTTAATCATAACCTGGGGCAGGGTAGTTCCTCAGTTAACTCAATTATGCCGGTTGATCTTTTGTACACAATTAGTGATGGTTCCCTGTAATCATTAAGTCAGGCAGTCAATATCTATCAAAAGAAAAGCCCGATAAGTCAAAATCTATGAAGGAGACTTAGTAAAAATTGAGACATCCCGCTGACTGTGATCTCAAAATTAACAGTTCAGGCAAAAGTTAGGGATAACAAAGTCAAAAAGAGGTCACTACAAACCCTAAAAAAAAATGTTACAAAAAATAATGACTGCCTTTTCAAATAAACTTCCGGTTTTTTAACCATCACCAAACATCAGTGTTAAAATTCCAAAATCTCTAGGAATCTGAATGCATAGTTAATTGAGTATAGGACTGAAGAACATCACGGAGAATGGGTTGGGTACAAATAAACTTTGAGCCTTTATTCTTTGTTTCTTAAACCGTGAACCAAGCCACGTTACCACCCTTTAAAAGTCCTAGCTGAAGCATGGTTAGTTCGAAGGCATATTGTTACCAAAAGGTATCCTGACTCCTTTAGGGCTTGTTATAAATCTTGAGTTGACATCACAGTTTTTACAAACATGGTTTTGCTAAATAATTCTTTTTCAAAACTTCAAGACAGACATAAGCATTGCATTTTAAATATCATTGTTTGCATATAACTAAGTGTTTGACAGTAGAGAAGTTCACATGATGAACATTCAATGAACAAAAGTCCTCCCGACAGACAAAGTTGCTTCAGAGGTGCATCGAAAAGCAGAAATATTTCCTGCGCTGACTCAGTTGGTTAAAAGCCAATGTATACAAGGGGCATGGTCACTATCTTCCAATCAAGGGGCATATTATTATGGGGCATCCCGGTTATTTCTCTTGAGGCAGCTCTTTTCAAATACTTCCATTATGGGGAAAATCATCCTCCGTTGGGGGCAACGCTTTCTTTTAAAATCTGATCAGATCAAGTTCAGTTGCAAGCTCCTCAACCATTAACCAGGGAATACACGATCCACCGCAGTCTGGAAGCACATTCCTCCTGTTACATGGCATTGATCCCGAGTTTCAGTAAGAGCCATTGTGGGAGTTACTTGTCTGTGCCAATAGTATCAGATGGTGTTAGTATCATGTCTTCGGATCCAGTCATGATAATTCCTAGAAATTGTTTGGGGAAGTCGAGACTATCGAAAGTTCTAAATACATGTGATCTCGGGGGGCAAACGAACTCTTACGTGTGAAGAGCCATTCGTAATCAAGAAGATATTTTCTGACGACGCTACGAGGATTACTACCATGGACAGCGAAGATTTCTCGCACCCTGTGAACGCGGACATAGTCAAAAAAATACTACGCATGAAAAAGACCCGCTAGGTTGACAAGCCTAGGCAAAAATAAGGGCATCCCGGCGAACCAAAAAGTTTTGGAAAAAAATTAGGGACATATATAAAAGAATTGTACACCCGGCAAGTCGAAAACCTGAAAAGGCGGCTTGGCCAAGAAAGGGTATCTCGGTGGACTAAAAACCTAAAAAGGCGGTCCAGTCAGAAGTTAGGGATTAAAGCGTACGACTATGTCCCGTTGGATCATCCACTTACGAGTCAGTACCAGTTTTCATTGCCAACTCTGTTCAAACAACGTATATCAATCCTATCATTTTCTACCGACAGCAAGTGATGAAATACTTGAAGACATAGGGGCAGTAGCAGAGTTGAAGCCCGAAGTGATCTTTTCCACCCGGTTTGCTGTCACAGAATCAGCATTTACTAAAGACTCTTGGAAGTTGGAATCCCCAGCAAGTCTTGTATCCAACAGATCTTAACAGAATTACCCCACGGAGCCGGTGTCATGGTAATATCCCCACAGAGCAATCTCCATGGAACTATCTCTATAGAGCTATTTTCACAAGCTCGTCCCTAATAGAGTTTATTCCTCAGCAGCGTTGCTTCCCCAGTGGAGATCATCCTCAACAGAGATATACTCCCCAGCAGAATTAACATACTCTCAAGCAACAGTTGGGATACTTTCCAGAAATTCACTCCCATATCCCCAAAGGATTTCCCAACAAGACAGAGGTTTGATTTTTTCCACAGCACGCTCCAGAGAGTTCCCCAACGGAGTTTATTTCTCCAACATCTCCTTCACGACATAATTTCTCTCTTCAGCCAGGTCTATTCGAGATTTCGTCCCCAGTAGGGTACATAAAGAAACCTCCCCAATGGACGGCTTGACATGATCATCTTCCCCAATAGATCCCCTAACAGATAAAGGAATTTGATCATTCCCCAACCTATTGCAGATATGTCCTCAGCATAGCCTATGGAATTTTGATCCCCTTCAGATAATATTCCCTCTTGGAAGTATACATAATTCAATTCTCCATCGGAGTTTGCTTTTCCAACACTACAAATTACCCGACAGAGTTCTCTTCTCCAGCAGGATTTCTTCCATGGTTGCTACTCCCAGAAGAGTGGTCACCCATGTCCGAAACTTGGTCAGATAGTGCATCGGAGGATTATCCATCTCTTTTATCCACAGTCAGGGTACATAAGAATCAAATCCTTCAATAAAAAGCACGACGAACGACTGACTCTCCTGACAAAATACTTCTATCCCCAAGCGGAAGTCAAAGATCCCCAGCGGAATATTCCCAAACGGGAAGTTTGAATCCCCAGTAGAGTCATTCCAAACAGGATCTGAAGATTTATTTTCTCCATCCCCAACAACAGTCAGGGATTTATTTTCCCCAATTAGACTTTACTATTCAAAGCCACCGCTACCTTCAACAACATTTCATACCCATACATCATTTACAATACATCATAGCATATGCATACAAAACGCATATAACATTCTCATTTATTTTAAGAGCATCATTACGCAATGCATTACATATATCATGACATTGCATAAAACTAACTTGGTTTTTTCAGGTTAGTTCTCAAACGGACAAATATTGTCAACAGTTTATCATCCTTCAGATACAATCAGTCGAAGATTCATTCTGATACTCCTTTGGATACAGTCAGGAGTAGACTCATTTCAATACATCTTCTAGACATAGTTCAGATACAATCAAGACACAGATTCATTCTGATACTCATTCCAGTACATCTTCTAGACACAGTTCAGATATAATCAAGACACAGATTCATTCTGATACTTATTCCAATACATCTTTTAGATACAACCGGTCGAAGACTCATGCTAATACTAATTTTTCAGATACAGTCAGACGTAGACCCATTCTAATACGACTCTCAGATACAGTCAGGCAAAGACTCATTCTGATCTCCTTATAGATACAGTCAAGACATAGACTCATTCTAGAACATCATATAGATACAATCAAGACATAAGAATCATTCTGGCACTCCCCAGCACGTCTGCTAGATACAGTTGGACACAGACTCATTCTAGTATATTCCTCAGATACAGTCAAACCTAGACTCATTCTGATACTCCTATCAGCAGTTACTTTGGATGGCATCTCTAAGACCATCTCCATCCTGTCATCTTTCCGAATGGCATCTTTAAGCCCATTCAAGAAATACAATCAACCAACAAGCGCTACTTCGTGCACCCATGAGTGTAAATTTTTGGGCACTTAAGTGTTCAATCCTCTTCCACCTTTAGATCACGAATGGCAGACATGCCAATCCAACTCTTCAGGTTTAAGAAGATTGAACAGGGGCAGCTGTTGTACCCCAAAATTTGCCTGCCCTATTTTCTAACATTTAAACTTTGATTTTATAAGTTTTTTGGTTCAATTTTTACTAACATTTAAACAGTAAGTTTTACTCAAAAAATAGGTAACAGTTTACTTTAAATTGTTTAAATAACAAATAGTTGTTTGACCTTCATATGCTTTCATGTGCATTTTTGTTTTGAATAAATGAATTGGCACAATTGGAAAGGAGATAAGGCTTGCAAGTATGAGGTCGCGGGTTCGAATCTCATATGTTACATTTTGAATTTGTTTCTGTTATTTGTTACTAACTTTCTTTCCATTTTAAATTATTTTTAAAAAAATCACAAAAATTGTATTTTTTTTAATATTTGTTTTTAATTTTCGTTTTTTATTTTAAGGCATTTTTGAAAAATAGTTATTTATTTGATTTTATGCACTTTTTACCAAAAAGGAGTGCAAAAATCATAATAGATACAAAAAAAAATATTTTCTTTTTGTGTACTCATAAAAATCAGATACTATTTGATTTTTATTCAGATATTATTTGATCAATAGGATTATTACTATTTTTAATTTAATTTAATTTTAATAATTTTTATTGTTTAATTTTTATTTAGTATTATTTAATTTAGGCCTAAAATTATCCATTAAGGACTTTTTTGGATTTTAGAAAATAGTTAACCCTAATTTTATATATATATATATATATATATATATATATATATATATATATATATGTGTGTGTGTGTGTGTGTGTGTGTGTGTGTGTGTGTGTGTGTGTGTACGGAGTGGAGTACGGAAGAAAAAATAACTAAGAGAAACACGCGGCCGGAATTGTCAAATAGTAAGTAACATAGCAATCTTTTCTCATTCCGATCCTCACTGATTTTTCCATCGGCATACCATCACGTAAACTCATTCATATTACTGACAAGTATATATAAACTAGTTTGCTATTGATACAGTATAATTTTGCATTGATACGTTCTAGTATTGCATAACACATTCCTATAATTTGGTTTTGATTTGAAATAGATTATTCAAAAATTGGTTATGCTAACGTTTTTTCATAATATATAATAATTTTTTTTTATAATCCTATTGTTAATACATATTGCTTTCTAATATTATAGTTTTATTTGTTCATCTTTTATTTTTTTAATTATTTATTTATTATATTATTATTATTAGATTGAACCGTGTCGATACGCTATTTGCATATTGATGTGCATAATGCGTGACATTTGTATTGGTTCGATCTGGTTGTGATGATCCAATTTCCGCAGTAGCAACACTATTGTTTTTTACACCTTTTAAAAGACCTTTCGCTTTTCTATTTTTATAAATTCAGATCCGCAGAATTTGGATCCGGTTGCGATGACCGCGCTTTCGCGTTAGCAACTTTGTTGGTTTTTATCAAATTTTAAAAAATTTCTTTTACTTTATTTTTCTTTTTATTTAGATCGGTACAATTCGGATCCGGTTGCGATGATCGCATTTCGCGTTAGCAACATTATTGAGTTTTTATTACATTTAAAATTCCTTTTTATTTGTGCATCTTTTTTTTAAATTCATATCTGCCCAATTTGGATTCGGTTGCGATGATCGCTCTTTCGCGTTAGCAACTTTGTTGGTTTTTATCAAATTTTAAAAAAATTATTTTACTTTATTTTTCTTTTTATTTAGATCGGCACAACTCGGATCCATGATTACGATGATCGCATTTGTGCGTTAGCAACATTCTTGTTTAAGACGTTTAAAATTTTAATTTTTCTATGCATTTTTATTTTATAATTTTAGATCCGCCTCCTCTCTCCGTTTTTTAACTAATAAGGGTTCGTATCAAGTTTTTTCCTGACATTTTTTTCTTTTCACTTATTTATTTATTTATTTGCTATTTAAATTCCTAGAAAAATTGTATAGGTCGCATGGCTTTTCTTTTTGTAATAGCGGTAGTTTTATTTCCCGCAAGGTTTGTTATACTTATGTATCTCTCCCAAAGCCTTGTAATAGCGTAGGGATTTTACTTTCTGCACTTTACTTTCTGCACTTTACATTCTGCTATTTTATTTTACAACTGTGTAGTAATTAGGGTTTGTATGGCAAAACTAAAAAACAATCTAGAAAACCCTAATTCAAGATAAATAATTGAAACTAATCCACTCAATCACACTTGCACCTCTAGGGTAGCCTCTCTCAGTTGCCTTACGAACATGGTCATGTCCCTCGAACGTAGGGATACTTTAGCAAAAGATGCTTACGAATAATATCATCATAGTCCCTTCGATATAAAGATCATAGTCCCTCGATGACCCTTCGAGTTGCCTACGAAAAATGATCTTGTCCCTCGATGACCGTTCGAGTTGCCTACGAAAAATGATCTTATCCCTCGATGACCGTTCGAGTTGCCTACGAAAATATGATCTTGTCCCTCGATGACCCTACGGAAAAATGATGATAGTCCCTTCGAATTGCTAAGGTATCCTTACATGTTGCCTTCTATGACCATTCGATGACCCTTCGCTCTCCCTTCACATCCAATAGATAGGACTACCTACCCACTAATGGTATGGATAATACTATCTCTCAAGGAAAAGGATAAGTACAAGAAAGGCCTTATAAATTAAGGGTAAGTAACTTTTAAATGCTTGCTCACAACTCAAAAAAAAAAAACAAATACTTTTCACACCTCACACTTTCAAAAATATTTTCAAAAACAAACACTTTGTATACATTCTTACACGAATTATTACAAAGTCAACTTTTACAAAATATTTTCTAAACACACACCACATTTCAAAAAAAAAGCAAGTTAAAGTGAGCAAGCAATTAAGAGCCCGTAGATAACTACGGATGAAAAGGGGTGCTAACACCTTCCCTTTTCATAACTTACCCCCCGAACTCAAAATCTTTTCAAAAAGTTCTTTCCTGTTCTTTTCACCTTTCCTAAATAAATTGGATAAAAGAAAAGTCGGTGGCGACTCTAGCTAACCGCAACATGTTTTGCGAAAACAAAATTAAAACGTCAGTTCTCCACCGTATTACACACATCAACACAATAGAATTGCTGAAATAAAGAATATATGCATATTAAACATGGAAAGAATCATGCTCAAGGCATGACAACTAAACCCTTTTATGGGAGATGAAACCTCAACTGTATTCTACATCATTAATAGATGCACAACAAAGAAGTTAAGCAACAAAATACCCTATGAAACTTAAATCCATCTAAAACCATCTAAATTAAAGCGCCATAATTCCCCTGGATTTTTATAGTGGGACACACATGGAATCAAGTGTTGGACACTTATAGATCTATAAGTGTTGGACACTTATAGATCTTTGGATCACTATTCTACAGACATGTACCTAAGCAACCCATAAGGAAACTAGATGATAGAGGTCAAACTATGATTCTAATTGGTTATATCTCAATAGATGCATACAAATTAGCTACGCCAAATGAGAATAAGGTAATAATTTGTGGGGATGTGCAATTTGATTCCACAGTCTTTGCATAGGCATTCCTTGAACATCTTTATGCCAGTTGCCTTGAACAACCTGTATAAAGGATGGATTCTTGGTCAGACAGTTCAGAAATTTGAAAAGAGTATTTTCATCCATTTCACCAAAATAATTTTTGCTCTTGGGACTGCTCATGTAAAAATCAGTGGTTGTTGAGAACTTCTGCACTTTTTCCATGATCAACTTCAGGGACATAGCATCTCCTCTAGTAAATAGAAGAATACTATCTACAAAAAATAGATTGGTGATCCTTAACTTCTCACACTTAGGGTGGAAGTTAAAGTCAGGGTTAAGCTTTAAACTCTGCAGGACTCTATGCAAATATTCCATGATAATGACAAATAATAGGGGAGAGAGGGGATCACCCTGTCTCAACCCTCTCCTAGTTGTAACTAGCTCAGATGGAACACCATTGATGGAGAACCTGTATGACACAGTTGACACACATGCCATGGTCCAATTGATGAAGGTTTGAGGGATTCCAAGCTCTTGCATAATGTTGATTAGAGCCATCCATTCCACGGTATCATATGCTTTCTGAATGTCAAGTTGAATCATACATCTTGGTGATAAGTGTTTCCTATTATAACCTCTGATGAGTTCCTGTGCCAGTATTATGTTGTCATGAATTGTCCTGCCAATAACAAAGGCTGATTGGGCGTCTTCGTTAATACTGCCAATGACTTTACTAAGTCTAGTAGTCAGGATCTTTGAAATAATCTTGTATGTAGTACTACAGCATGTTATTGGCCTCATATTTTTGACAGTTCTAGCTTCAGGAGATTTAGGGATAAGAGTAATTATGGAACAGTTGGTGGCTTTGTGCATGGAGCTGGTGTCAAAAAATTCTCTGATAGCATCTCTAACATCTTGTTTGATTACCTGCCATGTCTGCTTAAAGAAATATGCATTTAAACCATCAATGCCTGGGGCTTTATTTTTACCAATACTATTGAGGGCTTCCCAAATTTCCTTGTCTTCTACAGGCCTAATGAGTTGTTGAGTTTCTTCCCTACTCAAGGTCTTGCCAGCTCTCATAATAGGGATGTCAATACCTTTGAGATTTGGAGATGTTGTACTAACTAGTTTGGTATAGAAGTCCACAATTTCCTTCTCTATGTCTTCATGAGTGCTCAGAAGTGCTCCATTCAAAGTAGTCAAATTGTATAAGCCTTTTTCCTTATTTCGTTCTCTCATAGATGCATGATGACACTGAATTTCACCGTATTTTTGACTCCGATTTCGCATGCATTCTTAGTCTTTTAATGTTATTTTATTATGTTATTATTATGTTTTTCTTTGTTTTCTAGTTTTTAGTCTAATCGGAGCCCCGAGCGAGAAAAGGAGCGAAAAAGGAGCCGAAATGAGCTAAAATAGAGAAAATCAGCATTTTGCACTTATGACATCCACTCTGGCGGCCGCCAAAGGGTCTTCCATGACATGGCCATGTCTCAAACTCCTCCCAACTGTTTTTCCCCACGATCTCCAACTGCCCAAGCAATTTTACACTCATGGCGGGCGCCATGGTGTTGTGGCGGGCGCCACAAGAGCAAAACAAGTTCCCGCCCAAATTCAAATGCTAGGGGCATCCTTGTCTTTTCCACTTGTTTCCTTGCCTATAAATAGGACTTTAGATTTTCGTTTTTCGTCATCCAAGTTTAGTTGTTCATAAGCATATATTAGTGTAATAGTGGTAATCGCTTCACATCGAGGTGTTACTACATTCGAGAGATCGAGTCTGTAAGAGCCTGTGAGATTGAGTCTTGGAGCACTCTGGAAGGAAGTTAATCCTGCCGCCATTTTACTTTCAGTTCGCATTTTATTCAACCACTCCGATTGGAGCAGGTTTTTATTACTTTACCTTTTGTCAACTTTATTTCTTGCACTGTCTTTTAATTTCATTTATTTTCCGCACTGCTTTACTTTCATTTACTTTCCGCACTCGCACTACTTTCATTTACTTTCCGCACTCGCACTTAAATACTTTTTTTTATGAAAAATCTAAAAATGAACTTTTACTTTACCATGTCTGGCTAATTTTATAAAGGTTAGAGTGTGAAGATCATAACTGAACCGATAATCTGTACAATTGTTAGTGGAAACACTTAAGGGCTATTTTAACTTTCAATATAAGTTTTCCTGTTCTTAAATTCCGTTGGGTAAGATCTAAAGTCGTCCAACGCCTATCTAAACTTAATTATTTTTAAACTATTTCAAAAACAGCGAAATCGCTTTGTTTAGTTTATTAGGAGTTTTTAATTTAAAAGGAAAAGAGATTTTAAAACCATTTTCGGACGCGTTAAGAAGTTTAAAGTCTGGTTCGTAAAAACCTCTTTTTTTTTAGAAAATCCAGGTTAAAATACTTTTCAACTTGGTCAAGATACTATATTTCTTAAAAATAGGTTTACTACTCTAACGCAATGCGCGCCTTTTTATCCGTGACAATAAGAGGGTTTGATTAGGGGGTACAACTCGGTTCTGAGTACGCGAAAGCGACAGTTCCTGTCAAATTAGTTCTTTTCAAAGTAGAAGATATTGCCCGTAAGTAGTTCTATTAGCAAGTACTTGGATTATCAATTGGTTGTGTGAATTGCATTCGAACCTGTCTTTATCAATTAATTTTAATTACTTTATTTACTACCGTGCACTCTTCAAAACTACTATTTTCAATCACCTTAGATACACACCTTAACAATAGATAGCGATAGATTGACACTTGGTCTCTGTGGATACGATAATCTTTTATATTACTCTGACGCGTTCGTACACTTGCGAAAAAAAATACGCATCAAGTTTTTGGCGCCGTTGCCGGGGACCAATTTCGTCAAATTTCGTACCCTGTTGTTATACCGTTTAGACTAAGGAAGTTACCCGCCGGTCAATGCGAAAAACTCGTAGTACCGGAAGTTTAGTAGACCCTCTAGCTGAACCAGAACGTTACGCTCGCGCACGTTTATATTTCCGTAAACTTAGGAAAGCTATGGCCGAAGATCAAAATCAAAGACCTCTTAAGGATTTCGCCCAACCATCCAACGAGGAACCTAGTTCTAGTATAGTAAATTCAGCCATACCAGCTAACAATTTTGAACTTAAACCATCCCTGCTGCAGTTAGTACAGCAGAGACAATTCGCAGGTCTTGCTACAGTGAACCCAAACCAACATTTGAAAAACTTTCTCCAACTAGCAGACACCTTTAAAACCAATGGAGCCCCTCCTGAGGCGATTCGCTTAAGATTATTTCCTTTTTCCCTCAGAGATAAGGCCCTATCTTGGTTAGATTCCCTTCCACCAAATTCCATAACAAGTTGGGAAGACCTTAGAAAAGTATTCCTTGCCAGATATTTTCCCCCGAGTAAGACCGCTGTTCTTCGAAACCAAATAACTAGACTTACCCAAAACCAAGGAGAATCGTTGTTCGAAGCCTGGGAGAGATATAAAGAGCTGTTAAGAGCATGCCCACATCATGGTTTAGAAAATTGGTTAATCATTCAAACCTTCTATAATGGACTTCATTATAACACTAAGATGACCATCGACGCCGCCGCAGGTGGCGCACTGATGAACAAACCTTACCCTGAAGCTAGTGCCCTTATCGAAGATATGGCCCAAAACCATCAATCATGGGGAGTAGAACGAGCGACAGTGGAAAAGAAGGAAGCCCAAGGAGGAATACATGAGTTAAGCTCTATAGACATGATGCAAGCTAAAATGGACGCATTAGCCCTAAGAGTTGAGCATATGTGTACAACCCCGAATACTGCAGCCGCAGTTTCGTCAGATTGTGAGATATGTGGGACGAAAGGACACCAATCCGCAGAATGCAGTCTGTTAAACGAGACCAGCTCTGAACAAGTGAACTACACCCAAGGGAACCCATTTTCAAATACCTATAACCCTGGATGGAGGAATCACCCAAACTTTTCCAATAAGAATAATAACCCTATCCAAAATACTGCCCCTCCGAGACAATCAAGTTATCAAGCCCCAAGATCAAATCAACCTATGCAACCTGTACCACCAAAACAGAGCCTTGAGAAAATCGTGGATAATTTTTTCGCTGCTCAAATCCAACAAAACAAGGAGTTCATGAACCAAAACGTTCATGTTAACGAACTAATTACCCAGTTAGGAACCAAGGTTGACCAAATAATCACTCACAATAAGATGCTTGAAACCCAAATCTCG
This sequence comes from Lathyrus tuberosus, assembly GCA_022829125.1. NCBI lineage: Eukaryota > Viridiplantae > Streptophyta > Magnoliopsida > Fabales > Fabaceae > Lathyrus > Lathyrus tuberosus. The sequence continues at coordinate 1,379,206 of JALAZF010000018.1, forward strand.
CAGGTAGCTTTAAACCAAGCCTCTCAGACCACACCTGGAGGACAATTCCCTGGACAACCTCAACAAAACCCGAAAGGACAAGCAAATGCCATTACCCTACGAAGTGGGGCCGCTTATGATGAACCTTGTAACCCAAGGTTGAGTGATCCCAAAACTTCTAAGGAAGATGACAACATCCCAGATAAAAAGAAGAAACCAGAGGAATCTGTAAACCAGGAAAGTCAAGAAAAAGGAGAAGAACCCAAAGACAAAACCTATATACCACCCCCGCCATACAAACCACCAATACCATATCCGCAAAGACTTAAACAAACCCAGATCAATAATCAGTATCAGAAATTCATTAAAGTTATAGAAAAACTCCACGTAGAAATCCCGTTCACAGAAGCCATTACCCAAATACCATCCTACGCAAAGTTTCTCAAAGACATCCTTACCAATAAATGTAGACTTGATGATCCGAAACCCTTGGAATGTAATTCTATTGCCGAAAATAAATTAGCAAAAAAAGATAAAGATCCTGGAAACTTTTCCATTCCTTGTATTTTGGGGAGTCATGTCATCGAAAAAGCTTTTCTAGACTTAGGAGCTAGTGTGAGCTTAATGCCCTTAGCGGTTTGCGAAAGGTTAAACTTAGGAGAGTTGCAACCTACCAAGATGTCACTTCAATTAGCCGATAGATCTGTTAAATATCCGATAGGCATACTTGAAGACGTCCCTGTTAGGATAGGTCAGCTGTTTATCCCTACTGATTTTGTTGTCATGGACATTAAAGAAGATGATGACATACCAATTCTTCTAGGTAGACCATTCTTATCGACTGCTGGAGCCATAATAGATGTCAAAAAGGGGAAGCTAACCTTTGAGGTAAGGAACGAGAAGATAGAATTTATACTTTCAAAATTTCTTATGGCACCTGTGATAGGAGACGCGTGTTATGTGATAGATATCATTGATGAATGTGTTAGGGAGTTAGAGCAAGAATAAGTCATTCAAACAATTAAGCTGCCATCAACTCTTATTTTGGAAGATGACAATTATAAGAAACCCTACATCGATGATAACCTTTACGAATGTTTATCCCTTACCCCAGATCCTATGCCTTGCCCTATTAAACCAGCCTTGGAACTTAAGGAACTTCCTAAGAACCTGAGATATGAGTTTCTTGATGAAGAAATGAATCGTCCGGTTATAGTTAGTGCTGCCTTGAGACAAAAAGAAACAGATCAACTCTTGGACGTTTTACGAAGATATCCCTCAGCCTTAGGATATAATATCTCTGATCTGAAAGGTATAAGTCCATCCGTATGCATGCATCGGATTTCGCTCGAAGTAGATTCAAAACCTTCCAGAGAACACCAGAGAAGGATAAACCCTATACTGAGTGATGTTGTCAAGAAGGAAGTTCTGAAGTTGCTAGAAGCAGGTATAATATATCAGATCTCGGACAGTAAGTGGGTGAGCCCTGTGCATGTGGTACCCAAGAAGGGAGGCATCACAGTTGTGCAAAATGAGAAAGGTGAACAAATAGCAAAGCGGATAGAAGGAGGTTGGCGTATGTGCATAGACTATAGAAAGTTAAATAAAGCAACTAGGAATGATCATTTCCCTTTACCGTTCATAGACCAGATGTTAGAACGTCTTGCCAGACATTCTTACTTCTGCTATCTAGACGGGTATTCGGGATTCTTCCAAATACCTATACATCCAGAAGATCAAGAAAAAACTACCTTTACATGCCCTTTTGGAACTTTTGCCTACAGACGAATGCCTTTTGGACTCTGTAATGCCCCTGCTACTTTCCAACGTTGCATGATGTCAATCTTTGCAGATTATCTAGATGGAATCATGGAAGTATTTATGGATTATTTCTCGGTTTGCGGTTTTGATTTCCAAAATTGTCTTATCAACCTTGAGAAAATCCTGGAAAGATGTGTGAAGGTGAACCTTGTGCTGAATTGGGAAAAATGCCATTTCATGGTGACTGAAGGAATTGTTTTAGGACATATAATCTTCGAAAGAGGTATAGAGGTAGATAAAGCAAAAATAGAAGTTATAGAGAACCTAAAACCACCCAAGACTATCAGGGAAGTTAGAAGTTTCCTTGGACACGCTGGATTCTACCGCCGTTTCATCAAGGACTTCTCCAAAATAACAAAACCTTTAACTGGCCTGTTAATGAAAGATGCTGAATTCATCTTTGATGAAAAATGCAATGAAGCATTCAACCTTTTGAAGCAGGCATTGATTTCAGCACCCATTATGAAACCCCCTGATTGGTCTGAACCGTTTGAGATAATGTGTGACGCCAGTGATTATGCTGTAGGAGCCATTCTAGGTCAGAGAAAAGATAAAAGATTACATGTAATATATTATGCCAGTAGAACCCTAGACGCCTCCCAGCTCAATTACGCAACAACCGAGAAAGAACTCCTAGCGGTAGTTTTCGCTATAGACAAATTTAGATCATATCTAGTAGGAGCCAAAATTATAGTTTACACCGATCATGCTGCCATCCGTTACCTACTAAGTAAAAAAGATGCTAAACCCAGGTTACTTAGATGGATTTTGTTGCTACAAGAGTTCGACTTAGATATCCGAGATAAAAAAGGCACAGAAAATGTAGTAGCCGATCACCTATCTAGGCTAGAATACCTGAATCCTGAATTAGTACCCATAAATGATGATTTTGCCTATGATAGACTGATAGCCCAGTTGGAAACCATTGAAGATAAAAAACCAGACCCTCATGAGCACTTTCAAAAATCCTTAGCTATAAGTAACGTGCCCTGGTACGCTGATTTTGTTAATTACCTAGCTGCTGATATCATACCCCCTGATCTCGATTACCACAAGAAGAAGAAGTTCTTAAGTGATGTTAGAAACTTCTATTGGGACGAGCCACTTCTTTTCAAGAGAGGTAAAGATGGCATTTTCCGCCGTTGCGTTCCAGAAGACGAGGTAGAAAGTATAATTTAGCATTGTCACTCTGCGCCTTATGGTGGACATGCAAGCACCTCTAAGACCTACGCCAAGATTCTTCAAGCTGGCCTATTCTGGCCTACCATGTGGCGTGATGTCCATGCTTACATTGTCAAATGTGATAGATGCCAACGCACAGGAAATATCTCAAGACGCGACGAAATGCCTTTAAGAAACATCCAAGAAGTAGAACTCTTCGACATATGGGGTATAGATTTCATGGGACCATTCCCACCATCTTTAGGAAACAAGTATATCTTAGTTGCAGTAGACTACGTGTCTAAATGGATTGAAGCGATAGCTGCACCCACAAACGACACTAGAGTAGTGATTAAATTATTTAAAAATTATATATTCCCCAGATTTGGAACACCCCGTTTAGTTATAAGTGATGGAGGATCTCACTTCATATCAAGAATATTTGATAAGCTTTTAAGCAAGTATGGAGTTAAGCATAGAGTAGCAACACCATATCACCCACAGACTAGTGGCCAAGTGGAAGTATCTAATAGGGAGATTAAACAAATTTTAGAAAAAACTGTCTCTGTATCCAGAAAAGATTGGTCACAAAAGCTTCAAGAGGCTTTATGGGCCTACAGAACCGCTTTCAAAACCCCTATAGGAACAACCCCCTACCAACTAGTCTATGGAAAATCTTGTCATTTACCTTTTGAGTTAGAGCATAAGGCCTATTGGGCCATTAAAACTTTGAATTTGGATTACCTAACTGCTGGTGAGAAACGTATCCTTGACATCCACAAATTGGATGAACTCAGACAGCAAACCTACGAGAATGCCATAATATACAAAGAAAGAACAAAAGCTTGGCACGACAAAAGAATCGTAAGAAAAGACTTCAACTTAGGCGACCCTGTTCTCCTGTTCAATTCTAGGCTACGGCTCTTCCCAGGAAAGCTCCGTTCAAGATGGACTGGCCCCTTCAAAGTATCAAAAATTCTGAGGTCTGGAGCTGTTGAAATAAAAAACGAGACATGTAAACCATTCATCGTCAATGGACAAAGACTGAAGCTCTACGAAGGAGGAGACATTCCAACAACCTACTCCAGCCACACTCTAAGTGATCCACCAATCCCGACAAGAGATGTATAAGTTCCAGTCGTCAAGCTAACGACGTTAAACAAGCGCTGCATGGGAGGCAACCCATGATTTTCTTACCTTATTTACTTTTTCTACATTTTGTTTCTTGTTATATTTTGTCAGGACTAATGTTTGAAATGTTTGTGTTTTACAGGACCTTCTTCCTAACTCTGTGCAGAATGCAGAATTTTGACGACATACATGTGACTTTCAGGAATGACGCACAGAGAGAGCGTTACTTTGTCCACTTCAGGCGTCCTATGGCACCTACGAGGTACCCAGATCAGGCTTGCATGGAGGCTTTAGGCATTGAGCCTAGTGTCAGATTCTTATGCCACCAGCTTCAATGGGACCAGTTCGACGACATGAACAACACCTATAGGAACCTCACTTTGGAGTTCCTCAGCTCGTTTTCTTATGACCCCTGGGCCGGACCAGATGGATGTGCTATTTTCAGGTTATTTGGGACTGAGTACTCCTTCACTCATAAGGAGTTTGGTGATTTATTAGGTTTTCAGACGACCCCTGATGCTATTCCTGAGACACCTATGGGATACTTTCTGAGTAGGGAAATGGACAAGTTCTGGAGTGATATCTCTGGTGGAGGGAGTCAGGATCCTTCCACCCAGTTCTCACATGTTATCCACAACCCTGCATTGAGGTATTTTCAGATGATCATAGCACACTCTTTCTTTGGATTGCCAGATGCTGAGACCTTGCTTAGTGAGGAGGAGATCTTTCTACTGTTTTGTGCGACCCAGTCATGTCCTGTGGCATGTGGGAAATTTCTGCTGAAAGGTCTTAGCAGTATTGCCAGGTCATCAGTAGGTATTATTCATGTGGGAGGTATTGTTACCCAGATTGCTGCTGCTTTAGGCCTATCGCGTAAGTTGTTACATCTCAGGGTTTTCAGTGAATACACCACCATGGACGTTGATTTCTGCCTAGACAGAGGGTTGATGAGGAGAGCCTCTGCAAACCCCAACCAGTTCAGATTGTTGATCGACAACGAGGATGTTCATTACTTTTTGCTGCCTGATCCGATGATGACCAGTGTTCCTGACCCAGCTAATTGGAGATATGCTTTGGAGGGTTATGGAGAGACTATTGAGGAGCCTAGATCGCCTCCTATTGCTGAGTACACCCCTACACCTCCGTCCCCAAAATCACTGTATTATCTAATAATTTGTCTTTGCAGCCACCCGATTTATACACCCAGGTTGTTGAGCTCCGCAGAGAGACTGCCAAGCTCAAACAGGAGGTAGCTGATCTTGCTTTGCAGATTGAGGTATCTGATCTCACTCATGCTACTGAGCCAGACTCTTTATACCAGGAGATCGGAGAGCTTCGTCGCGAGATCGCTGAGCTTCGTGGATCCAGCCAGGCAAAGGAGCCAGCTGATTGATCATATTGCCCTGACTTACTACTCTATTATTTAGTATTCAGTATTTCTGCATTTTCTTTACTTTTTAGCATATCTGGACACATTTCGTGTTTTCGCATTTCCTATATTTCCTATGTACTTTGATTATATATATATATATATATATATATATATATATATATATATATATATATATATATATATATATATTATGTGTGTTTTTATTTTTCCTTTTATATATATATATCCAATAATAATGTTATTTTTCTTAATATTTGATTTCCACAAAAATTGTGTAAGCCCCGTGTTGAAGAGGAAAACAAATGAGAACGCTATCGGGACCCCCAAGACGCAAAAGGTAAGAGAGGCCCATTCCAAAATTCGAAATTTTGGCCCAGGTCCGAAAATGACCTTATGGCGCCCGCCACGGCGTCCTGGTAAATACGGGGGAAAACTTCATCTTCCACCATTTTTGAACCTCTAAACTCCCAAAACCCATTTTTCTCCTCTTCCAAAACTCCATTAAAACCCATAAAAGCTCCCACCTTTATTTAATACCCACTATCCATTAACCCTTTCAAACTTCCATTTGAAATTCCACCAATTAAATTCCATAAAAATCTCACCTTTACCAACTTATATTTAAACCCATCTTCACTATCTTCAAATCAATTCAAGGAGCAAGCTATGGTGTTCGAAGGATATATTTTGCGAGAAGGAAAACCCGGGGATAGGAAGAGGAGGAATATTCAAAGGCTTCAAGGTCGAGAAATTCTCTCGACGAGGTACGTGGACGACAACTGTCTCTATACTTTGGGTATTTATCATAGTGTTTATCATTTACTTGATTTTTTGGGACTGCACTCTATTTTTGAAAACCGAGAACCAACCTTTGAGAAACTGACAGTTGAGTTTTTAAGTTCTTTGATCTACACTGTCCACCCTAACACTGCTAGCACAGTCGGTACTGTCCAATTTAGAATGTTTGGAATAGAATATGAGTACAGTACCGACGAACTAACAAGTCTGTTAGGGATTCCTCTTTGGGAAGGTGCTATTTGTGAGACCCCTTTGGATGACGGATGGTCGGTCGATGCATTTCCTTTTTGGCAGAGATTGTCAAATAATTTAATAACTTCTTTTGAAGGAATTCTCGCATCGACCATCCACAACCCGGCCATCAGAGTTTTTAGATACCTGTTGGCATGTACTATTTTTGGCCGGGATAATCCAAATAAGGTTAATGCTAAAGAGCTTCTGTTTTTACAGGGAAGTCTCACAAATAGAAGAATCAATCCGGTCCCGTTTATGCTTTCTCACATGTCTGTTACTATTAATAAAGCAGGACCGATTGTTTTTGGAGGACTGATTACGTCTATTGCTCGGGCCCTTAACCTGAACGATGAGATAGCCACACTAGAGCCCTTAACTCCTCGCACAATCAACCTAAAATTTCTAAAAGATATGAAATTGTGCCGAGCGAGAAGAGAGGGTGGTTTTGTATTGATGATCCATGGTGTAGCTATCCCATCTGTTGCCTTGCCCTGCAGTAGACGTACCGATGTACGTAATGAAAGGAACTGGACCTATGATTTAAATGCTCCACCTGTTCTCGGTCCACTTCCTCCTAATATTCCTGATACGGAGGGACACGACACTGACGAAGAATTTGAGCGGAGAGATCAGTCTCCCATACCTCATGTGTCCCCCAATCATCCTTCACCACCACACACCGCACCCTCTTCCTCTAACCCTTTTGCAGGTTCAGTCCCTGGATCCTATGTCACTGAGGAGATGTGGCGTGACCATATGGCTAGAGAAGAAAGGCGAGATGACCTTCTCTCTACCATTCAGCAACAACTGACGGATAATATGAGCTTCATGGAAAAATCACGATGGAGGACAGATCGATCCTTCGAGTCCGTTTCTCGCACCTTGCTTGCGATCACAGATGAGCAATCCCGTCAGCAAGACTTCAACCGCCGGCATTACCAGCTTATGGAGGCTACTCAAGGTTCTGTTCTAGGTAACCTTCGACAGGTCAGAGATGCCCAGGCGGCCTTATCAGCCCGATTGGACCGGAGAGACCAGCATCGTAGCAGATCCCGTCGTCCCAGGCATTCCCAGCAGGACGACGAGGGCACCAGTGGTCCACATCAGTAGTTTTACAGGTTACTCTCCTTATCTTATTTCGAAACATTGGGGACAATGTTCGATTTAAGTGTGGGAGGGGATTTTATTGCTTTCTATTTCCATTTTTAGTTAGTTGTTTATTTCTTGTTTTTGTCTATGTCTTTTTTCTAGAAAATGCATGAGTCTGACAAGTCACCAGTACAGTGTATCCCTAGTGCAGCCTCATTTTTCCCCATTTCTTTAGCCCTACAAAAAAATTTTTTGCAAAAAGAAAACATTGTTGTTCTACACGTTTTTTTGGGCTTTAAGACAGGTTTGGATTAGGATGTGGTGACTTAGGTGAACTTTTTGAAACATTAGTATCGTTTTAGCACCGTAGACTTCACGAATATAGGAATCATTCCAAAACCCCATGTACCATGGCCTTAATTATCATTTCCAAATTTGTCCTAAGTAGTTTATTTCAGTAGTCAGCTCCGGCCTAAGCATGTTCTACGTAGGGGACTGATGAACATAAGTGAATGATCCAGTAAAATAAATAAAGAAAAAGGCAAACTCCGGATAGATGACCCTCACAAGGTCGTTTAAACCAAAAAGTTGAATTTTTGCCACAAAAAAAAAAAAAAAAAAAAAAAAATATATATATATATATATATATATATATATATATATATATATATATATATATATATATATATATAATTTTAGCTCACCCATTGTTAGTTGGTTCAGAGGTATCTGGCGCTGAACTCGGTAGGGCGGATTACGATTCGATCCCCCACAACTGCATTTGGGTTAAATAAAAGGGTTTACACAGTCTTATGTGCCAGAAACCCTATGTTTTGGATCATAATCACTAACAGGTCACTCTACTATGAAACATGTATGGATAACGGGCTTAATGTGATTGCGCCTGAATGAAAAGGACCCAAAAAGAGATGAAGAGGTAGGCCTAGTTATTGTGGGATGATACGGTTGATTAATATAAGAATGAAGTTTATGTCCGCCTCTGCGAATAAGTGTCATTACGATACCCTTGGTTCACTTAGTACCTGTCACTGCATCCTGACTTGAACTTAGAAGCCCTTTTTGCCCGAATCACGTGTCAGCACTAGTTTTCTTCCTTTTAGCTTTAATTGTTTTGCTTGAGGACAAGCAAAGGTCTAAGTGTGGGAGAATTTGATGACACTGAATTTCACCGTATTTTTGACTCCGATTTCGCATGCATTCTTAGTCTTTTAATGTCATTTTATTATGTTATTATTATGTTTTTCTTTGTTTTCTGGTTTTTAGTCTAATCGGAGCCCCGAGCGAGAAAAGGAGCGAAAAAGGAGCCGAAATGAGCTAAAATAGAGAAAATCAGCATTTTGCACTTATGGCATCCACTCTGGCGGCCGCCACAGGGTCTTCCATGACGTGGCCATGTCTCAAACTCCTCCCAACTGTTTTTCCCCACGATCTCCAACTGCCCAAGCAATTTTACACTCATGGCGGGCGCCATGGTGTTGTGGCGGGCGCCACAAGAGCAAAACAAGTTCCCGCCCAAATTCAAATGCTAGGGGCATCCTTGTCTTTTCCACTTGTTTCCTTGCCTATAAATAGGACTTTAGATTTTCGTTTTTCGTCATCCAAGTTTAGTTGTTCATAAGCATATATCAGTGTAATAGTGGTAATCGCTTCACATCGAGGTGTTACTACATTCGAGAGATCGAGTCTGTAAGAGCCTGTGAGATTGAGTCTTGGAGCACTCTGGAAGGAAGTTAATCCTGCCGTCATTTTACTTTCAGTTCGCATTTTATTCAACCACTCCGATTGGAGCAGGTTTTTATTACTTTACCTTTTGTCAACTTTATTTTTTGCACTGTCTTTTAATTTCATTTATTTTCCGCACTGCTTTACTTTCATTTACTTTCCGCACTCGCACTACTTTCATTTACTTTCCGCACTCGCACTTAAATACTTTTTTTTATGAAAAATCTAAAAATGAACTTTTACTTTACCATGTCTGGCTAATTTTATAAAGGTTAGAGTGTGAAGATCATAACTGAACCGATAATCTGTACAATTGTTAGTGGAAACACTTAAGGGCTATTTTAACTTTCAATATAAGTTTTCCTGTTCTTAAATTCCGTTGGGTAAGATCGAAAGCCGTCCAATGCCTATCTAAACTTAATTGTTTTTAAACTATTTCAAAAACAGCGAAATCGCTTTGTTTAGTTTATTAGGAGTTTTTAATTTAAAAGGAAAAGAGATTTTAAAACCATTTTCGGACGCGTTAAGAAGTTTAAAGTCTGGTTCGTAAGAACCTCTTTTTTTTTAGAAAATCCAGGTTAAAATACTTTTCAACTTGGTCAAGATACTATATTTCTTAAAAATAGGTTTACTACTCTAACGCAATGCGCGCCTTTTTATCCGTGACAATAAGAGGGTTTGATTAGGGGGTACAACTCGGTTCTGAGTACGCGAAAGCGACAGTTCCTGTCAAATTAGTTCTTTTCAAAGTAGAAGATATTGCCCGTAAGTAGTTCTATTAGCAAGTACTTGGATTATCAATTGGTTGTGTGAATTGCATTCGAACCTGTCTTTATCAATTAATTTTAATTACTTTATTTACTACCGTGCACTCTTCAAAACTACTATTTTCAATCACCTTAGATACACACCTTAACAATAGATAGCGATAGATTGACACTTGGTCTCTGTGGATACGATAATCTTTTATATTACTCTGACGCGTTCGTACACTTGCGAAAAAAAATACGCATCAATGCATGGAAATAGGCATTATTCCCATCACCCAATTGGAGCTAGTTAACCTTAGATTTTTGTCTCAACATATTCTCTTCAATTTGATTGAGGTGTGTGATTCTGTCTGTACAAAGCCTAACATGATTTATGACATTCACATTGAATAAATCTTGCCTTTGGATTTCCTGGGCCTAGTGTAAATCCTGTTTGGCTTGAATGATTTGCTTTTGAATATCAGCGTATTGTCTAGTCAGCAGCCTTAAAACAGATTGAAGGTGCATTAGTTTTTTCCACAGTCTTTGCATAGGCCTTCCTTGAACATCTTTATGCCAGTTGTCTTGAACTACCTGTATAAAGGATGGATTCTTGGTCAGACAGTTAAGAAATTTGAAAAGAGTTATTCTCCTTGTGGGTTGTTGAATAGTGCTAATTCTCATAGGTGTATGGTCTGAAATGTTGGGGGCAAGGTTCTCTACCACTCAGCATTTCCAAGCACCCTGTCTATCCTTGAATAGATTACTCCAGTGGTTTGTTTTTTTGTCCAAGTATACTAGTTGCCCTGAGTTGTTGCTTCATATAAACCCACATTTTGCATCATGTCAATCAGATCCCTGTATTCTACCTCAGTGACTGCATTGCCTCCAATTCTGTCTTGGCCTGTAGTCACATTATTAAAGTCTCCCATGATAATCCAAGGGCCCCTAATATTTCTATGCAGTGTTTCAATTTCCTTTCAAAGGTGCTTCCTTAACTCCAATTGGTTGAAGGCATAAACCACAGTGAGAGTGTACATAAGGTTTTGATTCAAGCCATAGACTTCCACATGTATATATTGTTCAGCTGATTGTATTACCCTGATTCCTACCTTGCTTTGCTTCCATAGTATCCAAATTCTACCATTTGAATGGCTATCATAGTTATCTATAAATTTCCAAACATTGCCAAAATTATATCTAATTCTATCTGCATTTTGCTTCTTTACATGAGTTTCCAACAAGGCACAAATAGGGACATTAAATTCAGAGATATAAGAGCTTATCTCTCTATGCCTAGCTGGGTTATTCATTCCTCTAACATTCCATGTCACTAACATGGATCAATGTTGTGCTCTCCTCCTATAGGACATTCTCCAATCCTAAGGGGGGTAAATGAATTTTGGTATTTCACGAAAGAGCTATTAGGGGTGTGGCTCATACCTTTCTTTTTATTCTCCATTTTTCTGGATGAAACTTGAATCCATTCAGTATTGTGTGTCTTGTGTGGTGGAGTCTTCTCATCAGTTGCACGTTCTATGTTATCAGTAGGTTGGCTTGGTATGACTTCTTTTGGCTCCTGATTATTTTGTGGCTGGTGAGGTTGTGGATGTGTTATTGGTTTATCAGTCACAAGTTTCCACACCTTGGCATATTTCTCAGGCCTTTTCTTCCCATCACAATTATGTCCTATCTTGAGGCAGGTGTGAGAATAAGTTGGTTTCCATTCATAATCCACCTTTTATTCCATCAATTTTCCTTTATGGTCCCTGATATTTATGGTATCTCTAAGCTTCTTTGTGATATCTACTTCAACCAAAACTCTGGCGTAGGAAATGCGTAGTTTTTTTTTTGCAGTACATTCATCTGTGACGATAGGTCTCCCAATAGCACTAGTGGTTTTGGATATACTGTGTTCACCCCATAAGTGTAGTGGAAGGTTGGGTAGTGTCACCCACAGAGGTAAAACTCGCAGTAGGTCTTCCTTCATTTAAAATTTGTGACTCCACTTTCTGATGAAGATAGGTTTGCCATGAATGAAGTAGGGACCTTGTGTCATGATTGTCTCTCTATCTGTGTCACTTTTGAATCGAACGATGAAATACCCCTCATCATTGTAGTATAGCTCCGACAATGTAACAAAATTCCATGTCTTTTCCATGAATCTTTTGACAGCAATCATCGAAAGGGATTCACCTAAGGCAAATAGTATCATGGCAGTGTCCCAGAATTCCAATTCATCTTCTACATCTGAATCTTCAATCTGTATTTCAACATCCCCATTAATAACAGATGGCGCAACAAACTCCACCGTCATACCTTGATTAAGACTTCTGTTGTCTTTTATGACATCGACCCAGGGTTTGCTGAGTGGTTCCGCAGGTTTCACCGGGGTTTCCATATTGATGTGGGTTTGGTTATCATCCCCTTCAGGTTTATCAGCCCGTGTGATGTCTTCTGGTTCAGGTTGTTCTTCTACAGCATCATCGGGTTTTTCAGTTGTTGTAACAGAGGTTTGTGATAACACGAAAATGTATCATATATTTGCCTTGATTTACGACTAATAATTACGTTATTTCAGCCCAAGTTCCGATTATTCCGCGAGTATTCTAGTGTTTTCGCAGGTATTTCATTGTCCAAGCTGAAAGGAGCAAAGTAGAGAAAACATGAAGAAATGAGAAGAAAACAGGAAGAATTAATAAGAAAAAGAGCAGAAAATGGAAAGTGGTATGTGTGACGACCGTCACACACCTACCACGACCGTCACGCTCCCAAAGCTTGCCACGACCGTCATGCACTCATCACGACCGTCACACACTCAAAGATGGTTATTATATTCAAAACGCAGACGTGGAAAAAGAAGCCCAATGCACACGCACGTTGAGCAGTTTCTCCTACATTCTCTCAAACACAGCTTCTCCAACTTCCCATTCTCTCCACTACTTCTCCAACGCCTCATTATCTCCACTACTTTTCACATGAATTCTTAAGTAACTTCCAACCTGTTATCACTATATATAGGACCTATCACTTAGTTTTAGGGAGGGAAGTTTTTGTATGCGAAAGCACTGTTGAATTTATTTCGTAGTTTTAGGCAGAAATTACTGGTGTAAAAAGTGGTAGTTTCTCACATCGAGGAACTACCACACCATTAGTGTTAGGCCTTCAATCTATGTAATGCTTGGATCAATCTTGCCGTCATTATTTCAAGATATTTAATTCAGTTTTATTTCCAGTTTTATCTTCAGGTTCATTTACTTTTACGCTTTTATTTTCTGCCATTTATATTTATGCTTTATCTTTCTGCCATTGTTATCATTTCAAGCTTTTACCATTTTTCTTCAAGCATCACTTTAAATCATTTTAAACCGCTTGCTATGTTTTCGCCTAATTCAAAAACCCAAAATTGTTTATTTGTTTCCGTCACTATGTTCGGCTAAATAGTTTAGAGTCCGGTGTATGAGGACCGTCGTTACCGACGGGACTCGGTAGAAAATAATAGGTGCGAACTTATGATTAAAATCTTGTTTTGGTTTTAATTTCCAAGTCTAATTTAAATAACTTTGTCACGGGAGTGAGAGGTTATTTAACACGATTTTGTCACGAGAGTGAGAAGTTAATTAAGGTTAGAGCCGACACAGCGAGAGCGTGGGGGTCGAACCGGATAGTGGAAATTAGGAAACAAATCTAAATACAACAAGAGCGCTTTAGATACGTTTAGGATATTATTGGCTTTCAAAATATATTTCCTAGTTACCGGGCGAGCGAGAGCAAAATCTTGGGATTAGGGAACATGACTTTAGTTAATACCGCGAGAGCGTGAGGCGAAGTCTTTAAGTTGGTATATTTTACGGAACTAAATTATAGTTGTAATTAGTACCCGAATTCTACAAAGTCCTTTAGGAACGCAGAATCCATATTCCGACCTCTCTTTATTATCATATTTCCTAAGTTCATTTTTAGTTTTAGTTCTAGTTTCCCTTTTATCGAATATCATTAGCCTTAGCTTTACAAAGCAACGATAGATTACAGTAGGTTGACATTGGTCTCTGTGGGTTCGACAATCTTTTATATTACTTCGATATTTCCGTGCACTTGCGGACGCATCAAGTTTTTGGCGCCGTTGCCGGGGACCAACAGTCAATATTGTTATTCCGTTGTTGCACCGTATAGACTAAGGCACTCCCATAAAAAAAATATTAAAAAAAAATTTAAAATTTAAAAACTATGTATCACCCAAATTTTTTCTACAATCACCACTCCCAGTATTTTGAGGAATCGCAAGAATCCCATAATTCCAACCTCAAAATACAAATGGAGAATTTCAATGCATCACTAACTCATTCTCACCCAAATTACCTCTGCAACTACCAATCCTAACATTTTGAGGAGCCGCAAGAATCTCATAATTCCAACCTAGAAATATTAATGCAAGATTTCAATGCGACACTGACTCACTCCCAATATCTCGAGGAACCGCACCCAAATTTCCTCTACGATTACCACTCCCAGTATTTGGAGGAACCGTACCAATCCCAAAATTTTGAGGAACCGCAACCAAATTTTCCCTATGATTACCATTCCCAATATTTCGAGGAACCACAAGAATCTGTTAATTCCAACCTCGAAGCATTAATGAAGGACTTCATTGAAACAACAACTAATTCTAGGGTAGAGTCTATGATGGAGCACTTTGTGGAGACACAAACTCTCCAAAATGAAGAGCTTAGAAGACAACATCTCGATACTTATGAAAACCTTAGGCAGATAAACTCAATAGTCGAGTCCCTCGCGACTCACGCTGAGGCATTGGAGACTCAAATCTCCCTGCTTGCACAGACACCTATAGGACCCTCCCCTGAGGAGCATGTGGATGTTGTAACAACCATTAATGAAAAACAAATCGAGAATCCCGAGGAGAGTGATAATGAGGTTGAGGAGAGTGATATTGAGGTTGAGGAGAGTGATATTGAGGTTGAGGAGAGTTCTGGTGAGGAAGAAGTAGAGATTGATAAAAATTCACTAGGATCACCTGAAAGGGAGGTCGTCAAAGAGGCAGCGAAGGAAGCACCTAATGTCGTTCCTCCTCCATATACCCCACCAAAGGTAGAATCCCAATCCAAAACATATGCGGAGGTATTGGAAAATATCTAAATCGATGCATCTTTGTTTAAGGTCACACATAAAAAGAGAAAATTCGAGGACCATGAAACTAAGGATATCATCACTGCTAAGAGGGTAAGGTTAGACTTTGAGATGGTGGATGAGATAACTAAGCCCAAACTTGAAAAGCTAATAATTAGGATAGATCCAGAACCACCACCACAAGTTCAAAAGAATGAACCACCCCACAGAAGGAAGAAAAGAAAAGGTGAGGGATATGTGAGATGGCTTGATAAGTGGCCATGGAAACCAAAAATTATTAGTCGTCGAGCTATCGACGTTAAACAAAGCCCTGCGTGGGAGGCAACCCACAAACTTTTAATTTAATGTTTTCTTTTTATTGTTTGTGTTTGCAGAAAATAAAGAATTGTATCGCTTGTCACGTCTCAGTTACATTTAGGCGAACGATCTCTCGATGACAATCCCTTAAGATGAGTTGGTGCCCACGCACATTCCTACGAATGTCGCTGCTGGTGGTGACACCAATGATGAGTATGATGGGAGAAAACATGTATCTCCCGTTCGTAACTTACATCCTCCTTGTTCTTTGCATGGTCAGGTTCCACCTGCACACACCGCACCGTATTTTTCTAACAATTTTTGCAGGTACTTCCTCCGAACCACAGGCAATATAATGAGCGGCTTCAAGAAAATGAAGTTTCAGCAAATTCAGATAACTCGTAGTACAAGACGCCGGAGTAGAAGTGGCTAGCGAAGACAGGGATGACTAGGGAAGAATCAGCGCGAATTTGGCTGTGGTAGCACGCAATGGCATTCATACAGGTTCTATCTTTCCTTTTTCACCATTTATCAAAACATTGAGGACAATGTTTGGTTTAAGTGTGGGGGAGGAACTTTACTGCTTTCATTTTACCGTTTTTTAGTTAGATTTACTGTTTTCCAGCATGATTTTAAAAATTTTTCTGTTTTAAATATTTCGTCCGTCTGTGCATGTGCTGTCGAGTCTTTATGGTGATTTTATGTTGTCTATCGATTTTCCCATTCTCTTGAGCCATACCAAATATTTTGAAAATTTTTGAGTTAAAAATAGTGTTTCTTTTGAAAATCTTAGGTTACAGACAAAATTGAGGTTAGATTGTGAGACTTGGGAAAATTCTGCAAGATCGGTATCGTCTTAACACCGTGAGCCTCTAAATTATGGAAATCGATTTGAGTACTTGTTATGCCTTAAGTCCTCACCCCTTTAGTAGTCCCTAAGTAGTTTATTTAGCAATCAGCACCATCCTAAGCACGCACTAAGTAGGAAGCCGATGCAAATAAGTGTATGATCTCAGGCTTAAAAGGGTAAATTAAGAAAAGAAAAAAAATGAATGCTCCTTCTAAGTTAGGTGATCCTCACCCGATCATTTAACCCGACGGTGTAAACTTCTTTATTTTATTGATTTTAAAGCCGATGTGCAAAAAGAAAAAAATGAAAGATGATAATGAGATCATAGTCATTAACAGGCTATCCTACCATGAATGTGAAAGGATAACGGGCTTAATGTGATTGCGCCAGAATGAAAAGGGATAAAAAAAGGATGAGTGAGTTAGGCTTAGGTATAATGACATGATTCGGATTGGTTTGTATAGGATGGAGGTTGATGACCGCAAAAGCGGAGTTGTGTTGGTACGATATCCTTAGTGTGTGAGCAAGTACCTATCGATACAAGCTTAACCGAAGTAGAGTTGGTAGCCAAGGGTGAGTATCCGTATGCACTATTTTTCCTACGAGTCATGGTTTGCTTGAGGACAAGCAAAGGTTTAAGTGTGGGGGAGTTTGATAACACGAAAATGTATCATATATTTGCCTTGATTTACGACTAATAATTACGTTATTTCAGCCCAAGTTTCGATTATTCCGCGAGTATTCTAGTGTTTTCGCAGGTATTTCATTGTCCAAGCTGAAAGGAGCAAAGTAGAGAAAACATGAAGAAATGAGAAGAAAACAGGAAGAATTAATAAGAAAAAGAGCAAAAAATGGAAAGTGGTATGTGTGACGACCGTCACACACCTACCACGACTGTCACGCTCCCAAAGCTTGCCACGACCGTCATGCACTCATCACGACCGTCACACGCTCAAAGATGGTTATTATGTTCAGAACGCAGACGTGGAAAAAGAAGCCCAATGCACATGCACGTTGAGCAGTTTCTCCTACATTCTCTCAAACACAGCTTCTCCAACTTCCCATTCTCTCCGCTACTTCTCCAACGCCCCATTATCTCCACTACTTTTCACATGAATTCTTAAGTAACTTCCAACCTGTTATCACTATATATAGGACCTATCATTTAGTTTTAGGGAGGGAAGTTTTTGTATGCGAAAGCACTGTTGAATTTATTTCGTAGTTTTAGGCAGAAATTACTGGTGTAAAAAGTGGTAGTTTCTCACATCGAGGAACTACCACACCATTAGTGTTAGGCCTTCAATCTATGTAATGCTTGGATCAATCTTGCCGTCATTATTTCAAGATATTTAATTCAATTTTATTTCCAATTTTATCTTCAGGTTCATTTACTTTTACGCTTTTATTTTCTGCCATTTATATTTATGCTTTATCTTTCTGCCAATGTTATCATTTCAAGCTTTTACCATTTTTCTTCAAGCATCACTTTAAATCATTTTAAACCGCTTGCTATGTTTTCACCTAATTCAAAAACCCAAAATTGTTTATTTGTTTCTGTCACTATGTTCGGCTAAATAGTTTAGAGTCCGGTGTATGAGGACTGTCGTTACCGACGGGACTCGGTAGAAAATAATAGGTGCGAACTTATGATTAAAATCCTGTTTTGGTTTTAATTTCCAAGTCTAATTTAAATAACTTTGTCACGGGAGTGAGAGGTTATTTAACACGATTTTGTCACGAGAGTGAGTAGTTAATTAAGGTTAGAGCCGGCACAGCGAGAGCGTGGGGGTCAAACCAGATAGTGGAAATTAGGAAACAAATCTAAATACAGCGAGTACGCTTTAGATACGTTTAGGATATTATTAGCTTTCAAAATATATTTCCTAGTTACCGGGCGAGCGAGAGCAAAATATTGGGATTAGGGAACATGACTTTAGTTAATACCGCGAGAGCGTGAGGCGAAGTCTTTAAGTTGGTATATTCTACGGAACTAAATTATAGTTGTAATTAGTACCCGAATTCTACAAAGTCCTTTAGGAACACGGAATCCATATTCCGGCCTCTCTTTATTATCATATTTCCTAAGTTCATTTTTAGTTTTTGTTCTAGTTTCCCTTTTATCGAATATCATTAGCCTTAGCTTTACAAAGCAACGATAGATTACAGTAGGTTGACATTGGTCTCTGTGGGTTCGACAATCTTTTATATTACTTCGATATTTCCGTGCACTTGCGGACGCATCAGTTTGGTCATTTGTTTCAACCGGTTGTTCTATGATGGCATGTGTGACAATGGTTCGTTAAGCCCCTTTCCGAGTCGCCGCCACCTGATTTCTTGGCCGACAGATGCCCCGTTTGCCCATGGATATCAAACCCTAGCAGAGCTTAATATAAAATTATAGTTTATTATTTTTCAATTAACAATATATTTTCATTTTTCAATTCAAAGAATTATTTATTTCAAGTGTTCTTCGTTTCTAGAAAAATAGAAACTCTAAACCCCAAAATATTCCATTGTCAATTTTAGAATCGTAAAAGCAAAGCACAAAATGCAAAACGTTGAAGACAGAATGCTACTTTTGCGTTGCATTGTTGCGTTCTGTATTATGCGTTTTGCTTTTCAGTCACGTCATATCATTAAAAATTAGTTCCAATTTAAAAAGAGGACTAAAATTCAAAACAAAACTTAAAATAAGGGGACAAAAAGTTAAAAAAAATAAAAATAGAGGAATCATAATTCTAGATTTTCAAGTAGGTGGACCAAAAGTAAAAAAAAAATCAAAATAGAAAAATCAAAATTTTGAATTTTAAAATAAGGGGACTAAAAGTAAAAAAAAATGAAAATAGAGGGACCGAAATTTCATATTTTAAAATAGAGGGACTAAAAATAAAGAAAAAAAATAGGGAGATCAAAATTACAATTAAACCTTTATACTTTAAGTAAAAAATAAATAAATTATTTTTTATATTTTTTAAAAATTAATGTATTTTATACCAGTTATTAAAAATAATCTGATATAATTATTGTTCTGGACTGGACCAATGGCTAGAATTGGCCCAATCCGCCTCTGCTCCAGAGCGGCCCATATTGCCTAAGTCCAATCCACAGAGGGGCAAAAGTGACCTTTCTGCCCCTCCAACCGGGCAAGGAATGCAACGTTCCTCCCCGGCGTTTATGCCCGTTACGCACGGCTTTCTCGTTGCCCGAACAGCAGAGGACAGGTGCCCGAAACTGCGTGTATGCCCGACATAACGGCTAGTTTCGAGCACCCTGCCCGGCTAACGACTAGTTTAGACAGTTACCTATTCTTTTGGGAAAACAGTTATTTCGCCCCGAAAATAGGACCGTTGGCCACGCGCTGGGAGCTCTATATAAACCCTCTCGCTTGAGAGGGTCAGGTATCCAATATTCACCCTACAAATTCATACTTTGTACTTGCCCCTTTTCTCTGACCCTTTCTTACTTGAGCGTCGGAGTGCCTTGCAGGTACATCCCCTCCTCCTCTCCATACGACCAGCATCCCTGACGCACTTGGCGGCCTGATTCTACAGGATCTGATCCAACCTTCACGATCAGTGGCGCCGTCTGTGGGAAATTTGTCCCCCCTTATTTCTTTAACCGAAGATCAAAACAACTTTCGAACATCATCACGATCATGGCCTCCCAAGATCGCACCCAGGATGCTCTTCATTCCACCATCCTCCCCGTCAACAAATATGACGTTGACGGCCAATCATCTCTCCTCCGAGATGCCCGTTTCCTTAGGGATGGAGCCACCGCTTCTCCTTCCCCAACCCCTGCTGATCGCGACAACGATCAACCGTCTCTCGACCTCCAGCCCGTTCCTGTTCTGCCCAGCGTCGACCCGGCCGTGGCAGCTCTCCTGGAGGCGCTCAACAAAACTAACACCCTGATCCTGCGGCAGAACGAGAGGATCGGGGCACTAGAAGAGTCTCGCCGTCCAAGATCCCCTCCTACGCGGAGGAATCAGAGACGATCAAGAAGCCCGCAGCCATGGAGAGAAATTGACCGTAGACTGCGCCAAGAGGCTGATCCTCGCGTAGCTCGAAAGCGCGACCAGATCTCCCCGCGTGACCAGCACGCTCATGACCATAAACGGACTCGTAGGAACGAGAAATCTCCTCCGATCAAGTCAAAAGGATGGGCACGCTCACCTTCTCCCCGAAGGAACCGCTCACCTTCTCCTCGAAGGAAGCACTCACCTTCCCCTCGAAGGAACTGCTCACCTTCTCCGCGAAGGAACCGCCGACGCGAGTATCCCGTCCGGTCACCATCATACACCAGTACTAGCAGCGACGACGAGCCTCAAGGCCCATTGTCCCAAGAGATCCTGGCTACCCGTCTCCCGAAAGGCTTGGAGAAACCCCCGTCACTTGGCACGTACGACGGGACAACTGACCCAGACGAGCACATCGAGAATATTAATGCGCTCTTAGACTACCGCGGTGTACGGGGTGCCATCAAATGCAGACTGTTCCCGACCACGCTTCGGAAGGGAGCGATGACATGGTATAAACAACTGCTCGAGGAGTCCATCACCTCGTGGAAACAGCTGGGCAGGATGTTCTCGCGGCACTTCACAGCGTCTCGCCGCCACCCCAAAACCGAGTCCTCCCTCGGAGCCATAATCCAGGGGAAAAATGAACCACTCCGCGCATATATCGAGAGGTTCAACAAGGAAGGTGTGCAGGTCCCGACGACAGACAAGATGAAGAAGTTCCTGCTCGAACAAGGGGTCCGCCCGGACTCTGAGTTCGCCAAAGCCATTGGCCTCGCACCGCCGAGGAACTTAGACGTCCTCCTCCTCAAAGCCCAATCTCATATTCAGTACGAGGAGAAGATTGCGGCCAGCAACGTTCGAGCATCTCGCCGCCAGGAGAATGCCCGGACCTCCAAAGGAGAAGAAGCCTCGACGTCTCGTCGGGGTGAGCGAAGGCACGAGGACCGTCCCCGCGACTCCCGTGACAGCAAAGGGCCCTCCAGGCGTTTGCATGATTACACTCCCCTGACCGTTTCCAGGGAGAAGATTTTGACCGAATGTGCCAATTCGGAGTTCAAACAAGCTGGGGTCCACTTCCCCAAACAGCTGCCGAATAGACCAAACGTGGACAAGTCAAAGTACTGCCGCTTCCACAAAAGTCACGGCCATACTACAGAGGACTGCATCCATCTGAAGGATGCCATTGAAATACTGATCAGGGACGGCCACCTGAAGCAGTTCGCGAAGAGGAAGGACACTCCTCGGCAGGACTCCCAGGAGTCCAAGAAGGTCGAGGAGGAGGTACCCTCCTCGGAAGACGCCAACATACAGGTCGCTATGTCCATATCGCGACCCGAGGACTTCAACGTCCCTGACGAGCTCAGCGCCCCTGCATATTTTGCGGTCCATAGCCCGTGGGAGACCTTCCCCTCTGCCATGGTCATCTCTGGCGGGGGTTTCAACAAAGTAACTGTGGGATCTGTGAAACGGAAGTTCGAAC
Source organism: Lathyrus tuberosus (assembly GCA_022829125.1). Classification (NCBI taxonomy): domain Eukaryota; kingdom Viridiplantae; phylum Streptophyta; class Magnoliopsida; order Fabales; family Fabaceae; genus Lathyrus; species Lathyrus tuberosus. The sequence goes on from JALAZF010000018.1 coordinate 1,401,097, forward strand.
ACCTGATTAACACCAGCTCGAACAAAGTGACCACGCTTGATCAGGCCCCGAAAGGTTCCGTCCCCATCTCCTTCTACAGGGAGGAATTCCTCGGCGGCTCCCTGAACTCAAGCATTCCGTTGCTCGTTAGAGCCCAAATGGTAAACTTCGACGTTCGCCGAATCCTAGTCGACTAGGGCAGCTCGGTCGACATCATGTACTCCCAACTGTTCTCAACACTGCAGCTGTGACCAAGCCGTGGGGTTACGTCGAGTTGATCGTGACCTTTGGAGCAGCTGAAACGGCCAGGTCCATCAAGGTGCAATTTCTGGTAATCGACTGCCCGTCGCTTTACCAATGCATTTTCGGAAGGCCAACTCTACCCGAGTTGGTAGCGGTGTCATCAACCGTCCACCTGAAGATGAAGTATTACACTTCGAAAGGAATGGTCGCCACCCTCCACGGTGATATAGAAGCTGCCCGACGGTGTTTTGAAGCAGCTACAAAGGGGCTCAACGCCATTGCGCCCAAGCCGAAAGCGTCGAGCAAGCCAGCACTCCCAAGCAGCTCCGAGGAGGCCAAGCCTCTGCCCCAGGTTGACTCTATCGACCCCGACAGTCGCTTCCTCGAGGACCAACAAGAAGAACGAGCAGCTTCAGCCAACCCATCCACGTCATCCAGCAGCAGCTCCCATCCGATGCGCCCAATCCCGGATGGCAACTTCGAGCTAGTCCTGTTCGGCGAAGACCCCCAACGGGGAGTAAAGATCGGAGCAGACCTGCCTGACGTCGCGAGGAAGCAGCTCAAAGCGTGCCTCCGAGAGAACGCCGACCTCTTCGCGTGGAGCGCCGCGGAAATGCCCGGTTTGGATCCATCCGTCGCATGTCACCAGCTGACCATTGACCCGGCCATCAAGGTCGTAGCACAACTTAGGAGGAAACAGTCTCCGGAGAAAACGGAGGCTGCTGAAAAAGCTGTAAAGAACCTCCTCGAGGCCAAATTTATTTTGGAAGCCAAGTACACCACTTGGCTGTCCAACGTTGTATTGGTTAAAAAATCTAATGGAAAATGGCGCATGTGCATTGATTATACCGATCTCAATAAGGCATGCCCGAAGGATGCCTACCCCCTCCCCAATATTGATAAACTTGTTGATAACTCTGCTGGTTTTAAACTTTTATTGTTCATGGACGCCTACTCGGGCTACAATCAGATCCCAATGGCAATGTCAGACAAAAAATACACGGCCTTCATGACCGAATCGGGGAACTATTACTACAACGTAATGCCCTTCGGCTTGAAGAACGTCGGGGCAACGTACCAACGAATGATGAACAAAGTGTTTAGGGGACAGATAGGCGACATGCTCGAAGTTTACATGGACGACATGATCGTTAAGTCCCACGAGGAAACCGATCATACCGCCCACTTACGAAAGGTCTTCGAACAAGCCAGGAAATACAAAATGCGTTTTAATTCGGAGAAGTGCACGTTCGGCATCCGGGCAGGCAAATTCCTCGGCTTCTACTTGACGGAATGAGGAATCAAAGCCAATCCCGACAAATGTCGGGAATTCTCCGAGTTTCCTACGCCCAAATCCAAAAAATCCATCCAGTCCCTCAACGGGATGCTCGCGGCACTATCTCGTTTCGTGGCCAAGTCCGCCCAACACGCCCTACCATTCTTTAAGCTCCTCCGCAAAGAGGCTGCGTTCGAATGGACCGAGGAGTGCGACAAGGCCCTTCTCCATCTAAAACAAGCACTCTCAGAGCCACCGATCCTCTCTCGCTCGGACAATGGCGAAACATTGTACCTATACCTGGCCGTAGCTGCCGAAGCAGTGAGCGCTGCCCTCATCTGTGAGACACCTGACGGGCAGAAACCCATTTACTTTACAAGCAAAGTGCTGCAAGGACCAGAGTTAAGATACCAGCAGATAGAGAAAGTGGCATTGGCCATCATCAATGCAGCCAGAAGATTAAGACACTACTTCGTGGCTCACACGATCGTGGTTCGAACAGATCAGCCCATAAAGCAGCTGCTCGGGCGACCAGATATGGCCGGCCAAATGCTCAAATGGTCGCTGGAGCTGTCCGAATTTGACATCCAATACGAAGGCAGAAAAGCCCTCAAGGCCCAAGCTCTGGCCGACTTCATCGTGGAAATCACATTCGCGGACTTCCCCGCGAGCGAAGCGCGCAAATGGACCATCTTTGTCGAGGGTGCTTCGAGTTCGGTAGGAAGCAGTGCGGACATCATACTGGAAAGCGACGAAGGGACTATCGTCGAGGTATCACTCACACTGTCTTTCCCAACCTCTAATAACCAGGCTGAATATGAAGCCTTCCTCGCTGGGTTACGCCTTGCCGAGGACCTGGGAGCGGAAGAAGTCGTCATTTGCACGGATTCACAACTCGTGGCCCTCCAGGTCCGAGGTGAATACCAAGCCAAAAACGACAACCTGACCGAATACTTAGCCCTGGTAAAGAAGGAAATGGAAAAGTTTACAACAGTAGAAGTGAAACACGTTCCCCGCGAACATAACGTACGAGTAGACGTGCTGTCTAAACTAGCCAGCACGAAGAAGAAAGGCGGAAACAAATCCGTCATACAGGAAGTGCTTCCTCGACCCAGCATCGAGAAGACTTCCCCGAAACTCGACGTGCAGGTGATCGGCGACAGCAACTGCTGGATGACCCCAGTCTACAACTATCTCGCCAAAGACGAACTCTCGTCCGATGCAAAGGAGGCCAGCACGATCCGGCGAAGAGCCTGCTCGTATGTCCTGGTCGAAGGTAAATTATACAGGCGGGGATTCTCCATTCCACTGTTCAAATGCATCGAGGAGGAGATGGTCGCACACATCCTACGCAAAATCCATGAGGGAATCAACGCCCAACATCTCGGAGGAAGGTCCCTTGCTCGCAAGGCTCTCCGAGCAGGGTACTACTGGCCGACCATGCAAAACGATGCGAAAGAACACGTAAAGAAATGCGACAAATGCCAACGTCACGGGGACATGCACTTGGCTCCGTCCAACGAGCTCAAGGCTATGTCCTCCCTGTGGTCGTTCGCCTGTGGGGCCTAGACATCCTTGGACCCTTCGTGGTAGGATCGAGTCAGAACAAGTACCTCATAGTGGGCGTGGATTATTTCACAAAGTGGATAGAAGCAGAAGCTCTAGCCAAAATAACTGCCCTCAACATCTTGCGTTTCTACAAACGAAACATCCTTGCACGTTTCGGTATTTCCCAAGCGATAGTAACGGACAACGAAACGCAGTTCATGGACAGGAAGTTTCAGGACTTCGTCGCCCAACTGGGCACGAAGCAACACTTCGCATCCGTCGAACACCCCCAAACAAATGGGCAGGCTGAGGCAGCTAACCGAGTCATCCTTCGAGGCCTCAAGCGAAGGCTAGACGAAACAAAGAAGGCGTGGGTCGAGGAGCTACATAGCGTGCTTTAGGCATACCGTACAACTCCCTATTCAACGATCGGGGAAACACCTTTCCGTTTAGCATACGGAACCGGGGCTGTAATTCCCGTCGAAGTTCACGTCCCCTCTAGGCGGACAGAGTCGCCCCTAGACGAGGAGATGAACGATGGATCTTTAAGGGAAGAGCTCGACCTCGTCGAGGAAATCAGAACCGGGGCAGCTCTCCGCGAGGCCTCACTGAAACAAAAGATCACCATCAGGCACAACGCCAAAGTGATACGACGAGAGTTCGACGTGGGAAGCCTTGTCCTAAGAAGAAACCACAAAGACTCTCGCGAGGCAAGCTAGCAGCCAATTGGGAGGGACCCTATCGCGTCCGGGAAAAAATGGAAAATGGGGCCTACTACCTAGAACATCTCACTGGGGAAGAACTCGCTCGACCATGGAACGCTGAGAAACTAAAACAATACTACAGCTAAATCCTCGGTTCGACTCGTCGCAACGACGAACGTCAGCTACCGACCACTATGCGCGTCTAGGTACAAGCGTCGCATACGACTAAAGCATAACCCCACTCAGTAACGAGCCCGGTAAGTGCTCGACGGCGATCCTCGATCGAGCATCGCCGTCGTCAGAGTACCACGATTGGCAGAACCCCAGCTCGCGATGGGACGTTCACACCGCGAACTCAGGCCTCGAACGCGACCTGAGCTCCGCTCCCCGCCAGGACATTCCCCGACAGTTCAACCAGTTCCCCACACTGCCGAACACATCTATTACGAGCAATCTCCCCAAAAAATATCCACACGTCAAAACCCCCTATCACGGGCGAACATACATTCAGAGCGAGCATGCTTTCAACACTTAGCAAAAATAAACGCAAGTAAAATCATGCAAAGCCATAAATAAAATAAATTAACATAGTGGGTGGCCACGAGGACCACTATTGTGCGTCGTTGCATAAACGGGGGCCACGCCCCCCCCCCCAAATAAATTACAATAATACGGCACGCAGGCCGGGCATATTACAACAACATCCAAAATAATAACAAACTCCTCATTCATTGGCGTGCTCAGTCGACTCTGGCTCGGGTCCCTGCTCCTCTGCGGGCTGTTCCTCGGGAGTAACAACGAGGAGACCTTCGGGCAAGACAATACGACCATCCTCAACACGCGCAAGATAGTGAGTATCCTCGGTAGAGATCTCAAGCCCAGGGTTCACCACCCGCAATTGAGCCACGAAGCTTTGAAAAGACTCCTCTGCCACGGCGATGTCGTCATCTTCGGCCAGCAGGATGCGGGCAACCAACTCATACCTAGTCTTCAACTCTTTTACATCATCCGTCTCGTCGGCACCCGGGGCGCTGGCCACCATCAACTCTTTGTTCAGCTCCTCGACAACCTTTTTCTCCGCCGCCAGCTTGGAGACATCCTCCTTCAGCCTGGCCGTCTCCTCTTCGGCCTTCCTCCGAGCCTCGCGGGCACTCTTAACTTCCTCCTTGAGGGCTGCCTCAGAAGCCCGGGCAGCTTTAAGTTCGGACTCAAGTGCAGAGTCCCCTTCTGCGTAGACAGCAGCCATCTCCAGCATCCTGACCAGGGCAGAAGCATCTTGGGCCACCAGCGCCCTCTTGCTCGGGCGATCCATGCCTTCCAAGCAAAGGGATTCTGCCCGGGGGACGACCAAAGAGTTACCTTCAAAGAACCTCCTATCAAGGATACACGGGGGGAGCTCAAACTTCCCTTTCTCCGGCACGCGGGTAAGGTCCACAACGTCTGATGTCCTTGGCCGCTTCAACCGCCCAGTCAAGGGCAGAGGATATCCCCGTGGAGCAGGAGAGGAAGAAGAAGAGGCCCCCGCGACAGTTTGAACAGGAGGAGGAGCACGGGTACCAGCAGGCCGAGATTTAGGAGGAGCCGTTCCAGCTTTATTCCTCTCCATAGCATTCCTCACCACGTGATCACGAGCCTGAGGTATCTCACCTGCACAAATAAAGAAAAAAAACGAGCACGTTAGCTACGAGGAAAAGAGATAACACAAACAAAATCTAAATAACTAAGACTACCGAGCAACTTCTCAGCATCCACGGGAGTCTTGCACTCCAGCAGTGCCTTAACATTGACGAATCTGCGCTCAACTCTCTGGCTCCCATCATCCTCGAAGATAGGGTTGCCCTTGCTCGTCCAGTAGCTTGCAAGACTGAAGGAGTTGACCCAGTTCACCAGCTTCTCGTACGCCACTGCGTCCTGCCCGCGCAGATCACTCGGCTGAAAGACATAATCGCTGGGCTTCTTGGAGAAATGGTCGGGTGCCCAGCGGATGGGGAGCCTGTAGAGCCTCTGCCCAATATATTTCCCCTCCTCGTTAAGCAGCTCATTTTCATCCTCGTCAACCTCGATTTCCCAGACGTATGTGCTGTCCTGGGCCACCTCGGACACGGGTTCAACGACGAAGTACCGCTCCTTAAAAGTCCGAATTGACTCCGAGAACGGCTTAAATAGCTTTCTGGGCTGCTTCAAAGAAACCCATCCATACATCTTCCCCGTCAACTGCCTTTGAAGATGGAAAACAGCAAAGAACAGAGGGAGAGTAGTCCCCAGAGAGAGATGCTCGCACACCAATTCAAAAGCCCGAATGAAGGCCAGCGAATTAGGGTGAAGTTGAGAAGGGGCCAGCTTCAGATGCTCGAACACCGACCGCTGGAAACCTATGAAAGGCAGCCTCAGTCCCAGCTCTTTGAAGGCATACTCGTACATTGTAAAGCGGTCCCCGAAATCCGTGCAGATCCGCTCGTTCAAAGTATGGAAGTGCACCTTCCACTCCCCTTCTGGTCCTACCTCCGTAAAGACGTCCGCCAAAGACTTTGCGAACGTAGAAATATGCTCGGAAGGTTCGGCCACCTCCCACTCCTCAGCAGAGAACCCTTCAATGTCATCCTCCTCCTTATCATCCCGAACCTCTTCTTCCTCCCCGACAATGCTGGAGGAACTTGAGGCCGCCGAGCTCGAAGCCGTCGAGCTACTATTTTCCTCGGATCCAGTTTCCTCCTTGGACGTGTCTAGAATAACTTCTCTGTCTGGCCCAGTCGCCATTACGATCACCTGAAAAGCAGAGAAAGACAGTGAATTCGACAGCAAATCAAATCCACCCTTCCACCGCTAAGTCAAGTGAAAGGGCGCACAAAAGGCCGAGGACAACGTCCCCGACCTAAGCCCTAACATCGAAAGAAAAACTAAAACCTCCCCGCGAGGAGATGCTCGAAACGTATCATCCTCCTCCGAGTAGCTTCCCCGTACTCATGCCCAGATTCCGTTTGAAGCTCCACCGGAAACCGCAAAGCTTCACCGAAATCTGGAAACGCTCTACCGGAAAATTCATCGCTCTATCAGAAGATGAACAGACACGGTGGTCACGCATGCACAACTACCGCAACCACGTCGTGGACCATCCTACTCGCTGAACGCACTATCTACTCCGGCGAAGTGATGGAGGCAGCAAAATGGCAGAACCACCGTCCACCACCAACACTCGCCAGAAATCCACCTATTTGGTCGTCTAAAGCTAACCCTAACCGCATACAATCTACCACTAACGACAAAAAGGAGTAAAACAAGTTACAGATCAGAAAACTTACTTGATTTTGGAAGAAGGTAGAAGCTGCTCGAAGCTGGTGACGGTGGTCGGAAAGCCTGAAGACGGTGACGGGCAAGAACCAAAAGAGACGGAGAGAAATCAGAAAGGAAAAGTTTCAAATGAAACGGTTTCCCCCCTTTTTATACAAAGGGGCACGTGCAACCACGCGCCCGTAGGCCATTATGACTACCCGCTAGCCATCATTGCCTATTAACTGCTACACGGAGCTCTAGGTACACGTGGCGCCCCAACGTTTCAAATTCTGCCTGACCATTAGTCTCCCCGTACATCGGGCAACAAGGTCACGACCACGAATATCACGAACACCTGGGGCCACGAGCACTTTGAGACAATCTTCCTCGCTTACAAACGACGACTCCGTAGCAACAAGCAGTCCTTAAGTCATCACTCCCATGCTCGGGAGCAACGACTTGGGGGGCTCCTGTTCTGGACTGGACCAATGGCTAGAATTGGCCCAATCCGCCTCTGCTCCAGAGCGGCCCATATTGCCTAAGTCCAATCCACAGAGGGGCAAAAGTGACCTTTCTGCCCCTCTAACCGGGCAAGGAATGCAACGTTCCTCCCTGGCGTTTATGCCCGTTACGCACGACTTTCTCGCTGCCCGAACAGCAGAGGACAGGTGCCCGGAACTGCGTGTATGCCCGACATAACGCCTAGTTTCGAGCACCCTGCCCGGCCTAACGGCTAGTTTGGGCAGTTACCTATTCTTTGGGAAAAACGGTTATTTCGCCCCGAAAATAAGACCGTTGGCCACGCTGGGGGCTCTATATAAACCCTCTCGCTTGAGAGAGTCAGGTATCCAATATTCACCCTACGAATTCATACTTTGTACTTGCCCCTTTTCTCTGACCCTTTTTTACTTGAGCGTCGGAGTGCCTTGCAGGTACACCCCCTCCTCCTCTCCATACGACCAGCATCCCTGACGCACTTGGCGGCCTGATTCTACAGGATCTGATGCAACCTTCACGGTCAATTATAATGTTTTCTAAAATCAAGGATTTTATACAAGTTTAAAAAAAATATAAAACCATAAATTTTGGAAAATTATGATTTTATGTCGGATTTTTCAAAAAACAAATATAAACCATAAATTTTGGTTTAGAAATTATGATTTTATACATGTTCTTAAAAAAAAAACTTAAACACCTCTACAATACAAATAAGATTTATCGAAAGTTCACTAATATTAACTTTGTGTTTTTTAAATAACTCCTAAAAGATAATTTACCAAATTTATCAAAAAAATAAGGTACATTCCTATATCACATATTAGATTTTTGAAAAAAAACGGTGACACACTCCATTACTCATCAGATTTATCAAAAAAAAAATTTGATAGGAATAAGTTTGTGTGTTTTTAAATAATTGGAAAAAAATAGATCGGATTTTTCAAAAAAAAAAAATTGATACATCTCTATATTTTAAATTATTTCTTTTAAAAATCGGTATAAATAAAAAATTCAGTAGTATTAACAAATTTGATACACCCACGGGAATACAAATTAGACTTATCAAAAGTTCAATAGTATTAACTTTGTATTTTCTATCAAATTTATAAAATAAAATAAAAAAATCTACCAAATTTATAAAAAAAATAAGGCGCATTCCTACCTTACCTATTAGATTTTTGAAAGAATTGATGACACAGTGCAATATACATCACATTTATCAAAGAATTTGATAGTACACCCTTATATATATACCTATATATTATAGTTTTTTTTTTCCAAATATATCCTTTTTAATTTTTAATTTAAATTTTAACTTCTATTTTTAATAAATCGTGGTTATGTGACAGTTTATTATCTTTTATACCATTATCTATTACTAATATTTTATAAATAATAAATAATAAAACTAAAATTTAATAAATATAATACTAAGATTTATATATTACGCATGTGGGTATTATAAAAGGCAGATAGACAGACACGTAAGTGCTCGTCTGAACGCTAATTTTAAATAATTACCAAAAAAAAAGAGCCTATTGGATTTTTTTTTAAAATTAATACACCCTTATATTTTAAATCGGTTCTTTTAAATTTCTGGTTTTAAACAATTTTTTTATTTTAAATTTATAGTTTTGCATTGTATTTTATAAATAAAAACATAATTGTTTTTTTAATTTATGTTTTTATACTGATGTTAAAAAAATTGATATAAAATTGAAAAATATGGGGTGTCAATATAACCATGGCATCTGGTGAACCAAATTCCTTCCCAATCTCATAATATTAATATTATTATTATTATTATTATTATTATTATTATTATTTTGGAATAAGTAAAATATTATTACCAAAAAACCAGAAATACAAGCCAATCGACCGATCCAGGCAACAATCCGACAAAACAACCAAACGGAAACCTAAAGCCTATTACAAAAAACTTTAAGTTTTCTATTAGCACTAACTCTACCAATAAGCACTTCTATGACATTATTACAATTCAAATCATGCCTCTCCCCATTTTGGAAGACAATCCTATTCCTAATACTCCAAATATGGTAGACCACCTCAGCAGTAGCAGCTTTTAGGATTTTGGCTTTACTCCCTTTTCCTCTAGAATGGTGCATAATCCACTGAACTTCTGAGTTCCAATCTTCAGACATCGTATTCCACCCAATCTTTTTCATGACCTCATACCAAACATTTTTAGTAACAACACATTTAAAAAACAAATGATCTCTACTTTCATTCTCCTCACAGTACACACACTTACCATTATTGTGACTGCCATGATTTATCAGCCTGTCTTTAGTAGGAAGACGGTTCAGACATACCATCCACAAACAGAAAACCGCCCGTGGACGAGCTACATTACCATAAATCATCTTCCTCCAATTCACACTAGGTCTTTCCCCTCTTAACATCCTATACATCTTACCAATTGTATACCTCCCCTTCACATTAAACTCTTGCCAAACACTATTATTCATAATATCATCCTTATACTTGAATACCGTTTTCATGAACCAAGAGTGATGTATAGAAGGCTGGTATGCAACAAGAGTACCTGACTTCATATAATATGCATGGATCTACTGCACCCACAGCCTGTCTTTCTTCTCACACAAGTTCCACAACAGCTTGCCAATGGCTGCAATATTCCAATCTCTGAGATCAATAAGGTTCCAGCCGCCAGCAGCAACAGGCTCACACATTTTCTCCCAGGCAACCAAAGCTTTTCTACTCCCATCATGTTTACATGTCCAAACAAATTCTCTGCAAAGGCTATTAATATGCTTGATCACACTTTTAGGTAACACAAAGACCTGCATCCAATAATTAGAAATAGCATAAATCACACTTTTAACAAGTTGTATTCGCCCAGCATAGGATAACATTTTACTGCACCAATGTCTCAAACAACTAGTCATTCTATCAATCAAAGGTTGGCAGCTTGCCACTGAGAGCTTCCTACTATCAAGAGGAACACCCAAATACTTAAAAGGGAGAGTACCTAAGTTGAACCCAGTTGTCTGCTGCAGATGATCTCTAGTATTGGAGTCAACACCTCCTAAATAGATAAAGCTCTTGGGTATACTCATCTGCAGCCCTGTAGCTCCAGCAAATTCCTCAATTTTCCTCATTGCCAACTTAATGGAATCAGTATCACCTCTCACAAAGATCAAAATGTCATCAGCAAAGCAGAGATCAATCAGCTTGAGTTTCTCACATTTTGGATGAAAGTTGAAATTAGGGTTCAACCTCAGTCTTTGCAGCAATCTGTGTAAGTACTCCATAATGATCACAAACAGCAGGGGTGAGATAGGGTCACCCTGTCTCAACCCTCTTTTAGCTACCAATAAATTGGAAGTAGATCCATTTATGGAAAACCTGTAGGAAACAGTAGAAACACAAGTCAAAATCCAGTTAGAGAAAATTTGAGGAAATCCTAACTCAGCCATAATTTAAGCCAGGGCATTCCACTCGACTGAGTCACACGCTTTCTGAATATCCATTTGAATAAGACACCTGGGGGAAATGTTCTTTCTATTGTAACCTCTCACAAGTTCTTGGGCAAGAATGACATTATCTTGAATGTGTCTACCATACACAAAAGCTGCTTGAGTGTTACTAATAACCTTGCCTAATACCTTCCCAAGCCTACAAGTCAGAATCTTAGAGATAGTTTTATAGAATGTGCTGCAACAGGAAATAGGCCTGAGATCTTTGTTTGTCTTGGCTGAAGGACTCTTAGGGATAAGAGTAATTAAGGAGCAATTAAAAGCTTTATAAATCTGTCCTTCTTGAAAAAATTCCATCACTGCTTCGACAACATCATTTTTAATAACAGGCCAAGTAACCTTAAAGAAATAAGCATTGTAGCCATCCAAACCAGGGGCCTTTGAATTCCCAATACTACATAGAGCTTTCCAAATTTCCCTCTCCTCAATAGGTCTAATTAGTGACTGAGCCTCAACTGTATTCAAAGCCTCACCATCTCTAACAGTTGGGATATCTATACTCTTTAACACATTAGCCTTAGTACCAACCAGGGACTTGTAAAAACCAATAATCTCATTCTCTATCTCCTCATGGCTACTAAGGGTCTCACCATTCAAATTCTCCAAAGTATTCAGAGCTTTTTGCTTATTTCTGTCCCTTACATAAGCATGGAAATAAGCTGAATTACTGTCACCCAATTGCAACCAATCAATCTTAGCTTTTTGCCTCAAAATGGATTCCTCATTGTGACTCACTTCCAAAAGCTTATCAGTGCATATCTTCACTTGCTCCAAAGAATGCACATCAAACATATCCTGCTGGAGCTTGTCATGAGCCTGACTCAGATCCTGCCTAGCTTGCATGACTTAAATGTGGATGTCAGTAAACTTCCTATTCAATTGCTTAAGCACAGGCTGAAGTCTCTTTAATTTGATCCAGAGTCTATACATAGGTTTCCCCTTCACCTCAAGACACCAATTATTGGCCACAGTCTGCAAAAAACAAGGATCTTTAACAGAACAGTTGATAAATTTAAACATAGACCTTTTTCTGCTACAAGGATTAAGCTTACTCATCTTGACAGGAGTATGGTCAGAAATGTTAGGATCAAGATTTTCAACAAAGTACTCATGAAACATTTGAAACCAGTCAGTATTAACCAGCACTCTATCAATCCTAGAATATATAACACCTGTAGTATATTTGTTATTCCAAGTGTAATAGCTGCCTCTAGACTCCACTTCAGTCAGCCCAAGCATGTTCATCATATCCCTAAGATCCCTAACCTCTGCTTCAAGAACAGGTTTTCCTCCTATGCTATCTTTGGATCTCAACACATTATTCATATCCCCCATAACAACCCAAGGCCTACTCATATTCCTTCCCAGCTTCTCAATTTCTGTCCATAAAATCTTCCTCTTATCCAACTGATTGAAAGCATAAACCACTGTAGCTACAAACTGCAATTTTTATCCATCCCATAAATCTCAAGATGAACAAATTGATCACTAGTTTGTATTATTTTTAGGTCCACCACATTCTGGTCCCAAAGAACCCAAATTCTACCATTAGTGTGATTCCTATAATTATCAGCAAACAACCATTTATTACCAAACTTCTTCCTAATATTCACAGCTTTATTCTCTTTAACCCTAGTTTCAAGTAAAGCAACAATAGGTACCTTAAAAGAAGACACATAAGCACAAACCTCTCTATGCCTTGCCAATTTATTGAGACCTCTAGCATTCCATGTCACAATCATGACCCCAAACTCTGATTCCCCCCAGGACCATCTCCAATCCTAAGAGGTGTAAAGGAGTTCTGATAGGCAGCAAATGAACTTCTAGGAGTATGAATCACAGGTTTCTTCCCTCTTTCTCTAGTGACCTCAGTCCACTTTTCCTCTTGTGATACCTTTCCTTGATCAACTGTTCCTGTTTCTTCAGCAACTTCACTCTCCTTCTCAATGCTACTTTCTGGTACATCTTTAGGGGGTTCTTCTCCTTTAGTTTTGATAGTGATTGGCTGCCAGACTTTCTGTTTGACTGGTTGCTTCTTCATAGAATAATTATGCCCTATTTTCAAACATTTCTGGCAATATAAAGGTAACCATTCATACTCTACCCTCTGTTCAATCATCTTGCCTTTAGGATCTCTAATACATACCACCTCTCTAGGCTTTTGTGTAATATCCACCTCAACCAGAACACGAGCGTAAGATATTCTAAGATTTTTCTCCGTACACTCATCAGTGGTGATTGGTTTACCTACAGCACTCGTAATTTTGGATAGACTTTTCTCCCCCCACAAGTGGAGAGGTAGACTTGGCAAAGTAATCCACAACGGAAGAACCCTGAGCAAATCTTCTTTCATCTCAAATTCTGGACTCCACTGTCTAAGGAAAACTGGTTTGCCATAGATGAAATAAGGTCCTTGCGACATAACATTCTCTCTATCCTCTTGCTTTTTAAACCGCACAATGAAATAACCTTCATCGTTGTAAAACAACTCCGGGAGAGATACGAAATTCCATGTTTTCTCCATGAACTTAGTCACCGCATTCATAGACAATGAATCCCCAAGAGCAAATAAAATCATGGCATTATCCCAATACTCTAATTCATCTTCAATATCAGACTCCTCAATCATGATTTCCACATCTCCATTAACAACATTCGGAGCAATAAATTCTACACTCATACCTTGATTCAGATTGCGATTCCCTTGTATGATTTCCACCCAAGGCTTCTGCCGCTCTTCCTGGTTCACCTCTGGTTGTGCTTCCTTCTCAATTTCTTGAACACTCGTAGATGGTTTTTCCGTTGAACTATGTGATGCCGACGGATATAAATGTACTACTTATTTAAATACGAAAAAAATATAGATTTATTATAAATTAATTTAAATATTCAAATACATGAAAAATATATGTTTCTTATAAAATATTTTTAAATAAATGAGTGATTTTTTTTAAAAACGGGAACGAATTTTTTTTTATCCAAATATTTTTATAAATAAAGTCAAAACAAAAATAATATTTACATATGGAAAAAATTTATGGTTGATTCAAATATTTTTAAATATATGAAAAAAATTGAATTTGTGATCCAAATATAAATAAATTTATGTCTTTATTTTAAATATAATAAACTTTCTTTGTTAAATAATTTTGTCTTTTTGTTTTTTTACTCTTATTGCATTTTGGAAACAAATGCATGTAACACACTGGTACTCGTGCGAACGCACAGGTATCCATTCTAGAATCCGTGTGAATCCATGGCTTTTCACATTTTTTGTATAATTAAAGAAAATGAAAGAAAATATATTTAAAATAATGTATGAATCCAAACACGGAAAAAATGTGTTATTTTTTAATTATTTATGTTAATAATATTTTTATTTCAAAATTACTTATAATTAATATTTATATTTAGCAAATAATAAAATTATCAAATAATTAATAAACAAGTTTTTACTTATCATAAAAGTGTTAAATATGCAATCATTTCTAATGAAGAAAAATGAGTAAATTTTAAATGATAATAAAACTATATTTGTGAAAGAATAGAGAAATTAAATCATTTTAAATGCATATTTATGAATGAATAAAATTCAAAGCATGATTATTTCATAGATGTGATTTCATATATATATAAATCAATAATCATGCAATCTTTTTTTTAGTACAAAATAATCATGCAATGTAAATAAATTAAATGAACTTTAATATAGATATTAATAGAACGAGACATAAAATAAGACGGGTGAAATGCATTAAAAATTTAAGATTACAAAAGATAGTGTATTATAATATAAAAATTGATCATATTATAAATTATAGTATCACGGTCTAGAATAAATACATAAGTAATGTATGAATTAAATTGTATGATAATATGAAATATTCTTAATTATTTTATGATAAAAAAATAAAACTAATATATTTTAGGAATAAGACATATTAAACTCATAATGAAAAAATAAGAGATACTGAAAAATATACCATTGATCCAAATATTTGTATACCAGAAAATAAGACATATTAAACTCATAATGAAAAAATAAGAAAAAAATAATATTTACATACAAAAAGATATATTGTTGATCCATTTATTTGTATATAAGGAAAAATTATATTTATGATTCAATTATAAATAAAAATATATCTTTCTTTTAAAAATAATAAATTCGTTTGATTAAGCAATTTCGTTTTTCTATCTTTTAATTTTTATTATATTTTGAAAACAAATGTGCTTGACATATCAGTATCCGTGCGAACGCACGGTATCCACATGTTTAGATGAAACTATCATATCAGTACTCGGGCGTAGCCACAGGTTTAAAGAAATTATATAAACATGAAAAATAAAACTAATAATCAAAATATAGAATAATAAAATTTTATCAATTCAGTATATACGTACCAAAATATATTGTTGCTCCAAATATTTTTAAATCCTCCTATTTTAATAATTGGGAATAACTTTAGAAAAACATAAATAATATTTACATACAAAAGAAAAATATCATTGAATCAAATATTGTCACCAGACCTAGGTATGAAGTTTTTAAAAAACAAATAATGAAAGTATACGAAAAAGCCCCTTAATTATCGATAATATCCCTGCTATTCTTGATAAAATTTTGACAAAAAACCATACGAAAAAGCCGGTAGAACAAGTTAAAAATTCGATATAAATTGAAAAAATTTGACTGTATATTTAAAAAGTCTTCCCACTTTCTAAATCTTTTCCGTGTTTAACGTTTACTTTTAATACTATAAAACAACCAAATCTCTTCTCCTAACATTACAAACAAACATAGTATTTGCAGAGTGTTCTTTGTCTCTCATTCTTTGTTTCAATTTAACTTCAAAATCAATTTGTATTCAAGAAACTCAACATGAGCATGTTGAAGGAAGTCATTATCCATGAAGTCGTTATAGTGACCGATTTTTAGGTTTTTTCGATCTCTAATTCGGTCACTAATCACGAATTTTTTAGTAGTGGGAATCCAATTTCATTCTTCTGATTTATCCATCAACATCATTTCATCATCTCAATGGATATTCCCAGCGTAATGCATTTCCCCAAAATTGGTTGTCAACCCTCTGATCAGTTACTTAAAGGCCAATGTTAGATGATCTTAAACTCATTCAAGTTGGACTCACACTTTCGGATCCTTGTAATCAAATTCCATTGATATGCTCCGCCATCAAGGGATCCACTTTAAGCGCAATTTCTATCACAGTGTGGATTCAACACGTTTTGCTGATCTAATGTTTTGGTTGATACTTGTTTCACTTTCAATAGCGCTTATGATTTTGGATATTTGATGAAGATCTTGGCCCGAATGAATTTACCAAACTTGTTAAGTTTTTTTTTTAAAATAGGTTAAGTATTCTTTGGAAAAGTGTTATGACATGAAACATATCATGAAGTTCTGCAACTCTCTTTATGGTGGTCTCGAGCGGTAGCTACTACCCTTAATGTGTGCCGGGCAGTTGGAAAGTCTCATCAAGCAGCATCGGATAGTTTGTTGACTTGGCATGCATTCAACAAAATGATGAAGACTTCTTTTAAGGATGATGAAGCTCCCAAGCATGTTGGAGTGTTGTTTGGATTAGAAATTGCAATTTAGTGAATAGTATACCGAAGAATTGTAATGTAAATTGAAGTATATAAAATATTCAAAAGAATTGTAATGAATAAATTTCATAGAATTATTTTATTAAAAAAAAATTATCTTGCCATATCTTGAAATCCGTTTGCACTTTTATTAGAGTGTATTTTTCCTACCATCTAAAACTTAACATGACACCTCCCTCAATTATTGGTAATATCCTTATTATCCTTGATAAAAAAAATTTAAAAAATGCGCACGAAAAATTCGGTAGAAAAAGTTTAAAATCCGATATAAATTGAAATTTTCAATTATATATTTAAAAAGTATGATATGTATTTTTATCTATTTTTAAATAAATGAATTTAATAAACCAGATATTTTGATAAATCGGGTTGTGCAAAGTTTATCTTGACTACATCGTGGCATATGATATAAATTTCATATCGTATGATGATCACTGTGAGATACACCCCTTCGATGAGTTATTTTTCTACTCCAGATGGCTGGCATGTGGGTCACGACTGATCTATCGACATCTACCTGAGCGATTCATTTGTCGATTTTGTTATCTATAGGGTATTCTTAGGACCATTTCTTAACACACCACTCATGTTTTTTATACACCACGTGAAATTTCGTTTTTGCCCCCCATTTTCGGATGTGCACATCCGGACGCACCGTTTTTTTTAAATGTTGCCTTGTTCCGGATGTGCAAATCTGGAATGACAAGTTACGTGTATTCCGGATGTGCACATCCGAAAAAATGGCTGAAACTTAAAAGGTATATTAATTTTAAAAAATAATAATAATATGTATTTTAACAGAAGGTTAGAGGAACAAATAACATCCTTTAATGATAAATTCAAAATATTTATCAAAACGCATGATGACCACTTGTTCCGTATCCAAAAGCTGTCTAGTAGTTCTAACCCATATTTAAACAAAATAACGGTCATCCACCTATGGTGACAAACATGACCTCTGTAACCATAAGTTATATATCCTAAAACAACACTGTGAATATCCAAACTCGCAAATCTATCCTCGAAGATTGTAGGACAAATTAAGATCAACAGTAAAACATTACTTCTTTGACGTTATCCAAGATAAATGGCAGCAGAGTCGACACAAAGTTGGTGGTACTCCTATTACCACTTGCAGAACCAGAATCAGAATTTTCGACTTCACTTATGTAGTATCGAAGGTGGTGCCTAATTGATACATGTTGATGTATATTTATGTATATGTATATATTATAACTTGTTTTAATTTTATAGTTGATTTATTTTGCATTGTTAATTTCTGCTTATCAGAGATGGAGTAAGTGAGGGTCAGTTTTTCTGTCCCATCCAGCTGAATGGCACTCGCCATCTTCCCAGTACAAGATGAATGTCGCTCGCCATTGTAAAAAGGAGGGAAATTCAGACTTTAAGAAAATGGCGTCCGCCATTAGGCCTACGGCGACCGTCATTGGTTCGCGGGAGCAGTTTCCAGACAGCAGTTTGGCAGTTTGCAAGTTCTTTTCAAAATTCGGAATTGTGCACTTGGAGCCAGTCTTTTTCTATAAATAGACCATCAGAGGTCTGCATTTGAAGAGCGAAGAACCCTTGCGGAAGCGCTGCCGAAATCTCTAGCCAAACTACATAATCACCGTCCATAGTAGCAATTTGCTCACATCGAGTAGTTGCTACACTTTTGTTTTTCTTTCTGCTTATTTGCTGATGTACTCTTGGATCCAGTTTCCTATTTAATACAAGTTTCGTTTTCAGTTTATATTCTTCGAATTGCAGGTTATTTTCTTTTCGCTTTTACTGTATTTTATTTACTTGTAATCGTATGCAATATAACCTGTTTTACTAATTAATCATAAGTCTGAACTGTATCCAAATTGATCAACATGTTTGGACTAAAATTCAGCAATGTTACTATGTTAGTATTAGGTTTAAATATGTCTGAGTAAATTTGCATGAGTCCGTAGATTGAGGACCGTCGTTCCGACGGGACTCTGTAGAGCCATCTGTGTTTAACTTAATGTTTTCAAAATTCTGGTTTTGGTGTCTAATCTGAATTTAGGCAGCATTGTCGTGAGAGCAAGGCGCTGTTTAACAGTGTTTCGTCAAGAGAGTGAGAAACGCACCAAGGCGTGTCCAATAGAGCGAGAGTTTGAGGTAATCGCCGGATAGTAGGCATCGGACATTGAGCCTAAATGCAACGAGAGCGCTTTAGGGCCTCATTTAGGTTATGTTAGTTTTCAAAATGCACCTTTTAATTACCTAGCGAGCGATAGCAAAATATTGGGGTCATTAGGCGTGGCTTGGTTAATACCGCGAGAGCGTGAGATCGAGCCTTTAAACTGGTATATCCTTTAGATCAATTTCGAGACCTTTGTTAACACCCGGATTTTACGGAGTCCCCAAGGAGCACGGAAATCATTCTCCGGTCTCGTCTTTATTGTTGTTTTTCATATCCCGTTAAAAACCAAGTTTCTTTTATCGCCAAATCTAGCCTTAGCTTTACATCGCAATAATCGATCACTCTAGGTTAATTATTAGTCCCTGTGGGTTCGACAATCTTTTAAAACTACGTGATAAATTGTATACTTGCAGCAGTAATGCGACCAATACAGATAGTCGCGATCAAGTTTTTGGCACCGTTGCCGGGGACTAATTTAGTCAATATTGTGATACTTTCGTTGCACAGTATAGACTAAGGCAACTTTTTATTTTTCCTTTTCGATTTGTCAATTGTATGCCAAACACTCGCTCACAAGGCGAAGAGTTGGAGCAACCAATCAACGAAATCGAACGTTACATCCTTCTGAGACGCCGAATTAACGAATTCCTTCTTAGATATAACATCCCAGATCCTCTTATTCCCTACACAGATTCGGAAACCGAATCAGAACCAGAACAAAACATGGCCGAAGGACCGAGAAACCGTCCTCTAAAGTATTATGTTGTTCCATCACAAGAAGAACCACATAACAGCATTGCTGCCCCGGCTATTAACCGTAAAGATTTCGAGCTGAAACCTTCGCTAATATCCGCAGTTCAACAAAACCAATTCTCAGGTTATGCTATGGATGACCCGAACCTTCATTTATCAATATTCGTACAATATGCAGACACCGTAAAAGCCAATGGAGTTAGTCAAGAAGAAATTAGACTAAGACTTTTTCCGTTCTCATTGAGAGATAGAGCTAGAGCTAGAGCTTGGGTCCAGTCTCTACCATCCCACTCAGTGACGACATGGGACGAGTTGAAGAAATTCTTCTTAGCCAGATATTTTCCACCAAGCAAGACAGCTATGCTAAGAGCCCAAATTAACGGATTTAAGCAAAAAGATAACGAATCTTTATTCGATGCTTGGGGGAGATACAAGGACATGTTGAGGATATACCCGCACCATGGACTTGAAGAATGGATGATAATACATACCTTTTACGGCGGGATGTTATACAATACCAAAATGAATCTGTGTGCTGATGCAGGCGGTGCTCTAATGGATAAACCGTATGCAGAAGCTTATGAACTCATAAAGACTATGGCTCAAAACCATTTCCAATGGGGAGGTGAACTCGCTGGAATAGAGAAACTAACTCCGAAAGGCAGAATGCACGAAGTTAACAGTATAGACCGAGTCAATGCTAAAGTGGACGCGCTTGCTCAAAAGATCGAAAGTCTAGCAATAGCACCACCAGTAGCTACCGTAGCTGCGGTGACACCAAATTGCGAAATATGCGGAAACCCTGGACATACAAACGCTAAATGTCAAGTGTTGGCTAGTACTTCTACCGACCAAGTAAATTACGCTCAAGGGAACCCGTATTCAAACACTTACAATCCTGGCTAGAGAAATCACCCGAACTTTTCATATAAGAATAACAATGCCTTACATCCACCTAACCCAGCACCTGCTATTCCACCTGGATTTTAGAAAGGAGCGCAACCCGCACCACCTCTACCTAAAAAATCAAATCTGGAAATCATGATGGAAAACGTTATGAATGCTCAAGCTCAGCAAAACAGGGATTTCGCAAATCAAAACGCTCACACGAGTGAATTGATGAAACAATTGTCAAGCAAGCTTGATGCTATGGCTACTCATAATAAAATGTTAGAAACGCAAATCACTCAAGTAGCCCAACAACAATCAACTAACGCAGCCCCCGCTGGAACATTTCCTGGCCAACCACAACCAAACCCAAAAGGTCATGCTAACGCTATTACTTTGCAAAGCGGAACAGAATACGATGGACCCGTTGACCCGAGACTCCAAAATTCAGTCATGCACCAAAATTTACCGAAGGGAACCGAGAAAATAAGAGAACCTAACACAGAGAAGGAAGATAAGAGCGGAAAGGCCACAGAGAAAGAAACACCCTATGTGCCTCCGCCACCATATAAACCACTTGTGCCTTATCCCCAAAGACTAGCTAAATCCAAAAATGAAGGACAGTTTAAGAAATTCGTAGAGCTTATAAAGCAACTGAATATAACGATACCTTTCACAGAAGCTATTACGCAAATGCCCTCATATGCCAAATTCCTTAAAGAGATCATATCAACCAAGAAAAAGTTAGAGGACAACGAAACGTTATGCTCACTGCTGAGTGCAGCGCCATACTTCAAAATAACATGCCTCCTAAACTAAAAGATCCAGGTAGCTTTTCCATACCTCGTGTAATCGGAAAGACTGTCATAGACAAAGTGTTATGCGACTTAGGAGCCAGTGTTAGCCTAATGCCCCTATGCACATGTAAGAAACTTGACTTAGGAGACCTGAGGCCAACGAAGATGTCTCTACAACTAGCAGACCGTTCTGTGAAGTATCCAGTAGGTATGCTAGAAAACGTACCAGTTCGCATAGGTCAGTTTTATATTCCGACAAATTTCGTGACAATGGACATTAAGGAAGATTCTAATATACCAATCATCTTAGGTTGACCGTTCTTAGAAACAGCTGGAGCTATAATAGATGTGAAGAAGGGAAAGTTAACCTTCGAAGTTGGGGAAGAAAAAGTCGAATTCATCTTAGCCCAATTCCTCAAAGCCTCTGTTTTAGACGATTCATGTTGTTTTCTAGACGTTATCGACGAATGCGTCAGAGAAATGGAGAAGGAACCGACAAGGTACACGGAAGTACTAAAGATTCCAACCCCTCCAATATTCGAGGACGATAACTGGCGTGAGCCATATGAAGATAACAGTCTAAGAGAATGCCTAGAACTCACACCCGATCCAATGCATTGCCCAAAGAAACCATCTGTAGAACTCAAAACATTACCCAAAGATTTAAGATATGAATTCCTAGACACTGAACTTGAAAAACCCTTAATAGTTAATGCTAATTTAGGACAAATAGAAACCGAGAAACTATTGGAAGTCTTGAGGAAATATCCCACAGCTGTTGGATATAACATCTCCGATCTAAAAGGGATAAGTCCCTCTATATGTATGCATCGCATCATGATGGAGGAAGACTGTAAGACATCCAGAGAACATCAAAGACGATTGAACCCTGTCCTAAGCGATGTAGTCAAGAGAGAAGTGCAAAAACTATTGGAAGCAGGAATCATATATCTAATATCTGACAGCAAATGGGTCAGCCCAGTGCATGTCGTACCAAAGAAGGGTGGTGTTACAGTTGTAACTAACGAAAAAGGAGAGTCCGTAGCCAAACGAACTCAAATTGGATGGAGGATGTGCATAGACTATAGAAAGATGAATAAGGCTATTAGAAAAGATCATTTTCCTTTACCCTTCATAGACCAAATGCTTGAACGGCTAGCCAAACATTCATATTTCTGTTACTTAGACGGATACTCTGGATTTTTCCAAATACCTATTCATCCTGATGACCAAGAGAAGACCACATTTACCTGCCCCTATGGCACATTTGCCTATCGTCGAATGCCATTTGGACTGTGTAATGCTCCCGCAACATTTCAGAGATGCATGATGTCGATCTTTGCAGATTTCATAGACGACATAATGGAAGTCTTTATGGACGATTTCTCTGTATGTGGGGGAAGTTTCGAACACTGTCTGTCAAACCTTGAGATGGTACTTGAACGATGCGTCAAAGTGAACCTTGTGCTAAATTGGGAGAAGTGCCATTTCATGGTGCGACAAGGTATAGTTCTTGGGCATGTAGTATCCGATAGAGGTATTGAAGTAGACAAAGCAAAGATAGAAATCATAGAAAACCTTCAACCACCAAAAACAGTTAGAGAAGTACGAAGCTTTTTAGGACATGCCGGTTTTTACCGATGATTTATTAAGGACTTCTCTAAGATTACAAAACCTTTGACTAGATTACTAATGAAAGAAGCTGAATTCATATTCGATGAAGAATGCTTGAAAGCATTTGAACATCTGAAGAATGCTCTTATTACCGCACCAATTATGCAACCACCTGATTGGAGTTTACCATTTGAAATAATGTGCGACGCTAGAGACTATGCTGTAGGCACAAAAATTATTATCTATACCAAGTAGAACCTTGGACAAAGAAAGGATAAAAGGCTACATGCTATTTACTACGCAAGTAGAACCTTGGACAACGCACAGATGAACTATGCGACCACAAAAAAGGAACTCATAGTTGTTGTGTTCGCCTTAGATAAATTTCGTTCCTATCTGGTAGGAGCAAAAATTATTATCTATACCGATCATGCCGCTATTAGGTACCTGTTGACTAAGAAGGATGTCAAACCAAGACTCTTGAGATGGATCTTGCTTTTGTAAGAATTCGATTTAGAGATTAAAGATAAGAAAGGTACAGAAAACGTGGTAGCAGATCATCTCTCTAGGATTGAGGATCTAAAGCCCGGAAGAGTGCCTATAAATGATGATTTTCCTTACGACAGACTAGTAGCCCAGTTGGAAAGGGAAAGCAAAACTGTAGAATGTTCCTTATTATTTAACGATGCAGAGACAAATGAAGTAGTAAAAGCAATCTATACTAAAACCACATTGCCATGGTATGTTGACTTTGTCAACTACCTAGCAGCCAAGGTACTTCCACCAGATCTAACATATCAACAGAAGAAGAAATTTTTCCATGACCTTAAACAATATTACTGGGATGAACCCATATTATTCAAGAGAGGCGCCGATGAAATATTTTGTCGATGTGTCCCTGAATCTGAAATAGAGGATATCATATCCCAATGCCATGCTGCACCATATGGAGGACATGCCAGTACATCAAAAACATGCGCAGAGATATTACAATCTGGCCTCTTTTGGCCAAACCTTTGGAAGGACGTTCACATTGCCGTTATGAACTGTGACCGGTGCCAATGCACTGGAAATGTTTCTAGACGCGATGAGATGCCATAAAAGGGAATTTTGGAAGTTGAAGTCTTTGATGTATGGGGCATTGATTTCATGGGACCTTTTCCATCTTTTTTTGGAAACAAATACATACTCGTCGCAGTTGATTACGTATCAAAATGGATTGAGGCGATAGCTTCACCTACATATGATGCACGAGTGGTGGTGAAACTTTTCAAGAACATAATCTTTCCCAGATTCAGTGTACCAAGAATTGTCATTAGTGATGGCGGTTCCCATTTCATTTCGAATGTTTTCGGGAAACTATTGCTTAAATACGAAGTACGACACCGAGTAGCAATACCCTATCACCCTCAAACTAGTGGACAAGTAGAGGTGTCGAATAGGGAGATCAAGCAAATTTTAGAGAAAACCGTTGCAACCTCTAGGAAGGATTGGTCTACTAAACTTCATGAAGCTCTGTGGGCTTATAGAACAGCCTACAAGACCCCCATAGGAACCACACTATATAAACTAGTTTATAAATAGTCATGCCATCTGCCTGTGGAACTTGAGCATAAAGCTTATTGGGCCATTAAAACCCTGAATATGAATTATAAGGCAGCAGGCGAGAAAAGGATTCTAGATATCCATGAACTAGAGGAACTAAGACTTGATGCCTATGAAAATGCCAAAATATACAAAGAAAGAACCAAGAAGTGGCATGATAAAAGGATAACAAAGAAGGAGTTTAACGAAGGAGATATAATTCTTCTCTTTAACTGTAGGCTTAAACTCTTTCCCGGAAAATTACATTCTAGATCGTCTAGTCCTTTTGAAGTTACAAAAGTCCTACTAAGTGGAGCTGTTGAAATTAGAGGAAAGTCGAATGAGACGTTCTTTGTGAACGGCCAGAGACTCAAGCACTACCACTTAGTATAAAACAAGGAATTCATCACTAATTACAAGTTGGAAGAGCTTCCTGCTCTTCCCGACAAATGATGCCCTTTTTAGTTCTAATGTCGAGCTTCCGACATTAAACAAAGCGCTACGTGGGAGCTAAACCACGATCTTTTGTTTTTATTTTTGTTAGTTTTAGGATACTGCATGCATGTTTAGTATAAAGTTGTTGTACCCCAAATTTTACCTTTAGATTCATTGATCTCTTGCATGTCATATTAGGTCACTCATATTGCATAGCTAACCCTTTTGTCAGGTTTTGTTTGTGTTTGTTTCATTTGTGAATCAGGTTCTATCTCAAGAAGATTCAAGATTGATCAATCAAGATTTTGGATGGAGCATTGGATCAAACAAGTCTCTCATTTCAAAGAGATATCTCCATAACCCTCTCCATGATCTTCTCCATAACCAAATATCTATCCATTTTATCTACCCTTAATTGTCATTTTTAATTCCTAACCAATTTCAATAGTCATTTATTAAGCATTTTTATCCAATTTTATCTCTATTTGCCAATATCCATTTTCTCCTAAACCATAACCATTTCAATTACCAAATTCACCTATTATTTATTTACTTTTATAACCATTTCTTTTTATAACAAAAAAACAGAAGAGAAAACCAATTCTAAAAATATTTGATCTTTAAGCCCATCATCATAGGCCCAACGTTGCAAATTCATGTTACAAACACATATTGGAATGAACTCATTGGCTGAGAACCAATAGGAATCAGGCAAGGTGCTTTGACTTTTCAACTATACCTCTCTGACCAATGAGAAGACGCCGTGTGGCTAGCAAAGAAGCAAAACAACCAAAGCTTGTTCTTCTCCTTTGTCGTGTTTGCGAATTTCAGAAGAGAAGAGGAAATTCAAGACCAAGTTGTATCAAACTCATCTCAATCACTTCTATAACCCAATTCCTTGGCGCGTTTTCTTACTTTTGAATTCCAAACCACTTCCCGTTTGAGCTTTCGTGATTTGCTTCATTAAAAGTGGTTCTGAGGAGTTACGTGTTTCAGCATACGAACTGTGTTCACCTACAGATACCCTTGCGTGATCCCAACCATTGCCTCATCTGGTACCCTCTCGTATGACAACAAAGAAGGAGTTTCAAGAAATGCACTGAGTCGTGAAATTGGCCCTGCAACCTCTGAGGTTTTTGTGCAGCAGAGCAGCGTGTTTGTCTCCAAGAAGTGGACCAAGTTTGAATTTGAAAAGAGACGTTGCAAACCCTAGTTTTCCATTCAGCATGCCATGTGTTTGATCATTGGACTCAAGGAACCAAGGCCCATTTGCTCAGCCTATAAAAGGAGCTCACCTCAACACTTTAACTCACCAACAACTTTTCACAAAAATACTCAAATAGTTTCTGAGTTCTAAGCTTCACGAGCAAGGAAGGAGAAGGCTTGCTTTGGAGTTCTCTTGTTAGTTCAGAAGTAGAGCATTCAGCATACTCGAAGGTGCAGTGGACATTACTCCACTTGGTAACCATTTTTCCCCTTTTAATGTTCATGCTCAACTGATATCATTTTGTCATGTGCATTTTGTTGTTCTTTACATCTGTAGCTTGTTAATATGTGCTTGAGTTTGTTGATTGCTTGCTCATGGTCTGATTTCATGAAGTAGAATGGTTTTGATTGTTGTACGGATATGTTGAAGTATACATGTATGCTATTTTTTGTTAAATCATTATGCTTGAGATATCACCATGATGATTAAGTTTTGTTCATTGGCTGGCTGTGAGGATATAAGTTTCACTTTGGTATTATATTGTCAAGCTTAGATGGTTGAATTTGTTAACCTACTTATGTTTGTGCTTGGATGTGATTTTGAGATGAGACATCCATGAATCTTAGTTCCCTATGTATTTCTGATATGCTCATAAGTTGTATGGTGGATGAACTTATCTATCACTTTTGTTGGTGTGTTTAATATTTGACTGAATGCTGTTAAGTTATTCTCATTAAAGTAGCACGAATTTTATTTTTTTTTCTGTCGCCATCAGTGTATGATCATTTTGTATACTCAAATCATGGTTTTGAAACTTTGTTATTGATGATGCTTGTTGTATTAAGGTTGACACATTTGTTATTCATGTATGTGTTTACATTTGTATGCACTACTCTGCCTTGCCATTGATTCTTGGTTGACTAATGTGCCTGAATTTGGTTTATTTGAACTGCTAATGTATGCAAGTAATTTCTTAGTGTTTTTATGTTGCAACCTACTGGTTTAATTTTGGTTCAATGTACGAAGGCTAGACATGTTCTTAAATACTAAGTTTATTATTTAGAGTTTGATGTTGTCTTGTTACCTTTTGTCTGTCTAGCAAAGGCTCAGCTTGTGTAAACCATCATTTTAATGTTGTGCCCAATATATGTGTAAATGTGTTGATCTTTACATTAAGTTTTTGTATGAAGGGTGTAAATTTGAAGCATGTCCTCAATGTATTGTTTTGTTCTGCCTAGTAGCAATCTGTGTTTATATACTGTTTGTTTGTGGAGTTTGGTCTTTTGATTGAAATTGACTGCAAATTCACCTTGCTTTTGCCCTGAGTTATTGTTGTTCCTACATGATTAACTGTTTGTTGGATATGAGTGCCCTTGATAACCATACTTGATCATAGCTATGATATGCCTATATTTTTATGACCATTTGTTTTCCCCCTTCCTTGAATCAGAGTTGGTTTAGTCCATACACTTAGGTTGTCTTTGTATCCTTCATATGGTAGTATGACGAGTGTTTACCCTCACTATGCTATGAATATGCCACTGTTTGTTCTGAATAACATTACTTAAGTGAACTTATTTGCTATACTGTGTGTCTTGTTTTGCTCTTAATATATGTATTGGCTTTCAACTATCAAGATGTTGCCTATGTGTGGAATCCTTGCCTAATTGTTATTTGATATGCACAATTCTGTTTGAACCTATGCTTCATGATGTATTAAAATGCCATGAACCTAAGTGAACTTGCCTTGACATTGTATTTAATTTGTGTTCCCTTAATCTAGCTTTGATATATGAATCATCACTATGCCCTCTACCATTATGACTAAATGCATTTTTCCTTGACATTATGTTTGATGGGTATGCCTATAATTTTACCTTGATGAGCAGTTGAGTTGTATGGACTATCATCATGTTCTTTGTTTGCTACCTTTGTGGAAGTTATGTATGCTGCCTTGTTTAATAACCACAATGTATCATGACATGTGAATCTTGCTATTTGATTGTATGCTAGCATTAGTAGTTGCATTATGAACTCATTGCCTTGTGGAATGTTACCATAACTGATCTAAATGTTGGTTACTTGTTAGCACTGATGTTATTGTTTGTTGATGTTCTACCCTGATGATATCATCCTATTTTAACACTCCTTTAGCATGTTTTTAAGGCCTTCCACTGATGTTTGGATTTATCTTGGAACTTGTCTTTGTTTAACCTGTCCTTTTTTCCTATTTTTACAAATAGATTAACATGTTTGAGTTGCTTCTGAATTTTAAGAATGTATCATTAGAACTGACTGCATCATTCCTTAACTTGTCCTCTTGTTTTCTTGCATTTTGAGCAATTAACTTTGTCAATCGTGTGATTTGGTCCTAAAAAAGCTCTACTACCCTTCATTAAGCATGTTAAGTTTTGAGAATGTTTTGATACACATGAAACTAAACCTAATGCCATGCTGATTTGGATCCATGATCTACATGTTTGTTTATTATTTGTGTCCAAGATGTATCATTTCATTGATCCCCTTTCGAATATGTTGTATGCTTGCTGCTGCCATACCTGTGTTAGAATTGCTACACCTTGTGTTCAGGTGTTCCATTACTTTGTAAATGTTGGTTTGTATGTTAGAAGTTTTGCTTGGTATTTAATGTGTGCGGCAATTCATTATGTTGAGCTGATAATCATGTGCTTCTGTTTTCTTCTGATTGGCAATGATTTGAGTGATGTTTGGCCTGGCAACAATATCTTCTATCGTGAGCAGATTATGGTTGCTTTGTTAAATTTGATTAATATGCACGCACAAGGTTATGTATTTATTGAGTTGAGTTTACTACCGGATGTAACAGCCACCCCAGTGGCAAGCACACACTAGCACACACCTATCTGACCCTTAGGACTGGGGTTCGAATCCCCCTCGCCCTAGTCCTTTTGTTTTATTTTCTAAACTTCGCTTCACTTCCCATATTTACTTGTGTTACCACTGTATGTTAAGACACGCGCATTAGCTTGGTTGGTATTGTTTTAAGCCTGTACACGAAGGGTCCTGGGTTCAATCCCTAGGAATGCCCTCTCCTTCTTTTTTATTACTTGTTGCCTTATTTATATTTAACTTTGTGCTTTAACTTCAAACTTTCATAACTTGTTTATTTCTCATCCTTTTTCTTCCATTCTTTTTGCTATATGTTTATAATTGGATCTACTTATTGAATATAAAAAGAAATGGTTGAAAATATTTAATCTTGAGGCATTTATTCATGATAAGATTGGAAGTACCCTATAGGGTTTTATTGCACTTCTTTATTCATCTTGCCATGTTATCTTTGTTCACCCTGTCTAAGTAATGTCTAATATGTGTAATTCTAACCTTGCATGATTTATGAACTTTGTTTTATCCTAATATCTTGTTCATGTCTTTTTACATCATCATATTGAATTCATATAACTCTTTCTTTCTTGGTAATTTTAAAACTGTTATCTTTCCCCCCATTCCAAAGGGAGATCATCCTAAATTGACTCATGAGTCACTAAACAAACCACCCTACCTTATCCTCTTAAGTTTATCCCATTTCTTGGCCTCATGAGAGCCATGAAATCATGACTTAGCATAGGTTAGAGTCTTGAACTCTATGTGATTCTCACCATCATGAGAACTCACCTTCCCCTATAACTTAGATATAGAGAGTTATCGTGAACTCTAAAATGAGCTTACACTCATTTCCCCATGGAACTTTGGCCATAGTCAATGGTTCCTTTTTCACCCTTGGATCGGTGAACTACGGATACTCTGATTCCACTCCCGTCAGGATACATAGGCGTAAGGTGCGATATGTAACACCCCCTTTCTATACCCCCAAATAATCATTTTAGGCACATATTAAAAAAAAATTCGTCAGAGTATAATTACAAACATGGTATAAAAGAGGCATGTCACATCAATTACGAAATTTAAACATACAACACCTGCTCAACAATTGATATGCAACAGTGGGGTAACTTGCAACAGTGGAACTTAGTCCTTACACCCACATGTCAATGTTTAGAATAAAAGCGGAAGATCTAAACATTGAATAACAACCAATTCATATATACATACACATATATACATACACATATATACATACACATATATACATACACATATATACATCGCCAAGTATTATCCACCAACATAATTCATGTTTACATAAACATTTATCAACAAGATACATATATAATGTATCACAAAAGAATCATAGCCCTCCTAGCTACCCGGTGCTCAATATCAGAGCCAACCGACCAAAAGAATGAAGACACGCTTCACAAAAAGACCACCAGCATACCTACTCTGCAATGCCTCATAGAGCATCATAAAACAGCAGAAGGGTGAGAAATATTATCATAATAACAATGCATATAATTATATATAATAGCATAAAATTACACATAATTCACCTTCTCACCACAATTCATCACGAGTCACACATATACATCGCAATGTATCCATATATATATAAAACCAAGCATACACATCAGGCATACTTTCACAATTCTTATCATTCCACATAAACATACGCAACTGTTTATTCACCAATGCATCATTTAAAGATGAGAAATGCAAATCATAGAGACCGACTCACGACTCTATGCAAATGCAATGCGGTACCGACTCAATCATCTCAAGTTCACTCAGGAACTTCTACTGGAACCATCGCTCATTACCAAAGTAACTCCCCGTCGGGCCTACGATGTTCACCCACCGCTCACACCTCCACCAAGAGAGGCTCACAGTGTTTATGGATCGCTCACACCTCCACCGAGAGAGGCTCACGACCCGATTGCTCACACCTCCACCAAGAGAGGCTCACAATCCGATTGCTCACACCTCCACCAAGAGAGGCTCACAATCGTCTATGACCATCGCTCACACCTCCACCGAGAGAGGCTCACGATCAGATTGCTCACACCTCCACCGAGAGAGGCTCACAATGTTATAGCAGATCTCATTAGAATCCCTCAACACAAGAATGCACATCATTATGCTACTCATGATAATGACTCAAGACATTCTTGAAATGCATACATATTCACGATATATACATGCATTCATCTCATATAATCACATACAATCTACATACATTCACGTCAATGCACTATTGTACGATTCGCATTCAAACACACCGTCAAAACGGTAAAAGTCGCTAAATAGCACTATTTCTGACTTTTCTGACTTATTTAATCGGCTAATAATTTCCAATTCATCATATTAAGGAAGAACATTCCATAAGCTTTCTAACGCATCAAACCACGCCTCAAACCGAACCACAGATCAAAAGTTATGCAGAAAACAAAATTACACGAACAGCACTGTTCGCTGGGCGAACCTCCCTCGCGAGCATTCGCTAGCTCCTTCGCTAGGCGAACATCCCTCGCGAGCATTCGCTAGCTCCTTCGCTAGGCGAATGTTCCAGCGAACCAACTGTTAGCTAAAAACAGACACAAAGTTCGCTAGGCGAGCACTTGGCGAACCAAGTCAGAACCAAACAGAGCCAAAAACACCCAAAGTTCGCTAGGCGAACACTCTAGCGAACCTTCGCTCATGCCTTCGCTAGGCGAATACCCGTAGCGAACCTTCGCTACCCTTCGCTGATTGGTTCGCTAGGCGAACCTGCGAAAACTCAGAATCCTTCAGCGCTGTTGAAAACCCAAAAACCCTATTTTTCAACCCAAAACATTTTCAAAACCACATACATCCATCAGAACTCAATCTAATCATGGCAACAAGCATTCTACCACATTTTCGTCAATTTCCAACCGCGAAAACATCGATTTCTCATTATCGACCTAAAATGGAAAACTATGAAAACACCACAACCAATCCAATACACACATACACAATCATACATAATACTATACATTGATAAGATAACAATGTTTCACACCCTTACCCGATTAAATCGATTCCTAGAGGTTGATTTTCTTGGTTTTCCTCTTTTCCTCTTCTTTTCTCTTTCTCTTCTTTCTTTCTCTCCTTTTTCCTCTATTTCTCTTTTCTTTCTCTTTTCTATCTATTTTCTTTCTTTTCTATTTCTTTTCTCTCATTTTCCACTAAATCAATTAATTCATTTTTCTCACAAAATTCTAACTTCACAAAATTTCTAACTTATGATTAATTGAGAAAAGTCTAAAATACCCTCCATTCTAATTTCCCCGAAAACTCTCAAAAACGGTAAAATATCATCTAACACACCAATTTAACAAATAAAATAATTTATCACCCAATTAAAACAAAAGACTCAAGAATAATGGAATAATCAAAATCGGGGCGTTACAACTCTCCCCCACTTTAGAAATTTTCGTCCTCGAAAATAATACCTGATTCAAACAACTCCGGATACGACTCTCGCATCCCACTCTCTAGTTCCCAAGTCATATTGCCTTCCGCAGCGCCTCCCCACGCTACTTTCACAAGCGCAATATCCTTGCCTCTTAGTTTCTTAACTTCACGGTCCAAAATCCTAACCGGTAAGGTTTCAACCGTAAGGTTATCTCTCACCTCAACCTCGTCCATAGGAATAACATGTGACGGATCCGGAACATACTTCCGAAGTTGCGAAACATGGAATACATCATGCAAATTCGAAAGATTCGGAGGCAACGCCACACGGTAAGCCACAACACCAACTCGTGAAGTAATCTGATACGGACCAATAAAACGAGAAGTCAACTTCTTCGACTTCAAAGCACGACCCACACCCGTAACCGGTGTAACTCTCAAAAACACATGGTCGCCTTCTTGAAATTCAAGATCTTTCCTTCTCTTGTCATGATAGCTCTTCTGTCTACTTTGAGAAGCTTTCATCTTCTCCCGAATAAACTTCACTTTCTCCGTCGTTTGTTGTACCATTTCCGGTCCAACTATCGTCCTCTCGCCGGTTTCATGCCAACACAAAGGTGTTCGACATCTCCGACCATACAAAGCCTCAAATGGTGCCATACTTATACTCGAATGAAAACTGTTATTGTAAGTGAACTCAATCAATGCCAAATAACTATCCCAAGCACCACCTTGCTCGAGCACACAAGCACGCAATAAATCCTCCAACGATTGAATTATCCTTTCGGTTTGACCGTCCGTTTGCGGATGATAAGCCGAACTCAATCTTAGCTTAGAACCCAAAGCCTCTTGTAAACTCACCCAAAATCTCGATGTAAATCTCGGATCTCGATCCGATACAATACTCTTAGGAACTCCATGTAACTTCACAACCACAAGAACATAAATCTCGGCTAACTTCTCCAAAGGATAACTAATATCAATTGGAATAAAGTGAGCAGATTTAGTAAGCCTATCAACAATTACCCAAATGGCATTATGACCTCTTTGCGTATTCGGCAATCCCGTAACGAAATCCATCGATATACTATCCCATTTCCATTCCGGAATATCCAACGGTTGCATCAATCCACTAGGCTTTTGATGTTCCACCTTCGACTTTTGACAAGTTAAGCACGCATACACAAATTGAGCAACATCTCTCTTTAAACCGGACCACCAAAAGATCTTCTTCAAATCTTGATACATCTTATTCGCACCCGGATGAATACTTAAATTACTCCGGTGTCCTTCCTCCAAAATCATCTTTTTCAACTCCACATCGTCGGGAATACAAATACGACCACGGAATCTCAAAACTCCAAAATTATCAACCTTAAAATCCTCGTTCTCATTCATCATCAAATCAACGAACTTCAAATCCAACTTTTGCTTTTCACTAACCGTTGCAAGAAAATCATTCGTAACATGTAGCATACCAAGTCGCACACTTTGCGGCGTCATTTCGCAAACCAAACTCAAGTCTCTAAAATCCTCCAAAAGTTCCCATTCTCTCATCATCAATGCGGACATATGTAACGATTTCCGACTCAAAGCATCGGCCACCACGTTTGCCTTACCCGGATGGTAATTCAAACCAAAATCATAATCCTTCAAAAGCTCTAGCCACCTTCTTTGCCTCATATTCAATTCTTTTTTATCAAATAAATATCTTAAGCTTTTGTGATCACTAAAAACTTCAAATCTTGCACCATAAAGGTAATGCCTCCATATTTTCAAAACAAACACCACGGCCGCTAACTCCAAGTCATGTGTAGGATAATTCTTTTCATGCACTCTCAATTGTCTAGAAGCATATGCCACAACTTTTCCATCTTGCATCAAAACACCACCTAAACCCACCAATGAAGCATCACAATACACTACAAATGGTTCATTAGGATTAGGCAAAATCAAGATCGGAGTCGTTGTCAGCCTTCTCTTTAGCTCATTGAAACTCTCTTCACAATGAATATCCCAAATGAAAGCCTTTCCTTTACAAGTCAATTGCGTTAAAGGAAGTGCCAACTTCGAAAATCCCTCAATAAACCTCCGATAATAACCCGCCAAGCCTAAAAAGCTTCGAATCTCCGTAACCGACCTAGGAACCTCCCATTGTATCACCGCATCTATCTTGGATGGGTCAACACTAATACCACTACCGGAAATAACATGTCCAAGGAAGCTTACTTCCGACAACCAAAATTCACATTTCGACAACTTAGCATACAATTGTTTCTCTTTCAAAATTTGCAACACAATCCTCAAATGCTCTTCATGCTCCTCTTGAGACTTAGAGTAAATCAAAATATCGTCAATGAACACAACCACAAAACGATCCAACTGTTCATGAAAAATACGATTCATGTATTCCATAAACACACCCGACGTGTTAGAAACCCCGAATGGCATCACGGAGTATTCGTAATGACCATACCGTGTCCTAAATGCCGTTTTTTGAATATCCCCTTCTCTCACACGAATCTGGTGATATCCCGATCTCAGATCAATCTTGCTAAAAACACGCGCACCAACTAATTGGTCCAACAAATCATCGATCCTTGGAAGCGGATACTTGTTCTTAATTGTCACTTTGTTCAGTTGTCGATAATCTATGCATAACCGCATACTCCCATCCTTCTTCTTTACCAACAATACCGGAGCACCCCAAGGAGAAACACTTGGCCTTACAAATTTCTTGTCCAACAAGTCATTCAATTGCTTTTTCAATTCTACCAATTCCGATGCCGACATACGATACGGTGCCATCGAAATCGGTCTAGTACCTGGAACTAGATCAATAGAAAATTCAACTTCTCTTTCCGGCGGTACATCCCTAATATCTTCCGGAAACACTTCTGGAAATTCACACACCACTGGGAACACATCAAGCTCAACTTGACTCTCCACCGACAATGATGCAAACAAACCAAACAATTGAGCTTCGTCCGCTAAAAGTTTCTTTAACTCTTTAGTGGATAGGAAACTCTCAAATTCATCATCTTCCAAAGAAGGAAACCTTACTAACTTGTGATAGCAATCTATATGAACTCGGTTAAATTGCAACCAATTCATACCCAAGACCACATCCAATCCTTCCAACGGCAAACACACTAGATCCATTTCGAAGTCTTTACCATAAATGGTCAAAGGACACATCAAACAAACCAAAGACGTAGTTACTGACCCCATTGCTGGAGTATCAATAACCATCTTACCATCCATCAGAGACAACACAAGATTTAAACGCTTCGCGCACTCAGACGAAATAAACGAATGAGTCGCTCCAGTATCAATAATGGCAACTAAAGGTGTACTATTAATAAAGCAAGTACCTCGAATCAGACGATCTGCACTCGAAGTCTGAGTTCCTTCCAGAGAAAATACCTTCCCACCGGATGGAGCTTTCTTCGGATTCGGACACTTTGGGCTAATGTGACCAATTTCCCCACAGTTATAGCACTTCACCACATTCCTTCTACAATCTGTAGTAGCATGCCCAAGGCCTCCACAGTTAGAACATTTTGCCACTGTCTTCCCACACTCAAATGATTTATGACCCATTTCACCACACTTGTAGCACTTAATGGAACCAGAACCTCCTCCTCCAGATCTCCTCTCGAAGTTTCCCCTATGCTTGCCATTATCAGCGGGTGTCACATAAGGTCCACTTTTAGCTTGTTGCTTTCCCTTCCTCTCATTCAAACTTTTATAATGTGTAGAACGAGCCTTGCTATCTTCCTCGAAAATTCTACAACATTCCGTCAAATCCGAAAATCTTCTTATCCTTTGATACCCCACAGCTTGTTTAATCTCAGGACGTAAACCATTCTCATATTTAATACACTTTGAGAACTCAGCAGTAATCGCAGCATAATGAAGATGGTATTGAACCAACTCCACGAACTTAGCAGGATAGTCCACCACGGACATATTACCTTGTTTCAGTTCAAGAAACTCCATCTCCTTCTTTCCTTTCACACTTTCAGGGTAATACTTTCTCAAGAATTCAGTACGGAATAAATCCCAAGTTACTTCTTCATCATCCACCTCAAGAACTTCACGCATACCGACCCACCAATCGTCGGCTTCTTCCTTCAACATGTGAGACCCAAGCCTCACCTTATTCTCTTCCGCACAGTCCATGACCCTGAAGATCCGTTCAATCTCTTTTAACCAAAGTTGAACACCATCGGGATCAAATCTTCCTTTGAAAATCGGTGGTTGATTCTTCCTGAACTCATCATTAGCATTCACGTTCGGTGCACCTTGCACCGCCCTAGCCATTGCTTCCAAAGCAGCAGCCATCGCATTATCATTTCTACCAGCCATATTCTGATCATTCCCAAAAATTACAACAAGGTTAAACAACAGTTCAACCAACACAACAATAAGACAGACACAACTGACTCAACTCTGGCTCTGATACCACTTAATGTAACACCCCCTTTCTATACCCCCAAATAATCATTTTAGGCACATATTAAAAAAAATTTCGTCAGAGTATAATTACAAACATGGTATAAAAGAGGCATGTCACATCAATTACGAAATTTAAACATACAACACCTGCTCAACAATTGATATGCAACAGTGGGGTAACTTGCAACAGTGGAACTTAGTCCTTACACCCACATGTCAATGTTTAGAATAAAAGCGGAAGATCTAAACATTGAATAACAACCAATTCATATATACATACACATATATACATCGTCAAGTATTATCCACCAGCATAATTCATGTTTACATAAACATTTATCAACAAGATACATATATAATGTATCACAAAAGAATCATAGCCCTCCTAGCTACCCGGTGCTACATATCAGAGCCAACCGACCAAAAGAATGAAGACACGCTTCACAAAAAGACCACCAGCATACCTACTCTGCAATGCCTCATAGAGCATCATAAAACAGCAGAAGGGTGAGAAATATTATCATAATAACAATGCATATAAATCGCAATGTATCCATATATATATAAAACCAAGCATACACATCAGGCATACTTTCACAATTCTTATCATTCCACATAAACATACACAACTGTTTATTCACCAATGCATCATTTAAAGATAAGAAATGCAAATCATAGAGACCGACTCACGACTCTATGCAAATGCAATGCGGTACCGACTCAATCATCTCAAGTTCACTCAGGAACTTCTGCTGGAACCATCGCTCGTTACCAAAGTAACTCCCCGTCGGGCCTACGATGTTCACCCACCGCTCACACCTCCACCAAGAGAGGCTCACAGTGTTTATGGATCGCTCACACCTCCACCGAGAGAGGCTCACGACCCGATTGCTCACACCTCCACCAAGAGAGGCTCACAATCCGATTGCTCACACCTCCACCAAGAGAGGCTCACAATCGTCTATAACCATCGCTCACACCTCCACCGAGAGAGGCTCACGATCAGATTGCTTACACCTCCACCGAGAGAGGCTCACAATGTTATAGCAGATTCTCATTAGAATCCCTCAACACAAGAATGCACATCATTATGCTACTCATGATAATGACTCAAGACATTCTTGAAATGCATACATATTCACGATATATACATGCATTCATCTCATATAATCACATACAATCTACATACATTCACGTCAATGCACTATTGTACGATTCACATTCAAACACACCGTCAAAACGGTAAAAGTCGCTAAATAGCACTATTTCTGACTTTTCCGACTTATTTAATCGGCTAATAATTTCCAATTCATCATATTAAGGAAGAACATTCCATAAGCTTTCTAACGCATCAAACCACGCCTCAAACCGAACCACAGATCAAAAGTTATGCAGAAAACAAAATTACACGAACAGCACTGTTCGCTGGGCGAACCTCCCTCGCGAGCATTCGCTAGCTCCTTCGCTAGGCGAACATCCCTCACGAGCATTCGCTAGCTCCTTCGCTAGGCGAATGTTCCAACGAACCAACTGTTAGCTAAAAACAGACACAAAGTTCGCTAGGCGAGCACTTGGCGAACCAAGTCAGAACCAAACAGAGCCAAAAACACCCAAAGTTCGCTAGGCGAACACTCTAGCGAACCTTCGCTCATGCCTTCGCTAGGCGAATACCCGTAGCGAACCTTCGCTACCCTTCGCTGATTGGTTCGCTAGGCGAACCTGCGAAAACTCAGAATCCTTCAGCGCTGTTGAAAACCCAAAAACCCTATTTTTCAACCCAAAACATTTTCAAAACCACATACATCCATCAGAACTCAATCTAATCATGGCAACAAGCATTCTACCACATTTTCGTCGATTTCCAACCGCAAAAACATCGATTTCTCATTATCGACCTAAAATGGAAAACTATGAAAACACCACAACCAATCCAATACACACATACACAATCATACATAATACTATACATTGATAAGATAACAATGTTTCACACCCTTACCCGATTAAATCGATTCCTAGAGGTTGATTTTCTTGGTTTTCCTCTTTTCCTCTTCTTTTCTCTTTCTCTTCTTTCTTTCTCTCCTTTTTCCTCTATTTCTCTTTTCTTTCTCTTTTCTATCTATTTTCTTTCTTTTCTATTTCTTTTCTCTCATTTTCCACTAAATCAATTAATTCATTTTTCTCACAAAATTTCTAACTTATGATTAATTGAGAAAAGTCTAAAATACCCTCCATTCTAATTTCCCCGAAAACTCTCAAAAACGGTAAAATATCATCTAACACACCAATTTAACAAATAAAATAATTTATCACCCAATTAAAACAAAAGACTCAAGAATAATGGAATAATCAAAATCGGGGCGTTACACGATACCTTGTCGAGTATACTTAGATACTAACCCCTAGGGTTTTCAACCTTTAGCATAGCACCCTTAGCAAGCGAGTGAGATATAACAAGCTAAAACAAGAGGTTCCCGTAGAGTACTACAGACGTTTAGGATGCTAATACCTTCCCTAGGCGTAACCAACCCCCGAACCTTAGATCTCCCCCCTTTAGGTTTTTCTCGATCTTGAACCTTTCCTTTGGATAAATCAAAGTTGGTGGTGAATTCAAAGAAATGTGATGCAAGTTAATAAATAGCTTGTTATCCGATTCTCACCGCAACAGAAATGGCGACTCCACTGGGGATGAGATTATTTTTTAGGGTTAAGCCCACCTTGTTTTTGCTTGTTTTATCTATGCTTGTCTGCTATATTTGTATATATCTGTTTGAATGCCTATATATTTACTTATGCTTGAGATCTCTTGTTGACTTGGTTCTTGAGTGGTGAGATAAATCCTAACCCGGATTTGAGTGCACTTATGATAGGATGATGGTATATTCAAGGAGGCTTTGAGGGAGTCGATTCCTAAAAAAGTTAACTTGAGACACCATCACTCAGTTGAGGCCCTCTTGAGTGTCTAGTCATGTTGAACCAGTCTATTCGTGAAAACGTGCTACTCTCGACCTAGGTGCCCTTGATATTGAGGACCGTAGTTTCCAAACCCCACTTAAGCCTTTTTAGGATGTAGTGCGGTGACCATGAGGGAGTCTATTTTTGAAATGGTAGTCACGCGATACTACACTCAGACGAGATTCTCTTGAGAATTTTATTGATTACCTAGTCATTTGGGAAGTCGATAAAATCCGAAAGATGGGTTGTCGACTCTGGAAACTTTTTAGAACCCGATTCTGCAGATGAAAACCCATAGTACACACCTATTGGGATGGGTAGACTATGGCTCCATTCATGAGACCTATAAACCTAAGGCTTATATGTTGTGTTGTGTACATATGTTTGTGTATTTTCCCTTTGTTTGTGCATTGCATACACCTCATTGCATCCATTGATTGGTTTCAAGGAATTCAGACATTCATTTCCTTTTCAAAGATCAACAGAGCTTGGATCTTAAAAACAAAAACTTCTTCAGTTTTTTCCAAAAGAATTTTTCGCAACTTGCCTTTGAGTTCCTTGAAACCATTTGGCTTGCATTAGTATCCCATTTGCATTATGTCATAGGATGTGCATTTCTTCTCTGTCTTATCTCATGTCACCGTATTCCCACTTGAATCGTCACATTGAATTCCCGACACAACTACAACACACGAGCCCAAGCTCGACAAAGGATGTCTGACTAGTACTGTGAAATGGACAGAGTCAACAATGAATTGAGTGAGCTCCAAGGAGGAATGGGGCAGATTCTGGAAGCAATTCAAGTTATGAGAGCAAAGATGGACACGCAGGCCACTGTGGTCTCTGAGATCGTCACTACGACTGTGGAACCTCATGTTGCTACTGTGAACCCCACTTTGGGCATGCCTTTTAACTTTATACGTGCTCCGGCCGTCACATCTACTCAGCAAACTGTTCTTTTGGTTAATGAAGCTCATCAAGCTATTCCTATCTTCGCGCCAGCGGCAGCGCAAGCTCAGATGCACCCAGTTTTTCAGAACCCACGTCCGGTTTATGATTATGTCAATGTATCCGAGGAAGGAGATGATCGACATGAAAGGCTGAAGGAAAGTGTAGAGATAATTCAGAGGAAAATGAAAGCCATGGAAGGGAGCAATATATTTAGTACTGATGCTAAAGACATGTGCTTAGTCTCAGGCTTGGTAATTCCACCCAAGTTCAAACTACCCAATTTTGACCTATACTCAGGTGCGACCTGTCCTAAGTCGTATTTGGTCATGTATTACCGACGAATGGCTGCATTTATGGATAATGACAAGTTGATGATCCACTGCTTCCATGATAGTTTGAAAGGGGTTGCTGCAAAGTGGTATTTGACTTTGGATCAATCTAGAGTCCGTTGCTTTCAAGATGTATCTGATGCTTTTGTAAAGCATTACAAATATAACATGGACTTGGCGCCCGATCACAGACAATTATTGAGTATGTCTCAGAATGATATCGAGTCTTTTAAAGAATATGCACAGAGATGGAGAGAGCTGGCTTCACAGGTAGAGCCATCTTTATCTGAAAAAGAGTTAACTGATTGGTTTGTCGACACGGTGAAACCGGAATTCTACAAAAGGATGATCAGTAGCGTGTCTGCTAATTTTTCTGATATTGTGGCTGTGGGGGTTAAAGTAGAGCTTGGCCTGAAGAGTGGGAAAATGACCAAGGGAGCTGGTAGTTCGAGCGACGATGCCAAGAATTCCTTCAAAAGGGAAGGAGATACCAGTGTGGTGATGACAAACAAAAAAAAGAAAAATCAGTCCTGGAAACGTCAGCAGCAATAGCAGTGTTATCCTGTTCAGTAACCTTATGTGGCCACCATCGCGCCAACATTCAACAACCAAGCTTCTGTTTATCAGCCGGTTCCTCAACCACCAGTGTATCAACGAGCGCCCAACGCTCCTGCTTATCCACAACGGACTCAAGTTTCTCGTCAGAACATTCCAGGTAAAAAAAAGGGTGAAAGGCCTCTGATTCCTCCCATTCCTATGACGTATACAGCATTGTATCCTGCTTTGGTGCAACAAGGATTAATAACTACAAGGTCATCAGGCCCACCTCCTGATCCGCTTCCACCTTCTTACAATCCCAATGCTCATTGTGCATTCCATGAAGGTGCACCAGGCCATAATTTAGAAGGTTGTTTTGCTTTGAAGTATATTGTGAGGGACTTATTGGAGAGAAACATTTTGTCTTTCGATGGCTCCCAGCCTAATATCAAGAACAATCCTTACCCGTTCATGAGATAAGTAATGTTGTGGAGGATGTATCAAGACAAAGATAGATTAGGGGTCTGTGATTGAGTTCCTCTTTAATTTTCTGTATTTGATTCCCTAAAGCTAGCAATCTTTTGGCTGTTTCAGCAATTCTATTGTATTTCCTTTGCACTTTGAATTTGTATTTGCTTATAAGCTTTGTTGTACTTTCAAATTGGCAAGGTTAATGAAATGTTTGTGCATCTTTTGATTAAGTCCATTCGTTTCACTCATATACTTTTATGCTCATACAAAAAAAATATGATAATATCTTCATCTTGTTTCTTTCCATTTATCAAACTTGTTGTTAAGCAACAATCAAGGAGGATGATGAAAACCTCGTATTCATAATTTTTGTGGTATGCTGCCAATTAAACCTTGCCGAGGATGTAAGGCATTGTTTCAATTCCTAAACACGGGAGAAATAAGGAAGATAATCCCTTGTTAACCCTTCGAGCCTAGAAGTAGGAGTTCTCTTTCCTTACACAAAAAAAAACCCTTAAATATCAACCTTGGGGCAGGGTAGTTCTCAGTTTAACTTGGTTATGCAATTAGATGCAAGCGCTTCGTGTAAGGCGCCAGTCAGCTCTCTCAAATCAAGTGACTTCCTAGCTTTTGGAAAATTGAATGTATAGCTTGAGTTAACTGAGTGTAGAATTGGAGTTCATCACGAAGATTGGGTGGGACAAATAAACTTTAAGCCTTTATCCTTTGTTTCATAAACCGTGAACCAGGTCGCGTTACAACCCTTAAAAGACCTAATTGAGGTAAGGTTGTTTTGAAAGCATACTACAGCAAGGTTGATTAACCTGACTCCTAATAATCTTTGTTATTTGTGTGTGTTGATCACTTCCTCTGTCATTCCATAAATAACTAGATCCATTTTGCTTTTTATTTAATCATTCCACCGTGTGTGTTTCATCAATAAAACTTGATTTCAAAAGCTTGCATGAATATCGCATTGAAACTGGCAATTTTTAATGAACAATACTTGTTTGTAAAAACAATTCAATATCAAATAAATCCCAACAAATGCAACCAGCTAGGGGATTCGACTTGATAAAGGAAGCTCAAACAGGGGCAACCAAGCGGAAAGATTTGCCAATCTACCGAATCAGAGGCAGAACTCGTCAAAGTTCAAAATACTGGAGCAAGTCTTCTCCAGGTCATCTTATGACAAGTGTGGACTCTAGTGACCCATCAGCAGGGGCAAGTTTTGTTCCCCAATCGTTTCTACTACAGTTTGAGTATTACGAATACAGTTGAACAGAGGCAGTTATGTCAAGGCTCATGGACCTTTTCAAAAGTTTGAAGATATTGAAGCATCTGATTAGCCAAGCTGACGGGGGCAAGTTTGTTCCCAAATCGTCAAACAACCAGTATGAAGCAAGTTCAAGGACCTTGTTGTGTGAATGCAGTTAATCTGGGGCAGTTACGCCGAGATCTCTCCAAGAGTTTGAAGATATTGAAACACCTTGTATGCCAATTCTTCTCTAAAATCCTCTTGTTATCGTCTTCTGACAGACCATATGTAACGCCCCAGTTTTGCCAATTTTATTTTATTGAGTCGTTTTTTATTATTTTATTATTATTTTATTGTAATTTCAACTTTTGCGTGAAAATGTGTTATTTTTAGTCGTGAATATATTTTATCGCGTTTTGGGAACGTTTGCGAGGTATTTGAGTGTGGGGGTATTTTGGACATTTCATAGATATTTTTACTAAGTTAGTAAGAAAAGAAAATAGAAAAGAAAAGGGAAAGAAAAATAGAGAGAAAGAAAGAAGAAAGAAGGGAAAAGAGAGGAAAAGAGGGGAAGAGAGAAAATTGAAGAAAGTGTGGAAAAATCATCAAGATCAAGTTCTAGAGTCGATTTAATCGGGTAAGGGTGCGAAACTCGATTATATTATACTTGTGTATGGTTATGTATGTGTGTGTGTGAGTTTTGATGGTGTTTTATAGCTTTTGATTTTAGGTCGAATTGTGAGAATCGATGGTTTAACGGTTGGAAATCAATGTAAAGGTGGTAGTTTGTTTGTTGACATGATTAGAATAGGTTCTGATTGAAATATGTTGATTTGGAAATGGTTTGGGTTGGAAAATATCATTTTTGGGTTTTTAACAGCGCTGAAGGATTCTGAGTTTTCGCAGGTTCGCCTAGCGAACCATTCAGCGAAGGGTAGCGAAGGTTCGCTACGGGTATTCTACTAGCGAAGGCGTGAGCGAAGGTTCGCTAGAGTGTTCGCCTAGCGAACTTTGGGTGTTTTTGACTCTGTTTGGTTCTGACTTGGTTCGCCAAGTGCTCGCCTAGCGAACTTTGTGTCTGTTTTTAGCTAACAGTTGGTTCGCTGGAACATTCGCCTAGCGAAGGAGCTAGCGAATGCTCGCGAGGGATGTTCGCCTAGCGAAGCAGCTAGCGAATGCTCGCGAGGGAGATTCGCCCAGCGAACAGTGCTGTTCGTGTAATTTTGTTTTCTGCATAACTTTTGATCTGTGTTTCGGTTTGAGGCGTGGTTTGATGCGTTGGAAAGCCATTGAGCTGTACTTTCTTAGTATGATGGTTTAGAATTTGTTAGCCGATTTTATTTTGTCGGTAAATGTGAATAGTGTCAATGGTCGACTTTTGTCATTTTAATGGTGCATAATTGTCATGTATT
The DNA here is from genome assembly GCA_022829125.1 of Lathyrus tuberosus. Classification (NCBI taxonomy): domain Eukaryota; kingdom Viridiplantae; phylum Streptophyta; class Magnoliopsida; order Fabales; family Fabaceae; genus Lathyrus; species Lathyrus tuberosus. The sequence goes on from JALAZF010000018.1 coordinate 1,445,898, forward strand.
ATGCTATATGTTTGTGCTTTGGATATGTATGCCTTATATGCTATTGTGAGGATAAGTTGTGGCCGGAAGGCAAGAAATGCTAAGTGTTGTATTTGATGATTTATGCATGATTATGAATGTGTGCATGGATGCAATGTGAGTGTCATGAGTCATTGTATGCCAAGCATCATAATGTGCATTGTGGAAACGTCCTGAGAGACGGTTTGATTCCTGAGGGAATATGCTATACCATCGTGTGCCTCGAAAATATGAGGCGATGCCTGAGGACTTAAAGCGATGGGTATAGACGATTGTGAGCTCCTTTGGAGACTTAAAGCAATCCTTAACGTCGTGTGCCTCAAAAATATGAGGCGATGCCTGAGGACCAAAAGCGACGGGTGAACATCGTAGGCCCGACGGGGAGTTACTTGACTAAGTCTCAGTAACGAGCGATGGTTCCAATAGTTCCTGAGTGAACTGATGATGAGACATGAGACAATGGAAGTCGGTACCGCATGACATGTGCATAGAGTTGTTGTGTCGATCTATGTGCATTTGCATTCATCATGAGTCATTTGTGCATGGAATTCTGAATGTGATTAATGAAATGGAATAGGTGTGATTGTATTGTGAATGATTGATGTGCAGTGGTAATTGATACATGTGAATTGTACTGTGTGTTGTTATAATTTATCTGTGTGCTTTGGTGGTGAGAATACGTTATTTGTGCATTTTTGGTGTTAATATATAATCTTATGCAATTATATTATGGTTGTTTTTCTCACCCTTCTGCTATTTTATAACGCTCTATGAGGCGTTGTAGATTAGAGCTACTGGAGGTATTCCTTTTTGTGAAGCGTTGCGTCTTCATTATTTTGGTCGGTCGGCTCTGATATGTGACTCCGGGTAGCATAGGGTGGCCGTTTGTGATTGTTTTGTATATCTGATGATATATTTTGGTTGTACAGTTATAACTTGATGTATGACAGCCAAGTTTATATGTATATATGTATATGTGTTATTCAGATTTTAGATCTTTCCGCTTTAATTCTAATTTCTGAAAAGTGGGTGTAAGGAACGAAGTTTCCTCTGTATGATTGTTACCCCACGTTGCATATCTAAATGAGCAGGTGTTGCATGTTGTGTATTGTTAAAATTGATGTGATTCTCCCTTTCTATGCTGTGTTTCAAATATACTCTGATCAATTTTCGAATTTTCTTTTTACCGCTTTAATCGCGTGTTAATTGGGGGTATAGATTGGGGGCGTCACATTAAGTGGTATCAGAGCCAGTCCGTGTCAGTTGTGTAGTTTGTGTCGGTTGTGTCTGGCATATTGGGCGAGTTGTGTTGAGCGAGTTGTTGTTTAACCATAGTTTCTATTTTGGACGAACAGAATATGGCTGGTCGTAATGATGCTGCTTTGGCTGCTGCGATGGAAGCGATGGCACGAGCTGTGCAGGGTGCACCGAATGCTGCCGGAAATGATGAGTTTAGAAAGAATAAGCCGCCAATTTTTAAAGGGAAACATGATCCGGATGGTGCGCAGTTGTGGTTGAAAGAGATTGAGAGGATTTTTAGGGTGATGGATTGTGATGACGATGATGATAAGGTGAGGCTGGGTACTCATATGCTACACGAAGAGGCTGGTGACTGGTGGGTCAGTACTCGTCAAGGGTTAGAAGCTGATGAGGAGGAAGAAGAGATTACTTGGGAGGTGTTTAGTCGAGAGTTTCTAAGGAAGTATTTTCCCGAGGATGTCCGAGGAAAGAAGGAGATTGAGTTTCTAGAGCTAAAACAAGGTAATATGTCGGTTATTGACTATACTGCTAAGTTTGTGGAACTTGTACAGTTTTATCCTCATTATGTGGAAGCGACTGCTGAATTTTCAAAGTGTGTAAAGTATGAAAGTGGGTTGCGTCCTGAGATAAAGCAGGCTATTGGTTATCAGAGGATTCGAAGGTTTGCTGATTTGGTGGAATGCTGTAGGATTTATGATGAAGATAGTAAGGCTCGTTCTGCTCACTATAAAAGTGTAAGTGACAGAAAAGGGAAGCAACAGTTCTGTGGTGGTCCGTATGTGTCACCGGCTGATAAAGGTAAACAAAGGGGTAGTTTTGATCGAAAGTCAAGTGGAGGAGGTATGTCTAATGCTCCTAGGTGTTTCAAGTGTGGTGAATTGGGTCATCGCCAGATGGAATGTAGGAAGAAAGTAGATAAGAGTTCTAATTGTGGTGGTATCGGACATGTTGTAGCGGATTGTAAAAGGAAGAATGTAGTGAAGTGTTATAATTGTGGGGAACTTGGTCACATTAGTTCGAAGTGTCCTAATCAGAAGAAAGCTCCGACTAGTGGGAAAGTGTTTTCATTGGCGGGAACTCAGACTTCAAGTGCTGATCGTCTGATAAGAGGTACTTGCTTTATTAATAATACGCCTTTAATTGCTATTATTGATACTGGAGTGACTCATTCGTTTATTTTGTCTGAGTGCGTGGAACGTTTGAATCTTGGGTTGTCTTCGATGGATGGTGAGATGGTTATTGATACTCCAGCGATGGGGTCAGTAACTACTTCTTTAGTGTGTTTGAGTTGTCCTTTGACCATTTATGGTAAAGACTTTGCGATGGATTTAGTGTGTCTACCGTTGGAAGGTTTAGATGTGGTGTTGGGAATGAATTGGTTGCAATTCAATCGGGTGCACATTGATTGTTATCATAAGCTTGTAAGGTTTCCTTCTCTTGTGGAAGACGAAGACTCGAGTTTCTTATTTACCAAAGAGTTGAAGAAACTTTTGGCGGATGAAGCTCAGTTGTTTGGGTTGTTTGCTTCATTGACTGTGGATAGTCAAGTTTCACTTGAAGTGTTTCCTGTTGTGTGCGAATTTCCTGAGGTGTTTCCTGATGATATTTCAGATGTGCCGCCAGAGAGAGAAGTTGAATTTTCTATAGATCTAGTTCCTGGTACTAAACCTGTTTCTATGGCACCTTATCGAATGTCGGCATCTGAATTGGTGGAGTTGAAAAAGCAGTTAAGTGAGTTGTTGGAAAAGAGGTTCGTGAGGCCAAGTGTTTCTCCTTGGGGTGCTCCAGTTTTGTTAGTGAAAAAGAAGGATGGGAGTATGCGATTATGTATTGATTATCGCCAGTTGAATAAAGTGACGATTAAGAACAAATATCCGCTTCCAAGGATTGATGATCTGATGGATCAGTTGGTTGGTGCTTGTGTGTTTAGTAAGATTGATTTGAGATCGGGGTATCATCAGATAAGGGTGAAGGAAGAGGATATTCAGAAGACGACCTTTAGAACACGTTACGGTCATTATGAATATTCGGTGATGCCGTTCGGGGTTTCTAATGTGCCTGGTGTGTTTATGGAATACATGAATCGGATTTTCCACGAACATTTGGATCGTTTTGTGGTGGTGTTTATTGATGATATTTTAATCTATTCTAAGTCTCGGGAAGAACATGCAGAGCATTTGCGTATTGTTTTGCAGGCTTTGAAGGAAAGGAAGCTTTTTGCCAAATTGTCCAAGTGTGAATTCTGGTTGTCTGAGGTGAGTTTTCTTGGGCACGTAATTTCAGGTAATGGTATTGCAGTGGATCCATCTAAAGTAGAAGCAGTTCTACAATGGGAGGCTCCTAGATCCGTTACTGAAATTCGAAGTTTTCTAGGTTTGGCTGGTTATTACCGGAGGTTCATTGAAGGTTTTTCTAAGTTAGCTCTTCCTTTGACGCAGTTGACTTGTAAGGGCAAAGCATTCATTTGGGATATTCAATGTGAAGAGAGTTTTTGTGAGATGAAGAGAAGATTGACGACAGCTCCGATTCTTATTTTACCTAATCCTAATGAACCATTTGTTGTGTATTGCGATGCTTCTTTAATTGGTTTGGGTGGTGTTCTGATGCAGGAAGGTAAAGTTGTAGCTTATGCTTCAAGGCAGTTAAGAGTGCATGAGAAAAAACTATCCTACTCATGATCTTGAGTTAGCGGTTGTGGTTTTTGTGTTGAAGATATGGAGGCACTATCTCTATGGTGCAAGGTTCAAGGTCTTTAGTGATCATAAAAGCTTGAAATATTTATTTGATCAGAAAGAGTTGAACATGAGGCAGCGGAGATGGTTGGAATTCTTGAAAGACTACGACTTTGGCTTGAATTACCATCCTGGTAAAGCTAATGTGGTAGTCGATGCATTGAGCCGGAAATCGTTACATATGTCCGCATTGATGGTGAAAGAGTTGGAACTTTTAGAATCGTTCAGAGATTTGAGTTTGGTTTGTGAAGTGACGTCGGTTAGCGTCAGGCTTGGAATGTTGAAAGTTACTAATGAATTTATGTTGTCGGTTAGTGAGAAACAAAAGCTGGATTTGAAATTTGTTGATTTGATGAAGAATGAGAATGTGGATTTCAAGGTGGATAATTTTGGTGTTTTGAGGTTTCGTGGTCGTATTTGTATACCTGATGATGCGGAGTTGAAAAGAATGATTTTGGAGGAAGGACACCGGAGTAATTTAAGTATACATCAGGGTGCGAATAAGATGTACCAAGACTTGAAGAAGATTTTTTGGTGGTCTGGTTTGAAAAGAGATGTGGCTCAGTTTGTGTATGCTTGTTTGACTTGTCAGAAATCGAAGGTGGAACATTTGAGACCTAGTGGTTTGTTGCAACCGTTGGATATTCCTGAGTGGAAATGGGATAGCATTTCGATGGATTTTGTGACGGGATTACCGAACACTCAGCGTGGGCATAATGCTATTTGGGTGATTGTAGACAGGCTAACTAAATCGGCACATTTTATTCCGATTGACATCAGTTTTTCTTTGGAGAGGTTAGCCGAGATCTATATAAGTGTGGTGGTGAAATTGCACGGGGCTCCTTTGAGTATTGTTTCTGATCGGGATCCGAGGTTTACATCGAGATTTTGGGAAAGTTTACAGAAGGCTTTGGGTTCTAGATTGAGGTTGAGTTCGGCTTATCATCCGCAGACAGATGGTCAGACCGAAAGAACTATTCAGCAGTTGGAGGATTTGTTGAGGTCGTGTGTTTTGGAACAAGGTGGTGCGTGGGACGGTTATCTTGCTTTGATTGAGTTCACGTATAATAACAGTTTCCATTCTAGTATCGGAATGGCACCTTTTGAGGCTTTATATGGACGAAGATGTAGAACGCCGTTGTGTTGGCACGAAACTGGTGAGAGTTCTGTGGTTGGACCGGAATTGGTGCAACAGACGACGGAAAAGGTAAAGTTTATTCGTGAGAAAATGAAGGTTTCTCAGGATAGACAAAAGAGTTATCATGATCGGAGACGAAAGGATCTTGAGTTTCAAGAGGGTGATCACGTATTTCTGAGAGTTACGCCGGTAATGGGTGTTGGTCGTGCTTTGAAATCTAAGAAGCTTACTTCTCGATTTATTGGTCCTTACCAGATATCTGCGAGAGTTGGTGCTGTGGCGTATCGTGTGGCGTTGCCGCCGAATCTGTTGAATTTGCATGACGTTTTTCATGTTTCACAGCTACGGAAGTATGTTCCGGACCCTTCACATGTGATTCCGATGGACGAGGTTGAGGTAAGGGATAACCTTACGGTCGAGTCATTACCGGTTGGTATTTTGGATCGCGAGGTGAAGCGGTTGAGAGGTAAAGAGATTGCACTTGTGAAAGTGGCGTGGGGAGGCGCTGCTGATGGTAATCTGACGTGGGAATTGGAGAGTAGGATGCGGGAGTCGTATCCAGAATTGTTTGTATCAGGTAAGATTTTCGAGGACGAAAATTTCTAAGTGGGGGAGAATTGTAACGCCCCAGTTTTGCCAATTTTATTTTATTGAGTCGTTTTTTATTATTTTATTATTATTTTATTGTAATTTCAACTTTTGCGTGAAAATGTGTTATTTTTAGTCGTGAATATATTTTATCGCGTTTTGGGAACGTTTGCGAGGTATTTGAGTGTGGGGGTATTTTGGACATTTCATAGATATTTTTACTAAGTTAGTAAGAAAAGAAAATAGAAAAGAAAAGGGAAAGAAAAATAGAGAGAAAGAAAGAAGAAAGAAGGGAAAAGAGAGGAAAAGAGGGGAAGAGAGAAAATTGAAGAAAGTGTGGAAAAATCATCAAGATCAAGTTCTAGAGTCGATTTAATCGGGTAAGGGTGCGAAACTCGATTATATTATACTTGTGTATGGTTATGTATGTGTGTGTGTGAGTTTTGATGGTGTTTTATAGCTTTTGATTTTAGGTCGAATTGTGAGAATCGATGGTTTAACGGTTGGAAATCAATGTAAAGGTGGTAGTTTGTTTGTTGACATGATTAGAATAGGTTCTGATTGAAATATGTTGATTTGGAAATGGTTTGGGTTGGAAAATATCATTTTTGGGTTTTTAACAGCGCTGAAGGATTCTGAGTTTTCGCAGGTTCGCCTAGCGAACCATTCAGCGAAGGGTAGCAAAGGTTCGCTACGGGTATTCTCCTAGCGAAGGCGTGAGCGAAGGTTCGCTAGAGTGTTCGCCTAGCGAACTTTGGGTGTTTTTGACTCTGTTTGGTTCTGACTTGGTTCGCCAAGTGCTCGCCTAGCGAACTTTGTGTCTGTTTTTAGCTAACAGTTGGTTCGCTGGAACATTCGCCTAGCGAAGGAGCTAGCGAATGCTCGCGAGGGATGTTCGCCTAGCGAAGAAGCTAGCGAATGCTCGCGAGGGAGATTCGCCCAGCGAACAGTGCTGTTCGTGTAATTTTGTTTTCTACATAACTTTTGATCTGTGTTTCGGTTTGAGGCGTGGTTTGATGCGTTGGAAAGCCATTGAGCTGTACTTTCTTAGTATGATGGTTTAGAATTTGTTAGTCGATTTTATTTTGTCGGTAAATGTGAATAGTGTCAATGGTCGACTTTTGTCATTTTAATGGTGCATAATTGTCATGTATTATGCTATATGTTTGTGCTTTGGATATGTATGCCTTATATGTTGTTGTGAGGATAAGTTGTGGCCGGAAGGCAAGAAATGCTAAGTGTTGTATTTGATGATTTATGCATGATTATGAATGTGTGCATGGATGCAATGTGAGTGTCATGAGTCATTGTATGCCAAGCATCATAATGTGCATTGTGGAAACGTCCTGAGAGACGGTTTGATTCCTGAGGGAATATGTTATACCATCGTGTGCCTCGAAAATATGAGGCGATGCCTGAGGACTTAAAGCGATGGGTATAGACGATTGTGAGCTCCTTTGGAGACTTAAAGCAATCCTTAACGTCGTGTGCCTCGAAAATATGAGGCGATGCCTGAGGACCTAAAGCGACGGGTGAACATCGTAGGCCCGACGGGGAGTTACTTGACTAAGTCTCAGTAACGAGCGATGGTTCCAATAGTTCCTGAGTGAACTGATGATGAGACATGAGACAATGGAAGTCGGTACCGCATGGCATGTGCATAGAGTCGTTGTGTCGATCTATGTGCATTTGCATTCATCATGAGTCATTTGTGCATGGAATTGTGAATGTGATTAATGAAATGGAATAGGTGTGATTATATTGTGAATGATTGATGTGCAGTGGTAATTGATACGTGTGAATTGTACTGTGTGTTGTTATAATTTATCTGTGTGCTTTGGTGGTGAGAATACGTTACTTGTGCATTTTTGGTGTTAATATATAATCTTATGCAATTATATTATGGTTGTTTTTCTCACCCTTCTGCTGTTTTATAACGCTCTATGAGGCGTTGCAGATTAGAGCTACTGGAGGTATTCCTTTTTGTGAAGCGTTGCGTCTTCATTATTTTGGTCGGTCGGCTCTGATATGTGACTCCGGGTAGCATAGGGTGGCCGTTTGTGATTGTTTTGTATATCTGATGATATATTTTGGTTGTACAGTTATAACTTGATGTATGACAGCCAAGTTTATATGTATATATGTATATGTGTTATTCAGATTTTAGATCTTTCCGCTTTAATTCTAATTTCTGAAAAGTGGGTGTAAGGAACGAAGTTTCCTCTGTATGATTGTTACCCCACGTTGCATATCTAAATGAGCAGGTGTTGCATGTTGTGTATTGTTACAATTGATGTGATTCTCCCTTTCTATGCCGTGTTTCAAATATACTCTGATCAATTTTCGAATTTTCTTTTTACCGCTTTAATCGCGTGTTAATTGGGGGTATAGATTGGGGGCGTCACACCATATTGCCTGGGGCAGATAATATTTGAAGATGATCATTATGCCAGTGGGATGCAGAACTACTTTGTTCTTGTGATATCCTTTGCTAGCTCCCCAATAAGCTGTTACTTCAGCTAATCTTGACAATTCTCCATGGATTCTCCTCCAACAAAGAAATCAAGCTCATGATGGCAATCCTCATGATGTTATACCTCAAGTGGAATACTCTTTTCACCAGAAAAGTTGTTGATTCTTCTTCTTCATCCCCAGTTTTGGTCCAATCTGATGAGTTTGGTTGGGTATCCTTTGTCGAGACGTTTATTTCATCTCCGATTTCGCTTTCTGTCTGTTTTGTCAGCATAAGCATGGCATAAGCACTCATATGCATAGCATCTTAGCATTTATGCTTCCTTTTCTGGTGTTTACCTGTTTTTTTCTTTGTTCACTTTGGTGTTTATCTCCCCAAGTGTCTGGGTTTGTCTATTCTCTCCAATAGAGTTGTCAACCCTAGGCATAAAGTACCCATCCTTCTGAATTCCCCACAGAGATCGATTCTCGTGGATGATGGTTGGTTCAGTTATCTTTTCCATATTTAAATAAGATAAATCCCCATTTGAGTTCTTTCCTCAATTGGAGTCTTGTTTGACTGTTTCTTTCTAGCTTATCCCTAGATTGAACTCTGGTCCCTGGCAGGTGTGGTTTTAAACATATCTTTGAATGTGCATTTGCACTGTGTCTCGCAAGAAGAATCTTTTACAAGATCCTCATTGAAGACAAAATTATTTCTCCAACAGTGTTGTGATATCAACATATCTTTAAAATTTTTAACCAACAACAAGCAGCAATCTCTTGAAGCTTGTTTTGCAATGGCGATAAGTGGCAGTCTCTTATAAGCAGTTTATCTATCTCTGGTATTATCCAACCTTTTTGCAACCATGATTGGTATTCCCCAGGAAGTCTTATCTTCAGTTATGCAACCCCGGTACTAACCTATCAGATTCTAGATACCTTTATTGGAGCCCATTTCTTGGTTCTACTTCCAATAAGGTTGTTTTCCTTCTAAAGTGCCAATCGGTCATACTTGAACCTGTTGTTCCATCACTTTGGATGTATTTTCCCAGTGAAGATCGTCTTTCTGGTTCAACCTTCATTGCAGATCCTTTCTAGAATTTCATCTAGTCACGTTTAGACTTGATGATCAATCATTCTAGATACCTTTATTGGAGCCCATCTTTTGGTTCTATCTCCAATGAGGTTCTTCTTTTCCTAAAGTGTCAATCGGTCATACTTGAACCTGTTGTTCCATCACTTTGGATGTATTTTCCCAGTGAAGGTCGTCTTTCTGGTTCAACCTTCATTGCGGATCTTTTCTAGAATGTCATCTAGTCACGTTTAGACTTGATGATCAATCATTTTAGATACCTTTATTAAAGCCCGTCTTTTGGTTCTACTTCCAAAAAGGTTGCTTTTCGGTCCCAGAGTGTCGGCCAGTCATACGTGGACTTGTTGATCCACTACTCTGGATATTCCTCAGTAGAGACCATCTCTTGATTTTACCACCAGTAAGGATCTTTCCCTTCTAAAACATCAACCAGGTCAAATATGAACCTATACTTCAGGATAAAAATGAACCCATTGTTTGAAATCCAGCTCATACTGGTTTTCCTCATAAAGCAAATCATTTCGTTATCTCAACCCAACTCATATGGGTACCTGAGTCTATCCATGGCTCATTAACCTTATTCCCAACTAAAGTCCAGTTGTCCTTTAATCATCTGGCGCGTAGAATTCGTCCCTATCTTTTCTGGTTTTTCTTGAAGATCTCGTTTGAACTCTTCAGTATAAGAAAATCCCAGAAAATCTTTTAGCGACTGTCTATCCTTTGTTTCAAACTGATCTCCAGTGGAGATCATGTCTTCTTTCTGGTTTCATGCCCAGTAAGAATGCATCTTTTTTCACAGTGTCGTCCGGTCACATTTGAACCTGTCGTCCATCTCCCTGGATCTTTCCCCATTGGAGAATACCTTTTTGGCTTCTATCCCCCGGTGTTGCCTTAGAGTCTCCCTAGTGAGTCTCTTTTGTTAGTTAGCCTGCATCCCCAAGGGGTTTTCCCTGTGGATACTAACCTTAATTCTTCCACGTAGGGCTCGCTTGTGTTTGTTTGCTTTCTTTTTGTCTCTTGGTGTCTTGTGTTGTCTGTATCTTTTGCACTATCATGGCATTATATCATCATACTAGTAGCATTGCATATCTTTGCATCTAAGGGCAAAATTTTCGGTTATCTGTATTTAAATATCTTTCACCACGATTTCATGAGGATTTTCATCTCTCATGTCATCTGGTGAAGATATTTAAATAGGGGCAACTATTGTACCCCAAATTTTACCCTTAGATTCATTGATCTCTTGCATGTCATATTAGGTCACTCATATTGCATAGCTAACCCTTTTGTCAGGTTTTGTTTGTGTTTGTTTCATTTGTGAATCAAGTTCTATCTCAAGAAGATTCAAGATTGATCAATCAAGATTTTGGATGGAGCATTGGATTAAACAAGTCTCTCATTTCAAAGAGATATCTCCATAACCCTCTCCATGATCTTCTCCATAACCAAATATCTATCCATTTTATCTACCCTCAATTGTCATTTTTAATTCCTAACCAATTTCAATAGTCATTTATTAACCATTTTTATCTAATTTTATCTCTATTTGCCAATATCCATTTTCTCCTAAACCATAACCATTTCAATTACCAAATTCACCTATTATTTATTTACATTTCTAACTATTTATTTTTATAACAAAAAAAAAAGAGAAAACCAATTCTAAAAATATTTGATCTTTAAGCCCATCATCATAGGCCCAACGTTGCAAATTCATGTTACAAACACATATTGGAATGAACTCATTGGCTGAGGACCAATAGGAATCAGGCAAGGTGCTTTGACTTTTCAACTATACCTCTCTGACCAATGAGAAGATGCCGCGTGGCTAGCAAAGAAGCAAAACAACCAAAGCTTATTCTTCTCCTTTGTCGTGTTTGCGAATTTCAGAAGAGAAGAGGAAATTCAAGACCAAGTTATATCAAACTCATCTCAATCACTTCTATAACCCAATTCCTTGGCGTGTTTTCTTACTTTTGAATTCCAAACCACTTCCCTTTTGAGCTTTCGTGTTTTGCTTCATTTAAAGTGGTTCTGAGGAGTTACTTGTTTCAGCATACGGACTGTGTTCACCTGCAGATACCCTTGCGTGATCCTAACCATTGCCTCATCCGGTACCCTCTTGTATGACAACAGAGAAGGAGTTTCAAGCAATGCACTGAGTCGTGAAATTGGCCCTACAACCTCTGAGGTTTTTGTGCAGCAGAGCAGCATGTTTGTCTCCAAGAAGTGGACCAAGTTTGAATTTGAAAAGAGACGTTGCAAACCCTAGTTTTCCATTCAGCATACCATGTGTTTGATCATTGGACTCAAGGAACCAAGGCCCATTTGCTCAGCCTATAAAAGGAGATCACCTCAACACTTTAACTCACCAACAACTTTACACAAAAATACTCAAATAGTTTCTGAGTTCTAAGCTTCACGAGCAAGGAAGGAGAAGGCTTGCTTTGGAGTTCTCTTGTTAGCTCAGAAGTAGAGCATTCAGCATACTTGAAGGTGCAGTGGACATTACTCCACTTGGTAACCATTCTTCCCCTTTTAATGTTCATGCTCAACTGATATCATTTTGTCATGTGCATTTTGTTGTTCTTTACATCTGTAGCTTGTTAATATGTGCTTGAGTTTGTTGATTGCTTGCTCATGGTCTGATTTCATGAAGTAGAATGGTTTTGATTGTTGTACGGATATGTTGAAGTATACATGTATACTGCTTTTTGTTAAATCATTATGCTTAAGATATCACCGTGATGATTAATTTTTGTTCATTGGCTGGCTGTGAGGATATAAGTTTCACTTTGGTATTATACTGTCAAGCTTAGATGGTTGAATTTGTTAACCTACTTATGTTTGTGCTTGGATGTGATTTTGAGATGAGAGATCCATGAATCTTAGTTCCCTATGTATTTCTAATATGCTCATAAGTTGTATGGTGGATGAACTTATCTATCACTTTTGTTGGTGTGTTTAATATTTGACTGAATGCTGTTAAGTTGTTCTCATTAAAGTAGAACTGATTTTATTTTTTTTCTGTCGCCATCAGTGTATGATCATTTTGTATACTCAAATCATGGTTTTGAAACTTTCTTATTGATGATGCTTGTTGTATTAAGGTTGACACATTTGTTATTCCTGTATGTGTTTACATTTGTATGCACTACTCTGCCTTGCCATTGATTCTTGGTTGACTAATGTGCCTGAATTTGGTTTATTTGAACTGCTAATGTATGCAAGCAATTGCTTACTGTTTTTATGTTGCAACCTACTGGTTTAATTTTGGTTCAATGTACGAAGGCTAGACATGTTCTTAAATACTAAGTTTATTATTTAGAGTTTGATGTTGTCTTGCTACCTTTTGTCTATCTAGCAAAGGCTCAGCTTGTGTAAACCATCATTTTAATGTTGTGCCCAATATATGTGTAAATGTGTTGATCTTTACATTAAGGTTTTGTATGAAGGGTGTAAATTTGAAGCATGTCCTCATTGTATTATTTTGTTCTTCCTAGTAGCAATCTGTGTTTATATACTGTTTGTTTGTGGAGTTTGGTCTTTTGATTGAAATTGACTGCAAGTTCACCTTGCTTTTGCCCTGAGTCATTGCTGTTCCTACATGATTAACTGTTTGTTGGATATGAGTGCCCTTGATAACCATACTTGATCATAGCTGTGATATGCCTATATTTTTATGACCATTGTTTGCCCCCTTCCTTGAATCAGAGTTAGTTTGGTCCATACACTTAGGTTGTCTTTGTATCCTTCATATGGTAGTATGACAAGTGTTTGCCCTCACTATGCTATGAATATGCCACTGTTTGTTCTGAATAACATTACTGAAGTGAACTTATTTGCTATACTGTGTGTCTTGTTTTGCTCTGAATATATGTATTGGCTTTCAACTATCAAGATGTTGCCTATGTGTGGAATCCTTGCCTAATTGTTATTTGATATGCACAATTATGTTTGAACCTATGCTTCATGATGTATCAAAATGCCATGAACCTAAGTGAACTTGCCTTGACATTGTATTTAATTTGTGTGCCCTTAATCTAGCTTTGATATATGAATCATCACTATGCCCTCTACCATTATGACTGAATGCATTTTTCCTTGACATTATGTTTGATGGGTATGCCTATAATTTTGCCTTGATGAGCAGTTGAGTTGTATGGACTATCATCATGTTCTTTGTTTGCTACCTTTGTGGAAGTTATGTATGCTGCATTGTTTAATAACCACAATGTATCATGATATGTGAATCTTGATATTTGATTGTATGCTAGCATTAGTAGTTGCATTATGAACTCATTGCCTTGTGGAATGTTACCATAACTGATCTAAATGTTGGTTACTTGTTAGCACTGATGTTTTTGTTTGTTGATGTTCTACCCTGATGATATCATCCTATTTTAACACTCTTTTAGCATGTTTTTAAGGCCTGCCACTGATGTTTGGATTTATCTTGGAACTTGTCTTTGTTTAACCTGTCCTTTTTTCCTATTTTTACAAATAGATTAACATGTTTGAGTTGCTTCTGAATTTTAAGAATGTATCATTAGAACTGACTGCATCATGCCTTAACTTGTCCTCTTGTTTTCTTGCATTTTGAGCAATTAACTTTGTCAATCGTGTGATTTGGTCCTAAAAAAGCTCTACTACCCTTCATTAAGCATGTTAAGTTTTGAGAATGTTTTGATACACATGAAACTAAACCTAATGCCATGCTGATTTGGATCCATGATCTACATGTTTATTTATTAGTTGTATCCAAGATGTATCATTTCATTGAGCCCCTTTCGAATCTGCTGTATGCTTGCTGCTGCCATACCTGTGTTAGAATTGTTACACCTTGTGTTCAGGTGTTCCATTACTTTGTAAATGTTGGTTTGTATGTTAGAAACTTTGCTTGGTATTTAATGTGTGCGGCAATTCATTATGTTGAGGTGATAATCATGTGCTTCTGTTTTCTTCTGATTGGCAATGATTTGAGTGATGTTTGGCCTGGCAACAATATCTTCTATCGTGAGCAGATTATGGTTGCTTTGTTAAATTTGAATAATATGCACGCGCAAGGTTATGTATTTATTGAGTTGAGTTTACTACCGGATGTAACAGCCACCCCAGTGGCAAGCATACACTAGCACGCGCCTATCTGACCCTTAGGACTGGGGTTCGAATCCCCCTCACCCCAGTCCTTTTGTTTTATTTTCTGAACTTTGCTTCACTTCCCATATTTACTTGTGTTACCATTGTATGTTAAGATGCGCGCATTGGCTTGGTTGGTATTGTTTTAAGCCTGTACATGAAGGGTCTTGGGTTCAATCCCTAGGAATGCCCTCTCCTTCTTTTTTATTACTTGTTACCTTATTTATATTTAAATTTGTGCTTTAACTTCAAACTTTCATAACTTGTTCTTTTCTCATCCTTTTTCTTCCATTCTTTTTGCTATATATTTTTAATTGGATCTACTTGTTGAATATAAAAATAAATGGTTGAAAATATTTAATCTTGAGGCATTTATTCATGATAAGATTGGAAGTACCCTTTAGGGTTTTATTGCACTTCTTTATTTATCTTGCCATGTTATCTTTGTTCACCTTGTCTAAGTAATGTCTAATATGTGTAATTATAACCTTGAATGATTTATGAACTTTGTTTTATCCTAATATCTTGTTCATGTTTTTTTACATCATCATATTGAATTCATATAACTCTTTCTTTCTTGGTAATTTTAAAACTGTTATCTTTCCCCCCATTCCAAAGGGAGATCATCCTAAATTGACTCATGAGTCACTAAACAAACCACCCTACCTTATCCTCTTAAGTTTATCCCATTTCTTGGCCTCATGAGAGCCATGAAATCATGACTTAGCATAGGTTAGAGTCTTGAACTCTATGTGATTCTCACCATCATGAGAACTCACCTTCCCCTATAACTTAGATATAGAGAGTTATCGTGAACTCTAAAATGAGCTTACACTCATTTCCCCATGGAACTTTGGCCATAGTCAATGGGTCCTTTTTCACCCTTAGATCGGTGAACTACGGATACTCTGATTCCACTCCCGTCAGGATACATAGGCGCAAGGTGCGATACCTTGTCGAGTATACTTAGATACTAACCCCTAGGGTTTTCAACCTTTAGCATAGCACCCTTAGCAAGCGAGTGAGATATAACAAGCTAAAACAAGAGGTTCCCGTAGAGTACTACGGACGTTTAGGATGCTAATACCTTCCCTAGGCGTAACCAACCCCCGAACCTTAGATCTCCCCCTTTTAGGTTTTTCTCGATCTTGAACCTTTCCTTTGGATAAATCAAAGTCGGTCGTGAATTCAAAGAAATGCGATGCAAGTTAATAAATAGTTTGTTATCTGATTCTCACCGCAACAAAAGTCTATACAATATGCATCACTGTTTTTTGCATCCCATTATTGTTGCTATCATTATCAGTATTATGATTATTATTACTATTTTTATCTTACTAACGCGTAGCTAATAGTATTATTTCCCTAATAGTGTATTATTTTTAAATTTTTTCAGGATACCCTTCTCTAGGAAACCTTTGACCAGAAACCATGCAGACATTTGAGAACCGTGTCGTTGTTTTTAGGAACGATGTCCAGAGACGTCGATTTGAGGCTTTGTCTCAAAGAGACTTTGGTATGTCCATCTACCATGACGACTCGGCTATGCAAACCCTTAGCATCCGAGACAGTGTTGTTTCCCTTTTGAGTCAAATAGGTTGGTCTCACTTTGCTTTAGAGAAGAGATTTAGCACTTACCGTAGCCTGACCTTGGAGTTCCTAAGCTCCCTCTACTATAATGCCACCCGTGGTTTTAGATTTAGCCGTGGATTGGCTACCTTCAGGTTATTTGGAAACAAGTACAGATTCACCCACCATGAATTCGCTGAATTATTGGGTTTTCCTAATGAACTCGATGTTGTGACCAGAACCCCTGCTGATGCCTTCACTAGCTATGATCATCAACATTTCTGGGGTACCATAGCTGGAAACGGTAATGCTGAACCTGATGCCATGTTTTCTGAAAACATCCACAACCCTGGATGGAGATATTTCCATAAGGTTCTTGCTCACACCTTATTTGGCAAAGAAGAGAACATTACATCTGTGTCAAGGGATGAGCTATATATCATGCTCTGCGTATCCCAAGGAAAGCCTGTCAATGTAGCCCCGTATTTGCTTGCTAATTTCAGTCGTATTGCCTGTGATTCCTTTGAGCCAATCTTATTAGGTGGGCTGGTGACTATGATTGTTGATGCAATTGGAATGAGGTACCATTTGAACCGTTCCTTTGCATTCGATGGTTTTCGCCCGATGGACATTAGCTTTTGTTTCAACAGAGGCATAATTGCTAATCTTGGCCCGGTTGAATTTAAGTTACTTATCGATAATGTTGTATTCCATACTTTCACCTTACCCAACCATGAAAAGACCAGTGTGCACAATAAGGACAATTGGCTCTATAATTTGGAGGTCGTCAATGAGTTTCTGACTCCACCCGACTCTCCTCAGGCTTACGAGAACCGAGATACCATTATGTCTGCTACAGCCACTCAAGGTTCCGAGGTCGATCCTGATATACCACCTTTGAATGTAGCTGCTGCTATTAATGCTCTCCAGTCCGAAGTGGATTCCGTCCGAGATGAGATTTCCTCTCTCCGAGTCGACTTCATTGGACTTATGGATGTTGTACATGAGGAGTTGGACCATATGTTCCAAATTGTCTACTCCCTTAGACAACATCATGTATGATCCATTAGCCGCACCTATTTCCCTATTTTTCTTAGGATAGTTTGTTTACATGTATAGTGTTTCCCTTTCTTGTATCGTTTGTACTGTAAATTTCCATTCCACTGTGTACCGTCAGGATGCGGACGTGTAAATGTAATGCACTACTGTTCCGTTTAATGCAAGTTTCCTTTCCTTTAAGTGTTTTTAATGTTTAGTATATTGTGTCTTGTCAATAAAATAAGAAAAACCCAAAAATATGTCACAACACTGCATTCTGTAGGAGTAAGGACACAAAATTCGTGTCTGAAGCAAACGGCGCTCGCCATTATGCATAAGGCGTTCGCCATTCCTTTAAACAGGCAGAACGCGTTGTTTTGCTTCTAAAACACGTTTTTGCCTCCTCTTCTCCCCATTTAAAACATTCTTGCATTTTCCCTAGACCCCTTAAGCACCTAGTAAACCTCTCATTATCCCACATTAAATTCCAAACATCCATATTCATCCATTTAATCCCTATTTAATCTCACTAATCCACACATTTCCAATCATCTCTCTCAAAACCCACTTTCCATTCTCTACCCATTTCAGAAAAATATTCACAAACACCATCCTCCTAAGAAACAACTATGGAAGCTAACCAAGAGATAGATTACATGGGCATTGAGTTCCCCGAAGGAACGGTTGGAGCCATCATGTGTTCGAACTTTCACCGAGTATCCAAAAGGCCAGTCTATGCCACAAGATATCCAGAGCCGGAAACTCTTCGCACCTTAGGTCTTTATGATAGCGTCTCGTGGATGCTCAGGAACTTAGGTATGACTCGTTTCTGCTCCATGTTTAATCCCTCTTCCGTTAGACTTACTTATGAATTTCTTAGTTCAGTCCGCTATGTCCATGATATTAACCGCACCACCGGAACCATTTACTTCAGAATGTTTAACGTAGATTATTCGCTAACTCGTGAGCAGATAGCTGAATATTTTGGTTTTCCTACCGGTGAGGGTCTTGCGACTCAAGCACCCTTGGACAGTGACTGGGAGGAAGGAGTCTTCCAATTCTGGCATCAAATAACCAACACAAGAACCACCAAATGGGAGGGCTTGAAAGCCACGACCATCCATAACCCTGCTATTCGTTACTTTCACCGTACCCTCACCTCCACCATTTTAGGACGAGAAAACCCAGGGAACGTGAATTCTAAGGATCTGTTCTTTATTCATTGTGCTCTTTTCCAAACCCGTGTGAATCCTACACCGTTCCTCCTAGCCCATTTTATTAGTGTAGCGAACAGAGTCGGCGGTTCCATCTGCATAGGCGGTATCATTACTGCCATAGCTATCTCTTTAGATTTAGAGGCCGACTTGGAAAACGAAGAGAGCATACCTTGTCTCTATGCTGACATTGACTTTTGCTGTAATGCGCGGCTTGTCAAGAGATTGCATCGTAACAAGTATCACTTTATGGTTCGTACACATGAATTTCGAGGTTTTTCTTTGCCAAATGTTGAGCGTATAAATGTGCGTCAAAGCACCAATTGGCTATTTGATTTAGGAGCCCGTGATTTAGAGGCAAAGAGCGATGAGAGGCACTACCGTGATGTCATGAGGCAGCATTCTGAGCAGCCCCGTACTCATGGCCATACCACTGACATACCTGGGTCTAGCACCCAAGCACACACGACACCTTTTTCTGATTTTGCAGGTATTCGTTCATCATTGGATGAAGTTCTGTCAGAGCTTAGGCAGCAGAGAGAGAGAGATGTCGCGCGTGATATGTAGATGCATGAGTTAGAGAGGAGGCAGTACGAGTTTATGGCCAGGGCCGAGTCGGATTTGAGAGATGTTGTCTCAGAGATGGTGGGATTGCGCAGAGAGGTGAACCGAATTGCAGATTGTGTCCAACACGTCCCACATGACAACCCAGCCATCAGGCAGGATAGACACCCTCGTGGAGGGCGTGCTCGCTATCATTGATGTATCCAGGTTCTATCGCTCATTCTTTCACCTTAGGCTAAGACATTGAGGACAATGTCTAATTTAAGTGTGGGGGAGGAGTCGTTTATTGCTTTTATTTATTTCTTGCTTTCTAATTTAGTTTATTTTCCTTATCGAGTCATATGCACGTTTGAGTCGTTTTTACTTTACGTTTTTCCTATGTCTAATAACTCCCTTATTTGACCCCAATTTCAAAAAATTTTGTTTAGACTCAATGGCATGACACATATAGTATAGGTTGTTTCATTCTTTGATTTAGGCTAGGTAGGCGGACTTTGGAAAGTTTTGAAAATATCGGTACCGTTCCTACACCTTAGATTCCCTAAATATGTGATATTGATTTAAATAGACCTTATGCCTAGTTTCTTAGAAGTAACCTCTTTATTAGTTTATACTAGCAGTCAGCACCATCCGTGTGTACGAACTAAGTGACGAACCGATGCAAATATGTGTGATCTCAAAAGTTGATTTATGTGATTTTTATAGAAAAAACGAATGAAAGACATGCTCCCGCTAAGTTAGGTAGTCCTCACCTGACCATTTAGCCTAAAGGTTCAGACTCTTGAAATTCGTAAGCAAAATAAAGCATAATGTGCGAAAAAGAAAAAAAATTGTGTTGAATAAGAGATCATGAAACACTAACAGGTTCGCTTACCATGTAAGTACAAAGGATAACGGGCTTAATGTGATTGCGCTCGAATGAAAAAGAGGTGAAATAAGATGAAGGATATAGGTCTAGTTATAATGTCATGATTTGAATTGGTATTGCATAGGAATGGAGTATTCGCCCGCTTTTGTGGAATCGTGTCATTACGGTATCCTTGTTTTCATTATCCAGTACTTATCCGTTTCACTTTAGCCTAACAACCTTGTGCTTAGATTGTTTTTGTCGTGCCTAAGAGTCGAAACATCATGCTTACTGTTTTATTACATTGGGAGTTTGCTTGAGGACAAGCAAAAGTCTTAGTGTGGGGGAGTTTGATGACTCGATTTCGTATCATTTATTTCGATTCAACTCGTGCATGTTTTATTGTATTTTTATCGAGTCGTTATCGTTTTATGCATCATTTACTTATGTTTTCTTTCATTTTCCTTTTACTGGTCCCATATCAGCATTGTAGCAGAAAATAATAAGAATTGGGCTTAAAAGAGAAGAAAAGTGAAGATATTGCAAGTTTCTGTCCCATCCAGCTGAATGGCGCTCACCATCTTCCCAGTACAAGATAAATGGCGCTCGCCATTGTAAAAAGGAGGGAAATTTAGACTTTAAGCAAATGGCGTCCGCCATTAGGCCTACGGCGACCGCCGTTGGTTCGCGGGAGCAGCTTCCAAACAGCAGTTTGGCAGTTTGCACGTTCTTTTCAAAATTCGAAACTGTGCACTTGGAGCCAGTCTTTTTCTATAAATAGACCATCAGAGGTCTGCATTTGAAGAGCGAAGAACCCTTGCAGAAGCGCTGCCGAAATCTCTAGCCCAACTACATAATCACCGTCCATAGTAGCAATTTGCTCACATCGAGTAGTTGCTACACTTTTGTTTTTCTTTCTGCTTATTTGCTGATGTACTCTTGGATCCAGTTTCCTATTTAATACAAGTTTCATTTTCAGTTTATATTCTTCGCATTGCAGGTTATTTTCTTTTTGCTTTTACTGTATTTTATTTACTTGTAATCGTATGCAATATAACCTATTTTATTAATTAATCATAAGTCTGAACTGTATCCAAATTGATCAACATGTTTGCCCTAAAATTCAGCAATGTTACTATGTTAGTATTAGGTTTAAATATGTCTGAGTAAATTTGCATGAGTTCGTAGATTGAGGATCGTCGTTCCGACGGGACTCTGTAGAGCCATCTGTGTTTAACTTGATGTTTTCAAAATTCTGGTTTTGGTGTCTAATCTGAATTTAGGCAGCCTTGTCGTGAGAGCAAGGGGCTGTTTAACAGTGTTTCGTCACGAGAGTGAGAAATACACCAAGACGTGTCCAATAGAGCGAGAGTTTGAGGTAATCGCCGGATAGTAGGCATCGGACATTGAGCCTAAATGCAGCGAGAGCGATTTAGGGCCTCATTTAGGTTATGTTAGTTTTCAAAACGCACCTTTTAATTACCAAGCGAGCGAGAGAAAAATCTTGGGGTCATTAGGCGTGGCTTGGTTAATACCGCGAGAGCGTGAGATCGAGCCTTTAAACTGGTAGGTATATCCTTCAGATCAATTTCGAGACCTTTGTTAACACCCAGATTTTACGGAGTCCCCAAGGAGCACGGAAATCATTCTCCGGTCTCGTCTTTATTCTTGTTTTTCAAATCCCATTAAAACCCAAGTTTCTTTTACCGCCAAATCTAGCCTTAGCTTTACACCGCAATAATCGATCACTCTAAGTTGATTATTAGTCCCTGTGGGTTCGACAATCTTTTAAAACTACGCGATAAGCTGTATACTTGCAGCAGTAATCCGACCAATATGCATAGTCGCGATCAAGACACAGAATGCCTTGTAGTACATGAGGCAGAAGAGGAACCGAAAGTGAGATACACCTAATAGTTGACTTTTTCTTTGTATTTTGGTTTGTATTTTATGAACAATGTATGATTTCCATTTTGACTTAACATATGATATTTTTATTGAATTACATAAGTGTTTATTGAATTACATAAGTGTATGGTTTAATTGAATTATATATGGTATTTTGATTGTATTATGTGATCAATGCATGATTTGATTGAATTATGTAAGGTGTCGCACCCCAATTTTGACCCTGAATCGATGAATCAATACAAGCATCATGACTTTACTTCGCATCATCTGAATGGCATAACATGCATTTCATCGCGCATAATACCTAAAATATCTACCAGAATAAATTTTCGGATTCACAGAAAGACTGGTCAAACTTATTTTCTAATGTACGAGAAATTAGCGGGCAGAAAATTTCAAAATCGAGCTTGCAGACGTCAGTATTATTAATCTACGGTTTGCGTAGTTTAACTTGGCGTGCTCCTTTTATTTTTTCGAATACTTTTTCGATCGCACTTTGACCAGCTTGAGCATGTTTAACCGGTCATTTTTTATTTCAAAAGTTGATCAAAACCTGTATGTTTTTTAGAAGTTTATTTCGCGTTGATCATTTTAGTGCATTCATTTTAATTTTTAGGGAACTTTTGCGCCCTATTTGTATTCATTTTAATCCCTTTTGTTTTTATCATTGTGTCAAATCGATCAGAATAATTAAATTGAATTTTTCATGTCTTCTTTTTTATTTTATTGTGTTTATTTTAAAAGTTTTAAATTTTAGTTGTTTTAATTGATTTAATTTATTTTAAATATATTAAAGCTTCTAGAAAGGGCATTCTAGACATTTTTAAAGTGGTTAGCATTTGTGTTTCTTTGATTTAATTTTGACCATCGAACATTCGGTTAGCATTTGTGATAGGATCATTCATCCAAGGCATCAAACATCATTAATAGAGAACAAGGGGCTTTAATACACAACCTGACCGCTTTCGTCATTTTGTTTTAAAACTCTTATTTTGTTTTTCACACTGCAAACTAAACCCCCTCCCTATTTTATTGTTTTCTTTACATTGCACAAATATTGTCTTGTTCGAACACAGTCTCTGTAGATTCGATCTTAATTATTACTTCGACATTATCGGTACACTTGCTGAAAAGTCATCGTGATGGGTTGAATTGGGTTTCTAGAATGAAAATCTTTTGCTACCCAAAATAACAAGGAGAAAATTTAGAATAAAAATAATGAACACAAATATTTTTATCATGGTTTATTGTTAACGAAGTTACCTCCAGTCCACCCGCCAAGGTGATTTTGCCTTATCACAAGGACTTAATCCACTATAACCAAACTTGATTACAACCATAAAGACTAATTGTCAACGTCTTCTTGAGAAATATTGACTATACCCTAGTCTCTCAAGGAAATACAACTCAAAAATTGAGATGCATAGTATGTTACAATATGCTTCAAAGAAAGCAGATTACACAAATGAATTACAAATATTTTCACACAAAACTATTTTCTACGAAAGTGTATGAACAAAAGTTCATTGTGTGTTTTTTTCTTTCTCTCAAAATATTCACAATTTGCAATGTTTACGTGATAGCTCTTTTGCCAAATATTGTGTATTGCTATCTACATCTTTCACTCTTCTAAGACTCTTTTATATAGGCAATGAAAATATTCGTTGGAGGTAAGAAATGGAATTCACAAGTGTAGTTGTATCCTTGCATAACGGTCTGTGAAATAGGAGACACAATGGTACAATAGTACAGTCCTTTTTCCCATGAAATCAATGTAGTGGAAGGAATATTGATCTTTACTGTGTACTATTTTCTCACGTAAAATATTTTGATCTCATCTTCAATTATTAAGAGGCTTCTTGAAATAGGAATGTTTGAGAGTTATGAGAGCACCTCTAATTCTAGTAGTGATAGTGACCCTTATTTTTCCTATTCTTTCTCAAGATATTAAGTTTATAAGCTTGATAACATAGTGTTTCTTGAATTTCATGCTAATGTCATAACCGGATTAGGGTTGAATCATTGTTGTACACCTCTATGTTTCAATAACTTGACATAAAAGGTTTGTGTTAGTTGAGTTATAACATTCAACATTTTTTATTGAGTTGTAAACACCAATCACGGGTTGTGTGATTGTGAAGAAAGTGAGTAGATTCTCATATTTAGGGATAGCCCTTAAATACAAAATACTAGGATTAGGAAGAGGATTTGAACAATATAGGATTTGTTGGTTCTTGTAAGACTAAGTGTACTAATTCAAAGTAATGAATTTCCTTTCTTGAGGAGAGTGTCTCACATACGTAGTTGTGATTTCACCGAGCTGGGTTACCAACCTCTTGTGTTCTTTATTGCTTTTCTACTTCATCATCTTGTAAAAGTTAATCTGTCATATCTTACCTGCAGATTGTTTTTTTTTTTCTGGTTTACAATGTCACAGACATCGTGTATGACATATATCCCCAAAAATTGTAATCCGTTATAAAATAGTACTCCCTCCGGTCACAATTATAAGCCAAAATAACTACTTTCACACGTATTAAGAAAGTTAGTTAAGTGTAATTAATTTTCTTGATTTCATGTACTATCAAAGTAAAATTTACGATAATATCCTTGGTTTATTTAATGAATCAACTACCAACATTAAATGCTTTTGAATTAAATTAAGGGTATAATAGTAATACAAGCATTAATTAGTCTAAAATTTAATGACTTTTGCTTATAATAGTGACCAAGATTTAAGGTGTTTTTTTTGCTTATAATAGTGACCGGAGGGAGTAGTTCTTATTGTCTCAGGCATCTGGTCCAACATCTATCCCTTCTGAAACATAATTTTCAATTTTTATCGCACCTCTTCTTCTTTAATCTCTCATCTCTTCTATTTTTTTTCTTTTTCATCTTCACTAATCTCTCACATATTTTGTTTCATTATAATATTTTCTATATTTGTTTTACGCTATTATTTTATGTTTATTACTCCACTTTTGTTAAATCTGATTTTTATATATTAAATGAGAAGTTGTTGTCCAAATACTATGACTTTTGTTGTTATTTGATATTGTATAAATGACTAAACACAAAGTTATGTTGTTATTTATAAGTGTATGTATGGTTCAATATTTTTTTTTAAAAATCGAATCAACCGAACCCAATCAAACCGCATTGGTTTGGTTTGATTTGGGTTTATTTCTAAAGCAAAACGAACCAAATCAAACCAAACCAAGCGTTTTTTCTCTTGCAGTTCGGATTATTTTTAGCGTCAAAATCGCCTAAACCACACCGCGAACACCCTTTACCACTTTTGGTAATGTCGTCGAAACCAACACTTGGCTCATAATAGGAGTGGTTACTCCAATGAAAGTTGAAGTTCCTGCACCATCAATCGTCGTTTTGATTGGTTGTTCTTTTGTATCTGAAATATCGTTCTGGGGAAAGGAATAATTTTTTGGTCGTGCCATCTTAACAAGAGTTTTACCACTCCTCAGACGCATAAACACTCAGACATTGAAAACATTTAATGCATAAAGAACAAAACAAATAATAAGAACACAAAAAAAATCTTCTGCAAAAGTTTACTTTTTCGCAATAAAGGGTCCCAGTGAACATGCCAATTAGTTTGTCAGTATTTTTAGCAAATCAAATCACAAGTTTTAGTTCACTCAAGAGATTAAACTAAAAAAAAAATCTATGGACAATTTGTGCAAACTGTTTTGATGTAACGTGTTTGTGTTTGAATGTGCAGAAATTGGATCAAAATTCCAATACGAACAATACAAAATTATTCGACGATATAAAATAAGTAAAAAAAAAAAAAAAAAAAAACAATCAAATAAAATGCTTTGTTTAAAAACTTAAAAACATTGTCGCAGATTCATACATGTTTTGCACAAACTTTTATCTCTCTATGATTTAGATATTCGATTTCTATAGAGAATGCTGATAAAATTTACAAACCTTGATAAAATTGACCTGAAAACATTTTCGAATTGGGAGGATTCACCCGAGAAAATGATGATGGATATGGTGTCCGATTCAAATGCTGCTCGAAGGGAAGATCGTTGAGCGAACATATAGTGTTGATTTGCCTAAGGTGATACCTTTAACAGGCATAAGCACACGGTTTATCTTGTGATTGTTCTTTATTTCTCATGCTTGAGATCCTCAAGTAGCTGTACATGATATAGAAATAAAAACCTGTTGTGTGGCAACAAACTTCTTCTGAAGGACGATTTGTGATATATGTATGTGTATATATAGTAATTGTAAAATATTGTTATACACATATGTGACATGGGATTGAGACCTTGCATTTTTTCTAATAGTTTCTTCACAGTATCACACCATTAGAGTGTGTTAATTAGAAAGCCTGGAGTGACTAGCTATTCTTTTGTCCAGCATGTATTGGGCAATTGGAAAGCTTAATAACATTTCTGTAAGTGTATGGTAACCGTCAGTATGCGCCAATTTTGCTGAAGTTTATAGCATTACTATATAAGTGAGGACTTGTATAGTAAAGTTTTTTTTTGGTGGAAGAAATTTGTATAGTTAAGTTTAAATTATTTTTTATCTTGCAAAAGTAATGCAAGTTAAAATATAATTTGAAGCAAAATATTAAACATTTGACATAAAAAATAATAATAAATTGTAGTTAAAAATTGTATGATAATGAAAAATAAAATGTTTTATCATATTTGATCAAACTTAATGGAAGAGTTTGGATTGCTCGAGAGCTAAAATGCTAGCAACATGACTCTAATTAAGGAATCCGATGTTAATATGCATATATATATATATATATATATATATATATATATATATATATATATATATATATATATATATATATGTGTGTGATATCCGACTAGTCAGACCGACTATTCCACATAGAGAGAGCTTTCGCCTCCCACGTAGTCCTTGAAGGTTGTTTTGGTTCCGTGCTCCTTCGAACTCGCGACCCCAAGGGAAAATTGATTTGTTCGACGTCAATGAATATCTCATTAATTTCCATATAAAGAGAATTCTATTACAAAGATACTTATATCTTTTTGCTAAACTCATCAGATCTAAGGCATGTATGTCTGAACCAACTGAACAATTCTCACTTTGCGACATATTTAAGCCGAATTCCAAGCTAGTAGTAGAAAGTAGTGGATTGTAATACTAACATTATTTACTTTTAAGCCGAATTCCAATCTGGTAGTAGAAAGGTAGTAGAAAGTCTGATGATGGATTGTGATAACATCATTCACTTTGTTGCTATGATTGAGGAGTGTAAGGTCTTGTTTTAATTTTTTTAATAAGTAATGTTAACTTTTATCCCAAACACATTTAAGTAAGAGAAAATAGGTGATGTATTGACAGTGTAAAATATTTTTACACTATCAATCAATCACGACCATGAATTCCACCAAGTCAAACTGTAATTTTTAAAAAATTTAAATGACATGGCAAAATGATATGTTTCTATTGGATGACAGTGTAAAACTATTTTACACTGTCAGTGCATATCCATTAAACCCTTTAAGAAATTCATTAATGAAAAGTTTAGGTTAAATGTAGAAAGTTTGTATTTGAAAATTGCGCATTAATTTGATTAAAAGACTAAAATTAATTTTTTTAAAATTTTTTTTAACACAAATTTGTTATTATGGCTTCTTACTCCTTAAAGCAAAAGTTACACTATCTTTATTTAATTTGTCATCTGTTCTACAAGGCAAATCTGAAAAACATCTTGAATACAACACTTTACTCAACAAATTCAGTGATGTTAGACATTGAAAATGATGTGGTTTTCACCTCTTAACTTATTTTCATTTTTCTCGTAAAAAACAAAGTTCTTTTTTCATTTTAAATAAATAAATCTTATATTATTAAAACTAAATGAAATTAAACAATTTTAGAGTGTTCTAGATTGCCCCAAAAGCACTCCCTAAATCTAAAAATAACTTTGAAAACGTCGTTGTTGCATTCAGTGTTTTAAAAACCAGACCGGATCGACTGATTAGACTGGTCGAATCGAAAACCGGTCAGATGACCGGTCTGATTCAGTTATTAAATCGTTCATGTCATTGAACCGATGTGAACCGGTAAAAATCAGTGTAAACCGGAAAAACCGGCGGTTTAACTAAACCGGCGGTTTAACTAAACCGGCGATTTAATTACATTTTTTTTAAAATTAAAACGACGTCTTTTTTATTATTTTAATTAAAAAAATTAAAATAAAAAATAAAACAAACTAATGATATCATTGACAAAAAAGTTGTTACGGATGCAATTGATTTTACTGCAGATGATTTTAATATTAAAGAAAGATATCCAAACATTGAAACAATTTTTTCTCCTTTAAATTGATGCACAGATTATGTTGCAATTAGACTTTGTTCGCTATTAGACTTTATAATTTTGTACTATTTTGTTATGTGATATCTTTGTTTTAAATTTGAATTTAGATAATGAACTTATGAACCTATGATATGATATTTTAAATAAATTTAATTGTTAGTTATATTTTATAGATACTGAATCATTCGGATCGACCAGTTTTATATCTATATAATTTTATTATATAGACCGGTCTATTCAACCGAATTATCTGATTTTGTCATGCGGTTCGACCAATGACCTAATTATTCGACCAATAAACCAGTGACTCAGTACCCTCACCGGTTTGATGATCGGTCCGATTTTTAAAACACTAGTTGCATTTTTCTTCACGTTTTCTTCATACTAGACACATTGCTCAATTATAAAAAATCAAGTTCCCATAATCCATACCGTTTATCGTTCATTCTTATAAGGTACTCTTTTGCATTTATTATAACCTCTCTCTTACATGGTCTTTAGTAAATTATAACCTCTCTCTTACATGGTCTTTATTATTTACTAATCATTTAAATATCGTTGTGTTTGATTGTACCATTTATGTGAACTATTAATGGTGTGTTTGGTTTAGCTTTTGAAACCTCAAACTCACGTCCCAAAACATTCCCACCATGGAAAACAAGAAGCTACAAAGTGTAGTGTAGCTTCTATGCTACCGTAATTTCCTGCCGTGCTTTTTCATTTCCTGCCACTAAACCAAACATGCACTAAGTATGATTATGTATAATGTAATTCTTCAGTCATGTTGGAAATTATGTTCTAAAACACTTCATTTTATAAAGGAAGTGTTGAAACAATTGTGGAAGGGCAGAGTTCAGACAAATAGTCATATTTTGAAGAACTTATATTTGTGAAAATGAAAGTTATAGGATTAGAGACAAATGTGAGTTTTTAAAACTTTGTAGTAAAGTGAATGACAAACACACCTATCAATTAAATACATGGGACACGCATGTGCTAGAAATTTTAAATAACAAATCAATTAACTCTAAGTGTAGTATGTTAGGAATGATAGAAATATTAGATTTGTAAAAAGTAAAAATTAAAAATTAACACTTTGCATTAAAGTGGGTGATAGACACACCTACCTAGAGGACACACATATGCTAAAGTTTATAATAACAAATTAGCTAATTTTTTTCACTAGAAATGACCAACATTTAAGTTGAAGCTTCCGACCATTATTAAATCTGGGAGGAAGACGAAGTAAAATTTTTTCATCTGCATTATTTCTTCAACAAATAAATATTATTTAGATAATTATTTCATCTGCATCAGCTCATAAATGATTCAAATTCCAAAACACTAATCTAATGTGCAGACATGAGAAATTATGTGTAAAAGGACCTTCAAGGTAGATATCCTTAACACCTAAAACTGTGGAATCGTTGTCAAGGTACCAACAATTTTCCCCTTAGAAAGAGCTATGCAAATAAAATTCATCAAAAGATAGGAGCTCCACTGCAAAAGGATGCAAATACTCCATACAAGAAATTGAGTGAACATAAATGTGAGTGTGTGCAATGCATAACCTGTATATAAGCACAGTAGTCTTGAACAAATATCAAGCCAGGCAGGATCCAATTCAGGAAGAATCAAATGAGAAAATGGAATAAAAGGATCTGATGTTTTTCAACACCTGAAATCAGCATTTTTAATACTAGCAATGATCCCGGGCTGAAATTTTTGAATATTTTTTGACTGATGCTCAAAGTAATGTTATTACTTACCTGAACATTATTTCTGCCATTAAAAGGTGGGTAGCCATTTAGGAGCTCAAAAAGAATGGTCCCAACACTCCACATATTTGCCTATAATTAATGTTGAAAGCAAAAGTATACGGAGGATGAGAGTTGATACCTTTATGATCATATCTCTGAAACTAAAGAACTTCAGGAGCCATGTATATGGAGTTCCACAAACAGTCTACTCGCCGGGCGTGCAATTCTCGTCATTGAGTGCAAGGCAAAAACTGTTGTCAAGTTAGTGAGAGTAATAATAAAATCAAAATAAATAAATTTCCTTCTAAATATTCATCTATCTTGAGAGACCAAAATCAGAATTTTTTGCACCGCATCAGTACCTTGGCTTGATAGCAAAATGTTCTGATTTCACGACAATAACACCCAATGTAAACAAATGTTTCAGATCTCAATATATTATAGTTGCAAACAACAAATTAATTATCATGAACGCAAAAAGCTCAAGTTTTTGTTAATTTTTAAAGTATAGCGCAGTCCGTTAGATCTAGATTTGTGCAGTCACAATCTTGTGTCTGCCTGCACGCAGTCAGCCACATCTACGTCTGATCTTCTAGATTTTAAGCTTCTTATTTAAAACTTGAATAAAAAATAGAAATTGCATTTGAAAATTGGACCATCAAATAAAATCCATTAAATGTCATGAAAACGTGAATTTACGTTTTACCCCAGATTTCAAGTCTCTACAAATGATGCCATAAGAAAGTAGTACTTTTAGACCAGAGCCTACATAACATATTTCAATTGAATCAGTGTTAATAATTGTGAAATAGAGCTTCAACAAAATATACCAAATATAATACCGCTACAAATTTAACATACTGATAACGAATTAAGATAAAAATGCTAGTACTACCAAGTTGCTGCATGAATATTCTGGCGGATAGTTGTAGAACTCTTCCATGGTATTTGAATATAAGAAGCTAGATTTCCTCCGTTACAAAACTCGAGAACCAAGTAAACACATCCATCACCCTAAAAGTAACTAACAAAATAGTATTAAACATATCCAAGTTTTAAACAAGAAATAAAGAAGATTATGTCACCTGAAAGAAATGAAAAAGTGAACAATATTGGCTTGGTTAACAGAGGACAAAAAATTGATCTCACTGTCCAAGGAAGATTTGAGGCGAGGGTTGAGTTTGGAGAGAAAGACTTACTTCACAGCCACATGTTGACCACTGGGTCTTTGTTCAGCTTTCCATGCTGTGGAGAAAGAACCTTGTCCAATTTTGGACTTCAAAATAGATAGAAAATATTTAACCGATGGTGCGTCTGTGTTTATGCCTGTCAGTTTATCACTAAAAAATATAACTCAAACTTCAAAGACTTTAAAATTTTGATCTGTGTTTATGCCTGCGATTGCTATACCGTTCTTCCACACCCAACCTTCACGAAGAAGGGCAGATGATTCTCCATCAGCGACATCATCAAGAGAAGCAGCAATCCCTGATCCCAAAAGGCTCCGGAGAAGCTTTGCACGTCCTAACCCAATATCTTCCTGTGACAAGATTTCAGATGACTAGTCTGTGGATGTGGATTGACTACCAACACTAGAGCTATTGGCATCAGACTATGTGTTATCAGAATCTCTATTTCTCTTCCAATAACTTGAAAATTCACTACCACCAGTGAGCATTCTCAGCAAGGTCTTATCATACAATAGACCCTGCATAAGAAACACGTCACAAAAAGTCGGTTATACAAATTGAAAGTGATGTTGACCACTTGACTGTGCATAAACCATAATCAATAAGTTACTCTATTCCCATTATATACCTGGAAAAATGTTTTAGTAGTACGATTGGCTTCTGCTGAGAACTCGAGCATTCTTAATTTGATTAATGAGTAAACTGAGGAGACTAACTCATCAAAACAAAAAGCAAGCAATGCCTATAAAGAACACACATGCACTCAGCAGAGACGGTGAGAATTATAGATACAGTACTGAATCCATATACATAAATATACAAATAAATTCTTTAAGCCACCAAGTAACTACAATGACCATTACCAAGATAATATTAAATAGGAAGACCAACTCATTACTATACCTTGAACAGTGTCCTGTCAAGGGAACTTCCACATCTGGGAGATGCTATCTTTTTTTGTGATTTACCTTTAAGCATCCATTCCACGAGAGTTGAAACAAAAGGGAGGTGTTCTTGCCCATATGCTGAAAAAATGAAATGTTGTTGTCTTGAATACCATTCATTGATTTCCAAATAACTCTATCGGAGGAGGGAGACAGTCCAGAAGTTTTTAATTTCCTATAAACATCTTTTGGAGCAATTTCTTCAAGGCGTATTTTGGAGCCCGTTATAAACCTCTTTTGAGCTTCTTTCTGCAAGTTATAGAGGGAGACAGTCCAGACTTCCTACAAACATCTATTGGAGCAATTTCTTCAACGGCATTTTTTTGGAGCACGTGATAAACCTCTGTGAGGTTGCTCTAAAAAACTATCCAACACAAACGGCTTAATCTTTCTCTCCCACAACAGCCTTATACGTTTAAGCATAGCTTGCAATTCTTTTACATTAGTCAAACAAAAAGAACAATGACAAGTCAATCTATCACGCTATGGAATTCTATGTCTACCAATTGTCTTGCGAGTATAATTGTTATTCTAGCGCATAAATACATCTTCCTACTTACTTGCGCTCTCTAGCTATAACCTCATAGGCAACTTCTTTGACATATCCCATACACCCACACAACGACACTTCAAATTATAGCATGATTTTGCATATATCATAAAAAGTAAAGGGTTACATTTATGGTACAAAGTGGCTGGCTGAAATCATTCAAAGGATGAAATCATTCAAATAAAAAAAAGTTTAGATGTGGGTGAAATCCTAGGGCAGGAAGATAATTCTATTAACATTTGAAGCTTTGTATTTGTGTCTAGGAATTTGGCACTCTGAATTGTGATGGTGCTTAGTAGTCTTGAATTCTGCATTATATATTTTGCAAATCGAAGTTCAGAATTTATGAGGCTGTAATTGTTAAGTGAGCATGTTGTAAGATGAGATAAAAGGCAGTCTGGAACAATTTCAGGGTCTTCCCATTCTTCCCATTCTTCATCAACCTGAATGATATAAAATTGAAGATTTCCAAAACATATAGAAGTAGAACTAAAAAAATAAGGAGAGGGGACAATGGTAAAACCTTATAGAGTTCATGAATGATAAGAGTTTGAAGATTGGGGGTATTTTGAAGCAGTATTGTGAGCCAACTCCACTTGAAAACCGCTGATAGTTCATTGTGAAAGTTGAATATAAGCTCAAGGTGGGTTAAATTGTGAAACACACCGCGTATAGTAGGTGGATTCCTGTTCTGCATTGAGTTATAAAGATGTTGGCATGGAACAATTAAACTGATAATAATTTTGAAGTAGTGAGAGATATTGATTCAATACCACATGCATGTGGAGATGGTCCACATTATGAAGCCACTCAAGGCCAATAAAACTTAAACCGGAAACACTAGCTCTGACCAAATTGGATATTGCAATACCTAAAGGAGGCATCATAGTACGGATCTCCATTTTTAAATCACTACTTTCCAACTCCTGTAGAATGGGAGTGCCATATAGAATTTTATGGAGATAGGCAACACATGTGAAAGTGACAGATTCCAAGTGAAGGACTTTGAGCGAGGGAAGATCAACATATGGATCGTAGTTCAATCTTACCCTCTTCAATTTGAGGACCGACAAGGTTTTAGTGCTTAGAATTATAGACGGCAATGGTGTTGGCGTTGGGTGGAGGAGATCGATGATTAGGGTTTCGATCCCTCTTGTAATTGCAGCATAAACAAATTGGTGGTTGTAGTGTAAGCGGTGGCGAGATTTAAGGTGGAATGAGAGGATGGGTAGGGTGTTATCCCGCATGGTGATGAAGGAATTCAAGAATTGGCGAAAGGCGAAAGTGTCTGGTAAGGATGTGCCATCCAAGTAAAAGATGACTTGTGAACCCCAGATGTGTTTCCAACGTTTTGAAATGATGCTCGTGGCTATGGCGTCTTTAGTCGGAAGGAATGAGAGAATGTGTTCCAGAAGTGAGTCCGGCAACTCACTTATTCTGTCCTCCTTCCTTTCAATGCAAAGCCGGACTCGTAGCCACCGTGTGAATGGGACTGTGTGAACCATTACGCAAATATTCTGAACACTTGTTACACTGCATTTTTATAATCAAATTCTCTTCTACAAAGTTACTAATATTCGATGTGGGACTAAAAAGATAACAAATGCATTCTCATTTCTATATTTTAATATCCGATGTGGGACTAAAAAGATAAACATTGATGTGGGACCAAAGGGATAACAAATACAGTACTTTCTTATTTTTACATTTTTATAATCAAATTCTCCTTTTCAAATTATTCGTGTCAATGGTGGCTATGTTTGAAAGGCTTTGTTTAGTTCTTCTACGAATTTGGGTACCTAAATAAATAGGTGGAATATTCACTTTGCTTTTCATGTTATCTTTAGTTAAAGACTAGGTATATTAGAGATGGAAAGAAAGCTAAAAATGAAAAATTTTGCCTCTGAAATTTGTCCTCTGATATTGCACCTGAATATTACTTGAAATAATATGTGAATACCCTTCTATACTCGAAATATCCTGCTGAAAAATACGATCTGATACTAAATTACCGAGCAAAATAAATATCGGAACCTCTGATGTTTGCTGCTTGAAAACTTGGAATAAAAAAGAACTCCTGAATCACAGAAACAACTTGATCCCATGTCTCAAGAGCCAATGCAATGGTATGATTAATAATGATGTAAATGGATGAAGCATAAGCCAGTTAGGGTTAGAAACGAGAGAGCAAAATTTGGGGTGTTACAGATGCCCCTATTCAATCGTCTTAAACCTGAAAGGATGATAGCAACGACTTTCAGACATTCAAGGTAAAAAGGAATTGAATACAAAGAGAACTCGGAATTTTGCACTCTACGGGGAAAGATAAGGCAATGTGATAGGGTGCCAGCTGAGGGTGGATTTAGAAAGAACGTCGGCCGAAGACGGACTCACATCAAATAATAAAAGTTTGTCGGCCGAAAACGGACTCACAACCAAAGGGTGTCATCCCAAGATGGACTTTCAAAAGGAATATCGGCCGAAGGCGGGCTCACATCAAACAACAAAGATTTGCCGGCCGAAGGCGGACTCACAACCAGGGTTACCATCCGAAGACAGATTTAGAAAGAATGTCGGACGAAGGTCGTTTCACATCAAACAACAAAGGTTTGCCGGCCGAAGGCGGACTCACAACCAAGGGTTACTGTCGCACCCTAATTTTTGACCCTAAGATCCCTTTTCTTTTCTTTTTTGCATAACATCTTAGGTCAATCATTTCGAGAATAACTAACCGCTTTATCCAGTTTCGTCTGTTTGTTTCTTTTTAAGGACAGGTGCCGCTGCAGAAGATTCAAGGTCTTGAAGGATGTGATGTCTGTGTGTGTTCGTGGAGGTTCTCTGGTCTCTCCAAATTTGTGTGGATTCTTGTGATTGTGTCCTCATCCTATCAACCCTTTAGCCACTACCAGGTTATATCCCAAGTTGTATCTTTGTGCCCAAAGACTCCTCAAGGCATGGTTCACGTGAAAAGATTAGCATAGTCTAAAACTTGCTCGGAGTTTCGTTAAGTCAAGATGTTTCTGTGAACCCGTCAAGAAGAATGTGATTTGGACCAAATTAAAGAGTAAGGCTAATAGGTTCGTTGATTCAAGTCTGTCCAAATGACATCAAGCATTTTGAACATGTACTTGGTTCAAGATTTTGATTCAAGTTTGGTTTGGTTTTCTTAATCCAAGTGATAAAATAGAGTGGTCAATTTTATTAGCATTCTCTATTTCAAGTCCATTTCAAAAACCAATGGTCAAAGTCTTAATCATAAAAAGATGGGAGTCATAGTTCATGCTTGTGGTTTACGTAGAATACAAGTCACAATCGATGAGTGCAAGATTATTCAAAGCGTCATTATTCAAGTTACAAATATCATGAGGATTCACATCAGTTTCAAGAATTCAAGATCTCAAGATTCAAGATATTAATTTGTTTGACAATCTCTCTCTGAACACACTTTTATTATTCCTCTCTGGCCTTTTCAGATGGGGCCCAATAGATTTTGGTGCAATTGTGACACTTGCCATATGTGGTACCTTTCTTGCTTCGGTGGTAACGAGTGTTTTTCTTGGTGAGATGATTCTCCTTGGGCATAAACTACCTTTTGTTGAGTGCCTAACGTTTGGCACTCTTATATCAATAATTAGTTCTGTCACGGTTTGTCCATATGCCAGGAAGACAATGTTTTTAATTAAGGAAAACCCATCTGGATAAAATTTCTTCATGGTGGTTATTAAAACTCCAACAAAAGTCAAGTTCAGTCAAAGGTTATTACATAATCTTACAGTGCAAATCAAACCAATTCCAAATAACTAGCTTCATGATAATCCTTTCTAACCTCTTAACTAAATCCAAGAACGCTCTAATTTCCTAACCATGAACCTAACCATGACTTCCTAATACTAACAGATGATCCATCTCGTTTCACTATTATGGTAGCCCAAGAAAAAAAAAGCATGGCTGAACGTTCTGAACATCCAAGAAATATTGTGGGATCTTTAATAAACCAGTGGATCCTGTTTCCTTTTTTTTCTCATGTCATTAAGCACCTAATGGATTTGGGAACCGTGAAGAGTAAACTTGCCACTGATGAATACTCAAACCCCATGGATTTTGTGCTGACATTCTCAATCGCGACAACTTATCCACCTGGCAATACTGCGCATAACAGGACAAGTCAAAATGGTTAGTCTTTCATAGCCATTAAGGAGAAACTAGTAGAGAAGAAAAGGGTTTTGCCACCACAAACCTATTCAGACTTAATCAAGTCGTCATCAAAATGATGTTCGAAATTCTGCAACATGCCATGGTTACTTACCAAGCATTTCATGATTGACGCCTTGAACCTTCAGCTGAAGTTGTAATCGCTGCTCAAAGTCGTCATCATATCCGAACCTGCACCTGCAATAAGCAAACATGGACTCAGATTTCTAAGTGAGATGAGTAAACTGAAATTCCATCAAGTTTGTCACATATCTTTGAGTTTCCACGGTGGAAATGATCAATCAAGGAATTAGCTTGTCTGAAAGAGGACCGGGATCTGAAATAATGAGTGGCGTATTGATTTTGCGCAGCTTCTAGTGCTTCCTCATCAGGAATGTCAAGTCTTTCACGGACAGCGAATTCACCAAACAACCTGGCCATAAACAACCAAATTCGAAAGGAACGGGTCATTAAAAAGTATAAAAAGGGAGAACTTAAAAGTTAGCGAAGTTGGACTTCTACAAATTGAATATTCTGATGCAAAGGAGATCACCAGACAATGTTAATTTACCTCTCAGAGATGTAATTGAAGGTTTGAAAGGTCCTTTGGTCAAGAGGGGTTGTAGTCGCCCAGTGATCACTCCAATTGTGGCTCACTTCCATGTGCTTCAAGTCCACGCGATTTCATCAAGGAAACCTATGGAGTGAATGGCAACAAATCTTCAATCTATCCAGCTCAAAATCTTAGAAGCAATGAGTATCACCGTAAACCTGCTAAAAGATGCAGAATGTGAGAATCGGTTAATCGGTTCATATCAAACATGATAAAGCATTCCTTTGAATAAAAAGTTATATCCATGAGCAATACCATTTAAGGTAAGATCCATTACAAAGTCAGTGATAGTTTTGGCAAATAATGAAAGCATCGGTGAATTCCAGATACAGTCCAAAACGTGTTTGAGACAATATTCAATTTTATTCCAAAAAATAATTCACGAGCATAATTCATAAAGACATATTTCCACATGTTGGTACGGAAAATGAAGGTTACCAAATTGAAAATTACACGAGATCAACTTGAAAGTAAAGGGGAGAATCAGGGCAATAAGTGATGTTCACAGTTTTGGAAAGAATTGAGTGTTAAACCGGACCAAAACCTGTCTAGACAAATTTCAAAAACTTTCCTAAACTAATATCCAACATGTTCTAGACTAATTCTAAAATAGTCCAAATACATCTCAGACACGATAAGACGAGAAAGGAAGTTTTTTAAACCATACATTTATGACAGTAATCATATGACAACAAGAAATCATTGGTTTAACATTCTTTCCAAAAAGTATAAGACAAATTTTAAATTGATTCTAAAATGATCCAAAAACATGTCTTGCTAAAAGAGGAAACAAGTATAACAACTTTTTCTCAAGATCTCAACATTTACTTCGAATTCAAATCAGGCGATGGTATATAAGATCACACACGTATCAGGAAAGGGACAAAAAAAATCAAACGCACCAGAAATTCGTCAAATTATTCACATCAAAACACTTAGAAAAATCCACCATATACACAAAGATGAGAAAACCCATAACAAAATCACATCGCCACTGATTCAAATTCATCAGTAAACTACCATCCATAATCTCAAACATCAATGTCACCAATACAAACCAAATTCGTATCTCAACATACACTCCAACATAAACTTCATACAATTCAAACCAGAAAGCTCCAGAAATTAAGAACTTACAAATTTCACAAATTCGATCCACACCAGAAATTGTAACGACACACATACACACATCAATAAGAGTACACAAGGCGAAACACGGAGCAAAACCAACAACACACCTACACACAGAAAAGAAGAAAAAGGCTTATCTGAGAAGAGACTTTGAAGTCGCGATCACCGTTCCTCGCCTTTAACCGCCGACATCCTCTTTAATTTCCGTCGCCCTAACATTGTAATTTGTAACCGAAATCATAGTGAAAATTGGGGTATTGGGCTGCTGGGGGTTAGGGTGGTTTGTATTTGTTTAATTGATCGAGAGAGATGAAACGACGACAAGGAGAGTGGCGGTGATTCGCGATTAGGGTTTCAAGACCCTATATTCTGAGAGAAAGAGAGGACCTGGGAGAGAAAGAGAGCATTCCATTTCATTTCTCTTGTTTTTTTTATCTAAACGAATAATCATGTGCAGCACACACACACCATGCTACCATACGCCCTCAATTTGGGCCTTTAGATCCACCACACACCCACATCACACGACCACAATTTGAGGGTCTGCGATGGACCCTCTCCCCTTTGTACAACACCTAATCCCTCCGATAAGTTAATTAGTAAACCTTTTTTTATTTGATTTAACCCTTTATCATAATTTCATAATGTTCTTCTTTAAAAAAATAACTAAAATTCGTTCCTTTTTTTAAACATAACTTTTAAAATAAATAAACATGTAGAATTTTTATTAACCTTTTAAAAAATAATAATAATAATTTCTTTTAAAATATCACTTCCCTTTTAATAAAATATAACAATAAAAATTTAATTAATTTTACACTTTTGATAAAAACCTTTTTTTAATTAGTAAACCTTTATAAAACTTTAACTAAAAACAATAAAATAAAATCTTTTCTAATTAATAAGAAATTTTATTGACCTTTTATATAACTCTAATTTTAGATAACAATAAAACTTTTCAAGATAATTAAAAACCTTTTTAACATGAAACCTTTATTTTTTTTCACTAATTAATAATCTCTAAACGTAATTTTCACAATAATAAATCTTAAAAATAAACTCTTTTCTTAATAAACTCTCCTCTCTTTGATCGTTCCCTTTAGATCCATCACGTGCCTGAGTGAATCGTATGCTTGTATGTTTATCATTGCCTTTGTATGCTTACCTCTGTTTGAATGCTTACTCGTTATTTTTTTTCAAACCTTTCAAAAACAATGAAAAATCCTCGATCCAACGTCGAGTCCACTTTTCTACCCATGTAAGTCGATCGCCTTAGGGCATCGCATTCAACCTACCGATCA
The DNA here is from genome assembly GCA_022829125.1 of Lathyrus tuberosus. Classification (NCBI taxonomy): domain Eukaryota; kingdom Viridiplantae; phylum Streptophyta; class Magnoliopsida; order Fabales; family Fabaceae; genus Lathyrus; species Lathyrus tuberosus. Next base: position 1,485,482 of record JALAZF010000018.1, read on the forward strand.
CAAGACACAAGTCTAGTATCACTTTGCTAGCACCCTCACCTAAATAATAACAATTAACCGCATAAAATATCCAAGGGAAAATCCCATGCATGATAACCATGTTATTGTGCATGGTGCACATCATTTGCAACATAATCGACACCTTAAGATAAGTCAATTAGATAATTTAGGATAGATTTCCTAAGTTAGTCCCCTCTTAATTTTGATTTTTAATCAAACTTTAGCCCACCTAATTCTCCACACAAGAGAATTAGATGTTAATCATCTCAAAGAAGGGACATACAATCCCATACCCCACAAAATATAAACATTTTCAAAACTGTGGTGGTTTCTTAAGATGATGACTCATCTTCTCTCCTAAAACCTTTAAACATTTTAGTATCCTTTCGAGGAACTACATTTGCTCTGATTCCCTCCCGACAGGATATGTAGGCACAAGATGCGATATCTTGTCGAGCACACTTAGGATAAAAAAAATAATAATAAATTACCTACCCTTAAACCTTAGTAAAACAGATAACAGATAACATAAAATAAATCAAGAGGTTCCTGTAGAGTACTACAGATATCTAGGATGCTAACACCTTCCCTAGGTATAACCAACCCCCGAACTTAGAATCTTAGTGCATTTGCATTGCATTGTGGGAATTCGGTTTTTCTCCCTTCCCTTGGATAAAATCAAAGACCGGTGGTGACATTAAAAATGCGATCCTAGTTAACTAATAACTATGGTATCTAATTTTCACCGCGACAGTTACCATCTGAAGACAGATTTAAAAAGAATGTCGGCCGAAGACAAACTCACATCCATTAACAAAGGTTTGTCGGCCGAAGGCGGACTCATAACCAAAGGGTGTCATCCCAAGATGGAATTTCAAAAGGAATATCGGCTGAATGAGGACTCACATCCATAACAAAGGTTTGCGGACCGAAGGCGGGATCATAACCAAAGATTACCATCCGAAGACAGATTTATAAAGAATGTCGGCCGAAGGCAGACTCACATCAAACAACAAAGGGTTTTTGACCGAAGGCGGACTCACAACCAAGGATTACCATCCAAAGACGGATTTAGAAAGAATGCCGGCCGAAGACGGACTCACAACCAAAGGGTATCATCCCAAGTTGGACTTTCAAAAGGAATGTCGGCCGAAGGCGGACTCACATCCATAACAAAGGTTTGTCGAATGAAGGCGGACTCACATCCATTAACAAAGGTTTGTCGGCTGAAGGCAGACTCACAACCAAAGGTTGCCATCCAAAGACGGACTTTCAAAAGGAATGACGGTCGAAGGCGAACTCACATCCATAACAAAGGTTTGCCGGCCGAAGGCGGACTCACAACCAAAGATTACCATCCAAAAACGGATATAGAAAGAATGTCGTCCGAAGGCGGACTCACATCCAACAAAGGTTTGCTGGCCGAAGGCGGACTCACAACAAAGGTTATCATCCGAAGACAGATTTTAAAAAGGAATATCGGCCGAAGGCAGACTCACATCCAAAAGGGTATCATCCCAAAATGGACTTAGAAAGAATGTCGGACGAAGACGAACTCACATCCATTAACAAAGGTTTACCAGCAGAAGGCGGACTCACAATCAAAGGTTACCATTCGAAGATGGATTTTCAAAAGGAATGTCGGCCAAAGGCGGACTCACATCCAAAGGGTGTCATCCCAAGATGGACTTAGAAAGGAATATCGGCCAAAGATGGACTCACATCTAATAACAAAGGTTTGTCGGCCGAATGCGGGCTCACAACCAAAGGGTGCCATCCTAAGATGAACTTTCAAAAGGAATGTCGGCCGAAGGCGGACTCATAACAAAGGGGTGTCATCCCAAGATGGACTTAAAACGGGTGCAGAAAGTAACATCAACGGAATTATGACCTGAAGAGAATAGAAGATGACTCCACTGGGGAAAAGAGAAGCCTAAATAGACGTCTTTGCGGGGGGAGCACAAGATGATTCCTATAGAAATAAACATAAGCAAAACCATCGTTTGGGATATAAAGTCAAACGACATCTCCCGAGATAAGACACCTTATGCTGAGGGAAATGGGGCATCAAACCTGGCTTATGCTTCGAATGCATATGTTTGACTTTTTCTATGGCGTAATGCTCCCTACGAAATGGAAATGCTACGCATTTTTGAGGATGCAATGCAAAGATGCTTATGATATGCAAAAGAACACTCCACCAGGAGAAGTGCTGAGAAAACCGAAAATAAATCCGCTGGGGAAGCCAAATTGAACTGCCTTCCTGATAATAACTTATATTGAAAAAGAACCCAAAATGAACTTTCATTCTTCTAGAAAAGTAAAAACAACAACTGCGGGGAAAATATCCCAGGAACCTGATGAAGAAAAGTGCCAATGACCATTGGGCTTTGGATATGCTGGTGATATTAACCGCTGCTGATTTACCTGCTGAGGAAATCACTCTCAAACTTTGCTTGGGGAGACAAGTCAATGATACCAAACCTGCTAGGGAACAACATTAAACCTACCCTTCTATTGGGGAAATAACCTTTAACCTTACCTTGCTGAGATAAAGGAAACACCGTTGTTGGAAATACAAGCATGCTCGAGAAGCATACACAAACCACCAATATCCTGTCTGAGGTAGCCAATTCCTGGACACTTGCTAGGGAGCAATAAACAAAACCCAAACCTGGATGGGGAGAGCAAACTTTTGAACTCTTGTTGGGGAGAGCAATCAGAAATTTCACCACTCTGCCAAGGGTGACAAAAACCTCAGTAATCTCCGTCAGGGAGAGAAACTCTACTGGGGAGAAATAGATCATGTCATCCTGCAAACACATAACAAACAACAGAATGTTCTATATGTGACATGGCAACTTCGGTTACCACCCAAGACACTCATTATTCAAGCAATTTCCATTGTTTTTTAACATGCTCTGCAAAGCTTCAATGTTTTTACATGCAATGTTTATCAAAATATCGAACGTTTTGGCAAACAAAACAGTAAAAGTAAAAACAAAAAAGGACAGCTCTTTGAGTGAAATGAAATTTTATTAATCGAATTGGCCTATAAATATGCATTTATAATTTTGAGGAAATTCTTGGAAAGAGGTAATTGCGCAAAAAGTAAAAGAAAATACACATGTTGGCAACGTGGAAATAGATTTCCATCAGGTTTTGATTCACCCATGACTCGTACGTATGTCTTCGACATTCTTAAATGATTTGCCTTCTGAAAAGACTGACTAAACTGATTCCTATCCTTCAAAATTCCCATGTATCAAGGAGTGCTCATAGATCGAACGCATACCACAACTTCTCGCTTTTAAATCCCTAACTTTTTCTTGGATCGCCCTTTCGGGTTTTCAATCCACCGGAATGCCCATTTTTTTTTGCCAAATTTGCCTTTTCAGGTTTTCAACTTTGCGGGTTTATTCTTTTATTTTCTTTTCTTTTATCCCTGATTTTTGCCCGAACCTTTTCTTTTTGTGGTTCGCCGGGATGCCCCTTTTTGCTTGGACATTTTTTCTTTTTATGGTCCAGCGAGTCTCTTTTATGCGTAGTATTTTTTTACTGCGCCTGCGTTCACAGGTGTCGCGGTGAGAATCAGATATCAAGCTATTGGAATTAACTTGAATCACAAATCTTTGAATTCACCACCAGTCTTTGATTTATCCAAAGGAATGGTTAAAGATAAAAAAAACCTAAGTTAAGAGAAATCTAGGTTCGGGGGTTGGTTACGCCTAGGGAAAGTATTAGCATCCTAAACGTCTGTAGTACTCTACAAGAACCTTTTGTTAGTATTTGTGTTATCTATTGCTTGCTTGCTAAGGGTATCTGCTAAGGTAAAGACCTAGGGGATAGTATGACCGACAGGCAGTGGTTAACCGAGGAAAGAGAGTATGACTCTGGTGGGGACAAAAGGGTTGGTGTTAACAGACAAGTTGTGATGAACCAAAAGAGAGAGTACTGAACCAAGAGATGGTGTTTGACTCTGAGGGGATTTCGGTATATTAATTGATAAACATTGGTTAACCGAAAGAACGGGTGTAGAACCAAGCGAAGGTTGTGACCCAAAAGAGAGGTGTGGAACCAAACGAAGGTTGTAACTCAAAGGACGGGTGTGGAACCAAGCGAAGGTTGTGACCTAAAGGACGGATGTGGAACCAAGCGAAGGTTGTGACCCACTAGGGATTCAGTGTTAACAGAAGGACTATTATTAACTGAAAAGAAATGAGTAATTAACCAAGAGAAGGTAACTCAAAAAGCTCAGTATGTTAACAAAAAAACCATGGTTAGCTAAGAAAAGGGTGCCAATTGGTGTTTTAACTGACAAGCAGTGGTTAACCAATCAAGAGAGAGAAATAACCAAAAGAAGTATGCGAACTCCGCTAGGGATTCGGTGTTTAACAGGTAGACTGTGATTAACCGAAGAAAGGATAAGACTCCTCTAGGAAACCAACAAGCAATGATTGACCACAAGAAAAGGATATTGAGGTAGGAGACAAGTGTTAACCAAGGAGATAGTGATCTTTAACCAATGAAAAGGTGATTGATCAAAAGAGAGATCGAAAGGTGCAAGAGTGACCAGGAATCGACTCGACTAGGGATTGAAATACACTACAGTTTGGAGATAGAGATGATTATTCCAGGCACAGGGTCATTCGTCCCCTACCTAACATAATCAGAATGAGTGTAGGAATTCTCCACTCTCATCCCTTCTCTAGCACCAAAGTATAGTGTGGAGATTAAAACCGACAGAGTAACAGTGCCAACTTGTTCAGTGCTCTAGTGTATCGTGCAAACCTCCAACTCATCAGGGGATGAAGAGAAACAAGGCTATAAAGTACCCTAAAGAGACAAATGGGGAGAGATGGACTAATCGAAATAAGGTTTCGATCAATCGATCAAGGGAAATGATCAAGACAATAATCTTCCAAACGGATCGGAAGATCGTCAAAGCAAACATGCGGATTATTGATTGTACAAGATTAAATTTGCTCAATGAAGAACAAACCTAATATGATCAAGAATGAAATTGAAAGGAAGTACCAAATGTCAATTAACATGCATCACAAATCATGTTATCATGTGAAAAAAAGTGTGCAAGAATCATCATGCTTATACAATGTCAAGAATGCACATAATTCCAAGAATTGACAAATCGTGCATCTAAAGTTTGCATACATGCTTTAAACAGAGGCTAAACAGCTCATAAAACATCCACAAATATCAAGCATAACAAGCCATGGAAGTTAAATGAGGAAAGATGTCAAACAAGCTTGAAAATGCACAAAAATGGCCTTCTGTCACAGTGGTAATCGATTACCTGCTTGAAAACAGCAGAATTTGTGGAAAAAAGGGCAGGGTAATCGATTACCCTCATATAGGTAATCAACTACCACTGTGACAGTGGCAAAAAATAGCTTTTCAAAAAGCACTTCCAGCAACTAATCCCTTATCCAATCCACCACATGTTATGGAATGCATTTGTGCACGAAAATTACATCAAGAATGAGCAATTAATCATCAATTGAAAGCGTCAAACATTAAGATCAAAGATCAAACAATCACATGATGAATCAACACCGAAAAGATATCAAAACTACATCGTAAATGTAACACCCTTCTACCCCACAGAACATTCACGATAAATATAAGTAAGTATATCAGAGTACATCACCGAAAGGGTGCCACATTTCATCATAAAACTTCATAATAATGTCTTACTCCGTAACACGGGTTCTATCATCATAAATTCAATCAAAATACTACGCAACAGAAAAATTAAATCTCAACATAATTCATAAATCAAAAATCTTAAAACAAGAAACTCATAGTATCATGATGTCAACAAGAAAAAAACACAATGGGTCGACTCCAACGTCCTGACCCGATGTTACATATCAGAGCAAGACCCTCTACTCAATGGAAATAGCCAGAATACTTCAAAGCTAACCCTTCACGCACCAAGAGGGCTAATCCTGATCACCTGCACGTTACCCACGTGGAGGCAACATTCAATCAGGCAGGGCGAGTAATCACAAATCATTATACAAGATATAGAGATAAGGTATACAAATACATCAGCATTCAACAATTCACATACATCGTCATAGAATCATCAAACAACATAATCATCATTAAGTCATCATCATCGTGCGTCATTTAAAATCACGTCATCAAATACATCATTCATTCAAAAATATGCAATGCCATATAACATGAAATGCATCAACTTTGACTCATGCATGTGGTACAAAATCGTCATTTTTTATGGACACTGGGCCATCACCCTCAAAAGATTCCCACCAATAGGATCAATTCTACACAAGAACCGTAGCATAACATAAATACCCCAATCCACACAATGGGATTAAAGCCAATACTGGACCGAAGTCCTATCATCAAGATTGGACCGAAGTCCTAATATGCTATAAATGCATGATGTAAAATGTCATAATCAATCATCACCACTGTTCGTCAAGTTGCATCAACATTCATAAAAGCTCGCCAAAACATCATAGTATTTACATCATATTTATGCATCACAGTTTTTCACATTACTACACACATCATCATGTTATAGTCATCAAAATTCTGTACATCAATTACTTAAGGCATACGAACGACAAGACACAAGACAACACGAAAAAGAAAAGATAAAAAAAACTACTACTTATGCTCGCCCGGGGAAGCAGCCCGCTCGTATGGGTTTCTCCAGACAAAGCAAGGGCGAAACACCTCCGCCATACAATTTCCAGTAGCACTGTTATTTCACCTTTCGCTCGCTCCTCCTTTCACTCGGCGAGGACCAAGCGAACACACTTCGCCTGGCGAATTGTTTCCTTGCCCGACGATTTTTTGCGAACAGCAACCTGCTGTTGCGTTTTCTGCATACGAAAACCCTTTCCACCATTTTTCCACAGACCCAATCTTCATCAAGAAATGCATAACATATTTTATAGGTCCAGTATCATTCATATGTACAATCTCAGTCAATTACCAACGCCTAATTCATCACCTCACAACATCAACATATTCATACAATTTCATCATGGTTTCAACAATTACCATATAACACACAAAAACCTACATCTACCTTAAACCCTGTATCTGATATAATAACCCGGATCACCCCCCGTACCTTAGAATTCTCAGCAACCGACTTCCTCCCTTGCGTTCTACGGATGATCTTCTTGATCTTTTGTGCCCTAGCTCTCCTTTCACCATTCTTTCCAACTTTTCACGATCATACCAGAGTGAACTTCTTCACTCTCTCTTTCTCTTTTATCACTCTTACCCCTTGTCATACCCCAAATTTGTCCTACCCTTTCATTCAAATCTTCTGGCTTATGCTTTTTATTATCCTCATATGCATACCCTCCATTAGGGCATTTAAATACATCATGCATTCATTAACATCAAAGCTTGTTACTTGGATCAGTGGTCTTGGAGAATCAGGGTTAACACATGTCACTAGGGTTTTGTATCTCTTTTGCAGGTTTGGTTCATTGGAAAATGCAAAGATCAAACGGATCCTTAAAGCTTGGCTATGCAATCATCAGAAGCATCATCTTCTTATGCCCACCATCACCAAATTAGGGTTTATTTCCCTAATTAGGTGACATCCAAGAGGTTTACTTATGAAGATTATTCATCAGTGAATCTTGTTAATCAATGTCTCATCACTGCCTGAGATGCAAGTCATTAAGAAGGTCTTGGTGCACTTGTTCATTTGGTTTGGATCTAAGGCATCCTCAAGATGTAGAGTTCATGGAAATTTCATACTTCAAGTATTATTCATGGATTCATATTCATTCAAGGAGAATTAATCACAAGATTCATCGAATGTTCAAACTCAAGATCAGGGAGTGCAAGGTCATTCAAATTCCAAAACCACTTATTCACATCCTAAAGCCACAGTCAATATCCATTTCTTTTCCACTTTTAAATCTATTCTCCAAACCTAAATATCCATTTTTCCAAACTATATCCAATTCCAAAAAAAAAAAAATCCATTTCCTAAATCCGGATATCCATTTTTTAAACCATTCCTTTTATTCAAACCATATTTAAACCCAAAGCCCAAATCCAAATTCAATCTATAATATAAGAAAAGAAAGGGCTCTGGAAAACTCATTTTTGCCCCTTTCTCTTTTAATGCCACATCCTAATTCTAAGGGTAAAAAGTGTCCAAAAATTACTTTTTCCAACTATTGATGTCACACTATTGTAATCTAACTATATAGTTATTGTTAGAAGTCTTTGTTGGTTAAAATTGAATCAAATGATGATGTCATTTACTTCATATCCAATTATATTATTTGTTATAGTTTACTTTAATTAAAAGTTGCTGACATGCAAGGTGTCTTGTCTCTCTTCTCTTCATTTCTCTTTCACGGTATGTGGCAGCTTCTTTCTCATTCTCACTCTTCATTTCTCTTTCATGATTTGTCTTTCCCTCTTTCTCTTTCTGACTAACACCGTGAGATTCTCTTTCTTTGTCTCTGATCTTCGTCTTCGTCATTGATTTGTGTCCGGACGATGGTGGTGGGGATGGAAATGGTCGCAAAACTGGTAAAGGTTTTTTCTTCGTCAACTTCGTTTCTTTGATAAATCTGGTAATCGTTTTTCTTCTTTTTCTTATTTTAGGGTTTAGGGTTTGTTTTTGTGAGAAATCAGTTCGATCTACAAAACTGTGGTTCAGATTTTAAGGTAAAATCATTATCTGAGATTCATATCTATCATTCTCGCTCGTCCTTCTCTGTGTTACCGATTTTGAAGCATTGAAGGCATTATTTTGGATATTTGTTTTTGGATTTTGTGTTTTTGATCTATTACTTTCAATCTATAGAGCATTGCAGGTTAGGGCTTGAGTGATCATGGCAGAAAGAACTCAGATTTTCGAATGAAGAGGCAGTAAGCTTGCTTTTGCTTTTACCTGAAAAACATGTGAATTTAATGTATGTTAAAAAAAACATTTTAGTTCTTGTAGATGCAGTAAGCTTGCTTTTCTTTATGTCTTAACAGTTGAAAAGGTATGTGGAAAAAATGGACCTGAGAAAAGAAGTGGTGCTTTTGAGATACCATCCGTAGTAATTGCTTACGCCGAATAATAAAGAGATAAGTTGGTTTTCATTATTTTTCTTCTTTCATTTAATGTTGAAATCAGAAACCTGAAGTTTGAAGGTTGAGACACTTGGGTGTTTGTGATGAAAATCTACGAATGGTAGATGTTTGATTAAATGTTTGTGTATGCAATTGATAATAGTTGTTTTGTGTTGATTGTCTCAAGCGTAAAACAGGAAATTACAAGATCCTTCGAAAAAGGACACATTGAATTGATTTGAAATAGTTGGATTACTAACTTTGTAACTCCATTTAGGTTTAAACATTGGTAGTGTTGTATTATTTATTTCTGACACTGTAATGTTTGAATACATAACTCAATCTATAATGATATTAATGTTTTTTCCTTTTTTCAGATGGTCAACAGATTGGATGATGCGACCATACAAAGTTAATGAAGTGTTTTCTGAATAGTGTAAGTATCGTTGAACATTGTTCCGGAATATTTTGCAGATGATGTTCCTTCTTGAATCTGTTTTTCTACTAACTATTTCATTATTGGAATGTCACAGATGTTACATTGACTTCCTGAATCTGTTTTTCTACTAACTGTTTCATTATTTTGCAGATAATGTTTGATTAAATGTTTGTGTATGCAATTGATAATAGTTGTTTTATGTTGATTGTCTCAAGCGTAAAACAGGAAATTACAAGATCCTTCGAAAAAGGAAACATTGAATTGATTTGAAATAGTTGGATTACTAACTTTGTAACTCCATTTCGGTTTAAACATTGGTAGTGTTGTATTATTTATTTCTGACACTGTAATGTTTGAATACATAACTCAATCTATAATGATATTAATGTTTTTTCCTTTTTCAGATGGTCAACAGATTGGATGATGCGACCATACAAAGTTAATGAAGTGTTTTCTGAATAGTGTAAGTATCGTTGAACATCGTTCCGGAATATTTTGCAGATGATGTTCCTTCCTGAATCTGTTTTTCTACTAACTGTTTCATTATTGGAATGTCACAGGTGTTACATTACATCCTCTTCATTATTTGAATGTGACAGATGTTACATTACATCCTCTTCATTCCCATACTTTTATATAATTTTGTGTTTCTTAATTTCCTGGACGATATATAAGGTACATGTACTTTCTGCAACATAACATTCTATTGTTTTAAATAGCACATGTAATATCCCATGGTTTTATATTATTGTGTGTTTCTTAATTTTTATTTATATAGATATGAAATATTCAAATTATATTTATGCTTTTGAAATATATTTACCAATGTTTTGCTTCCCAATGCCCCATATTAAATAATTATGTATTTTAAAATAAATGATAAACTTGACCATTGATATTCAATTACCAGCAGTGGTTATTGAACTACCCAACCAATAATTACAGCCCAAAACAAAACGTTTAGAATCTCAACCTAAACCATTATTTAAACCTTTTCCTCTTCATTTTATCACACAACCAACATCATTCAAGAAGGAAAACGAACATGAGTTCCAGTGATGCTGTCCATACACACCAAAGTCCAGATGTTCAACAACCAATCTCAGATGTTCAGAGACCCACTTCTGATGTCCAACAACCAGTTCATACCCAAGAAGTCCAGCGCGAGGAAGCTGTGCAGAGGCTACAGTCGGTCTCAGTTGAAAGAAGACGGAGGAGGAGGAGAATTAACAGAGCAAGAAGGATACGGAAGAAACGTACGTTTGATTCAGATGATGAAGACTTAGCACCAATCGGTTGGAGCAATTTCATGTCGTTCAGGCCTTTTAGATTTGACATTTAGGAGTTTTATTTTTCTTAATGTTGTAATTTTCTTTCTGAATCCACCAGTTTGAATGAAATAGATTTCTATTGATATGAATGAATTTGGTTTTGATTTTTTGATTCCCTATTCTGCGTTAGATATATGTTTACAAATACAACTTTTGCATTCAAGTTTTTTGTTGTTTGAAAGTATGATTCTTGACAAAGTCTAACGTTTATGAGTGACACATCTTTGTTTCCCATCCTTTATACCTGAAATTTGTATCAGATATAGCTGTATTTTGTACTCAATTTTGACCTACTTGTGTTGTGGCTTGTCAAAGGTATATTTTAATTTTGTAACAAGGTTGTCATCTATGCAGTCACATCTCTCTGCTTCTCTCTGTTGTTGCTAATCATCTTTGGCAATATCACTTCTCTTTTGGAGCACTGTCATATTCACTGCAAATCTGTAGGGTTCAAAACCACACAAGCTACAAAATCATTGCCGAAAATAACCAGTTATGTATTCTTGAGGTGTGTAAGTGACCATGGTTCTCCGTAACCTTTCGTAGCCTTGCTTTTATTAAGAAAAGTAATTTCTAGAATGATGAAGATTAATAGTTGCTGTTTCTGTGACTTGCCCCATTTTGCATTTGTCCAAGGTTTAGTGGCATTCCTCCATTAATTTGGTAGGGATTAGTTCGAATTTAAAAAAATTTGTAGTCAATTAGATTAGTTTTGCTTAAATTGTTCTTCAGGTGACCTATCTTTAAATTTTAAATTGTGTGCTTGAAAATATTTGTCTGCATTCTTTTTTAATTTCATTTTTTAATTGGGATCTTCCTTTATAAAGTCATACTAATGTTCGGTGTTAAATATTATTCTTCTGTAATAGTTCAGTGGATTCTTTTTTGCTGGTTAGATTCAGGACTAGAAGGTGATGCGTCTGGTAGGTCCAAACAGACCAGAAGTGAAAAGAAGAGCCGCAACGCAATGCTTAAAGTTGGGATGAAACCTGTTACTGGTGTCATCCGTGTGACAGTCAAGAAGAGCAAGAATGTTAGCATTTGACATATTTATTTAACTTGAGTGATTTTTCCGAGTTATAATTGTTTAGTATTTGTCTAAATTGAATGTTTGTTTTGTATTTGTTCATTAGATGTTTTCAAGAGCCCAACTTCCGACACCTACATTATTTTTGGTGAAGCTAAGATTGAGGACTTGAGTTCACAGGTACAAAGTCAGGTAGCAGAGCAGTTCAAGGCTCCTAATTTGAGCAATGTTGGAGCGAAGCCAGAATCTTCTGGTATTGCTCCAGAAGAGGAAGACGTCGACGAGACTGGTGTTGATCCCAAGAATATCGAGTTGTTGGTGACTCAAGCTAGTGGGCCAAGATCAAGAGCTGTTAAAGCTGTCAAAGTTGCTAATGGAGACATTGTTGCTGCCATTTTGGAGCTTACTACTTAATGCTCAGAATTTGCCGTGTTTTGGATTGTGGAGCTATTTTTCTTTGTTGGTCAAATTTTTTTGCGCATGTTCGGTTTGAAATAGTGGTTAATCTTTATATTTGCTTTGATCTATTTTCTGTGTAATTGCATTTACAAAAAGAAAAAAACTAGACTTTCTTGAAAGCTCATTCTTAATGCCAATGCAAGGATGACAGTCATAAGTATCAATCATCTATCTATCTATACTCATAAGTATCTACTCTAAGGGTAACACAATATAATTTAGGTTTAAAATATCACAATAAAATATAGGTTTGAATATATCTTTGATTCTGACGATTTTTTAATGTTTTGATGTTTTTAACTTTTAATTTCCCACTTTAATATATGATTCTAATAAATTAATTTAAAGAATATTTGAATATAATAAACAAAAATTAAATGAAATAATAACACAATTAATTGAATTTGGAAATAATGGATTTAATTGAATGAAATATAATGAAATCTATTGTATCTCATTCAATCAAATCTCACTATTAGAATACGAAACAAATTAAACATTCAAATATGAAATTGGATTTTTATGGTTATTAAAATAATTAAAAGAATATTTGTGAAGTATATATATAGCTAATTAGAAAAATAATATTTATTTAAAAATATAATAAATTTTATGTTCTCCTAATATTGAAATTATATGAAACGGGGAAAATCAAGGTATTGATTAAATTATTGAATTATAACGGAACAGCTATATTATTGATTCATAATTTTGTAATGCCTAATGTCAAAACAATAATAATATTTAAATATAGAAAAACAATACATTGTTAATTCAAATTTTGTTATATACGAAAAAATAATATTGTTATAAACGGGAAGAAGTTTAAATTTGATTCAATATTTTTGAGATACGCAAAAAATTTTATTGTTTTAAACGGGCACAACTTTAATTTTGATTCAATTTTTTTATATTAGATAAAATATTACTGTTATAAACAGAGACAACTATAATTTTGATTCAAATATTGTTATATATGAAAAACATATTATTGTTATAAACGGGGACAACTTGAATTTTGATTGAAATTTTTTTATATACGAAAATAATATTATTGTTATAAACGGGCACAACATCAATTTTGATTCAAATTTTTTTAGATAAGATAAAATACTACTGTTATAAATGGGAACAACTATAATTTTGATTCAAATATATTTATATACGAAAAATATGGAAGAAAATATTATTGTTATAAACGGGAACAACTTTACTATTGATTCAAATATTTTTATAAATATAAACAAAAATAATATTTGAATTTAATTATTATTATACAAGGGAACAACTTTACTATTGATTCAAATATATTTATAAATAATGTCAAAAAAAATATTTATATACGGGAAAAATATATATTATTGATTAAAATATTTTTATACACAGAAACAAATACTATTGTTATAAACGGGATCAACTTCACTACTGATCCAAATACTGAATAATAGAAATTTATCGATCATTGTATTCTGTCTTATAACATATTCTCCATTACTGATAATATATTTTTATATACGGGAACAACTTTACTATTTATTCAAATATTTTTATAAATAGTGTCAAAACAAAATTAATATTTATATACGGAAAAAAATATATTGTTGATTAAAATATTTTAATATACAGGAGAAAATACTATTATTATAAACGAGAACAATTTTACTATTGATTCAAATATTTTTATAAATATTGTCAAAACAAAATATATATATATATATATATATACGAGATAAAATACATTGTTGATTAAAATATTTTTATATACGGGAAAAAATTCTATTGTTATAAACAGGAACAACTTTACTACTGATCCAAATATTGAATAATATAAATTTATCGACTATATTTTTTTTTCAAATATGTGAAATAGATTAAGAGAACTTATTAAAAAAATTGAGTAGATATTTAAAAACTGGATTCTCTCTTATAAAGTAATATCTTATTTGTAAAAAAAAAATAAAACAACTTTCAATTTTTATGACAGTCTGCAAACAAATGCGCGTCCAAAACCATATCCCACCTAGGAACGCACTCCGTGCGAATGCACGGGTTAGTTACTAGTTACATTACAAATTTCAAATCTAAGAGGCATAACAAAAAGAAACAAATTCAAGTTCCATTCTAAATGAAAGCAAGTTTTCCTAAACCAATATCCATTTTTCAAAATCCATTTTAAACCATCTAAGTCCACATTTTAAACCAAATCCATGTTTTAACCCATTTTATTCAAGATCCATTTCTTAAATTCATAACCACCCAAGTCCATTCAATATCCATTTCAAAACCAATCATCCAATTCATATCCAAATTAAATCCAATTTTAATTCCATACCCAATATCATCCTAAACCATTTCTTTAAACGCATTTAAACCATATCCAAATTATGCCCATGGACGTCCAATTATACCAAAGATTTCTACATGAAGTTCTGGAATGCAGTAGATGAGCAATGAGAGGAAGAGTGGCACCATAAATTCAATGAGTAACAACAGGAAATTTCCTTCATGCAATACAAAATCCAATAAAAAACCATAATAGTCGAATGTACAACACAATTCAACACCAATTTAACAACAGAATTTCAGACAGCAGTAGCAACTTCTTCTTACGCACACAATCATCCCGGCATGAAGGCACGTGTGTTTCCACTCTTGGATCATAAATTTCCTCCTCACTCATCTCGGGTGTACCACGCCGTTTGATCAAGCTGAGAACAACTTCATTAGCCCCTGCCATGGATCTCCGTACAACGGCCCAGGAAGAGTCGTGAGAGGGCCCACACCTTTGTCTTTTGCAGTGGCAGTGTGATGTTGTTGCGGGTGGGAAGGTTTTGATTTCTCCTTGGGTTGAAGTAGATCTAAGAACAGCTGTAAAGCCAACACTTCATATCCTCTTCTTTATAAAGGAAAAGGGGAAAAGGAAAAAGCAAGAAAATGCACAAAGAAATGGGCATGTAGCTTATTCTCATGAGTTAATGGGTTCCACAGCAAGGTCACTTGGTTATCATTCAACCTCACAGTTAATTCATCTTGTTCTAGTCTAATTTAACTATGGTTTAGCAAAGAAAAACACATTCAAACACAACGATTCAAGTATAAAAGAGAGTTAACAGAAGTCCAATGAACAACCAATCCAAACTGTTTCTAACCTCCAACATTCATCAAAATAACACCAGCCATTCGTGTTACACTGTGACCGCCGGTCATTTCAAGTCACATAGTTGAATAAAATAATTCACAACAAGGCATTTAGAGGCATTCAGATTTCATCATGCAAAAAAAAAGGTACTAAATTCATGGCAGGGACCCTGCATTTAGCATCTTAGTGAAGATCAAAGCAAACATAACAACAACAACGCTTTTAAGGTCATAGCAGTGGCGGTGCTCCTTTTTCCAAGTCGTCCTCCGATTTCTCGCATATCTCAAATGGGAGCCTATTCACCAAGTTTCTTGCAGTTCTGCTGCAAACTTCCCGTCTGCTGCTAGCGTTTTCAGGGGCCGCTTTTAACAATTCATTTTGTGTGCAGCTTTTGCCCAATTTCCGTATTGCTGTAAAATCTGTGGTTGATGCAATTCATTGTTCGAGGGATGGACTGTTCCAACCAACCCATCCATTCCGTATTGATTTTAAACTTCAACATAACATCATTTAACTATACATTTAAAATAGTTCAACCAATTTAACAAAGCCACGATCTCCATCTTATCTAACAGTCAAAAAAATCAGGGCTAATGCCTATTAGTTACTGTTGTCGAAACTTTACAAGGATATACCAATGCCTACAATAAATTGAGTTCACTCCCGGAGATATTTCTACCAATTCAAATGCACTCTCCCACTTCAAATAAAAGAAAACAAGCAGCATGTTTCAAATGTCTGGCATGATGGAAAAAAACTCAAGGTGCATTCACAATTCATATCCAATTCTACAAATCCAAATTATTTCCAAACAGTCCAGTGATTAAAGCCAATCCATACCAAGCAAGAAATTCAATTCCTGTTAGTTACATTTCTAACCAACCCAACTGTCACTAACTGTCATAACAGTCTTTAACTATTTGATCCAGCTCAGCATAACAGAATTGCATAGCTAGCTCATCCTAACTAACTCACTTGAATCTCCCCATTTAACCTTGATTTTCATTCCACATAAATTCAGATCCTCACTATCATTTCACTTTGAAGGTTTAAATCGTTTGAACACAAAATAGGAGGTTGGGGGTATTGTCCTGCTTTGGTTTACTCTCTTTTTCCCGTTGAGTTGGGCTTCGCACCCTGTTCTTTACCATACACCTCCAAGGCCATAAGATGTTTGGTGTTGGGCTCTAGACGTGGACAACCCAATGCATATGCTATCTACACCCTCATATTGGTCTGCATTATGTGCTAATGAGTTTTACTTCAAATTTTTGTAGAATTTCTTAGCACTATATTTTATTGCCACTTCTTGCTGGCCCTTTTTAATTTATGCAAGTTCTTGCTGAATTTTCATGCCAAGTGCTGTAGAATCATCTTGATTGAATTAACTTGTCAATTTTTAATTGAATTGCTTGATCTTCGATTAGAAATTGCCATTAATTGTTGATTAGCTTTTCAATTGATAATTAACTTTAGAATTTTGTTAGAATCTTGTTAAATGTTGATTAAGATTCCATTAGGTTTTGATTAGATTTTTGTTAATTGATTTTCATGAATATTTTGTTGAATAATCTTGGTTGAATTCCACTAATACTTTGTTTTTTTCTTGGTTGAACTTTGTGTTAGATTTAGGTGAATATTCTTTGCCATCATGTTGTAGAAATTTTTCTATCTTGATGTTGATTTTTATGACTATTTTGTTAAGAATTTCATGATTTTAGTTGGTTGTTTCATACGCCATTATGATGTTAACCTTCGTGCTATCCTTTGATTGGTTCTTATGCTCCATGTGGATTCATCTTGTACATTTTATGCATTCATTCATGATTTCATTTAGCTAACTATTTCTCTTTTGTTGTGAGGTACTGATTTGAGGTTTGGAACCATACTTTAGTATTCAATTCTCTTTTCCCTCTTATTGTACTTTTATTCATTTTGTTTTAGTCACCCCCCATGGTGGTAAAATGTCCCCCACTCCCATTAAAGTGTAATAGCTTAGGATTTTACATTCTTATTGATTTATGCTTGTTGCTTGCTTAATTGTTAAGAAAGATAAAATTGAAAGCGTTTAGAAAACAATTTCAAAATAAAAAGACAACCAAAAACTCGATTCAACGTCGAGCCTTTTTTCAAACTAATTAAATGAATTGCTCATTCCTCCTTCATCTTAGGACTTTCCTACACCTCTCACCTTTCTTACACCCTTCCATCAATAACAAACAAACCTTGCATGTACTAACCCTTGTAAGTCGATCGCCTAGTGCATCACCATCAACCTCCATCAATTCTCACCTCACCTTTCATAATTCAGGAAACATCAAACACTTGGTCTAACGCCAAGTCACTTTTTTCAAACCATTTTCATAATAACTTGGGAGAAAAGGGAGTGGAGTGTACGTACTTGTGCACCCCATTTCTCAAGTACTTGGGTTGTTGGCCCTGATTGACTTGGGACCTGACGCTTGTCTTCCTTTCAAAAAACACTTAATAACAACAAGAGTTTAATCTGATCCTATTAGGGCGAAGAAGGAGTGGTTATGATACCATTGTCCCCTCAACTCTCAAGTTTTTTTATTGTAGGTCGTACTTAGCCTATGGTTGGATACTCGCATCCCTCTAATTACTTACAATTAGACTCGCCTCACATCTTTCAAACTAAACATTTTTCCCTAAAATCAACTTCACCAATCAAACGTGACATCTTGCCTCGAGGGCGAAAATCAAAACCTTTTCAAAAGGGCATGTTATTTCCATTCTATCGCAACACAGGCTAAAGTATAAGTCTCCTACGTGCGAGCGGAAAAACCTATCGTTAGAATGTGAACGTTAACATCGCCCACTAAAAAACAACAAACCCACATTCATTTAGTCCCACGAACTACGGACGCTCTGATTCTTCATTGGTTAATGAAGATACGTAGGCACAAGATTGCGAGATCTTGGCGAGCCACCTTCCTTCATTTCCACCCGTAGTCCTTCGAACTACGGAAGCTCTGATTCTTTATTTCACAACGAAGATACATAGGCACAAGGGCCCGAATCCTTGGCGAGCACACTAATTAAAAACCCCTTAATTTCTCCTTTAGCAAGTAACCTTTAGATAAACGACACCCATTCACGCATAGAAAAACAAGATGGTTCCCATCGAGTACGATGGATGTGAGGGATGTTAATACCTTCCCCTTGCATAACCGACTTCCGAACCCGAATTTGGTTGCGAGACCTTTTAGGGGTTTTATCGATATTTTCCCTTTCTTCGGAATAAATAAAGTTCGGTGCCGACTTTGTATTTTTCGCGTAGCGACACCCCTTGGACCTCTATTATGATTTACCAACTTCGTCCTCACTTATTCCACCCAATACTACCATCTTACCCTCAGTGTTCCCCTCCTTTTATTAAAATAATAATAATAATAATAATATAAATAACATTATTCACATTATTCCACTATTATTATTATCAAAATAATTCTAATAAATCATACACTTCTAAATATCATCAATACCCTCTTAACATCATCAATACCCCACAACACAAATCATCAGGCATCAAAATATTTCACCAAAAATCACGAATATTTATAATAAATAAATTAAATAAATATTCTAATTATTTTGGGGTGTTACAACTCTCCCCCACTTAAAGAATTTTTGTCCTCGGAAATTACCTGAAGGAAATAGAGTCAGATACGACTCCCTCATCTGATCTTCGCATTCCCAAGTCCAACTCTCACTAGCTGGTCCACCCCATAACACCTTCACCAAAGCTATGTCTTTACCCCGCATTTGTTTCATTTCTCGTCCATCAATCCGCACATGTAATTCTTCAACAGTCAGGTTATCTCTCTCCTGTACGTCATCCATTTGGATCACATGCAACGGATCCGAAATATACTTCCTCAACTGAGATACATGAAACACATCATGTAAATTCGCAAGCGACAGTGATAAAGCAATCTGATAGGCTACCTCCCATATCCTCTGCGTAATCTGATACGGACCAACGAAATGTGGAGTGGGCTTCCTAGACTTCAAAGCTCGACCCACACCAGTCATCGGTGTAACTCTCAAAAACACGTGAACTCCCTCTTGGAATTTAAGCGCCTTTCTCCTCTTATCATGATAACTCTTTTGAAGACTTTGCGAAGCTCTCATTCTCTCTTGGATCATCTTAATCTTCTCAGTCGTCTCCTGCACAATCTCAGGTCCGAGTACAACACTCTCGCCTTACTCATACCAACACAATGGAGTTCTACACCTTCTTCCATACAAAGCTTCATACGGCGCCATCCCAATACTAGAATGGAAACTGTTATTGTATGTGAACTCAATCAACGACAAATGGCTATCCCAAGATCCTCCTTGGTCCAACACACAAGCCCTCAGCAAATCCTCCAAAGATTGGATAGTTCTCTTTGTCTGGCCATCCGTCTGCGGATGATATGCCGAATTCATCCTCAGCTTAGTACCCAAAGCATCTTGCAAACTCTTCCAGAATCTCGACGTAAATCTCGGGTCTCTATCCGACACAATACTCGAAGGTATCCCATGCAACTTCACAATTTCCTCAATGTACAACTCAGCCAACTTCTGCATAGAATGATTAATCTTCATCGGCAATAAGTGAGCCGATTTAGTTCATCTATCCACAATCACCCAAATTGAATCATTTCCCTTCGCAGTCTTCGGCAACCCCGACACAAAATCCATGGAAATGTTATCCCATTTCCATTCCGAATTATTCAATGGTTGTATCATACCCAAAGGTTTTTGGTGTTCAATTTTTGACTTCTGACAAGTCAAACAGGCATAAACAAATTCGACAATGTCCTTCTTCATACTTGGCCACCAAAACAACCTCTGTAAATCCTGATACATCTTCGTAGCACCGGGATGAATACTCATCCTACTTCGATGCCCCTCTTCAAGAATACTCTTCTTAATTTTTGGAACATCTGGAACACACACTCTATCTCTGAACCTCTTTACACCATTCTCATCAATCCAGAATTCACCTCCGTTACCTTGGTTAATCAAAGCCAATTGATCAACCAATCTTAAATCAGATTGCTGACTCACTCTAATTTCTTCCAGAATACTACTAGTAAGCTTCAACTTACCCAACCTCACACTGTCAGGAGTCTCTTCACATACCAAACTCAGATCTCAGAACTGCTCGTTTGATTCAAATTCTCTCACCATAAGCATCGACATATGCAACGACTTTCTGCTTAATGCACCAGCCACCACATTTGTTACCAGGATGGTAACTAAAATCAAAATCACAATCCTTCAATAATTCCAACCACCTCCTCTGCCTCATATTCAACTCCTTCTGATCAAATAAGTACTTCAAACTCTTATGATCACTGAACACTTCAAATTTAAAGCCAAAAAGATAATGTCTAAATTTTCAACACGAACACCACAGCTGCCAACTCTAAGTCATGCGTAGGATAATTCCTTTCATGCACTCTCAATTGTCTCGAAGCATAAGCAACCACCTGTCTATTCTGCATCAATACTCCACTAAGACCTGTCTTCGACTCATCACAATACACCACAAAATATTTATTCGGATTAGGCAAGATCAATACCGGAGCGGTCGTCAACTTCTTCTTCAATTCCACAAAACTCTTTTCACATGCAACATCCCACACATAAGCTTGACCCTTCCGAGTCAACTAGGTCAAAGGTAATTCCAACTTAGAAAAACCCTCTATAAACTTTTAATAATATCCTGCCAACCCAAGAAAACTTCGTATCTCAGTAGAAGACTTCGGGGTCTCCCACTGCAACACAACATCAATCTTAGAAGGATCAACAACAATTCCACCACTCGAAATCACATGGCCAAGGAAACTCACTTCTTTCAACCAGAACTCACATTTAGACAATTTTGCATATAACTTCTCTCTTAATACTTGCAACACAGTTCTCAAATGCTCAGCATGCTCTTCTTCAGATTTAGAGTATATTAAAATATCATCAATGAAAACCACAACAAACTTATCCAAATACTCATGGAAAATCCTATTCATATACTCTATGAACACACCTGGTGCATTGGATACACCAAACGGAATCATAGTGTATTCATAATGATCGTACCTTGTCCTGAAAGCTGTCTTCAGAATGTCCTCAGGCTTAACACGAATATGATGATAACCAGACCTCAAATCAATCTTGCTAAACACACAAGCGCCTACTAACTGATCCATCAAATCTTTGATTCTCGGAAGTGGATATTTATTCTTGATAGTCACTTTATTCAGCTGCCTATAATCCACGCACAAACTCATACTACCATTCTTCTTCTTAACTAACAGCACATGAGCACCCCACGGAGAAACACTCGGTCGAACAAACTTCTTCTCAAGCAATTCTTCCAATTATTTCTTCAATTCACTTAACTGAAAAGCGGACATCCGGTAAGGAGCCATTGACACCAGACTCGTTCCTGGTATCAAGTCTACTGCAAACTCTACTTCACGCTCTGGAGGAAAATCACTTGTATCATCCGGAAACACCTATGGAAATTCATGGACAATAGGTAATTCGACACTCGCAGCATCACGATCAACTTGCAATGATGAAAACAACGCAAACATCGAGGCTTTGTCTTCTAGGAGTTCGTCTACTTGCTTAGCAGACAAGAACATCAACTCTCCATTATCACCAAACTCAGGAAACTCCACGGTATTATTATAACAGTTGATATGAACATAGTTGAACTCCAACCATTTTATTCCCATGATTACATCGATTTGGTGTAAGGGTAAACACACCAAATCCATCACGAAACTCTTCCCAAATATCGTCAAAGGACATCTCGAACACACAAAAGTAGTAGTAACAGAACCATTAGTAGGGGTTTCTATCACAATACTACCGTTAATATCGGACAATTTCAAACCCAACATAGTAGCACATTCAAGCGAAATAAATGAATGAGTAGCACCAATATCAATAATAACGACCAACTCAACATCATTAATAAAACAAGTACCTCGAATCAAGTTATCCTTCTTAGGAACTTCTGAACCACTCAAAGTAAACACTCTGCCATTAGTCTGAGCAGCAGTAGCAGTCTTCTTCGGCTTCTGACACTAGGTACTAATGTGACCTTGTTCACCACAGTTGAAACAAGTCGGGCCTTCATCCTTGTAATCAGTAACTCTATGGCCCTTCTTACCACATCTGTAACATCTCACCACATTATTGTTGCAATCCTCAGCATGGTGGCCTTGCTCGCCACACCAAAAACACTTAATAGAAGTGGGAGTTGCTCCCCCACTTGTCTTCTTCCCATCTGAAGCCTTCTGCTTCTCTTTGTCAGCTGAAGTCACATAAGGTTTTCCTCAAAACTGTCATTTCTCTTTCTTCTCACTAAGATGCTTGTAGTACGCAGATCGAGCTCGGTTATCCTCATCAAAGATCCTACTCTTATCCACTAGCTCAGCATACCTGAGAATTTGTTGGTATCCAATACCCTATTTGATCTCTGGTCTCAGCCAATTCTTAAACTTGAGACATTTAGACATCTCAGCATCAACATGGTTGTAATGCAGGCACAACTTCACCAGCGCCTTAAATTTTGCAGTATACTCTGCCACAGTCATGTTTCCTTGCTTCAATTCAAGGAATTCTATCTCCTTCTTGCTGCGAACATCCTCAAGAAAATACTTTCCCAAAAATTCTCTCTTGAATACAACCCAAGTTATCTCAGTACCAACATCCTCCAGCCTCTGACGTGTGTTATTCCACCAATCCTCAGCTTCTTCTGACAGCATGTGAGTACCAAATTGTACCTGCTGAGCGTGAGTGCACGTCATCACTCGGAAGATCTTCTCAATCACCTTGAGCCACTTCTGCACACTCTCTGGATCATGGGTGCCCACAAAAGTTGGCGGATTGTTCCTCTGAAACTTCCCCAAAGCATGAAACTCGTCAGGAGCTCCACCATTATGATTATTCTGTGCATTCCGAGCCATCACTTGAGCAAGTGATTCCAATGCATCAGCGATAGCATGATCGTTTCTTCCATCCATTTTGCACACCATCAACAACGTTAGAAGAAACAATTCATCGACAGTGTACACACACTCATCGACTGACAAGGACTGACATCATATAAAACCTGGTCGGACGGACCGACCTGCTCTGATACCACTAATGTAACACCCTTCTACCCCACATAACATTCACGATAAATATAAGCAAGTATATCAGAGTACATCACCGAAAGATTTCATCATAAAACTCATAATAATGTCCTACTCCGTAACACGGGTTCTATCATCATAAATTCAATCAAAATACTACGCAGCAGAAAAATCAAATCTCAACATAGTTCAAAACTCAAAAGTCTTAAAACAAGAAACTCATAGTATCATGATGTCAACAAGAAAAAGAACACAATGGTTCGACTCCAACATCCTGACCCGATGTTACATATCAGAGCAAGACCCTCTACTCAACAAAAATAACCAAAATACTTCAAAGCTAACCCTTCACGCACCAAAAGGGTTAATCCTGATCACCTGTACATTACCCACGTGGAGGCAACATTCAAACAGGCAAGGTGAGTAATCACATATCATTATACAAGATATAGAGATAAGGTATACAAATACATCAGCATTCAACAATTCACATACATCGTCATAGAATCATCAAACAACATAATCATCACCAAGTCATCATCATCGTGCGTCATTTAAAATCACATCATCAAATACAGTATTCATTCATAAATATGCAATGCCACATAACATGAAATGCATCAACATAGACTCATGCATATGGTACCAAATCGTCATTTTTTATGGACACTGGGCCATCACCCTCCAAAGATTCCCACCAATAGGATCGATTCTACACAAGAACTGGAGCACAACATAAACACCCCAATCCACACAATGGGATTGAAGCCAACACTGGACCGAAGTCCTATCTTCAAGATTGGACCGAAGTCCCAACATCAACGCTGGACCGAAGTCCTAATATGCTATGAATGCATGATGCAAAACGTCATAATCAATCATCACCACGGTTTGTCAAGTTGCATCATCATTCATAAAAGATCGCCAAAACATCATAGTATTTACATCATATTTATGCATCACAGTTCTTCACATTACTACACACACCATCATGTTATAGTCATCAAAATACAATACATCAATTACTCAAGGCATACGAACTACAAGACACAAGACAACACGAAAAAGAAAATATAAAAAAACTACTGCTCCTGCTCGCCTGGTGCTCGTCCGGCAAAGCAGCCCGCTCGCCTGGGTTTCGCCCGACGAAGCAGGGGCGAAACACCTCCCCCATACAATTTCCAGTAGCACTGTTATTTCACCCTTCGCTCGCTCCTCCTTTCACTCGGCGAGGACCAAATGAACACACTTCGCCTGGCGAAACATTTCCTCGCCCAAAGATTTTATGCGAATAGCAACCTGCTGTTGCGTTTTCTACATACGAAAATCCTTTCCACAGACCCAATATTCATCAAGCAATGCATAACACATTTTTACAGGTTTATTACCATTCATATGTATAATCTCAGTCAATTACCAACACCTAATTCATCACCTCACAACATCAACATATTCATACAATTTCATCATGGTTTCAACAATCAACACATAACACACAAAAACCTACATCTACCTGTAGCGTGCGATTTTTGCCGGTGACGCGCCACCTTATCGCAAATGGTTTTCTCCTCACCGCAATGAGGAGGAGTGGGGTGCTACTTTCTGACTTCTTATTTATCCTGTGAAGCAGAAAGGGAAAGGGAAGCTATCTAAAACTAACCTTGCACGCGAATGTTTAATTGAACAAACGCCTAAAGAGATTGGGGGGTCCGGGGTCAGGTTATACAATGGGGAGTTGTCAGTTACCGATCCTATATGTGGTTATCCACGGGTTGTTAGTTTTAGGTTCTGCTTTGTACTTGATGGTGTTTATCTGTAAATAGGTTGGGAAAAGTTTTAGAGAGAGAGAGAGTTTTTGATGAGTTTGGTGAGGTATTGGACCTCAGTTTTGATCGGTGTGAAGGTACTGGACCTAAAGTGTTTGATTGGTACTAGACCTAGAGTTTTTGATTGGTATGCTCGCTAATATTTCGTAATCTTATGCCTATGTATTCTCGTTTTAAAGAAACAGGGAAATCAGAGCAATCGTAGTTCCTCTTATTCTATGGGAGGAAAAAGATGTTTTGGTGTCTTGTTTAAAGCCCAAGATTGAAGCTAAAGGGTTTATTTGTGTCTTGTTCAAAGCCCAAGATTGAAGCTAAAAGGTTTGACTGAGAGAGAGTTTGTCATATCTAAAGGGAGACATCTTGTCTGTTTATCACAACTGTTGGGTGACTGTTTATAAAGGAAGGTTACTTTAACTGGGATATGAGGATCCAGCAATGCCATAATTTCCTTTATAGGGGATTTGTCCTGAAGGAGAAAACTTTAACTCAGTGTAGAGTAATGCCATTTTTCCTTAGGAATCTTTCATGCTAAGAAAGGGACAGTGGTGTGGATGTAAATAATCCAGAGGCATGTCGCTTACAACAATTAGATGAAAGAGGGAGTTGGCCCGGATAAGAGATGGATGACAGCTTGGATATTTGAATCAACAAGTGTGCCACTTACAACAATTATCTGGGATTAAGGTTTGTTTTGAATGTCTGTTTTGAAGAGTGATAAACAGAGAAGTATCTTCCTACAGAGAGATTTTGATTTCCTCTAAGGGGATGTTGATTTTTGTGTACCTTGATCAAAGCCCAAGGTTGAAGCTAAAAAGTTGATTGACTCCACTGGGGAAGTCCTTATACAAAGCCTAAGAGGAGGCTAGAAAAGACTGACTCAACAAGAGAGTGTTTATATCTGTCTTGTACAAAGCCCAAGATTGAGGCTAAAAAGAGACTGACTCTTTGGGGATAATATTATACAAAGCCTAAGAGGAGGCTAAAAGTTTAACTTTTCAGGGGAAATATTTTGTCTGTCTTGTACAAAGCCCAAGATTGAGGCTAAAAGGATTTTGACTCCGTCCGGGAGGGTTTGTATGTGTATTGTACAAAGCCCAAGATTGAGGCTGAAAAGAAGACTAACTCTGTGGGAAAGAAATCTTTATATATCTTGTACAAAGCCCAAGATTGAGGCTAAAATGAGACTTTACTGACTTGGCTGAGGGTATTTTCTATCTTGTACAAAGCCCAAGATTGAGGCTGAAAGAAGTTTGACTCTGCTGGAGAGTATTATCTGTCTTGTACAAAGCCCAAGATTATGGCTGAACAAGCTGGAGAAATCCTTATACAAAGCCTAAGAGGAGGCTGAAAGCCGTTTAATTTTGCTGAGGATTGTTGAGATCCGAAGGCAGGTCCAAATCGGGGGATCAACTCTTGCTAAGGGTTACAGAAGAGTTGAGGTATCAGATGCCTTGAGGTTCTGATTTGGGATAGTGTTATACGAATGATAAGCTGACCCTGGCTGGGGAAATTTAGGAAGAAAGTTTGAGTTTTTAAACCTACAGAGGTTTTGACTCTACTGGAGATTGATAAAAAATGACTAGGGTTTATCCTATGTTTGTAAGGAACTTGAGAATGTCTTTGAGACTCGGGAGGGGATTAGACTGTCTGAGTCAATTGGTGTGGAAGAGTTTATCTTTGTATGATGCCCAAGAGAAGGCAGGTGTTTAAGGGATGAGAATCAACCCTAAATTAGTCTGAGGTTTTGACTCAAGAAAGACTGCTCTAGCAAAGGGTGACTAAGTTCTGTCCTATACCTTTAAGAGGTCTTCAGGGTCCTTGTATTAAGCCCAAGAGAAGGCATGAGAACTTCTAAGAAGCCGGAGGGTCCTTGTACAAAGCCCAAGAGGAGGCGGGGATGCTTTTAGAAAGCCTGTGGGTCCCAAACCTAAGTAAAGTTCAAGAAAGGTTTCACCGAGAATTAATCCTTTAGTGAACAGTTCTAGGTTTTGAAGAAATTCAAGAGAGGTTTCACCGAGAATTAATCCTCTCCGGGGAACTGAACTTCTTTGACAATTTCTAATAGTGACAATCTGAGAAAAGTTTCACCGGGAATAATACCTTTCTCTTTGTTCCTTATTGTTTAAGCCCAAGAGAAGGCAAGACTGTATCTGGAAATCCTATGGGGATCTAGTTTTGATTGTATTAAAGAGTGACCAACTGGCTTTACCTAGTTCTAGACCCAGTTGTCGGGGAAAACTCTAAGTAAATATACTAGTATATATATAGTTGATATATGACAAGTATTTAAAAGGATACGAAAGAAGAACTTACATGTGAGCAAGCTTCCAGCAATACAGTTATATATATATATATATGAAAGCGAGTAAATGAAAGCTGATAAAACTTACAGGCGAGCAAGCTTCCATTGTAACAGCTGTATGGTTAGTTGTTCAAGAAATTAAAGAAAGTGTTGACAACAACTATGAATTTAAACCTAAATCAAAAGGGAAGTTGTTTTGAAAATATTGTTGGGGCTTATACTCAAGGAGAGGCCCAGATGAAAAACAGTAATTGTACCGTTGTTTTGTAAACTGTACTGGGACTTATACAATGACTGAGGCCCAAAAAGGTTTTTTTACAGAGGGATGGGTCTTACAACTCAAGGAGAGACCCAAAGGTTTAAAAAAAATAAATGGGACTTACAACACAAGGGTAGGCCCAATTGATTTTATTTAAAAGGCGACGACCGCGCCGAGATTTCAAAATCGCAGTGGGACTTATACAATGACTTAGGCCCAAAATTATTTATGTACAAAGGGGGGTTGGGTCTTAAACTCTATTAGAGGCCCAAAAGTGTTTGACAAATGATTTGTTAGGGAGATAGTGGTCAAAACCCTAATTTTTGGTTTTTAAATGTATTTTAATTGAATAAAAATTCAATTAAAATAATCAAATATGTGAAAAAAGGTTGTGATCTTGGATTAATGTTTGGAAAATCAAGTTTTATTCATGGGATGATTTAAAAATCATTTGAATTTTGCAAAGCCAAGAGAAAGAAATATTTTTAATGTTTAAAAACAAATAAAAATATAATTCTTTACAAAAAAATACCAAATATATGAAATAAATAATATTCTTGTGAATTTTTCATGGAATAAAATATTTTAACATTTTTGTGAATTTTCAAAAAAAGAATCAATAAAAAATAATTAAAATTGAGAGAGAAAATAATTTTTCAATTAATTAACAAAAACATGGAAATATGGAAAAAATAGCAAAAACATAGAAAATGGCAAAATGGTCTGGGTGGGGTTTGAACCCACGAACTTGGCAACAAACACACGTGCGCGCTACCACTGGAGTGGTGATACATCCGTGTATCAAAACCACCTCATTAATACATAAGGCATGCCTTGTTTCTAGGCCTGGGCTTGGCAAGGCAAGCTTTTGGGCAGTTTACGTGAAGCCTCTAACTTTCTCATTTCTCCATGGATTGGGACAAAATTTAGGTGCATCTGACCTAGAATTTCATGAGGAATCCAATTGTGCCCTTGAAATTTTCAGAAAATGTTTCCTCCTCAAAATCCGATAGTGATTTCAAAATAGGCCTATTTTTGCATGTTCTATGCTATCTCATGGTACAGGCAAGAATTACATGGTAAATTGGTTCAAACACAACATATACAACATGTATGAGATGTTTATGATTAATGGACATCAAAGGAATGCATAATTCAATGAGTTCAAGTTGTCATGCACTTACCTCTTGGAGCTTTTTGTGCTATCTGTCAAGTTCCTTGTGCCAGAAGTAATTTGATGCTTTGGACACTCTCAATTGATCCCTTAGAAGCTTTTAGGATGATTAGAACCAGCTGGAATCCTCAGGAACAAGTTTTTGGCACTTTCTTGCAAAAGGGGCAAAAGTGACCAATATGGCAACTCTCTCAGATGGTGTTCCAGATGAGGGGAACCATTTAGGACAGTTTGAGGATGATATTTGGAGTGTGTTTGAGGCTTTATTTGGTTTTGGAAGTGACTGAATCAAGACATGGCTTGAAAAATGCAGAAAAGTCCAATTTTGAGGTTTTGGAAGTGGACTTTGTGATTTTGGTGTTTCAGGTCACAAGTGAGTGTTTGGACAGTTCAGATACAACATATTAGAGGTGTTTGGATCATGAGCTTTGGTGGAATTGCTCTCTAACTCAAAAACTCAGAGATACCTTGCAAAAGAAGGCATTTTGGCCTAAAGAGAGAGATTTTAAGGAAAGCAAGTGTTGTAGTGCTTTGGTGTACTTAAATTGAGCACAAATGAGCTCTATTTATAGTAGAGCAAGTTTTTTTTGGCATCAATAGTGAATGTCAGCTACAGCAGGCCTTTGGCCAATGTTGAACAAAAGGAATCTCAAGT
Organism: Lathyrus tuberosus; assembly: GCA_022829125.1. Lineage (NCBI taxonomy): Eukaryota > Viridiplantae > Streptophyta > Magnoliopsida > Fabales > Fabaceae > Lathyrus > Lathyrus tuberosus. The sequence goes on from JALAZF010000018.1 coordinate 1,515,354, forward strand.
CTCCTCTAGCCATTGACTTGAGATTAGGGCACAGGCATATGGTCCTACAATTCAGTGATAATCCTTGACTCATTAAGTCAGGAATGTGTCAGTCCATGCCACCTTGGTGTATCCATTAAATGCATTGAAACAAAATTGGAGTCTTGGCACCTTTTTAGCCTTTTTAGGTTTGTTATGGCTAATGTAGATTCTTGGTCTTTGGAGGCTTGGAGATCAGATCATTCTCCTTTTGTTTTATCCTCAGATGTGTCCAAAATGATGACAAGGCTTGGAGTTGCTCAAATTTTCCAAATCGAGCAAAACAACAAAATCTGCCAAAATCTGCCTTGCTTTGAACAGTTGGCAATGGTGATTTTGAGGGATTCATATCTCCCTGCTCAGGTTGAATTATGGGAGGATCTTGTGCTTTTTAGAAATCCCTCATATGATACAAAACATGTGTGGTCATAGTTTGTTTTGAAACTATTTGGATCCAACTGAAAAAACCTCATGAACATTGATGTTCAAGGCGGGTAACTTAGGCAGATTTTCACTAAGTGTTGGAAAAAGTGTTATTTTCATGTTTTTGTGATTTTAATCACTCCATAACTTAAAATACATAAAGAATTGGAGTTGGAGGTGGTTGAAGCTTTTGTAGAGTGTAGCAAGACCTACAAATCCAACTTTGGATCACCCAAAGTGGTTGCTTGGATCTCAAGTTATGATCCTTGGAATTTGGTACCAAAACCACTTTTGGTTCCATAACTTAGAAAATTTTTGGTTTCTCAAGGTTGCCCCTTTTGAAAGAAACCTCACTTTTCTTGATTTTTCATGATAGATGATGATCAATTTCATACATTAACATTGTTTTTTTACTTAGGGGAACCATATTTATGAAAAAATCCAAAAAGTCAAACTTGATTTTGTACACAGTTGACTTTTTATCGGATGAAATCCAAACTGTGCGATCCTTTGTGAAATCAAGTCCTTGACCTAAATTAAACATAATGGATGGTTCCCATAGGTGTTATAGGGTATATTGAATCATGTCCCAAGGTTTGGGAACATGCCTCGGTCAAAAGTCAAAGATACAGTTGACTTTTTCCTCGAAACCGTAATTGTGGTCCAGATGAATTTGAAACTTGTGAATCAGGCTTCTTGGATCAACCCATTGTTTTAAATGGATCAATGTAGTGTATTGGAGGCCCTCAAATCATGTCTTGAGGTCTTGGCTCATGTTTTATCCCAAAAGTCAACTTAGGGGTGAATTAGGTCAAGAAACCCTAATTCCTGATTTTTTATGAATGTATCCCCTGAGGCTAATTTGACTTGATGATTGGGTCCATGAGGTCCCTTGGAGTATATTGGGCCATGTTTTGAAGTATTAGCTCATGCCCAGAATAAAAGTTTCATCTGGAGGCCTCAGTCGATCAAAACCCTAATTTGGTGACACTGGCGATCTTGAGGCTTGATCCACTTGGAATGTTGCAGCTTTGGGCTTGATTCTTGATGTGGGAGTCCTCTTGATCCTTTATAGTGTTTGGGAGGTTAGACAAGTTGAAGATCATGTCTTTCCTTAATTGATCCTTTGTCTAAGTGCTCTGAGAGGGCTCAAAACCCTAATTCTTGGTTGTGGTGAATGCTCACCCATCTTTGGGGAGACTGATGAGGCATGATGGTACATACATATTATGATGATGATTTGCACAATGATGGGAAGTCTTGGTGGTCAAAATTTGGGGTATGACAGATGCCCCTATTTAATCTTCTTGGACCCGAAGGTGTGAATGGCAAAGGTATTCAGGCATTCGGGGTGCAAGAGGATTAAATATCGGAATACCCGAAATTTTGGCAGTGGTTATGAATGGTAGTTTGCCCGTCCATATTCTTTTGCTAAGCAATAACGCTTAGAAAAGGGTGAAACTTCCCCTTGATCCTGGTATATAGCCAAGGAACTGGTCTCTGTTTCTGATATAAACTTTCCCTCGATCCTGGTCTTCAGCCACAGAACTGGTCTTAGTTTCTTTTGTCAATAAACTTCCCCTCGATCCTGGTTTTTAGCCAAGGAAATGGTATCAGTTTCTTTTGTCAATAAACTTCCCCTCGATCATGGTTTTCAACCAAGGAACTGGTCTCGGTTTTTTTTCCGTCAAGTTCCTTCCTTGACAAGAGATGCTATGTGTAGCGGTTTTCATCAAACTTCTCGCCGAATTTTCCTGGGGAGATGCCATTTGATGGGAAAAAGTTTTGACGTCACACTTGCTTGGGAAACCCATTCGTCTGAGTTGTAGAGGTGTTCAAACTTCTCTGTTGGAGATGCCATTTGTTAACTCTACTGGGGAAAACGAGTCTCTTGAAAGACTGCTTTCTGCTAGGGGATATCACATTATACTTTTCTTCGAGATCTTCTCGGAGAAATGCCATGTGATGTGATCCAATTTTGACGTGCTGATGACTTCATTAACATTGACTTTCTGAAGATAAAAACCAATGTGTTGCTGAAAGTCTTTGGTTGCGAGGCCTTCACTAGGGATGTTCCTTAATCCGGGAAAGCGAAAATATCACCTTCAATGGCGAAGAGTGACGTTTGTCAAATGTTTTCTTGCCTTTCAGAGGTTCAAGTTATCAAAGTGGTCGAAGACAGACTCTTATTCAGAAATAAACTGGGGGAGAGACTGTTCGGAAGATACATTTCTTGATGAGGAAAGAACTGACAACTCGATTGAGAGGACTTTTATCACTTGGGAACAAGACCGACTAGAGTGATAGTGATTCAATATGAATATGAATGTAAATCAATAATGCATGATGTATGTATGTTTATGCTAAAAATATCACCTTCAATGGTGAAGAGTGACGTTTGTCGAATATTTTCTTGCCTTTCAGAGGTTCAAGTTATCAAAGTGGTCGAGGACAGGCTCCGATCCAGAAATAAACTGGGGGAGAGACTGTTCAGATGATACATTTCCTGATGAGGAAAGAACTGACAACTCGATTTAGAGGACTTTTATCACTTGGGAACAAGACCGACTAGAGTGATAGTGATGCAATATGAATATGAATATGAATGTAAATCAATAATGCATGATGTATGTATGTTTATGCTGACAAAACTGACACGACATACAGACTAATGGATGAACACGATTGGATACTCGGCCACGGCGGGGAATAAAAAGTATCACTGGTTCCAGATAGCAATTTCGCCTTGCTTAGGAGAAACGGTCCCTGCTGGGGAGAAAGAATTGTCAATCGGTCTTAGGAGGTACGAACTCTGTCGGGGATGTCAGATGAAACATGATTTCTGACATAGTTGATCCTTCATTCAGGCACACTGGTTTAGAAGGAGTACTTTGATTCTGCACTTTGAGGTTTAATCACCTTTGGAGAAGCGATCAATGTTCGTTCGATGTTCAACAGTCAAAAGAATTTTTATCTTTATTTTAAAAGCAGAAAAAGTTTGACAAGTAAATTCATTTTTGTTTTATTTCAAGAATCGTTGATCATGTTAAAAACGTCATTCTGTAAAGCTAAAACAAATAAGAATTGCAAACAAAGGCACTAGGGCTCAAATTTTATTGATAGAATGGAAATCAGCTAAGCGCGTGATCCCATAGAGTATTTACAGAGTTATAAAATGGTAAATTAAGTGAAAAGGGCTACATTGAAACATAACGACCGTTATCCTTCTACCAACTTTGAATTCTGGACATCCTAAGCTTCTGTCGAAGATGACCTTGACTGGAAGTTTTTCGACGTACAGTGTTACCGCTGTGGATTTAACCCGATCAGACGTAGTTACTTGCCATGACTCCCTAACTTTTGCCTGGATTGTACTTTGAGATTTCCAATCCATCGGGATGACTGATTTTTGTTTGTCTCTAATTTTTGCCTGGACCGCCCTTTTGGGTTTTCAATCCACTGAGACGTTTTATTTTATTTTATTTAGGCGAAGTATTACTTGACTACGTCAACATTTGTGGGGTAGGCAAATTCCTCTCCATCCATGGTTGCGAGTCTCAAGGCGCCACCTGAGAAGGCTTTCTTGACCACATAGGGGCCGTCATAATTCGGAGTCCATTTGCCCCGGGAATTAGTGAGGAATGATTGTATCTTCTTGAGCACGAGGTCTCATTTTCTGAAAACACAGGGTCGAACCTTTTTGTCGAACGCTTTCTTCATTCTTTGTTAATATAGCTGACCGTGACATAGAGTCGTTATTCACTTTTCTTCGATCAGATTCAGTTTGGCGTGTCAACTTTGACATCATTCAGCCTCTGTTAGCTTAGCTTCCATCAATACCCAGATTGATGGGATCTCTACTTCTATGGGAAGTACTGCCTCCATGCCATATACTAGAGAGAAAGGGGTTGCCCCCGTTGAAGTGCGGACAGATGTGCGATAACTGTGAAGAGCAAAGGGTAGCATTTCGTGCCAATCTTTGTAGTTTACAACCATCTTTTGAACGATCTTCTTGATGTTCTTGTTAGTAGCTTCTACCGCTCTGTTCATCTTAGGTCGGTAGGGAGATGAGTTATGGTGTTCGATCTTGAATTCTGCGCACAACTCTTTCATCATCTTATTGTTCAAGTTGGATCCATTATCAGTAATGATCTGGCTTGGAACACCATAACGGTATATAAGATTGTTTTTTATAAATCGGACTACCACTTGTCGGGTTACATTGGTGTATGACGCTGCTTCGACCCACTTGGTGAAGTAGTCAATGGCTACCAGAATGAACCAATGTCCGTTTGAAGCTTTGGGTTCAATCATGTCAATCATGTCGATTCCCTATATGGAAAAAGGCCATGGGGAAGAAAGAACTTTGAGATGTGTTGGCGGTACATGGATTTTGTCTGAGTATATCTGACACTTGTGACATCTCCTCATGTACTTGTAGCAATCGGATTCCATGGTCAACCAATAGTACCCTACTCTTAGAATTTTTCTCGCCATTGTGTGTCCGTTGGCATGAGTGCTAAAGGATCCTTCGTGAATTTCTTTTATCAACATGTTTGCTTCTGGTCTGTCTACGCATCGGAGCAAGACCATGTCAAAGTTTCTCTTATAGAGTGTATCACCGCTCAGGAAGAAGTTGCCTGCCAGTCTTCTGATGGTTTTCTTGTCCTTTCTGGATGCCCTAGGGGGTACTTTTGTTTCTGAAGGAAGTATTTGATATCGTGATACCAAGGTTTGTCGTCTATGACTACTTCAATTATGAAGATGTAGGCGGGCCTCTTAAGGCGCATTATGTCTATCTTAGGTACGTCGTTCCATTGACCTATACTAATCATGGATGAGAGAGTGGCTAATGCATCAACCATGTAATTCTCTTCACGAGGGATGTGGTGAAACTCGACTCTGTTGAAGAATTGTAACAACCTTCTCGCGTAATCTTTGTAAGGAATCACTCCTGATTGGTATGTGTTCCAATCTCCTTTGATCTGATTGATAACTAGGGCTGAGTCTCCATATACATCCAAGTTCTTAATTCTCAAGTCAATTGCTTCTTCGAGACCCATGATACAAGCTTCGTATTCGGCCTCTTTGTTTGTGCACTTGAATGTCTGTCTGGTAGTGAAAGGAATGTGGGTACCCTGAGGTGTTATGATGATTGCCCCAATTCTGTTTCCATAATGGTTGACAACTCCATCAAAGATTAGTCCCCATTGGGAACCAGGTTCTGGCCCTTCACTGGGTAGCGGTTCATCGCAATCTTTCATTTTCAAATACATGACATCTTCGTGTGGGAAGTCAAACCCGACTGATTCTTGATCGTCAATCAGTTGATGAGCCAAATGACCGGCTAAAATACTCCCTTTGATGGCTATTTGAGCATGGTACTCTATGTCGTATTCTGATAACAACATCTGCTAACGGGCGATCCTTCCCGTGAGAGCAGGTTCCTCAAAGACGTACTTGATCGGATCCATTCTGAAATTAACCAAGTAGTATGACAAATCATGTACTGGCGAAGACGTTTGGCTGCCCAAGCCAGAGCACAGCAAATTTTCTCAAGCATAGTGTACCGAGTTTCACAGTCCATGAATTTCTTGCTTAAATAATATATGGCAGATTCTTTTCTTTTTGTTTCGTCTTGTTGGCCAAGTACACAACCCATTGAGTCTTCCAAAACTGTTAAATAGATGATCAATGGTCTTCCTTCCCCTGGAGGTGATAGAATTGGTGGATTCAACAGATATTCTTTGATATTGTCGAAGGCGGTTTGACAGTCTTCTGTCCATGGGCAGTCCTGATTCTTTTTGAGTAATTTGAAGATTGGTGCGCATGTCGCGGTCATGAGGAATATAAATCTGGAAATGTAATTCAGACGTCCCAGAAATCCTCTGACTTGTTTTTTAGTCTTTGGAGAAGGCATTTCTTGAATGGCCTTGACCTTGTCGGGATCAACCTCAATTCCTTTGTGGCTGACGATGAACCCTAAAAGTTTTCCTGAGCGGACACCGAATGTGCATTTATTGGGATTCAAGTGGAGTTTGTACTTTCTCAGTCGCTTGAATAACTTTGACAAGTGGGTCACATGCTCCTCTTCTGTTTTAGATTTGGCAATCATATCATTGACATATACTTTGATTTCTTTATGTATCATGTGTCATACCCCAAATTTGTCCTACCTGTATAACTTTGCATCTGTACATCCATCCACTAACTATTATTCAAAAAAAAATCCAAAAAATATGTTTCTTTTGCTTCTGGTCGGAGCTCAGAGTTTCACAAGTTTGAATTGAATTAAATCAAGGCTCAGTTGAGGTTTATTCGGATCAAGTGTGCGTGCAGTGATGTTTTCAGTACAAGTGAAGGTTTGGTATAATCTTGGTCAGACAAGGTTGTTTCATAATCAAAGCCAGGGTGTGCTTAATTCAGATAATGTGTGACTGAAGATTCAGTTAGGGTTCTAGGCCTATTGAAGTCAATTGGTGTGAGTCAGGCTATCAGATTGTGATAAGTGCAAGTGTTTAATGGCTAAGGATCGTAAGAGCTCAGTATATTTGCAATCAGGGTTTTAGACTAGTGCAGTTCATTATTCAAAGTCATTCAACATTCATTTTTCGATACCATGTCCACTTTATCCAAGTTCCGAAAACCCATATTCCCTTTTTATCCTTTTTTTTATCCATCTTTTCTAATCCATAGACTCCGTTATCCACTTTAATTTTCACAAGTCCATTAAACCATTATTCAAACCCTACTTCACGTCCATATTTCACGATTTTTCTTTTTTACATAAATTCATTACCTTTTCTTTTTTTATTTTATTATTTCCATTTTTATTCAAAAATCCATCATCCTTTTAATCCAATTTCCACTATTCATAAGTATTTTCTAATCCCATTCATTCATCTCAAAATTTCATTACCAATTTCATGTAAGAATTAAGCCCATTCAAAGAAAGTGATAAGGCCAAAATTCATCATCAAAGCCCATTTACCATTTACACATTACACAAATTGCCAAAAAATTGCAGCCAATAACCTCTACAAAAGATACAAGTCCAATAACCTCTGAGCCCACTCTAATTGATTACACAAAATTGAAAAAAAGAGAAGAGCATGTTATAAAAAATACAACCAAAGTCATACAAAGAACAATTGTGCGAGACGGCCCACACCTTCAAAGACTTCCAAAACCTTCAGCGTGATTCACCCCCACAATAGGCCACACACCGTTCCCAACCCCCAAAACTGTACCTGCATAATACGCCAGAACCCGACATGAAAGCTACTACACAAAACCTGTGTTCAAAACAGTAAGGACAAATAATCTGCAGAGAAAGTGAGATATCAATGTTATAACCTGCCATGAAAAAGACTTAACAACAACAAGACAAAATTTGGTTTGAAATTCAATTTTAAAAAGGAAAAAAAAACACAAACGGGGGAACCTCAGGCTCTCGGACGGGATTTCCACCGAGTCCCTCTCCCTTCCATTTGTTCCCTTCCTCTTCATCGCTCAAAATAAGAAGGTGGATTCACCATCTTCCCTAGCAGCCACGACCAAAACCTCAACCCCAAATCGACCGCTAATCCTCCCCTCACCATAAACTTCAAACCTCAAATTCCTTATCCACCCAACCTCCAAATCTCTATCAACAACAAACCCATTTCTTCAACCTTCATTCCCAAATCAACAAAACTCAAACAACCAAAAATCTCACGAATCCTTCCTAACCCTTCATCAATCTCCTTCATCAAACAATCTCCTCAAACCCTCAACAAGTTCTTTAATCTTTTAATAACCATTCAAATCTCAATAACCCCAAATCATCCTCTTTCCAAATCAAAACCCAATACTCAAACCTTCATCCAATTCCAAATCGATTTCAACCCAGAAAAGTGATTGAGATGAAATAGAATAGTGAGAACAAGACAGAAATGAACCAAACCTGAGAAAAAAACCGTGTAGAATCAACGCCGGAAACTAAGATGGAGAAGCGATTCAGGGAGGATCCATTCGTCGCAAGGAAGGTGTTTGTCTATGCGGTTGTTACGATTGCGATGTGGGCGTCGCTGCGTCTCGTTCTCTTTCTTCTGTGTTAGCTACCTGTGTTGTTGTTGGTTTAAGAGATAAGCAGACCGTCTCAAATTGAAAAAACCTAATATTTGTTTTTAATTAAACTATTTTCTTAACTGCGTTTTTTCATACTGAGTTTTTTTAACTTGGTTTCATAATTTGAATTGGGCTTTCTTAAGCCCATGAAGGATTTTTTTCCATTCCACACCACCATTTTCAGGCGTTCCACTCTCTATATTTTTTTTTTTATTTTTTTTATTAATTTCACTTAGTTTTATAAAATAAAGACGAGGGTTTCTAATTTAGATTTGATGAAGTCTTTTTTTTGTAATTAACTTTTGATTTTTGATCTCTATTTTGACTTTTCAATTTATTTTGGGCCAATGATATCAAAAATATCTTGATTAAAGTTGATTTTCTCAAATCGATTCAAAATCTTGATTTATATGAGGCCTATTTATTTTTTTATTTCAATCTATTTCATTACATTATTTTTATTCATTTATTTTGGGTCAATGAAAACCAAACATCGACGATTTGTCGATTTCTCGACTTAATCTCGATAAAGGTGAGACCTTTATTCTTTTTCCTATACCTTTTCGATTTAATTTCATTTTTGTCATTCTCTCATTATTTTTATTCATTTTGGGTCCATGAAAACCAAAATATCAAGATTTTTCAATTTTTCGATTTTAAATCTTGATAAAGGTGAGATCATTATTCTTTTTTGACATTTCGATTTTACTTCATTTATATAATTTTTATTTCACTTTTATTCGTTTTTGGGTCAATGAAAATCAAATACTAAAGATTATCGATTTTTCGATTTAAATCTTAGTAAAGATGAGACCTTTCTTAGTTTTTCCGATTTTTATGTCTATTTCGATTTATATTCTTTTATTTTCACTGTTGGTCAATGAAAGTCAAAAATCGTTGATTATCGATTTTCTCGAATAAATTCCGATTAAGACGAGACCAATTTTATGTTATGTTATACCTTGTTAATATTATCTCGATTATATTATCGTTCATTCTTATTCATATCCATATCATATTCATATTCATGCTTATCTAACCATTTTCATTTGTTCAAACGCTTACTTCCCGATTAAAATACTCAACACCTATTCAAATCATTTTTTCAATTAAATCGCGAAAGAACTGAATTCTTGAGGTCTAGCACTTCTTGGGTTCTTGAATGACCGCTATTGAGGCGCACGCCTTAGGTGGTGATCATTCGACCTTTCACTCCGAAAACACTCGTCTTAACTATTTGGACAAAGAAATGCCATTGGAGTCTAGCATTCCATGTGGTACTTTCGTTGTTCAACAAACAATATTTCGTAAATCAATCGAATAAAAAAGGTGTCGTTGGGATCTAGCATCCCAATAATGCCCCGATTAATTGGTTGCGAGGTCGACGTCTCGTTTATCAAATAATCGTCATTCTCCCTAAAACACTTAACAAATCAAATCATTTCCAAACCAATTCTCGACTCGTCGTCGAGCCACTCTTCAAAACATTCTCGTAAGTTGAGTGCCTTTTGCCTCGTCGTCAAATGCACACTTGCACGTTTCGTAGGATTCGTTACTAGGAGCACCCCTAGAGACTAGTATCGATCCTCACCCCTTTTCTCAACCAATTCGACTCAATCTTTTTCAAACGTTTTTCTTAATCAACTTACGAAAGGAGGGGATTCTTGGCATCTAGCATTCCTTGGATCTTCGAATGAATGACTCTTGAGGCACGCCCCTTAGGTTGTTATTCATTCACCCTTTTGTCTTAAAACACTTAACAATTATCAAACATTTTTGCAATCAATTCACGAAAGAACTGAGTTCTTGGAATCCCGCATTCCTTGGATTCTTGAGTGAATGCTCTCGAGGCACGCCCCTTAGGTTGTATGTCATTCAATCTTTCGTCCCCTAAAATTCAAACCCTAACCCTTCTTTTCGTGGGTGTACCACGACCTACGACTGCTCTGATTCTTTATTCTCGTCCGAGTAAAGATATGTAGGCACAAGATCGCGATGATCTTGGCGAGCTACCTTCCCTCTACCTTCCCTCTACCTTCCCTCCATCTTCCATTTCCCCTATCCTTTCCCGTAGTCGAACTACGATTGCTCTGATTCCTTATTCTCGTCCGAATGAGCATACGTAGGCCCGAGGTCGCGATGATCTTGCCGAGCACCCTATCCTAAAACCACCTCCATTTCCCCTTAGTATCTTTTCCCTTTATCTTATCGTTTCGCGTTTACCATTGAGAAGAAAACAAACAAGCTTAGATAACATTCCTCACAATTCGAACTAAGAGGTTCCCGTTGAGTACAACGGACGTGAGGGGGTGCGCGTACCTTCCCCTCACGTAACCGACTCCCGAACCCAGAATGTGGTTGCGACGACCATGTTATGTTCCTCCCTTAAAGGTTTTCTCGATATTTTCCTTTCCCTATTTTGGGATAAATAAAGTTCAGTGGCGACTCTGTCGAACCGTTCCACGCCTTTCGCTTGAAGGTTCGTGTCTTCGATTAAGCGAGTTTTTCGAGGAGCGACAGATGGCGACTCTGCTGGGGACCAATTGCTCCATGCAAGAGAGAGTCAAGCCTATCTTAGAGCGATTTGTGAGGAGCGTTATCTTTGTTTGCATGGTTTTTCTCATTTACATATTTGTTCTCTTATTGCTTTCTCCTATTGTTCTTGGCTATTGGATCTTGGGATGATATCATGAGTAAAGCTCTATACCCGAGCTTTGGTAAAAGCAGTGGGAACACATAGTTTAGAATTGGATGTCGAGTAGTGTTAGTCCCCAAGGACTCGCTCCTTGTGTGCCTAGCATTAAAGCTCCCCTAGAGTAGACCTTTTCGTAGATCTTGTTGTAACACAGCTAGCCTGTCGCACGACTTGATTCATGAAGGGTCCGTGACTCTATGAACCACTCTTAGAACCAAGTTCTATATTGGTGGTCATGTAGTGTTAGTCTTCAAGGACTCGCTCCTTGTGCGCCTGGCACAAGGACCCCACTCAGGAGAGACCTTGTCGTCATTATTGTCATAATGTAGCTAGCCTGTTGCCTGACATTGATGCGATTTGTGTCCGTAATCCTGGGAACCTTATCCGTCAACGTAGAAACCATCCCGTGAGTGGGTTTGTGGGTAAAGAACCTAGACCTTTCCTCATAGAGCCTACCTATAGGGTTTCTTTGATCAAAGACTTTGGTTATTTACCCGTGAACGGCCAACCTCAGAAATGTTTGAACCTGTGATCTGCGATCCTGGATCTTGCATCTTGCATTGCATACATGTATTGCATTGCATCTGTTATGCATCTTGCATTGCATTTTCAACCTCAGCATCTCACCTCAACTTCCTTCCTTCTCCAGTAAATCAAGCTGATTCCTCGACACCAGTACGCAACTCGAGCCAACACAAGAAGAATGATGGAGCAAATTTAACAAGAGCAAGCTACCTTCAGAGAGGAGTTGGACTCTATGAAGGGAAAAATTGATCAGATTCTTGAAGCCATCATGTTGGCCCGAAGAGAAGAAGAACTGCGTGAAGCCGCTGCTGCCAACAACACAGCGTCTGTGCAAGGGTCACCCTTAAGGCTCTCAGTTCCTGTTCCCAACCCTATCAATTATGGGATACCAATGAGCTTCACTCCTGCCACTGAAGGAGCCACAACTCAATCACTCCCAACGTCTGGAGTTGCTGGTGGAGCTATTCCGCAAACTCAACCTGTTGCCACTCAGATTCCTATTCCTCATGCTGAAGAAAATCTGGTAGATCAGTATGATGAGGTACAGAACTACCATGCTGTTATCCTAATTGTTAATCCTACTGCTGCTCAGGATTCTGAAGCTATCAAGATGTGTCGTGATCTAGCTGAGAAACTCCGAGTCATGGAGGGACGCAACTCAACTTCTTTGAATGCTCAGGATATATGCTTGGTGCCAGATGTTGTCATTCCTCCCAAATTTAAAGTGCAAGAATTCCCAAAGTACAAAGGTCTCAGTTGTCCTCACATCCATCTGAAGACGTACTGCCGCAAGATGGCTGCCTATGCCAAAGACGAAAAGCTGATGATCCATTGCTTCTAAGATAGCTTGTCTGGGGCATCTCTCGAATGGTATATGCAGCTGGAGTGTAGCAACGTGCGCACTTGGGATGATCTAGCTGATGCATTTGTTAAGCAATACAAGTACAACACTGACCTTGCTCCGAATCGTACTCAACTTCAGAGTATGGCTCAAAAGGACAACGAATCCTTTAAGGAGTACGCGCAACGCTGGAGAGAGCTAGCTGCAAGAGTGCATCCACCTCTTGTTGACCGTGAACTGATTGACATCTTCATGGGTACTTTGCAAGGCCAGTACTATGAGAAGCTGATTGGCAATGTCTCTGCTGGATTCTCTGATTTGGTGATCGTTGGTGAAAGAATTGAAGAAGGTCTGAAAAGTGGAAAGATCCAAGGAGGTTCTAGCAGTCAGTCTGCAGTCAAGAAGCCCTTCAATGGATACAAAAAGAAAGAGGGCGAAACAAATGTTGTCTCTGCTCAGAAAGGGAAAGCTCAACAAGCTCCCCCTCCAATGCCTTATCAAATGCCATACTTCCAGTATCTGTATGTTGCTACTGCGCAATATGCTCCAATGCCTTATCAGCCAAATGTTCAAGCTATTCAAGCTCCAATGCCTTAGCAACAGGCTCCTCAGCAACAATCCTATAATCAACAAGGGTATCAGTATCCTCCTCAACATCAACAACAGAGAGCTGCTCAACAACGTCAGCCTAATCAACAAAGGACAAGGAGGTCAGATAGAGACTTTGATCGTCTGCCGGCGTCATATGCTCAATTGCTGGAAAAGAGGGTTGTTACTCCCAGAGACTTAGCTCTTCCAACTGTCATTCCCCCAGATTATGATACTAATGCTCATTGTGAGTTTCATAAGGGTGCTCCAGGGCATACAATCGAGGACTGCAGAGCTTTCAAACACAAGGTTCAAGACATGATCGACTCAAAGTTTCTCACGTTCAATAGGAGGGCTCCAAACGTCATCAAAAACCCTATGCCGCCGCCAAGCTAGTGCCAGCAGCAAGCCAAGTCAAGTCAAATCAAGTCAAGTTCATCTCCCCGAAGAAGGCAGTCATGTTGCCATTTACATTCTTGTTATTTTGTCTTTATTTGTTTAAGTACTGTATGCTTTGAACATTGCCTTTCGTATGTGGTTTTCTTAATGTATTGACTATGCATGTTTTGAATCAGTTATGTCGTATTCATTCATTTTTTCCATTTACTGTAAAACACCGACACATCTCTATCTACTTCACTCTCTTTATCAAACTGTTGTTAGCAATGATTGGAGGGAGGATGATGACAACGAAATACCCATAATTGCAAAATGCATGCTTTCGAATCGAATCCCGCCGATGATGTACAAGCATTATTTCAACCCCCAAACGCTGGAGAGACAAGGAGTTAATCCCTAGCTAACCACTTTGAGCCAAGAAGTAGCAGTTTCCTTCGGATCTATAAACCCTTACACTCAACCTGGGGCAGGGCAGTGTTCAGTTAACCCAATCACGCACTCAAATCACAAAGCAAATATTCCACAAGACATGACGGTTGTTCATCAATAACTATGACTTGGCAGTCACAATCATCCAACAAAACCAAAACCAAAAAAAATCAAAAGCCTGCTAAGTCGAGAACCTCAAAGGAGACTTAGGCAAAAATCAAGGCAATCTCGATGGACTTGAAAAGAAAAATCAGTCCATGCAAAAGATAGGGATCAAAAACAAAATCAGAAGAGGCCCTCGAATCCTCAACAAAAACAAAGTAAGATCCAGTGACCACCATGTCAAAACCAAAGGGTCACTGACATCCATAAAAAACTAAATAAGGCGACTGCCATTCCGAGCCATACCTTGAACCGTCACTCCTTTTGGAAGACGAACATGTGCATAATTAACTGGACATAGGACTGAAGTTCGTCACGAACAAGGGGTGGGTACAAATCATACTTTGAGCCTAATATCCTTTGTTTCATAAACCGTAAACCAGACCACGTTACAACCCTCGAAAGACCTAATTGAGGCGAGGTTTATTCTGAAAGCATACTATCGCAAGGTTGCGTAAACTGACTCCCCATATTTGCTAATCTTCAGCATTGGTGTCATCCTCCTTGCTAAATCTTTCACACCATCAAAATCAGCACACATTTGGGCTAACGGTCCATTCGTCTCACTATCACGACACTCCAATAAATGACTCTTTTTCAAAACTTGCGTGAGCATTGTATTAAGATTACCATTTGTGAATACGCAATTTTAACTGCAAATCAGTGCTAGACATCAAAGCAATTCCAACAAGGGGCAATCAAAGAGGAACTTGAACTTTCAGTGGTGCCGACCCGAATCAAGACTCTCTCAAACCCTCAATCTGGGGCAAATCACTCAACAGCTCGATCAGGGGCAAGCTATCTCAAAGCATATCAAAGCTAAGCTTTCCAAAGATCATACCATTTCAGAACTGGTTAATCAGGGGCAGACCATTACCATGTTCAGACTGGGGCAAGACTCATTGCAGCAAGCAATCCTGATCATCAAGCACAGAGTCGTGGTCTTCTCAGAAACGACTTATCATCAAGCAATCAAACTTGAGGCTTCAAGAGCATATTCGTCTGCTTCAATCATGGCGTCTTCAACGAACTAAATGTCGAGGAAATCAAATCCCTCCCACCGCCCAAAAGTCCAATCTGCATTGGCAGCTACCCAAAAGTCCACCATGCTAGCACCCTCTCCAAACTTATCCAATCACCCGTCTGTAATCATGTGTATCGCATTCGTCATCATACGCATCATATGCATCACATCAGCATCATATGCATCATATACATACCCAAACTAATCATACTTCCCCAGCACTTGCATCACCGCGCGTCAGCATTTGCATTTGCATTTCCATTCGACATGAAGCATCATCAAGCATTCATATATGCATAAGTCAAGATCCAGGATCAATCTCAAGATTTCAAGATGATATTCAGCCCAGCCAGGGGCATCTTCATCAAATCCGTGGGCGTTCCCCACGAAGTTGTCCAGCCTTTTGTTGATCAAGACAAGACTGCAAGCAATCTTCAGCCCATTCAGGGGCATCTCCTTCAGTTCATGGGCGTTCCTCATGAAGTCCTCAATCTTTTGTTAATACTGTGATCTCCAAGCGAGTCAGTGGGCGTTCCTCATTGAGTTGTGTTCCTCAACCTTTTGTTGATGAAGTTGTCATCCCCAGCTCAACCAATAAACATTCCTCCGAGTCAGTGGGCGTTCCTCATTAAATCTTTTCTTCAAGTCGAACTACGATTACCTTGATTCTTTATTCTCGTCCGAGTAAAGATACGTAGGCACAAGATTGCGTAGATCTTGGTGGGTTACCTTCTCCATTTTTCACTGTTTCACTTTCCTTTTCGTGGGCGTTCCTCATTGAGTTATCACTTCAACCTTTTGATGATGTCTCCAAATAAGCCTCACTCGTCATATCCCCAGCAAACTTGACCTTTTGTCAATTGCATTACTATCATCCTTTTGGTGATAGCCAAACCCAATCAACTCAACTCAACCTGCATCCTTTTGGTGTTGGTAACCCTCAAATCAGAAATTTCCTATCATCCTTTTGGTGGTAGCCATCCATGCCAAGTCAACTTAACCTTCATCCTTTTGGTGTTGGTCCTCGCAAGTAGGAAGTTCCTATCATCCTTTTGGTGGTAGTAGCTTATATTGATCCGTCATTCTTTTGGTGTCGCCGATCCGTGAACCCTTGGCCTGTGTGTCATCCTTTTGGTGAGTGACAGCCTGTGTGTGTATGCCCTATTATCCTTTTGGTAATAGCAGGCTGTGTTGTGTGCCCTACTATTCTTTTGGTAGTAGCAGGATGTGTTGGGTGCCCTACTATCCTTTTGGTAGTAGCAGGCTGTGTTGTGTGCCATACTATCCTTTTGGTAGTAGCAGGCTGTGTGTGTGTGCCCTATTATCCTTTTGGTAATAGCAGGCTGTGTGTGTGTGCCCTATTATCCTTTTGGTAATAGCAGGTTTTGACCTCGTTTTCCATCCTTTTGGTGGAAGGGTCTGTGTGTGTGTACCCTACTATCCTTTTGGTAGTAGCAGGCTGTGTTGGGTGCCATACTATCCTTTTGGTAGTAGCAGGCTGTGTTGTGTGCCATACTATCCTTTTGGTAGTAGCAGGCTGTGTGTGTGCCCTATTATCCTTTTGGTAATAGCAGGCTGTGTTGTGTTTGCCCTATTATCCTTTTGGTAATAGCAGGCTTTGACCTCATTTTCATCCTTTTGGTGGAAGGGTCTGTGTGTGTGTGTGTGCGTGCCCTATTATCCTTTTGGTAATAGCAGGCTTTGACCTCATTTTCATCCTTTTGGTGGAAGGGTCTGTGTGTGTGTGCCCTATTATCCTTTTGGTAATAGCAGGCATTGACCTCATTTTCATCCTTTTGGTGGAAGGGTTTGTGTGTGTGCCCTATTATCCTTTTGGTAATAGCAGGCTGTGTGTGTGTGTGTCCTATTATCCTTTTGGTAATAGCAGACTTTGACCTCATTTTCTTTCTTTTGGTGGAAGGGTCTGTGTGTGTGCCCTATTATCCTTTTGGTAATAGCAGGTTGTGTTGTGTTTGCCCTATTATCCTTTTGGTAATAGTAGGCTGTGTTGTGTTTGCCCTATTATCCTTTTGGTAATAGCAGGCTTTGACCTCATTTTCCATCCTTTTGGTGGAAGGGTCTGTGTGTGTGCCCTATTATCCTTTTGGTAATAGCAGGCTTTGACCTCATTTTCCATCCTTTTGGTGGAAGGGTCTGTATGTGTGTGCCCTATTATCCTTTTGGTAATAGCAGGCTTTGACCTCATTTTCCATCCTTTTGGTGGAAGGGTCTGTGTGCGTGTGTTGCGATCATTCTTTTTTGTGATAGGTCTGTCATCCTTTTGGTGTCAGATTTCCTGTTATTCAGGATTCCATCTCCCAAACATTTTTTTTCGGACAAATTTGTGGTCTTCTTAATATCTAATTGACTTCTACCTTGAAAGAATGAACGCCGCAGCAGTTCACCTTACTCGGTTCAAGCCAATTAGATGGGGGCATCTGTCATACCCCAAATTTGTCCTACCTGTATAACTTTGCATCTGTACATCCATCCACTAACTATTATTCAAAAAAAATCCAAAAAATATGTTTCTTTTGCTTCTGGTCGGAGCTCAGGGTTTCACAAGTTTGAATTGAATTAAATCAAGGCTCAGTTGAGGTTTATTCGAATCAAGTGTGTGTGCAGTGATGTTTTCAGTACAAGTGAAGGTTTGGTATAATCTTGGTCAGACAAGGTTGTTTCATAATCAAAGCCAGGGTGTGCTTAATTCAGATAATGTGTGACTGAAGATTCAGTTAGGGTTCTAGGTCTATTCAAGTCAATTGGTGTGAGTCAGGCTATCAGATAGTGATAAGTGCAAGTGTTTAATGGCTGAGGATCGTAAGAGCTCAGTATATTTGCAATCAGGGTTTTGGACTAGTGCAGTTCATTATTCAAAGTCATTCAACATTCATTTTTCGATACCATGTCCACTTTATCCAAGTTCCGAAAACCCATATTCCTTTTTTATCCTTTTTTTATCCATCTTTTCTAATCCATAGACTCCGTTATCCACTTTAATTTCCACAAGTCCATTAAACCATTATTCAAACCCCACTTCACGTCCATATTTCACGATTTTTCTTTTTTACATAAATTCATTACCTTTTCTTTTTTTATTTTATTATTTCCATTTTTATTCAAAAATCCATCATCCTTCTAATCCAATTTCCACTATTCATAAGTATTTTCTAATCCCATTCATTCATATCAAAATTTCATTACCAATTTCATGTAAGAATTAAGCCCATTCAAAGAAAGTGATAAGGCCAAAATTCATCATCAAAGCCCATTTACCATTTACACATTACACAAATTGCCAAAAAATTGCAGCCAATAACCTCTACAAAAGATACAAGTCCAATAACCTCTGAGCCCACTCTAATTGATTACACAAAATTGAAAAAAAGAGAAGAGCATGTTATAAAAAATACAACCAAAGTCATACAAAGAAACAACTGTGCGACACGGCCCACACCTTCAAAGACTTCCAAAACCTTCAGCGTGATTCACCCCCACAATAGGCCACACACCGTTCCCAACCACCAAAACTGTACCTGCATAATACGCCAGAACCCGATATGAAAGCTACTACACAAAACCTGTGTTCAAAACAGTAAGGACAAATAATCTGCAGAGAAAGTGAGATATCAATGCTATAACCTGCCATGAAAAAGACTTAACAACAACAACAAGACAAAATTTGGTTTTAAATTCGATTTTAAAAAGGAAAAAAAAACACAAACGGGGGAACCTCAGGCTCTCGGACGGGATTTCCACCGAGTCCCTCTCCCTTCCATTTGTTCCCATCCTCTTCATCGCTCAAAATAAGAAGGTGGATTCACCATCTTCCCTAGCGGCCACGACCAAAACCTCAACCCCAAATCGACCGCTAATCCTCCCCTCACCATAAACTTCTAACCTCAAATTCCTTCTCCACCCAACCTCCAAATCTCTATCAACAACAAACCCATTTCTTCAACCTTCATTCCCAAATCAACAAAACTCAAACAACCAAAAATCTCACGAATCCTTCCTAACCCTTCATCAAACAATCTCCTTCATCAAACAATCTCCTCAAACCCTCCACAAGTTCTTCAATCTTTTAATAACCATTCAAATCTCAATAACCCCAAATCATCCTCTTTCTAAATCAAAACCCAATACTCAAACCTTCATCCAATTCCAAATCGATTTCAACCCAGAAAAGTGATTGAGATGAAATAGAAGAGTGAGAACAAGACGGAAATGAACCAAACTTGAGAAAAAAACCGTGTAGAATCAACGCCGAAAACCAAGATGGAGAAGCGATTCAGGGAGGATCCATTCGTCGCATGGAAGGTGTTTGTCTATGCGGTTGTTACGATTGCGACGTGGGCGTCGCTGCGTCTCGTTCTCTTTCTTCTGTGTTAGCTACCTGTGTTGTTGTTGGTTTAAGAGATAAGCAGACCGTCTCAAATTGAAAAAACCTAATATTTGTTTTTAATTAAACTATTTTCTTAACTATGTTTTTTCATACTGAGTTTTTTAACTTGGTTTCATAATTTGAACTGGGCTTTCTTAAGCCCATGAAGGATTTTTTTCCATTGCACACCACCATTTTCAGGCGTTCCACTCTCTATATTTCTTTTTTTTTTTATTAATTTCACTTAGTTTTATAAAATAAAGACGAGATTTTCTAATTTAGATTTGATAAAGTCTTTTTTGTAATTAACTTTTGATTTTTGATCTCTATTTTAACTTTTCAATTTATTTTGGGCCAATGATATCAAAAATATCTTGATTAAAGTTGATTTTCTCAAATCGATTCAAAATCTTGATTTATATGAGGCCTATTTATTTTTTTATTTCAATCTATTTCATTACATTATTTTTATTCATTTATTTTGGGTCAATGAAAACCAAACATCGACGATTTGTCGATTTCTCGACTTAATCTCGATAAAGGTGAGACCTTTATTCTTTTTCCTATACCTTTTCGATTTAATTTCATTTTTGTCATTCTCTCATTATTTTTATTCATTTTGGGTCCATGAAAACTAAAATATCAAGATTTATCGATTTTTCGATTTTAAATCTTGATAAAGGTGAGATCTTTATTCTTTTTTGACATTCGATTTTACTTCATTTCTATAATTTTTATTTCACTTTTATTCGTTTTTGGGTCAATGAAAATCAAATACTAAAGATTATCGATTTTTTGATTTAAATCTTAGTAAAGATGAGACCTTTCTTAGTTTTTCCGATTTTTATGTCTATTTCGATTTATATTCTTTTATTTTCACTTTTGGTCAATGAAAGTCAAAAATCGTTGATTATCGATTTTCTCGAATAAATTCCGATTAAGACGAGACCAATTTTATGTTATGTTATACCTTGTTAATATTATCTCGATTATATTATCGTTCATTCTTATTCATATTCATATTCATGCTTATCTAACCATTTTCATTTGTTCAAACGCCTACTTCCTGATTAAAATACTCAACACCTATTCAAATCATTTTTTCAATTAAATCGCGAAAGAACTGAATTCTTGAGGTCTAGCACTTCTTGGGTTCTTGAATGACCGCTATTGAGGCGCACGCCTTAGGTGGTGATCATTCGACCTTTCACTCCGAAAACACTCGTCTTAACTATTTGGACAAAGAAATGCCATTGGAGTCTAGCATTCCATGTGGTACTTTCGTTGTTCAACAAACAATATTTCGTAAATCAATCGAATGAAAAAGGTGTCGTTGGGATCTAGCATCCCAATAATGCCCCGATTAATTGGTTGCGAGGCCGACGTCTCGTTTATCGAATAATCGTCATTCTCCCTAAAACACTTAACAAATCAAATCATTTCCAAACCAATTCTCGACTCGTCGTCGAGCCACTCTTTAAAACATTCTCGTAAGTCGAGTGTCTTTTGCCTGGTCGTCAAATGCTCACTTGCATGTTTCGTAGGATTCGTTACTAAGAGCACCCCTAGAGACTAGTATCGATCCTCACCCCTTTTCTCAACCAATTCGACTCAATCTTTTTCAAACGTTTTTCTTAATCAACTTACGAAAGGAGGATATTCTTGGCATCTAGCATTCCTTGATTCTTCGAATGAATGGCTCTTGAGGCACGCCCCTTAGGTTGTTATTCATTCACCCTTTCGTCTTAAAACACTTAACCATTATCAAACATTTTTGCAATCAATTCACGAAAGAACTGAGTTCTTGGAATCTCGCATTCCTTGGATTCTTGAGTGAATGCTCTCGAGGCACTCCCCTTGGGTTGTATGTCATTCAAACTTTCGTCCCCTAAAATTCAAACCCTAACCCTTCTTTTCGTGGGCGTACCACAAACTACGACTGCTTTGATTCTTTATTCTCGTCCGAGTAAAGATACGTAGGCACAAGATTGCGATGATCTTGGCGAGCTACCTTCCCTCTACCTTCCATTTCCCCTATCCTTTCCCGTAGTCGAACTACGATTGCTCTGATTCCTTATTCTCGTCCGAATGAGCATACGTAGGCCCGAGGCCGCAATGATCTTGCCGAGCACCCTATCCTAAAACCACCCCCATTTCCCCTTAGTATCTTTTCCCTTTATCTTATCGTTTCGCGTTTACCATTGAGAAGAAAACAAACAAGCTTAGATAACATTCCTCACAATTCGAACTAAGAGGTTCTCGTTGAGTACAACGGACGTGAGGGGGTGCGCGTACCTTCCTCTCACGTAACCGACTCCCGAACCCAGAATGTGGTTGCGATGACCATGTTCTGTTCCTCCCTTAAAGGTTTTCTCGATATTTTCCTTTCCCTATTTTGGGATAAATAAAGTTCGGTGGCGACTCTGTCGAACCGTTCCACGCCTTTCGCGCGAAGGGTCGTGTCTTCGATTAAGCGAGTTTTTCGAGGTGCGACATCATGTCATGAAACAGAGTAGTCATGGCCCTTTGATAGGTTGCCACGGCATTTTTCAAATCGAACGGCATTACCTTGTAGCAAAAAGTTCCCCAAGGGGTGATGAAGGAAGTTTTCTCCATATCTTTCGGCGCCATTTTGATTTGATTATAGCCCGAGAATCCATCCATGAAAGAGAAGACTTTGAACTTTGCTGTACTGTCTACCAGCATGTCAATGTGCGGTAAGGGAAAGTCATCCTTCGGACTGACTTTGTTTAGATCCCTGTAGTCTATACACATTCTGAATTTTCCGTCCTTTTTTGGAACTGGCACTATGTTGGCTAACCATTGAGGATATTCTGAGGTAGCAAGGAAACCCGCGTCAATCTATTTCTGTACTTCCTCTTTGATTTTGATGGCTATGTCTGGATGAGTCCGTCTTAGTCTTTGTTTTACTGGCGGAGATTCTGATTTTAAAGGTAAATGATGTTCCACGATGCTGGTATCCAACCCTGGCATGTCCTGATAGGACCAAGCGAATACATCGGGAAATTCTTTGAGAAGTCTTATAAAACCTTTTTTGTCAGTCGGACTGAGCAGTGCCCCAATCTTAACTACTTTTCTCTCTTCTTCTGAACCCAAGTTTACTGTTTCTAACGGTACTTTGTGAGGTTCAATGGACTTTCCCTCTTGTCTGAGTAATCGGGAGATCTCTTTTGGAATTTCTCCGTCCTCTTCTTCTTCAGCCTCAAATACCGGGAATTTAAAGTTGGGAGAAGGCATTGGATCGTATGTTTCAATGGGGTTTAAAACAAGAAATTTGCATGACGTGATGATTGTTTTTAAAAGAGATAGAGAGAAATGCAAGAGTGTGTGCAGTGTATTTTCTGAAAAATGCTTGTTTTTTATTTTTGAGTTGTTTTTAGGATTACCATTTTCTGAAAAGCGAAAAGTGAAAACAGCAATAACTGCGGAAATTACAGAACGACGTTTATTTATTTATGATTTGTCGATTCTTGAAACTACAACCCTATAAAAAAAACTCTATCGCTTTGGGCAAAGCGAAGAGGGACATTTACAGAAAAGTATGACCTATAAAAACATCTGTTTCACCTGGGCAGGGTGAAAGGTTAAAACAAAGATGGCAATTACTTAGACTTATGAACGACTTTCGGGACATCGACAGCAACCCATTGGCGACGAACTCCTCGGTGAATCACAAAATCTGGTACCTTCTTTCTTGGTTTATCCTTAGAAATGACGCTGATATCTGATGGAGCAGGATCATTAGAGTCTTCCTCCCATGCAGAGTTGTCGTAGATGAACTCCTCTGTTGTATCTTGTACTGTGTTTTCACTCTCAGGGGGGATCTTCCCATCCAGTTGGTTGGATGTCTTCGAGCCTGATACGAGAGCTTTCCGGAGCGGTGTACTTGACCAAGTAGTCATACTTGCCACTTGGCCGTCCTAAAGTATCCCATACTTCGGTGGAACTGGAGGAGTCATCTCTCTTGATGACGTTGACCTCTGGAAAAGCATAGTTGATGAACTCTTGTCCTACAATCTTTGCAGTTTCATCGTTGTGTTGGATATTTTCGGAATGCCCTGAGTAATGATCCCATGATATGGTGGGGACACAGGTATTCTTTTCAATGATGCTCAGTTGATATACATCATTTTGGCTGACTCTTTTGCCCCAAGTCTTCTGGGTACAGCTGCTAGATAGGCAAGTCATCCATTGGGTCATAATAGTCATAGTCAAAGTTGTCTTTCATCAAAGTGTCCTCCTCTAATGAGTTTGGTGGAGCACGACATTGTCATACCCCAAAATTTGACCACTAAGATTTCCCATCATTGTGTAAATCATCATCACAATATGGATGGACCATCATACCTCATTAGTCTCCCCAAAGATGGGTGAGCATCCACTACAATCAAGCTTAGGGTTTCAAACCCTCTCAGAGCCTTTAGACAAAGGATCAATCAAGGAATGACATGATCTTCAACTTGTCTAACCTCTTAAACACCCAAAGAGGATCAAGAGGTCTCCCACATCAAGAATTAAGCACAAGAGTGCAACATTTCAAGTGGATCAAGCCTCAAGTTCATCTAATACAAAGTCAACTGACGCAAAAAGTCAAAGTTTGACTTTTGGTCAACTTTGAGCTTCACAAGCCATTACTCAAGAAAATATGATGGATGATTTAATTTGATCAAATTTAAATCAAGAAATCATGCAAAATTGCAAAATTGATCAAATTGAAAGAAACTTAGAAATTTTTTCTAAGTTAAAATCATGTTCAAGTGCACAACTTTTCAAGGTTGTAACTATTGATCCAAGCATCCATTGATTTTGCGTAAGAGCTACTTTTAAAGAGGGTATTTGATACTTCAACATTGAAGAAGGAATCAACTCAAAATATCATAAGGATTGAAAGATATAAGTGACCAAAGTTGGGAATTCTTAATGTCAAATGTTTCGACATTTCATAGGACATCATTAATATTTTTCCAGCAAGGATGTCCCAACTTCAAGGATGTTTTTCTCCATAATCCAAGTTGATTCAAGCCAAACCTTGAACATCAAAGTTAAAGTACGTAATCTCACCTTTCCAGAAAGTCCTAGAAAGTTTATTTATCATTCTCGAGCAGAAAGTTATGGTCTCTGCAAAAGACATTGATAAAACAGAATTTTCATGACAGCTTTTAGGACAGACTTGATCACACAAGTTCAAGGTCATTTTTGACAACATTACAAGTCTTATCTTCACAAACCTTGAACATCAAAGTTGAAGTACGTAATCTCAGCTTTCCTGAAAGTTGTAGAACGTCCATTTATCATACTCGAGCAGGAAGTTATGGACTGTACAGTAAGGCTTGCTGCAGCTGTTTTTTAGAACAGATTTTGTACACTTTTTCTTGTGCCACACAATTTTCAAGCTTTGTCACCATGCAGGACAAGCATCAAAGATGCAATTCACTTCAACTCAAACTATCATAGTGGATTAAAAGATATAAGTGATTTGAGTTTGGAATTGTTAATGTTCAAAGTTGTCAAATGTTTCAACATTTCATAGGACATCATTAATATTTTTCCAGCAAGAATGTCCCAACTGCAAGGATGTCTTTCTCCATGATTCAAGTTGAACCAAGTCTAGGGCCAAACATCAAAGTTGAAGTATGTCATCTCAGCTTTCCATAAAGTCTTGGAACAGCCATTTATCATTCTTGAGCAAGAAGTTATGGATTTTACAACAAGGCTTGCTGCAGCTGATTTTTAAGACAGGTTTCAGGACAGATTTGCACATTTCTTGTGACACACGAATTTTTAAGCCTTGTCATCATTTTGGACACATCTGAGGATCAAATCCAAGGGGGATGATCTGATCTCCAAGCCTCCTAAGTCCAAGATTCCACAAGTAGCATGCCAAACCTAACAAAACCCTAAAAGAGGGACAAGACTCCAATTTTGGTTTGGAGCATTTAATGGATGCTTAGAGGTGGCATGAACTGAGCTTCCTCTAACTAAATTTAGTCAAGATTCCTCCAACAACTAGGGAACCAGCAGCCTGTGCCCTAACCTCTAGTCAATGGCTAGAGGAGACTTGGATTTTCATTGGCCAACATTTGCCAAACCTCTGCTGCAGCCACCATTCACTGTTGCTTGCAAAACAAAATTGATCTACTATAAATAGAGCTCATTTGTGCTCAGTTTGAGTACACCAAAGCCATCAAATAGATGCTTTCCTCAAAATCACTTCTTTCACTCCAAAATGCCTTCTTTAGCAAGGTAATTCTGAGTTTTTGAGTTAGAGAGCATTTCCATCACAGCTCATGATCCAAACACATCTAATATGTCATATCTAAGTTGTCCAAACTCTCACAAGTGACCTATAACACCAAAATCACAAAGTCACATCTCAAAACCTCAAAATTGGACTTTTTTGCATTTTTCAAGCCATGTCTTGATTCAGTCACTTTCCAAACTAGATAAAACCTCAAAAACACTCCAAATATCATCCTTGAACTGTCCCAAATGGTTCCCAACATCTGGAACACCATTTGAGAAAGTTGTCACTTTGGCCATTTTAACCCCTTTTGCAAGAAAGGGCCAGTTTTTGTTTTTGCAGGTTCCAGCTGATTCCAACCATCCTAAAAGCTTCTAAGAGGTCATTTGAGGGTGTCCAAAGCATCAAATCATTTCTAGAACAAAGCACTTGGTAGGTTGCACAAAATCTCCAAAAAAGAGATAAAATTCACAACTTGAATTCTTTGAATCATGCTTTCCTTTGTTGTCCACATACATGCATCATATTGAACAATTCTTGAAGCAAAAATGTATTCCTTAATGTGTATGATGTGATCCTCCTACTGTTTGCACTTTAACATGTGTTATATGTGGAGTTTTTGTTGTTTTAAAATCAACATGCAGTTCTAGTGTTTTGCTTTGTGTGTTCTGTACATTAGGTTTCAGTGTGCATGAGTAATACCATTGGATTCCTTAGCGAAAAATCAGTCAAGATAGGTTCTTACGGATTTTAATTTTGTTAAAAATTGAGAGAGTTATGCGTGTTGGAAGTTTGACGACAAAAGATGTCGAAAACGACATGTGCAATTCTGGTTTTTTACTTTGTGTGTTCTGTACATTAAGTTTCAGTGTGCATGAGTAATACCATTGGATTCCTTGCGAAAAATCGGTCAAGATAGGTTCTTACGGATTTTAATTTCGTTAAAATTTGAGAGAGTTATGAATGTTTGAAGTTTGATAAAAAAGATGTTGAAAACTAAAAGAGATGTCGAATGTGATGTTGTGACATCTTTCCTTTTTCTCTTGTCTTCAAAACTCATGAAAGATGTCGAATGTGATGTTGTGACATCTTTCCTCTTTTTCTTAGTTTATTTTCAAAAACTCAACCAATTCTTTTACATAGCAAAAATCATCATTTTCCAATTTTGTTTTGCACACTTCTTATTCATACTCCATAATATTTTAATCCACAAAAAATCACAAAAAAATATTATTATTTGATATTTTTTTAATATATTCAAAAATATTGTTTTAAATTGTTTTAAATGCTTTTAAAATGATTTCTTTTTCTTGATTTTTAAAACCAAAATGATTTTAAATATTCATGTGGATAAAATACTTTTTTATAAACCTTAATCATTGTTTATAACATGATTAATGATTTTATTTGATATTTTTATCATTTTTTAGTTGATTTTTCTTTGAAAAATGCCTTTAAAAAAATGAAATTAGGGTTTTATTGATTTTCTCCCTAACAAACTTTTCCAAACATTTTTGGGCCTCTAGTAGAGTGTAAGACCCAACCCTTTTTGAAAAACAAAAACATTTTGGGCCTCAGTGTATTGTATAAGTCCCGTTGTATTTCAAAAAGTTCGGCGCGATCATCGCCCGTTTAAATAAAACCCTTGGGCCTACCCTCGTGTTATAAGCCCCATTTATTTTCTTCAAACAATTTTTGGGCCTCTAATAGAGTGTAAGACCCAATCCTTTGTAAATACAAACCTATTTTTTGGGCCTCACTTATTGTATAAGTCCCGTTGTATTTCAAAAAGTTCGACGCGATCATCGTCCGTTGAAAAACAAACCTTGGGCCTCTCCTCGAGCTATAAGACCCATTCAAAATATTTTGGGCCTCTATTAGAGTGTAAGACCCAACCCCCTTTGAAAACCAAACCATTTTGGGCCTCAATGCATTGTATAAGACCCACCGCATTTTCAAAAAACTCGGCGCGATCGCCATTTTCAAACAAATGACCCTGGGCCTCTCCTTGAGCTGTAAGCCCCACCACTTGTACAAAAATAAATCTTTTGGGCCTCTTGAGAGAGTGTAAGACCCACCCCCTTGTACAGAAAACATTTCTTGGGCCTCAGTCACTTGTATAAGTCCCTCTGTACAAAACGACAGTGCGATCACTGATAAACCTTGGGCCTCTCCTTGAGCTGTAAGCCCCAACATCTTTTCAAAATAATTTCTCCTTTAATTTTGAATATACTGTTGTTTTCAATCTTTCTATGTTGAACAACTGACCAAACAGCATGGAAACTCTACAACCGAGTAAGTGGTTATATGCTTTCTTTATCCGCTTTCATATACATATAACTGTATTGGGGGCTGTTTCACTGTAAGTCTTCTTTCATAAACTCATATCAACTGTGTAATACTAGTATAGATATTTAGAGTTTCCCCGACAACTACGTCTAACACTAAGCCCTGTTGGTCACTCTTAAATAGAAAAAACTAGATCCCCATAGGATTACCAGATACAGTCTTCCCTCCTATTGGGGTTAAACAATATGGAGATGTAAAAGGCAGATTCTTTTTGAACCCTTTCTCAGACTGTCACCCTTAGAAATTGTCAAAGAAACTCTACTCCCCAGAGATGATCTTTTCTCCGTGAATGGCATCTCTTTAGCTTCTTCCAAATTCTCGGACTTTCCTGGCTTGATCCATTCTCGGTGAATGGCATGTCTTGAACTTCTCGGGGTTTGGGGACCCACAGGCTTCCTAAAAGCATCCCCGCCTCCTCTTGGGCGTTGTACAAGGACCCTACGGCTTCTTATAAGTATTCACAGCCTCCACTTAGGCTTCGTATAAGGATTCTTCCTTCGGGAAGAGAGCCTCCTTTTGGGCTTCATACAAATTATCCCTCGGCTTCTTAAAAGTTTCCAGCCTCCTCTTGGGCTTCGTACAAATTGTCCCGACGACCTCCTAGAGGTATAGGAACAGAAATTAATCATCTTAATAGAACAGTCTTTCAAAGAGTCTAGATCTTTCTACCGTGAACGCACTACTACTGTTTCTTTAAGCATAGTACAAAAGATAAAACTCTAGACTTAGACAGTCTAATCTCCTTGAGTCTCGAAGGCATTCTCAAGTAGGGAAAAACACCAGTAGACTCGGACAGTCTCCAATACCCTCTGGACTCCGCATTTCCTTAAAGAACAGGAAATAGCCCTGATCCTCTGATCAATCCCAAAGCATAGCCTTACCTTTAATCAGCCTCTTTATAAGAAATGATTTTCTCTTTTAACCAACATAATGGACCTGTCATAAACTGAAACAGTCGTCAGTAATAGCCTCCTCTTAGGCTTTGTATAATGATCCTTCCTCAGTGAAGTCAGCCTCCTCTTGGGCTTTGCATAATGATTCTCCCTAAGGGAGCTAACCTTTTCGGACTCTCTTGTTGAGTCAACTTCCTTTAGCCTTCATCTCGGGCTTCGTACGAGATACAAAAAGACTCTCTTGTTGAGTCAATCTCCCAATAGCCTCCATCTTGGGCTTCATACGAGATACTACATCACTCTCTTGTTGAGTCAAACATCTTTTAGCCTCCATCTCGGGCTTCGTACGAGATACAAAACACTCTCTTGTTGAGTATAAAAGACTCTCTTGTTAAGTCAAACAACTTCAGCCTCCATCTCGGGCTTCGTACGAGATACCAAAACACTCTCTTGTTGAGTATAAAAGACTCTCTTGTTGAGTCAAACAACCTTTAGCTTCCATCTTGGACTTCATACAAGACACTCAAAAAGACTCTCTCATTGAGTCAAACCCTTTTAGCCTCTCTCTCGGGCTTTGTACGAGACACATAAAAACACCCTCTTGTTGGGCCAATAGCCTTCTCTTAGGCTTTGTATAAGAAAACCTCGGTTGAGTCAATCAACCTTTTAGCATCAAAACTGTGCCTCGTTCACAGGATACAAACATCAATAACTCCTTTCATCTAATCGCTGTAAGTGGCAAGCCTCTGGATTATTTACATCCACGCCACTGTCCCTCTTTTAGCATGAGAAATTCCTAAGGAAAGATGGCATTGCTCTACACTGAGTTAAAGTCTTCTCCTCCAGGTTGAAACCCCCTATAAAGGAAATTATGGCATTGCTAGGATTCACATATCCTGGTTAAAGTAATCCTCCTTTATAGTCAGTCACCCAACAGTTGTGATAGACAGACCCCCTTTAGAGATGACAAATTCTCTCTAAAGACAACACCTTTTTAGCTTCACATCTTGGGCTTCGAACAAGATACAAATAGACCCTTCAGCTTCACATCTTGGGCTTTGAACAAGATATAAACCACCTTTTCAGTTTCACGTCTTGGGCTTTGAACAAGACACCAAAACACCATTTCCTCCCATAGAATAGGAGGAACTACGATCGCTCTGATTTCCCTGTTTCGGTAAACGGGAATACGTAGGCATAAGATTGAAAGAAAAATCTTAGCGAGCACACTAATCCAAAACCCAAATCCCGTACCCTCACATACCAATCGAAAAGCATCAGTCTTAAACTCCCACCAATCACCCGGGCACTATTTTAACAAAATAACCTAAGAGAGACCCACAATCTTTGTAGCATCTGTAAACCAACAGTCATCTATTCAAACTCAGTTTGCAAGCAGGGTTAATTGGAGACATCTATTTCCCTTCCTTCATCAGCTTCAATAGGATAAAAAATTAATCAAGCTGTAGTACCCAAAAGCGATAGTGCTTCGTAACCACGCAAAAATTCACGCTACAGAAAAAATGGTGACTTCACTGGGGAAGTGTCATTAGGATCTATCTCACCTTAGTCATCATTCGTCACCATTCTCCATAGAAGAATGGCGACTTCACTGGGGATAAACCGGGATCTTGTTCTCTTCCCATCTCTTAAGTAGAAACCTAAAAAAGTGCCACAGAACAGTGGCGCCCACCGTGGGGCCTTTTCTTTCTTTCTTTCCTTTTTTGGGGATTTCACTGGGATAGGACTTTTTTGACTTCACTAGGATCTTAGGTCAAAACCTTTAAAGTTGGGAAGGTACCACAGAATGGCGACTCCGCCGGGGAGCCATTTTTGTCAGGAACATAGGATTCATAGCTCTTTAAAGTCTAGGACTTTAGGACAAATATATATACTGCTTTTCCTAATTGATATCTGCATTTACTTTTCTGCTAATGGGAATGCGTGTGATGCCGCATGTGGAAAGATTGAGTATACACCTAGGAAAAACCTCTTTTAGTAGTGTGGAAACTATTGGAAATGGTTGTTACGCGATACTACCCTCTCTGATGGTTCTTCAAAAAACATCACCTAGCACGGTTCCCGGCCCGCTGGTGTTTTCTCGACAAGAACTGATGATTTTGAGAGACAGGTACAAAAATCACTAGTATAAACCTTTGGGGGGGGGGGAGGGGTAGAGCCTTGACTTCATGACACCCGACCCTTTGACCCCATGTTTTTTCTATGTTTTTGTGTGCTGCATTCATGCATTCATCTAAAAAACATTACATCAAAGAAAAATTTTCTCTTCTAGTCTCTCTTTTCAAATTAAACTAAGACAATGATTGTAAATGTCAGAGAAAAAGATTGCGCTCATGGACTTCGGTAGAAGGAGAACTCATAAGTATACCTTCAAGGTTCCAAAGTTAGAAGATTTAAGAGGATTAGCGAGGATGATCACTAACCCTGAAGCTTTCAGAGCCAAGTACGGAGGTCTGCTACCTCTGTTAAGAGTCCATGTGATTGAAGGAATCATGGAGGCACTCGTTCAGTTTTACGATCCGGTCTATCACTGTTTCACATTCCCAGATTACCAGCTCGCACCAACGCTAGAGGAGTATTCTCACCTAACCGATCTACACATTACTGATCGAGCTCTATTTTCTGGACTGGAAGAAATTCCAAAGGGTCAGACCATTGCAAGAGCAATTTATTTGGATGAGTCGGAAGTCAAGACTCACATGACCACTAAGGGTGGGCTCCCAGGTTTGCCAGCCCAGTTCCTGGTAAAGAAGGCTCTATACTTTGCTAGTATAGGGAACGTAACTGCTTTTGAAAGCATCTTTGTTTTGCTTACCTACGGGTTATTTCTGTTTCCCAACATTGATAACTTCGTCGATACCAACGCCATTAAGGTTTTTCTCATTGGAAACCCTGTGCCAACTTTGCTCGCGGATGCGTATCATTTTGTACACTTAGGGAATTTGTACAGCGGAGGAATGATCACGTGTTGTGTACCCCTGCTCTATAAATGGTTTATCTCCCATTTACCCAAGTCTGCTGCTTTTTGGGACCATAAGAATGCCTTACGCTGGTCGCAGAAAATCATGTCTCTTACCAACTCTGACATAGAGTGGTGTAATAGGATTTATGACGGGATCAGGATCATTGACCGTTGCGGAAAATTCCCTAACGTACCCCTCATAGGAACTAAGGGAGGAATCAATTACCATCCAGTTTTAGTTCGTCGTCAATTTGGATACCCGATGAGGCATGTCCCACGTAATGCTCATCTGGAAGGTCTTTTCTTCAAGGAAGGAGAAAATGACAGGGCACTAAAGATGGAAATAGTGCACGCTTGGAAACATGTTCATAAGAAAGGACGAGAGTCTCTAGGAAAACCAGACTGTGTCTCGGTGGAGCCTTATCTCCATTGGGTACAAACTATAGCTCTCAAGCTAAAGATGCCTTATCCTCGTCATGGAGTTCTTCCGCCGAGGGAATCTGTCATGTACTTCATGACTGAAACAGAAAACTTCAGGTTACTCTCAACAAAGTTCAACAGGAGAGGAGGTCTTGGAAGAACAAGTACCGCATTCTCAATGTAGAGTGTACCAAAATACAGTGGCTATTGAAAGATAAGGATGCTCTGATTGAGATTTTAGAGCAACATGCTGTAGAAAATCAGGATGACCAAAGGAACTTGCTCGCTCCTTTCACTTGGCAAAGGAATGACAACCCAACAACGGCCCAAGAGCCCCGGTCCAAGAAAAGGAAAGTACCAGAATCAGCACCCGAGTTCTCCTCAGAGAGGACTCGGGACCCATTAGCTTAGGTTTCTGTTTCCGCACCTTGTAATCTACTGTATTTCTATTTTCGCAATCCTTTGAATTCAATAAAACGGGGTTTCCCCACTGTTTGATATTTGCAATCTAATTATCGAAGTTTATTTTGATTAAACCAAAAAAATAATTAATATAATCATTGCATTCATCATTCTCACGTCATGTATTCTTCTTACCTACGAATCTCATGTTTGTGTCTCGGTTCTGGAGTTAAACTATCTCATTCGTACAATACTCGGGTCAATCGTCAGAAAAAGATGGATGATCTCGAGGAAGAGAACAGAGAGTTGAGAGAAGAGATCGACGCTCTGAGAGAGGATATGAGAAAGCTTCGTAACGACATGCAAGCCATGGCAGAAGCTCAGCTACAAAGGACCGTGATCTCGGAGATCACCTCAACGCCCATAGTGGAGAAGTCCGATCCTAGGTACAAAATGCCAAAAGACCGTCCCTGGGGAATGCCACTTAACTATATCCCGGAAGGATATGTTCTGCCGATCAATGAGGATCAGGGAACCGCAGCAGGAACCGCTGGGCCTGAAGGTGACAAACTTCGGGAAAGCGAAGATGCCAGGGGCATGACAGTAACTCCTGAAGGTTACAAACTTCGGGAGGCACCGAGAGTCTCGACCATAATGACTATACCACCGCCCGTGGTACACACTGTCCCGGAAGGACAGATTCCACAGATACCTTCTGGTGGAAACAACAACATGTTCGAAAGAATGAATGAGTTCCAGGAACAGTTCTTGGGAATGCAGAAAGAACTACAGGCCCTTCGCGGTCAAGATTTATTTTGAAAGGACGCCGCGGACCTCTGTTTGGTCCCCAATGTGAAATTCCCACATAAATTCCAGGTGCCCGACTTTGAAAAGTACAAGGGTAACTCTTGCCCTCAGAGTCACTTGGTGATGTACGCCCGGCGAATGTCAGCTCAGACAGAGAATCAGGATTTACTAATTCACTATTTTCAGGATAGTTTAACCGGTGCCACACTAAAATGGTACATGGGTTTAAACCGTGCTACGATTAGCATTTTCAGAGATCTTGGCACTACCTTCGTCCAACAATATAAATACAATCTGGACATGGCACCCGACAAAGATCAACTCAGATCAATGTCACAAAAGGACAAGGAAACCTTTAAGGAATACGCTCAGAGATGGCGTGAAATTGCCGCTCAAATTTGTCCACCTCTTGAGGAAAAAGAGATGACAAAGATCTTCTTAAAGACCTTAAGCTCATTTTATTACGACAGAATGGTTGCCAGTGCACCCAGTGACTTCACCGAGATGGTCAGTATGGGAGTTCGTCTTGAGGAAGCTGTCCGAGAGGGATGTCTAGTCAAAGACACTGGATCATCAAGTAGTACAAAGCGATACGGTAGTGCTCTCCCTAAGAAAAAAGAGCAGGATATTGGGAATATCTCTCTCGGAAAGCAAAGGCGATGTTATCAACCCATAGCGGCTGTGACTCTTGCTATCAATCCTGCACCTATTTCTACGTATCAACCTCAGGTTGCGCAGAGCCAACCTAATCAGCAAAGGACTCAACAGCCTCTTCAGAAGGCTCGTCCTCCATACAATAACAACCGTATAACACGGTCACCAGGATTTGATCCTATACCCATATTGTATGCAGAACTATTTTCGTTACTACTGGTTAAGGGGCATGTCCAAACTAAGTCCCCTCTTACAGTACCCGGAAAATCCGCCTTTTTGGTTTAAGGTGGATCAGACTTGCCCTTACCATCAAGGAGGACCAGGGTATAACATAGAGAACTGACTCAATTTCAAATCCGACGTGCAAAAGCTTGTTAGGAGCAGGGTCTTATCTTTCAAGGATACAAATCCTAATGTTCTCACAAACCCGCTGCCTCAACACGAGAAAGCTACGGTCAATTTGATAGAGGGAGAGACTAACAAGGTCTATCAAATTCATGATGTACTCTTGTTAAGGACCAATCTGGTCAAGATGCATTGTAGACAGAGTATATATGGCCATGTGCCACCTCATAACTATCACCAGTGTGATATCTACTCTAAAAGCAATCGAGGATGTTCTATGGTGCAATAAGCTCTACAGGAACAAATGGATCTCGGATGGATCCAAGAGCACCGAGTTCGTGGAGTTAACATGGTTTACACGAATTCTAGCATCATTCAAAACCACGATATCTATGGTACACAAACTGCTACCAGCGATGAAAGCTTTCATCCCATTTAGGATTTCTTCCACAGTGGAGGTTTCCTTCACCCAGTGACTCAAGACGTGCATACCATCAATAAAGATGATTTCTCCGATACGGAGGAAGAATGGAAGTCCTATCTCAACGAGGACGGTTATACGTCTCAGGGAGAAATGCAGACTCCCTTTTGCTTTCCTGCACAGAGCACGAGATTTATACCGAGGTCAGACGTCGAAATGATATACGGAGATTGTGATCCGGAAGGATGCCGTGCTCCACCAAACTCATTAGAGGAGGACACTCTGATGAAGGACAACTTTGACCACAACTATTATGGCCTGATGGATGGCCTGCCAATGTGGCAGCCGTACCCAGGAAACTCAGGGCAAGAAGATCAGTCGAACAATTAAAATCAGCTGAGCATCATTGAAAAGAATACCTACGTCCCCACCATGTCATGGGAACAACACTCAGGTCATTCAGAAAATATCCAGCACGACGATGAATTCGTAAAGCTTGCTGGACTAGAATTC
This sequence comes from Lathyrus tuberosus, assembly GCA_022829125.1. Lineage (NCBI taxonomy): Eukaryota > Viridiplantae > Streptophyta > Magnoliopsida > Fabales > Fabaceae > Lathyrus > Lathyrus tuberosus. The sequence continues at coordinate 1,551,000 of JALAZF010000018.1, forward strand.
ATTAACTATGCTTTTCCAGAGGTCAACGTCATCGAAAGGGATGACTCCTCCAGTTCCATAAAAGTGTGGGACACCTTGGGACAACCGAGTGGAAAATACGACTATATGGTCAGGTACACTGCTCCTTCGTACCAAGCTCGAAGACATCCAGCCAACGGGATGGGGAGATTTCTCTGAGAGCACAAATACTATGCAAAATACAACAGAGGAATCCTCCTACGACAACTCTACCTGGGAGACAGATTCCAATTATCCTGCTCCACCAAAAATCAATGTTATTTTTGAAGACAAAAGAAGGAAGGTACCGGACTTTGTGATTCACCGAGGAGTTCGCCGCCAATGGGTTGCTGTCGATGTTCTGAAGATTGTTCATAAGTCTAAGTAATTGTCGTCTTTAACCTTTCACCTTGCCCAGGTGAAACGGATGTTTTGATAGGGTTCACTTTCTGTAAATTTTCCCTCTTCGCTTCGCCCAAAGTGACAGAGTTTTGTTTTATAGGGCTGTAGTTTCAAGAATCGACTTGTTCGTTAATAAAATAACGTCGTTCTGTAATTTTCGCATTAATTGTTGTTTTCTCTTTTTGCTTTTCTCAGAAAATGGTAATCCTAAAAAACAACTCAATAATAAAAACAAGCAGTAAAAGAAATACACTGCACACACTTGCATTTTCTCTATCTCTTCTAAACAAAAATCATCACGTCATGCAGATTGCTTGTTTTAAACCCAGTTGAAACATAGGATCCAATGTTTTCTCCCAACTTTGAGTTCCCGGTATTTGAGGCTGAAGAAGAAAATGACGACGAAATTCCAGAAGAGATCTCCCGATTACTCAGACAGGAGGAAAGGTCCATTGAACCTCATAAAGAGCCGTTGGAAATGGTAAACTTAGGTTCGGAAAAAGAGAGAAAAGAAATCAAGATTGAGGCACTGCTCAGTCCAACTGCCAAAGAGGGTTTGGTAAAGCTTCTCAAAGAGTTCCCCGATGTATTCGCTTGGTCCTATCAGGATATGCCAGGGTTGGATACCAGCATCGCGGAACATCATTTACCGTTAAAATCGGAATGTCCGCCAGTAAAACAGAGGTTGAAACGGACTCACTTGGACATGGCCATCAAAATCAAAGAGGAGGTACAGAAACAGATTGACGTGGGTTTCCTCGCCACATCAGAATATCCTCAATGGTTAGCCAACATCGTACCTGTTCCCAAAAAGGACGAAAAAGTTAGAATGTGTGTGGATTACAGAGATATAAACAAGGCTAGTCCACAGGACGACTTTCCTTTATCACACATTGACATGCTGGTTGACAGTACAGCAAAGTTCAAAGTGTTCTCCTTCATGGATGGATTCTCGGGCTATAATCAAATCAAAATGGCGCCGAAAGACATAGAGAAAACTTCGTTCATTACCCCATGGGGTACCTTTTGTTACAAGGTGATGCCGTTCGGTTTGAAGAACGCCGGGGCAACCTATCAAAGGGCCATGACTACTCTTTTTCATGACATGATACACAAACTTTTAGGATTCATCGTCAGCCAGAAAGGAATTGAGGTTGATCCTGACACGGTCAAGGCCATTCAAGAAATGCCTTCTCCGAAAACTGAAAAACAAGTCAGAGGGTTCCGGGGACGTTTGAACTACATCTCCAGATTCATATTCCTCATGACCGCGACATGTGCGTCGAGGTTCAAATTACTTAAAAAGAATCAGGACTGCATTTGGATAGAAGACTATCAAAGCGCTTTCAACAATATTAAGGAATACTTGTTGAACCCTTCGATTCTATCACCTCCAGTGGAAGGAAGACCACTGATCATCTACCTAACAGTCTTGGAAGACTCAATGGGTTGTGTGCTTGGTCAACAAGACGAAACGAAAAGAAAAGACATTTGCCATTTACTATCTGAGCAAGAAGTTTACGGACTGCGAGACTCGGTATACTATGCTTGAGAAAACTTGTTGCGCTCTGGCTTGGACAGCCAAGCATCTGCGCCAGTACATGATTCGTCACACTACTTGGTTGGTCTCCAAGATGGATCCAATCAAGTATGTCTATGAAAAGCCTGCTCTCACGGGAAGGATTGCCCGTTGGTAGATGTTGTTATCAGAATATGACATAGAGTACCACTCTCAGAAAGCCGTTAAAGGAAGTATTTTAGCCGATCATTTGGCTCATCAACCGCTTGACGATCAAGAATCGATCGGGTTTGACTTCCCAGACGAAGATGTCATGTATCTAAAAATGAAAGACTGCGATGAACCACTACCCAGTGAAGGGCCAGAACCAAGTTCCCAATGGGGGCTTATCTTTGACGGAGCTGTCAATCATTACGGAAACAGAATTGGGGCAATCATCACCCCTCAGGGTACCCACATTCCTTTCACTGCCTGACTTACGTTCAAGTGTACGAATAACGAGGCCAAATACGAAGCTTGTATTATGGGTCTCGAGGAAGCAATTGATTTGAGGATAAAAAACTTGGACGTATATGGCGACTCAGCCCTGGTTATCAATCAGATTAAAGGAGATTGGAACACATACCAATCAGGATTGATTCCTTACAAAGACTACGCGAGAAGGTTGCTACCCTTCTTCAATAGAGTTGAGTTTCATCACATCCCTCGTGAGGAGAATCACCTGGCTGATGCATTAGCCACTCTCTCTTCCATGATCAGTGTAGGTCAATGGAATGACATACCTAAGATCGACATAATGCGCCTTGAACGGCCCGCTTACATCTTCACGATTGAAGCAGTCATAGACGACAAACCTTGGTATCCCGATATCAAATGCTTTCTTCAAAAACAAGAGTACCCACCCGGGGCACTAAGGAAGGACAGGAAAACCCTCAGAAGGCTGACAGGCAGTTTCTTCATGAGCGGTGATACTCTATATAAGAGAAATTTTGACATGGTCTTGCTCCGATGCGTAGACAGACCAGAGGCAGACATGCTGATAAAAGAAATTCACGAAGGATCCTTTAGCACTCATTCCAACGGACACACAATGGTGAGAAAAATACTAAGAGCAGGATACTATTGGTTGACCATGGAATCCGACTGCTATAAGTACATGAGAAGGTGTCACAAGTGTCAGATATACTCAGACAAAATTCATGTACCGCCAACGCATCTCAAAGTTCTTTCTTCCCCATGGCCTTTTTCCATATGGGGAATCGACGTGATTGGCTTGATTGAGCCTAAGGCTTCAAACGGACATCAATTCATCCTAGTAGCCATTGACTACTTCACCAAGTGGGTCGAAGCAGCATCGTACGCTAATGTAACCTGACAAGTGGTGGTCTAATTTATCAAAAACAATATCATCTGTCGTTATGGTGTACCGAGCCAGATCATTACTGATAATGGATCTAACTTGAACAATAAGATGATGAAAGAGTTGTGCGCAGAGTTCAAGATCGAACACCATAACTCATCTCCCTACCGACCAAAGATGAATGGAGCGGTAGAAGCGGCTAACAAGAACATCAAGAAGATTGTTCAAAAAATGGTTGTAACCTACAAAGACTGGCACGAGATGCTGCCCTTTGCTCTTCACGGTTATCGCACATCTGTCCGCACTTCAACAGGGGCAACCCCTTTCTCTCTAGTATATGGCATAGAGGCAGTACTCCCCATTGAAATAAAGATCCCATCAATCAGGGTATTGATGGAAGCTAAGCTTACAGAAGCTGAATGGTGTCAGAGTCGACACGACGAACTGAATCTGATCGAAGAAAAGCGAATCACGGCACTATGCCACAGTCAATTGTATCAACAAAGAATGAAGAAGGCGTTTGACAAAAAGGTTAGACCTCGCCTCTTCAGGAAAGGAGACCTTATACTAAAAAAGATAAAATCTTTTCTCACTGACTCTCGAGGCAAATGGACTCCGAATTATGACGGCCCATATGTGGTCAAGAAAGCTTTCTCAGGCGGTGCCGTGAGACTTGCAACCATGGACGGAGAGGAATTTGCCTACCCCACAAATGTTGATGTAGTCAAGAAATACTTCGCCTAAACTAAAAAAAAAATGTCTCGGTGGATTGAAAACCCGAAAGGGCGGTCCAGGCAAAAATTAGAGACAAAGTCAAAAAATCATCCTGGTGGATTGGAAATCTCAAAGTCCAATCCAGGCAAAAGTTAGGGATAATGGCAAGTAACTACGTCTGATCAGTTCAACTCCTCAGCAGTCATGCCATCCATTAGAAACTCCAGTCAAGGTCATCTTCGACAGAAGCTCAGGATGCCCCGAATTCAAAGTTGGTAGAAGGATAGTGGTCGTTATGTTTCAATGTAGCCCTCTTCCCGTAAATTACCATTTTCTAAACTTTGTAAATACTCTATGGAATCACGTGTTTGGCTGATCTCCATCCTATCAATAAAATTTGAGCCCTTGTGCTTTTGTTTGCAATTTTGATTTGTTTTAGCTTTACAAAATGATGTTTTTAACATGATCAACGATTCTTGAAACAAAACAAAAATGAATTTACTTGTTAAAATTATTCTGCTTTTAAAAATAAAGATGGCAATTTCTTTTGACGATTGAACATCGAAAGAACATCGATCGCTTCTCCAAAGGTGTTCGAGCCTCAAAGTGCAGAATCAAAGTACTCCTTCTAAACCAGTATGCCTGAATGAAGGATCAGCTATGTCAGATGTGAATGCTCCATCTGACCTTCTCGACCGAGTTCTTATCTCTTAAGTCCGGCCAACATAGCTCCCAATAGGGACTATCTCTCCTAAGCAAGGCAGAATTACTACTTTTGGACCAGCGATACCTCTTCGTCCCCCGCTGTGGCCGAGTATCCAGTTGTGTTCATCTACTAGTCTGTATGTCGCATCAGTTTTGTCAGCATAAACATACATACATCATGCATTGTTGATTTGCATTCACATTCGTAATGCATCATTATCACTTTAGTCGGTCTTATCCCCTAGTGATAAGAGTCCTCTCAATCGAGTTGTCAAGTTCTTTCCTCGTCAGGAAATGTTGCGTCTGAACAATCTCTCTCCTCCAGTTTATTTCTGGATCAGAATTGGCCCTTAACCACTTTGATAACTTGAACCTCTGAAAGACCAGAGAACCTTCAACCGATGTCACTCTTCGCCATTGAAGATGATATTTTTGCTTTCCCGGATTAAGGAAAATCCCCAGAGAAAGCCTCTTAATCAGAGATTCGACAGTACGGCAGCTTTTCTCTAAAAATCCGCTGATGAAAAGGTCATCAGCACCTCAAAATTGGATCACATCATATGGCATTTCTCCGAGAAGATCCCGAGAAAATTATGATGCAATATCCCCAAGCGAAAGCAGTCTCTCAAGAGACTCATTTTCCCAGTAGAATCGACAAATGACGTCTCCAACAGAGAAGTTTGTACACCTCTACAACTCAGACGACTGGGTTCCCCAGCAAGTCTGACATCAGATCTTTTTATATCAAATGGCATCTCCCCGGGAAAATTCGACGAGAAGTTTGAGGAAAATCGCTACACATAGCGTCCCTTGTCAAGAAAGTTTATTGACAAAAGAAACTAAGACCAGTTCCTTGGTAGGAAACCAGGATCGCGGGGAAGTTTACAAAAGAAACTTAGACCAGTTCCTTGGTAGGAAACCAGGATCGAGGGGAAGTTTATATCATAAACTTAGACCAGTTCCTTGGTAGGAAACCAGGATCGAGGGGAAGTTTACATCAGAAACTTAGACCAGTTGCTTGGTAGGAAACCAGGATCGAGGGGAAGTTTACGTCAGAAACTTAGACCAGTTCCTTGGTAGGAAACCAGGATCGAGGGGAGGTTTATTTAAGAAAACTGAGACCAGTTCCTTGGTTGAAGACCAGGATCGAGGGGAAGTTTTTACCTTTTCCAAGCATCATTGCTTGGCAAAAGAAGAAGGATGTGTGAACTACCATTCTTAATCACCATCAAAATTTTGGTTATTCCGGTATTTAATCCTCTTGCACCTTGAATGCCCGAATACCTTCGCCATTCACACCTTCGGGTCCAAGAAGATTAAATAGGGGCATCTGTCATACCCCAAATTTTGACCACTAAGATTTCTCATCATTGTGTAAATCATGATCACAATATGGATGAACCATCATACCTCATTAGTCTCCCCAAAGATGGGTGAGCATCCACTACAATCAAGCTTAGGGTTTCAAGCCCTCTCAGAGCCTTTAGACAAAGGATCAATAAAGGAATGACATGATCTTCAGCTTGTCTAACCTCTTAAACACCCAAAGAGGATCAAGAGGTCTCCCACATCAAGAATTAAGCACAAGAGTGCAACATTTCAAGTGGATCAAGCCTCAAGTTCATCTAATACAAAGTCAACTGACGCAGAAAGTCAAAGTTTGACTTTTGGTCAACTTTGAGCTTCACAAGCCATTACTCAAGAAAATATGATGGATGATTTAATTTGATCAAATTTAAATCAAGAAATCATGCAAAATTGCAAAATTGATCAAATTGAAAGAAACTTAGAAATTTTTTCTAAGTTAAAATCATGTTCAAGTGCACAACTTTTCAAGGTTGTAACTATTGATCCAAGCATCCATTGATTTTGTGTAAGAGCTACTTTTAAAGAGGGTATTTGACACTTCAACATTGAAGAAGGAATCAACTCAAAATATCATAAGGATTGAAAGATATAAGTGACCAAAGTTGGGAATTCTTAATGTCAAATGTTCCGACATTTCATAGGACATCATTAATATTTTTCCAGCAAGGATGTCCCAACTTCAAGGATGTTTTCTCCATGATCCAAGTTGATTCAAGCCAAACCTTGAACATCAAAGTTGAAGTACGTAATCTCACATTTCCAGAAAGTCCTAGAAAACTTATTTATCATTCTCGAGCAGAAAGTTATGGATTTTACAACAAGGCTTGCTGCAGCTGATTTTTAAGACAGGTTTCAGGACAGATTTGCACATTTCTTGTGACACACGAATTTTTAAGCCTTGTCATCATTTTGGACACATCTGAGGATCAAATCCAAGGGGGATGATCTGATCTCCAAGCCTCCCAAGTCCAAGATTCCACAAGTAGCATACCAAACTTAAAAAAACCCTAAAAGAGGGACAATACTCCAATTTTGGTTTGGAGCATTTAATGGATGCTTAGAGGTGGCATGAACTGAGCTTCCTCTAACTGAATTCAGTCAAGATTCCTCCAACAACTAGGGAACCAGCAACCTGTTCCCTAACCTCTAGTCAATGGCTAGAGGAGACTTGGATTTTCATTGGCCAACATTTGCCAAACCTCTACTACAGCCACCATTCACTGTTGCTTGCAAAACAAACTTGCTCTACTATAAATAGAGCTCATTTGTGCTCAGTTTGAGTACACCAAAGCCATCAAACAGATGCTTTCCTCAAAATCACTTCTTTCACTCCAAAATGCCTTCTTTAGCAAGGTAATTCTGAGTTTTTGAGTTAGAGAGCATTTTCATCACAACTCATGATCCAAACACATCCAATATGTCATATCTAAGTTGTCCAAACTCTCACAAGTGACCTATAACACCAAAATCACAAAGTCACCTCTCAAAACCTCAAAATTGGACTTTTTTGCATTTATCAAGCCATGTCTTGATTCAGTCACTTTCCAAACCAGATAAAACCTCAAACACACTCCAAACATCATCCTTGAACTGTCCCAAATGGTTCCCAACATTTGGAACACCATTTGAGAGAGTTGTCACTTTGGCCATTTTAACCCCTTTTGCAAGAAAGGGCCAGTTTTTGTTTTTGCAGGTTCCAGCTGATTCCAACCATCCTAAAAGCTTCTAAGAGGTCATTTGAGGGTGTCCAAAGCATCAAATCATTTCTGGAACAAAGCACTTGGTAGGTTGCACAAAATCTCCAAAAAAGAGATAAAATTCACAACTTGAATTCTTTGAATCATGCTTTCCTTTGTTGTCCACATACATGCATCATATTGAACAATTCTTGAAGCAAAAATGTATTCCTTAATGTGTATGATGTGATCCTCCTACTGTTTGCACTTTAACATGTGTTATATGTGGAGTTTTTGTTGTTTTAAAATCAACATGCAGTTCTAGTGTTTTGCTTTGTGTGTTCTGTACATTAGGTTTCAGTGTGCATGAGTAATACCATTGGATTCCTTAGCGAAAAATCGGCCAAGATAGGTTCTTACGGATTTTAATTTCGTTAAAAATTGAGAGAGTTATGCGTGTTGGAAGTTTGACGACAAAAGATGTCGAAAACGACATGTGCAATTCTGGTTTTTTACTATGTGTATTCTGTACATTAAGTTTCAGTGTGCATGAGTAATACCATTGGATTCCTTGCGAAAAATCGGTCAAGATAGGTTCTTACGGATTTTAATTTCGTTAAAATTTGAGAGAGTTATGAATGTTTGAAGTTTGATAAAAAAGATGTTGAAAACTAAAAGAGATGTCGAATGTGATGTTGTGACATCTTTCCTTTTTCTCTTGTCTTCAAAACTCATGAAAGATGTCGAATGTGATGTTGTGACATCTTTCCTCTTTTTCTTAGTTTATTTTCAAAAACTCAACCAATTCTTTTACATAGCAAAAATCATCATTTTCCAATTTTGTTTTGTACACTTCTTATTCATACTCCATAATATTTTAATCCACAAAAAATCACAAAAAAATATTATTATTTGATATATTTTTAATATATTCAAAAATATTGTTTTAAATTATTTTAAAAGCTTTTAAAATGATTTCTTTTTCTTGATTTTTAAAACCAAAATGATTTTAAATATTCATGTGGATAAAATACTTTTTTATAAACCTTAATCATTGTTTATAACATGATTAATGATTTTATTTGATATTTTTATCATTTTTTAGTTGATTTTTCTTTGAAAAATGCCTTTAAAAAATGAAATTAGGGTTTTATTGATTTTCTCCCTAACAAACTTTTCCAAACATTTTTGGGCCTCTAGTAGAGTGTAAGACCCAACCCTTTTTGAAAAACAAAAACATTTTGGGCCTCAGTGTATTGTATAAGTCCCGTTGTGTTTCAAAAGGTTCGGCGCGATCATCGCCTGTTTAAATAAAACCCTTGGGCCTACCCTCGTGTTATAAGCCCCATTTCTTTTCTTCAAACAATTTTTGGGCCTCTAATAGAGTGTAAGACCCAATCCTTTGCAAATACAACCCTATTTTTTGGGCCTCAATTATTGTATAAGTCCCGTTGTATTTCAAAAAGTTCGACGCGATCATCGTCCGTTGAAAAACAAACCTTGGGCCTCTCCTCGAGCAATAAGACCCATTTAAAATCTTTTGGGCCTCTATTAGAGCGTAAGACCCAACCCCCTTTGAAAACCAAACCATTTTGGGCCTCAATGCATTGTATAAGACCCACCGCATTTTCAAAAATCTCGGCGCGATCGCCATTTTCAAACAAATGACTCTGGGCCTCTCCTTGAGCTGTAAGCCCCACCACTTGTACAAAAATAAATCTTTTGGGCCTCTTGAGAGAGTGTAAGATCCACCCCCTTGTACATAAAACATTTCTTGGGCCTCAGTCACTTGTATAAGTCCCTCTGTACAAAACGACAGTGCGATCACTGATAAACCTTGGGCCTCTCCTTGAGTTGTAAGCCCCAACATCTTTTCAAAATACTTTCTCCTTTAATTTTGAATATACTGTTGTTTTCAATCTTTCTGTGTTGAACAACTAACCAAACAGCATGGAAGCTCTACAACCGAGAAAGTGGTTATATGCTTTCTTTATCCGCTTTCATATACATATAACTGTATTGTGGGGCTGTTTCACTGTAAGTCTTCTTCATAAACTCATATCAACTTTGTAATACTAGTATAGATATTTAGAGTTTCCCCGGCAACTACGTCTAGCACTAAGCCCTGTTGGTCACTCTTAAATAGACAAAACTAGATCCCCATAGGATTACCAGATACAGTCTTCCCTCCTCTTGGGGTTAAACAATATGGAGATGTGAAAGGCAGATTCTTTTTGAACCCTTTCTCAGACTGTCACCCTTAGAAATTGTCAAAGAAACTCTACTCCCCAGAGATGATCTTTTCTCCGTGAATGGCATCTCTTGAGTTTCTTTCAAATTCTCGGACTTTCCTGGCTTGATCCATTCTCGGTGAATGGCATGTCTTGAACTTCTCGTGGTTTGGGGACCCACAGGCTTCCTAAAAGCATCCCCGCCTCCTCTTGGGCATTGTACAAGGACCCTACGGCTTCTTATAAGTATTCACAGCCTCCTCTTAGGCTTCGTATATGGATTCTTCCTTCGGGAAGAGAGCCTCCTCTTGGGCTTCGTACAAATTGTCCCTCGGCTTCTTAAAAGTTTCCAGCCTCCTCTTGGGCTTCGTACAAATTGTCCCGACGACCTCCTAGAGGTATAGGAACAGAAATTAGTCATCTTAATAGAACAGTCTTTCAAAGAGTCTAGATCTTTCTACCGTGAACGCACTACTACTGTTTCTTTAAGCATAGTACAAAAGATAAAACTCTAGACTTGGACAGTCTAATCTCCTTGCGTCTCAAAGGCATTCTCAAGTAGGGAAAAACACCAGTAGACTCGGACAGTCTCCAATACCCTCTGGACTCCCCATTTCCTTAAAGAACAGGAAATAACCCTGATCCTCTGATCAATCCCAAAGCATAGCCTTACCTTTAATCAGCCTCTTTATAAGAACTGATTTTCTCTTTTAACCAACATAATTGACCTGTCACTAAACTGAAACAGTCGCCAGCAATAGCCTCTTCTTAGGCTTTGTATAATGATCCTGCCTCAGTGAAGTCAGCCTCCTCTTAGGCTTTGCACAATGATTCTCCCTAAGGGAGCTAACCTTTTCAGACTCTCTTGTTGAGTCAACTTCCTTTAGCCTCCATCTCGGGCTTCGTACGAGATACAAAAAGACTCTCATGTTGAGTCAATCTCCCAATAACCTCCATCTCGGGCTTCATACGAGATACTAAATCACTCTCTTGTTGAGTATAAAAGACTCTCTTATTGAGTCAAACATCTTTTACCCTCTTGTTGGGCCAATAGCCTCCTCTTAGGCTTTGTATAAGAAAACCCCAGTTGAGTCAATCAACCTTTTAACATCAAAACTGTGCCTCGTTCACAGGATACAAACATCAACAACTCCTTTCATCTAATCGCTATAAGCGACAAGCCTCTGGATTATTTACATCCACGCCACTGTCCCTCTTTTAGCATGAGAAATTCCTAAGGAAAGATGGCATTGCTCTACACTGAGTTAAAGTCTTCTCCTCCAGGTTGAAACCCCATATAAAGGAAATTATAGCATTGCTAGGATTCACATATCCCGGTTAAAGTAATCCTCCTTTATAGTCAGTCACCCAACAGTTGTGACAAACAGACCCCCTTTAGAGATGACAAATTCTCTCTAAAGACAACACCTTTTTCGCTTCACATCTTGGGCTTCGAACAAGATACAAATAGACCCTTTAGCTTCACATCTTGGGCTTTGAACAAGATATAAACCACCTTTTCAGCTTCACGTCTTGGGCTTTGAACAAGACACCAAAACACCATTTCCTCCCATAGAATAGGAGGAACTACGATCGCTCTGATTTCCCTGTTTCGGTAAACGGAAATACGTAGGCATAAGATTGAAAGAAAAATCTTAGCGAGCATACTAATCCAAAACCCAAATCCCGTACCCTCACATACCAATCGAAAAGCATCAGTCTTAAACTCCCACCAATCACCTGGGCACTATTTTAACAAAATAACCTAAGAGAGACCCACAATCTTTGTAGCATCTGTAAACCAACAGTCATCTGTTCAAACTCAGTTTGCAAGCAGGGTTAATTGGAGACATCTATTTCCCTTCCTTCATCAGCTTCAATAGGATAAAAAATGAATCGAGCTGTAGTACCCAAAAGAGATAGTGCTTCACAACCACGCAAAAATTCGCGCTACAGGCATCCTTCCGAATCACAATCTTAGTATATCATCTTGACATCTGATCGCGGTATATATCTCAGACTTTGCGTGGGATAGCAAAATGGCATATGCGTTTCTTCCTGAGACATATAATCGTCCTCGTTGAGATAGGACTTCCACTCTTCATCTGTATCAGAGTAGTGACCCTCATTGATGGTATGTACTTTTTGAGACACTGGGTGAAGGAAACCTCCACTGTGGAAAAAGTCCTGAATGGGATGAAAACTTTCATTGTTAGTAGTAGTCTGGGTACAGGTTGAAGAAAAACCAAGACCTTTGTTTGTCTTGTTATTAGTAGGAATGACAAGCTGTCCCTGTAACACCCCAATTCCCATCGCGAATATATAATACATAATTAAATCAGAGTAAATAAAAATTTATTTTTCCGACAGAAACAAGGATGCCACAATTAAGGAAAAAAAACACAATCCCTGCTCAATTATTTGATACATAACACAAAATGGAATAATTGTAGAAGGGAAACTTTTTCCACATAAAAGGAAAGGTCAATTATGGAATAAAGCGGAAAGATCCATAACGGACTTGTTTTACAAAATAAATTGTTTTATAACGTCAAAATATACATACAAAAGTAATACAAAATATATTCAACAAATGTATACATATATAACAAAAGCGTTCCCCAACTCCCGTGTTACGTATCAGAGCAGACAGACGACAAAGGACGGAGGACTAATCTTCACAAAAGCCTCCAAGACACAGATCTGCAATTGCCTCATAGAGCAATAAACCACAACAGAAGGGTGAGAAATAACAACTAAATCAAGATTGCGTAATAATATGCAAACACATATAAATTCACATGCATAGTTATTCTCACCACACGCATCACATACCAATACATATAGCAAGCCACAAATACATAACATATTTCTAACAATCCAACAACATAACATATATCAATTATACCAACATAATCACCTATTCACACGTAAGGCATACCACAGTTATAACATATGGAAACACACCACCACATCACATAGCATATGTCTATACATAAAACATATCATTCATAACCAATGCATTTATCACCTATGCATATCAATTCACCAATCCAATCATAAATCTCAACACATACTCAATTAATTCACAATTTCCCACACATAGTCAATCCATTCATGATTTTCCACACATAATCAATCCACTCATGATTTTCCACACATAATCAATCCATTCATGATTTATGCAAATGCAGAGAGACCGACACAACGACTCTATGCAAATGCGGTACCAATCCATCCATCATTCTCATCATCAGTTCACTCAGGAACTATTGGAATCATCGCTTGTTACTTAGTGTAACTCCCCGTCGGGAAAACGATGTTCCCCATCGCTTTAGGTCCTCTTTGTATAAGGCACATGATCCGATCACTTTAGGTCCTCTTTGTATAAGGCACACGATCGTCTATAATCATCGCTTTAGGTCCTCTTTGTATAAGGCACACGATTTTATAGCGGATTCCCTCTGGAATCGTTTCATCGCTCACACCCCACAAGGGCACACGACATCACAAGATGCATATCATGATGCTTGACATACAAGGACTCATGACAATCAAATGCATCTTCACAATTCAACCATATGAATTATCTCATCATCATTATTCATGCATTGGAAATCAACTCAAACATTGCATTTACTTCTCCACAAGACCACAAACCATCATCACAACATTTCATCACATATGTTCACATCATACAACAGTACACAAGCTATACGTTATATATCAAGAACATATCACAGGATAACACATCAATCGCACACAATTACGACGGTAAAAGTTGATAAACGACACGTTTCAAATTTCCCGACACAATTAAATCGGCCACCATTCTCAAAACCATTTTTATAAGAAAGAACATTTCATTAGCTTTCTAACGGTACTATGAACGTCTCGATCCGAGTTACAGATCAAAAGTTATGCATTTTCAAAGAAAAAAAATTCATTGGAATTCCCCAGGAGCGCCCGGCGGTGCTCCCTTTGCCTCTGCATCGCCCGGCGAAGTAGCGGCGTACATTCCCCAACCAAAACTTTAAAAGATTCAGCAGCGTGACAAGCTGCGCCTCTTGGGCATCGCCAGGCGGAAACCCACGTCGCCCGGCGCTCTGATCACACCGCCCGGCGCCCTACACCAGAAACAAAAAAATTCTACTGCGTTTTACACGGTTCCAAAACCCCAAAAATCCCATTTTCCACCCCAAATCAATTCCAATAGCAAAAACAAGTATCAACGATTGTTCATAAACACAATGTGATCATACAACGCAGTTTATATCGAGTTCCGACCGTGAAAACATCGATTTCTATCGAAATGATCTCAAATTATCAAATAAGAAAAAAAATGGTGAAACAACCAAAACAATTACAACAAATAACACATATACATCCACAAGCAAGATATAATCGAAACTTCTCACCCTTACCCGATTAATCGCGATTGAAACGGAGTTATGTCGATTTTCCTCTTTTCCTCTCTTTTCTCTCCTCTTCTTTCCCTTCCTCTTCCTTTCTTTCCTTTCTCTTTTTCTTCTCTTTTTCTCTCAATTCTCTATTTATAACAAAATATCTAACTACCCAAAATGACCATTTTACCCCTCAGCTCAAATATCTCGCAAACGCGATAAAACATAATAAAGATGAAAAATAATAAATTGCCAAATAAAGTCAAGAATAAAATAATATAAAAACGAAAATAATTAAATCGACTCAATTAAACAAATAAGACAAAACGGGGCGTTACAATCCTCCCCCACTTAGAAATTTTCGTCCTCGAAAATATAACCGATACAAACAACTCCGGATACGACTCTCGTATCCGACTAACAAACTAACATGCCAACCAAAGGCACACCACGAATAACACAAACTGACAAATCACCTTGCTAACAGTAGCTACAACAACGACACGACAACGACGACAAGATGCAAAGCCCATACAATGCACTTGAAGACCAACTCACAACTCAAAGAATACCCAAGTTACGAACACACATGTTCACTCTTCAACCGAAACACAACAAGATCGTTACCATCACCGTAGGTAACACTCCTCTAATTCACCACAAGGAATTAACTACACGCACTCGACCCAACACGATAGGAACGAGGCAACAACACAAACAAGAACACAAGTTCCACGACCCAACATCGTTTCAAAAACCTCTGCAGAACCACAATACCAACATCCTTGTCACACAACAATATTACAACAATGCTACGATTCGCCAATCGAACATATAACCAGAACATCCATCTACATAGTAGCCCATGAATAATATTTAAACCTTTCGTCTAACACTTCCATCTGAAACGTCCAATGGTCTCATCATTCCAACATGTTTCCAATGTTCAACCTATGAACTCTTACAAGTCCCACACGCAAATACAAAATGTGCCACATCACGCTTCCGCTGCGCACTCTGATTACTCGAAACCATCAAGTCTACCAATCTCACGTCCAAAGTCTAACTCTTTCTCACCTCTGCCAAAAATCACTGTTCACTTTAATATTCCCAACCTCACACTCTCTTGTGTTATCTCACACACCAGACACAAGTCTCTGAATTGCTCAAATAATTTTAATTCTCTGACCATCAAAATAGACATGCATAAAAACTTTCGACTTAACTCATCAGGCACGTCATTAACTTTACCAATAGGATAATTCTAGCTAAAGTCATAACTCATCACAAATTCCAACCCTCCTCGTTGTCTCATACTATATTCCTTCCGACCAAACAGGTACTCAATATTCTTGGGATTACTAAACACTTCGAACCTGGAACCACAAAGATAATACCTCCAAATCTTCCAACACAATACAACCGCAACCAATCCCAAATCCAGAATAGTATGGGTCCTTTTATGAATCCTCAAATGTCGTAAAGCATAAGCCACGACTTTACCCTCTTGCATTAACACACTGACTAAGCTCATCAAAAACACATCCCAATACTTCACAAACGGTTTATTAGGATCACACAGAATCAAAACTGGAGTCATAGACAACTTCTACTTTAGCTCTCTGAAACTTTCCTTACAACGAACATCCAACACAAACGACTCACCCTTTGCAAGTCCACTGAGATAACAGAAGTACGAACTTAGCAAAGTCTCCCCTAGCCTGCAGTAACAACCAACTGAGCCCAAAAATTTCTAATCTCCTTAACCAACTTCGGAGCCTCTCATTGTAGAAATGCATCTACTTCCGATGGATCCATTAACCATACTCTCATCTGAAATAACATATCCAAGAAAAATAACCTTTTTCAACCTAAATTCTCACTCGAATAACATAGCATAAAACTTAGTCTCTTTTCAACACTTGTAATTCAACTCTCAAATATTACATCTACACCTAGGGTTTTCTCAAGATTTCCATTAATGCCCTAAAACTCTAAAGACTCCAAACCTCACCAGAACTCTAAGTTTTGCTTTCCATAGTCTCAATACCATTATACACATCATGCTTGTTATTCCGTTCAATCATCCTTCCTTTTTGTTACTAACAATACTGGAGCTCCCCAATACGACACACTTGGTCTCACAAATCCCATTTCCAGTAAATCTTCCAACCGCTCTTTCAATCTGAGTTTCACTTCCTAAAAGTTCTTCTACTTACTTAGCAGATCCAAACCTCAAATCTGTCTCATCTTCTGATATAAGAATCTTCATCGACTCATCAAAATAATCCGTAATCATTTTCTCAATTCCAAACAATTCATTTCACACACTATCAAAGCCGGAAAGACACGTCTATTCCATCCAACACAATTCCCGTCTACCATCAACAAGAGATTAAGGGTGATCAGTTCCTCAATTTGTCAATAGACAGCCGACAATCATGATGGGGCATAAATCGTCTTTACCGAACTATAATAGCATTCCTTGCATTTTGTGCACAAAACTACCGAAGGCACAAATCCTTAGTCGACATAAACCTTACCTCCGTATTTCCTCTAGAATCGGGAACAACACTGTCCAAACAACACTTACACTCTTGCAACCAACGGCACACTGAGCCAATGCTCCACACCTGAAGCAACTTGGAGAAGCACCAACTTCTCCCCCACTTATCTCATTCTCACACCTGAAGACAACGGATTAGAAAACCAGAAAGTACTGACAGTGTTTCACACACATATCACATACTAAGGGACAAACAACATCGACAATATTCAACTGTCACACCAACTGACTCAACAACTTGGCCGGACAGACCAACCTGCTCTGATACCACTCGTAACACCCCAATTCCCATCGCGACTAAATAATACATAATTAAATCAGAGTAAATAAAAATTTATTTTTCCGACAGAAGCAAGGATGCCACAATTAAGGAAAAAAAACACAATCCCTGCTCAATTATTTGATACATAACACAAAATGGAATAATTGTAGAAGGGAAACTTTTTCCACATAAAAGGAAAGGTCAATTATGGAATAAAGCGGAAAGATCCATAACGGACTTGTTTTACAAAATAAATTGTTTTATAACGTCAAAATATACATACAAAAGTAATACAAAATATATTCAACAAATGTATACATATATAACAAAAGCGTTCCCCGACTCCCGTGTTACGTATCAGAGCAGACAGACGACAAAGGACGGAGGACTAATCTTCACAAAAGCCTCCAAGACACAGATCTGCAATTGCCTCATAGAGCAATAAACCACAGCAGAAGGGTGAGAAATAACAACCAAATCAAGATTGTGTAATAATATGCAAACACATATAAATTCACATGCATAGTTATTCTCACCACACGCATCACATACCAATACATATAGCAAGCCACAGATACATAACATATTTCTAACAATCCAACAACATAGTATATATCAATTATACCAACATAATCACCTATTCACACATAAGGCATACCACAGTTATAACATATGGAAACACACCACCACATCACATAGCATATGTCTATACATAAAACATATCATCCATAACCAATGCATTTATCACCTATGCACATCAATTCACCAATCCAATCATAAATCTCAACACATACTCAATCAATTCACAATTTCCCACACATAATCAATCCATTCATGATTTTCCACACATAATCAATCCATTCATGATTTTCCACACATAATTAATCCATTCATGATTTATGCAAATGCAGAGAGACCGACACAACGACTCTATGCAAATGCGGTACCAATCCATCCATCATTCTCATCATCAGTTCACTCAGGAACTATTGGAATCATCGCTCGTTACTTAGTGTAACTCCCCGTCGGGAAAACGATGTTCCCCGTCGCTTTCGGTCCTCTTTGTATAAGGCACACTATGTTTATGGATCGCTTTAGGTCCTCTTTGTATAAGGCACACGATTCGATCACTTTAGGTCCTCTTTGTATAAGGCACACGATCGTCTATAATCATCGCTTTAGGTCCTCTTTGTATAAGGCACACGATGTTATAGCGGATTCCCTCTGGAATCGTTTCGTCGCTCACACCCCACAAGGGCACGCGACATCACAAGATGCATATCATGATGCTTGACATACAAGGACTCATGACAATCAAATGCATCTTCATAATTCAACCATATGAATTATCTCATCATCATTATTCATGCATTGGAAATCAACTCAAATAATGAATTTACTTCTCCACAAGACCACAAACCATCATCACAACATTTCATCACATATGTTCACATCATACAACAGTACACAAGCTATACGTTATATATCAAGAACATATCACAGGATAACACATCAATCGCACACAATTACGATGGTAAAAGTCGATAAACGACACGTTTCCAATTTCCCGACACAATTAAATCGGCCACTATTCTCAAAACCATTTTTATAAGAAAGAACATTTCATTAGCTTTCTAACGGTACTAAGAACGTCTCGATCCGAGTTACGGATCAAAAGTTATGCATTTTCAAAGAAAACAAATTCATTGGAATTCCCCAGGAGCGCCCGGCGGTACATATTTTTGCCCGACGGTGCTCCCTTCGCCTCTTCATTGCCCGGTGAAGCAGCGACGTACATTCCCCAACCAAAACTTTAAAAGAGTCAGCAGCGTGACAAGCTGCGCCTCTTGGGCATCGCCCGGCGGAAACCCGCGTCGCCCGGCGCTTTGATCACCGCCCGACGCCCTACACCAGAACCAGAAAAATTCTGCTGCGTTTTACACGGTTCCAAAACCCCAAAAATCCCATTTCCACCCCAAATCAATTCCAACAGCAAAAACAAGTATCAACGATTGTTCATAAACACAACGTGATCACACAACGCAGTTTATATCGAATTCCGACTGTGAAAACATCGATTTCTATCGAAATGATCTCAAATTATCAAATAAGAAAAAAAATGATGAAACAACCAAAACAATTACAACAAACAACACATATACATCCACAAGCAAGATATAATCGAAACTTCTCACCCTTACCCGATTAATCGCGATTGAAACGGAGTTATGTCGATTTTCCTCTTTTCCTCTCTTTTCTCTCCTCTTCTTTCCCTTCCTCTTCCTTTCTTTCCTTTCTCTTTTTCTTCTCTTTTTCTCTCAATTCTCTATTTATAACAAAATATCTAACTACCCAAAATGACCATTTTACCCCTCGGCTCAAATATCTCGCAAACGCTCTCAAAACGCGATAAAACATAATAAAGATGAAAAATAATATATTGCCAAATAAAGTCAAGAATAAAATAATATAAAAACAAAAATAATTAAATCGACTCGATTAAACAAATAAGACAAAATGGGGCGTTACAGCCCCCATCCTTTTGCATTGTTAGTTTTGATCACTTCGAGAACATCTTTGTATGAGGAAATCGACGTCCCTCTTTCTGATTGATTATCATTGCTCACCAAAAGTGCTAGGAACTGAGTTCCAACAACCTCCTCGGGTTCTACACAGGATGATGATAAGTTGCTCACGATTAAGGCCTGCTCTCCACAGACTGTGACTAGCTTGTCATTCTTGACGAACTTCAGCTTCTGTTGAAGTGTCGAAGTGACTGCCCCAGCTTCGTGTATCCAAGGTCTTCCTAACAAACAGCTGTATACTGCCCGGATGTCCATGATCTGGAAAGTGACTTGGAAAGTGTGAGGACCGATAGTTATGGGAAGGTCGATTTCGCCGATAACTGTTTTTCGGGATCCGTCAAAGGCTTTAACGATGACCTCACTGCCTCTCATAGGAGACCCTTGAAATGATAGTCGCATTAGAGTAGATTTTGGCATAACATTCAGAGCTGATTTGGTATCTACCAGTACGCTGGCTAAAGCATCGTCCTGGCAATTGACTGTAATGTTAAGCGCCATGTTGTGATTTTTGCCTTCTTCTGGCAGTTCTTCATCACTAAATCCTAAGTTGTTGCAAGAAGTGATGTTGGAGATGATGTTGTCAAATTGTCTTATTGTCACATCTTGCTCCACAAAGGCCTGCTCTAAGAATTTCTGTAGAGCTTCCCTGTGAGCTTCAGAACTGACCAAGAGAGATAACACAGAGATTCTCGAAGGAGTTTGCAACAATTGGTCTACAATGTTGTACTCGCTTTTCTGGATGAGCTTTAGCATCTCATCGTTGTTCTTTGAAAGGCCGGGATTACTGGATTGACCGACTGGTTGATTCAGACCTTCTGTTTGAGGTTCCTTTTCTTTAGAGGGTTCTCCAACTCCTCAGTTGAAGATCTAGCCGTTCTGTGTTACTCGACTGATGTCGGCAATGTTTACAATGGAGGGTAATGGAGTTTCCTTTCCATTCTCGATTATTGTTGCACCGTACTTGTAAGGGATACCCTTATCGGATTGGTACGGTATTGGTCCCGGCAGATAGATAACTACAGGAGCCTTATGATTTTTCTGACCATCGTAGCCGGCCTTAATTGGTTCGAGGTTGAGAATCTTTCTACTAACAAGAGGAACTCTTGATTCATGGAGTAGAGGGATTATGGTGCAGACGTATTTGGTCCTCTTATGATTAGAGATTATGACAACGTCTTTGCTTTGATTAGGGAAATAGTCTGATATTATGTTGGTCAACCCAGGACTTGAACACGGTCGAATGTCTTTTTGGTCCATCTGATTTTGAAGGGCTGCTCGCACGAGGTAGCATCCTTGGTTGTTCTCTGAGCAAACTATACAGCGCTCATAGTTGTGTGGTGGCACCCGACCACGTCCGCTTTGTATGCAGTGCAACCTTACTAGATCTGTTTCCATTGATCGAACATCCTGACTTTGATGCCTATCAGGATTCTCATCAGTCGTGATGACTTGTTGTGTGTCTTTATCTAGGTAGATCGGAAATCACCAGTGGTTCAACAGGTGTTGAAGCGTTCTTTGGTCAAGCGCACATCCTTGGTCGTCTTTACGACATACTTTACAGTCCTTATAATCATGTGAAGCCAGAAAACCGAGCCTGACCTGCTTAGCATGTAATTCTACCAGGATGGTATTCATCAAGTGAATATCAAATATTTGAGTCATATTGACTTGATAATGACTTCTATCATGGTAGTCCTGAATCCATCCGAGATCCATCTGACGCTGGAGGGCCTCTTGTACGAAAGAGCATCCCTAATTGTTTATTGAGCAAATCGAACAGGAATTGTAATCGTGTCGTGGCAGATCATGATGTTGGCCTTGCCTTGAGTGCATTGCCACCAAGTTGACATTCATTGCCAGAATGTTGTGGTTATGGATGATGCTGGAATTTGTATAAGTCATGTTGACCTCACAGATCCGGTGATCTTGGATCCATCCGAGATCCATTTGTTCTTTTAGAGCGGACTGCACTATAGAACACCCTTGATTATTCTTTGAGCAGATGTCACACTGGTGATAATGGTGAGACGACACATGACCGTACCCGCTCTATTTGCAATGTATCTTGACCAGATTGGTTCCTAATGGGAGTACATAATGAATTTGATAGCTGCAGTTAACCTCTTCCTCTATCAAATTTACAGCAGCCTTCTCATGCTGAGGCAACGGGTTCGTCTGAACATTTGGATTTGTATCTTTGAAAGATAGGTCCCTGTTCCTGACAAGCTTCTGCACATCAGATTTGAAGTTGAGATAGTTTTCAATGTTGTGCCCCAGTCCTCCTTGATGGTAAGGGCAAGTTTTATCCGCTTTGAACCAAAAAGGCGGATTTTCCGGTACTGTAAGAGGAGATCTAGTTTGGGTGTGCCCCTTGACCAGTAGTAGTGGAAATAGTTCTGCGTACAAAATCGGTATAGGGTCAAACCCTGGTGGTCGTGTTGTACGGTTGTTATTGTTATACTGAGGACGAGCCTGCTGAAGAGGTTGTTGTGTCCTTTGCTGATATTGTTGTTGATTCGGTTGGCTCTCAGCAACCTGAGGTTGATATGTTGGAACAGGCACAGGGTTAATAGCAGGAGTTACTGCTGCTACTGGTTGATACCTTCGCCTTTGCTTCCCGAGAGAGATATTACCAATATCTTGCTCTTTTTTCTTAGGAAAGCACTACTGTATCTTTTGGTACTACTTGATGGTCTTGTATCCTTGACCAGACGTCCTTCTCGGACTGCTTCTTCAAGGCGTACTCCCATGTTCACCATTTCAGTAAAGTCGTTGGGTGCACTGGCGACCATTCGATCGTAATAGAATGAGCTTAAGGTTTTCAGAAAGATCTTAGTCATCTCTTTTTCCTCAAGAGGGGGACAAATTTGGGCGGCAATTTCACGCCATCTCTGAGCATATTCCTTAAAGGTTTCCTTGTCCTTCTGTGACATTGCTCTGAGCTGATCTCTGTCTGGTGCCATGTCCAGGTTATACTTATACTGTTGAATGAAGGCAGTGCCAAGATCTCTGAAAGTGACGATCTTAGTGCGGTTTAAACCCATGTACCATTTGAGTGCGGCACCGGTTAAACTATCTTGAAAGTAATGGATCAGTAGTTATTGATTCTGTGTCTGGGTTGACATCTTTCGAGCGTACATCACCAAATGACTTTGAGGGCAAGAGTTGCCCTTGTATTTTTCAAAGTCATGCACCTTGAATTTGTGCGGGATTTTCACATTGATCGCCTCCGCAAGCGCACGGATTTATCGAAGTAATATAAAAGATTGTCGAACCACAGAGACCAATATCAACCTATCGTTATCTATCGTCGCTTTGTAAAGCTAAGGCTAATGATATTTGGAAAAAGGGAAACTAGAACTAAAACTAAAATAGAACTAAGGAAAATATAATAAAAGAACGAGGTCGGGATATGGTTTTCGCGCTCCTAAGGACTCGTAGAATGAGGTGCTAATTACGACTATACTCCTATTCCGTAGAATATACCAACTTAAAGACTCTGTCTCACGCTCTCGCGGTCTTAACTAAAATCATACTTCCTAATCCCAAGATTTTGCTCTCGCTCGCCCGGTAACTAGGAAACACTCTTTGAAAGCCAGCAGTATCCTAACCAACATCTAAAGCGCTCTCGCTGTATTTAGATATGATGCCTAACTTCTACTATCCGGTTCACTCCTCACGCTCTCGCGGATCTCGGCTTAAACCTTAATATGCTTCTCACTCTCATGACAAAGCAATGTTAAATAATCTCTCACTCTCGTGACAAGGCTACTTAAATTACGGTTAGAAGTTAAAACCAAAATAGACTTTTAATCATAAGTTCGTACCTATTATTTTCTACCGAGTCCCGTCGGTAACGACGGTCCTCATATGCCGGACTCAAAATAATTAGCTAGACATGGACAAGAAATTAAATATACAAATACGATAAATAACTGAAGACAGGAACATAATTTGGAATTTAAATAAGACCGTAAAATAAATAATACTAAATAAAACCTGGAATTAAATTATGCTTGGAATAATACATTAAGTCTTTGACATCTTGAAAGCGATTGCAGGAAAACAAAATACGAAAAATGAAATCCTAAAACTAATGGTGTGGTAATTCCTCAATGTGAGAAACTACCACTTTTACATGGTGAGTTTTCTGCCTAAAAACTAAGAATGAAATGAGCAGAGCTTCCGCGCATAAAAACTCCCCCCCCGGTTAAAAGCTACGAAGACTCCCATTTATAGAGAGAGGTTTCCTCTGTAACTTCCATCAAACATGAAATGAGTAGTGGAGTGGTGGAGAAAGTGGGAGTAAAAAATAGGGAAAGTGGATGACTCAGTGGCTTGACTTCGTGTGTTTCTATTTCCACGTTTATAGCTTTGGCCGTGTTACGCTCGTCATGCCCTGTTACGGGCGTTTTCCTTCATAATTCACCGTGTTACGGTCGTAATGGAGTTGTTACGGTCGTAATGCTTGGAAAAGGCGCGTTACGGTCGTAATGGAGGTGTGACGACCGTCACACCCACAAAATTCAGTCTTCTGCATATTTCTTTCGTTCCTTTTCTGTTTTCCAGATTTTGGTGCCATGACGGTCGTAATGGAGGTGTTACGGTCGTAACACCTTCTTAACTTTTCCAAAAATGTAGATCTTTCCGTTAGCTTTCTAACGCTTCGAACGGGGCGTCATTCCGATTTACGGTTCAAGAGTTATGGCCATTTTCATCAGACAACTCCTTGTATGTAGATTTGTTCCATTTCTTCTATTTTTCGCCTGATTTGCTTCCTTTCTTTGCATACAACTCTTAAATGGTTGAATACCTGGAAATAAACAAAATAAACAAAATACCAACGTAATATGGTGCAAATGCAAATCAAAACGACTACAAAATATGCATTAATCAAGTCAAATAAACGATGTATTTTCATGTCATCAAACTCTCCCACACTTAAATCTTTGCTTGTCCTCAAGCAAAACATGACTCGTACGAAAAATAATGCATACGGATACTCATCCTAGGCTACCAACTCTACTTCGGTTAAGTTTGTGAAGATAGGTACTTGCTCTCACACTAAGGATATCGTAACAACGCAATTCCGCTTTTGCGGTCATTAGCCTCCCTCCCATCCAAACCAATCTGAATCATGTCGTTATACTTAAGTCTAACTCACTCATCCTCCTTTCATCCCTATTCATTCTGGTGCAATCACATTAAGCCCGTTATCCTCTCACACTCATGGTAGGATAGCCTGTTAGTGACTATGATCTCATTATCATCAAATTTTCATCTTTTGCCCATAATAAAATAAAGAAGTTTACACCGTTGGGCTAAATGATTGAGTGAGGATCACCTAACTTAGAGGGAGCATTTCTTTTCATTCATTCATTTTTTCTTTTCTTAATTCTTTTTAAGCTTGAGATCATACACTTATTTGAATCGGCTTCCTACTTAGTGTGTGCTTAGGATGGTGCTGACTGCTAAATAAACTAATCAGGGACTACTAAAGGGGTAAGAACTTAAGGCTATGGCATAACAAGTACTCAAATTGATTTCCATAATTGGGAGCCTAACGGTGTTAAAATGATACCGATCTTGCGGAATTTTCCCGAGTCTCACAATCTAACCTTAATTTTGTCTGTAGCCTAAGGTTTTCAAAAGAAACACTATTTTTGCAATTCAGAATTTTTCAAATTATTTGGTGTGGCTTAAGGAAGTGGTGAATCGATAAACACAAAAATCGCATATAAAGACTTGACAGCACATGCAAAGACGCAACTAAACAGAAAAGATTTTAAAAATTTTAAAATCATGCTAAAAAATAGTAAATCTGACTAGAAAGCGGTAAAAATAACTAGAAAGCGGTAAAAATGAAAGCGATAGAGTTCCTAAACTCTCCCACACTTAAACCAAACATTGTCCTCAATGTTTTGATAAAAGGTGGTAAAGGAAGGATAGAACCTGTATGAATGCCTTTGTTTGTCTGCTGAAACTTCACTTTCCTGAAGCCGCTCATCATATCGTCTATTTCCGAAGGAAGTACTCATCATCGGTGTCACCACCAGCAGCGACATTCGTAGGAATGTGCGTGGGCACCAACTCATCTTAAGGGATTGTCATCTAGAGCTCTTTCGCCTAAAAGTAGCTGAGACGTGACAAACGATACAATTCTTTATTTCCTGCAAACAAAAACAATAAAAGGAAACTATTAAATTAAATACTCGTGGGTTACCACCCACGAGGAGTTTTGTTTAACGTCGGTAGCTCGACGGTTAAGAGTGTCGATCTTCGGTTTCCATGGCCATTTATCAAGCCATCTCACATATCCCTCACCTTTCCTTTTCTTCCTTCTGTGGGGTGGTTCATTCTTTTGAACTTGTGGTGGTGGTTCTGGATTTATGCTAAGTATCAGCTTTTCTTGTTTAGGCTTAGTCGTTTCATCCATCACCTTAAAGTCGAATATTACCCTCTTTACACTAATGATTTCCTTAGTTTGGTCTTCAAATTTTCTCTTTTTATGCAAGACCTCAGACAAAGGTGCGTGGATAATTTTCCATGCATGCACATACGTTTTGGAGTCTGCAAACTTATGCGGGAAATGATATGGTGGGGTATATGGAAGGTGATCAACAACTTGTGCTTCATTCTCTACCTCTTTGGCAACCTCGTTTATGGATGGTGTCGATGGATTTGTCTCAATCTCAACTCTTTTCTCACCATAACTTTCCTCAACCTCATTATCACTCCCCTCAGGATTTTTGAGTTGTTCTTCACTACTGGCTGTTATAACATACGCATTCTCCTCAAGGGAGGGACCTATAAGTGTTAGTGCAAGCAGTAAGGTTTGGGTCTCCAATGCCTCAGTGTGAGTCACGAGGGACTCGACCATCGTGTTCAGCCGCCTAAGGGTTTCATGATTATCGATATGTTGTCTTTTAAGTTCTTCATTCTGGATAGTTTGTGCGTCCACAAAGTGCTCCATCATAGATTCTAGTCTAGCATTGGTCGATGTTTCAATGAAATCCTCCATTAATGTTTCGAGGTTGGACTGAACGGATTCTTCCGGTTCTTCAAAATATTGAGAGTGGTAATTTGGGCGGAAATGAGATAGCGTCGCGTGGAAATCTTCCATTTGTATTTCGAGATTGGAATTGTACGATTCTTGGGGTTCCTCAAAATATTGGGAATGGTAATCATCGGGAAGATTTGGGTGCGATTCCTCAAAATTTTGGAAGTGATAGTTATAGAGGTTATTTGGGTGAGAATGGGTGAACGAAGGATTGAAATTCGCCATATGTATTTCGAGGTTGGGATTATGGTATCCTTGAGATTCCTCAAAATACTGAGAATGGGGATTGTAGAAAGAGTTTGGGTGGAGCATAGTTATAGGGATAAGAATGCCTTAGTCTATACGGTGCAACAACGGAATAACAATATTGACTGTTGGTCCCCGGCAACGGCGCCAAAAAACTTGATCGCCTCCGCAAGCGCACGGATTTATCGAAGTAATATAAAAGATTGTCGAACCACAGAGACCAATATCAACCTATCGTTATCTATCGTCGCTTTGTAAAGCTAAGGCTAATGATATTTGGAAAAAGGGAAACTAGAACTAAAACTAAAATAGAACTAAGGAAAATATAATAAAAGAACGAGGTCGGGATATGGTTTTCGCGCTCCTAAGGACTCGTAGAATGAGGTGCTAATTACGACTATACTCCTATTCCGTAGAATATACCAACTTAAAGACTCTGTCTCACGCTCTCGCGGTCTTAACTAAAATCATACTTCCTAATCCCAAGATTTTGCTCTCGCTCGCCCGGTAACTAGGAAACACTCTTTGAAAGCCAGCAGTATCCTAACCAACATCTAAAGCGCTCTCGCTGTATTTAGATATGATGCCTAACTTCTACTATCCGGTTCACTCCTCACGCTCTCGCGGATCTCGGCTTAAACCTTAATATGCTTCTCACTCTCATGACAAAGCAATGTTAAATAATCTCTCACTCTCGTGACAAGGCTACTTAAATTACGGTTAGAAGTTAAAACCAAAATAGACTTTTAATCATAAGTTCGTACCTATTATTTTCTACCGAGTCCCGTCGGTAACGACGGTCCTCATATGCCGGACTCAAAATAATTAGCTAGACATGGACAAGAAATTAAATATACAAATACGATAAATAACTGAAGACAGGAACATAATTTGGAATTTAAATAAGACCGTAAAATAAATAATACTAAATAAAACCTGGAATTAAATTATGCTTGGAATAATACATTAAGTCTTTGACATCTTGAAAGCGATTGCAGGAAAACAAAATACGAAAAATGAAATCCTAAAACTAATGGTGTGGTAATTCCTCAATGTGAGAAACTACCACTTTTACATGGTGAGTTTTCTGCCTAAAAACTAAGAATGAAATGAGCAGAGCTTCCGCGCATAAAAACTCCCCCCCGGTTAAAAGCTACGAAGACTCCCATTTATAGAGAGAGGTTTCCTCTGTAACTTCCATCAAACATGAAATGAGTAGTGGAGTGGTGGAGAAAGTGGGAGTAAAAAATAGGGAAAGTGGATGACTCAGTGGCTTGACTTCGTGTGTTTCTATTTCCACGTTTATAGCTTTGGCCGTGTTACGCTCGTCATGCCCTGTTACGGGCGTTTTCCTTCATAATTCACCGTGTTACGGTCGTAATGGAGTTGTTACGGTCGTAATGCTTGGAAAAGGCGCGTTACGGTCGTAATGGAGGTGTGACGACCGTCACACCCACAAAATTCAGTCTTCTGCATATTTCTTTCGTTCCTTTTCTGTTTTCCAGATTTTGGTGCCATGACGGTCGTAATGGAGGTGTTACGGTCGTAACACCTTCTTAACTTTTCCAAAAATGTAGATCTTTCCGTTAGCTTTCTAACGCTTCGAACGGGGCGTCATTCCGATTTACGGTTCAAGAGTTATGGCCATTTTCATCAGACAACTCCTTGTATGTAGATTTGTTCCATTTCTTCTATTTTTCGCCTGATTTGCTTCCTTTCTTTGCATACAACTCTTAAATGGTTGAATACCTGGAAATAAACAAAATAAACAAAATACCAACGTAATATGGTGCAAATGCAAATCAAAACGACTACAAAATATGCATTAATCAAGTCAAATAAACGATGTATTTTCACGTCATCACACATTAGGGACCAAACAAAGGTCTGCGGCGTCCTTTCCGAATAGATCCTGACCGCAAATGGCATGCAGATCCTTCTGCATTTCCAGAAATTGCTCCTGGAACTCATTCATTTTGTCGTACATACTTTCATTTCCACCAGAGATTACTTGTGAAATCTGTCCTTCTGGGACAGTGTGTACCACGGGTGGTGGTATAGTCATTACGGCGGTGACTCTTGGTTCTTCCCTATCCCGAAGTTTGTAACCTTCAGGCCCAGCGGTTCCTGCTGCAGTTTCCGGGTCTTCCGTGACCGGCGGGATATATCCTTCAGGGATAAAGTTGAGTGGCATGCCCCAGGGATGATCTTTAGGCATGTTGTACTGAGGATCATACGTCTCGGCTATGGGTGTATATGTGATCTCTGAGATCACAGTCCTTTGTTATTGTCTCTGAGCTGATGCCAGAGATTACATGTCACTATGAAGTTTTCTTAAATCCTCCTTCAGAGCGTCGATTTCTTCTCTCAACTCTCTGTTCTCTTCCTCGATATCATCCATTTTCTTTTGTCGATTGGCCCGAGTATTGTACGAATGAGACAGTTTGACTCTAGAATCATGAAACGTACGTGAGATTCGAAGGTAAGAAGAATGTGTTACGTGAGAATGATGAATGATATGTAGAGTGACCTGGAGTTTTTCGGCATCAGACATAAAATAAAGGATAGATTCCTTTAGCGGAAGAACTTCTTCACGAGGGTAAGGCATCCTCATCTTGAGAGCTCTAGTTTGTACCCAGTGGAGATAAGGTTCCACAGAGACACAGTCCGGTTTTCCTAGAGACTCTCTTCCTTTCTTGTGAACATGTTTCCAGGCATGCACTATTTCTGTCTTTAGTGCCCTGTCATTTTCTCCTTCTTTGAAGAAAAGACCTTCCAGATGAACATTACGCGGGATATGCCTCATCGGGTATCCAAGTTGACGGCAGACTAAAATTGGATGATAGTTGATTCCTCCTTTGGTTCCTATGAGGGGTACATTAGGGAAGTTTCCACATTTGTCAATGATCTATATCCCGTCATAGATTCGATTGTACCAATCTATGTCAGAGTTAGTAAGAGACATGATTCTCTGTGACCAACGTAGAGTACTCTTATGATCCCAAAAAGCAGCAAACTTGGGTAAATGGGAAGTGAACCATTTGTATAGTAAGGGTACACAACATGTGATCATTCCTCCACTGTACAAATTCCTTAAGTGTACAGAATGATAAGCATCTGCGAGCAAGGTTGATACGGGGTTCCCAATCAGAAATATCATAATGGCATTGGTATCAACGAAGTTATCGATGTTGGGAAAAAGGAATAACCCGTATGTGAGTAGGACAAAGATATCTTCGAAAGCAGTAACGTTTCCTATACTGGCAAAGTACATGGCTTTCTCTACCAAGAACATGGCCCATAAACCTTGGATTCCATCCTTAGCGGTCATGTGAGTCCTGACTTCTGACTCGTCCAAATAGATTGCTCTTGCAATGGTTTGATCCTTTGGAATTTCTTCCAGTCCAGAAAAGGGAGCTTGATCAGTGATGGGTAAATCAGTCAGGTGAGAGTACTCCTCCAGTGTTGGTGCTAGTTGATAATCCGAGAATGTGAAACAGTGATAAACTGGATCATAGAACTGAATTAGCGTAGACAGGATTCCTTCAACTACATGGACCCTTAACAGAGACAGTAGTCCTCCGTACCTAGCTCTGAAAGCATCAGGTTTGGTGATCATCCTTGCCAACCCTCTTAAATCCTCTAGTTTTAGAACCTTGAAGGTGTACTTATGTGTCTTCCTTCTACTGAAATCCATAACGCAATCTTTCTCTCTGATATTTGCAATCATTGTCTTAGTTTAATTTGAAAAAGATAGACTAGAAAAGAAGATTTTTTCTTTGTTTAAAAGTTTTTTAAATGAATGTATGAATACAACACACAAAAACATAGAAAAAACATGGGTTCAAAGGTTCAGCGTCACGAGCATGGAGTCATGGCTCTACCCATCCCCAAAGGTTGTACTATGGTGAATTTTTGCACCTGTTCTCAAAATCATTGACCCCCCTCGGGATAACAACAGCAGGCTGGTTCACCCGAGCGAGCTGTAGCATCTTAGGGTAATCTCAATTGAGTGTAGTATTGCGTGACAACTATTTCCGATAGCTACCGCACTACCAAATAGCAACATGGTTACAGTCTACTAAATCCTCAGTTTCATGGATACCACAATCGGACAATCTGCTTTCACAATCGAAGTCGTTAGACATTGAATCCGCAAAGGGTACCTCCAATGATTTGATGGTCTACCGGGACAGCTTATTCGGAATTCACTTCCTATAAGACCGCCCGTCTCTGCCATCACCTATCTTAGGTATCACTCAAACTTTCAGCATGCGACATCACTCGCATTCCCATTAGCAGAAAAATAAACATGGATAACAAGTAGGAAAAGCGGTATATATATATATATATATATTCATTCCTAAAACGAACATCCTAGACCTCTTAAGAATTCTAATCTAAATCTTAAACAAACAAAATGACTCACCAGTAGAGTCGCCATTTTCCTGTAGCGTGCGATTTTTGTCGGTGACACGACCAACTTATCGCAAATGGTTTTCTCCTCACCGTAATGAGGAGGAGTGGGGTGCTACTTTCTGATTTCTTATTTATCCCGTGAAGCTGAAAGGGAAAGGGAAGCTATCTAAAACTAACCTTGCACGCGAATGTTTAACTGAACAAACGCCTAAAGAGATTGGGGGGTCCGGGGTCAGGTTATACAATGGGCGGTTTTCAGTTACCCATCATATATGTGGTTATCCACAGGTTGTTAGTTTTAGGTTCTGATTTATACTTGATGGTGTTTATCTGTAAATGGGTTGGGAAAAGTTTGAGAGAGAGAGAGAGAGAGAGAGAGAGAGAGAGTTTTTGATGAGTTTGGTGAGGTATTGGACCTCAGTTTTGATCGGTGTGAAGGGACTGGACCTAAAGTATTTGATTGGTATGAAGGTACTGGACCTAGAGTTTTTGATTGGTATGCTCGCTAAGATTCACAATCTTATGCCTACGTATTCCTATTTTGAAGAAACAGGGAAATCAGAGCAATCGTAGTTCCTCCTATTCTATGGGAGGAAAAATATGTTTTGGTGTCTTGTTCAAAGCCCAAGATTGAAGCTAAAGGGTTTATTTGTGTCTTGTTCAAATCCCAAAATTGAAGTTAAAAGGTTTGACTGAGAGAGAATTTGTCATCTCTAAAGGGAGACATCTTGTCTGTTTATCACAACTGTTGGGTGACTGTTTATAAAGGAGGGTTACTTTAACTGGGATATGAGGATCCAGAAATTCTATAATTTCCTTTATAGGGGATTTGTCCTGAAGGAGAAAACTTTAACTCAGTGTAGAGTAATGCCATTTTTCCTTAGGAATCTTTCATGTTAAGAGAGGGACAGTGGCGTGGATGTAAATAATCCAGAGGCTTGCCGCTTACAGCAATTAGGTGATAGAGGGAGTTGGCCCGGATAAGAGATGGACGATAGCTTGGATATTTGAATCAACAAGTGTGCCACTTACAGCAGTTATCTGGGATTAAGATTTGTTTTGAATGTCTGTTTTGAAGAGTGATAAACAGAGAAGTATCTTCCTACAGATAGATTTTGATTTCCTCTGAGGGGATGTTGATTTTTGTGTGCCTTGATCAAAGCCCAAGGTTGAAGCTAAAAGGTTGATTGACTCCACTGGGGAAGTCCTTATACAAAGCCTAAGAGGAGACTAGAAAAGACTGACTCAACAAGAGAGTGTTTATACCTGTCTTGTACAAAGCCCAAGATTGAGGCTAAAAAGAGACTGACTCTTTGGGGATATCATTATACAAAGCCTAAGAGGAGGCTAAAAGTTTGACTTTTCTGGGGAAATATTTTGTCTGTCTTCTACAAAGCCCAAGATTGAGGCTAAAAGGATTTTGACTCCGTCCGGGAGGGTTTGTATGTGTCTTGTACAAAGCCCAAGATTGAGGCTGAAAAGAAGACTGACTCTGTGGGAAAGAAATCTTTATCTGTCTTGTACAAAGCCCAAGATTGAGGCTAAAATTAGACTTTACTGACTCGGATGAGGGTATTTTCTGTCTTGTACAAAGCCCAAGATTGAGGCTGAAAGAAGTTTGACTCTGCTGAAGAGTATTATCTGTCTTGTACAAAGCCCAAGATTATGGCTGAACAAGCTGGAGAAATCCTTATACAAAGCCTAAGAGGAGGCTGAAAGACGTTTAATTTTGGTGAGGATTGTTGAGATCCGGAGGCAGGTCCAAATCGGGGGATCAACTCTTGTTGAGGGTTACAGAAGAGTTGAGGTATCATATGCCTTGAGGTTCTGATTTGGGATAGTGTTATATTGATGATAAGCTGACCCTGGCTGGGGAAATTTAGGAAGAAAGTTTGAGTTTTTTAACCTATATAGGTTTTGACTCTACTGGAGATTGATAAAAAATGACCAGGGTTTATCCTATGTTTGTAAGGAACTTGAGAATGTCTTTGAGACTCAGGAGGGGATTAGACTGTCCGAGTCTATTGGTGTGGAAGAGTTTATCTTTGTATGATTCCCAAGAGAAGGGAGGTATTTTAAGGGATGAGAATCAACCCTAAATTGGTCTGAGGTTTTGACTCA
Organism: Lathyrus tuberosus; assembly: GCA_022829125.1. Taxonomy (NCBI): domain Eukaryota; kingdom Viridiplantae; phylum Streptophyta; class Magnoliopsida; order Fabales; family Fabaceae; genus Lathyrus; species Lathyrus tuberosus. The sequence goes on from JALAZF010000018.1 coordinate 1,584,634, forward strand.
AGAAAGACTGCTCTAGCAAAGGATGACTAAGTTTTGTCCTATACCTTTAAGAGGTCTCCAGGGTCCTTGTATTAAGCCCAAGAGAAGGCATGAGAACTTCTAAGAAGCCGGAGGGTCCTTGTACAAAGCCCAAGAGGAGGCGGGGATGCTTTTAGGAAGCCTGTGGGTCTCAAACCTAAGAAAAGTTCAAGAAAGGTTTCACCGAGAATTAATCCTTTAGTGAACAGTTCTAGGGTTTGAAGAAATTCAAGAGAGGTTTCACCGAGAATTAATCCTCTCCAGGGAACTGAACTTCTTTGACAATTTCTAATAGTGACAGTCTGAGAAAAGTTTCACCGGGAACAATACCTTTCTCTTTGTTCCATATTGTTTAAGCCCAAGAGAAGGCAAGACTGTATCTGGAAATCCTATGGGGATCTAGTTTTGACTGTATTAAAGAGTGACCAACTGGCTTTACCTAGTTCTAGACCTAGTTGTCGGGGAAAACTCTAAGTAAATATACTAGTATATATACAATTGATATATTACAAGTATTTAAAAGGATACAAAAGAAGGACTTACAGGTGAGCAAGCTTCCAGCAATACAGTTATATATATATATATATATATATATGAAAGCGAGTAAATGAAAGCTGGTAAAACTTACAGGCGAGCAAGCTTCCATTGTAACAGTTGTATGGTTAGTTGTTCAAGAAATTAAAGAAAGTTTTGACAACAACTATGGATTTTAACCTAAATCAAAAGGGAAGTTGTTTTGAAAAGATTGTTGGGGCTTATACTCAAGGAGGGGCCCGGATGAAAAACAGTAATCGTACCGTTGTTTTGTAAACTGTACTGGGACTTATACAATGACTAAGGCCCAAAAAGGTTTTTTGTACAGAGGGATGGGTCTTACAACTCAAGGAGAGACCCAAAGGTTTAAAAAAAAGAAATGGGACTTACAACACAAGGGTAGGCCCAATTGATTTTGTTTAAAAGGCGACGACCGCGCCGAGATTTCAAAATTGCAGTGGGACTTATACAATGACTGAGGCCCAAAATTATTTATGTACAAAGGGGGGTTGGGTCTTACACTCTATTAGAGGCCCAAAAGTGTTTGACAAAAGATTTGTTAGGGTGATAGTGGTCAAAACCCTAATTTTTGGTTTTTAAATGTATTTTAATTGAATAAAAATTCAATTAAAATAATCAAATATGTGAAAAAAGGTTTTGATCTTGGATTAATGTTTGGAAAATCAAGTTTTATTCATGGGATGATTTAAAAATCATTTGAATTTTTCAAAGCCAAGAGAAAGAAATATTTTAATGTTTAAAAACAAATAAAAATATAATTCTTTACAAAAATACCAAATATATGAAATAAATAATATTTTTGTGAAATTTTCATGCAATAAAATATTTTAACATTTTTGTGAATTTTCAAAAAAAAAAATCAATAAAAAATAATTAAAATTGAGAGAGAAAATAATTTTTCAATTAATTAACAAAAACATGAAAATATGGAAAAAATAGCAAAAACATAGAAAATGGCAAAATGGTCTGGGTGGGGTTTGAACCACGACCTTGGCAACAAACACACATGCGCGCTACCACTGGGGTGGTGATACATCCGTGTATCAAAACCACCCCATTAATACATAAGGCATGCCTTGTTTCTAGGCCTGGGCAAGGCAAACTTTTGGACAGTTTACGTGAAGCCTCTAACTTTCTCATTTCTCCATGGATTGGGACAAAATTTAGGTGCATCTGACCTAGAATTTCATGAGGAATCCAATGGTGCCCTTGGAATTTTCAGAAAATGTTTCCTCCTCAAAATCGTATAGTGATTTCAAAATAGGCCTATTTTTGCATGTTCTATGCTATCTCATGGTACAGGCAAGAATTACATGGCAAATTGGTTCAAACACAACATATACAACATTTATGAGATGTTTATCATTAATGGACATCAAAGGAATGCATAATTCAAAGAGTTCAAGTTGTCATGCACTTACCTCTTGGAGCTTTTTGTGCTATTTGCCAAGTTCCTTGTGCCAGAAGTAATTTGATGCTTTGGACATTCTCAATTGATCCTTTAGAAGCTTTTAGGATGATTAGAACCAGCTGGAATCCTCAGGAACAAGTTTTTGGCACTTTCTTGCAAAAGGGGCAAAAGTGACAAATATGGAAACTCTCTCAAATGGTGTTCCAGATGAGGGGAACCATTTGGGACAGCTTGAGGATGTTATTTAAAGTGTGTTTGAGGCTTTATTTGGTTTTGGAAGTGACTGAATCAAGACATGGCTTGAAAAATGCAGAAAAGTCCAATTTTGAGGTTTTGGAAGTGGACTTTGTGATTTTGGTGTTTCAGGTCACAAGTGAGTGTTTGGACAACTTAGATACAACATATTAGAGGTGTTTGGATCATGAGTTGTAGTGGAATTGCTCTCTTACTCAAAAACTCAGAGATACCTTGCAAAAAAAGGCATTTTGGCCTAAAGAGAGAGATTTTGAGGAAAGCAAGTGTTGTAGTGCTTTGGTGTACTCTAACTGAGCACAAATGAGCTCTATTTATAGTAGAGCAAGTTTGTTTTGGCAGCAATAGTGAATGGCAGCTGCAGCAGGTCTTTGGCCAATGTTGAGCAAAAGGAATCTCAAGTCTCCTCTAGCCATTGACTTGAGGTTAGGGCACAGGCATATGGTCCTATGATTCAGTGTTGATCCTTGACTCATTCAGTTAGGAATGTGTCAGTCCATGCCACCTTGGTGTATCCATTAAATGCATTGAAACAAAATTGGAGTCTTGGCACCTTTTTAGCCTTTTTAGGTTTGTTATGGCTAATGTAGATTCTTGGACTTTGGAGGCTTGGAGATCAGATCATTCTCCTTTTGTTTTATCCTCAGATGTGTCCAAAATGATGACAAGGCTTGGAGTTGTCAAATTTTCCAAATCGAGCAAAATAACAAAATCTGCCAAAATCTGCCTTACTTTGAACAGTTGGAAATGGTGATTTTGAGGGATTCATATCTCCCTGCTCAGGTTGAATTATGGGAGGCTCTTGTGCTTTTTAGAAAGCCCTCATATGATACAAAACATGTGTAATCATAGTTTGTTTTGAAACTATTTGGATCCAACTGAAAAAACCTCATGAACATTGATGTTCAAGGCTGGTAACTTAGGCAGATTTTCACTAAGTGTTGGAAAAAGTGTTATTTTCATATTTTTGTAATTTTGATCACTCCATAACTTAAAATCCATAAAGAATTGGAGTTGGAGGTAGTTGAAGCTTTTGTAGAGTGTAGTAAGACCTACAAATCCAACTTTGGATCACCCAAAGTGGTTGCTTGGATCTCAAGTTATGATCCTTCGAAGTTGGTACCAAAACCACTTTTGGTTCCATAAATTAGAAAAAATTTGGTTTCTCAAGGTTGCCCCTTTTGCAAGAAACCTCAATTTTCTTGATTTTTCTTGATGGATGATGATCAATTTCATACATTAACATTGTTTTTGACTTAGGGGAACCATATTTGTGAAAAATTCCAAAAAGTCAAACTTGATTTTGTACATAGTTGACTTTTTATCGGATGAAATCCAAATTGTGCGATCCTTTGTGAAATCAAGTCCTTGACCTAAATCAAACCTAATTGATAGATTCCATAGGTGTTATAGGGTATATTGAATCATGTCCCAAGGTTTGGGAGCATGCCTTGGTCAAAAGTCAAAGATATAGTTGACTTTTTCCTCGAAACCCTAATTGTGGTCCAGATGAATTTGAAACTTGTGAATCAGGCTTCTTGGATCAATCCATTGTTGTAAATGGATCAATGTAGTGTATTGGAGGCCCTCAAATCATGTCTTGAGGTCTTGGCTCATGTTTTATCCCAAAAGTCAACTTAGGGGTGAATTAGGTCAAGAAACCCTAATTCCTGATCTTTTATGAATGCATCCCCTGAGGCTAATTTGACTTGATGATTGGGTCCATGAGGTCCCTTGGAGTATATTGGGTCATGTTTTGAAGTATTGGCTCATGCCCAGAAAAAATTTTTCATCTAGAGGCCTCAGTCGATCAAAACCCTAATTTGGTGACACTAGCGATCTTGAGGCTTGATCCACTTGGAATGTTGCAGCTTTGGGCTTGATTCTTGATGTGGGAGTCCTCTTGATCCTTTAGAGTGTTTAGGAGGTTAGACAAGTTGAAGATCATGTCTTTCCTTGATTGATCATTTGTCTAAGTGCTCTGAGAGGGCTCAAAACCCTAATTCTTGGTTGTGGTGAATGCTCACTCATCTTTTGGGAGATTGATGAGGCATGATGGTACATCCATATTGTGATGATGATTTGCACAATGATGGAAAGTCTTGGTGGTCAAAATTTGGGGTATGACACTACCTTAAACCCCATATTAGATATAATAACCCGGATCACCCCCCCCCGGTACCTTAGAATTCTCAACAACCGACTTCATCCCTTGCGTTCTACGGATGATCTTCTTGATCTTCTGTGCCCTAGCTCTCCTTTCACCGTTCTTTCCAACTTTTCACGATCGTACCAGAGTGAACTTCTCCACTCTCTCTTTCCCTTTTGTCACTCTTACCCCTTGGACCCCTATTATGATTTCCCAACTTTGTCCTCAATTATTCCACCCAACATTACCATCTTACCCTCAGTGTTCCCCTCCTTTTATTTAAAATAATAATAATAATATAAATAACATTATTCACATTATTCCACTATTATTATTATCAAAATAATTCTAATAAATCACACACTTCTAAATATCCTCAATACCCTTTTAACATCATCAATACCCCACAACAGAAATCATCAGCCATCAAAATATTTCACCAAAATTCACCGAAAATCACGAATATTTATAATAAATAAATTAAATAAATATTCTAATTATTTTGGGGTGTTATAGTAAACGCGCGAAAGCGATCGAAACAGTAGATTGAGTAAGAGTTACTAACCTACAAGGTGGAGAATTGCCTTGGTGATTGTTGTGAACAAAATGTAGTAAGAATAAGCCAAGAAAACCAGATGATTCCAAGCTTCTGATCAAATCGTAGCGAAACCGATCAAAACGCGATAAAAGCTCTGAAATCGAATTTGCACCGAAACGATTGAACCAATCACTTGAATTTGAAGTAGAAGTTGTTGTGATTGCAGAGATACAAGAAGAAATGCAATGTGATGGAGGTTTAAGCTCAAGAGAAAGAAATTTAAATGTGAAATTTGCTACTCTTCAATGGTGGAATTGAGCTCTAGTGTGGTTTTGGGAAGAAGATGAAGATGAATGTGATGAGGTTACAGAAAGTGCAGAGAGAATTAAGAGAAATGAGAGAGTGAGAAGTGAAGAATTGTGAAAAATGATTGAAGGTCTTTTGTGAAATGGTGGAGGTTTGTTTATATAGAGGCTAGCTTTGGAGTAGGCTAGGTTTGGAGCTTGCTTTGGAGCTAGCTTTAGAGTTAGTTATACTTAACTCACTGAGTCGGAAGTTGACTCAGTTAGTTATTTGTTAACTCAATGGAGCAATCCCAATGCAAGTTCAAATCAAATGGTCCTCATGCTTGGAAATGAAGTTACATGGTAGTCTTGATTCAAAGTGATGTATTGTAGCAAATTCCTTGAAGTGTCTTGAAAGGTCTTGAACTGTCTAGAAGATTCCACACAATGCTAAAACCAAGTAGACCACAAGAGAATAGAGAGTGGAAAGTTGTTGTCATGAAAATGCAGCAGAATCTGCCATTTTACATAAGGTAATCGATTACCCTACTTTGCCTATGTTGCGGTGAAAATCGGATAACAAGCCATTAATTAACTTGCATCATTTTCTTTTACAACCGACTTTGATTTATCCAAAGGAAAGGTTCAAGATCATTAGAAAAACCTAAAGGGGGAAGATCTAAGGTTCGGGGGTTGGTTACGCCTAGGGAAGGTATTAGCACCCTAAACGACCGTAGTACTCTACGGGAGCCTCTTGTTTTACTTGTTATATCTCACTCGCTTGCTAAGGTTCTATGCTAAAGGTTGAAACCCTAGGGGTTAGTATCTAAGTATACTCGACAAGGCATCGCACCTTGCGCCTACGTATCCTCGGGAGTAGAATCAGAGTATACGTAGTTCCACTCCTTGAATCTCCTCAAGATAAACCTGATAAAAGGAAACAAACACAAACAAAAACCTGATAAAAAGGGTTAGCTATGCAGCATGATTGCCCTATTATAACATGCGAGAGATCAATGAATCTAAGGGAAAATTTTGGGGTACAACAGCCTAGCAAAGTGATCATCGATTACCACAGGCAAAACTTGCCCAAATTGCTTAAAAACAAGTGTTATTGCCCCGGTTCTGATTTTCCACCTCTTGCTTTGATGAATAGGCATGGAAACCCTTATTTTTTGCTTATGTTGATTATGTGGTGACCTTGTGAGGATATAATTAATCGGGCTTTGAAAACCTGAATATTCCTGCAATAAAACCATAGAGAAAAAATGCTAACGCGTATGCCAGCGATGCGAATGCACATGCTTATGCAAAAAGGCAAAAGGGGAGGTCAAATTTTGGGTTACGATAGGTTCAACTTAAAATTTTTATATGACTTACAATGTTACAGAAAAACTAAACTCTTGATTTACAATTGCAATACAATATGATCATAACAAAAAATTACCTAAATCTTACTTTAAGTCTTTTGTTTTCTCAACACTAAGATAATTAGAAGTATACAAAAATAGTTTATATGAAGACAATGAGTGAAGAAGTGGAGTAGTTAATCAGATTTTTATGCTTAGAATAGTGCACAAGGACTCTTTTATATAGGAGAAAATTTTGACTAAAAAAGAAAATAACCCATGGACTATGGTCGCTCTCTAATCGATTAGTTGTTACGTTAATTGATTAGACCTGGAAAATATGGAAACATATCAGCCATATTTGGAGCCTAATCAATCAAAAGAGTTCTAACAATAGGTGGTGAGTTTGCACCTTAATCAATTAGATACAAGTTATAATCGATTATAAAGAAAGATTTTGCTTTTCTAATTGGTTAGGACGATTCCTAGTCGATTAGTCAATGACCATAAACAATATTAAGAAAGATGTTGAAATATATGAAGTTTTCAAAAATCATTTAGTGTGTATGTGTGTTGTCTTATTACTTTGAGAGATGCTCATACTTAATTTACATACCATTGACCCAAATCAGATAAATATAAACTAAAGCACATGATCAGATAAACTTTCTCAACTTTAATTCCTTTTGACGTTGATCTTTGTAATTGACTATATTTTCTCAAACATCATAATATTCTTTAACTTCACTTTTGATAGCTTCGAACTTTTTCTACATTGATGATACTCGTGATTAATTTAGCTTTATTCTTTTGTCATCATCAAAATCACAAATAGTAACACATAACCTGCACACACATAGAACCACATTTTTTATTAGTAACATCATAACCTACACATATAGAACCACAATTTTCTATGCTAGCACAATTTCACGATAAAATATAATTCAATCACACATGGGAAATATTACCACTCACCTGATCTAATATTGTAGTTTCAACACATTTTTAAAAAAATAATATTTTGCGTGCACACTTTTGAACTGTATGCCATTATCAATATAAGACTTTCCTCTATAGAATACTTTATTGTAATATTATATGCTTCCATAATGTGTTACAATATATGTTAAGATTTGTCAATTTTTCGTCTTCATCCTTGATTTTTTTTTTTTTTGTTTTTTTTTTTATGATTGAATTAATTTTAGATCACACGTTTTTTTATCATGTGATACCTATAAAATAAAGCATATGTAGAAAATATTTTTGCAACCATAATCCATTACTAAATTATCGCGATCAGTGACGATCACTCGTGGCATATTTTCTAGGTCATTCAACAAATTGTGGTACATTTATAGAGTCCAATTAACATTATCCTCTTTTTCATATTCCATAAAAGAAAAATCAATTGAATATGTCATCTTTGTAAAAGTAACATCAACTATTTCAATAAAAGGTAGCGTGAATTTGTCTGTCTAACGTCATACACATTTCCACATTTCCTTAATCTGGTGTCGTCCCATTTCAACTTTCGGAGAAATTCTTTATACTCACAACTTCTTTCATAAATCATCAAAAAAATGATTTTCTTTTATCATAACCAAAATCATAGTTTGAACTATCTCTAAAATCTAACTTAGAAGCTTTCGTGCGAAACCACTTAAGCATTAATCACATAACATAAATGTTTGGTTAGGGGTAAAATTTTCCCAACATCAATGTATGCAACATTGAGTTTAAGAATAATCAAATCACCAACCTTTGGTACATTAGATGTGTTTACAACATCAAGGTGCGCCTTACCTACAACTATCGAACGTGAAAGAAACATAATCAACCAAATATTACACTAATTAGAAAGGTTCTTTCCCGGCAAGGTTTGATAGATTCCTAAAATTTTCTTCCGCACGATATCTACATTATCAAAATAAGAAAAACAAGAATATGAATGAGGGAAAATAGATAAAAATATACTCATCATTTAGAACGACTATGATGTCAAAATACTTATGGATTGTGACCAAACACAATCATTGAATAAGGAATGTTTTTTGTGAAGGTTTAAGAAAAATATGAAAAAAATCTTGAATGAGGCTTAAAAAACTAATTATATATATAAAATGATATGTTCCGAAGTTTACTTTCGAATAAGATGCGTCCGAAAGGAAGCTTCAAGAAAAAAGCATTATGAAATTTTTATATAGTCTCTAAAAATATATAGATGCGTCCGAAAGGAAGCTTCAAGAAAAAAGATTTCTTAATACACCACCCAAGTTTCTTAGGCACCATGTGAAATTTCATTTTTGCCCCCAGATTCCGGATTTGCACATCCGGACGCACCAAATTTTTAAAAAACGCTGATATGTTCCGGATGTGCACATCCGGAAGAATTCCTGATTTGCAAATCCGGAAAAAATCAAAAGAATTCCATAAATTCATTTACTTCTAAATATAATTAAATCCAATATAATTAAAATCCAACATAATTAAACTTAATATGATTTTTTCAATATAATTAAATCCACTATAATTAAAATTAATATGATTAAAATTAATATGATTTTTTTAATATAATTAAATCCAATATAATTAAATTAATTTTAGAAGTAAATACCATATAATTTTAATTATAATTTAGAAGTAAATACCATATAATTTAGAAGTAAATACCATATAATTTTAAATACCAATATAATTAAATCCAATTTTAGAAGTAAATACCATATAATTTTAAATTCAATATAATTAAATTAATTTTTTCAATATAAAAAAATAATTTAGAATTAAATACCATATTAATCCTATTAATTATATTGAAAAAAATTAATCATATTAAATATCATATTAATTTTAATTAATATAGATTTTAATTATATTGGATTTAATTATATTGAAAAAATGATATTACTTTTAATTATATTGGATTTTAATTAGATTGGATTTAATTATATTTAGAAGTAAATGATTTTATGGAATTCTTTTGATTTTTTCCGGATTTGCAAATCAGGAATTCTTCCGGATGTGCACATCCGGAAATTTTTAAAAATTTGGTGCGTCCGGATGTGCAAATCCGGAATCTGGAGGCAAAAATGAAATTTCACATTGTGCCTAAGAAACTTGGGTGGTGTATTAAGAAATCACCTTTCCTAAATTGTTTTGATTTCAAAGTGAATTTTATTATCTCTTTAACCAATAAACGAACGTGTTATTGCACATGTTCGAGCATATATCAATAGGATGTTTTGAGGTCTCATGTTGTAGGATACATCAAGTGCTTTTTGTGTGCATGTGTCTAACAATAAAAAACCTCAAATCATTCTCATTATATATGATCTATCATCTTCTGCAAATAACAATTTCATTTACCGATTTAAGGAGATTATTGAATCCACTTTGAAGCCAATATAATCTGATGATTGCTCCCTTCATAGCAGATGCGGGTGCGACAGTAACAATGTCCCATCAATGAACACATCGAGTAGGAGCCACATCTTTCTAGTGCAACAACTGCTTCTCCAAGCGAGACGCAAAAATTGTTTGTTTCTGCTCTCCTCTATTGGACCAATGTAGTAACAAAACAAGCATTGCCTAATAACTGTCTGATTTATGAGGCCAGACCAAACTCAATATTTTTCATGAAGTTGACTACCTTTCATTTGAAAGACCACCTTTGACAACACTCTGTCACGAGTGGATCACTTTTTCAACAGCATTCCATATTGACGTTGATCTGTGATGTTGCAACCGCTACAATGAACCATTTAATCGAGCCTGGTTCAATGTGTTTTCATATTGATAGATTTTAGCCAAACAAAATGGTGGGTAGATAAAAGAAGTCAGAACACCACCATTACAAACTAAAACAAGTCTCTCTCATTGAAGACAGACATTTGACTGTCTGAGAAATATTCATATTGTACTGTAAAACACAAATCATGTACAACATCACTGGACTTTAGAAGGAGAAAAGATATGCTGCTGTTCCAACAGAAATGGTAAGCTCTTCCAATGGAAAGAGGATAGCAAGGGGCATAAAGCCAAAATGCAGAACGAAATTTGTAAACATCCTTGCCAAAGACTTATTTCTATGCAGTCTATATCTATCATTAGCAACCAATTCTAGTTTACTATCAGAGAAGAGCCTGCAGTAAAAAGCATCACACTAGATGTTATCCTCGATATCCTACAAAATGACTATAGGTTATATACTGTCAATTTGTCTTCTCTTCAATTCGAGCAGAAAGTGCGGTTGAGGAATTATGGTCCAGCTTGGATTGTTGGGATGCCGACGAAGTGCTGTTGCCAATGCTTGAAAGAAGAGGAAAATCTTCATTTGAGAGCTCAAAGGACTTGGAGCTATTATCATTCAAGCCAGTCTCAGAAGGAACCTCTTTTATTCCTTTCTCTCCGATTGTTGGGATGCTGACGAAGTGCTGTTGCCAGTGCTTGAAAGAAGAGGAAAATCTTCATTTGAGAGCTCAAACGACTTGGAGCTATTATCATTCATGTCAGTCTCAGAAGGAACTTCTTCTATTTCCTTTCTCTCCAATGGTTTGGGCAATGCATTAGTATTACTATTGTTGTTATTATTCCCGGTACCGAATCTCCTTGGTCTGGACCCTCTTGCACGGGTATTCCAGTAGGTAGTAAGAGTCTGAGTCAGAAACATGCAAACATTTAGAGACTGATAAAATGACTTATCATAAAATAAATAAAGTTTGAACACAAAAGCAATTTACCATGTCAGGTATGTATGTGCCTGTTCCTCGCGATTTCCCTGTTTCTTCAAGGCTATAAGTTGGAAGTGGAGGAGCATTTGGTTGATAGAATGTCTGTCTAGGGACGTATACATCAGTACCTCCATGATAACACCTAAGCCAGCTTTGTTGTAGCTTAAGCATGTCAGCATCAAATGGTATCGGTGGGGAAATTGAAGGTGCAAGCGGAATAGCATAGTTACGACACATCTGAACATGTTGTAAGCCACCATAGAAACTGTCACAATCTCCAACAAGGACAGGCTCTTCAGATCTTCCAGTACCAAATGCAGGAACAGGAACATCGATATCTGGCCTTTGTCCTTTCCCATTTCTATTCAAGGTGTTCATGAAAAACACCTCAAGTGCTCCACCCATGCTTTCTCCTGGAAGATCAAGAATCTCCTTGAGCTTTTCAGCACCGAAGGCAAAAGCGTAACCAATTCGATGTAAAGTGCCTGCAGGAAGAAACGTAAAAGGTTGACGAGTGTGTTAGAATCAAAGAATCAACTCTAAATATTTATTATATATATCCTGATGCATTTGTCACTAGCATGCAACATTGCTGGGAGCTTGACGATGTTTTCATACTAAAGTATGAAGTTGGTTTGCAAGCAACTTAAATACAAATAAAAATATTCACCGCAATCAATTGATGCTTTGATAGGAAAAATTACTTTTGTTGACACTGCGGCCTAGGTTGTTGTCGCTTTTTAGAGGATCCAAAATGTTCATGCACTTGATGGGAAATTCACGGGGTGAAATATTGCATGCCTTTGGAACAGAGCACATATCCCTGTAATTTTTCAAAAGCTCTTTACTGAGAAGCAATCCACCTCGTTCAGATTCTGGTTTCTCTGCAACAAGTTGGAATCAAGAACCGAGGATTGCCAATAAACAACCCCATTAAATAATTAATACATCCAATTGCTTATGCAGCCCCTATAACACTTACCAACAATTTCTGGAAGGGAGGATAATGGTTGTGGACCATCTATGGTGATATAGTTTTTCTCCCAATCAAATGTGCTGTAGTAGTCCAAAAATCTGTATAGCACCTGCTAGTAGCAGCAGTTCAGTGGTTTTATTCTTTATGCACATGTGATTACAAATCCTAAAAGGTTCGAAAGAATATTAGTGGAAGACTTCACTCACCTCTAGAGGACCGTACAATGATGAATGAAAACAATTGATAATATATAAAACTAATATTTCAAGTGCATATGTTGAGAGCAGGCCATGGTGTGCACCAAGAAGTCGGCTCTCATAATAGCACCAAGCTTTGACTAAGATTATGCTGCGTTTGAAGACATGGTTTTTCCCGACAAGTTGGTCAACCTAAGTTTTTTTAAAATGAAAAAAGAATTAGCAAAGCCTGAATATGAGAAAAATGCACAAGAAAAGAGAATATAAAGAGGCGAAATAAACAATGAACTCAAATGTTGAGTGGAGACCACTACAAGTCGATCAGACTGGATAGAGGCACACAAATTTAATAGATGATATTCTTTTATATGACCATTATAGACCCCAGAAATAGAGGTAAGTCAAGTAGTATAAACTGTAGGAAGGAAAGGGGAAGCAAAATCAAATATATATAAAAACAGGGACGGAACAGGAGCGGGGAGTGGAACGGCTGATATTTTTGTGACTTGGACACTAATACATTTAATACTATGAACACATAATTGTTAAAAACTAAAATAATTAATCAAAATTCATGAAGTATTCATATTTAAAAATAAAAACCATAAGTCTTAAGCAAAACATACTTCTATATGCCAATAAAATTAACTAAAATAACTTTGCTATCCTTAAAAATTGAAGGGTAATATCATATACGGCTTGCGCGGCCGGAGCGGCCACTTTAGAAAGGTATTGTTCCGAATCCAATCCTATTAGCGCAGTCGTTCGAGCCGAGTCACCCATTTGTGACGGAACGGCGCGACTTGAAGCGGTTTTTTTTGGTTTTGTTGTTCCATGCTGAGTTTAATAACATAGGCTAAATGGAGGAAAATCTATATCTCAGAATTTGGGTTGGGCCTAACTCATCCCTACAAAATCGGCTTGTAAGGTGAGGAATGCCCCCACTTATAAATGCAACACAGACTTTAACAATGTGTGACTAAATCCACCCCTTCAAATCCAACACAACGAAGGTGTTGGAGACTGCAATTAAGGCAAGCCAAATGCCACAATTAAGGCGACTAGGGGCAGACCGCAATTAAGGCGAAAATTCCAACACACCCCCTCACGCTTGGGCCTCAATGAGGCCAAAGCGTGGACAATGCGGAAAGCCCAACAATGGATCTAGGATAGGCTCTGATACCATCTCAGAATTTAGGATGGGCCTAACTCATCCCTACAAAACCGGCTTGTAAGGTGAGGATTGACCCCACTTATAAACACAACACATACCATATTCTTCTTAGCAATGTGAGACTAAATCCAACACAAAATCCAACACAATGAAGGTGTTGGACGCTGCAATTAAGTCGAGTCAAATGCCGCAATTAAGGCGACTAGAGGAAGACCACAATTAAGGCGGAAATTCCAACACTATATTTAAATTTGATGTAAATGACAATCCTAACATGGCATGTGATTTCATATATTTACTACTTAAACAAACTAACTAACCACATATTAGTTCTACAGTAATCAGGTTACAGATTTATATAGACTAACAGTAACAAGGGTGAAATTAAAGCTTATAGATTTTAAGCTCATGGTATATTCAACTCAGAACATGAACTAGTTGTAAGTATTAATTAGCAAGAATAAGATTTACCTCTTCCAAAAAGCGCAGAGCATAGAGTCCAGCCATCTGGTTGAAAGAGATGTCAACCGCTATACCTTTCACCGTGCATTTTACAACCTTCACCTGCATCCAACATCCAAGCATAAAAAAGGAAGTCGGATAAAATTGAGATACTAATTTTACTAAAACATTAAACACTATTTTCCTATCAGAAAAATCTAGAAAAGGAAGAATAAAAAGTAAAGAAGCAATAACAGCAGTGGAGATGCCTTTTTTCACATAGAATTAAAATGTAAATGAAACAGCATTATAGCGCCGCTATTTAACAAGACTGGATGCACTGCGCGGGTATATGAAATGGCAAGGGTATTCTCTCTGTATTCTATATGGGGAAGCAAAACTGTTGTTGCCATGTTCCTCATTTGCCAATGTATCTTAAGTCAATCATATTTAGAAGTTGTGTGTATATGAAATGGCAAGGGTAAGTTCCCATCCTTTTACAACACATAACCAAACTATACAGCATCCATCAGTACATGATGTCAATTGAAACATTTCAATCATTGTATCACAGTAAATCAAACAATAATTGAGATGCTTAGCCTATTCCACCAACATGAATGACTACTTGGCTCAATTGAACCTGATATACATGCCCAAAAGAAATAGAAACCTAATATGGTAGAAGTAGTAGTTGCAAATCACAACCTTCTAATAATAAATGAAACTAGGTGGCACTCCATAGTTTAATAATTAACCGGTCCAATCTTTCATTTAAATTACATTGTAATAGAACACTGCTACTAATAATAACAAGCACTAGCATTAATATCAACTTGGATATTTAATAATAAGACAAACATTAACATTAGCATTAGAAGTTAGAAAATGAACTGCTGACATATGCATGGGACCTGTCTTATCGAATTAACGAAACTTTCAGAGTTGTCAGCTTTTCCGATTATTTCTACAAACTTTCCTTTCAAACTCAACAGTAGCATGATCTAGAGTGACTTTTCAGAATATTCTATAGACATGGATATATTTAAGATGCTTCTAATTGCAGAGATAAAGGAAAACAGCAAATATGTTGTTTTTTAGGCAACAAGAAATATGTTGCTGATACATAATTTACAAGTCAAAATAACAAATGAAAAATCTTAAAAAGGAAATTTCAGAGTATAGATAAATGAAGATGCTAAGAAATCAAAATTCAATAACTATAATAGCTTAGATAGAAATTTTGTTTCTAAACCTGCGCACGTATATGCTGTATGTCTTTCACTTCATATTCATGGTCTTCTCCATTTCCAAGTAGATTGCATACCGCTTGTGCTAAATCCTCCTCTACGCTTTCTTGACTGAGAACTGTCAAGTCAATATCTCCATCTGGAAGGTAGGTTTTTAGTGGGACTGATCCAAACACGAATACCTGCAGTTGGCACACAAAAGATAAAAACGTTTATTTATGGACACCACTGTAACGTTATGCACATAATGAAACCAAGTTGTTTTTGGCACCTTAAAGCTTTCGAAATGGAGGCAAGTGCTTTTTCAAAATAGAGTCAAATTCTTCGAATAGTAAACGTTCACCAGATTAAACAAATAATTGCGAACTCACCTCAACATTATTCAATTCAAGCATTTCTAACTTGATTACCAGGAGACAGAATTAATAACCATATGTGCTGAAAACTAAGAAAATATTAGCCGCTATTTAACGACACCTGATCTTGGATAATCTCAGATACCGTGTTAGGTTTTATATTGAGCCTAACTCATCCTTACAAAGATGACTGGTAAGGTAAATAGTTTCTCTCACTTAAAAACACTTTTTCAAGTCACAACTCATCCAATATGACACTCTTAACAAAGAAAAAACACATTGAGTGGAAAGTTGAAGCCATCCTGCATAAATAAGGGTTACGGGGATCTTCTGGGCTTGCAAACAATAAGATTGGTCTTCAAGAATATTTTAAGTTAAATTTAAATATGTACATGTATAAAAGAAAAGAGTAGTTAAACCGTGCTTGTATCAACCAAACAATTTTAAACAGCAAACAAAGCAGAAAACATCAAAAACTACCCAACTAAATTCGTGGAAAAGAAAGCAACCTGATTAAAATAAGAGAAAATCAAAGACATTAACAACTCCAACAATCAAAGGTTACAAGTATGAAAAACTGAATCAAAATAATCAAACCTCTCCCCCATAGTAACCTCCAATCAGCCTCTGAACGAAATCAATAATCTGCTTTCTGTTCACCTCAGAAACAACATTAGGTTGAATTGTGCATAGTATTTCCTGGGCCCTCTCTTCAGCCATTAAACAAAGCTCCTCATCAATTGGTAAGTGCGGTTGGTTAGGCGAGGAGGACAATAACAAATTTTCTTGTATAGTATCCATTGCTACCAATATCAGAACTCAGATGTCCTGCAAATAAAATCAAGATTAGATAAACACTCAAATGCAACAGAGGGTGGGAAAGCTAGAAATATTGAAAAGTAACTAAGCACGGACACAAGCATGAACACCAAATACAACATCAACATGTCAGCTTCATCAATAAAGAGGAAATGGAAGCGATTAAATGTAGTTACATCAACATGTGTCAATATTGTGTCAGTGTTGGTACGTGTCAGACACCAGACATCAAACTTGACACATGTGTGGACACCAGACACACCTTCAATCTATGGTGTCAGTCCTGCATAATTAAAAATTGACAACACAAAAAAAAAAAAGATCGGAAATGAGTTTGTTGATGTGAGTTCATTAGTGACGGATGTTAGAAACAAGTTGTCACAATGAAAACAGCTGAGTGTGAGAAAAACCCTAACCCAGAAAAGGGGATATTTTTAGCGCTGATTTCACCTTTGCTCCAAAATCCATTCAATCAGTTTGATCCATCTACGATTGAGCTAAAAAAAATTAACAATCATGATTACTGATCAAGAGGCACTTATAATTACAAACTATTAACCACAAACCGATCCAATTGAAGAACTTCACAACTAGCCATGCAAATCTACAAAATCAAGCAGTTCAAAAACCCTAAATTCAACTTAACAAGGCTTGTATGCTTAAGTTCAAAAACTATAAATCAAACTACAAAACAAGTATAAGCAAAGGAGAACAGTTGCATAATGATATCAACAGTAGATCACAGTATATAGCACCTATGTTGTTAATCTCGGAAAGCGGCACGGCGCGGTCACTCCGAAAATGGGAGCTGCGCGTGTCATACCCCAAATTTTACCCTCTAATTCTCTAATCATATCATATTATTTTAAGATTAGCCATTTTTGCATTTTTCTTAGTTAGACATTTCATTGATCATTAATCATGCATTTTTAGTCATTTTTCCATTTAGAATTTGTTTTATTTTAAGGTTTATTTAGAATTGATTAAGTTTAATTTTTCAATTTAGTTTAATTTTTAATTAGCTCTTATTTTAATTGGTTTAAATTCATTTAGTTTTTGTTATTGTATTAATTTCTTTTGTCTTAAAGAATTCAAAAAGCACTAAATTTTGTCTTCCCAACTCCCTGCTATGCTGCGCACCTCAAAAGACCTTTGACCAAATTCTAAAACAAAAAGTACTTGCTACTACAACCAACAACGACCTCTCCATCCCTGCCACTGCAAAGCTACAAACCAGCCTACACTACACTCCAAATTTCTGAATTCACACTGCTCCCTACATACACCAAAATAGACCCTGTGATTTCCTGCTATGCTACATCACTGCATCAAAACCAGACCCTTGACCAAAACTAATACAAACTTGCTCCAATATCTCTGCTGCAAAACACCATCAGCATGCTGCCATCACAAAGCATCTGCTATCCTCTTGCACAATTCTGCATAAAAACAAATTGTAAGCTTGCTACTACCAATACAGCTAGTTCCTGCATCAACTGCTGTGAAAAATAAGGACATATCAAAAGCATCAACGTTCAAGGAAAATTAAAAAAAAAATAAAGAGAAAGAGAAGGGCAAGCCATCAGAAAATATAAAGACAGCAAGAATAAATAGAGGTGGGGGGCCTTGAACATAAAGAGAGACTCAGAAAGATTCACCAAAAACTTCATACCTCTGTTTTCACAAAAATCTCCTGTTCCTTGCCGTTTCATCATCACCATCCCGTTTCAAATCCATTCTACCCCCATTCCACCGCCGTGTGCAAATATTACAGCGTTTCCATCACTGTTATCAAATATCACCAACACAATCACCCACAAATTCCCCTTTTAATCATCCTTCAACCATAGTCGTACCAACTTAAACCCAAACAACACCAATTTCTACAAAACCTTCTTCAAACTCATAAACACCAAAACTTAAAGCCAGAAACAGACAGAGAAAGAAGAGGAGATTGAATGAAGCCCGGAGAACCACAAACCAAATCGCAGAAAATGAAATAGAAGAAGGGGAAGCTCGTACGAAACAAATCACAAATTCAAACCTGATTCAGAAACGATTGAGCGAGGCAAACCGAGTCAAAACGAGTAAGAGATACCGTGAGAAAAGTCGCTAGCAGGAGTGGGCGGATCTGGAATTGATGATTCCACGTTTTTATTTTTATGTTAACTTTTGTTTTGGAAGTGACATACTCTGTTTTAATAATTTGGAGATGAACAAACCGTACCTTTTTCATCTTTTAATCATTTATTTAATTTATTTTGTTTAAAAAAAAAAAAGAAAAAGAAAGAGAGAATCCCGATGGTCATGAATACGGCTGACCTAATAGCCTTCAAAATTCTGATTTCTTGATAATGGGCTTTGAGTCCGATTTGGTTTAGTAATACCCACGCCCATTCCTTTTTCGCAATAGTAATCTAAGAGCATAAACATCGGTGCTGAGTCACCGTTTTTTCACACAAACCAAAATTAATGTGTCAGAGAGTAATGGATGTTTCATACATGTTACCGTTCTCACATTTAAAACGCATTTACAGTTACAAACGTTTCTCTTCATTAATTATATGACTTTTTCATTGATTTTTAATTTCAAAAAAAACAAAAACACTAATAATTAATATATGTTGCAACTTGCAACGGTAACAAATTTCAACGGTAAAAAATTTTAAATTTTAAATGTAACATTTTAATTATTATTAGTATAAATAGTACTCATTTCATCCAATATTTCACTCATATCTAGTCTAAATTTTACCAATTTATTTTATCTCATTTTAACTTTTGTCTACATTTTTTTTTCACTATGAATCCCAATCAAAATAACACTTGGTCCAATTTTATACAAAATGATGGAAGTCCTCCTAGTATTCCAAATCAACAAAACAACTCATATTTTGGAAATGTACCTCTTATCCCAAATCCAAACCATAATCCAAATTTTCAAAACTCTTTTTTTATCCGAAATCCACAAAATGGCTCTCACTTTGGAAATTACCCGTATCATACACCACCTTATCCATATCAATATCAACAATTTCAATCTCAATCAATTAACCCCAATATACCTCATGTGGTTCAAATAGGTAGTAGTGGTGTGCAATCAAATGATCAAGAACATGAAACACCACAATTTTGCACTCAAGTTAGTATAGAAAATACTAACCTTGTTGAAGAAGTTGCATCTGCACCAGTTATGAATACGTCTAAACAAAGGTTCCAACCAAAAGAAGATGAAATTCTTATTCAGTCATGGCTCAACGTTTCAAAGGATTCGATTGTTGGGGTTGATCAAAAAGGAGATAGTTTTTGGAAGAGAATTGGTGAAGCTTTTAACAAGCATCGTGACATCAATTACAAAGAGAGGAAACCGATGGCACTAAAAGGGAGATGACATAAAATAAATTCATCTGTTCAAAAGTTTGTTGGAAGTTACAAACAAGCTGTATCTACACAGAAAAGCGGGAGCTCTGAGAACAATATCATGCAAGCTGCTTATAAAATTTATTTTCAAGACGAAGGTGAAAAGTATTTTTTTTAATAAATTACTAGTGTCATGTATTGTGCTTTTTAATATATTTATTTATTTTACTTTTATTTATTTTAAATGTATAATCATTTAATGTTTTTGATATATTTGAATTAAATAGTTTCAACTATATTTTTATGATAATATATATGTGGATTATGTTTGAGATTTGGTGGGACCCATTTTAGAGTTTTTAATAGATTGTATGGATATTTGAAAAGTGTAGTAGAGTTGTTTAAAAAATGAAAAGGTATAATATAATATAAAAAATTGAGTGGGTCTCATTTAAAGAACCCAAATGAGGATGATAGATGTGTATGCTCTAACGATGCACACCCCTCCTGGGTGTTCTTGTTTCTTTTTAATTTTTAAAACCCTTTTACTATTTTATTTCTCAAACTTTTCAAATTGTTAATTCTTAACATCTTTTGTCTGACCACTTTTATGTTTTCTCAATTAATTAATTTTATTTTCATTTCGACTCCATTTTTTCGGGCCAATGATATTACAAAAATCATGACTTTGTTGATTTATTTCAAATCACTAAAAATCTTGATAAATATGAGGTCATATTTCATTTTTATGTTATCGGTCAATGAAAGTCAAATATTATTAGATTATCGATTTCTCGATTAAATTTTGATTAAGACGAGACCATTTCGATTTTTATTTTATTAAACAATTTTTATTAACTCGGGCGAATAAGAGCCGTCAAGATCTAGCGTCTTGGCACAACTCTTTGAACAATTGACTTGCATCAAATGTTCGTTGTCCGATAAATAACTTTAAGTCTCGACTTGGACGAATAAGAGCCGTCAAGATCTAGCATCTTGGCACAACTCTTCGAACAATTGATTTTCGTCAAGTGTTCGCCGTCCATCAAACAACTTTCATATCAATTCAGACAAATAAGGACCGTTAAGATCTAGCATTTTGACATAACCCTTTTGAGCTTTTTTATCATCAAAAGCTTGTTGTCCTCAAAACAATCTTAACAATAACTTGGACCAATAAGAGCCGTCAAGATCTAGCATCTTAGCACAACTCTTCGAACAATTGATTATCTTCAAGAGTTCATTGTCCATCAAATATTTTTTCATTTCAACTTGGATGAATAAGAGCCGTCGAGATCTAGCATCTTGGCGCAACTCTTGAATCATTGATTACTATCAATGTTCATTGTCCAAACAAACAATTTTACAATAAATCTTGAATGAAAATGACTGTTAAAGTCTAGCACTCTGGCATAACCCTTTGGCATTCTTAAAACATATTCAAGCCACTTTTAAACCACTAGCTTTTTCAAGAGATAGCCATTAATCTCTTGTGATTTTTAACCCTTCCTTTAACCTTCATAAGAGATAGCCATTAATCTCTTCTCTTAAACAACCAATCCTCAGAAGCTTTGCTTTCAAGCTTTTCACCCGTAGCCAGAACTACGGACGCTCTGATTTCTCAAAGTTCCTTTTGAGAATACGTAGGCATAGGATTACGAGGTCCTAGCGAGCCACCTTTTTGTTTTTCCACCTTTTTGTTTTTTCCACCTTTTTGTTTTTCCACCTTTTCTTTTTTCTACCTTTTCCTTTTTTCCTTTACATCCAATGCCTTCTTGGATTCCACCTTTCCATTTTTCATCGTAGCCCCGAACTACGAAGGCTCTGAGTTCCTCATTGCACTATGAGGATACGTAGGCACGAGATTGTGAAGTCTTGTCGAGCCCCCTAGTGATAAAAACCCTCAGGTCTCCCCTTTAAAAAATCCTAAAAGAATTTCTCTCTCTTCCCATTCCAAGTAGAAGATTAGAAACAAACTTTAAGCTAACATACATTCGACCCTAACTAAATGGTTCCCGTTGAGTACAACGGACGTGAGGGGTGCTAATATCTTCCCCTTGCGTAACCGACTCCCGAACTCAGACATTGGTTGCGATGACCATATCTTATCCTTTTTTTTAAGGTTTTATTCGATATTTTCCTTTTCCCTCTATGGAATAAATAATGATCGGTGGCGACTCTGTTAAGTCCATCCCGCGGCCGTGTGATTGCGCTTCGCGAGGTCGTTCTCATTTTTCGAGGTACGACAGCGCGGAATCGGAGAGCAGCGCGGGCGCTATTTTTTCGACACGGGCGCAGAAATATACTAAAAATATACTATTAAATATATTTAAAAAAAAACAAACTTCATAATAGCATATATTACTTCAAATTCATAATAGCATTCATTACTTCCAATTCCAAATACCATTAAAAGGCATAAGTCTTAAGCAAAAAAAGATTATGAAATGAAAATCATATATACTGCAAAAAGTTTTATGAAAAGTATGTAAAAAGTATGAAAAAAAATACGAAAAAAGTATTATGAAAAATAATATATACTGTAATGAGAATAACAGGAGAAATAATATGAAAGTATTATGAAAAAAGTATTATGAAAAAGTATTATAAAAAAGTATTATGAAAAATAATATATACTGTAATGAAAAAAGTATTATGTAATGTATCTAAAAAGTATGAAAAAAATAATGAAAAAATATTATGAAAAAGAAATAGACGAAAATAAAGAAAATATATTATGAAAAAGAAATAGTGTAACCTGGTGGAAAATATGGTGACGAGTAGCGCAGGAGAAAGAAGAGAGAAAGGGTAGCGCAGGAGGAAGAAGAGAGAACGGGCAGCACAGGAAGAAGAGAGAAAGAGAGTCGTTAGAAGGAATAAGCATCGCTTAGAAAAATAGGATTTTTTTTTAAGTTTTTAAGGGAATGGGCCAAAAACACACCGATTTTAACGCAGTGCGCCGAGATCGCGGCCGCTGCCGCCGCTATTAACAACATAGTATAGCACAAACATGACATTAGAAATCCATATTCAAATTCAATCAGGGATAGAACACAATGACACCTGAAACCCTAACCCTAAACCAAATAAACAAAAAAACTATTTTCTTCAAGCAAGAAATCAACCATATACTCGATCAATCATCTAAACAATGAAAATGACAACACATAACAATCTACATTGGACAACAATCAACAATTTTTTATATTAAAAAAAAATTAGGTCACTGATCAAACCCATTTGAGTCAAATCACAAGAATTCTGGCCTAATCATGATCAAACACAAGTTCATAAAATCATCGAGAAGAGATTGAATTGAATTTACCTAAAAAAAATGAAAAGCTTTCAGCTACATAAACTGATACAGAAGCTCTTAACCTAAAACAACTCATTAACAGCAAAGGAGAATGAAGAAGAAATCAAAACCCTAATCAGAGAAACCCTCCACCTTCATCAAACCCATTGATTCAGTGGAGCCCACATTTCCTATCAGAAACGAGATTTATAGCTGCTCATTCCCCTTCTAATCGGTCATAATCAACACTTTCACTCCTTTATATAACTCGAAAAAAGGAAGAAAATAAAACAAGATAAGAACAAACGAGAAAAAAAAATATTTTTTCTTAATTCAAACCCTTAATCCCTAATTTCCTAAATTTATTAATTTCTGATTCCGATCCACGTGTAACCGTTCACGACGTTTTTTTTTCTTCATCACTTTAATAAAAAAGAAGACAAATTTTCAGTTACTTATTTTTCGTCATCATTTTCCGAAGTTATGCTATTGACTATCGCTTTTTCTCTGCTATTTCCTGCTTTTTCTCCTCAAATTCCGCGATACCGCTTTCGGTGCCAATGCTGTAGTTTTGTTCCGGGAAATGGTTTTCAAACGAAACGTGGTTTAGAGTTTGATACCGGGGGCGCGTTTTCCCGACGAGAGAGTGCTACTGGAAGAGACCTCGGCGTACTTGCCGCTTCGTTACAGAAGAAAGTTAGTGGAAGCTTGCGTGTTCTTGATGCTCTTTGTGTACATCCAGAATCAGGGAGCTTGACGATGTTTTCATACTAAAGTATGAAGTTGGCTTACAAGCAACTTAAATATAAATAAAAATATCCACTGCAATCAATTGATGCTTTAATGGGAAAAATTACTTTTGTTGACATTGCGGTCTAGGTTGTTATCGCTTTTTAAAGGATCCAAAATGTTCATGCACTTGATGGGAAATTCACGGGGTGAGGTATCGCATGCCTTTGGAACAGAGCACATAACCCTGTAATTTTTCAGAAGCTCTTTACTGAGAAGTAATCCACCTCGATCAGATTCTGGTTTCTCTACAACAAGTTGGAATTAAGAACCGAAAATTGCCAATAAACAACCCCATTAAATAATTAATACATTCAATTGCTTATGCAGCCCCTATAATACTTACCAACAATTTCTGGAAGGGAGGATAATGGTTGTGGACCATCTATGGTGATATAGTTTTTCTCCCAATCAAATGTGTTGTAGTAGTCCAAAAATCTGTATAGCACCTGCTAGTAGCGGCAGTTCAGTGGTTTTATTCTTTACGCATATGTGATTAAAAATCCTAAAAGGTTCGAAAGAACATTAGTTGAAGACTTCACTCACCTCTAGAGGACAGCACAATGATGAATGAAAACAATTAATAATATATAAAACTAATATTTCAAGTGCATATGTTGAGAGCAGGCCATGGTGTGCACCAAGAAGTCGGCTCTCATAATAGCATCAAGCTTTGACTAAGATTATGCTGCGTTTGAAGACATGGTTTTTCCCGACAAATTGGTCAACCTAAGTTTTTTTAAAATGAAAAAAGAATTAGCAAAGCTTGAATACGAGAAAAATGCACAGGAAAAAAGAATATAAAGAGGAGAAATAAACAATGACCTCAAATGTTGAGTGGAGACCACTACAAGTCGATCAGACTGGATTGTGGCACACAAATTTAGTAGATGATATTCTTTTATATGACCATTATAGAACCCAGAAATAGAGGTTAATCAAGTAGTATAAACTGTAGGAAGGAAAGGGGAAGCAAAATCAAATATATATCTCAGAATTTGTGACGTTCCGAATCCAATCCTATTAGCGCAGTCATTTGAGCCGAGTCACCTATTTGTGATGGAACGGCGTGACTTGAAGCGGTTTTTGTTATGTTTTGTTGTTCCGTGCTAAGTTTAATAACATATGCTAAATGGAGGAAAATCTATATCTCAGAATTTGGGTTGGGCCTAACTCATCCCTACAAAATCGGCTTGTAAGATGAGGATTGCCCCCACTTATAAACGCAACACAGACCATATCTCTTAGCAATGTGTGATTAAATCCAACACAACGAAGGTGTTGGAGACTGCAATTAAGGCAAGCCAAATGCCGCAATTAAGGCGACTAGGGGTAGACCGCAATTTAGGCGAAAATTCCAACGCACCCCCTCACACTTGGGCCTCAATGAAGCTGAAGCGTGGACAATGCGGAAATCCCAACAATGGATCTAGGATAGGCTCTGATGCCATCTCAAAATTTGGGATGCGCCTAACTCATCCCTACAAAATCGGCTTGTAAGGTGAGGATTGACCCCATTTATAAACACAACACAGACCATATTCTTAACAATGTGAGACTAAATCCACCCATTCAAATCCAACACAATGATGGTGTTGGACGCTGCAATTAAGGCGAGTCAAATGCCACAATTAAGGCGACTAGAGGAAGACCGCAATTAAGGCGGAAATTCCAACACTATATTTAAATTTGATAAAAATGACAATCCTAACATGGCATGTGACTTCATATATTTACTACTTGAACAAACTAACTAACCACATATTAGTTCTACAGTAATCAGGTTACAGATTTATATATACTAACAGTAACAAGGGTGAAATTAAAGCTTATAGATTTTAAGCTCATGGTATATTCAACTCAGAACATCAACTAGTTGTAAGTATTAATTAGCAAGAATAAGATTTACCTCTTCCAAAAAGCGCAGAGCATAGAGTCCAGCCATCTGGTTGAAAGAGATGTCAACCGCTATACCTTTCACCGTGCATTTTACAACCTTCACCTGCATCCAACATCCAAGCATAAAAAAGGAAGTCAGATAAAATTGAGAGATACTAATTTTACTAAAACATTAAACACTATTTTCCTATCAGAAAAATCTAGAAAAGGAAGAATATTAAATATAAAAAGTAAAGAAGCAATAACAGCAGTGGAGATGCTATTTTTTCACATAGAATTAAAATGTAAATGAAACAGCATTATAACGCCGCTATTTAACAACATTAGATGCACTGCGCGGGTATATGAAATGGCAAGGGTATTCTCTCTGTATTCTATATGGGGAAGCAAAACTGTTGCTGCCATGTTCCTCATTTGCCAATGTATCTTAAGTCAATCATATTTAGAAGTTGTGTGTATATGAAATGGCAAGGGTAAGTTCCCATCCTTTTACAACACATAACCAAACTCCATATACAGCATCCATCAGTACATGATGTCAATTGAAACATTTCAATCATTGTATCACAGTAAATCAAACAATAATTAAGATGCTTAGCCTATTCCACCAACATGAATGACTACTTAGCTCAATTGAACCTGATATACATGCCCAAAAGAAATAGAAACCTAATATGGTAGAAGTAGTAGTTGCAAATCACAACCTTCTAATAATAAATGAAACTAGGTGGCACCCCATAGTTTAATAATTAACCGGTCCAATCTTTCATTTAAATTACATTGTAATAGAACACTGCTACTAAAAATAACAAGCACTAGCATTAATATCAACTTGGATATTTAATAATAACACAAACATTAACATTAGCATAGAAGTTAGAAAATGAACTGCTGACATATGCATGGGACCTGTCTTATCGAATTAATAAAACTTTCAGAGTTGTCAGCTTTTCCGATTATTTCTACAAACGTTCCTTTCAAACTCAACAGTAGCATGATCTAGAGTGACTTTTCAGAATATTCTATAGACATGGATATATTTAAGATGCTTCTAATTGTAGAGATAAAGGAAAACAACAAATATATTATTTTTTTAGGCAACAAGAATTATGTTGTTGATACATAATTTACAAGTCAAAATAACAAATGAAAAATCTTAAAAGGAAATTTCAGAGTACAGATAAATGAAGATGCTAAGAAATCGAAATTCAATAATTATAATAGCTTAAATAGAAATTTTGTTTCTAAACCTGCGCACGTATATGTTGTATGTCTTTCACTTCATATTCATGGTCTTCTCCATTTCCAAGTAGATTGTATACCGCTTGTGCTAAATCCTCCTCTACGCTTTCTTGACTGAGAACTGTCAAGTCAATATCTCCATCTGGAAGGTAGGTTTTTAGTGGGACTGATCCAAACACGAATACTTGCAGTTGGCACACAAAAGATAAAAATGTTTATTTATGGACACCACTGTAATGGTATGCACATAATGAAACCAATTTGTTTTTGGCACCTTAAAGCTTTCGAAATGGAGGCAAGTGCTTTTTCAAAATAGAGTCAAATTCTTCAAATAGTAAACGTTCACCAGATTAAACAAATAATTGCGAACTCACCTCAACATTATTCAATTCAAGCATTTCTAATTTGATTACCAGGAGACAGAATTAACAACCATATGTGCGAAAAACGAAGAAAATATTAGCCGCAATTTCACAACACCTGATCTTAGATAATCTCAGATACCGTTTTAGCTTTTATATTGAGCCGAACTCATCCTTACAAAGATGACTGGTAAGGTAAAGAGTTTCTCTCACTTATAAACACTTTTTCAAGTCACAACTCATCCAATATGTCACTCTTAACAAAGACAAAACACATTGAGTGGAAAGTTGATGCCATCCTGCATAAATAAGGGTTACGGGGATCTTCTGGGCTTGCAAACAATAAGATTGGTCTTCAAGAATACTTTAAGTTAAATTTAAATATGTATATGTATAAAAGAAAAGAGTAGTTAAACCGTGCTTGTATCAACCAAACAATTTTAAACAGCAAACAAAGCAGAAAACATTAAAAACCACCCAACTAAATCCGTGGAAAAGAAAACAACCTGATTAAAATAAGAGAAAATCAAAGACATTAACAACTCCAACAATCAAAGGTTACAAGTATGGAAAACTGAATCAAAATAATCAAACCTCTCCCCCATAGTAACCTCCAATCAGCCTCTGAACGAAATCAATAATCTGCTTTCTGTTCACCTCAGAAACAACATTAGGTTGAATTGTGCATAGTATTTCCTGGGCCCTCTCTTTAGCCATCAACCAAAGCTCCTCATCAATTGGTAAGTGCGGTTGGTTAGGCGAGGAGGACAATAACAAATTTTCTTGTATAGTATCCATTGCTACAAATATCAGAACTCAGATGTCCTGCAAATAAAATCAAGATTAGATAAACACTCAAATGCAACAGAGGGTGGGAAAGCTAGAAATATTGAAAAGTAACTAAGCACGGACACAAACATGAACACAAAATACAACATCAACATGTCAGCTTCATCAATAAAGAGGAAATGTAAGCGATTAAATGTAGTTACATCAACATGTGTCAATATTGTGTCAGTGTTGGTACGTGTCAGACACCAGACACCAGACTTGACACGTGTGTGGACACCAGACACACCTTCAATCTATGGTGTCAGTCCTGCATAACTAAAAATTGACAAAAAAAAATTGAAAATGAGTTTGTTGATGTGAGTTCATTAGTGACGAATGTTAGAAACAAGTTTTTTGAGATTTTTTTTTTATTTTATTATTTGTAATGTAATTTGATTTTGGAAAAGATAAATATTTCTATTAAAAAATTGATTTTACTAAATGGATGGTGGCGGGGCGGGGATACCCGAACCCAACCCGAATCCGTTTGGGACGGGTTTGGGTTTTAATTCTCCATCCCCGATTGGGTTTGGGGGGGAACGGGGATTGTTTGGGGATTCGGGGTTGGGTATGGGGAGGTAAAAATCGTCCCCGACCCGCCCCTTTGCCATGTCTAAAAGGATCTCAAGTTATTTTTCTTCAGTTGGAACCTCGTTACCTTATCCTGTCAGCTCTCACTCCATAGCACTTTGCCTTTTGTCAGACAAATTTTGGGGTCTTCTTGTATCTAATTGACTTGCACCATTAAAATGAACGTCATGCAGCAGTTCATCTTACTAGGTTCAAGCCAATTAGCTAGGGGCATCTGTCATACCTCAAATTTGTCCTACCTATTTATAATTTTTATCTGTACGTCCACCCACTAACTATCACACTAAAAAAATCCAAAAAATATGTTTGTGGTTTATTTAAGGATATCAAGTTAGGTATGTGCACTATTGTTTGAGGTTCAATGGTCAGACAAAGATTTGTTTCAAGGACAGGCCAGGGTATGCACATTTCAAAGGGTGTGTGGCTAAAGATTCAGTCAGGGTTTGTGTCAAGACAGTTCATCTGCATGTGGGGCAAGGTATCATGTTATGCAGAGTATTTCAGGATTGGGGATCATCAATGACTGGTCTGTTTTCAACTAAGGTTTCCATGTTGTAAGGATAATCAAGGTCGATTCATGACTCAAATTTCAAAGGCTAAGACTGATAATTTCTTAGGGGGGCAATTTATGACCATTCACTTTTTTTTTCTTTCTTTCTATCCATTCAATATCTAATTCACATTTCATTTTAAACCATTATCCACATGTCTAATTTAAATATCTACTTTTACTGCTTTTTGGATCCATTTAATCTTCATGTCCATTTTCAATCTGCTACCATTTCCATTGGCCTTTTTTCTAAATCCATTTTGAGCTACCTCCATATCCATTTTAATTTCATCTCATTATCCAATAGCCTTTACCCATTTCATTTATCCAATTTTCCAATTTCCATTTCTTTTTAATATACATTTTCATTCCATCTTTTAATATCCATTTTTATTTTCCTATCATTTATTTTTAATTCTATTTATCCATATCCATAAAAATCAACTTCGTTTCTAATAAGTCCATTTTCCACTCTATTACAATAAATTGGAACAAGTCTATTAATTACAACAAGAGTCCATTCTCAAAAAATTACAAAAAATCAAAGCCCATCAAAATGAAAAAGAAAAAGAAAAATGCTAACAAGCCTAAGCACCAAGACCCCACTGCACATCAGTATCTGCAAAATACAACTCCAGGCCCAAACGCATCAAGCCCCTACTGTGCAAACCAACAACATTCTGCTAATGACCAACTTGCAGCAAAACAACAACAATCGACCCGACCAATTTTCTGCTCAAAACCGTACAAAACAATAACAAGACCCTGGCTATTCTGCAACCCTGTGCATCTGTTATTACAAGCCAAAACACTACGAGCATGAAAACGACGACACAATGCTACACCAGACCTGCACACAAGTAACAACGACTACACCCTGCTGCACTTCTGCTATCAACAACATAACAGAAAGAATTTGATTTTAAAAAGAGGAGAGGAATAGAACAGAAGGGGGGGAGTGAAAAGCATAACCAAAAAAGTTCTGTGAGGAAAATAACATAAAAACTTGAATCGAAAACACCACTTACTGTACACTTGCTTGAAAACGTTTCCACCTTCTTCTTCTCTCCCCACACGCGACAACCCTCCATCACCAACCCAAAAGTTAAAAGAAATTTTTGTTCAAACCATTCAAACATTAGAAACAGTTGTGCTGGATGTTATGCACCTTTACTTTGAACGTCCACCATAAGCTCCAACCGAGTACGCTCCCTTTCGTTTTCGCTTCCGACACACAAATATTCAAATTGCATCAAATCTCTTCACCAATATAGCTCCTTCGTGTATCTCCAAGAACACAAGCCCTTCACAACCTTCCTCTGTAAATCCACACCACTCGGATCACCCTTCATCGCCTCCTGCTCCAACAACCGTCGGCCATACTCCCTCTGATGACCGTTCCGACCCACCTAAATACTCCCATCAATCTTCCATTCTCAGCCTCACTGTGAACCAATATTACCGCCATCCACAACACCTCACAACACAAACCACTCCAAACACCAACAACAACAGATCTACCAGAAAATCATCACCCATCATCCGAATATTCAAGCAACCCAATCGCAACTTCTTTCACCATATCAATGCAATCATTCCGTGAAAAACAATTACACGACATAGTCACTCCATTCCCGCTCATCCCACTGTCGAAACCGTGACTGACAAGGTAGCCCATGCGAAGAACTACAACTATTCGTTACTCCAATCTCGATTCACCGAAAACGCCATTGATTTCAAATCCAAAGTAGTCGCTGGATTCACTCCCATGTCGCCATCATAACAACCTTCTTGAAATCCCATTAGAAGGAGACACTATGAAAAACGATAGAGACTGTGAGAATAGTTGATTCAGAGAGATCGAGTGAGAGAGATGAGCGTTGTTCATCGTGGTGGAGTTTCAGTATCCCGGTCAAAATGGTATTCACGTTTTATTTTTTGCGTTTCCTTGTTTTAATGAGCATCAGCCATGTGTTTGAGATAGGGTTTCATCAACCCTTTTCATTGTATAGATCAAGCTGGGTTTGAACATGGGTGATCCGACCCGTTCTTATGATCCGCCTCCACATGGGCTTGGGTCAACCATGCATCTGGGTATTACTATTGTACCCCAATTTTAACTCTTGCATCCCCTCTCTTACCTTCTTGTTATTTATTTTATTGATAATTTTACTTAGTTTTCTTTCTTAAAAATTCTTGATATTTTTGTTAATATTTTTCTACTTATAACTTTTGTCAATCCTTGTTAATAATGTTTTTTTTATATAAATTTTTATTAGATATTTGTTAGTTATTTCATTAAAATTCTTGTTAATAATGTTTTGTTTTTTTAAACCTTATTAGCTATTTATTTTGTTAAGATTTTTTGTTAACCATCTTGATTAGATATTTTGTAAAAATTATTTTTATTTTCTCAAACCTTTTTTTTTTGTTATCTTATTATTTAGATTTTATTTCTTGATTGACTTTTCATTTCTATCTTGAGTTTCATCTTCGATTTTTATTTTGGCCAATGACATAACAACACTCGTGATTTAGTTGATTTTCTTAAAATCGATTCAAAATCTTGATTAATATGAGGCCTATTTATTTTTTTTATCGGTCAATGAAAGTCAAAAATCGTTGATTATCGATTTCTCGACTAAGTCTCGATTAAGATGAGACCAACTTTATTATATCTTGTTCATTTTTATCTCAATTATATTTTTATTCATACTATTCATATTGTCCGTATCATATGCATATTCATGTTTATCTAACAATTTTCTTTGTTTATACACTTAATCTGCATACACTAAATTGGAGACCTTTTATTGCGTGTCACCCTTTTTTTTTCAATCAAACTTTCGAAAGGAGAAGATTCTTGGAATCTAGCATTCCTTGGGTCTTCGAATGGATGGCTCTCGAGGCACACCCCTTGGGTTGTCATTCATTCAATCTTTCGACCTTTTCAACTAAACCATTTCCAAACCGGTCCTCGATTCGCCATCGAGCCCAGTCGTAAGTCGAGCGCCTTTTGCCTTGCCATCAAACGCACACTTGCACATCTCGAGATTTCGTTACTAGGAGCACCCCTAGGGGCTAGTATCGATCCTCACTTCTTTTCGTAACCAATCCGATTCAACCTATTTCAAACACTTTCTTAATCAACTAACGAAAGGAGGAGATTTTTGGAGTCTAGCATTCCTTGGATCTTCAAATGAATGGCTCTTGAGGCACGCCCTGAGGTTGTTGTTCATTCAACCTTTCGTCTTAAAACACTTAATCATTATCAAATAATTTCACAATTAATAGAATGAAAAAGGTGTCGTTGAGATCTAGCATCTCAGTAATGCCCCGAATAATTGGTTGCGAGGCCGGCGTCTCGTTTATCGAATACTCGTCATTCTTCCTCTAAAATACTTAACAAACCAAACACTTCCCACGCAACCGAAACCCTAATACACTTAATCCACAACTCAAACACCTTTCCCAAAGAACATTGTTTAAGTCATTCTTTCACGTATATGAACTCGTGCTTCAGCCTCCCTTAGCGAGCAGACAAGCCAATGTTTAGCAGTTAGAATGCAACCTAAACTCTCGTTCGCCTAAAACACAAGCAAATCAAACCCTTTTTTCAATCAAATCTTAACACACTTAATCCAAATCAAATAACTTTTCACAAAAAGAACATTGTTTAGCCCATTCTTCCGCGCATATGAACTAGTGCTTCAGCCTCCTTTGACGAGCAGACAAGCCAATGTTTAGCAGTTAGAATGCGAATTAAACACTCGTTCATTTAAAAAAACACCAACCAACCTTAGTCCCACGAACTACGAATGCTCTGACTTTCCCATTGCACGAGGGAATACGTAGGCACAAGGATTCTAATCCTTGTCGAGCACACTAATAAAAAAAAACCACCCATTTTCCCCTTAGAAAATAATATCCACTTTAGAAGAAAACAAACAAACAAACCTAGCAAACTTTCTCATGAATCGAATCAAGAGGTTCCCGTTGAGTACAACGGACGTAGAGGGTGTTATAACACCTTCCCTCTTGCGTAACCGACTCCCGAACCCGAATTTGGTTGCGACGACCATTTTCTTATCCTTTAAAGGTTTTATCGATATTTTCCTATTCCCTCTTTTGGGATAAATAAAGTTCGGTGGCGACTCTGTTTCGAACAGTTTTTTCCACGTCCATCGCGAGGATCGTATTTTTCGAGGTACGACAGATGGCGACTCTGCTGGGGAGTCTATTTTGCCCTATGCTAGAGAGAGTCAAGCCAAACTTGACTCGATTCGAGAGTGTTAGCTTCACCTGTTTAATTTCTTCTTGTTTGTTTTATCCTATTACTTCTCTATTTGCTTTTATTACTTTCTCTTTATCATATGTTGTTTATCATACTTGACTGTTGGATTTTGGGTGATATCACAAGTAAGGCTCTTTACCCGAGTCTGGGAACCACTCTTAGCACCAGTTTCCATCTTGGGGGTCGTTAGTGTTAGTCTTCGAGGACTCGCTTCTCGTGGGCCTAGCATGAAGACTACACTCAGGATAGACCTTTTTGTATTCCCGTCACAATGCAGCTATCCTGTTGCGTGGTGTTGACGCGATTAGTGTCCGAGACCCTGGGAACCATATCCATCAACATAAGAGTTATCCCGTGAGTGGGTTTATGGGTAAAGAATCTAGAACTATCCTTATAAAACTTACCTGTTAGGAGGGTTGGGAAGTTACTTGTCATATCCGGGATCCTGAATCTTCCTGCATTGCATTTGTTTGCATATCATTGCATTTGCATCTCATTTGCATGACATACCCTTCCAACCATAACTCATCTGATCCTCTGTCCATTTCCTGCCAGCTGATTTCCCGACGCTCATACTGAACATGTGGTAATCACAAAACATTTAAAGCAAGTTCAAGCGGAGATAAGAGGAGCATAGACAATTTGAAAGTTGTGATAGTTATGTCAGAGGATAGCTTTCAACATGTTGGGATGAAGGATTTTGACCCCTTATCAGGTTTTGTTGTGTCGACTAACCTACTATATGATCGTCTACCTGGTGATCATCCTCCACGAGTGAGTATCCTTGCTCAGTCTCAGGTGATGTCGCTGACTGATTCCATGGAGAAAACGTTTTGTGCCCTTGAAGAGAAAGTTCAAGCTATGAAAGCGTGCGAGACTTTTGGGCTCGATGCTGTTGATATATGCCTGGTGCCAGACTTGGTAATTCCTCTGA
The DNA here is from genome assembly GCA_022829125.1 of Lathyrus tuberosus. Taxonomy (NCBI): domain Eukaryota; kingdom Viridiplantae; phylum Streptophyta; class Magnoliopsida; order Fabales; family Fabaceae; genus Lathyrus; species Lathyrus tuberosus. Next base: position 1,619,283 of record JALAZF010000018.1, read on the forward strand.
AATTCGAAGTACCCAACTTCGAGAAGTACGCTGGTCTCAGTTGCCCAAAGCGTCATTTGGTGATGTTCTGCCGAAAGATGACTTGTCATGTTCGCGACGACAAGTTGATAATTTACTATTTCCAAGACAGTTTAAGTGGTGCATCTTTGAATTGGTACATGGATTTAGAAAGAAGTTGTATCCAATCATGGCAAGACTTATCCAATGCTTTCCTAAAGCAATATGAGTACAATTTGGACATGGCTCCCAGTCGCATGCAGTTGCAAAGCCTATCTCAGAAGAGCGGTGAATCCATCAAGGACTATGCACAACGGTGGAGAGAGTTGGCTTCCAGGGTGCAACCACCACTCTTGAACAAAGAATTGATTGACATGTTCTTGGACAGTCTGCATGCCACCTATCTTGAAAGAATGGCTGGCAGTTCATTCTCAAGCTTCTCTGACCTTATAATAGTAGGAGAACGCATCGAGAGTTACCTCAAAGCTAAACAAGTCCAAGACGTATCGAGCAATCAAGCTGGAGAGACTGAATCCTTCAACAATCCCCAAGAGGAAGAGGATAATAGAATTGATGCAGTCATAGCAAATGTTGAGTATTCTCAGGGTACACCAGCAAGACTTTATAGCCCTTCAGCTTCTCGGCAGTTATCATTGTCAGCGCCATATCATCCTTACGCGCAAACTGTCAATCCTAGGGCGTCATACCAGAAACCCATGATTTCTCCTCGTGAAAATCAACGAGCCCGTGGTCGAGGATATCAGAATCATCATCAGAATCAGCATAGGCCTCGAAACAACTTGGAAAGAAGGATTGCTCCTCTTTACCTAGTTCCTATGTCGTACAGTCAACTTTTGCCGCATTTGGTCCGAAGCTCACTGGTAGAGCCCAAAGCTATCAAGCCTTTGCCAGAACCATACCCGCCTGGATACGACCCCAATGCACATTGTGGATATCATGCTAGATCAATGGGGCATTCAACTGAAGATTGCAAAGCTTTTCAAGCCAAGGTGCAACAGTTGATTGACAAAAAACACATATCATTCCCAGAAGGAAATTTGGTTGTGCACGTCAGCTTCTCGTCCAAATGAGTTCCAAGACTTCAAGAGGCATCCCCTAAAGCCAGTGGTTCAGACAGGAAGACTTCCTCAGATACGGGCAACCATTGGACATTTATCATTTACATTTGTAATTTCGTTATGTTAAATGCTACTTGTTTTTTAATATTGTTGTTTTGAATGGTAATATTAATGATGTGATCATGCGTTTTCTGAATTAATCATTGTCGCATTCGCTCATTTTTCTTCACTTATATAAAAAAACAAAAAAAAACAAAAAATTCATCCATATACCTCTCGTCCACTTTCTTCACCAAATTGTTGTTTTAGCAAAGATTAGAGGGAGGATGACGAAAACGAGATACCCATAATTGCTGATGGTATGCTTTCAGATAGAATCCTGCCAAGGATGTACAAGCATTATTTCAAATTCCTAAACACTGGAGAGATAAGGAGTTAATCCCTAGTTCACCACTTCGAGCCGAGAAGTAGAAGTTTCCTTCGGATATTCAAACCCTTACACTCAACCCGGGGCAGGATAATGTTCAGTTAATCTGACTCAGTATTCTTTGTACATGTCCTAAGGTGACGAAGAAATCATGCAAAATCCAGAAGTTATGACGGTTATTCCTCAATGACCAATGACTTGGCAGTCACAAGCCTGACTCAAAAAGAAAATAAAAAAAAGTCAAAAGTCTGCTAAGTCAAATACCTCAAAAGGAGACTTAGGCAAAAATCAAGGCAATCCCAATGGACTCAAAAGAGAAATCAGTCCATGCAAAAATTAGGGATAAAAAATTCAAAAAAACAAAAGAGGTCCTCAAATCCTCAAGCAATAAAAATAAGATGCAGTGACCACTGTATCAAAAATAAAGAGTTACTAACATCCTTAACAAAAGCAAAATAAGGTGACTGCCATTTCAAGAAGACCTTGAATCCTCATCTTCACTATTATATCGTCAAGCTCTCTTAGGAGATGAATTTGTGTGTCAATTTAACTGAACGTAGGACTGGGATCATCACGAAGAAAGGGTGGGTACAAAACATATTTTGAGCCTTATATCCTTTGTTTCTATAACCGTGAACCAGACCACGTTATAACCCTCAAAAGACCTAATTAAGGCGGGGTTTGTTCTGAAAGCATACTACCGCAAGGTTGCGTAAACTGACTCCTACAAATTTACTAATCACTTGTTTTGGTGCCAAATTCTTGCTATATCTTTCACACGCTATCACATCATTCTAATAATGACTGATTTTCAAAACTTGCATGAATATCGCATTAAAATTACCATTTATGAACGAACAAATTTGACTGCAAGTCAGTGTTTGACATCAAGGAAATTCCAACAAGGAGCGATCAAAGAGAGCTGGGTCATTCAACAATGTTGGCAGGAATTAACAACACCTCATAACCTTATGGAACTGGGGCATTGATATCCAATGATTATGGAATCAGTCAGTATAAAGCAAGTCCCTGAAGCATTAGTTGATTATGGGGAAAATCATTCAAGAACAGGTTAATCATGGTGAATCATCTCAAGACTCTACCAACCAGGGGTAGGTCACCCAGAGGTTATTTTAGGAAAATCCCTCCAATGTTCAATCAACACAAGTTAAGTCGCTCCAACGCTCATTCTGGGGCAAGCTACCTCAAAAGCACTTCGAAGCCAAATACTCCAAGAGCCAGTCAATGAAGGAAGAGTCCTTTCACGACTTGGAATTCTGGGGCAAGCCATCTCGAGATCACCTCATGGTACATCTGCTTCCAACTTCCTTTCAAGGACAAAGCCTTTCACGACTTGGAATTCTGGGGCAAGCCATCTCGAGATCATCTCATGGTACAACTGCTTCCAATTTCCTGTCAAGGAGAAATTCTTCATAGACCCAGACTGGGACAAGATGAGCTACACAGGGGCAAATCTCTCCGTTGCTTTCAATCTGCTCAAGCGAACACCGTCAAGTGATCTTTGAGTTCAAGACGAGTGTCAGGGAATCATGCTATTACCCCACAGATAACCTTTTGCCTTCTTTCTGACAAGAAACCTTACGGCATAGGAACCTATCCATCTCTTATTCTCTACTGGGGCATCTTTATAACTTTCATATCATTGCATAAATCACTGATATGCATTAGTCATGTCGCTTCGCTCATTGCATAGACATGTGTATCATACCTCAAGCCTACCCTTCCAACAAGATTTGACATCTCAAAGCTTGGTATCGCAAGACTTGACTCCAAAGTCCAACTTAGCTTGGCAACCCAAAGACCAACTTAGACTTGGCAATCCAAAAGTCCAACTTAGCTTGGCAATCAAAAGGTCCAACTTAGCTTGGCAATCCAAGGCCCAGTTCTCGTCTGGCAAACCAATTCAAGGTCCTGTTCTCGTCTGGCAAACCAATTCAAGGTCCAGTTCTCGTCTGGAAAATCACTTTAAGGCCCAGCTCTCGTCTGGCAAATTATTTTAAGACCCAGTTCTCGCCTGGCAAATTATCAAAGGTCCAGTTCCCGTCTGTAAAATATTTTAAGGTCCAGTTCTCGTCTGGCAAACATTTTTAAGGTCTAGTTCTCGTCTGGCAAACATTTTTAAGGCCCAGTTCTCGTCTGGAAAATATTTTAAAGCCCAGTTCTCGTCTGGCAAACATTTTTAAGGTCCAGTTCTCGTCTGGCGAATATCCTTTTCTCACCAGTTCTCGTCTGGCAATCTATCCTCCAATCCAGTTTTAGTCTGGAAGCAAAACCCAAAGTCCAATCCTTTATTGGTAACTACTCAAAAGTGCACACTTGTTGGCATCTTCAAATCTACCCTTTAAAGTCCAATCTTCATTGGCAACTATTAAAAGTCCACCGTCGTTGGCATCCTCAAACACCAAAATAACCAAAGTCTAATTTTGTTTGGCAACTACCAAATCCAATCCCTGGTGATACCCCCGACAAGGAAACTTATCCCCAGCGCACCCGATCATTTGCATCGTCATATGCATAGCATGCTAGCATAATATTACATAAGCATATCAAGCACTATCATATCATACGAGCATTAGATTCCCTAGCAGTTGCATCTTAGTGTATGTTTTCGTGCATCATGCAGTGCATGGCATATCCATCCCCAGCATCATAGCATAACAGGATCCAGGATCAGTTCACAAGCATCTTGGCCAGTCTTTCTTCAAAGTCAGCAGTATTCCTCTGAAGAGAAATTGATCCTCCGCATGTGCTCTAGGAAGTCCTATTCCCCAGCAAGTCATTCTTCAAGCATGCAGTTGATAATGATAATCCCCAGCAGCTGTTGTCAGTGCTCCCCAAGCAGAGGCTACCCTAGAAAATTTCTTGTGAGCTTTCCCCTGCAGAGCCTGCACATTTCCTCCAACAGGAATCTTGCTCAACTATCCCCCAATAAATTTGTTCAGAGATACTGCTTTGGTATCATCGAGGAACCTTAATGGATAAGGGACTGCTTCGACGACTCAGAGAATCGTCTGCCTTCAGAGATACTGCTTTGGTATCATCGAGGAACCTTAATGGATAAGGGACTACTTCAACGACCCAGAGAATCGTCTGCCTTCAGAGGTACTGCTTTGGTATCATCAAGGAACCTTAATGGATAAGGGACTGCTTCGACGACCCAGAGAATCGTCTGCCTTCAGAGGTACTGCTTTGGTATCATCGAGGAACCTTAATGGATAAGGGACTGCTTCGACGACCCAGAGAATCATCTGCCTTCAGAGATACTGCTTTGGTATCATCGAGGAACCTTAATGGATAAGGGACTGCTTCGACGACCCGGAGAATCGTCTTCCTTCAGAGATACTGCTTTGGTATCATCGAGGAACCTTAATGGATAAGGGACTGCTTCGACGACCCAGAGAATCGTCTGCCTTCAGAGATACTGCTTTGGCATCATCGAGGAACCTTAATGGATAAGGGACTGCTTCGACGACCTAGAGAATCGTCTGCCTTCTGAGATACTGCTTTGGTATCATCGAGGAACCTTAATGGATAAGGGACTGCTTCGACGACCCAAGGAATCCTCTGCATTCAAAATATTACTTTGATATCACGAAGAACCTTAATGTATAAGGGACTGCTTCGATCACCCAAAGGATCTAGACATGGCAACAAAATCCATACCCGCGGGTACCCACCCGAACCCGCCCCAAAGTTGACGGGGAAAACCCGCTTTGACTGGGTTTGGGTTTTCCCCGATTAAAAATTATGGGGACGGGTCGGGTAATGGGGACACTAGTACCCACCCCGAACCCGCCTCGTTTATTATATTATGTACATTATTATTTAATTTTGTTAATTTATAATATTAAATATGTGGTCAATGTTTTGATATTTTGATTTGTTTTATTTATTTAACATATTTCAAATATATGTAAGATTTTTTTTGAGATTTTTTATTTATTTTATTATTTGTAATGTAATTTGATTTTGGAAAAGATAAATATTTCTATTAAAAAATTGATTTTACTAAATGGATGGTGGCGGGGCGGGGATACCCGAACCCAATCCGAATTCGTTTGGGACGGGTTTGGGTTTTAATTCTCCATCCCTGATTGGGTTTGGGGCGGGGAACGGGGATTGTTTGGGGATTCAGGTTTGGGTTTGGGGGAGGTAAAAACCATCCCCGACCCGCCCCGTTGCAATGTCTAAAAGGATCTCAAGTTATTTTTCTTCAGTTGGAACCTCGTTACCTCATCCTGTCAGCTCTCACTCCATAGCACTTTGCCTTTTGTCAGACAAATTTTGGGGTCTTCTTGTATCTAATTGACTTGCACCTTTAAAATGAACGCCATGCAGCAGTTCATCTTACTAGGTTCAAGCCAATTAGCTAGGGGCATCTGTCATACCCCAAATTTGTCCTACCTGTTTATAATTTTTATCTGTACGTCCACCCACTAACTATCACACTAAAAAAATCCAAAAAATATGTTTGTGGTTTATTTAAGGATATCAAGTTAGGTATGTGCAGTATTGTTTGAGGTTCAATGGTCAGACAAAGATTTGTTTCAAGGACAGGCCAGGGTATGCACATTTCAAAGGGTGTGTGGCTAAAGATTCAGTCACGGTTTGTGTCAAGACAGTTCATCTGCATGTGGGGCAAGGTATCATGTTATGCAGAGTATTTCAGGATTGGGGATCATCAATGACTGGTCTGTTTTCAACTAAGGTTTCCATGTTGTAAGGATAATCAAGGTCGATTCAAGACTCAAATTTCAGAGGCTAAGACTGATAATTTCTCAGGGGGGCAATTTATGACCATTCACTTTTTATTTCTTTCTTTCTATCCATTCAATATCTAATTCACATTTCATTTTAAACCATTATCCACATGTCCATTTTAAATATCTATTTTTACTGATTTTTGGATCCATTTAATCTTCATGTCCATTTTCAATCTGCTACCATTTCCATTAGCCTATTTTCTAAATCCATTTTGAGCTACCTCCATATCCATTTTAATTTCATCTCATTATCCAATAACCTTTACCCATTTCATTTATCCAATTTTCCAATTTCCATTTCTTTTTAATATCCATTTTCATTCCATCTTTTAATATCTAATTTTATTTTCCTATCATTTATTTTTAATTCTATTTATCCATATCCATAAAAATCAACTTCGTTTCTAATAAGTTCATTTTCCACTCTATTACAATAAATTGGAACAAGTCTATTAATTGCAACAAGAGTCCATTCTCAAAAAATTACAAAAAATCAAAGCCCATCAAAATTAAAAAAAAAAAAGAAAAATGCTAACAAGCCAAAGCACCAAGACCCCACTGCACATCAGTATCTGCAAAATACCACTCCAGGCCCAAACGCATCAAGCCCCTACTGTGCAAACCAACAACATTATGCTAATGACCAACTTGCAGCAAAACAACAACAATCGACCCGACCAATTTTCTGCTCAAAACCATACAAAACAATAACAAGACCCTGGTTATTCTGCAACCCTGTGCATCTGTTATTACAAGCCAAAACACTGCGAGCATGAAAACGACGACACAATGCTACACCAGACCTGTACACAAGCAACAACGACTACACCCTGCTGCACTTCTGCTATCAACAACATAACAGAAAGAATTTGATTTTAAAAAGAGGAGAGGAATAGAACAGAAGGGGGGGGGGGGTGAAAAGCATAACCAAAAAAGTTCTGTGAGGAAAATAACAGAAAAACTTGAATCGAAAACACCACTTACTGTACACTTGCTTGAAAACGTTTCCACCTTCTTCTTCTCTCCCCACACGCGACAACCCTCCATCACCAACCCAAAAGTTAAAAGAAAATTTTGTTCAAACCATTCAAACATTAGAAACAGTTGTGCTGGATGTTATGCACCTTTACTTTGAACGTCCACCATAAGCTCCAACCGAGTACGCTCCCTCTCGTTTTCGCTTCCGACACACAAATATTCAAATTGCAACAAATCTCCTCACCACTATAGCTCCTTCGCGTATCTCCAAGAACACAAGCCCTTCACAACTTTCCTCTGTAAATCCACACCACTCGGATCACCCTTCATCGCCTCCTGCTCCAACAACTGTCGGCCATACTCCCTCTGATGACCGTTCTGACCCACCTCAATACTCCCATCAATCTTCCATTCTCAGCCTCATTGTGAACCAATATTACCGCCATCCACAACACCTCACAACATAAACCACTCCAAACACCAACAACAATAGATCTACCAGAAAATCATCACCCATCCTCCGAATATTCAAGCAACCCAATCGCAACTTCTTTCGCCATATCAATGCAATCATTCCGTGAAAAACAATTACATGACATAGTCACTCCATTCCCGCTCATCCCATTGTCGAAACCGCGACTGACAAGGTAGCTCATGCGAAGAACTAAAACTATTCGTTACTCCAATCTCGATTCACCGAAAACGACATTGATTTCAAATCCAAAGTAGTCGCTGGATTCACTCCCATGTCGCCATCATAGCAACCTTCTTGAAATCCCATTAGAAGGAGACACTATGAAAAACGATAGAGACTGTGAGAATAGTTGATTCAGAGAGATCGAGTGAGAGAGATGAGCGTTGTTCATCGTGGTGGAGTTTCAGTATCCCGGTCAAAATGGTATTCACGTTTTATTTTTTGCGTTTCCTTGTTCTACTGAGCATCAGTCGTGTGTTTGAGATAGGGTTTCATCAACCATTTTCATTGTATAGATCAAGCTGGGTTTGAACATGGGTGATCCGACCCGTTCTTATGATCTGCCTCCACATGGGCTTGGGTCAACCATGCATCTGGGTATTACTATTGTACCCCAATTTTAACTCTTGCATCCCCTCTCTTACCTTCTTGTTATTTATTTTATTGATAATTTTACTTAGTTTTCTTTGTTAAAAATTCTTGATATTTTTGTTAATATTTTTCTACTTATAACTTTTGTCAATCCTTGTTAATAATGTTTTTTTTATATAAATTTTTATTAGATACTTTGTTAGTTATTTCATTAAAATTCTTGTTAATAATGTTTTGTTTTTTTAAACCTTATTAGCTATTTATTTTGTTAAGATTTTTTGTTAACCATTTTGATTAGATATTTTGTAAAAATTATTTTTATTTTCTCAAACCTTTTTTTTGGTTATCTTATTATTTAGATTTTATTTCTTGATTGACTTTTCATTTCTATCTTGAGTTTCATCTTCAATTTTTATTTTGGCCAATGACATAACAACACTCATGATTTAGTTGATTTTCTTAAAATCGATTCAAAATCTTGATTAATATGAGGCCTATTTATTTTTTTTATCGGTCAATGAAAGTAAAAAATCGTTGATTATCGATTTCTCGACTAAGTCTCGATTAAGACGAGACCAACTTTATTATATCTTGTTCATTTTTATCTCAATTATATTTTTATTCATACTATCCATATTGTCCGTATCATATGCATATTCATGTTTATCTAACAATTTTCTTTGTTCATACACTTAATCTGCATACACTAAATCGGAGACCTTTTATTGCGTGTCACCCTTTTTTTTTCAATCAAACTTTCGAAAGGAGGAGATTCTTGGAATCTAGCATTCCTTGGGTCTTCGAATGAATGGCTCTCGAGGCACGCCCCTTGGGTTGTCATTCATTCAATCTTTCGACCTTTTCAACTAAACCATTTCCAAACCGGTCCTCGATTCGTCATCGAGCCCTGTCGTAAGTCGATCGCCTTTTGCCTCGCCATCAAACACACACTTGCACATCTCGAGGTTTCGTTACTAGGAGCACCCCTAGGGGCTAGTATCGATCCTCACTTCTTTTCGTAACCAATCCGATTCAACCTATTTCAAACACTTTCTTAATCAACTAACGAAAGGAGGAGATTTTTGGAGTCTAGCATTCCTTGGATCTTCGAATGAATGACTCTTGAGGCACGCCCTGAGGTTGTTGTTCATTCAACCTTTCGTCTTAAAACACTTAATTATTATCAAATAATTTCACAATAAATAGAATGAAAAAGGTGTCGTTGAGATCTAGCATCTCAGTAATGCCCCGAATAATTGGTTGCGAGGCCGACGTCTCGTTTATTGAATACTCGTCATTCTTCCTCTAAAATACTTAACAAACCAAACACTTCCCACGCAACTGAAACCCTAATACACTTAATCCACAACTCAAACACCTTTCCCAAAGAACATTGTTTAAGTCATTCTTTCGCGCATATGAACTCGTGCTTCAGCCTCCCTTAGCGAGCAGACAAGCCAATGTTTAGCAGTTAGAATGCAACCTAAACTCTCGTTCGCCTAAAACACAAGCAAATCAAACCCTTTTTTCAATCAAATCTTAACACACTTAATCCAAATCAAACAACTTTTCACAAAAAGAACATTGTTTAATCCATTCTTCCGCGCATATGAACTAGTGCTTCAGCCTCCTTTGACGAGCAGACAAGCCAACGTTTAGCAGTTATAATGCGAATTAAACACTCGTTCGTTTAAAAAACACCAACCAACTGTAGTCCCACGAACTACGAATGCTCTGACTTTCCCATTGCACGAGGGAATACGTAGGCATAAGAATTCTAATCCTTGCCGAGCACACTAATAAAAAAAAACCACCCATTTTCCCCTTAGAAAATAATATCCACTTTAGAAGAAAACAAACAAACAAACCTAGCTAACTTTCTCACGAATCGAATAAAGAGGTTCCCGTTGAGTACAACGGACATAGAGGGTGCTAACACCTTCCCTCTTGCGTAATCGACTCCCGAACCCGAATTTGGTTGCGACGACCATTTTCTTATCCTTTAAAGGTTTTATCGATATTTTCCTATTTTCTCTTTTGGAATAAATAAAGTTCGGTGGCGACCTTGTTTCGAACAGTTTTTTCCGCGTCCATCGCGAGGATTGTATTTTTCGAGGTATGACAACAGCAAAAGAGAATGAAGAAGAAATCAAAACCCTAATTAGAAAAACCCTCCACCTTCATCAAACGAGGTTTATATCTACTCATTCCCCTTATAATCGGTCAGAATCAACACTTTCACTCCTTTATATAACTCCAAAAAAGTAAGAAAATAAAACAAGATAAGAACAAACAAAAAAAAATCTTTTTTCTTAATTCAAACCCTTAATCCCTAATTTCCTAAATTTATTAATTTCCGATTCCGATCCACGTGTAACCGTTCAGGGCGTTTTTTTTCTTCATCACGTTAATAAAAAAGAAGACAAATTTTCAGTTGCTTCTTTTCCGTCATCGTTTTCCGACGTTATGCTATTGACTATCGCTTTTTCTCCGCTTTTTCCTACTTTTTCTCCTCAAATTCCGCAATACCGCTTTCGGTGCCAATGCTGTAGTTTTGTTCCGGGAAATGGTTTTCAAACGGAACGTGGTTTGGAGTTTGATACCGGGGGCGCATTTTACCGGCGAGAGAGTGCTACTGGAAGAGACCTCGGTGTACTTGCCGCTTCGTTACAGAAGAAAGTTAGTGGAAGCTTGCGTGTTCTTGATGCTCTTTGTGGTTGCGGGATTCGGTCGCTGCGGTACTTGAAGGAAGCTGAAGCGGATTTTGTTGCTGCTAATGATGGAAATGAGTGCTATGGGAGTACTATTGTGGAAAATTTGTCTAGGGTTTCTGTGAAAGAGGAGAAAAGATGGGTGGTTACTCATTTAGAAGCTAATAGAGTTATGACTGATTATTATCTTCAGAAGAGTTTGTTTGATTTTATTGATGTTGATTCTTTTGGAAGTGATTCTTCTTTCTTGAGGTCTGCTATCAATTGTTTGAAATTTGGTGGTTTGCTTTATGTCACTTCAACTGATGGCTTCTCTTCTGGTGGCCACCGTCCACATCAGTAAGAATGAGTTTCTTTCTCAGTTTTGTATTGTTATTGTGACTGTTTGGTTTGATATGAAGCATTGATACTGAAACACGATACTGACACTGACATTTTGATACTGGAAACACCGACACCCACACACCTTTTTTCAGAGGTGTCGATGCTACAGAGTTGGTTTGTGTAATGTAATAGGTGATTGGATATGTGCATGTTGTGTTGTAAGTTGTGGTGGATTTGGAACCCTTGCTTGGCCGATGGTTTGTAGCTGACTTTTTTATTTTGTTTAGTTCTTTAGCTGCTTATGGAGCGTATGTGCGTCCTATGCCGTATTCGAATGAGATTGGTTTGCGAATGCTTATAGGCGGGGTGGTCCGGGAGGCTGCTGTGTTGGGGTACCATGTAACTCCGTTGTTTTCGTACTATGCTTATCATGGACCTGTTTTCCGAGTCTTGATCAGGTTGAATCGTGGGAAGGATCATGATAGTAGGTGATGAATTCTTGTGTTTGTCTCATCTTGTGTTGTTTCAGTTTGATTTGTTATGTAGTTACTCTCTTGTTTATTATTTCTATTGTGATTGCTGCAGGCATTATGGTTTCATTGGCCATTGCCACCAGTGTGGAAATTCAAATGAATTTTCTTGGGCCCAACTTGGTCAGTTCAGTTGCTCCTGCAGCGTGTCAAAGGTATGGTATGGTTTGTTTGAGACTACTTCGTTGAGGTTTTTTGATGTCTATTTATTGGCAAACTGTCTTTGTGAATTGTAGCTAGTGCTGATAAGGAATATTGCTAGATAATAACTTCTTTGATCAATGTGATAACTTGTGTGTGTGTTTTTAATCTGAAATTCCTATTTAAACTGTTGCATCACTAAACATGATCATTTCCGAGTATATTAATTGTTTTTCCCTTTTACTTCGTACTCATAAGTTATACTTATAAATACAACTAAGAGGTTAAACCACCCTTTTGGACTCATTCTTTTAATGAATGATTGATGGAACATGAATTAGGAAAATTGTTGACGCTTGCATAATCTATTTGTGCAAATTGGTTTTCCAAAGTTCAAATTATACAAAATAAGTTTAAGTTACTTCATACAAATGTATAAAGTGCCCTATTTCTTTTCATTTTTTCAGGTTTCAAACTCCCTTAAGGTATCAGGACCTCTTTGGACAGGGCCTCTTCATGATGCGGCGTATCTTACAGACATGTTAGATCTGGCCAAGGAGTGGGGATGGATTGGCTGTGATGGTAAAGACAGTCTTGAAAAGCTTATAAAATTGATGGTGGATGAAAGTGACCCCAGGTTGCCATCTGGATATATAAAGTTGGATGAGGTGGTTCTTTTATCTTTGTTGCATTGTAAATAACGTTAGCTTCTATGGTGAGAATAATGAGTTATATTAGTTTTATGTGTATTTATCCAGATGGCAAGCCATGCAAAAATCAATACTCCGCCTTTGAGGACCTTGATGAGCGCCGTGCACGAGGTACTCTAAAAATTATTTAATATGGTAAAATAATCAAGTCATAATTGTGGTCATCATTGAATATATGTTTCATGAGAACAAATTTAACTTCATTCTATTTTAAATTTGTGTTAAAGGATTGTCATAATTGCATTTATATGATCTAGCTGCATGTAAAGGCGCCGCAAAGCAGCCAGGATGGCGGGATTTTGGCTCTCTGCCATGGACCGCCATCCACCATAGACAACACTGGACCCACGTCAAAAGGCACCGAATGTATGTTTACTCCAAAGCTTGAATTCGTAGCTTTACAAAATTCCAGACAATAACACATTGGAACGCGAGAAGCCAGAATCTAGAAGGAAACGTACATCCAAACAATTATCAGTTGTTTTTCCCAACTGCTAGTTTTCGTGATGTATTGTATCCTTGTACTCCCTTATCCATATATACCCTTGCTGTTAAATAAAAAGGAATTAAGCCATGAAACCAGTTATGGTATAAAATTTAGTTATTCAAATTAGGTCGGTCGGTCGGTAGGTAGTATATAAAGTAAAAACGAAGGGAGTTGCCTTGCTTTAAAAGAAATAAAGCCATGAAAGCAGTTATGGTATAAAATTTAGTTATTCATATTGCATAGGTCGGTAGGTGTACAGAATAAAAACGAAGGCAGTTGCCTTTTATTCTGTATCATGTTATCATCGTCAATTTGTTTACTGTGTTTGGTTTGGTGAGATATTGAATCATTGATTGTTCAGGTAATCATGTTGATTATAGACGAAGCTTTAGAAACCAGACACTCACTGATCTTGTACTTGATTTATTGCAGAAAGGCTATGCAGCCAGCAGGTCTCACATAATCAATAATGCAATTAAAACAAATTGCCCCATGACAGAATTCATTAGTATAGCCAAAGAACTACTGCCGGTACCCGTCTCTTAATGGTTTGAGGTCTGAAGATTCCTCTAAGAATGATTAATGTTCATGTGTGTTGAAGGGTATATATACTTTTTTGGCTATATCATTTTTTTTGTTGGAACATTAGTTTGTTTATAATTTAATTGACAATTGTAATTTGTAAGTGACAGTGATATTCTAAGTCTAACCACTACTCAAGATTTGAGAAATCCTAAATATAAGCAACTGCAATTGGATCCAGTACATGATAGTAATTCAACTGCGAAATGTTCAGGCAATGAAGAGTTAACAAATTCCAGGCCCAAATTTCTGCAATCGGATATGAAAAATAACAAAAATAATATGTCAAGCCAACCACAAGTTGAAACACAACATCTGAGATATGGCAGGTGAACTAAGTTAACATATAAACTCAAGGGACTTTTGTCTTTGATTGTGTTGTGTAATATCTAGAATCAAATTGTGGTCAATATTTTTACTCTATTCAAGGCATGAGACATAGCTGCAACTATGATCAGAGATTGGAACATATATTTCGGTTGATGAAGTTGTGGAAGATCTTGTAAGTTGCAACTTGCAAGCTTAGTTCTACTTCCTTTTAAAATTCCACTCAGCTGGGGTCATACAACATCTCACCATTGATTTCTGTGGCGTGATGTTCTGTACTGCTCTAGCAATCAAAAGGGTATTAAACGGGATTGTGGAGTTTGGTATTGAGGATTCCTTGGGATCTTTGCATAAAAATATTTTACGGTGGTACATATCAATTAATCTCTTCTATTCAGGTATAAGTGTATTAACAATTAATGGAGAAATACTACTACAATTGAAAAAAAAAACGACAATCAATGTCCTCTATTTTATTAAGTCAGAAATTTTCATTATAGATTTATTTTGAGAATTATTTATCCCACCATAAGTGGTAAAAAACACAATTAAAAAAATACAAAAATGCTCCTCAAATTTTAGAAGTGTATTTCTGAGCACATCTTTTTCTTACCAAAATACATCTTAACTGTTGTGTACAATTGTGAGTTGAAAATTCTATATTGTTTAGAAAAGTGGAGGATGAATACTTTATAAGTGATATGACTCATACATCTATCACATTAAGATTTTGGGTGAATAAATGGTGTCTTTTTCACTTATGTGTTTCTTTTGGATGCTCTTCATGATGACCCAATTATGGTATTGTTGAGAGAAAATCCACGATGCAACGGAATACTCCAACAACAAAAACTTAAATCTCTACTATAAGGTTCTCTCTAACACTTGTTAGAGAATGTATCTCTATGAGTGTTGAACACTGTCACAAAAAATTAGGACGATCCGACGGTTGGATTGGGGGAAAACTCTGATCTCGTGGGACTGATCTGTGTTGAATTGGGGTTGCGGGAATTTCACTCTTCACTCAGTTTTTCTTTTGTTGTTTCCCACCATATGAATTGTTGATCTAATTTTCTTTGTTGGATAATAACAAAGGCTTACACACACATGGATTTCTAACCCACATTCATTTGGTCCACTTCAAATATAATGGATAACCCATAAACTCCCTCGACCGATTAGTTGGAGGGTAACATCAATTCGGATACCGTGCGACAAAACTCAAATTTTCTCCTAGGCAACACCTTCGTCAACATATCCGAACCATTGTCATCGGTGTGAATCTTATTAAGCTACATCAACTTGGAATCTAATGCATCGCGAATCCAATGATAATGAACATCAATATGCTTCAACCTCGAGTGAAATAAGGAATTCTTCGATAAGTGAATGACACTTTGATTATCACAAAATAAGACATACTTTTCTTGTGTCAAACCAAGTTCCATTACAAATTTCCTCAACCATAACAACTCTTTTGACGCTTCCACGAAGGTTATAAACTCGGCTTCGGTAGTAGAAAGTGAAACACACTTTTACAACTTTGATTGCCAAGCCACAACTCCCCCGACAAAAGTCACTATATACCCTGAAGTAGATTTTCGATCATCTAAGCTTCCGGATAGATCTTAATCAGTATATATCCAACCAACATAGGCTTCTTGCATCCCAAGGTTAGCTTCAAATTTGATGAGCCACACAAATATCTCATCACCCATTTCACTTCCTCCCAATGATCTTTTTCTGGATTTTAGAGATAACAACTCACCATTCCCACGACATGAGTAATACCGGGTTTTGTGCAAACCATAGCGTACATCAAACTACCTATGACAGACGAGTACGAAATGTTCTTCATTCTTAACTTAAAATGCAACACTTTCTCAAACCTTTTACACTCATATGACCCAAATGCTTGTTCCATAATTCGGATGAGCTATCATTGTCACAAATGTTGATGTAGCACCCCAAAACCCCAAGTTGGATGATATACAAGTTCGAATTCCTTTTTCCTTTAGCAACCACCATTGAGCCTTTCTTTAACTTCCATTCATTGGTCGGAAAAGAATTGTCATATACTTCATTATCCAACTTTACAACGGATAAAAGATTGAATCGATGTTTCGGAATGTGCTTCAAACCTTTGAGAACTAGAGTAGTCTCATTGCTAGTTTCGACATAAATATCTCCTATTCCGATGACATAATCTTGTCCATTATTTTTCATACGAACAACCCCAAAGTCACCAGTCTCGTAAGTTGAAAAAAGATCATGTCTCGAGGTTGCATGAGTAGAAGTTCCACTATCAACCACCCAATCCATCTCATCATATGATGGATTGACATTCTCTGTACAACTATCACAAACATTAAAGAAATCATCAACAATAACAACATCTTCATTCTTGTTACCTTGCTTTTTGTCGTTGTTGTAATTTTTCTTCTTATTTTCCCTTTTCAACTTCCGGCAATACTTTTTTATGCGTCCCTTTCCCGGTAATGATGACACTCAATATTAGAGAATCTATTAGAGTCTTCTTGTATTTTATCACGTGATGTCCCACGATTACTTGAACCTCTACTTTGATGTCTCTCCCTTGATTTGATAACCAAAACCTCAGAATGTGAAGAAGAACCTTGTAACTTACGCCCTAACTCCTTATTTAACACACTACTTTTAGTCAAGTCCATTAAGATGATACCATTCGGAGCGGAGTTAGACAAGGATGTACTAAAAGTCTCCCAAGAATTAGGCAAAGTACCAAGAAGCCACGAGCCTTGAATTTCATCATCAAAAGTAAGATTCATCGTCGATGAATGATTTAGAATCCCTTGGAAAGTGTTCAAGTGATCGGTCATTGGTGAACCATCATTATACCTCAATGACATCAATTACTTGAACAAGAACAACTTATTGTTCCCAGTCTTTCTTGCATACAACTCCTCAATTTTAGTCCAAAGAGAGAGAGAGAGCATGAATCACCGAGCTCACATGATTTAAAACATTATCATCCACCCATTGACGAATGTAACCAGAAAACTTGTCTATGCAACAAAGCTCATTATTCATCACTTTTTCCACCGGGTTTTTCACTAGAGAAAACCAGAAAGTGAAAACCTTTAACATAAAGAAAATCTTTCATCTTATCTTTCCAAACATTATAGTTTGATCCATTCAAACTCACCATCCTAGATGTTTCGTATCCATCTTTACACAAATCGAACTACGACTCTAGATACCATTTGTTGGGAGGAAATTCGCAATGCAGTGGAATAATCCAACAACACAATCTCTCCCAAATATCAAATGCAACGGACCCTTGTTCATATGATGTCTCGTGTACCGCAGTATTGTATGTGCCTCATCAAGGATGGCATATACAATGTCCCTCACCTCAGAGCCTTTCAAAAAGATTAATTTATTTATACACATCTGCACCACATCCATGATACGTCGATATCTAGGCAACACATTGTCATACCCCAAATTTTGACCACTAAGATTTCCCATCATTGTGTAAATCATTACCACAATATGGATGTATCATTATGCCACATCAGTCTCCCCAAAGATGGTTGAGCATTCACTACAATCAGAATTAGGGTTTTAACCCCTCTCTGAGCACTTAGACAAAGGGTCAATCAAGGAATGACATGATCTTCAACTTTTCTAACCTCTCAAACATCCATAAAGGATCAAGAGGACTCCCACATCAAGAATCAGGCACAAGGTTGCAGCATTCCAGGTGGATTAAGCCTCAAGATCGCAATGTCACCAAATTAGGGTTTTGGTCGACCAAGGCCTCCAAGTGGAAATTTTCCTCTGGGCATGAGCCAATTCTTCAAATCATAACTCAAAGTACTCCATGGGACCTCATGGACCCAATCATCAAGTCAATTTAACCCCAGGGGATGCATTTATAAAAAATCAGGAATTAGGGTTTCTTGACCTAATTCACCCCTAAGTTGACTTCTGGGTAAAAACATGAGCCAAGACCTCAAGACATGATTTGAGGGTCTCCAATACACTACATTGATCCATTTACAACAATGGATTGATCCAAGAAGCTTGATCCACAAGTTTCAATTTCATCTGAACCACAGTTAGGGTTTTTGAAGAAAAAGTCAACTGTGTCTTTGACTTTTGACCCAGACATGCTCCCAAACCTTGGGACATGATTCAATACACCCCATAACACCTATGAAATCCATCTATCAAGTTTGATTTAGGTCAAGGACTTGATTTCATAAAGGATCGCACCGTTTGGAATTCATCGGATAAAAAAGTCAACTGTTCCCAAAAGTCAAAGTTTAACTTTTTTATTTTTTGTCACTTATGGTTCCCTAACCCTAAAATGATGTTAATATGTGATTGAAATCATCATTCATCAATAAAAATCAAGAAAAGTGGGATAACTTGTAAAAGGGGTAACCATAAAGAACTTAGAAATTTTCTAAGTTATGGAACAAAGTGGCTAGGGTACCAACTTCCAAGGATCATAACTTGAGATCCAAGCAACCATTTTGGCTGATCCAAATATGGATTTGTAGCTCTCATGGCATACTTTAAAAGTGTCAACTACACCTCATTCCAATTCCACATGGATTTTAAGTTATGGAGTGACCAAAATGGCTGAAAACATGAAATGACATTTTTTCTAACACTTAGTGAAATTTTCACTAAGTCAGAATCTGTTTAACTTTTTTCAAAATGTAGGGAGATTTTTCACTTGGATCCAAAAAGTGTCAAGACAAACTATGATCACACATATGTTGTATCATATGATAGCTTTCCAAAATGGCCAAGAACTCCATCAAATTCCATTTGAGCTAAGAGTTATGACAGTGGCAATATGCCTTGCTGCAACTGTCATGGCAAGGCAGATTTGTGCATTTTGCTCGATTTGATCAAATTGTGCAAATGACAAACAAGTTTATCCATCTGAACACCTCAAGGGGAGACCAAGGAGGGACAAACACTGATCCATAAGCCTCCCAAGTCTTTGGAAATAAAAGTAGCATGCCAAACCTAAAAATGCCTAAAAAGGGGACAAGACTCCAATTTTGTTTTGGAGCATTCAATGGATACACCAAGGTGGCATGAACTGAGCCTTTTCCAACTGAATGAGTCAAGGATGATCTTGGAACTAGGGAACCAAAGGCCTGTGCCCTAACCTCTAGTCAATGGCTAGAGGAGACTTAAGATTCCAAAGTGATGCAGTTGGACAATGAGCTGCTGCAGTTGCCATTCACTATTACTTACAAAACAAACTTGCTCTACTATAAATAGAGCTCATTTGTGCTCAGTTTAAATACACCAAAGCACTACAACAATTGCTTTCCTCAAAATCTATTTCTCTAGGTAAAAATACCTTCTTTAGCAAGGTAACTATGAGTTTTTGAGTTGGAGAGCATTTCCATCACAACTCATGATCCAAACACACTCCAAATATCATCCTTGAACTGTCCCAAATGGTTCCACACAGCTGGAACACCATTTGAGAGAGTTGCCATATTGGTCACTTTTGCCCCTTTTGCAAGAAAGAGCTCAAACTTGTTCCTGAGGATTCCAGTTGGTTCCAACCATTCTAAAAGCTTCTAAGTGATCATTTAAGGGTGTCCAAAGCGTCAAATTGTTTCTGGAACAAAGCACTTGGCAGATTGCACAAAAAGCTCATAAAGAGGTAAGCATCACAACTTGAACTCTTTGAAATATGCATTGCTTTGAAGTCCAGTGATCATGCACATATTATTCATGTTATATATGTTGTGTTTGAACCAATTCATCATGTAATTCATGTCTGTAACAAGAGGTAGCATGGAAAATACAAATCATGGCCTATTTCAAAACCACTATCGGGTTTTTCAATAGGAGCCTCATCTGAAAAAACCACCACCACCATTGGATTCCTTGTGAAATTCTAGGCAGGATATACCTAAATTTTGTCCCAATCCATGGAGAAATGAGAAAGTTACAAGCTTCACATTTTTGGCCAAAATCTTGCCTTGCCTTGCCTTGGCCAAGCCAAAAACAAGGCAACCCTCATATATCCATGGGGTGGTTTTGATACACGGATGTATCACCACCCCAGTGGTAGAGGGCGCGCGCTACACACAAGAGGTCTGGGGTTCGAATCCCCCTCGGCCCAGATCCTCTTTTTTTATCATTTTCCCACTTTTTGTTATTTTTCATATTATTTTTAAATGATTTGGAAAACTAATAACTCTCTCAATTTTAATGATTTTTTATTGGTTCTTTTTGCGAAAAATCACAAAAATGTTAAAATATTTTATTCCACAAAAAAATCAGATTTATATTAATTATTTAATATAGTTGATATTTTTGTAAATAAATTCATTTTTATTATTTTCAAACCTTTTAAAAATGAATATCCACCTTGAAAAATCAAGACCAAATGAGTTTTAATTCATCTTGTGATTAAAACATCATTTTTCAAACCTTAACCAAAAATCACAAGTTGTTCATTCAAACTTATTTGGTATTTCTATCATTTTAATTATTTTTCTTTGAAAATTACTTTAAAGAATGATGCAATTAGGGTTTTGTTGATTTTCAACCTAACAAATCTTTTTCAAAAAACACTTTTGGGCCTCTAATAGAGTGTAAGACCCAATCCCTCTTTGAAACCAAAATAGTTTGGGCCTCAGTCATTGTATAAGACCCACGGTGTTTTCAAAAATCTCGACGCGATCGTCAGTTTAAAATAAAATCATTTGGGCCTACCCTCGTGTTATAAGTCCCATTTCTTTTCTTTAAAATACTCTTTGGGCCTCTAATAGAGTGTAAGACCCAATCCCTTTTTAACCAAAACCATTTTGGGCCTCTCACATTGTATAAGTCCCAACACATTTTCAAAAAATCTCGGCGCGATCGCTAGTTCAAAATCAAATCAACTGGGCCTCTCTTTGAGCTATAAGACCCATTTCTTTTCTTAAAAAACACTTTTGGGCCTCTAATAGAGTGTAAGACCCAACCCCTTTTTGAAACCAAAGTGATTTGGGCCTCAGACATTGTATACGTCCCACTGTGTTTTTAAAAACCTCGGCGCGATCGTCGTTTTCAAACAAATAACCCTGGGCTTCTCCTTGAGTTGTAAGACCCATCTCTTGTACAAAAATAAATATTTGGGCCTCTCCTTGAGCTGTAAGCCCCAATAATCTTTTCAAAACACTTTCTCCTTTGATTTTAAATTCAAATATATGTTGTTATCAAAACTTTCTTTAATTTTTTTGTTGAACATCTAACAAAACAGCATGGAAGCTCTACAACGGGTAAGTGTTTATCCACTTTCATCTACCGCTTTCACACACACACACACACACATATATATATAAATAAATAAATAAATAAATAAATAAATATATATATATATATATATATATATATATATATATATATAACTGTATTGTGGGGCTGTGTCACTGTAAGTCTTCTTTCACATCCTTTTATATACGTGTCATATATCAATTGTGTAATACTAGTATAGTTATTTAGAGTTTTTCCGACAACTACGTCTAGAACTAGGTAAAGTCTGTTGATCACTCTTGAATACAAACAAAACTAGATCCCTCATAGGATTCCAGATACAGTCTTCCCTTCTCTTGGGGTTAAACAATATGGAACAAAGAGAAAAGCAGTATTCTCGGTGAACCTTTTCTCAAACTGTCACCCTTAGAAATTGTCAAAGAAACTCTACTCCCCAGAGTTGATCTATTCTCTGTGAATAGCATCTCTTGAGTTTCTTCCAAATTCTCGAATTTCCTGGAATGATCTCTTCTCTGTGAATTTCATTTTTTGAACTTCTCTTGGTTTGGGGGCCCACAGGCTTCCTAAAAGCATCCCCGCCTTCTCCTGGGCATTGTACAAGGACCTTTCGGCTTCTTAAAAGTTCTCATGCCTTCTCTTGGGATTCGTACAAGGACCTTTACGACCTCCTAAAGGTATAGGACAGAACTTAGTCATCCTTCGTTAAAGCTATATTTCGAAAAGGAGTCAAAACCTTCAGACTAATTTTAGGGTTGATACTCATCCCTTAAACGAGTCGGCCTCCTCTTGGGCATCATACAAAAGATAAAACTCTACCAGTAGACTTAGACAGTCTAATTCCCTTGAGTCTCAAAGACATTCTCAAGCACCTTTCAAACATAGGAGAAACCCCAGATTCTGGATTAATCTCCAGCCAAGTTAGAACTTTGCGGGTTCTAAAACCCCGTCCTTCTCCCAAAATTCCCCAACCCGGGTTATATAACACTATCTCAAATCCGAGCCTTAAGGTTTCTGATATATCAATTCCTTTTTCATTCCCTTTCAAGGATTGATTCCCTTCTTGGACCTGCTTCGGGATCTCAAGAATCCCTGGCAGAAGAATAGCCTCCTCTTAGGATTTGTATAATGATCATTCCTCACAGAAGTCAGCCTCGTCTTGGGCTTTGTACAATGATTTCCCTAGCGGATTTAACCTTTTCAGACTCTCTTGTTGAGTCCATCACTTTTCAAGACTCTCTTATTGAGTCACTTTCCTTTTAGCCTCTATCTCGGGCTTCGTACGAGATAGCAAATCACTCTCTTGTTAAGTATAAAAGACTCTCTTGTTGAGTCAACCCTTTTTAGCCTCCATCTTGGGCTTCGTATAAGACAGATAAAAGTACTCTCTTGTTGAGTCAAACCTTTTTAGCCTCCGTCTTGGGCTTCGTACGAGACATATAAAAGCACTCTCTTGTTGAGTCAGTCACTTGTTAGTACTTTCTTGTTGAGTCGACCCTTTTAGCCTCTATCTCGGGCTTCGTACGAGACAAATAATAAACACCCTCTTGTTGGGTCAATAGCCTCCTCTTAGGCTTTGTATAGAGAAATCTCCGGTTGAGTCAATCAACCTTTTAGCATCAAACTTGTGCTTTAATCAAGGCATACGAACATCAACAGTTCCTCTTTAGAGATGACAAGTTCTCTCTCAGTCAAACCTTTTAGCTTCAATCTTGGGCTTTGAACAAGACACAAAAAACCCTTCAGCTTCATATCTTAGGCTTTGAACAAAATACAAATCACTTGTAGCTTCAATCTTGGGCTTTGAACAAGACACCAAAACATCTTTTTCGTCCCTTAGAATGGGAGGGAACTACGATCGCTCTGATTTCCCTGTTTCGTTAAACGGGAATACGTAGGCATAAGATTGCAAAATCTTAGTGAGCATACTAATAAAAAATTCAAAATCCAGTACCTCCGTCAAGCAACCAAAAGCATCAGATCTAATACCTCACCAAAAACCTCGCAAATAGTCCAGACACTGTATTCTTATGTAAAATAACCTAAGACAGACCCCCTATTTTGATAGCATCTGTAAAACAACAGTCATCTGTTTAAACTCAGTATGCAAACAGGGTTAATTGGAGATATCTATTTCCCTTCCTTAATCAGCTTCATAGGATAAAAAATGAATCGAACTGTAGTACCAAAGCGATAGTGATTCGAAACCACAAAAATCACGCTACACACATTAACAACATGATCCGCCCTAGCCTGATCCTCTTCTAATATCTTCTGATGAGCTAGCCTTTTGAAAAGACTCATCTGCCTATACCCACATGCGCCATATCCATGATGTGTGTCATAGCGGGAGGAGCAGACTTAGAAGGGTATATTCATCCCATACATGCTTGGCAATATGGTCCAAATATAGAAACAACAACGATAAGTTGAATGATCCCCCTTTAAACCCCTCGGATTCCTGGGTGCCTGCGCTGCCTCAGGTGCATTGAGTGGCTTGGGTACCTTAACATGTAGAGGTGGGGCCTCTAGGGCATCAGTAGGTGACACGCCTCCTATGGGAAGACGAAGGTGGAGATGCATGAGCCCCATAAGTTGACGCCTCCATATCAACCAAACTAGAGTAGATTGGTGCATGCGATGATCGAGTTATTTCCCTCTTAATTGATTCATGTTGAGCAACTCTATCTTGCCTCAATTTATCTTGGTTACCAGACATAATGCCTATAATTAAATCATACAAGCATTATCCAGATGAAACACAATGAAATGAAGTCAAACAATACAGACAACAAAAATCTGGAAATGCATTTACGGATTATGGAATTCAAAACGTTAAAAAAACGGAGATGTATTTCTGAATTATTATGTAACTCAGAAGAACAAAAATGGCATAAATGTCTTTGAATCAAACATACAAAAAATCCATTGATCATTTAAACTACTTATCATACACATTGTTGAATTAAATAAGATATCTAAACTACATATTACATAACCTAATGCTTAATTTCTACAAATGTATATAGAAATAAAAAAAGTATAGAAAAATAAAAAATTACCAAATGTGAGTTTGATATTGAGCTCTTTGATCGATTGCATTATTTAGTGGAGGACCGGTTCACTTGTATCGAAAGTTCTCCTCACATGGTGGTGGATAAGCGGTATGTCCTGTTGAAAAAGTGTCAACGACTATACAAGTGTATGTGGACGACAGAGCTTCCACTTGAGGGGGAACATTGTGGTTAGACTTAGACTTGAATGCGGAAGTGTTGAGAAAAACAAGTGTGAGTTAAAAGTGTTGTGTGAGGTAGTCCAAAATTAATTAGAAAAGTGGAGACTTGAATATTTATAAGTGAGAGAACCCAAATAACTATCACCTTAAAGTTTTGGTTGAGTATGTGATGTGCCTCTCACAAGATGTATTGCTCATAAAGAAAGGCCCCAACGTAAAAAAAAATGCTCCCTCATGTTGACCCCCAAATTGATGACCAAATAATGCGTGGTTTTCGCAAGTATACGAAACGCGTCAAAGTAATACAAAAGATTATCGATCCACAGAGACCAAACGTCAATCTATCGATTTCTATAGTTACGATGTTTATCTAAGGCAAGTTAATTCAGGGATTTATGAGTGCACAGTAAAAGTAGAGTGAAGCAAAGTACGAAGATATAAAACTTAAATGAAAGCAACAGGCTTGAATGTAATTCACACGGTCAGATAACATTTCAACGCATGTAACAGAACTACTTATGGGCAATACTTTATGAAAAGAACTAATTTAACGGGAACTGTCGCTTTCGCGTATTCAGAACCGAGTTTAACCTTTAAACAAACCCTCTTATTGTCACTTATAAAAAGGCGCGCATTACGTTAAAGTGAAAAACCTATTTTTAAGAAATGTAGTTCTTGACTTAGTTGAAAAGTATTTTGATCTGAAACTTTTAAACAAAAGAGGTTCATACGAACCGGATTTTAAACCTACAAAAGCGTCCGAAAATAGTTCTAAAATAGTTTTTCTAAAGTATTAAAAATTCCTACTTAACTGTACAAAGTGCTGTCGTTTCCTTTGATTAGTCAAGACTAACCAAGTTTCTCTAAAGGTTGGACGACTTTCGATCTTACCCAACAGAAATTAAGTGCGAAAAACTCGTGTTAAAGACCAAAATAGCCCCTAAGTGTTTCTATCGATGCATTATGTGAAATGATACTTAAACCGTGATCTTTACATTCTAACCTTTAAGATTTAGCCAGACATGGAAATGTAAACAGACATATTTAATTTCATCATGTCAAAGTAAAGTCTTTTTGAAATAAACGGTTTTGAAAGTAAATAATGCGAATAAAGTAAAGCGATTGCGAGAAATAAATAAAGTAAAGGCGATGCGAGAAATAAATAAAGTAAAAGCGAGTGCGAGAAATAAAGAAAGTAAAGCGAGTGCGAGAAATAAATAAGGTAAAGCGAGTGCGAGAAATAAAGAAAGTAAAGCGAGTGCGAGAAATAAATAAGGTAAAAACTTAATTCATAAATAGAAACCTGCTCCAATCGGAGGCTTGAATTCTGAAAACGACTGGAAAATAACTGGAAAAGAAAATGGCGGCAGGATTAACTTCCACCAAGTGCTCCAAACTCGATTACAGACTCGATCACACAAATGTGATAACTTCCCGATGTGAGAAGATTATCACTTACAAAAACTTGATTATTTATGCCTAAGGTGTTTGCAACTAAGTTTGGATGCCAAGAAATAAATAAGAAGCCTCTATTTATAGACTTAGGAAAAGGTGTGAAAAGACAAGGATGCCCTCCAACTTCTTTTGGGAGGGAAAAATTCCGTCAAAGGTGGCACCTGCCACCCCCCTCATGGTGCCCGCCATGTGAACTAGGGAAGAAAGTGGTGGGAGACGTGGCAGTTGTCAGCAGTTGAGTCCTCTCCAACTTGTGGCCTACCCCATGGCGCCCGCCATGTTTGGTGCCACATGTGCAATTCCTTCAAAAGTTGGCTTTTTGCTCGATTTCCTTCATTTCTTCGTGGATGGTTCTGGAAACACCTAGAATCTGAAAACAAGACAAAATACAAGCATAATACAAGAAAACGATAATAAAAATCCTAAGAAGCATGTGCAATTCGAGTAAAAAATGCAGTGTAATTCGGTGTAATCAAATTCTCCCACACTTAAACCTTTGCTTGTCCTCAAGCAAAACACTCTAAGGCTCGTGACAGAAAGAAGTGATATCAACAAATGATTCGGGTTAAAAGGGCTTCTAAGTTCAAATCAGGATGAAGAGATAGTACTAACTAGATGAAACAAGGATATCATAATCACGCTTTTCCGCAGACACGGACATAAGCTTCGTTCCTATGCAAATCAATCCATACTACCCCACTGTACCTAGGCCTACCTTGTGCATTTCTTGGGTCCTTTTCATTCCGGCTCAATCACATTAAGCCCGTTATTCGTACATACTCATAGTAAAGTGACCGGTTAGTGATTCTGATCTCAAACACAGGGGATCTGGTACATAAACTGGTGTAACCCCTTTTATTGACCCTATTGTAGTTGTGGGGGATCAGATCGTAACCCGCCCTACCAAGTCCAGCACCAGACACCTCTGAACCAACTAACAATGGGTAACTTTTTGCTCTTTTTTATTCTTTTTCTTTTTGTTTTTGCAAATTTTTACAACTTTTTGAGTTAAGTGACCTTGTGAGGGTCACCTATCCTGAGTTGCATTTTCTATAAAGCACAACATACAGATCATTCACTTATATTCATCGGTCCCCTACGTAGAGCATGCTTAGGCTGGAGCTGACTGCTGGGATAAACTACTAAGGACCTACTAAAAAGACAATTAAGGCCATGCTATATGGGTATCGGGGTCGATTTTTATACTCACGAAGCTTACGGTGTAAAAACGATACCGATGTTACAAAAATATTTCCCAAGTCATCCGCATCCTAGCTCGAACCTGTCTTAAAGCCCAAATTTTTCAAAATGATTTACTTTTCTTTTGTCAAAATTTTTTAGTATGGCTAAAGAAATGGGGAAATAAGGATACACTGTACAGATGACTCGTCAAGCACATGCATATTCTAAAAATAAACTAAAATAAGATAAACTAACTAGAAAGCAGTAAAGATAAAAGGAAATAAAATTGCAAGAAAATGAATAAAATCTCCTCCCACACTTAAATCAAACATTGTCCCCAATGTTTCGAAATAAGGTAGAGAAGATGTAACCTGGTGAGTCTACGGTATGCTACTGGTACTCCCGTCACCGTGCGGTGAACGCCTAGGGTGTCGGGATCTGCTGCGGTGACGATCGCTCTGAGAAGCGGCGAACTCGTCGAATCTGGTGTTCAGGGCAGCCTGAGATTGCATGATGGTCTGGATGGAACGGTTTGTTTGCTGCTGTGACTCTTGCATAAAGCTCATGTTGTCGGTAAGTTGCTGCTGGATAGCAGCAAGCAAGCCGTCACGCTTCTCTTCTCGAGCCAACTGCTCGCGCCACATCTGCTCAGTGATATAGAAACCAGGAACGGTACCTGTAGATGGGTAAGAAGAAGATGGTGTTGTGTGTGTAGGTGATACATGGGGTGACATATGATGATCAGGAGACTGCTCATGATGGTCAAACTCGTTATCAGTCTCATGTCCATCCCCAGCAGGAACATTAAGAAGAACTGGACCCGTAAAAGATGGAGCGTCTAAATCGTAGGTCCAGTTCCTCTCCACTCGTACATCAGTACGTCTAGTGTAGGGTAACACAACAGATGGGATAACTACACCATGAACCATAAGTTCAAAGCCTCCCTCTCTTCTTATCTTGCACAATTTCATGTCTTTCAGAAATTTTAAATTAATTGTGCGAGGAGGGAGAGGTGCTAAGGTGGCTATCTCAGTGTCAAGGTTGAGAGCCCTAGCAATAGACGTGATCAGTCCTCCGAAAGTAATGGTTCCTGTACTCTTAACAATAGCAGTCATATGGGCAAACATAAAAGGAACAAAATTAATTCGCCTATTTATGAGGCACCCTTGCAAAAATAAGAGTTCTCTAGCATTCACCTTGTAGGGATTCACCCGGGCAAAAATAGTACATGCCAACATATAACGAAAAACACGGATGGCCGGGTTGTGGATCCTTGACGCAAGGATTCCTTCAAAAGAAGTGGCTGTATGATTTGACAGCCTGTTCCAGAAGGAGAATGCCTCAACAGACCAATCGGAATCCAAAGGTGCTTCACAAATAGTGCCATCTCAAAAAGGTACTCCCAAACGCTCTGCTAGATCTTCGGTAGTAAATTCATATTCAACATTAAACATCTGGAATTTCACTGTATCGACTGTGCTAGCAGTGTTAGGGCTGACAGTGTAAATTAGGGAACTAAAAAATTCTCGAGTCAATCGCTCAAAGGTTGGTTCCTTTCTAGCAAATACATCATGCATTCCTAACATATCTAGGAAATGAAAAATGCTATGATAAATACCAAGAGAGTAAAGACAATCGACGTCTACATACCGGGTCGAGATTATGGCTCGCTCTTGCAACTTCTCGAGAAGCTTCTTTTGCCTCTCCCCGGGCTTTCCTTGGCGGAGG
The DNA here is from genome assembly GCA_022829125.1 of Lathyrus tuberosus. Lineage (NCBI taxonomy): Eukaryota > Viridiplantae > Streptophyta > Magnoliopsida > Fabales > Fabaceae > Lathyrus > Lathyrus tuberosus. Next base: position 1,648,310 of record JALAZF010000018.1, read on the forward strand.
GTGCAACCGTCGTACTCCATAGATGCAATTTTTTGTTTGAGATTGAAGAAGATGGAAATGGGTTTTATGGAGGAATGGAGAAAGTGGAGGCTTTAGGGATTTTTATGGATGGTGAGTAGTTTGGAGAGTTATGAACTTTTTGGAGGTTGAGGGAAGTTTTTGGAAGTTCAAAAATGGAGATTTTGGAGGTTTTGGATGAGAAAATGGTGGTTGGGGTGGTTCTGCCCCGCATATAGAACCAGACCCCATGGCGGGCGCCATGGTCTATATGGCGGGCGCCACATGAATAAGTCTTCTGGGCCGGCTTTTGCTTGGTCCTCTTGGGCTTTCCTCCTCCTTTTTTATTTTGGTGGTGCTATTAGCACTACCTTCTCTTTTTGGCACTTGCATTATTTTTGTTAGGAAAATATAAAATACATATGCAATAATATAATTAATTTAGTAAAATAAAATAGAATAAAATAAGAAAATGGAAATAAACATGCATAAATATATATAAGTACTAGAGTACATAATGAACAACATGAAAACCAAATACGAATAATGTAAAACATATATATATGTCTGGGAATGAAAATGCGTAAATATGGTAAATATAATAATAATAATAATAATAAGAGAGTAGTATCATCACGGGGCCGGAGGCTCCTCTGCCTGGTCAGAACCACGAACTGCTACCAAGTCACTGCGAAGATCCGCAATCTCCTGATATAAAAAGTCTGCCTCGGTCGCATGGGTCAGATCAGATACCTGGACCTGCAAAGTGAGATCTGCGACCTCCTGCTTGAGTCTAGCTGTCTCCATATGAAGCTCAGAAATCTACGTCTGTATGTCAGGCCTCTGCAAAGAATAATTATTAGATATCACAGTAATCCTGGGAGATGGTGGCGTAGGATGGTACTCTGGCACTGGCGGAGTCCTGGGCTCATCAACAGTCTCACCAAAGCCCTCTAATGCATAACTCCAATTTGCCTGGTCGTGCACACTGGTCATCATAGGATCTGGCAGGGTGAAGAAATGTACAGTCTCATTATCGATCAGTAGCTTGAACTGGTGGATATGGAAGGAAGCTCTCCTCATCAACCCGCGGTCCAAACAAAAATCGATGTCCAATGTGGTGTACCTGCAATAAGGGGTCAGATGAAGTAGCTTGCTCGTAAGCCCCAAAGCAGTAGCAATCTATGTAACTGTCCCTCATACATGAATAATCCCCTCAGAAGATCTGGCTGTACCCCTAAGGCTGTCAAGCAGAAAACTCCCACAGGCAACTGGACTCGACTGATTTGCGCAGAAGAGGAAGAAAATCTCTTCCTCACTAACGTGAATGTCAAGATCGGCTTTCCCCAGGAAGGTGTGTGCCAGGATCATCTGGAAGTATCTCATAGCTGGATTATGAATGATAGGAGATAACTGAGTAATAGGATCAGGACCCCCTCTACCTGTGATGTCGCTCCAGAATTTGTCGATGTCTCGACTCATAAAATATCCCATAGGCAACTCTGGAATAGCATCAGGAGTGGTCTGGAAGCCTAACAAATCACCGAACTCCTTCTGGGTGAAGGCATACTCTGTCCCGAATAACCTGAAAGTAACACACCCGACCTGATTAACATACGGCTCATATCTGAACGAACTGAGGAACTCCAGAGTGAGATTCCTGTAGGTCGAGTGCATCTCATCAGCATACTCATCCCACTGGAGCTGGCTACAAAGAAACCATATACTAGGCTCAATACCCAAAGCATCCATGTAGGCCTGATCAGGATAACGTGTAGGTGCCATAGGACGCTGATAGAGGAATCTATAGCGCTGCCTCTTAGCATTGTCTCTGAAGGTAACATGCATGTCATCGGAGGTATGCATCCTGAAAAATAGGGTTAGAGAAAAGGACCTGAAAACATACATATTAGAAAAAATCAGTTTATACAGATAAACATTTAAAACTAAAAACAAAATATAAGACATAAAAAGTAATAAAAAGGAAAATAAAGAAAAATAAGGAAAAAATAGATAAACCCGTGGGTAGCCTCCCATGCAGCGCTTGTTTAACGTCGTTAGCTTGACGAGTAGAACTCATGTATCTGAAGTGGGCATTGGTGGATCAATCAGGGTGTGGCTGGAGTAGTAAATAGGAATGTCGCCTCCTTCGTAACGTTTCAACCTTTGTCCATTTACAATGAATGGACTACAAGAGTTATTCTTGATCTCAACTGCTCCAGATTTTAGGACCTTAGAAACTTCAAAAGGACATGTCCATCTTGAACGAAGTTTTCCAGGGAAAAGCCGCAACCTGGAATTAAAGAGGAGAACTGGATCGCCTATATTGAAATCCTTTTTTATAATTCTTTTATCGTGCCATGCCTTGGTTCTTTCTTTATATATAATGGCATTTTCATAGGCGGACTGATGGAGTTCTTCTAACTTATGAATGTCAAGGATACGTTTTTCACCAGCAGCTAGATAATCTAAATTCAAGGTTTTAATTGCCCAATAGGCTTTGTGTTCTAACTCGAAGGGTAGGTGACAGGATTTTCCATAGACTAACTGGTAAGGGGTCGTTCCGATAGGGGTTTTAAATGCAGTTTTATAGGCCCATAGTGCTTCTTGTAGCGTCTGAGACCAATCCTTTCTGGATATAGAAACAATTTTTTCTAAGATTTGTTTTATCTCCCTATTAGACACTTCTACTTGGCCACTAGTCTGTGGATGGTAAGGTGTTGCTACTCTATGCTTAACTCCATATTTACTTAACAGTTTATCAAAAATCCTTGATATAAAGTGCGATCCACCATCGCTTATAACAAGACGGGGTACTCCGAACCTAGGGAATATATAGTTCCTAAACAGCTTAATCACCACTCGTGTGTCATTTATGGGTGAGGCTATGGCTTCAATCCATTTAGACACGTAGTTAACAACTACTAAGATATATTTATTTCCTAATGAGGATGGAAATGGTCCCATAAAATCGATACCCCAAACATCAAAGAGCTATACTTCCTGAATATTCCTTAAGGGCATTTCGTCACGTCTCGAGATGTTTCCAGTGCGCTGGCACCGGTCACATTTGACTATATAAGCATGAATATCACGCCACATTGTGGGCCAGAAAAGGCCAGCTTGAAGAATTTTAGCGTGCGCCTTAGAGGTGCTAGCATGTCCTCCGTAGGGTGCAGAGTGACAATGTTCTATAATATTTCTTACTTCTTCTTCTGGAACACAACGACGAAAGATTCCGTCTGTACCTCTCTTGAAAAGAAGTGGTTCATCCCAATAGAAATTCCTTACATCGTTAAAGAACTTCTTCTTCTGTTGATAGTTAAGGTCAGGGGGTATAATATCAGCGACTAAGTAGTTGACAAAATCTGCGTACCATGGTACATACTTATTGCTAAGGAATTTCCAGGGTTCTTATAAGGATCTAGGTCATTTTCTTCAATGGCATCTATCTTAGCTATTAACCTGTCATAGGAAAAATCGTCATTTATAGGCACTAAGTCTGGTTTTAGGTACTCAAGTCTAGAAAGGTGATCGACAACTACATTCTCTCTTCCTTTCTTATCTCGAATGTCCAGATCAAACTCTTGCAATAAAAGAATCCATCGAAGTAACCTAGGTTTGTCATCTTTCTTGCTTAGTAAGTAACGAGTAATAGCGTGGTCAGTGTGAACTATAATTTTAGCTCCTACCAGATAAGATCGAAATTTGTCTATAGCGAAAACTACAGCTAAGAGTTATTTTTCAGTTGTTGCATAGTTAAGATGAGTAGCATCTAGGGTTCTACTAGCATAATAGATTACATGCAACTTCTTATCTTTTCTTTGACCTAGAACAGCTCTTACAGCATAATCACTAGCGTCGCACATGATCTCGAAAGGTTCGGTCCAATCTGGGGGTTGCATAATGGGTACTGAAATTAACGCTTGCTTCAAGAGGTTAAATGCTTCAATGCATTTCTCGTCAAAGTTAAATTCAACATCTTTCATCAGAAGGCCGGTTAAAGGTTTGGTTATTTTAGAGAAATCTTTGATAAAACGCCGATAGAAACCAGCATGTCCAAGAAAACTTCGGATTTCTCTAATGGTCTTAGGTGGGTTTAGGTTTTCTATGACTTCTATTTTAGCTTTATCTACTTCAATACCCTTTTCAGAGACTATGTGTCCTAAAACTATACCTTCGGTAACCATAAAGTGACATTTCTCCCAGTTTAGCACTAGGTTTACGTCCGCACATCTTTTCAGGATTTTCTCAAGGTTAACAAGACAATTTTTAAAATCAAATCCACATACCGAGAAATCATCCATGAATAACTCCATAATTCCATCAAGGTAATCGGCGAAGATTGACATCACGCAGCGCTAAAAAGTAGCTGGAGCATTACAGAGGCCGAATGACATTCGTCTATAGGCAAAGGTTCCGTAAGGGCACGTGAAGGTTGTTTTTTCTTGATCTTCTGGGTGAATGGGAATTTGGAAGAATCCCGAATATCCATCTAGGTAACAAAAGTAAGAGTATCTGGCTGGACGTTCCAACATTTGGTCTATGAATGGTAAAGGGAAATGATCATTCCTAGTTGCTTTGTTTAACTTCCTGTAATCTATACACATACGCCATCCTCCTTCTATCTGTTTTGCTACATGTTCGCCTTTCTCGTTTTGCACGACTGTGATGCCTCCCTTTTTAGGTACTACATGCACAGGGCTCACCCACTTACTGTCTGAGATCTGATAGATTATGCCTGCTTCTAGCAACTTAAGAACCTCCTTCTTAACAACATCACTCATTATAGGGTTTATTCTTCTCTGATGCTCTCTGGAGGGTTTTGAATCTTCCTCAAATAAAATTCGGTGCATACACACGGATGGGCTTATACCTTTTAGATTAGAGATATTATATCCTAAGGCTAAGGGATATTTTCGCAAAACACCTAAGAGTTGGTTTGTTTCTTCTTGGCTCAAGGTAGCACTGACTATAATTGGGTGGTTTATTTCGTCGTCCCAAAACTCATATCTTAGATTCTTGGGTAATTCTTTGAGCTCTAAAGTTGGTTTCTTGGAGCATGGTATTGGATCTGGGGTAAGGGATAAATATTCGTGAAGGTTATCATCGATGTAGGGTTCTATAAATCCATCATCTTCCCTAATGAGGGTTGAAGGCAATTTAATTGTTTCTATAGGCTCTTCTAGTTCCCTAATGCATTCATCAATGACGTCTATGGCATAACATGCGTCTCACAATACTGGTGCCATGAGAAACTTTGACAGAATGAATTCTATCTTCTTATCACCTACTTCAAAAGTCAACTTTCCTTTCTTGACATCTATTATGGCTCCTGCGGTTGATAAGAATGGTATACCTAGGAGGATTGGGATGTCGTCATCTTCTTTAACTTCCATGACAACGAAATCAGTAAATATGCTAAGTAGTAGATTGTAATTTGAGCGGTATCACTTCTCTTGTCGGGCAAATCGCATCGAGTCATTGATGTTCATGTGTCTAGACATATAGGACTTTGTCTTATCCATAAATACATGTGCATGACCATTATACTGGTGTCTAATATGTTTGCCTGGGTTTCGGTCAGTTAAGATGTGCAAAAAAATGCAATTTTTGTAAAAATACAAGTTATGCGCTGACCTACTATATGCATGAGTCGACGCATGATTACTGATGCAAGACGTGTGAAATAAACGGGAAAACGCATAATTCTGGGAATACAGAAATTGCATTCATGCGTCGACGCATGGTGACTTTGGGTCGACGCATTCTGGTCAATTTTTCACAATGTTTTCCACGGGTCAGCGCACGCCGACCCTCATTGAAGCATGAGTCGACCCATAACTTGCCTGAACTGATTTTTTCACTTAAATTCTTTTTCTGTCATTTCTGTTACACTTTTGGTGGGTCAATTTATTCTTTATAAATAGTTTGGTCCTCTCATTATCCAACCAACAAGAAACGTGAAAATAGATACCATTTTTCTCTTCATCTTCATCTTCTTCATTGAGTAAATAAACAATCACACACAATCATCTTTGTTTGTGTCGCCTATTGATCGAAGTGATAACGTTCAGAATTTAGGAAGTGTATGATCTTCATTTTCTGGGTTGAGAGCTTGGTAGGTGTTTTTTGAATAAAACTAGTTGGTTTTGTCCTCTAAGAATCGAGTAGTCTTTGGGGGTTTTTGCACAAACTGTTTTGTTCTACAGGGATTCAGCCGGGCGAAGGTAACCGAAGATTGGAGCAATTGCTCGGTTTAGTAGCTGTAATTGGAGGATCGTAGAAGAGAGGTTTGGGTTTGAATTTTTGGTAGATCGCAATTGACCGAGTGAAGGTAACCGAAGAACGGTGGGTTCTTTCGGTTTAGTAGCGTGGGACGGTAATTGGATCAACCATATTTGAAGCACTTGTTTCATCTTGAATCAAGGGGAGAGAAGACTCTGCATCAACGATCGAAGACATTCGAGGGTTTGGATGTTCATTGTTCTTCTCTTGTAATAAACATTTTGCAACAGCTACATATATATATATATCTCAATTCCAATTGTGGAATTGGGGGCAGACGTACCCAAAGTGAGGACGATTGGGGAACTGCCTAATCAAATCTCGTTTGTTCTCTCTTTCCCTTAACTCTTTTACATTTCAGTTTATTCGAATTTGTGAAGTCGCAAGTTATCGAAATTTCTGTCGTAGTGTAATCGTAAGCTGAGAAACTGTTTTGTTAAATTGATACAATTTCTTGAATTATATCTTGGAGCAGCTTTACATTACCTTCCATATAAATTCTGCACTTAGTGTGTTTATGCACACCAGGTGTTTGATAATTTGTTTCAAAGCAAAAATCGAACGCATTGCTTTTAATTGTTTATCGTTTTACCTCATTGGTTTGGATTAAACATCAAGCAAGCGATAATTTGTTTATTGCGTTATAAGTGTAGTAATTGAACTGAATTTTTTCTCTTCCATACTCATTCTCAATATATTCGTGCATGTCCGATCCTTTTAGTAGAAGGTTTGTGGTAGACGTACAATCCAGTGGTTGCTTCCGTTAAACATTTTAAAACTAAATTTTTGGTAACCATTTGCGTGTAAAACTCTAGGGATCTATTCAACCCCCCCTTCTAGATCCATAGCCATCGTCTAACAAAAGGAACACAAAGGTTTGTTAACTCAATTTAATGCAAATAACACCTACATCTGGGGGCTTCAAACCCACGAAAGAAAATCCATTATTCAATGGAATCAATACAAAGTGTCTTTAATGAACAACTCCTAGTTCAATCCCACTCTTTTTATTTCTAATAGTGTATTTCTATTTAGGACTCCCTTTAAATATGAGAATCCCTTTCATTTTCTCTCAACCATTAACCTAGTGATTAATACAATAAACAAAATATTGATTGATGAATTACAACTCAACTATCAAATCAAACTCCATTCATTTGAATGTGAATGTAGGTGCTATGGTGGTGTACAAACAAATGACTCAAAATAGAAACCCTAACATAAAGAATCTTCAATCCTTACACACTTCAAACGTTAGGTTTGAGTCTTCTTAAATAACAATGCAACTCTGAGTTTTTCTTCTTTGGGTATAAGATTTGATCTCGTCCAGAATTATAGAGGAGTCTGTTTTGATTTGTCTTTTAAAAAACCTCCAACAAAAGATTTGATTTGTTTGAATTTAAATATAAATCTCTAACAGATTTAATTTGAGCATTCAAGCAAATAAATCTAATTAATGCATTGTTAAAAGATAACAACAAATTTAATTGAGTCATAATTAGAAAAATATGCTCAGAATAACGATCATTATGGTCCACTGACAAAGACCATATGTTACACACATGCTAAAACATATGATCACATATATGTCATTTCTTCGCCCAAAACATTTTGTACACTCTATATTATTTTTTATAATGCAATCTATCAAAAGAAACAGCATAGACAACATTTTAAACATCATTATCCAATCTTTGCCCAGTAGTGAAGAGAAAAGATTGCGGCGTATAAGCATAGTGCTCTGAGTCCCTCCAAAGATCAACTTCCCGCTATCAGGGGAGTTTATTTTTGGAAATTTCTTAACACACCACCTAGCCTTCTTAGGCACCTAGCACGCTGACGAAAATACCCCTGCGTTCCGGATGTGCACATCCAGACGCACCGTTTTTTAATTTTTTTTTAGTTTTTTCCGGATGTGCACATCCGGAAGAAATTCGTATTTGCAAATCCAGATTAAATCCTGAAACAGAACCAAAAATCCAGCAATGTTTCTCACAGTCATAAAATTAAATCGGGATTACATTCAAAAATTCGGCATTACATCGACAGAAATTTAAATGGTACAAGATCAATAGCCCGGTGGATGCTTGCACATCTCTAAGATGTCATCGACCGTTCTTCAGATTTTGACGGTCGCCTCGAACTCGAACTGGAATTGTTCTTCGTAACCCAAAAAAGTTTGTCACATCGCTCTAACATCGTCTTGATTCTTGAGCTCAACAAGGGTGTAAGCGACATTCCCTTCGTTGTCAACCGAAGGTGAACGATACTGAAGCTTCGCAACCTTCCGTTTGTCTCTGTAAGGTAGGAGAAGTTCGATGTCGTCAATGATCTGGCCGATGAAGATGTCCCTCGTTAGCGTAAATGTTTGACCGTGTGTTTTGCCGTCGGTGAAGGAGACACTAGCGGCATACCAACATACCTTGATTTGATAGAATTAAGACATTTTGAGCTTGTGTGAAAGATATCAAATGAAACCCCTAATTTATAAAAGTTAGGGTAAAGTTATTTCTGCCTAAGTTCGTTACGGATGTGCAGATCCGGACGAACCCTACAAATATTGGTTCCGGATGTGCAAATCCGGAAATTGTCCGGATGTGCAAATCAGAATGTTTTACTGATACAATTTTAAAACAGAATTGAACAACTTATGCAGCCACTTGGAATACTTTCAGTGCAATAAAATTCGTAAGTGTATTAAAAAGATATATGGATAAAAATACAATATATTTCACCTCAATAATGTACATTGTGTCGTATGATTATACAAAAGAGTTAAAACAAAATTCTCCGTCTAAATCTGTTGGAGCTAGAACTTTTGATTTTTCCGCATTTGATGCCTTTTCAATTGCGTGCAATCTTTCGAATTCAAGCATCCTTTCGACAAAACTATCCGGCCAAGACTCGGCAATTGCGGTTGCATGCGTCGTCCATTGCGGTGATTTAGGTGGTATCGGGCATCCGAGTTTCAAGATAACTTGTACGAAATGTCTTGATTTCGCAAGCCATCCGATACACATGATGCGATCATTTGGATTCGACGGTGGTGCGGTGTGGAGTGGAAAAAAAGTTTCCGAAAATCCGTATCTCGTCAAGTCGATACACACCATATCGTAGGCGCATGCTATAAGATGACCCATCTCGGGGAAGCTCATCCATTTCGATACTGGTGCCAGACCACTCAACCACGGAACAAGTGACTCGTGAACCTTGTTGTAATTTTATTGATTTTCATAGAGACGCAAGTATGCTTCTTTATGCATCTCCAACTCTAGGATAAGTTGATGACGTACAAGTGCATGACCTTCCTCTCCTTTACCGAGTAGTGCCGACACGACTCGGTAACCGCAATTACCATCCCCTACAACATCGATTATACCGTCGATATTCTTGTGCATAAAAACCGGTATCTCGTCAATAAAGGAAATCATACGTGTAGTTGGAGTTGGAGTCCGGATTCGTGGAATCGGTGTCGGAGCCGGTTTGGAAATGTGAGCTCCTTTCATGACACTTTGTAGAGATTTAGGAGTCGGAGAGTCCAGAAAGATTTGGTCAACGTGCTCATAATACGAAGGAGACCGAGTTGTTGAGTTGTCATTTGGTGTAGGCTTCAACTTCTTCGGAGCACCCTTTGTCTTAACCGGTTGAGACGACGGTATCATTGCAATTGTTTCGAGGAAGGCAATCTACCTCAACTCTTCTTTAATATGTAGCTTCATATTGTCGTCAGCCTTCGAAAATCTATTTTGAATCGCTTCCAATTCGGCCAAAATAGAGATATCCAGTTTATCTCCTTCCTTACAACCATCATCATCAAAACTAAGTCTCATCCAATGAAGGAAAACTTCGTCAATTTGTATTGGCTCACCTAGTATCAACTTTTTAGCAATGGCACAAGCACAAGGAAGACCGTAGGTTTTCACAATAGTGCAACCACACTTTGCACTATCGGCACCTACCATTTCGGCTCGGTTGGCCTCGTGAAAAATATAGCCCAACCCCGCCCGAGACATGTTGCCGATCAATTGAGAGTAGAGGAAGTTACCTTTTAACTAATGTTCCAAAACCGTGATGCTCCGACCGAAAGTGGTTTGTATCTCATTGTGTTGGTTTTTGATCATTAGATGAACGGAGTCCCAATCCCGACATAAATCCCCCTTGCTATTCCCCAACCAATTCTTCAAAGTGGCATGTGCCGACTCAACTCTATTGGTGGTAGTGTTTCCAAGATGCCGTACGTTATCTATCCACGCACAAATAATCTTTTCTTTCACTTGATCAAGAATGGTGGATTCAACATATTTCAACAAAGTGGGGTACCATTCACACACTTTCCGGAATATAATGACCGAATCAGCATATAATTCCGTCGTGGAAGAATTTAGAATATGAGTCCATGCATCCATAATTTTCTCTACAATGGCACCCGACTTGACCACTTTTCCGTCTTCCGACTCCACTTGTTTCACACCCACCGCGGTCTTAACCCGACTTCGCACATTCTTTGTTATGTGAAATCGACAAAGTAGTGCATTGGAAGAAGGAAAGACCTTTGCAACCACATTCATCAAGGCGTTGTCGCGGTCCGTAACAACTGCTTTTGGCATTTGAACATGTTTCTTCAAAAGTGACTGACACGTCTCCAACGCCCACGTGAAATTGTCCTCTTTCTCACACTCCAAAAAGGCAAAGTCGACGACATATGTCTTATCCGTAGACGTAACGCCAACCATCTCAAACAATGGAAGATGATATTTGTTTGTCTTGTAGGTGCTATCAAGAATGAGCACTGTTAAGAATGTGTTGAACAACTTGATGGAATCCGAATGAGTCCAAAAAATATCTCGGACCGTAATTCCATCATCGCGATATCTGTACCGAGACACGTAATCGTTGTCCTCCAACACTTTCAATAGTTGTTACATCTCACTCCTATCTCCCCTAATTGCCTTGTTCGTTTGATACCGAATGTTATACACTTGCTTTATGTTTGCAACATTTTCGGGTTCTTTCCGTTTCAACGTCGCAAGTATATTCTTCGGTTGGATAAGGTTCAAGGTCATGTCGGCTATACATGTCTTCTCTTCCGCCTTAAGCCGACATACACTTGGATGACCTTGAAGCTTTGAGCACATTTCGTGGTTATGTATACCACAACGAACGGTAAATCTTCATTTTTTGGAAACTAACATGTAACCACCAATCTTAAAAGGGCACTCACATCTTCTAGTACCGGTCTCGTCTTTCTTTAACTTCCGTAGAGGTGCTTGATATTTGCCGCTTCTTTCGCAACCCAAAATTACAAAAGCTTTTCTTCTATCCGACCCATTATCCGATATCCCGATATTTACACAGAAGCCAAGCTCAATAGTCGTCCTACGAATGTATGCGATCATGCTTTCACGATCATCAAAGTCTTGCTTGTTGTTAAAGTCACCGCCGACATCAACCGACTTTACGAGCATACCTTCATCTTTCGGGAAAATCGGCACAACTAATTCTTTTGCCATGTTATCGGGGTGCACCATATCTATTTATAAACAAGAATAGAACAATTAATATGTATAAATAAAATATATTAAAAAATGCTGAAAATATAAATTAATTAGCTTCAGGCATTTTTCCGAATGTGCACATCCGAAAATGTTCATACTCAATTCGTTCCGGATGTGCAGATCCGGAAGTAGCGTAACTTGTTTTTCCAAAAATGTAGATTGATAATGTGAGCAATGTAGTGGATGAAGTTGAATGTTTACCTGAAATTTAGTGTTTCCTTGCTCCCTTTGATTTGTTGCACCAAAAACTTGAACTTTTTGAGTGAGAAATAAGATTGATTAAGTAGGGTTTGTTAAGTTGGTGAAAGTGAGAGTACTAGGAGAAATGTTGAGAATGGGAAGGGGGGAGTGTTCATGCAGCTTCAAATATATCACCTTTTTTGGTCCGGATATACAGATTCGGAGGTCTTCCGGATATGCACATCCGGAACAACTTTTTATTTTTTAAAGATACGGTGCGTCCGGATGTGCACATTCAGAATCAGAAAACAAAAAAATAATTTTACGTGGTACCTAAAAAACTTGAGTGGTGCATTAAAAAATGCTCTTATTTTTTTCAATTGATCCTCTAGTCGACACTACCCCACACATGCATAAATATATGTTTATGTATTAGTAACTTGTTTGGACTTTCAGTAGTCGGCTGTGATATTGTGTTTTATATTTGATTAACTTTCTTTAACCAAAAATCAATCACTCTAAACAATAATGAAACCTGATGTCATTAATAAAGTTCTTGAGTCATGAAGATTAGAACATTACTTTAATCTCCTTTCCTTACCTTTCTTCAGGCAAAAGAAAAGAGACAAATATAAACTAAAAATAGTGTTGTCACAAGTCATTAAATTTTAAGTTAAGGCTCATTAGAGAGATGCAAAGAGAAAAGTAACAAAAATGAGAAAACAAGCAAATAGAAGTAGAAAATGTGAGATGAGAAATAAGTACAACCACAATATAACAAGACACAAAAAAACTTAAACAACATTTTCATTAATATACCATATCATTCTTCAAATCTTAGCACCAATAAAACTTCTAAGAAATAACCAACCAGATACCTTTTTCTTAACCTTCTTTTCCTTAATAGTATCCAAACTAGGCTTCCACCCTTTCCCTGACAATTGCCTACTCAAATTCAAATACTCTCCTCTCTCTTCCATCATTTCCGGCAAAAACTCACAAAACTCAAACCTCTCTTCATCATCTATCTCCAAACTTTTCTCAACCTCTCCAATAGCATCCTTCTTTCTCTTCAAAAACCTTACAACCCAAGGAACAAACCCTTGAGAGCACATAAGATAATTACTAGAGTCAAGAGACGAATTAACCATCGAAAGAATCCGACGACAATCCTCCGCCTTTAACCCGACCGGCTTCCCCGGCTTCACCGGAACCATAACATATTTTTTGTTCATCTCAAGATTCTTGTCAGCCGGTAACGGTGTTGGTTTTTTCTGATTCAGTGCTGCATGAAACTCAACGACAACGTGTTTTGGATGATCTAACATGAGTTCTGCTGCTGTTATTGGTTGATCAAGCTCTTGAATTGAACCATCATAGTGAATGATTTTGATGGTAGAAGCAAATGAGAAATGGTTTCCCATGGTGTGTGAAGGTGTGAAAAGTGAGGTGTGAGAAAGAAGGTTAATGTATGGAATGGGAAGTGATGTTTGTTAAACCGCTCCATCTTGTGAAGAATATAATGGTGGAATTAGTAGTTTGATTTGGTTTGGTTGTTGCCTCTGACATCAGTTACAACTTATAACTACAACAAGTACATTACTTAACAATTTTTGACTTTGGAATAGACTAAGTAGAATAAGCCTAAATATAAAGAGAGACAAATATGGTTAAATTATTGAATATAATTAAACATATGATTTTAATCACTATAACAAAAATTTAAATAATGTAAAAAAGTTTATAGAAATGATTGAAATAATTTATCATTTACAAAAATTAAGATTCTAAATAATTTAAATGATTCAATTGAAATTTATTAATTTATTTAATTTCTTCAATAAATAAAAATAAATTATTAATTTTAAAGAAAATAGAGATTCATTTGAAATTTTTGAAAATTTAAAGAAATCTGTTTAAAAGTTTTAAATATTATTAGGTGTAAATTTGTAATTTTAAAATAAATTTAAAGATCAATTTCAAAATTTCAAAAAAAAAATAACGATCAAATTGAAAATTTTAAAAGTTTAAAAATAAAATATTTTAAATTTACAATGTATAGAACGAGGAGAAAATTTAGGAAAAAATGTTTTGAAATTAAATAAAAAATTAAATCAACTTTACTTTTTTAATAGAAAACAATTATTTTATTTTATGCACGCAACTAAAAATATTTTTTTCTTAAAATAATTTAATATTATTGTGTACTAGCGTCCAGACAGGTAAAAGTATAAACGGTATTTTTGTGTCCGCTTTTTATAATGCGCAAACAGGTAAAAATATAAACGGTATTTTTTTGTATGTTTATTTTTTATTTCAGTTTAAATTATTTTTAGAATAAAAAAATTGAATAAAAAAATATGCAAACTGCCATATAAGAGTTACTAAAATAGAAGTTGAAATTTAAAATAAAATTTGAAAAAGGTATAATTGAAAGACAAAAATGACTACACAAAAACTAAGTTTTACCTTTATATATGTTATAGATTATAGATTCATAGCAGAGTTCAAACTCAAGACTATTAATTAAAAATTGTAGAAAAAAAATCAACTTCAGTTTTTGCCGGACAAATATTAATTTTGAAATTGATTGTAAAAACAAAAAATTAAAAACGGACAATAACTTTGAATTGACCCTTAAATTTTACTTTTGATAAAATAATTTATAAATTCTCATCATTTTAACAATTTTCTATACTTATTATTTAAATAAATAATTTTGATCATGCATTGATATTTCCCATTCAAAACCACTTTAAATTAAAACTAGATTTGATGGAAATGAAATAGTCACCACCTAATTGCTAATTATACATGTTGATCTTTGTTTTGATTTAACTTTGGGTTGATGTTTCATTAAAATGTTGTTAATTTTACCAAGTCTTTTTTTAGGGGTAAGTATTGCCAAGTCTATTTTACCTAAAAGGAAGGAACACTTCAACTACCACTTAATTAACTAATTTAATCAGATTATCATGAGTGGTATGTTGCGATTGCTTGGTAAAACTTATATTGAACTCCCCAAATTGCAAGTCTTTTTTTAAGGATAATAATATTCATTACATTAGTTATTTCGTGTATTTATCTCCTTCTATTAATTTGCTATAAAAGACAAAGTCCAGCTTAATTAAAAAAGTTTTAGATTATTACTTATAGTTACATTAATTTAAACCTCATGACCTTTTCGTTTAGGTAATAGTCAAAAAGGAAAAACCAGAAAGTGGGCACAAAAAGTATAGGCATTCACAACTTGGGCACTCAAACACTGCACCGTTCTATTAATCTAAAGTTCCATGATATGAAGGTTGGAATTTATTTGTTCACCTTAACTTCATGGAAAGTACTGTAGTGTGGACGATTTGTATGGCAAAATTCATTGAAATTTAATTTTTCTTGTGAGATTTTTACCGTTATAGTCGATAATAATAATTATAAGATGTGCATTAAGCTTGATAGTTAGGTGCCATTACTCTAAGAAAAAAGAAGTGAAAAACTACTACCACGGTACCGTTAAGATTATGAAAATTTTACTAGTTTATTTAAAAAGTTTTTTTATTTTATTTTTACTTATAGGAGTATTTTAACTTCTATTTTTCTTTTAGGTTTGCAAACCCAACAGCATACTACTCCCTCCGTCCCAAATTATAAGACGTTTTGGGCTTTTCACACAAATTAAGAAACTTAATTATTACTTTATGGGAAAGACAAATTATGTATAACTTTACAGTAATGCCTCTCATAATTATATAGGAGAGAGAAATTAAAAGAGTTGAAAGAATAAATAATAATAAATATTTGAGGGTATATTGGGAAAGTTGTCATTTATATTGCATTGGGAATGTAAGATGACTTATAATTTGGGACAATTTTTTTTGGCAAAGTGACTTATAATTTGGGACGGAGGGAGTATGTGATAAGCAACTTAAATCTTAGTAACATTTGAAGCAACCGAAGAATGATGACAATCATTGCAAATTATTAAGGCCATAAAGACATGTCCCATGCCCACATCATAACATTAAGGATTTTCAGTTCTTATAGGATTACAATAATGACTCCATTGAGTATTCAACTACTAGGGGATCTTTGATGGTGGAGGAAATATTCTTAATATTTTTTTTAGAGATGAAGTTAGTTAGTTCATATTAAAGATAAATTTAGTTAACCCCATGGGTTTTGTCTATTGGTGGAGGCTTGAGTTTTGAGAGTGTGTTCCTCTCAAGGTCTTAGGTTCGAAATCTACTACTCCCTCCGTCTCATAAAAAGTGTCTCATTTACATTTTTTCTTTGTCTCAAAATAATTGTCCATTTACATTACCAATGTTGTAATTATTATTATTTTTCCACTACTATACCCCTATTCATTAAATTTCACTTTATTCAACTACTTTATCAACTACATTTAATAGGAGTATTTTAGTAAATGACATTAATTTTTTCACTACAACCAACACATCTAATCATTTTCTTAAAAACCGCGCATTGCTCAAATATGACACTTTTTATGAAACGGAGGGAGTATATACAATCAATTTTTGTGTGGGTCAGTCTATACGATGTTTTCCTCTTACTTTAAACAAATAAAAAATAATTAGTATATCATTATTCAATACACTTTTTCTCATGGTATGATTTATATCAAAAATTGTAAGATGATAGCATAGAAAGAGAGAGAATTAAGCAGAGTACATTCTTTCATTTTGTCTTCGATTCGAGTTATTTATTTATCATTTTCATCATTTTATTTTTATTTTTATACATGACATAACTGGCTCACCACTCATCAAAACTCAAACATTTGGTATTGGTTTATTTCTTCCACATGTTTATGATAAGCAATCTTATTCATACACCATTATCATACATCAATATTTATATCGTAGTGAACAATGTTTTTTAAATTAAAAATATGAAGAGTGAACAGTGAACAGTGCTTCGTGAACAATGTTTTTAAGTAATGAAAAAAATTTGGTTAATAAAAAGTAAAAAATTAGTTAATTACGTGATGAAGTTGGTTAATAAACGCACATAAATTAAAGATAATTTTTAGTAGTAAAAAAAATTGGTTAATGAAAAGTAAAAAATTGGTTAATAAAGTTATGAAGTTGATTAATAAACGTCCAGATATTAAAAAGGTTTTTAGCAATAAACAAAGTTGGTTAATAAAATATATAAATTGTTGGTTAATAAAATTATAAAGTTGGTTAATCACACAATTTTATATCAGTATCATTTAACCTAAAAATAAAAAAATAATAATAAATAATGTTTTAGATTTTTTTATAAAAAATATTTAATATTTTAATATTATAATAGTGAAATACAGTATATGTGTATAATGTAGTGGAAGAATATTATTTTTTATTTATGATCCATTGTTTTTAAAAAATATGGTAAATTTAAAAGACATAAAGTCTGGTGTTTGTTGCAACGTTGGATGTAGTAAAAAAAATCTTTATGCTATATGACCTCAACCTTTAAATTTCTTTGTTGATCCAGAGTTCTTTGCATATGCTTTCATTAAGTTTAATTTTTGTGTTGGGTTGTTCGCAAGGTCTATGACGAAAGGCTCAAGAACGACATCAAGCGAAAGAGTGTTTGAAATAAGTTGTCATTCATTTTGTCCTTTAAATGCGCCAATCATTGTCTGATTAAATCCAATAGTCATTGATTCAACGCGTCACCTCTCACTTAGATAGTGTTAACCGTTCACACTATATAAGGAAGAAAAGGCATCATTTCAGGTATTTAACTACATTTTCACTCTCATATTATTCCTTATTCTCTCACTAACGTTGGCTTTGAGGTGTTAAACTTGCAGGCCAGGCCTCAATCGTCGCATCGAAAACCTGATCCATCAATCCAAGATCTCATTTCACCAATTCACTAATCATTTTTTGTTCCCTAACGGAACAATGACATCATTTGTGCGTATCGACTTATGATTCATAAAAATTCGACAAAGAATTTATTTCTTCTTTGTAGATCCAGATCTTTGATTCTTTCTTCACGAACAACAATCTTTTCATGAACATCCTGATACTGAACTCGTGAAGTTATGGTGAATTTGAAAATCATTGGATATGCCAAAGTCGATGTTAAAGCTAGCATAATGATCCTCTTACACAAGAGATGGACGATCTAGTCTTAGTAACTTCACCATTTGTTCCAACGCCACATGATTTGGCTTATCCAAGAGTCAAACAAGGAGCATTACAAGCTTTTCCAAGCTCTCATCCTTTTCCTACGCCTTATTAAGGTGAACCTTCAAAGCGGCCTCATATGCAATCTTCGATACATGGACAAGAGATACTTCTCATCCTCCAACTTCCCATCCTTTTGATTTACATAGCTTGTGCATACTAGATCCTTGACATGGAGCAACTTGAATCTTAAAAAAATTTCCTTCTTCATGAATCATTGTCTTCATAAAAAATATATTGCAAGTTGAGATTGTCTTTACAAAAAAAATGTTTAGGCACTCTAGGTTTTCTTGATTATGTTGATTGGATGTTCAACCAAATTGGTTGTAGACATTTCATATATCTCAAATATCTAACTTATGAGAGAATCACCCTAGAGTTTCTAAGTTCTATTGATTTTGGGTATGGTAGAAGGGTGAAAAGGCATTTTGGATTAGTCTCATTCAGACTACTCAATAGAGATTTCGATTATAATCAGATAGAGATAGGGGAGTTGTTGCATTTCCATACAAGGCAGAGAAAAGGTTCCTATGCATGGCCATATCACCTTTTTTTTCTCATTCAGGAGGCGGTTAAGTGGTGAAACCGCCACTAACATAGAAAGGAAAAAAGTCTTCTTGTATCCACAACCCCACAATTAAGTACTTCTAAAAAGTTCTCGTGCATACTATTTTTCGTTGATGCGATAACATCGGTAACACGACCATGAAAGAACTTTACCTAATTTATTGCATTTTTAATTCTAAAATCATCCACACTGTGAGCTTCATGCTCGCACACTTAGATAAAGTGACAAATTAAAAAAAAAAAGTGATATTATAGTGGGTGGTTTGATAACCTCCATAACCAAAGCCTTATGGCTCAACACCGAGATTAGACGATTGAATCATGTTATAGGCAACAATACATTAGACATGGTTTCATGTCTTGCGTAAAAGCTGGTTCAGAAAACTGGCCTAGACTCTTATGACTTAATGATTAGAATCAAGGTCATTCGTAACGTGGTATTTCCAAGTTTAGAAATCACCAACATTTGAGACGAGGGCAAGTGTTTTTATAGAGTGGATTCTAATGCCCACTCTGATTCTGATGATGTCACGATCGTTGAGATGGATTGGAGAGAGAGAGAGAGAGAGAGAGAGAGAGAGAGAGAGAGAGAGAGAGAGAGCCTATCTACCTCATCCACATCCCCACACACCACCACCCCATCCCCGTGTACAAAAGGATAATCTTGCAGGTAATGATGACCTTTATCAGAGCGATCTCGAGTATCAGCAGATGGCATTAAGAGCAGAAGTTGCAGACTTGCAGAAAACTCAACAAGCCCGTAATGAACAAGAGGCTGAGTGAGGTACAAGATATAAGCTCAACAATGTGATGATTTAGAGGATGTTTTCATGGCTTATTCGCAAAGGTCCCATGCAAACACACGACTTCGATAGTGATAATTGATCAAGTTTCATCCACCCTTTATCTCTGTTAGTTCTTGTAATTGGCTACAATTTTGGTAAAATAATGTTGATGTCATGTATGATGTCTTAACATGAGTTACTAACATTCTGGTTATGTTAAGTTACTTAAGTGTTGTAGGAATTTGTGCTGATGTCAAACACGGTGTCCTAACATCTGTTGACAGAACATTCTGTTAAGTTTGGTTTTATTTGCTGTGTATTTTTTGAAGTCTGACAGCAATATGTTTAATAGGGCGTGATTACTTACTAAGAAGAACAGGTTAAGCAAGAAGTCCTGTTGTATGCTGACACATGTTGAGATGAGAAGTTCTCATCATCTGGAGCAACATGTCGGATAAGATGTCCTATGCTGAATCTTTCGACATCGCGCCTGTGCTGAGCTGGACTGTTAAATTCTGTTATGATTTAACAGATGCAGAATACTCTGGGAATATTATGTTATCCTATGTGGCATCCAAAGCATTTTTGGATTGTGTTTATTTGTTGGTTTTTCGGATTTTCTGCTGTTTCTAATTATGGAGATATAATAGGAAACTTTGGATTGAAGACCTATTTTATTAGAGTTTATTTTGCAGATTTGTGAGCAGTCTCTCTGCTGCGTTTTGAAGCCCAAATCCAGTTGGGATGCAGGTTATAAATAGAAGGGTTTGTAACCTTGGAAGATACGACTCAAGATGTAGAAGTCTAGGGTTCTGTCAAGGTAAACCTCCCGGCTTGTGGGAAGGTTACCCGTACCCCTCAAAACCTGTAGGTAAGAGGCAGTACGTACTGTTCGTGGAAGAAGCTTTGAAGCAACTCCAGGTCGTGTTCTGAGTTAGGGAAGAAGCTAACAAACGGTGGAGTTTGGCATCATACTTAGCTAGGTATTGTTCTCATCAGATGTTAATGTGTCATAGGAGTGTGTCTCCTCACCATGGAAGTGTGATTTCCTGTCTATCTGTGTGATCAGAATGTAGGTGAAGGGCTGTCAATGCAGTGGCTGAGATGTTGACTGCTAGACATCATTGCGATGATTGAGAGTGAGAATGGTTTCTCATATCTAGAAAGGATCTAGGTAGAAGGGTCATTGGGTAGTGATTAAGTGATAAGCTGTAAACGGGGAGTTTAGCTTTGAATTGATACTGCTGATAGTGGACTTCATCCCTGGCTTGGTAGCCCCCAGAGTAGGTGTGTTCGACCGAACTGGGTTAACAATTCTGTGTGCTTTGTTTTTATCTTTTCAGTACCGTGCTTATTGTTATATACCTTGCCATGTGTGTTCATGTCAGAACAGATGTCGAATGACACATTATAGGACATCTGAATTCTGCACATGTACCAAAATTTCAATTGGTATCAGAGCAGGCATCCTGTCTGTTTATGGATGAGATCTAGGGAAGGTACTTTCTGGTCATGGGCAAGGAAGAAAGTAGTTACTGAAAAGAGGTATGAACTTGGACAATTCATACTACTGTACGGATGATCTCTTGGCAATGATCATTGGTTAGCTGGAGCAGAAGCTGTTCCTATTTGTTGCCTTCAGGCCTGTAGCTTGGTGGAAAGTTGTTGTATGTAGGATTGATGTCAATCCTATGTTGTCATGCTTGTACTTGGATAGTGGTGTAAGCATTGTGCCTGAGTATTATTGAGGAGGTTGTTGTATTCCGCTGCATGGTATCTGATATAACCCTGAAAGTATGGGAAGGATACTAGGGTTATTACCCTCAACAAAATATATGCCAGATGTTTCAACAGGATTTTTGAAAGTGTCAAAGATACTTGAGTTTCCTCAAGTCCACTCATAAAGACATTTATCAAGAAAGTTGATGATAATCAATTGATCAATGATGCTCATATACATCCGCATATCGTTTGAAGACCTTGAAGACCATCAAGGATGATGTGTTCCAAGAAGAAGGAACTGATGTTCTATGGGATGTTAGAACATCACTTCAACAGGTATGCAACTACCAGCTGGAGAGCAGATGCTTTGGGTGCTGAACAAAATGTTATGAATACTCTTGTTTGGAACCTACTCCTGATCTGGAAGAGGAGGCATCTGGCTTGTGCAGGTTGATCAGGACATGATCAACAGTTTATCTACTCCATAGGTCAGTTTATTTCTGACCAAGGTTGATGGGAGTATAGATGGTGAGCTCTAAATTATTGAGAAGAACTCATAAAGGCATCTCCACCAGACCCTTTATGAATGTGAGATGAGCTCATATCTGGAATAGCCTTCTGATCAAAGGAACCAGTTTCATGGAATCTTGTTTGTGGCCTTAGAACATATTCTAATTGAGAGGAGTACTGTGATCCAACCAGTGTTTGATGCTCCTGATTATTTGCCCGTGAGGAAGAGAATATATGATTCTCTAAGAGTTCCCTCAGAAGTTATTGAAGAAGATCCCCTAGTCTAGGGTTGAAGTATTGTCAGACATGAGGTCGTGACATGTTTGAAGATGTTAAAGTTTGAAGGGCATTGTTTTTGAAGAATCAGGGGAAACATACTTCTTTTAACAGTCTGTATATATTTCTTTTGTCATGCCTATTGAAGTCTGTTCCAGAGAGCTAATAGAGGGAATCTCCTCTGTAGGTGCAGACAATGGCATCCATCATCGCAACATCAGATAGGAGGTCTGATTTGAAGCTTATTGAGATGTGGCTCGTGCAATCCCCTGCATATGTGTGTGATCTGTTCCTGAAGATGATCAGTAGTTGGTTTGATTCCTTGTGTTACCCCCACAAGAGGTATATATAAGTTACTATGGATGTTACCCCCAGAACCATAGTAAGAATGGATGATGTCGTTGGAACATCATCTCAGTTTTTTTCCAGCCAATAAGTTTGTTTGTGAGCAGAGTTTGAGGTCAAGTCACTGACCTAAACTGGGATGTTCTGGCTGCCATGACTGGATGTTATGTAGAAGATTCGACAAGTACCACAGGTGTGAAGAAGAAGAATGTCAGGTTAAAGTCTTACCTTGTGTGAGAAGGTAATCCTATCTGACTAACCGATAAGTACTTTGACGGGAGACTGAGTATTTATTAGGATTGTGCATGAAAGTTGACTACAAATACTTTGACGGGAGACTAAGTGTTTGTCTGATGGTTGAGTGCAAATCTGATTTCTGAACATGTCTTTCAGAAAATGGTGGAGAGCTTATTTCTCTCTATGATATTCTGTTGTGTGGTTCTACTGAAGATGAGATCTATTGGGATCCTGTTGTGTAGATTGGGTGCTTAGTAAAGGGCATGGATGGAATTAAGTCCCTTGAATAATGTTTTCAGAACCAAAAGCTGATAGGTTCTGTGGTAATGTTGTTGATGTTCCAAATGATGTCATAACTTCATTATTGTTGATAGTCTGTGGCAGAGTCTTGGGACCATGAATCTTAATATTCAAACACCATATTCAGAAGTGGCAGTTCTATCTCTGGTATAGAATAAGAAGATTCTAAGTCTGTTTGGTGTAGTATGCTCAGCAATGCATAACTACTATTTTGGTTTGAAGACTTTACTAGTGTCAGCAACAACTAGTAAATGTAATGTGCAGAAGGATGGTTTGATCAGCATTGTGTTTAAGGGGTATTCCTTCTGTTATTATTAGAAAGTCTGAATCGTAGTAAAGCTTTTAAGCACACTAAGAAAAAGTTGGAGGTTGGTTTCAGACTATGGTTGCATGACTTCTCAGCCATCCAGAGAGTCATGACAATATGTGTGGAGGTGCAAAGGCATGATTCAGAGATGTCTTGGTCGTAAGACTAGTTCAGGGTACTTGGAGTCATTCCCTGTGAGGTGGTGATTGTTCAATTTTGAGTATTCTCCACAATGAAGTTTTGTGCTCAGCTGGAGTTGTGATTGTCCATGATAGGGGGAGTCAGTGGAATACTGGGTTTGTTCTGGAGCTTGAGCTTGTGGAGTTTGGTTGCCTCTTATGAGGATATAATGTCTGATAACATGCTATGACATTAGGCTGCTGGATGGTGTTTTGGCGTGTGAAGTAAATTGTTTGGATCATGTGCACACATGCTTCTGAGGAGGAGTCTGAAGGACAGTTTTACTTGTATTGGGGAGAATTTATTTTTCTCTGCAGATTTTAGAAGAGCTCTGTGAGGGTCCTTGTTGATGGGAGATGTCACACTGGTCTTGGTGTGTGTTATTAATTCAAAGTAAGAGGACTTTACTTAGGGTGTAGTACAAGGATGTGATCCTGGTACTTTCTTACTACATGATCATAAAGGTGTCATGGGATATCATTGGTGATTTTGTGGTGTTTCTTGTTGAAGGAGCAACTTCTGTCAGTTAAATGTACTAGTGTTGTTTGAGGATCAAGCATTAAGTGAATGCGTTCAGCAGGTGTGTTGAACAGAGGGTGCGCTCTTGAAGACATGAAGATGAGTCTTATGTTTTCCATTCATTTAAGGTGTTCATCTTGTAAAGGAGCACTGGTTATCTTAGATAGGGGGAGTTGAACTTCTGTTGTTGAAGTAGTGCGGTTGTTTATCAAGATTGTTTGTGGCTCTGGTGATGGTGCTTTTTGGTTTTCTTTTTGTTCTTTTGGTTGGATGAGTCAGAGTTTGCTTTTGAAACTTTTGGTGCTTGGTCTGCATTAATGTACTCTTTTCTCTATGGATTTGTTATGCACAGTTCTTAGTGAAATTTGGCCAATTATGGCTAAAAAGGGGGAGAGTACTTTGGCATACTTTGCTGTAGTTCTGTTGTTGGTTTTTGGTTGAAGTAGTTGGGTTTCTGGTTGTTACTGGTCCCTTGTCTTGAGGGGGAGCTTCAGTTTGTTTGGAGTGAATGTTAGTGTGGTCTTTAGATATGCTGTGTTTCTGCTGCAGGTTCTCTGTTGTGTGGTGATATTGTTTTAGCCAAAATTTGCCAAAGGGGGAGATTGTTAGTTCTTGTAATTGGCTACAATTTTGGTAAAACAATGTTGATGTCATGTATGATGTCTTAACATGAGTTACTAACATTCTGGTTATGTTAAGTTACTTAAGTGTTGCAGGAATTTGTGCTGATGTCAAACACGGTGTCCTAACATCTGTTGACAGAACATTCTGTTAAGTTTGGTTTTATTTGCTGCGTATTTTTTGAAGTCTGACAGCAATATGTTTAATAGGACGTGATTACTTGCTAAGAAGAACAGGTTAAGCAAGAAGTCCTGTTGTATGCTGACACATGTTGAGATGAGAAGTTCTCATCATCTGGAGCAACATGTCGGATAAGATGTCCTATGCTGAATCTTTCGACATCGCGCCTGTGCTGAGCTGGACTGTTAAATTCTGTTATGATTTAACAGATGCAGAATACTCTGGGAATATTATGTTATCCTATGTGGCATCCAAAACATTTTTGGATTGTGTTTATTTGTTGGTTTTTCAGATTTTCTGCTGTTTCTAATTATGGAGATATAATAGGAAACTTTGGATTGAAGACCTATTTTATTGGAGTTTATTTTGCAGATTTGTGAGCAGTCTCTCTACTGCGTTTTGAAGCCCAAATCCAGTTGGGATGTAGGTTATAAATAGAAGGGTTTGTAACCTTGGAAGATACGACTCAAGATGTAGAAGTCTAGGGTTCTGTCAAGGTAAACCTCCCGGCTTGTGGGAAGGTTACCCGTACCCCTCAAAACCTGTAGGTAAGAGGCAGTACGTACTGTTCGTGGAGGAAGCTTTGAAGCAACTCCAGGTCGTGTTCTGAGTTAGGGAAGAAGCTAACAAATGGTGGAGTTTGGCATCATACTTAGCTAGGTATTGTTCTCATCAGATGTTGATGTGTCATAGGAGTGTGTCTCCTCACCATGGAAGTGTAATTTCCTGTCTATCTGTGTGATCAGAATGTAGGTGAAGGGCTGTCGATGCAGTGGCTGAGATGTTGACTGCTAGACATCATTGCGATGATTGGGAGTGAGAAGGGTTTCTCATATCTAGAAAGGATCTAGGTAGAAGGGTCATTGGGTAGTGATTAAGTGATAAGCTGTAAACGGGGAGTTTAGCTTTGAATTGATACTGCTGATAGTGGACTTCATCCCTGGCTTGGTAGCCCCCAGAGTAGGTGTGTTCGACCGAACTGGGTTAACAATTCTGTGTGCTTTGTTTTTATCTTTTCAGTACCGTGCTTATTGTTATATACCTTGCCATGTGTGTTCATGTCAGACCAGATGTCGAATGACATGTTATAGGACATCTGAATTCTGCACATGTACCAGAATTTCAATCTCTCTCTACTTTTATCTTTCAACATTGGGACAATTTTTTATTTAAATGTGGGGGAGGTATCTTAGGCATTCTAGTTTATATTTCTAGTTCATCAGTCATTTTAGTATTTTGTTAGTTTTTAGACTTTTGTCTACTTATGTGTGTTGTTGAGTCTTTATACGTGCTGTTGAGTCATGTGTGATTGAAAATCCCTAAATTTAAACCATTTTAAATTTTTTGGTAGAAATATTATGAAGATGTCTTTACTGTGAAAGTATATTGACTCCAAGGGAGGAGAGGCTGAGGTTAAGGACACAGTTAAATCTTTAACAAAATCAGTATTGTCTGAACACCTAAAGCCTCCCAAATTGGATATCGATTTAAACTCGTTTTGTACTGTAGTCTCTAAATCCTTTAAGAATTATTCTCATAGTAGTTTATCTAAACAGTCTGGCATACATTTGATTTATACACTATGTTTGGTTAACCAAATAAAATTAAAAAGTGAACAAATTTGAAAAAATGAAAAAGGGAAGTAAAAGACAAATGTGCCTACTAAGTTTGATAACCTTCACCCGGTTACTTAACCCAGCAGTGGTTGATTCCCAATTCCTAAGAAGAAAAAAAATTGTTTGTAAAATTTACCGGTGTAAATAAAAGCAACTAGTCGGAGTAAGTCAGGTTCACCTTCAAAAAGTTGTCATTCTTAAACCCTAGTTTGCTTATGTATTATGAATAAGAGAATAATAATAATAATACATCTTTGGTTACCATCATGTGTGTGCGATGATCACCTTTATTTATATTTCCTTAATTTTATTGTTTGGAATGAAAGGAGAAGAAAGTCGGATGATGAAACTTAAGTACAACACCATAGTTTGAACTGATATCTAATGAGGGAGTCTTTAGTTATAATGTATGGTCTGTGTTCCTATTATGACTTGGTGTTAAACTGAGTACAACGTGAATTAACCTTTAGCCAATTCAAACTTGGGTTCACGTAAAAGTATCAGTGATAATATTTTCACAAGTTTCTTATTTGTTATGTTGCTACGTCTGAATTTTTTCTAGGAAATCCTATTTTCTTGAGGACAAGCAACGATTTTAGTGTTGGGGAGTTTGATCACAAGTGTTTTTATCGTTTTTATTTCCATGTTTTTTGTGTATTTTGTCTGCTTTTTATTGTAAAAGTTGGATACTTTTATTGTGTTACAGGTATTAGGTGTAACACCCTAAAACCTCGAAAAACATTTTTATAAAAGATAAACAATTATTTCTCCAAAACAGGTGTTAAACATGCTCAACAAACATACTCTTTCAAAATAAAACGTAAAACATGCAGCAAAACTCAACTTTAAACATACTTTAATTGCTTCGTTGAGATTCCCGATCATATTTTCTATAGGATGATACTTCTGAATTCTGACGGAAGGACCTTTGTTTCTTAGAACATATTTCTCCTCAACATTTGAGTCTTCAACTTCAGAATTTTTCATGATGTCAATACCTTTGCTTGGAACATCAGGTGTCACATTTTGCGGATTTTTGAGAGTGTAGTCTTCCTCTTTATCGCTTGTATCAATTTAATGAGCATCATCTATAAACACATTGATGGATTCCATAATGGACTTTGTCCATTTGTTATATACACGATATGCTCCATCTTTGACACAATATCCCATGAAAATTCCTTCGTCACTTTTAGAATCCATTTTGCGCCTTTGCTCTCGATCAATCAAGATGTAGCACTTACCTCCAAACGCATGGAAGTATTTGACATTAGGTTTTCTTCCTTTCCATAGCTCGTAGTGAGTAACTTTGGTTCCAGGAAGAATGGTTACTCGATTGTGAATATGGAATATTATGTTCATTACTTCATCCCATAAGTAATAAGGAAATTCTTTGCATGAATCATGACTCTGGACATCTCTTGAAGCGTTATGTTCTTGTATTCAACCACCCCATTTTGCTATGGAGTAATTTGTGCAGAGAACTCATGAGGTTTACTTTATGAGGAGCATAATTCTGAAAAACTGGAGTTTTGAAATTCCCTTCCACGATCACTTTATATTCTTACAATCTTGCCAATTTCCCTTCCTTCTCACGCTGGAGTTGTGGACATAACCTTTCAAAGGTGATAAATGTGTTTGATTTTTCTCTAAGGAAATTAATCCATGTGTACCTTGAGCAGTCATCAACACACACACAAAATATATCACCTTCCACCCAAGCTTTCAACTTGCATGGGTCTCATGAGATCCATGTGAAGTAACTCTGTAACTTTTGATGTGGTAAGATGTTGTAGATTCTTGTGAGGCATCTTAGTTATTTTTCCTGCCTGGAAGTCTCCACGTATTCTTACTTCTTCAATCTTGAGGTTAAGAAGGCCATTGACAGCTTTTCAAAGATGATATTTCTCATGCTTTTGAGAATTAGATGCCCAAGTTTTTTGTGTCATGGCTTGGTTTCATCCTCTTTAGAGATCTTCACATGTAGAAGTTATCAGAAGACCTTGTACATTTCATAATTTCCTTCTGACTTTTGTTTATGATAATACGTTCAGAACGATTGAAGTTGACACAAAGGTTTTGATTAAATAGTCGGCAGATACTAATGATATTAATATTCTGATCTTCAACTAGACAAACATCTTCTAAATTTGGGAGGCCAAGATAAAGTAGTTTCCCTTTTCCCATATTCTTTCCTTTAGCACCATCACCAAAAGTAACATAACTATTAGTATAGGGTTTTACCTCTTTCAAATAGTTCTTCTCTCCTGTCATGTGTCTGGAACACCCACTATATAAGTACCAATCTTTACGAGAGGATGCTCTTAGAGAGGTGTGAGCATTGTGGCTTATAGTTTCTTCCTTAGCTTTCCAGACTTGTTAGACACGACATTTATTGATGTCTGTTTGGTTGGTTGCTGTTTGTAGGGATAGTAAGGTCTATCGTGCAGTTTGTAGCAGAAAGATTGAATATGCCTATATTGACCACAATCCGTTGGGAATAACGTCGAGCAGGTTGTTTTGACATGTAGTCTGTCATCATGAAAATGAGGAAAAAACTTTTTTCTTCATTCATAGAAATATAATCAAAACCAATATGCTTCATGTCTCTAGCCACTTCTCCTATACCAAGGATCTCATCATGAATTTCAGATCCATAATTTAACATGCGAATTGACTTGGTCATGCCATCATTCCTAGAGTTCATAAGTGTAACTTCTTCTTTCAAGTCAGAGACGATTTTAGTGATATTAGCATTCTCTTGAAGTAAGATATTTATTTGAGATTTTTGTTTCTCACTAAACATGCATTATTCTTTCCATTTAACATATAACAGTCTATAGGTTTCAACAACATCTTCATCTGAGAGGTCTTCATCGCTAAATTAACCATCATTTTGATCATTTGTTTTGTAACTGTCATACCCCAAATTTTTTCCTTAGATTCTTTGATCTTTTGCATACCATTCTAGGTCAATCATTTTGCATAATACCAAGTTATCAGCTGAAATAAACTTGTTAGAATTTACAGTCGAATCGGTTAAATCAAAAGTCAACTGTGTGTAAAATCGGCGGACGAAAAATTTTAAAATCGAGCTTGCAAACGTCAGTCATATTAATCTATGTTTTGCGCAGTTTAACATGGCGTGCTCATTTAATTTTTTCGATCATTTTTCGGTCGCATTTTTGGATAGTTTAAGCCATTTTAACGGGTAAAAATTATTTCGAAATTTGACGAAACGCTGTATTTTTCCAATACGTATATTTTGCGCTGATCATTTTAGTATTTTCATTTTATTTTTTTGAACACTTCGATACTGGTCCAATTATTCGTTTTTTTACCGTCTTTATTTCTACTTTTATTTAATATATCTTTAATTAATAAGTTTTTATTTAGTTTTTTTCTTATTTTAAATAGTTAATATTTTTTCTATTTTATACTTAATTTTAATTTTAATTTTAATTTTAATTTTACTTTTTATTTTACTTTTTAGTTCAACTTAGTAAATAGTTCTTTAAAAAAATTCTGACCCATTTTCATTTGATAGTACGCATAACAGATTTTGTTTAAATTTATAGTGATAGTATCCATAGGTTGCACCTATTTTCTATACTCATCATAATCCTCACTTTCCCATGCACAGCAGACACGAGGCCAAGAGACTTTTTCTTGGATTTCCATTATTTTTTTATTATTAAAAAAAAAGTATCAGAAAGTGTGTGGATGCAGCAACTTTTTGTTTCTTCTTCATTTTCAAATATATATATATTGTCTCCATTAACTCACCCTTTTCACAGCAAGTGCGCATCATTTTTCCTTCTCTCTTCATCACCACCACAAACCCACATATCTTGATCTCTCTCCTATTGCCCCTATTTAAATATCTTCGACAGGTGACATAAGTGATGATAATTCTCATGAAATCATGGTGAAAGGTATTTAAATAGTAACATAAGCGAGCACTTAAAGCAATTATATTGTTGGCCATTTCTTTATCACTCTCCTATTTAGATTCTTCATTTGAAAATGTGACAGTATACCCCTTCTTTTTCTTACAAAGAAAGTTGGTATAATCCTCTTGAATGTGCCCACATCCTTCACACTCGTGGCATTGTATTCATTTGCCTTTATTCAGTTTGTCTCCTTTGTTTCTGCATTAGGAGTTGAAGCCTCTTGTGTTGTCAAGGACTTTTTCTTTGAAATTGTTCCTAGATCATTTGTCAAGTACTCTCATAACTCTGACAAACTTTTTTGCAAGTAATGCAATAAAGTTGGACAAGTTATCATCAATATCCTCTTCTTCTTGCTCGTTGTTATCTTCCAGATCAACTTTGAAAATAACACCCTTGTTTTTCTTTTCACATTTGTCATTAATCTCCATTTAAAAAGTTAGCAATGAGCCAATAAGTTCATCTTCGATAGCAGGCACTTTCATATCATCCTATTTGGAAGAGATCTGAGAATCTTTCTAGCCAATTTTTTTTCATACATTTTTTCACCGAGGGAAAAATATCAGTTGACTATGTCACGAACACGAACATAGAAATCAACAATGGTTTCGTCTTCTTTCATTCTCAGGTTCTCAAACTTGGTGGTGAGAAGTTGGAGCCTTCCAACTTACTATCTGCCGTTTACCAAGTCATAAACCTATGCAATGTCTACAACACTAGCTTTTCGGTGGTAGTAAAAGAGGACTATTGGTTTGTATATCAAAGGGATATAGTCTGGCACAATGAAATAATGCAAAGAAAGAAAAAGTGTAACGCCCCGGAGCTTAGTCCAAGACATTACCAAAAAAATTATATTTACTCTAAAAGCAAGCTACAATTTACTTTTATATATAAATTATAATTACAAGTTTGGAAAGATACGTGATTTAAAATAAATCAAATGAGTTTGGTAAACACAATTTTCTCCCTGCGATCACGTGAAACATCACACAATTTTCACTACACATCTTCAAATTCATTGGTACCTAAAATGTTGGTTGTAAGGGGTCAATCTTCTATCATCCATATCAAATCAAACAAAACATACGGTACGATATTATAAATTAAATCATACAAAACATAACAGATTAAGAGAAATCAAATCATCAAAAATCCTTATTTCACAAATATCTTTATGTGTGAATATCTATGCTTCTAAATCTAAATGATTCGGATATAATCAACCCGCCTTTAAGGACCACACAAAATTCATCCCATATCAATGGGAAAAATAACTCGCCACTAAGACAAACAGTGCATATGCCATGAAATGATGATGCTAATGCAAATCCCGCCACTTAGGCAACTCCCACCACTTAGGTAATCATACAACCATATAGTATCACATCATCAAGCACATCATCTTAAAAAATATTTCATATAATCATTCATCTCCAATCGTAATCCATTCACACCATAACCACACATAATAATGACAATCACCAACAAAACAAAGATTCATCCACATCACATAATCATAACAAAGCTTCATCCGCAAACAAAACAAAACACAATATATCAAACTATTATTCATAATTCGAGCAAGGGTTGAAATTTATGAAATAATACAAAATTTTAATTCTCTTTAGAACAATTACATATTATATAATTTATTCTATAATATCTAACTATGAGTTTTGTTATAATCAGTATGGGGAAGTGCCTTTACCTTTAGTGTTTTGCTTCCAAACTACATTTAATCGTCATCACGAGTAAGATCTTATCTTTATCATTCTTTCACCTGCTAATTTAAGTTCATATGCAGAATTTTCGCTCCCTCGACTCGTCGTCCTACAATTGATTCGTTTTCAATAATTTATGAATAAATTAAAAATACGATATTAAAATACACTAAAAATACCAATTTTAAAATTAGAAAAAAGAAAATTACCCAAAACAGAATTCAAACTTGATAAAAATATCACTTACGTTCACTTGATCGTTTTGGCGTTGGTTTCACGCAAATCTGAGTTACGGTGAAGAAGATACAACCAAAACAACATCGTTAATTGAAGAGATGATATTTAAAACAAGGTAAAAGAGGGATATAAAAACGCAATGAATACAAAAATTTAATTAATTAATTGGTTGAAAAAACATACTAAAATTTGGGACAAAGAGAAAGTATTTTACACAGATAATTGATGCCGGAACTAAAAATTAAGACCGAAACTGAAAATCATTCCACCTGCCATTTCTGTTTCATTCACCGTCACTTTCGCAATTGCTCAGTACCCTTTCCTCTTTAAATTTACTTTAAATTTACTGTAGTGATACAAATTTAGTTTTTTTTTTATATTTCGTTTTTTATCTTAGTAGAGTCTAAACGGATACTCTCTGTCCGTTTATTCATTTTTTATTATGCTAATGCGTGTATAATTTTTTATTTATGTTTTACACATATTTCTTAAAAAAATTATTATTTGAATGTAAATAGTTAAAATAAAAATAAGATGATAAATATTCTAATTTAATATTTTTTTTAATTTATTAAAATGAAAGCGCTCTTAAAATTAAAAACATGTGTTTTTAAGATCAATTTAATAATGCAAGATTCAGATACCAATGAGGGTTTAAGTTTTATCCTTGAGCAATTTTATAGTGAGCAATATTTTATTAAGACGTAGTTGCAAAAACTTGCTATTGAAAAAGAATATATAAAATTAATATTTTTGGATTCATAATTATTGGAAAAAAAAAACTTTATTGATTGAAAACTGAAAGTTAAGAAATTAACATATTTTCTTTTAAAATCAACTATTTTAGATTTTATTTTCATGCAGCAAGTCCATAACTTTCAAAGAAATTTTTATATAAAAAATTATTATATAAAAAATACTCTTATTTTTCATGGGGTTATAAAAAATAATAATAAGTATATCAAAAGAAAAAAGATTTTTTTTTACAAAATGACATGGAAGAAGAATAATCAAATTGAGGACATGTAAGTCAACAATGTTTAATCATTTTGATGTAAAATAATGCATGACAAATTCACCTAAAATCATTCAATCAAATATAAGATTTGTAATTTAATCTTACTCTTGAAAATAATATGAACAATATAAGTTTTAAAATTGAAAACAATAAGAACAATGATAATATACCTTAAGTTACAAATGTATTGTAGCGAGTGTTTCCAATGACTAATTCTTACATGAGAACTTTAATTGACAATTACGAACACAATTTTTTCTGCCAATAAAAAAAGAGAAAAAAAATAAAGGATTATTAAATGAACCAAGTTAAAGGGTGTATACAAAGATGAAGAAAGATAGTCAATGAACAAACGTTCATACATATTTGAAAAATGTTGCCAATGTTTTTCTCCAATTGCGCTGATCTCTATCCATTTTAATTTAAAAGAAAAAAAACATGAGATAACATAATATAAAGAAAGATAAATTTGTTCATTGATCAGTGCATTTTAATACACATTCTCTTATATTTGTACTTAGACATTTCCTTAGTTTTTTTCGTTTATTTTAGTATTTTATTATGTTTTTATAATTAAATTTGTGTTTGCCGTTAATCTATTTTCGCAACTTATTGTTAAGGGCCAATTTGTGCATACTTTTGACTATATTTTAAGGCCCTTTCAATTGGTTTCTTTGTTAAGTTAGTAAGAAAATCTAGTAGTTTTCGTATATTTATGCTAATTTCCGATTTTATTGTACATATTGTATATTATGATCATTTTGATGCTCTTTTACAGGTATTCTTGCTTATATTGGATGTTGGGATCAATCGGTGAAGGAAACAAGGGCTGAAAGAGCATTTTCGAAGACTTCGTGTCGGCATAGCGCGCTCAGCGAGTTCTGCAGCACGCTTTCAGCGCGCACTCACTGGATTCCAGTAGCAAAAGAGCCAAACCGCGCTGAGCGGGATTTCCAGCATGCCTTCAGTGCATTTTTTGTTCAACTTCCATTAGCTAAAGTCCCAGACCGCGCTAAGCGGGATGTCACCGCGCTTTCTGGGTAAATCACTCTGTTTTTATTGATCGTGCTTAGCGCGCTCCTGATGGCGCTAAGCGCGGTGCCACTTACTGCACCATTAGCACTTCATATAAATATCTTCTCTTGAAGATATTTTCGAATGACTTGGTACTTTGCACTTTTCAGCATTTCTAAAGAGAGAAAAAGGTTTTCTAGGTAAAAAAACCTTAGGATTTCAAGGAGAAAGGAGATTCAAATCTTTGGTGCATCAATCTTCGGTTCTTCGACTTTGATGCTATCAAAGATTCTTTTCTTCCTTGTTGATCAAGCTACCATGGTGATGGGTAGCTAAACACTTTTGTGTCAAGATTAGAGGTAGTTAATCTTGCTTGTATGTATTTATTTTGATCTTTTGTATATGAACAAGGTTGATGATCAATATATGATGAAGTTGTTTGCTTGTAATGGTATATTTGTGGTTTGAATCACTCTAGACATAGATTTTCCAAATCTTGACCTAATGTCTTCATCTCTTAAAAACCAAACTCTAGATATAGATTTGGGGTTTAATATTCGCTTTGTATTGATCTTAACGTTCGTTGTTTCGATTGTTAGCGTGAGACATCATCTAACGATTTAAATAACAATACTCACGAATTTGCTTTAGACATTAACTTATTCGCGAGGATACGCGATTGTATTGATCGAAACTACGTTCATATGCTTGATTAATCAGATATGTATGAAAAGGATTAGCGAAATCTATTCTTGACATGTTTTTCTCAAACTTACAACATCTTTGTTCCAATTTAATTCTTTGCTACAAACTTATGTTGAAAAACCAAGAACAATTTGAAACCCCTTTACTTAAAAAGATCAAGTATTGAACGGCAAGCATCGATAACACACAATCCCTGTGGATACGATAAAACACCCCCAAAATATTCTTCAACAAAATGGCGTCGTTGTCGGGGATTGTTGTTTGTTATTGCAAGCATTGCAATAGTTTTTAGTTTTAAGCTTGTTTAACTTTTTCTTGTGCTTGTTAATTTGTTTGGCTAAGTGTGCAGACTCTGTTTATGCGAGGGAAGTTACCCGCAGACCAACTTATTTTTGATCCTGAAATCGAAAGAACTGCGCGTAAGTTAAATAGCAAAACAAGGCGGAGGAGGCAACTTGCTAAGGAAAGACGAGAACGAGAGGAAAGTTCAGCTTCGACACCAATACCACAATTACCGCCAACCATGGCTGCACCACCACCACCACCACCTGCTTCAACACCGTGTGTTAATAGTCTGAGGCATACCGCACAGTTCACACGTAATGCTCATAATGGTCGGCACTCTGAAATGAAAACGGGTATTCTCTCTCTTCTATACCAGAATCCATTCACTGGTAAAGATCACGAGGATCCCTTTACTCACTTGACTAAATTTTATGAAATTGCGGGCGCGACTGGTGCACCCAAAGCTGAAGAAGAGTCTTTGTTTAAGAGATTGTTCCTGCATTCCCTCATTGGGAAGGTTAAGGAATAGTACCTTGACCAATCAACTGTTATTATGACGGACTGGAACATGTTAGAAGAGAAGTTCTTGGAACGATTTTTTCCTCACAATCGTTTCATGGAAGCTAAAACGACGATTGCAGTTTTCACTCAAGGTGGAAATGAGTCTCTCAACAATGCTTGGGAGAGATTCAAGTCCATGCTTAGAAAATGCAAAGGGCACGGTTTTGATGAGCTTACGCAAGTTCATATTTTCAAAAATGGTCTTCAAATGGTTCACAAAATATTGTTGGATGCTACTGCTCGGATCTTTAATGACTAAAAGTGCCGAAGATGCCATTCTATCATTGAAAAGATGGCATTAAACGACCATCAAGGGAATCATAAGATTCATAACCGTGGCCAATCTCAAAAGAAAGTGGGAGTGCTAGAGTTGGGTACAAATGACGCAATTCTTGCTCAAAACAAGTTGCTATCTCAATAGGTTGAGTTGCTCACGCAACAAATGTTCAAGCTACCTCAACAGATTAAAGAGATGCATGAGTTGCCGAACAAAAATGTGCATATAGCGGTTTGTGAGCTTTGTAAAGGCGATCACCCAACCAACTATTGTCCTCCGGTTGAAGAAGAAGTGAATTACATGAATAATCAAAATCAACAACAAGGTTATCAAAGGCAACAACAACTTTATCAACAAGGGTATCAAAATCAACAACCAAGAGGAAATTATCAAAATCAACAAGGATATCAACAAACTCGACAAAATCCTTATCAACCTCAAGGAGGGAGTTCCAAGCTTGAAGAAACTCTTAACCAATTTATTCAAATGTCCATGGCTAATCAAAAGACAAATGAAGCATCGATCAAAAATCTCGAGAGTCAAGTTGGGAAACTTGCAAAACAAATGGCCGATCAACAATCGGGGCCTTCTTTCTCCGCCAATACTCAAAATAACCCAAAGGAGCAGTGTAAAGCTATTGGTATTAGAAGTGGGAGAGAGTTGGGAGAAGGAGAAAAAAATGAGCAAAATGATGATGAAAGAATTGAGGAGGTTGTGGAGAAAGAAAAAGTTGATGATGTTGTAGTTGAAAATAAGGATAAGGAAGAAGTTGAAAATAATAATGAGAAGTTAGTTGAAAAAGATAACCTTGAAAAAGAAAAGATAGAAGAAAAGAAGAGAAGAGTAAAAAAGGGTAAGGAGATAGTAAATCCAATTCCTATTCAAAACTTACCTTACCCTCATGCGCCCACAAAGAAAGACAATGAAAGGCATTACGCTCGTTTCATGGACATATTCAAACAATTGCAAATCAACATTCTGTTTTCCGAAGCGCTTGAACAAATGCCGAAATATGCTAAGTTC
This sequence comes from Lathyrus tuberosus, assembly GCA_022829125.1. Lineage (NCBI taxonomy): Eukaryota > Viridiplantae > Streptophyta > Magnoliopsida > Fabales > Fabaceae > Lathyrus > Lathyrus tuberosus. The sequence continues at coordinate 1,685,489 of JALAZF010000018.1, forward strand.
ATGAAAGATATTCTTACAAAGAAGCGAAGATATTCGGAGCTGGAAACAATTATCCTTGATGCAAGTTGTAGTGCTATAATCCAAAGAACTCTACCAAAGAAAGAAGTCGATCCGGGGCGTGTTACTTTGCCGGTAACCATTGGTGATGTCTATGTTGGAAAGGGCTTAATTGATTTGGGCTCAAGCATAAACTTAATTCCATTGTCCATTGTGAAGAGGCTTGGGAACATTGAAATGAAGGCAATTCGGATGACGTTATAATTGGCTGACAAATCCACAACTCATCCTCATGGAATGGCTCAAGATGTCTTGGTTAAAGTTGATAAGTTTTTCTTTCCAGTTGACTTTGTTGTTATTAATATGGAGGAAGACGAGGATGCTCCATTAATTCTTGGACGCCCTTTTATGAAGACCGCCCGAATGATGATTGATGTTGATGACGGTCTTATGAAAGTAAGAGTTCAAAATGAAGAAGTGAGTTTTAATCTCTTTGAAGCAATGAAGCATTCTCAAGATAAACATGATAGTTTCCGTATTGATGCAACGGAAGAAGCCATAGTAGAAGTTTTAAAGCAAGTTCATATAGTATCTCCCTTGCAAAGAGCTCTTGATGACTCATTTGAAATATTTTCCGATGAAGAAGAAAGGGCACTTGAAGAGTGTTTGAAGGAACTTGAATCGTTGAAGGAGTTACAACCATGGGAATGTGAAGCGGAAGAGTTAAAGAAATAGGTAAGTGATGAGAAGTTCAACTTAAATTGAAGGTGTTGCCTTCTAATTTAAAATATGTGTTCCTTGATGACGATTGTAATAAACCGGTTATCATTAACAACATCTTGACCGACAAAGAGGAGGGTCGTTTGATTCAAGTTTTGAAAAAGAATCAACTAACTATAGGTTGGATTATTTTCGATCTAAAGGGAATAAGTCCAGCTTATTGCCTACCATGAAAGAGGTGGTTCGGAAGGAAGTGGTAAAAATGTTAGATGCCAGAATGATTTACCCCTTTTCTGATAGCCCATGGGTTAGTCCGGTACAAGTGGTGCCGAAAAAATGCGGATTGACGGTTATCCGAAATAAGAAAAATGAGTTAATCCCAACAAGAACCGTGAACGGGTGGAGAATGTGCATAGATTACCGTAGGCTAAACAAGGCTACGAGGAAAGATCATTTCCCTCTTCCGTTCATGGATCAAATGCTTGAGAGGCTTTCCGGTCAACAATTCTACTGTTTTTTGGATGGTTATTCGGGTTACTATCAAATTATTGTGAACCCGGAGGACCATGAAAAAACTGCTTTTACATGCCCTTTTGGAATCTTTGCGTATAGGAGGATGTCGTTTGGATTGTGTAATGCACCGGTGACTTTTCAAAGGTGTATGCAAGCAATATTCTCAGATTTGATCGAAAAGACAATTGAGGTTTTTATGGATGACTTCTCGGTTTTTGAGCAATCGTTTGATATTTGTTTGAAAAACTTGGAAGCGGTTTTGGAACGGTGTTTAGAAACCAACTTGGTACTCAATTGGGAAAAATGTAACTTCATGGTGACTGAAGGAATTGTGCTCGGCCACAAAGTTTCTTCAAAAGTCCTTGAAGTCGATCAAGCCAAGGTGGATGTTATTGAGAAATTGCCACCACCGTTGAATGTAAAAGGTATAAGGAGCTTCCTTGGACATGCGGGATTTTATTGGAGGTTCATCAAGGATTTTGCAAAGATAGCAAAGCCTTTGAGCAATTTGCTCAACAAAGATAAGTCCTTTGATTTTGATGAGTCTTGCATGGCCGCTTTTAATTCTTTAAAACAAAGTTTGATTACCACACCCATAATCATCGCGCCCAATTGGAAAATGGATTTTGAACTCATGTGTGACGCGAGCAATTATGCAGTGGGTGCGGTATTGGGTCAATGGAGAACAAAATTTTTTCATGCTATACACTACACAAGCAAAGTCTTGAATGAAGCTCAAGTAAACTATGCAACAACTGAAAAAGAGTTGCTTGCGATAGTGTATGCATTGGAGAAATTTTGGTCTTATTTAATTGGGTATCGAGTAGTGGTTTACACAGATCATGCGGCGATTAAGTATTTGCTTACCAAGCCAGAATCAAAACAAAGGCTAATTCGTTGGATCCTGTTGTTACAAGAATTTAATCTGGAAATTCGTGTCAAAAAGGGATCTGAGAATTTGGTGGCGGGTCACTTATCCCGCCTAGTAAATGTTGAAGTGACCAAAAATGAATTAGAGGTCAATGAGGAATTTCCAGACGAAAAGTTGTATATGGTGCAAGTTAGACCATGGTTCGCCAACATGGCTAATCACAAAGCCGCCAGATTAATACCGGATGGTCTAACTCATCATTAAAAAAAGAAATTTTTATCTGACGCCAAATCTTTTGTTTAGGACGAACCATATTTGTTTAGGCTTGGTGTCGATAACATTTTGAGAAGATGTGTGTCAAAAGAAGAAGCCACTAGCATACTTTGGCATTGTCACAACTCTCCTTATGGAGGGCATTTTAATGGATTAAGAACGGCAACGAAAGTCCTCAAATCGGGCTTTTATTTGCCTTATTTATTCAAAGATGCTCATGCGCATGCACAAAGTTGTGACAAGTGTCAAAGGAGTGGTGGAATTTCAAAACGGCATGAAATGCCTTTACAAAACATATTGGAAATTGAGGTGTTTGATTGTTGGGGAATAGACTTTGTTGGACCTTTTCCATCATCGTTTTCCAATGAGTATATTTTGGTCGCAGTTGACTATGTATCCAAATGGGTAGAGGCAATAGCATGTGCTAACGCGGATGGAAAAACTGTGATAAAATTTTTAAAGAAAAACATTTTTTCTCGATTTGGTACTCCGAGGGTGTTGATAAGTGACGGAGGATCCCACTTTTGCAACACTCAGCTAGAAAAAGTCTTGGAGCAGTATGGTGTTAAGCATAAAGTTGCAACACCATATCATCCACAGGCCAATGGGCAAGCGGAGGTATCAAACCGTGAAATTAAAAGGATCTTGGAAAAAACGGTGTTGTCCTCGAGAAAAGATTGGTCAAATAAGCTCGACGATGCTTTGTGGGCCTATCGGACAGCTTTTAAAGCTCTGATTGGTCTCACACCTTTCAAAATGGTCTATGGTAAGAATTGTCATTTGCCGGTGGAGTTGGAACATAAGGCATTTTGGGCCTTGAAATTTCTGAATTTTGATCCAACTTTAAGCGGAGAAAGAAGAAAGATACAATTGCATGAAATGGAGGAATTGCGCCTCCAAGCGTATGAATCCAACAAGCTGTACAAAGATAGAGTGAAAATTTACCATGACAGAAAGATAGTGACCAAATAGTTTGAAGTAGGGCAGCTGGTCTTACTTTTCAATTCTCGATTAAAACTGTTCCCTGGAAAATTGAAATCTATGTGGTCTGGTCCGTTCCGGATTCGGGAGATCAAAAAATACGGGGCAATAGTCATTGAAGACACAAAGTCAAATGAGATTTGGATTATAAATGGTCAGAGGTTGAAGATTTATCTTGGTGGTGATTTTGAGCGGAATCCCTCCGTAGTGCCTTTTTGCGGTCCTTGAGGTTGCATTGGACCGTCAAGCTCAACCGACGTTAAACAAGTGCTAGTTGAGAGGCACCCCAACATTGTAAGTATTTACTGTTTTGATTTTTTTTTTGTGATTTAATCGGGCAGATTAGTCGAGTGGCTGCATTTTGATGCCAAACTTGACTGGCTGTGTTTCACTGAGCGCGCTCAGCGAGCTTCTGAGGCCACTCAGCGCGGTCGTGTAAACGGGCCAGCCAAGTTTGGGCCTGAACAAAAAAGGTTGGGCCTCTGGGTCTGTTTTATTCAAAAGTGAGAGGGTTTCACGAAAACCCTTATTTTCCCACTCTATTGCAAACGGTCACCTTCCTATTCTCCCCAAGAGCTCTCAAGTGGAATTTCTCATTCTCAAGCACAAATTCCTTTCTGCTCACTTTATCACTGTCCAGGTTTACGAATTTCTTCTTCTTTGTCTTTATAATTTAGATTCTTTGTTGTTAGAGTTAGAGATTTAGTACTTTGAAGTATTGGTTGTGTAATTTTGGGATTCTAGGTTAGAAACTGATGTTGCATGTAAGAACAACCAAAACATGAACGATTCTGTGTTGCATGTTAATATTGGGACTGAATGAAGTGAATGTTGGATTTTGGGGCTGATCGAACCAGAAACCTGAAGCAATTTTTCTGAGTTTTCGTGAGCATGCTGAGCGAGCTCATGATCGCGCTAAGCGCGCTTTTATACCCTATTTTCCCTGATTTGTTTTTTTAGTCTGTCATAATGTTGTAAATTTGTTGTTCCATGATTTGTTTGCTGTTTATCATTGTTTAGGGGCTTGGTTAGCTACACAGCAGGGGCTGATTGCTTGCCTGAGCGCGCTGAGCGCGCTCTGACCGTGCTAAGCGCGCACCCCTGGGAGCAGCATCTCCGTTTCTTCATTTTTTGTTTACTATTTGCCGTTTCTTTGTTGCTCTGTGGTTTAATATGAATTTTATGGAATTTTCTGACTTGTTGTTTAACCCATTTGGTGTTGTTTTTGTCTATTTTCCTTCGATTGTAGGTGGCTTCAAAGCGTGCTAGACTTCGCACCGGTCAGACTTCACAGCAAAGAGAGCCGCCACTCGAAGCATTTGGACGGAGCGCATCTTTCGGATCAACGCGCAAGGGGAGTTCGGTGGATGCCAAAGCATTATTGAGGGACACGGATGGAGTGCACTCTTGACCCCTCCTACCTTGTTGAATTATGAGATAGTGCGTGAGTTTTACGCAAACGTTATTCCTGTGAAGGGGCAGTTGTATGATTACACTACTTATGTCCGAGGGAAGACTGTTTCTTTCTCAAGGGATGCCATCAACGAATACTTGGGTAATCCGCTGGTTTAAGCAGAGGGTGAGCAGTGTGCATATGCAAAGACGGTAGCTAGGCGGACCTGGAATTTGGAAAATGTTTGTTTGGCCTTAGCTTATCCGGGGCGTGGATTTGAGTTGAATGCGGCAGGGAGGCCGAAGTGACATGAACACTACTGCCCAAATTTTGACGACTCTTGTCCTGCACAACATCAGGCCAAGGAGTCACACCTCTTCCATTCCTGTGGACATTGCGTGCATGATTTATTATAAGTTGGATGAGCGTCAGATTGATGTGGCGAGAATTATATCAGATGAGATCCGAGCTACGGCAGCTAGTGGTCATCGTTTGGTGTCTAAGACCCCTTCTATTTTAGTTTTTCCAAGGCTGATTATGGAGATGTGCACTAATGCTGGAGTTCCAATCCCAGACGTGGTCCACAAGACCATTAAGGGGATTGCAATTGATACGTGGATTGAGAGCCACTGCAGGCCTAGATTAGATCATCCACCGCCACCACCACCACATGCCCACCCACACCCACAGCAACCACAGCAGTAGCCCGACGATGTTCCTCAGGCAGAGCCACCCTTTGATGAGCGAGTCGCATGCATGTATACATGGGACATGCATATGGCTCATCAAAGGGCTTTTTCATTTTTACACTCATCTATGCAGGCATTGCATTTACAGGTACGCGAGCCTCAGGTGGAGCACTTCATCCGTGTGGCATGGCCTGGGGACAGGCCTTATCATTATCAGAGGGGGCAGGTGCCACCTCAAGAGGAGGCTGCTCAGTACCACAGGCTGAGGCAGAGAGACAGGATGCTGATGTAGATGAGGATATGGCTGCGGACGACGATGATGATGATAACATAGAGACCATCTAGGAGGAAGAGGAGAGCTCTTCCGAGTAGTGATCTTTAGTTTTTCTATCTTTTTATTTTTATGTTTACGTTTATGTTTATGTTTTGACTATTTGGATATTATTGTTGGTTTTTATTGTACTTTTGAGTATTTTGTACCATCCTATTTAGGATGAGGAACACATGTGGCACCATTGTTTGGTTGTTGCGAATTTTGGTATTATATTATTATTGTTATTTTTAGTAGTTTTTGGTGCAATTACTATTTTAGTAGAAATTTTTTTGATTTTGTTTGTTCCTTAGCTGAAAACTTGAAGGAACTTGTGAACTAATGTCAAAAATGATAAATCAATTTGCAATTGAGTGGTAATGATAAGATCGAGTAAAGGTACCACGCAAGGTACATTTTTATCGCTTTCTAAACTAAGCATGGAAATGGAACTTGTGATGAGTGTATTTTGTAGTCATTACTTCTTTTGAAATACTTGTTCATTTTTTAATCATTTAGAACATTGCCATTGTGAGGAAGCTTTCATTGTATAGAATATGCAGGATATCGGCATTCTTGTTTGACTCGTTCTGATTATGTTGAAATCATGCATGTGTATTAATTTGTGAAAAAGGAAGAAAAAGATCAAGGCAATTTTTGTGCATTATGAGAAAAACCACGTGACCAAATAAGATGAATCAATCTACTGTGTGAGTGAGCGAGTATTTGTAAACCCATTTTTGAGCCTTTATTTCAAGATCCATGTGAATAATTGAAATGTGTAAATATTGTGCATATAATTTTGAATGGGATCTTGGAATTTTGTTGTGAAACTTTTTGAACCCCAACCTTATGTATGGTTGTGCAGTTTGTTCCTTACCTTAGATGTGTGAGAGCATTCCTAATTATCATGTTTGGTTGTGTTCTAAGTTGGGGAGAGAAAAAGGTAGATTGAGGCATCGTGAAAAAAAAATTATTATACATATATATATATAAAATAAGGTGGTTTTGATTGATGAAAGAGCTTGGAAGAAAGAAATAAGCGAAAAATAAAGGAAATTTGGGCATGAATTGCCAACAAAAGCTCAATGTTGTAATGATGCCTCCAAAGAAAACACGAAGGTTAAAGTCTTGAAGTGCTTTGATATTAAGTGTGGAATGCTCTTTAGGGGTAGGCAATTTTGTTTCAATGACTTTGATAAATGACCCTTCCTTGTAGGCAAGCCAAGTTACAACCTTTGAAGACCTTGTGATTCCTTCTTTTTTACTCTTTAATGCATGTTGTTTGTTGAATGCATAATTGGTTCCGGATGTCTGCATGATTGTTTGATGAGTGATAAAACCTTATTTTGTTTTCATCCATTGATGATTGTATGCCTAGGTGTGATTCGATTTTGAACTTGCATTGCTCAAGAAGTTTTGAGGTGTGTTGTTCACTTAACAATAGTTTCATCTTCATGATTTGTTTAGACTTTGATAAGTTATCTTGTTGTTACTTTTACTTTTTGAACCATAAAATTGTCGTTGTTCTTTTGAGTTGATTCTGAATTCTTGTTTGGGTTTCGAGTTCGTTTCTAATTCGAGACACTTTTTTTAAGGACAAACAAAATAATAAGTTGGGGAGAGTTGTTAAGGGCCAATTTGTGCATACTTTTGACTATATTTTAAGGCCCTTTCAATTGGTTTCTTTGTTAAGTTAGTAAGAAAATCTAGTAGTTTTCGTATATTTATGCTAATTTCCGATTTTATTGTATATATTGTATATTATGATCATTTTGATGCTCTTTTACAGGTATTCTTGCTTATATTGGAGGTTGGGATCAATCGGTGAAGGAAAGAAGGCCTGAAAGAGCATTTTCGAAGACTTTGTGTTGGCATAGCGCGCTCAGCGAGTTCTTCAGCGCGCACTCACTGGATTCCAGTAGCAAAAGAGCTAAACCGCGCTGATCAGGATTTCCAGTGCTCCTTCAGCGCGTTTTTTGTTCAACTTCCAGTAGCTAAAGTCCCAAACCGCGCTAAGCGGGATGTCACCGCGCTCAGTGCGCTTTCTGGGCAAATCACTCTGTTTTTACTGATCGCGCTTAGCGCGCTCCTGATGGCGCTAAGCGCGGTGCCACTTACTGCACCATTAGCACTTCATATAAATATCTTCTCTTGAAGATATTTTCCAAGGACTTGGTACTTTGCACTTTTCAGCATTTCTAAAGAGAGAAAAAGGTTTTCTAGGTAAAAAAACCTTAGGATTTCAAGGAGAAGGGAGATTCAAATATTTGGAGCATTAATCTTCGATTATTTGACTTTGATGATATCAAAGATTCTTTTCTTCCTTGTTGATCAAGCTACCATGGTGATGGGTAGCTAAACACTTTTGTGTCAAGATTAGAGGTTGTTAATCTTGCTTGGATGTATTTCTTTTGATCTTTTGTATATGAACAAGGTTGATGATCAATATATGATGAAGTTGTTTGCTTTTAATGGTATATTTGTGGTTTGAATCACTCTAGACATAGATTTTCCAAATCTTGACCTAATGTCTTCATCTCTTAAAAACCAAACCCTAGATATAGATTTGGGGTTCAATATTCGCTTTGTATTTATCTTAATGTTCGTTGTTTCGATTGTTAGCGTGAGACATCATCTAACGATTTAAATAACGATACTCACATGAACTTATTCGCGAGGATACGCGATTGTATTGATCGAAACTACGTTCATATGCTTGATTAATCGGATATGTATGAAAAGGATTAGCGAAATCTATTCTTGACATGTTTTTCTCAAACTTATAACATCTTTGTTCCAATTTAATTCTTTGATACAAACTTATGTTGAAAAACCAAGAACAATTTGAAACCCCTTTACTTAAAATGCTCAACTATTGAACGGAAATCGTCGATAACACATCATCTTTGTGGATACAATAAAACACCCCCGAAATATTCTTCAACACTTATTTTCAGCTTTAGCGGTTATTTGATACCTGTCCACTATTCGGATCATAATTGGAGCTACAAGATTCGGAGTGTAGCAGGCTCGAATAATTCATTGAATTCTGGACCTGAATTCTGCCTTTAGAAATATTTAGTTTTGGGCGCCAGGTTTTTTATGTTTTTCGACCCAGTTGGGTTAGAACCGGATTTTGTTATGCTTCCTTATACCTAGTAGCAGTCGTGCTACTGTTCATAACGTTTCTTTTCACGTTCTTTTCACTATTCATAATTTTGGTTTTTACTTTTGTACGATTGAATGGAGAACTAATTCCCACGGGCAAATCCTGCTATGTACGGTTCCATCGCTTTGAGGTTATTCTAATACCAATTTAAATTCGATTCCTTTCAATCCTTTTATAAGAAGTCATTTGCTTAATTTGATTGCAATTGTTTGCTTAATTTGATTGTTGTTCATAGGATAAAATTGATTAAATTCGATTGTATGCATGTTCCTAAATTTAATTGTGTGTTATCGTTTGCTTAATTCATTAACTCGTCATATTCTTAACCGTTTGCTTAATTCGGTAAACAGGAGCATAATTCATTTGATTTTAATAAGTGCTTGTCTAATTGATCTCATAACCGAATAGGATCGAATCCGCTTAGGGATTGGTGTTATAATAGCTGATGATAAGTCGGAATCCGAATCAGTAGGATTAGCTGTTTTAGCTTTTTTTATAATCACTTATTTTAATCACTTTTTTTCTTGTTTTCTAAAATCGTAATCCAACCCCCCATAAACCGTTACTATAGTTGGTTAAATTCAATACAAGAATCCTTGCGATACGACTCGAGTCATTGTCGCTAAACTATCATTTTTCAAACTACTCGTTTTTTATCCATGCACGACAGCGGATCAAATTGGCGCCGTTGCCGGGGATTCTTGTTGATTTTAGCCAATTTTAAAATTTTAGTTTAGAGTTTTGTTAGATTTTTTGTTTTTTCTATTTTGTTTTTGCTTGTTGATTTTCAGGGTCGCAATACAATATTTTCCATAAAATCAGAAAAAAATCGCGAAACAATACTCATTTAGAATAGAATTCTTAGAATAGAAGTCTAAAAGATTTTGACCCTGAAAATCGCAAATTCCTTAATTTTCTATTTTATTTGATTTATTTTCTATTTTCATATTTTCAAAAAAATCCGAAATTTTTTGTTGAGATTTATTCTGATTTGATTTGATTTTTAGTCATGTTTTATAATTTTTAGATTTTATTTTAACCGCTTTTCTATTTTTCCACTCTTTTTCTCAATAGGGACATTGTTGGTATTTCTACATTTGTTGAATTGCTGAATTGGTTTTGTATTTTCTCATTCTTTTTTTTTTAATTTTTTTTCCTATTAAATTTAATTTGGCTAACCAAAGAACGCTTAGAGAACTTGCTGCCCCTGATGTTAATTATAATGCTTTATGTATTGAATATCCTGTTGTTACTGTACCTTTCGAATTGAAATCTGGTTTAATACGCTTGTTGCCAAGGTTTAATGGTCTTGCAGGTAAGGACCCGCATAGGCATCTGAAGGAATTCCATGTTGTGTGCTCTATACCTTTGAGACCTGAAGGAATCACAGAAGATCATATCAAGCTCAGAGCATTCCTGTTTTCATTACAAGGTGCTGCCAAAGATTGGTTTTACTATCTTGAGCCGAATTCTGTCACAACCTGGAATGATTTAAAGAAAGTCTTCCTAGAGAGATACTTTCCTGCCTCCAGAGCTGCATCAATCAGAAAAGATATATGTGGTATTAGACAACTCGACAATGAATCATTGGCTGAATATTGGGGAAGATTCAAGCAGTTAGTGTCCAGTTGTCCCCATCACTAGATTACCGAACATTTGCTTATCCAGTATTTCTATGAGGGATTGCTACTAATGGATAGAAACATTTTAGATGCTGCTAGTGGTGGAGCACTTTTTTATAAGACCCCAGCTGCGGCCAAAGCCTTGATTGAGAATATGTCACTCAACTCCCAACAGTTTACAACTAGAAACTATTTTGTCCAAACAAAAGGTGTGAATGAGATTCAGGTTTCTTCTTACAACAATGCTCTAGAAATCATACTTAATGAGCTTATTTCTTTAGTGAAACAACAATTTATGTTACCATTACCACCACCACAAAACTCTCCATAAGTAACCATCATTGCATTTTCCAGACCTTCACTAGAGGACCTTGTCAAGCAATTGGATGTAAATGAGCTCCAGTTTCAGCAACGAACAAATTCTAGTATTCAGACCTTGCAGACACAAATTGGACAACTTGCCACTTCAATGAATGTCATACAACAAACTCAAGGATCAAATCAACTACTTGTTCAAACAATGGTGAGTCCTAAAGGTCCTAATGTGAGTGCAATATCCTTGCGATCCGGAAAAGTTACAGATTCTGCCCCGAAAAAATGAGAAAGTTGTTGAGGTCACACCTGAACCTGAACCTGAGCCTTCTGTTGTTGTTGAGGAAAAACAAAAAGAGTATGTACCTAAGATACCTTTCCCACATAGAGTACAAAAAAAAAAGAAGATTGATGAAGAAGAGCATTCTGTTTTTCATATTTTGAATTAATTTCTGAGTTGGTTGATGATACTTGTATTGATTTGTTTGCAGCTGATTTTCCATCATTGTCTGATTCTGATGATAGTTACTCATGTGGTGACTATACTGACACTAACCTTTGCTCTGTTTGCGCTGAGATTGAGGGTGCCTTTCAGGTTGACATTTTTCCTACAGATGGAGTTGTAGATGAAGCTATTTATATGGCTGAAGCTCTCGACATCCCGGTTACCCCAACCAAACATTCCATTGAATAACCATCGTCTGAACCACTTCTTAAGGATTTATATTATTCATCAAAGCTTCAATTTGAGCAGAAAGAAAATTTATTACAAGAACATAAGAAGGGAATTGGATGGTCAATGACTGACATTTCTGATATTAGGCAGTCCATGTGTACGCATAGGATCTTACTTGAAAATGGAAAAAAAGAAGTGAGGCAGCTTCAAAGTTGGTCTAACTTATTGATTTTGGATGCTATTAAAAATGAGATCCACATTGCATCAGAGGATAAAGAGAATACCACTTTCACGTGCCCATTCGACACTTTTACTTATCGAAGATTCTTCTTTGATCTTGGAATAAAAGGCGAAGGCACTAATAAAAATTTCAAGGTCAATGGATGCTACCCAAAGTTACTTTATGACATCCCCACTTTGGAAGAGAACCCTGTAGAAGATCTCTCTTTGGGAAAGGCAGCTTATGTGATCACATATCCGCCTTGACTCCTCGGGTGTGTTCTTTCCTTTCTCTCACTTTTATTTTGTATTTATGTTCTTTCATTGAGGACAATATATGTTTTAAGTGTGGGGGAAGGAACCGTTGCTTTATTTTTGTTTCTTTGTTTTGTTTTAAATTTTCTTTTCTTTTGGGTTTGTTCGGAAAAAAAAAATTGCTTTAGAAACACAATGCATCTTTTGAAATTTTTAGGCTATAGATTAATTTGAGGTTAGATTGTGGAGACTTGGGAAAAATTCATAAGATCAGTACCGTTTTAACACCTTAAGTCTCCCGAATATAGAAATCGATTTAAATACTTGTTATGACATAGCCTTGAGTTCCCATCCTTTAATAGCTCTTGAGTAGTTTATCTAGCAGTCAACACCATCTAAAACGCACACACTAAGTAATTAAGTTGATGCAAATAAGTGAATGATCCCGTGCTTAATAAGAAATCTAATTAGGGAACCGCTTTTTAAGTTAGGTGGCCCTCACCCGGTCACTTAGGCTAACGGTTGTGAAACCTTCAAAAAAAAAGAAAAAAAGTGGTTAATTTTGAATTGTTGACAAGATATGGATCATAGTCACTAACAGGCTTATTTACCATGTGTGTGAATAGATAACGGGTTTAATGTGATTGCATTAGAATGAAAGAGAGCAAAAAGGAGGATGAGTAAGTTAGGCTTAAGCATAATAACATGATTCGGATTGGTTTGTATAGGAGGGAGGTTTATGACCGCACAATTACGAATTTGTGTTCTTACGATATCCTTAGTGTGCAAAATTAGTACCTATCAATGTAATCTTGACCGAAGAAGAGTTTGTAGCCTAGAATGAGTATCTGAATGCTATTGTTTTTCATGAGTCTTGATACTATTTTGCTCGGAGTGCAAAAGTTCAAGTGTTGGGGAATTTGATTAGTGCATTTTAATACACATTCTCTTATGTTTGTACTTAGACATTTCCTTAGTCTTTTCGTTTATTTTAGGGTTTTATTATGTTTTTATAAATAAATCTTTGTTTGTCGTTAACCTATTTTCGCAGCTTATTTTCAACTTTAGCGGTTATTTGATACCTGTCCACTGTTCAGATCATAACTGGAGCTACGAGATTCGGATTTGTGCGTTCTACCAATCGTTGGAAATCTGAGACAAAGAGCTACAACTCTCATGTTTTGCGAAGAAGCTAATTCGGAGTGTAGCAGGCTCGAATAATTCATTGAAGTCTGGACCCAAATTCTGCCTTTAGGAATATTTAGTTTTGGGCCGGGTTTTTTATGTTTTTCGACCCAGTTGGGTTAGAACCGGATTTTGTTATGCTTCCCTATACCTAGTAGCAGCCGTGCTACTGTTCATAAAGTTTCTTTTCACTATTCACAATTTTGGTTTTTACTTTTGTACGATTGAATGGAGAACTAATTCCCACGGGCAAATCCTGCTGTGTACGGTTCCATCGCTTTGAGGTTATTCTAATACCAATTTAAATTCGATTCCTTTCAATCCTTTTCTATGAAGTCATTTGCTTAATTTGATTTTAATTGTTTGCTTAATTCGATTGTTGTTCATAGGATAAAATTGATTAAATTCGATTGTATGCATGTTCCTAAATTTAATTGCGTGTTATCGTTTGCTTAATTCGTTAACTCGTCATATTCTTAACCGTTTGCTTAATTCGGTAAAAAGGAGCATAATTCATTTGATTTTAATAAGCGCTTGTCTAATTGATCTCATAATCAGATAGGATTGAATCTGCTTAGGGATTGGTGTTATAATAGCCGATGATAAGTCGGAATCCGAATCAGTAGGATTAGCCATTTTAGCTTATTTGATAATCACTTTTTTTAATCACTTTTTTTCTTGTTTTCTAAAATCGTAATCCAACCCCCCATAAACCGTTACTATAGTTGGTTAAATTCAATACAAGAATCCTTGCGATACGACTCGAGTAATTGTCGCTAAACTACCGTTTTTCAAACTACTCGTTTTTTATCCGTGCGCGACAGCGGATCATTCATCCATAACGTTTTTTAAATAATTACCTTTGGTTTGAAATAAAGTAATGTAAGAAAATTGTGTCTCCATGGCCTTTTTTTTGTCTTCTTCTATCTTCTTTTATTTCTCTGCCTAATCTTTGTATTTTGTTATTCTCAATTCTTTGTTTTGTTTCTCTTTCTTTAGTAACCATGCAATAACCGCACATTCGGAGTGAAAATTGTATTATGTGGTGGATCACAATTATATTTGACGTGGTGGTAGTATATTAAAAACTCATATTTTAATTTTATTAATTTTTTAAAAACACTTAAGGGTAAATTTGGATTAAAAAAATATCCACTCCAAAACTCTCTATCCCCTTTATATAGAAGACTAGCGTCCAAACGGGCACTCCCGTGCCCGTTTGTCCGCTTTTTTTTAATACGCTTACGCGCCAAAAAATAAATGGATATTTTTTTATTTTGATTTTAATTTAAATTATTTGTATAATAAACTATGTGACATTCACTCTCATATTTGCTTGTATATTTTTTTAGTATGGACACGGAAGACATTCTAAAATATTGTTTTTTCATAATTTATTTGTCAAGTTAAATTAAAATGCAATATGAAATATTTAATATAAAATAATTATTTTCCTTCTTTTTTTTTTTTTTTAATATTTCTTTAGCTGCATGAAATATCTCTTTAACTTTCTCTCTTATGTCGCCTGACTACTTATTTTGTTAATATTTAAATTTTTATAGTTAAAAATATTTAAAAAATACAAACATATAAAATATATCTTTTTTACTTGCATTTTTATATTTTCTTGATCTTTCTATAACTACTTTGATCAGCTTATTGTATCGAAAGTACTCCCCACATGTGGTGGTTAGGAGGTGTCCCGTTGAAGAGCGTCAACGACGGTACAAGGGTGTTAAAGCTTCCGCTTAAGGAGGAGCATTGTGAAAGCATTGTGGATAAACTCACACTTGAAGGGGTGTGTTAAGTATTAACAAGTGTGAGTATTGTGGATAATAGTCCCACATTGGATAGGAATGTGGTGACTTGAGCATTTATAAGTGGGAGAAACCACACACCTATCACCTTAAGGTTTTGGGTGAGTATGTGGTGTGTCTCTCACAAAGGTGTTGCTCTAGAAAATAAATCTCACAATGTTCAATGCTGTTGCGGTGAGAATCGGATAATAGACTATTAATTAACTTGCATCACAAAACTTTGAATTTCACCACCGAACTTTGATTTATCCAAAGGAAGGGGTAAAGACCGAAAAACCCTAAGTGCGCTATGTAGAAATACAGCTAAGAGATCTAAGGTTTGGGGGTTGGTTATACCTAGGGAAGGTGTTTGCATCCTAAGTATCTATAGTACACTACAGGAACCTCTTGTTAGTATTTGTGTTAAGTTATTATTTGCCTGCTAAGGGAAATGTGCTAAGGTAAAGAAAGACCTAAGGGTATGTACACTAAGTTTGCTCGCCAAGACATCGCATCTCGTGCCTACGTATCTGACTAAAGAATCAGAGCAACCGTAGTTCACCTCAATACGGGGTAAAAGGGTGAGAAAAGAAAAGGTGAAATCCAAGAAGACATTGGATGTAAAGGAAACAAAGGTGGAAAAAGAAAAGGTAGCTCGCTAGGATCTCGCAATCCTATGCCTAAGTATTCTCAAAAGAAACTTTGAGAAATCAGAGCGTCCGTAGTTCCCCTCAATAGGGGTGAGGAACTCTTGACTGTGGTCAAGGTTCCAAAGGAAAGTAGGGTGAAAAGCTTGAAAGCAAAACTTGTGAGGATTGATTGTTTAGGAGAAGAGATTAATGGCTATCTCTTATGAAGGGATTGTGAAGGGTTAGACCGTCGTGAAGGAGAAGAGATTAATGGCTATCTCTTGCGAAGGTTAAAGATAGGTTTTAAGATTTATAAGAGATTAATGGTTATCTCTTGGGAAAGGTTAGGTTAAAAGGGAAATGAGCTATCTATGACCTTGCGGTCAATAGAGAGACTTTCCTTTGGAAGAAAGGGAGAATAATAATTCTTATGGGCAAGAAGTTTGTAAAGATATTTATAGGGAACAAAACATTCAAACAACAAGATATCAAAGTGAAACCAAGCTCATCACACCATACAAGGTTAGAAACACATGTATTAAATCAAGATGAACAAGATAATAAGATGAAAGAATCAAGAGAAGACAAGATGTTCATGGAAAAACCCTAAAAAAGGTCCTTTACTTCCAACCTTAATAGATGCTTCACGAATGTTTGTTTTCACCAATTTATTTTTATATTAAAAAAGTAGACACATTAAGGAGGACTTTGTAAAAAGAATGGGCAAAAAAGAATGAAAAATGAGCAAGTTATCATCTTTTGAAATCAATGCATGAACCATAAAAAATATAAAATAAACAAGTGATAAAAAGATAGGGACATGACTCCCATGGGTATTGAACACGTGCCTTTGGGGATGCAGCCTGAAAGGCTTACCAGACGAGCCATACACGACCTGTGAGTATTACATATCAACAACCATATATATATGAAAACCAATTAAAAATCAGCAAAAAAAGCAAAAGACTGGGGCGAGGGGGATTCGAACCCCAGTCCTGGTGGTCTATGCGCTTGTGTTCTTACCACTGGGGTGGCCCTTACATCCATTATTAGATACACACCCAAAAATACTTAGATTCAAAGAGCTCAAAATGCCCTACCAAAAGAGAGTAGCCTTGCCTCTATGTATTATTCATACTTCAAAACCTGCCACCTTAAACCAATGGAATAAAACGCACAAAACATCTAGGGGCCAACATCACTCATGTTACTCACCAAAGAGCAAACTTAATCTCAAAAACACGCCATGGATAAACCAACAAAACACACTAAGAACAGAAGCAAAACAACCATGATAGGGCACTTTTATCAATGTCACAAACTCAGTTAATATGGCCTAAACTTAAACACAACAGAGGTGACTTGGATACAATTTCACATATGAGTTTTTAGCAAACCAACTATCATCAAGTTCATAAGCAATACCAAGAACAAAACCTTAAAGTCAAACCCTTATCCATGCTAACAGCCAAAATAATGCACAGGCCACAAACTTAAACATCAATTGATTTTAACTTGGCATAAATAGCAACAATAGATTTTAGGAAAAATTAAAACAAAGATGTAAACAATGCAGTGACATAACATCAAAACAGTTGAGCTTGGTAAGGAAAACATGGTTTCATCATGCCATGGAAACATATGCACATTTATCAATAATCCTCATGCTACTTGAAGTGCAGACTGTCAATGATTGTTCCATGAATCAAAAGCAAGGCCATATTTGAAAAGACACAAAGGATTGAAAAAGATGCACTTTAAGGAAAGTTCAGAACATAGTTAATCAGACCACATTCAAGTAGTGCAGACATAGACAATTTATATCATGGTTTATATATGTCAAACATGAAAATTCAATTTCCAGCTACCAATTCCAAACATGTAAAGCATGGTAGTATCAATTCCTATGTCAGAATTCACATATACTATTATTTCAACAACCAAACATGGCATACTTGAAAGAACCAGAAAGGAAGGTTTTCAAACAGGCCTCTATGTGTCAACAGATCAAAGCAAGATGGCAAGGAACTTGGTACTCATGCTAACAATCCCAACTGTGCAGGAGGGCATGATACCAAACTCACACATTCATACAAGATTATGATAGCAACATACTCATAGCATTTTCAAGGTATTCTAAACATAGCAGTGCAATAACACTCATGACATAAGACAAAACAAATTGGCATATGTAAACCTTGTCAAACAGATCTTAGAATCTTGATGGTGCTAGTAATAATTTAGGCATATGTCTTAAAGCATGGGAGGTAAAAGACATCATGTATTCAACTCATTAGCATTAGTTCAGACCAAAACAAGGCATCTCAAATTAACAGCAGTGGACTAAGTTCAAGGATCTTACCTATTCTCATTCAAATAATAACATCCAAGCATCCAATAAAACAATCATATACTTGTTAACATCAATTGCATCCAAGTGTTGGTAGGGTCAAACAACAATGGAGTTACATGAACTCAAAAATCAGTCAGTGAGTAGTACAAATGGATTCATCATTATATTATATCTCAGGCATGATACTAAGGCCTTATGGTAGTGCAGGGAACCATCTCAATGTATCAGCAAAACACATACATTTGCCTTACTTTATTTTGGCATACCATGGACAAACAGTTAAGCACAAACTCAAACACATGGTTGTGAACACACTATTTCTACATTAAGAACAGCAAGTGGAATAATACCAAAACAACATCACATGAATATTCATAAAAAAGACATAATGGAAATATCAATGTACATGAGCATGAATGTGAAATGGAGAAGGAAAGTTACCAAGTGGAATATGTCCACTGCACCCTCAATGGTATGAAATGTTCTCCTTCCTTTGAACTAGCAGCAGGACCCTAAAGCTCCTCTCTTTCTCCTTATCACTTGCAAGGCTTTGAGCTCAGAAGTTTTTTAGAGTGTTTTCTGAACAATGTTGGTGTGAGAAATGAATGGAAACAATCCCTATTTATAGGGGAGAGCTGAGAACTCAAGGCACCGCCAAAATTGCACAATGTGCCCACATTGCCCTTTTTCCATCGTGTGAGCTATATTTGCTGAGCCAAGAATCTTCCAAAATCTCTTAATACTGATGCGGTTAGGTCTGCCTAAGCTGGTGAGAAGTGATTGGTGAGAAGCTCAATGAATAAACAATACTTGTTTCCCTTGAAAAGTTTCTCTCTCCTTGCACAAGTTGCATAAACATGACATAAACCTTATTTTAATGCCAACCAAGTTGTAAACTCGTGGCATGGCTTGGATTAGACTTAAATCCAACCTTAGAACTCAAAAACATGAGGCTTTGGTGGTTAGAGAAGGTTTTGGGTCAATGTGCAAAAGTCGGTTTCTTGAGTTTTAAGGAATGAAACTCCCATCTTTGAAGCTTTGAAACTCCCAGCTCCCTCAATGGATGGAGGAGTTCTAGTTCTTTTTGGAAAGCCCTCAATGCCCTCTACAACTTTCATGTTCAAAGATATTTTATTTGAGGCTTGGAACTACATGAAAAATTGGGTTAAAGTTGTGTGCAAATTAAGGGAAAAAAGCTGAAATTTCACTAAGTCCCCAAGGGTGATTTATCTTCCAAGTCTTGTAACTTAAAAACCATGCATTTTTTGAAAGAGGGTCCTCTAATACACTTTGAATATCATGTAAAGAGCTTCCATATGGGCTTTGAATCACTCAATTTAGATGTGTGGTTTGAAAGTTATGACTGTTTCAATTTTTGCACAAGTAGTGAAATTTCCACATTTGAAAAGTTTCATGGACCAAACATTGCTTCTTTTGCAATAAACTTCTCAAAACTTGATTTCTCATGCCTTAACTCATCAATGATACATGTCATGATGGATTGAGGACTTGGATGCTTTATTTTGGATCAAAATCTCAGGGATTAGAGCCTCAGTCAAAACCCTAATTCCACTTGTGAATGCACTTGAATGATCTCTGATGATCTTGCTTCTTTAATCACATCTAAGACTCATAGATAGTCTTTGAGGATGTCTACTACCACATGGAGTCATGTCCCAAGGCTTGAGAATAAATCTTGATCAAAAATCAAAGGCCATGATTGTCTTGTCTTGACAAAACCCTAATTTGGAGGCAGGGAGAAATTGTGGCTCAAGCTACTTGCTGATGAAAGCCAGATGACTTGAATTCTTGTTGAGTAAGACCTCTAGGATGTAGGTGAGCTCACATGGTTGCATTTGGAGCCTTAATTGTCTTTTTGAACAGGTAACTTCCTTGATTCATGTGTGAGTTTGGCTTAGGAGACTTTGCCCTCCCCTTTGTATAAGTCCTGGCTTTTCATAGAAGAAACAAACTTGCAAAATGAAATGGTTAGTTAACAATGCATAGATGATTAAACCTAAATGTCAATGCAAGATGTTATGACATCTAAGGGGTAAAATTTGGGGTACAACAAATGCTCCCTAGTATAAATCTTCCTCTAACAGAAGAATAATTTATTAAACACAATAGAAAATCAATTACATAATTTTGTGGTGAACAATATGGTACATTGAATTTAATCGAACAACGGTACTCTCAATTAATTAAATAATATGATTTCATGTGACATTATTTTTTATTTTAATTTATTTTAAAATAAATTAAAATTTTAAAACAATTTGCATTAAATATACCAATACTCAATTTAAATTCATGGCTATCAAATAATTTAATTAATTCTATTAAACAGAATTGAAAATCTAACATGGGAACAACAGACATAAATAAAGTTTAGAGATGGTGGTAATTGTTTAATTTTTTTTTAAATAATGATAAACGCCAAATTAAAAAAAACGGCTAGAGAATTTAAGTAAATAGAAAGATCATGAGAAAAGAAAAATGTAAGAAAGAAAAAGGAGTATTAACTCAATCTTTTCATGTTGTGGGTAACATACTTTATTTAAACAAAAACTTATGAGTATGATTGATACTCAAAGAAACTACACCAAAAATATGAATTTATCATTAAGACTCAGTTACACATTAAAAATAATTAGCACATAAAGAAATTTGACTCATTTCTTTCTTATGCATTACTGATGATACTAAATAATTTTCAATAATATTCATCATATTAATCAAACAATAGAACGAAATGAATAAAATTAAAAATGGGTAAAGGAATCAATTAAAATGGTTAAACTTTAAAAGTCAGTGAGAACATTAAAAAAAAAAAAAAGATAGTATGAAAACTAGAAAAGTAACCTCTTCTCCATAAAAAAAAATCTTTGTTTATGATAACAACTTTTTCCCACTTCACTGCCTTCAAACTAATTAAAAACAAAAAATTAATAAGGGTTGCCAAAAGAACATAACAGAAAATTAAAGTTAAATTAGAGAAATATTATAGAAAAGATAGCAGTTACCATTATTATCTTTCTCTTTCATTTTCATCTTTATCTTCTGTTCCGGACTGGGCCAACGCCTGCCCCACCGTCGGGCAGGCCCAACCCAATACTGGTACGGCCCAATATGGCCCATAAGATAGTCAGCGTCAAACACGTCCCTAGCATCGCCGAGCACGCTCACGTCCTCCCCCTCGTCGACCACGTATTAGGTAAAGGAATTGAGCAGGAGCTGGGGGACGAGGATAACGTCTTCCTCCTCGACCTCCACGTACTCCTCCCTGCGAGGACACGTCACCTTGTAACCTCCCACTTCCGAAGGAATAGGTCTGCCCACCTTCCGAAGATTTCGGGACCGTTACACCAGGGCGAAGACCACGTGCTGGTCTTCCCTACACCACGTAAGCCCTGGCAGTCACCTGGATTAGGCTTGGCAATCCAGCCCAGTGCAGGAGACCGTTGGCCCCGCGCTGGGGGCACTCTATAAATACCCTCTCAATTGGGAGGGTCAGGTTACGTTCATTCTTACTCCCTTGCCTGTTTTTCTGTACTTGCCTACTTCCGTTACCTGACATTGGCATCGGAGTACCTTGCAGGCACACCCCCTCCCCCCCGCCGTATCATCATCACCGGAGTAGAAAACCATACGACGTTGTTGGTCACTGTCATTCTTTCTGATCCAGGTACGATCATCTTCTTTCTTCCATATCTTCCATATGTTTCTCCAAAGTTTTTTTCTCTTTCTCAATCTTTTTTTTTATTTCTATATCTAATAGGTAGAATATAAAATGGGGAGATGAGATTTATTGGTTTAGAAACCGGATAGAAGTTATGAAAGATGAGGAATAATAACTAACTAATAAAAAAATGTAATAGAATCAATTTATTAGGGACAAAATTGGAAATAAAAAAAGCTACATCAAAAGTGTGTTTTGTCTTTATATATTGTTATAGATTAATCGATCGAATTACTATAAATTTTATTTAATTTAATTTATTATTTATTAAAATAATTAAAATAATCATATCAAAAAAATATTTTATTTAAAAAATTATTAGAATGTTAAATATAATAAATATAAAATTATTAAATTAAAAAAAAAATCCAAACATACACAAATAATTACTTTAGACACAAGACAAATTATTAATAACTAATAAAATTTACTAAAAAATAAAAATATTGTGTATAAAAATATCGGGATGTTTGTTGCGGTGAGAATCGGATATCAAGCTATTAGTTAACTTGAATCACAAATCATGAAATTCACCACCGAGCTTTGATTTATCCAAAGGAAAGGGTAAAGATCGAAGAAAACCCTAAGTGCACTATGTAGGAACACAACTAAGAGATCTAAGGTTCGGGGGTTGGTTATACCTAGGGAAGGTGTTAGCATCCTAAGTGTTCTGGACTGGGTCGGGGTCTGCCCCTAGACCGAGCAGGCCCAACCCGCGTCCTGGGATGGCCCAACAAAGACCCCTTAGAGCGACCCGTGCCGAGCACAGGCCCATCTCAACAGCGTCGGGCACACGCACAACATAAGGCGTCGGACAGAGGCGCTATCCCCCATCCGGGCTCACTCCTCCTCGACACTCAGGTGTTCTTCTCCACGTGGGGCCATTTCCCTCTGCACATAAGATTCCTCCCCGCGAGGACACGTCTCTCCCCGACACGTAAGACTCCTCCCCGCGAGGACACGTTCTCATGTAACCACCCACTCCCGATGGAATCGGTCTGCCCTAATTCTAAAGATCTAGGAACGGTTACCCCAGAGCGAAGACCACGTGCTGGTCTTCACTACGCCACGTAAGCCCTGACAGTTACTTGGATTGGGCCTGGCAATCTAGCCCAATGCAAGTAACCGTTGGCCCCACGCTGAGGGCTCTCTATAAATACCCTCTCACTTGAGAGGGTCAGGTTACACACTTTTTTACTCTCTAACCTTGTACTTGCTTTTACTTGTGACCCTTGCCTTACTTGAACGTCGGAGTACCTTGCAGGTACACCCCCCCCCCCCCCCCCCCGGGCGTCTTCCAACCTCACCGGAGCTGAAGTCCACAAGACGTTGCTGGCCATCAAATACTGTCTGATCCAGGTATGATCACTAAGTATCTGTAGTACTTTACAGGAACCTCTTGTTAGTATTTGTGTTACGTTAATATTTGCTAGCTAAGGGAAATGTGCTAAGGTAAAGACCTAGGGTATGTACACTAAGTATGCTCGCCAAGACATCGCACCTCGGGCTTACGTATCTTGTCTAAAAAGAATCAGAGCAATTGTAGTTCCCCTCAATGGAGGTGAGGAACTCTTGATTGTGGTCAAGGTTCCAAGGGAAAGTAGGGTCTATGAGACACCTACATGGAGTGTGGCGACTCCAAACCTAAGGCTAGGTAAAACGGAGAAAGAAGTGTCCACGGTGGAGCACCTAAATAGAGCACGGCGACTCTAAACCTAAGGTTAGGTTAAAAGGGAAGGCAAGTCTCGATCGCGGGGCGGCGTGAGATAAAGGAATGATGGACAAGGCTATCCTAAATGACATGGCAGTCAACGGGGGAGGATCCTTTCTTTTGGAATGAGGTAAACAGTGGAACAAAGAGAAAATCCCGAGTATTAAGAGTAAAATGAATAGCAATATATACAGCAAATGCAACAAGAGTTAAATGAAAAACTGAACACCAGGAATTGTCAAAATAAAATTAAGAATTAACTAAAAATCTAAATAGACAAAAATAAAAAATAAAACAATTTCTATTCAAAAGCTAATTAATTCTAACTAAATAAATCTAATTAACTAAGTTAATTTTAAAAAAATAAACTAAATTCTAATTTAAATCTAGACTAATTTCTAAACTAATTTCTAGTTAAAAACAAATTAACTAATCCTAAACCATTTCTAATAGAAACTAAGTAGATAATTCTAGAGTTAATTATCTAGATAAACTAATTAATTAAAACTAAGACTTAATTAATCCTATTAACTAAATTCTAAATTCTAATTCTAAATATCTAAATCTAAAGCTAAGAACTAATTCTAAGAAAATAACGATTAACTAATCTAAAAAAATAATTAACTGTTGATTAACTAATATAAAAAAACTAATAAAAAAAATCAGTTTTAGGGTGTGTCACATAACAGATAGTGGTGAGGTGAAATGGGCTTAGAACAAACCCAATATATCCAACAACAACTCAGTTAAAGCAATTAGGTTTTTTTTCAATGAACACGACAAAACCAAAGTATTTTCATATTCACCTTTGACTTCCTTATACTCACAGTGACTTAACCTTTTCCACCTCAATTCTCACATCATCATCTTCATCTCTATTCTGAATCTCTCGCGTCGACTCTCTCGCTTCTGCTTCTCGCTCCGCGGCTCTCACTCTCACTCCGTGTTTCCTCTATTCTTCGTATGGATCCGAGAATGACAAAGGCGAGGTTCAGTTTTTAGAGGCAGTCAAGGCTTTCAGCGGTGGTAGTGTTTTAGTGAAGGTTGTTCGATGGCGGTTTGTGATGGCTTACGGTGAAGAAAAAGTGGAGGTGGAAGAAATGTTGGAAGGTGATGTGAATGGCTGATGTTCGGAAGGTTGGGAGGTTCGATGGCGGTTTGTGATGGCTTACGGTGAAGAAAAAGTGGAGGTGGAAGAAATGTTGGAAGGTGATGCGAGTGGCTGATGTTTGGAAGGTTGGGAGGTTCGATGGAGGTTTGTGATGGTCTTATTGAAGAAATTAGAAATGAAGAAGAAGGCCAGATTTTTTTAAGGTATCCCTTTTCGTTCTGAATTCCTCTTCTCCCTTTTTTTTATTGATTCAAAATCCCTCTTTAGCTTTTTAGAAACTCTCTTTAAAAGTCTCTTTCATTGCAGATCTTGGGTCATTGTGTGTGTTGTCGCTAGTGACCTTGTTTAGACGCAGTATTGAGGTTTTTTTCCTGGCAAGTGGTGCAGGTTTTTTCAGAGTTTTATCAAGGCATAAGTTTTGGTTGTTTTAGTGAAAGGGGAGGTTTGCATATGCAGGTTGCAACAGGTATTGGTGTTGCAGAATTACAGGTTGTCATGGTGTGTTTGTAGCTGATGACACTGAATTTCACCGTATTTTTGACTCCGATTTCGCATGCATTCTTAGTCTTTTAATGTCATTTTATTATGTTATTATTATGTTTTTCTTTGTTTTCAGGTTTTTAGTCTAATCGGAGCCCCGAGCGAGAAAAGGAGCCGAAATGAGCTAAAATAGAGAAAATCAGCATTTTACACTTATGGCATCCACTATGGCGGCCGCCACAGGGTCTTCCATGACGTGGCCATGTCTCAAACTCCTCCCAACTGTTTTTCCCCACGATCTCCAACTGCCCAAGCAAGTTTACACTCATGGCGGGCGCCATGGTGTTGTGGCGGGCGCCACAAGAACAAAACGAGTTCCCTCCCAAATTCAAATGCTAGGGGCATCCTTGTCTTTTCCACATGTTTCCTTGCCTATAAATAGGACTTTAGATTTTCGTTTTTCTTCATCCAAGCTTAGTTGTTCATAAGCATATATCAGTGTAATAGTGGTAATCGCTTCACATCGAGGTGTTACTACATTCGAGAGATCGAGTCTGTAAGAGCCTGTGAGATTGAGTCTTGGAGCACTCTGGAAGGAAGTTAATCCTGCCGCCATTTTACTTTCAGTTCGCATTTTATTCAACCACTCCGATTGGAGCAGGTTTTTATTACTTTACCTTTTGTCAACTTTATTTCTTGCACTGTCTTTTAATTTCATTTATTTTCCGCACTGCTTTACTTTCATTTACTTTCCGCACTCGCACTACTTTCATTTACTTTCCGCACTCGCACTTAAATACTTTTTTATGAAAAATCTAAAAATGAACTTTTACTTTACCATGTCTGGCTAATTTTATAAAGGTTAGAATGTGAAGATCATAACTGAACCGATAATCTGTACAATTGTTAGTAGAAACACTTAAGGGCTATTTTAACTTTCAATATAAGTTTTCCTGTTCTTAAAATCCGTTGGGTAAGATCGAAAGCCGTCCAACGCCTATCTAAACTTAATTGTTTTTAAACTATTTCAAAAACAGCGAAAGCGCTTTGTCTAGTTTATTAGGAGTTTTTAATTTAAAAGGAAAAGAGATTTTAAAACCATTTTCGGACGCGTTAAGAAGTTTAAAGTCTGGTTCGTAAGAACCTCTTTTTTTTAGAAAATCCAGGTTAAAATACTTTTCAACTTGGTCAAGATACTATATTTCTTAAAAATAGGTTTACTACTCTAACGCAATGCGCGCCTTTTTATCCGTGACAATAAGAGGGTTTGATTAGGGGGTACAACTCGGTTCTGAATACGCGAAAGCGACAATTCCTGTCAAATTAGTTCTTTTCAAAGTAGAAAACATTGCCCGTAAGTAGTTCTATTGGCAAGTACTTGGATTATCAATTGGTTGTGTGAATTGCATTCGAACCTGTCTTTATCAATTAATTTTAATTACTTTATTTACTACCGTGCACTCTTCAAAACTACTATTTTCAATCACCTTAGATACACACCTTAACAATAGATAACGATAGATTGACACTTGGTCTCTGTGGATACGATAATCTTTTATATTACTCTGACGCGTTCGTACACTTGCGAAAAAAAAACACGCATCAAGTTTTTGGCGCCGTTGCCGGGGAACAATTTCGTCAAATTTCATACCCTGTTGTTATACCGTTTAGACTAAGGAAGTTACCCGCCGGTCAATGCGAAAAACTCGTAGTACCGGTAGTTTAGTAGACCCTCTAGCTGAACCAGAACGTTACGCTCGCGCACGTTTATATTTCCGTAAACTTAGGAAAGCTATGGCCGAAGATCAAAATCAAAGACCTCTTAAGGATTTCGCCCAACCATCCAACGAGGAACCTAGTTCTAGTATAGTAAATCCAGCCATACCAGCTAACAATTTTGAACTTAAACCATCCCTGCTGCAGTTAGTACAGCAGAGACAATTCGCAGGTCTTGCTACAGAGAACCCAAACCAACATTTGAAAAACTTTCTCCAACTAGCAGACACCTTTAAAACCAATGGAGCCCCTCCTGAGGCGATTCGCTTAAGATTATTTCCTTTTTCCCTCAGAGATAAGGCCCTATCTTGGTTAGATTCCCTTCCACCAAATTCCATAACAAGTTGGGAAGACCTTAGAAAAGTATTCCTTGCCAGATATTTTCCCCCGAGTAAGACCGCTGTTCTTCGAAACCAAATAACTAGATTTACCCAAAACCAAGGAGAATCGTTGTTCGAAGCCTGGGAGAGATATAAAGAGCTATTAAGAGCATGCCCACATCATGGTTTAGAAAATTGGTTAATCATTCAAACCTTCTATAATGGACTTCATTATAACACTAAGATGACCATCGACGCCGCCGCAGGTGGCGCACTGATGAACAAACCTTACCCTGAAGCTAGTGCCCTTATCGAAGATATGGCCCAAAACCACCAATCATGGGGAGTAGAACGAGCGACAGTGGAAAAGAAGGAAGCCCAAGGAGGAATACATGAGTTAAGCTCTATAGACATGATGCAAGCTAAAATGGATGCATTAGCCCTAAAAGTTGAGCATATGTGTACAACCCCGAATACTGCAGCCGCAGTTTCGTCAGATTGTGAGATATGTGGGACGAAAGGACACCAATCTGCAGAATGCAGTCTGTTAAACGAGACCAGCTCTGAACAAGTGAACTACACCCAAGGGAACCCATTTTCAAATACCTATAACCCTGGATGGAAGAATCACCCAAACTTTTCCTATAAGAATAATAACCCTATCCAAAATACTGCCCCTCCGAGACAATCAAGTTATCAAGCCCCAAGATCAAATCAACCTATGCAACCTGTACCACCAAAACCGAGCCTTGAGAAAATCGTGGATAATTTTGTCGCTGCTCAAATCCAACAAAACAAGGAGTTCATGAACCAAAACGTTCATGTTAACGAACTAATTACCCAGTTAGGAACCAAGGTTGACCAAATAATCACTCACAATAAGATGCTTGAAACCCAAATCTCGCAGGTAGCTTTAAACCAAGCCCCTCAGATCACACCTGGAGGACAATTCCCTGGACAACCTCAACAAAACCCGAAAGGACAAGCAAATGCCATTACCCTACGAAGTGGGACCGCTTATGATGAACCTTGTAACCCAAGGTTGAGTGATCCCAAAACTTCTAAGGAAGATGACAACATCCCAGATAAAAAGAAGAAACCAGAGGAATCTGTAAACCAGGAAAGTCAAGAAAAAGGAGAAGAACCCAAAGACGAAACCTATATACCACCCCCGCCATACAAACCACCAATACCATATCCGCAAAGACTTAAACAAACCCAGATCAATAATCAGTATCAGAAATTCATTAAAGTTATAGAAAAACTTCACGTAGAAATCCCGTTCACAGAAGCCATTACCCAAATACCATCCTACGCAAAGTTTCTCAAAGACATCCTTACCAATAAACGTAGACTTGATGATCCGAAACCCTTGGAATGTAATTCTATTACCGAAAATAAATTAGCAAAAAAGGATAAAGATCCTGGAAACTTTTCCATTCCTTGTATTTTGGGGAGTCATGTCATCGAAAAAGCTTTTCTTGACTTAGGAGCTAGTGTGAGCTTAATGCCCTTAGCGGTTTGCGAAAGGTTAAATTTAGGAGAGTTGCTACCTACCAAGATGTCACTTCAATTAGCCGATAGATCTGTTAAATATCCGATAGGCATACTTGAAGACGTCTCTGTTAGGATAGGTCAGCTGTTTATCCCTACTGATTTTGTTGTCATGGACATTAAAGAAGATGATGACATACCAATTCTTCTAGGTAGACCATTCTTATCGACTGCTGGAGCCATAATAGATGTCAAAAAGGGGAAGCTAACCGTTGAGGTAGGGAACGAGAAGATAGAATTTATACTTTCAAAATTTCTTATGGCACCTGTGATAGGAGACGCGTGTTATGCAATAGATATCATTGATGAATGTGTTAGGGAGTTAGAGCAAGAAGAAGTCATTGAAACAATTAAGCTGCCATCGACTCTTATTTTGGAAGATGACAATTATAAGAAACCCTACATCGATGATAACCTTTACGAATGTTTATCCCTTACCCCAGATCCTATGCCTTGCCCTATTAAACCAACCTTGGAACTTAAGGAACTGCCTAAGAACCTGAGATATGAGTTTCTTGATGAAGAAATGAATCGTCCGGTTATAGTTAGTGCTGCCTTGAGACAAAAAGAAACAGATCAACTCTTGGACGTTCTACGAAGATATCCCTCAGCCTTAGGATATAATATCTCTGATCTGAAAGGTATAAGTCCATCCGTATGCATGCATCGGATTTCGCTCGAAGTAGATTCAAAACCTTCCAGAGAGCACCAGAGAAGGATAAACCCTATCTGAGTGATGTTGTCAAGAAGGAAGTTCTGAAGTTGCTAGAAGCAGGTATAATATATCAGATCTCGGACAGTAAGTGGGTGAGCCCTGTGCATGTGGTACCCAAGAAGGGAGGCATCACAGTTGTGCAAAATGAGAAAGGTGAACAAATAGCAAAGCGGATAGAAGGAGGTTGGCGTATGTGCATAGACTATAGAAAGTTAAATAAAGCAACTAGGAAGGATCATTTCCCTTTACCGTTCATAGACCAGATGTTAGAACGTCTTGCCAGACATTCTTACTTCTGCTATCTAGACGGGTATTCGGGATTCTTCCAAATACCTATACATCCAGAAGATCAAGAAAAAACTACCTTTACATGCCCTTTTGGAACTTTTGCCTACAGACGAATGCCTTTTGGACTCTGTAATGCCCCTGCTACTTTCCAACGTTGCATGATGTCAATCTTTGCAGATTATCTAGATGGAATCATGGAAGTATTTATGGATGATTTCTCGGTTTGCGGTTTTGATTTCCAAAATTGTCTTATCAACCTTGAGAAAATCTTGGAAAGATGTGTGGAGGTGAACCTTGTGTTGAATTGGGAAAAATGCCATTTCATGGTGACTGAAGGAATTGTTTTAGGACATATAATCTCCGAAAGAGGTATAGAGGTAGATAAAGCAAAAATATAAGTTATAGAGAACCTAAAACCACCCAAGACTATCAGGGAAGTTAGAAGTTTCCTTGGACACGCTGGATTCTACCGCCGTTTCATCAAGGACTTCTCCAAAATAACAAAACCTTTAACTGGCCTGTTAATGAAAGATGCTGAATTCATCTTTGATGAAAAATGCAATGAAGCATTCAACCTTTTGAAGCAAGCATTGATTTCAGCACCCATTATAAAACCCCCTGATTGGTCTGAACCGTTTGAGATAATTTGTGACGCCAGTGATTATGCTGTAGGAGCCGTTCTAGGTCAGAGAAAAGATAAAAGATTACATGTAATATATTATGCCAGTAGAACCCTAGACGCCGCCCAGCTCAATTACACAACAACCGAGAAAGAACTCCTAGCGGTAGTTTTCGCTATAGACAAATTTAGATCATATCTAGTAGGAGCCAAAATTATAGTTTACACCGATCATGCTGCCATCCGTTACCTACTAAGTAAAAAAGATGCTAAGCCCAAGTTACTTCGATGGATTTTGTTGCTACAAGAGTTCGACTTAGATATCCGAGATAAAAAAGGCACAGAAAATGTAGTAGCCGATCACCTATCTAGGCTAGAATACCTGAATCCTGAATTAGTACCCATAAATGATGATTTTGCCTATGATAGACTGATAGCCCAGTTGGAAACCATTGAAGATAAAAAACCAGACCCTCATGAGCACTTTCAAAAATCCTTAGCTGTAAGTAACGTGCCCTGGTACGCTGATTTTGTTAATTACCTAGCTGCTGATATCATACCCCCTGATCTCGATTACCACAAGAAGAAGAAGTTCTTAAGTGATGTTAGAAACTTCTATTGGGACGAGCCACTTCTTTTCAAGAGAGGTAAAGATGGCATTTTCCGCCGTTGCGTTCCAGAAGACGAGGTAGAAAGTATAATTCAGCATTGTCACTCTGCGCCTTATGGTGGACATGCAAGCACCTCTAAGACCTACGCCAAGATTCTTCAAGCTGGCCTATTCTGGCCTACCATGTGGCGTGATGTCCATGCTTACATTGTCAAATGTGATAGATGCCAACACACAGGAAATATTTCAAGACGCGACGAAATGCCTTTAAGAAACATCCAAGAAGTAGAACTCTTCGACGTATGGGGTATAGATTTCATGGGACCATTCCCACCATCTTTAGGAAACAAGTATATCTTAGTTGCAGTAGACTATGTGTCTAAATGGATTGAAGCGATAGCTGCACCCACAAACGACACTAGAGTAGTGATTAAATTATTTAAAAATTATATATTCCCCAGATTTGGAACACCCCGTTTAGTTATAAGTGATGGAGGATCTCACTTCATATCAAGAATTTTTGATAAGCTTTTAAACAAGTATGGAGTTAAGCATAGAGTAGCAACACCATATCACCCACAGACTAATGGCCAAGTGGAAGTATCTAATAGGGAGATTAAACAAATTTTAGAAAAAACTGTCTCTGTATCCAGAAAAGATTGGTCGCAAAAGATTCAAGAGGCTTTATGGGCCTACAGGACCGCTTTCAAAACCCCTATTGGAACAACCCCCTACCAACTAGTCTATGGAAAATCTTGTCATTTACCTTTTGAGTTAGAGCATAAGGCCTATTGGGCCATTAAAACTTTGAATTTGGATTACCTAACTGCTGGTGAGAAACGTATCCTTGACATCCACAAATTGGAAGAACTCAGACAGCAAGCCTACGAGAATGCCATAATATACAAAGAAAGAACAAAAGCTTGGCACGGCAAAAGAATCGTAAGAAAAGACTTCAACTTAGGCGACCCTGTTCTCCTGTTCAATTCTAGGCTACGGCTCTTCCCAGGAAAGCTCCGTTCAAGATGGATTGGCCCCTTCAAAGTATCAAAAATTCTGAGGTCTGGAGCTGTTGAAATAAAAAACGAGACATGTAAACCATTCATCGTCAATGGACAAAGACTAAAGCTCTACGAAGGAGGAGACATTCCAACAACCTACTCCAGCCACACTCTAAGTGATCCACCAATCCCGACAAGAGATGTATAAGTTCCAGTCGTCAAGCTAACGACGTTAAATAAGCGCTGCATGGGAGGCAACCCATGATTTTCTTACCCTATTTACTTTTTCTACATTTTGCTTTATTTTATTTTTTTGTTATATTTAGTCAGGACTAATGTTTGAAATGTTTGTGTTTTACAGGACCTTCTTCCTAACTCTGTGCAGAATGCAGAATATCGACGACATGCATGTGACTTTCAGGAATGACGCCCAGAGAGAGCGTTACTTTGTCCACTTCAGGCGTCCTAAGGCACCTACGAGGGCACCAGTGGTCCACATCAGTAGTTTTACAGGTTACTCTCCTTATCTTATTTCGAAACATTGGGGACAATGTTCGATTTAAGTGTGGGAGGGGATTTTATTGCTTTCTATTTCCATTTTTAGTTAGTTGTTTATTTCTTGTTTTTGTCTATGTCTTTTTTCTAGAAAATGCATGAGTCTGACGAGTCACCAGTACAGTGTATCCCTAGTGCACCCTCATTTTTCCCCATTTCTTTAGCCCTGTCAAAAAAAAAAAAAAAAAAATTTTGCAAAAAGAAAACATTATTGTTCTACACGTTTTTTGGGCTTTAAGACAGGTTTGGATTAGGATGTGGTGACTTAGGTGAACTTTTTGAAACATTAGTATCGTTTTAGCACCGTAGACTTCACGAATATAGGAATCATTCCAAAACCCCATGTACCATGGCCTTAATTATCATTTCCAAATTTGTCCTAAGTAGTTTATTTCAGCAGTCAGCTCCGGCCTAAGCATGTTCTACGTAGGGGACTGATGAAATAAGTGAATGATCCAGTCAAATAAATAAAGAAAAAGGCAAACACCGGATAGATGACCCTCACAAGGTCGTTTAAACCAAAAAGTTGAATTGTTGCCACACAAATATATATATATATATATATATATATATATATATATATATATATATATATATATATATATATATATATATATATATATATATATATATATATATATATATATATAATTTTAGCTCACCCATTGTTAGTTGGTTCAGAGGTATCTGGCGCTGAACTCGGTAGGGCGGATTGCGATCCGATCCCCCACAACTGCATTTGGGTCAAATAAAAGGGTTTACACAGTCATATGTGCCAGAAACCCTATGTTTTGGATCAGAATCACTAACAGGTCACTCTACTATGAAACATGTACGGATAACGGGCTTAATGTGATTGCGCCTGAATGAAAAGGACCCAAAAAGAGATGAAGAGGTAGACCTAGTTATTGTGGGATGATACGGTTGATTAATATAAGAATGAAGTTTATGTCCGCCTCTGCGGATAAGTGTCATTACGATACCCTTGGTTCACTTAGTACCTGTCACTACATCCTGACTTGAACTTAGAAGCCCTTTTTGCCCGAATCACGTGTCAGCACTAGTTTTCTTACTTTGAGCTTTAAATGTTTTGCTTGAGGACAAGCAAAGGTCTAAGTGTGGGAGAATTTGATGACACTGAATTTCACCGTATTTTTGACTCCGATTTCGCATGCATTCTTAGTCTTTTAATGTCATTTTATTATGTTATTATTATGTTTTTCTTTGTTTTCAGGTTTTTAGTCTAATCGGAGCCCCGAGCGAGAAAAGGAGCGAAAAAGGAGCCGAAATGAGCTAAAATAGAGAAAATCAGCATTTTACACTTATGGCATCCACTATGGCGGCCGCCACAGGGTCTTCCATGACGTGGCCATGTCTCAAACTCCTCCCAACTGTTTTTCCCCACGATCTCCAACTGCCCAAGCAAGTTTACACTCATGGCGGGCGCCATGGTGTTGTGGCGGGCGCCACAAGAACAAAACGAGTTCCCTCCCAAATTCAAATGCTAGGGGCATCCTTGTCTTTTCCACATGTTTCCTTGCCTATAAATAGGACTTTAGATTTTCGTTTTTCTTCATCCAAGCTTAGTTGTTCATAAGCATATATCAGTGTAATAGTGGTAATCGCTTCACATCGAGGTGTTACTACATTCGAGAGATCGAGTCTGTAAGAGCCTGTGAGATTGAGTCTTGGAGCACTCTGGAAGGAAGTTAATCCTGCCGCCATTTTACTTTCAGTTCGCATTTTATTCAACCACTCCGATTGGAGCAGGTTTTTATTACTTTACCTTTTGTCAACTTTATTTCTTGCACTGTCTTTTAATTTCATTTATTTTCCGCACTGCTTTACTTTCATTTACTTTCCGCACTCGCACTACTTTCATTTACTTTCCGCACTCGCACTTAAATACTTTTTTATGAAAAATCTAAAAATGAACTTTTACTTTACCATGTCTGGCTAATTTTATAAAGGTTAGAATGTGAAGATCATAACTGAACCGATAATCTGTACAATTGTTAGTAGAAACACTTAAGGGCTATTTTAACTTTCAATATAAGTTTTCCTGTTCTTAAAATCCGTTGGGTAAGATCGAAAGCCGTCCAACGCCTATCTAAACTTAATTGTTTTTAAACTATTTCAAAAACAGCGAAAGCGCTTTGTCTAGTTTATTAGGAGTTTTTAATTTAAAAGGAAAAGAGATTTTAAAACCATTTTCGGACGCGTTAAGAAGTTTAAAGTCTGGTTCGTAAGAACCTCTTTTTTTTAGAAAATCCAGGTTAAAATACTTTTCAACTTGGTCAAGATACTATATTTCTTAAAAATAGGTTTACTACTCTAACGCAATGCGCGCCTTTTTATCCGTGACAATAAGAGGGTTTGATTAGGGGGTACAACTCGGTTCTGAATACGCGAAAGCGACAATTCCTGTCAAATTAGTTCTTTTCAAAGTAGAAAACATTGCCCGTAAGTAGTTCTATTGGCAAGTACTTGGATTATCAATTGGTTGTGTGAATTGCATTCGAACCTGTCTTTATCAATTAATTTTAATTACTTTATTTACTACCGTGCACTCTTCAAAACTACTATTTTCAATCACCTTAGATACACACCTTAACAATAGATAGCGATAGATTGACACTTGGTCTCTGTGGATACGATAATCTTTTATATTACTCTGACGCGTTCGTACACTTGCGAAAAAAAAACACGCATCAGTAGCAGGAAAGCAGGGCATTGTGGCAATTGTTTTGGTCTTATGCTGCAGAATGGTTTTGGTCTGGGTTGCTGAGTGTTGGCAGGTTTATAGCTTGGTGATGATGATGCGGATGTTGCAGGTTGTGGTACAGGGAGATTTTGGTGAAAGTTTAGTTTCGGTCAGTTTAGAGCAGAAGGTGTACGAGTTATTTTTGGCATGGTCTTTCTGATGGTCAAAGTTTGGCATGGTGGGAGCTTAACAGAGGTCATGTTTCTCTATTGGCATGGAGTGGTCATTGTTGTGCAAGAATTTTGACCAAGGGATCTTTTTTGTTTTTTTTTTTGGAATTTGTAATAATTGTAAACAAAAACAATAATAATAATACAAATAATAAATAACAACAATGATAATACAAATAATAATAATAATAAATAAAACTAAAAATAAAATAAAAACTTGAGCTCTATATTTTTAAAATAATTTTTTAACAAAAAAAAAAGGCTAAAATACAGTTTTGGTCCCCCTGTTTGTCAAAATTCACGGTTTTGGTTCTCCTATTTTTTTTTTAACAATTTTGGTCCCCCACCCCTCAATGTTCATGTACTGTTCATATACGGACATGTACTGTTCATGTACGGACCAGATACTGTTCATCATTTTTTTGGGCCAAAATTGGGGTGGGGGACCAAAACTGTTAAAAAAAATAATAGGGGGACCAAAACCGTGAATTTTGACAAACAGGAGGACCAAAACTGTATTTTAGCCAAAAAATAATAATTAAGTGAAAACAAAATAGATTAGCTAAATTAGATTAAACTTAAAAAAAAATAATAAAAAAACTATAATTAATGAAAATAAAACTAAATTAATAAAATTAAGCTAATCAAATTTAAACTAAAATTAATTGTAAACTAAATTAAAAGTAAAGTAAATTAAAATTAACCTAAATAAAACTAAACTAAAAATAAAAAGCTAAACCACAGCTAAAATTATATTAAGTTTAAAATTAAAACTGATATAAACTAAATTGTAAATATAAACTAAATTAAAAATATACACTAAATTAATTTTAAATAATCTAAGATAATTATCTAAATAACAACAAAATAAAACATAAAAAGAAAATGGCATGGAATGGTAAAATCGACTAAAAATGCATGATTAATGAATACTGAGATTCTTAACTAAAAAAGTGCAAAATGGCTGACGTAAAATGATATGAAAACGGCCAACGAATCTGAGGGTAAAATTTGGGGTACGAAAATGTTACAAAAAGGGATGCCCTAACAGTACGCGTATTTAAACCAAAATGGATACGACGAACAAAATGATGAGATTATGTAGTTCATGTCGCCAGCCCGGACACAATCGTACAAACTGTCTCAGTGTTGGACCAAGCACAACAACATAATTTCAAATGTAACTATTTTGCTTTATATCATAAACAACTTTCATTTCATAAATATCATTTACAATAATTTAAAAACAGCAACTAAACAATAATTTAAACAATTAAACAACAAAACAAACAAATACAAGGACTAAACAACATAACTATGCGATTACAACCATCAAAGCAATTTCCGGAGAACTATACATCATCATGTGAACATCTCTGTCAATTTTAACATTCTCCCATAAACGAATTTCTCCATTTTGGTTGAACGTGGTAACAAGTCTTTGAATTCTTACAATCTTTTCATCTAACAAACTGATTAAGCTCCTGTTAAAATGTTTGAACGTCTTTCTATTCCTGAGTCGGGTCTTCATCGGAGGCACCGAATAAATTAAATCGGCATTTCTCTTGTGGATATAAGAACACATATATGAAGACATTTTGAAGAAAAATGGAAGAAGATTGAAGAAAAATGGAAGAAGATTGAAGAAAAATGGAAAGAGACAGTAAGAAGAAGTGCGTAAAATGAAGAAGAGGGGATATTGTATTTATAGAAGAAGGGTATGAAGGAGTAGCCACATGCAGTAGCGCATGCTCTAGGAGGATGAATGCATGCGCCAATGCATGTGGTGCCATCTATGTGCATGAGCCATTCAAAATGGCGCTTCCTTGTATTTGTAGTATGCATGTGCCATTTTGATTGGCACCTTCTCTTGTTCTCCAAGCCAGACATAGTTTGTTTGGTTATTAATTTTAAGTGATGGCTTTTTTCGTATATTATTTAAAAATAGTGGATATTTTTTTTAAAAATTCTTTATTTCTCATCATATACATATATGGTTTAATTATGAATGGTGAATAAATAAGTTTAGAATATAAAAGTGAATCACATTTATATTAATTAAAAAATTAAGGTTTGATTGCTTTTTTAATTCCATAATTTAGTTTTGTTTAAAAAATTATTGATTGTCTTTTGATCGGAGAGGACCAGAAGGAGATCGTCGCGACCTTCGTGTAGGGCAAGAGTAGCTGCTCGTAGGAGAGGAAAGGGGGGTGGAGGTACCTGCAAGGTACTCCGATGCCAAAGTAAGTATTTGGTCAAAAGAAAGAGGGAAAGCAAGTAAGAGAAGTCAAGTGTATGATTTGTGATACCTGCCCCTCTCGAGCGAGAGGTTTTTATAGGGAGATTGTTGGCGAGCAAAGTGCCTGATCGACCAATGAGGTATTGCCAGATGGAGGGCGAAGCGCGTGGTCTTTCTAACTGTTTTCGTGATATCCGGGGAGGCAGTTGGTCGCATGAGCTATTCTGCGCGTGAAGGGGACACGCCCAACGACTATATTGTGCCCAACGGCTATATTGTGCCCAACGGCCATATTGTGCTTATTGGGCATGTTCGCTAATTATGATGGATTAGGCCTGGCCCTTAAGGGCAGGAAGCCTTGCCCGGTCCAGAATAGGAGCCCCCCAAGTCGTTGCTCTGTTGGAGAGTAATGACTTTAGATAGCTGTGACTTCGACCGTACTGTCGGGGAAGTGGTTGCTCGCGTAGAATGTTCCATTCGTTCCCCGACCAGATGTGGTCGTTAGCTACCAACGCGAAATGTCGATCAGGGTTTGTAGCGTCCTCGGAGAAATGGGAGTTTTTGGCGAGCATCTCTGCATGGATGTGTTCACTTTGACGAAGAGACTTGCTCGTGGGGGCCAAGGGCTAGTGTATTTTCTGTGCTGAACCAGGCGAAGAGTTTTTGTGACACGTGGTGAGCATTTATGGCCTTTGTCAGTCCTAGGGGCGTATAGGCTATGATGACCTTCGCGATTCCCCACGATCAAATGGTTATAAAAAGGTGGGGGAAGGTTTCATTTTCATAATTTCACAAGTTTTTTTACTCTTTGCTCTCGTTTGCTCTGCAATTAGTCTTCTTCGGAGTTTCTCTTCGCCACCGTCAACTTCTTTTACTTGTAAGTTCGTTCTTCCCTTTCTGCATATTTTTATAGGTTTTCCGGTTGAAGTTCATATTTTTCGGTTGAACTTCATGTGTTCTTTGATGAACACATGTATTCCAGGAAATTTTGTGAAGAACATGATGATTTTTAGGAATTTCTATAATTTTGTAGAAATTGTTAGCGTAGATCCTTGTAGAATCTGGTTAGGTGCAGAATTTAGTTTGTAGTCGGGCACTAGGCCTGTTCGGAGTTTTAGCGTGATTTTGGGACGAACATGCGTCCTCGTATGTGCATCTGCGTGTTCTGGTCGCGGAGACCTCTTCTAGCTATTGGTAGGTAATTTATACGAGCACGTGGTTGTCCCGGATTCGTTAACGCCCTTTCACTTGATTAGTGGTGGAAGGGTGGATTTGATCGCAGATGTCGAATTCACTTCTCTTCCTCTACTTTTCAGGTGAAAATGGCTGAACCCCGCGATGAAGTTATGCCCGACGCACAGGAAGTACAAGAGGGGCCCAGTGCGTCCGCCGATTACTCGAATATCAAGGTCGCAGGAGGGGACCTTGACTGGTTTGGACATGAGCCTTTGTCTTTTCGATCAACCTTCTCCGCCGAGGAGATACGGGACTTCGACTTGTTGGAAAGACGCGACGAGGGCGCTCCACAGGCATGGAAAGCCTTTCGTCCCGGGGAGTACGATAGAATCTGTTCCTCGTACCCGGGACTTCGCTTTCCTATGTACGAATTTGCGTTTACGGAGGCCAAGATGCGTCTCCCTTTCACTGACTTCCAATCTTCTCTGTTCACCCATTTGGCCTTGTGCCCGTCCCAGCTTCACCCAAACGCCTTGGCTTTTATAAGGGCTTTTGAGTTAGTGTGTCGTTATCTCAATATCGGGGCGACCACAGATCTCTTCTACTGCCTCTTCCAAATTCAGCGGAGCACGGCGGGGTCGAAACAGAGTTGGGTATCGTTTAAGCAACAGAGTAGGCTGTTCTGGCCGTATTCTGATTCGATACGCAATTTCAAGGACAGGTTTCTGATCGTGAAGCCTATAACCGAAGAGGCAAAGAGGAGCATCTCGACCATCGAGAGGGTGATGGTGGATGGTCGGGAAAGGGACGGTGTGGTCTCCATCTTTCCTTTGGAATGGGTCTACACCCATTTTAAGCGCCGAACAGATCAGTTCCTGGCGAAGCATGAGCAGCTTTGCCCGGCAGATAAGGAGTCGTACAGGATCCTCCATGCTTACGTGGAGAGCTTTACTCCGACCTTCGTCATTGATCGGGACGGGAATCAGTTGGTCGGGGAGGATGGACCTGCCCGAGCAGCTAGATATATTAATGTCAAAGCTCTCCTTGAGTGTGATAACGACGACGATGCTATGACTTTGCTTGGTATGCTCCACTGTTTGGTTTTGTTTCTTTAGATTCTTTTGATTCTGACTTGATGTGTGTGTTCGCAGGTATGATGGCTGACATGCGAGAGCGTCTGATGAGGTCGCAGGCTGCGAAGGTTCACAAGAAGGCGACCACCGGTACCAAGGCCGGGGCGCCTAAGCAGACAGTGATGGAGAGTTTTGCTGCTGGATCTACCCCCATCCCGGAGAGAGCCTCGACGCCGCTGACCCCGGAGGGTTCTCTTAAGAGGAAGAGAGATGCTGCGGGGACTCCTGTGGCTGCTGGTCCTGAGGGGTCCGGTGCCGGTCATTTCGTCTTGCCCGCCTGCTATACGCGCCGAGACTTGTTCGTTGAAGGGGATTCGATAGAGGTCCATGATTCTGAAGCCACGACTATTTTGAACGCCAATTCCAAGGTGAGGAGAAAACAGTTGTGCCAGGATGCGGCGAGCATGTTCAGGGTCCTTGAAACTGCCTTTGTCCTCGCCGACGATGAAGCCGCTACTCGGGCGAGCCTCGTGACTTCCCAGAATAGAATAGCCGAGCTGGAGGCAGAAAACAACAAGCTGTTCAATGATTTAAAACAGTTTGAAGGTCACGAGGAGGCCAAGGTGCTGCTCCAGACGGAGGTGACCCAGCTGAAGTTAGCTGCGCTCAAGGCTGACGAGGAGAGGAAGGGACTGCAGGCGAGGATTGCTGAGTTGGAAGGCTTGACTTCAGCTTCCCAGGATGAAAATGATGACGAGCAGTCTCTAAAGTCGCTGACCGACTTGATCCGGAGGATCAGGATCCTTGGCGAAGATAACCTGAAAGCAGCTGAGTCCGGCTTCAATGCGGCTAAAGAGCAGATGGTGGCCGTCAACTCTGATGTGCAGCTCACGAAGGATGGAATGGGTTTGTTCAACAGAGTGGTGGACGGTCAAGTTATCCCAGCCGAAGAGGAGAGTGAAGTCGCAGAGTAGGACTTGGTTGTTTTTAGCATGTTTTGTGGGCTTGCGTGCCCTTATCAATTTGTATTTATCGTTTTGTATGGGCGCTGCCCCTCTTTGTATTTATGACATTGTCCGGTCGTGGCCGGTACTTTAATATACTTGGGTTTTGTGGACGTTTTATTATGGACTTTGCTCTTTTTGTTTATATGTGTGCGTGTGTCCCCGGTTAGGCGTAAAACCTACCGAGGAGGGTGAAGTGGTTCCACCCGTGATGAGGCTAGGACTTCGTTTGAGGTACTAATCTCATAGGCTTGGACTGTTCCCATCGCGAGCTGGGTGTCCTGCCTAAATGGTGCGGCAACGGCGGAGCTCGGTTGAGGTATCCCCGTTGTGCGCAGGATCTGCTTGTCCAATGAGCAGAAGCTGGTCGGCGTTGTAATGCGTGTCTCACTTCACCAGGGCACGATACGATGGTCGCGCAGATCTCCCCGTTTTGGGGTGACTATGTCGGCGACTTGTCTATCCTCGTGGTTAAGGACTTAGCTATAGTACTGCTTGAGCTTTTCAGCATTCCATGGTCGAGCAAGTTGTTTTTCGTCCAGTGTTTCCAAGTAATATGCTCCCGTGCCCGTTTTGGACTTGACCCTATAGGGTCCTTCCCAGTTCACCGCCAGTTTCCCTTCGCGAGAATCCTTCTAGTTTTTGCGCAGGACCAGACTGCCTACGGGGAAGTCGCGTTTTACGATTCTGGCGTCATGTCGCAATGATATTTGTTGTTTCATCGCGGCCTCGTGGAGGGCAGCCCCTGATCTTATTTCTTCGACCAGGTCGAGCTCCTCGCATAGAGCCTCATCGTTCATTTCTTCGTCAAGGGGAGCTTCTGTCCTTCTAGAGGGCTCCCTTATTTCCACCGATATTACCGCCTCTGTTCCATACGCTAGTCGGAAAGGGGTTTCCCCGGAGGTGGAGTGAGGTGTTGTCCTATACGCCCAAAGGACGCTGTGGAGCTCCTCGACCCACCTTTTCTTGGCCTCGCCTAGTCTTCGCTTCAATCCGCGTAGGATTACTCTGTTCGTAGCCTCCGCTTGCCCGTTGGTCTGGGGATGCTCGACCGAAGTAAAGTGTTGTTTCGTTCCCAATTTGGCGACGAAGTCTTGGAATTTTCTGTCCGGGAATTGGGTTCCGTTGTCGGTTACGAGGGCCTGGGGTACCCCGAATCTGGCGAGGACGTTTCTTTTGTAGAAATGCAGTATGTTGAATGTTGTGATCTTGGCGAGCGCTTCGGCTTCAATCCATTTTGTGAAATAGTCGACGGCCACGATTAGGAATTTATTTTGATAAGATCCCATCGTAAAGGGGCCTAGGATGTCCATCCCCCACCAGGCGAAGGGCCACGGCGAGGAGAGTGTCTTCAACTCGTTGGGTGGTGCCAAATGCATGTCCCCGTGGCGCTGGCAAAGGTCACATTTTTGCACATGTTCTTTGGCGTCATGCTGCATGGTCGGCCAGTAATACCCTGCGCGCAGAGCCTTTCGAGCCAGGGATATTCCTCCTAAGTGTTGTGCGTTGATGCCCTCATGGATTTCTTGTAAGATTTCGGGGACCTGGGCCTCGTCGACACATTTTAATAAGGGAATGGAAAACCCTCGTCGATATAACTTGTCCTAGACTAGTACGTACGAGCAGGGTCGTCGTTTAGTTAGATTGGCCTCCTTACTGTCTTCGGGAAGTTCCCCTTTGGTGAGGTAATTGTATACCGGGGTCATCCAACAATAGGGGTCTCCGACGACGTTAACATCCACCAGGTCGGGCTTTGTAATGCTCGGGTTAGCCAGTGTTTCTTGTATGACGGATTTGTTCCCTGGTGCTGGCTAATTTGGAGAGGATGTCTGCTCGGGTATACTGTTCGCGCGGGACGTGCTGAACTTCCTATACTTCGAACTCTGTTAATTTTTCTTTCACCGTGGTCAAGTATTCGGCTAGTTGGTCGTTCTTTGCCTGGTACTCTCCTCGTACTTGGGATGCCACAAGATGGGAGTCAGTGCAAATTTTAATTTTCCTCGCGCCGACGTCTTTAGCCAGTCGTAATCCTGCAAGGAAGGCTTCATATTCGGCTTGATTGTTGGATGTTTTGAAGGAAAGGATCAGGGATACTTCGATCAAGGTCCCTTCCTTGTTTTCAAGTATAATCCCTGCTCCGCTGCCCGCGGGGCTTGACGCGTCATCCACGTAAATGATCCATTCTTGTGTCCCCGCTGGGGGGAACGATTCCGGAGTCATTTCTGCCACAAAGTCGGCCAGGACCTGCGCCTTGAGGGCTTTCCTTCCTTCGTAGTGAATGTCGAACTCGAACATTTCAAGGGACCATTTTAGCATCCTGCCCGCCATGTCTGGTCGGCTTAGCAGCTGCCTAATTGGCTGGTCGATCCTGACGACGATAGTGTGCGCCAGGAAGTAATATCTGAGTCTCCTCGCGGCGATTATGAGAGCAAGGGCCACCCGTTCTATTTGCGTGTATCTGACTTCGGGTCCCTGTAGGGATTTACTGGTGAAATAGATGGGTTTTTGCCCGTTAGTAGTCTCGCGAATAAGTGATGCGCTTACTGCTTCGTTGGCCACAGAGAGATACAGGTATATGGTTTCCCCGCGGTCTAGTCGGGACAACACTGGTGGTTCTGACAGAGCTTGTTTGAAATGGGCGAGAGCCTGCTCGCACTCGTCCGTCCACTCGAAATTCGCCTCTTTCCTGAGTAATTTGAAAAAAGGCAGGGTGTGCTGGGCGGACTTGCTTACAAAGCGAGCAAGGGACGCGAGCATCCCGTTGAGAGATTGTATCGCTTTCTTCGACCGCGGCGTGGGGAATTCCACGAGTGCTCGGCATTTGTCTGGGTTTGCTTCTATTCCTCTTTCGGTGAGGTAAAATCTGAGGAATTTCCCTGCTCGTACGCCGAAGGTGCATTTTTCCGGATTAAAACGCATTTTACATTTTCGAGCTTGGTCGAACACCTTGCGCAAGTGGGTGGTATGGTCGGATTCCTCTTGGGATTTCACGATCATATCATCCATGTATACTTCGATCGTGTCACCGATTTCTGATCGGAAGACTTTGTTCATCATGCGTTGGTATGTGGCCCCGGCATTCTTTAGTCCAAATGGCATTACGTTATAGTATTAATTCCCCGAGGAGGTCATGAATGCCGTGTATCTCTTGTCCTCGTCGGCCATTGGGATTTGGTTGTATCCCGAATAAGCGTCCATGAAGGACAAGAGCTTGAAACCTGCGGAATTATCTACGAGTTTATCTATGCTCGGCAGTGGATAAGCGTCTTTCGGGCAAGCCCGATTGAGATCGGTGTAGTCAATGCACATGCGCCACTTTCCATTATTTTTCTTTACAAGTACAATATTTGAGAGCCAGGTCGTATACCTGGCCTCAGAAATAAATTTTACCTCTAAGAGGTCTTGTACAAGCTTTTCGGCAGCCTGTGCCTTTTCTTCGGATTGTTTCCTTCTTCATTGGGCGATGGCGCGGGCAGCTGGATTAATTGTGAGGTGGTGACATGCAGTTTCTGGATCAAGGCCGGGCATATCCGCTGCACTCCATGCGAACAGGTCGGCGTTGTCGTCGAGGCATTTCTTCAAATCCTTCTTTACTTCTTCGGGAAGACCAGCGCCTATCCTCACTCCCCTGCTGGGGTTGTTGCTGAAAGTGATGATCTCGAATTCCCCATCTGGAACCGGTCGCAGCAGTGTAGGAGACGGGGAGCTT
Organism: Lathyrus tuberosus; assembly: GCA_022829125.1. Classification (NCBI taxonomy): domain Eukaryota; kingdom Viridiplantae; phylum Streptophyta; class Magnoliopsida; order Fabales; family Fabaceae; genus Lathyrus; species Lathyrus tuberosus. The sequence goes on from JALAZF010000018.1 coordinate 1,730,072, forward strand.
GTCACTCCTAACTTTCCATCTTCGTCTCGATCTTCGTTTCCATCTTCAGCAAGCCTGCTGTCGAGGTCAATGGTGTGCACGAGAAGCGTGGGCTTTTTCTCTGGCCGGCCCTCTTCGCCTGGAACCTCGTCCTCTCTGGTGCGCTTTGCCGACTTTGCTGTTGTCGCGATCTGGTTCTGCCCTTTTGTTGCGGCCTCGAAGCATCTGCGAGCAGCCTCAATGTCACCGTGCAGAGTTGCGACGTGTCCTTTCTCAGTGTAGTACTTGAGCTTGAGGTGGACCGTCGAGGGGACAACAACGAGTTCGGCGAGAGCTGGTCTGCCGAGGATGCACTGATAGAGCGACGGGCAATCAATGACTAAGAACTGCGTTTTGATTGTCCGGGATGCCTCCTCTTCGCCAAACGTGACCAATATCTCCATGTAACCCCAAGGTCGGGTCGTTGCTCCGTTGAATCCTTGGAGATCAGACCCCACGTACGGGGAGAGATTAGACTTATTCAGTTTCAGTGCGCGGAACAGGCTGGAATACATGATGTCCACGGAGCTGCCCTGGTCGACCAGGATTCTCCGCACATCAGTAGATGATAATTTGGCCCTGATCAGCAGAGGAATGTGGGAATTCGGCGATCCTCTGGGGAGTTCCTCTTTGTAGAACGTGATCGGTTGTGAACGCCCTTTACCCTTGTCGATCGTGTACAACTGATCGGGGCTGCTGTCTATCAGCTGTTCAAACTTTCTCTTGATGGATCCTATCGTGAGTTCATGGTACCCCCCACATGAGATAACCATGGCCGTAGGAAAGGCTTCCCAGGTGCTGTGTATGAATGCCTGGGAAGTCAGATAGAAATGGTCAGGAACGAGGAAGTCCTCTGGTCGGCTGATGGACATTGCGACCTGCGGGGGAGGACTGGAGGGGGTCGATTCTGCTTCTTTCTTCTGATCAGAGAGAATACACTCACGCGAGGTAGTGAGCACATTGTATTCATTGAATCAGCCAGTTGGCCCTTTGCCTTCACGGGGACGCTCCTCCCGTCGTTTCTCCTTCCCCTTACGGGATGGCTCGGGCTCCTCCTTTTTGGGTGCTCGGGGTGCTTCCCGATCTCTTGCGTCCCGGGCACGGTATGCGGCTTCTTTCTCCTCGTAGCGAATGTAATCTTTGGCCATGTGGAGAAACTCAGTCATTGTTCGAGGAGCTTCGATCCCGACAGCTTTGCGGAAGTCGCTCTTTTGTCGGAGTCCTTTCTCGAGGAGGTACTTCTTCATGTGATCGGAAGTTCTGACTTCCACTGCCTCCTTATTAAATCTCTCGATGTACTCCCGCAGAGGTTCTTCCCTGCCTTGTATGATTGCTTCCAACGTTGCCTCCATCTTTGGGTATCGTCGGGAGGCTGTGAAATGGCGGGTGAATTGGCCTTTGAGCTCGCGCCAGGAGGAGATGGATCCTCGAGGGAGTCTTTTGAACCATGTCATCGCACCTTTCCTCAAGGTGATGGGGAATATTTTGCACCGGATGGCTCCGGAGACACCATGATACTGGAGCATAACTTTGATGTTCTCCAGGTGCTCGTGAGGATCTGACGTGCCATCGTACGTCGCTAGTGTGGGAGGTTTCTCTAACCCGCGGGGGATCCGGGTGTCCACAATGTTTCTCGCGAATGGGCCTTGAGCTTCGTTGTCACTGCTAGAGCTGTGAGAGAATGACGGAGAAAGACTGTGGTCGCGGGTTTGACTGCGGCGAGGAGAGTGTCCGCGGGTACGCCTATGCTCGTACTTGTCCGAATGTCGGTGTCTTTTGGAAACAGGGGAGTGCCTAGTTTTCCTAGGAGAACGACGATGTCGGCGAGCGAGATCGGGTGTTGGGCTCCCTGATCTCGAACGTTCTTTGACCGGGGAAGGACTATCACGTCTCCGCTTTGAGTGAACTCGCGGAGGCGGGGAGAGGTTCAGTGTCTCCGAAGTGTGATGCTCTTGAAGGGCGTGCGCGAGGGCGCTGATCTTTTCTCCCTGCTGGATGATGAAACGATTGGAATTGTTCAAAGAGGCGATGAGCGCCGCGGTGGTCGGATCAGCGTCTTGAGGAACCGGAATGGGTTCGAAGAAAAGTTCTGTGGCAGTCGCTCGTGGTCTTTGTTCGTCAGGCTTTGGGGAAGCCGGCCCACCGTTGCGCTGGGCGTTTTCGGACGGGACGTGCCCGACGACAGCATCGTTGTCGACATTGGCTGCGGCGGTCACATGTTCCTGGTGGATGTCACTCTTGATGAAAGCCATGATGATCTGGGATTTTGGAGATGAAAGCTTTGGTCTTTTGGGTGAAAAGATGAGGGATCTTGATTCAAAAAGACGGGGAAGCGAAGATTCCCACAGACGGCGCCACTGATCGGAGAGGACCAGAAGGAGATCGTCGCGGCCTTCGTGTAGGACAAGAGTAGTTGCTCGTAGGAGAGGAAAGGGGGGTGGAGGTACCTGCAAGGTACTCCGATGCCAAAGTAAGTATTTGGTCAAAAGAAAGGGGGAAAGGAAGTAAGAGAAGTCAAGTGTATGATTTGTGATACCTGCCCCTCTCGAGCGAGGGGTTTTTATAGGGAGATTGTTGGCGAGCAAAGTGCCTGATCGACCAATGAGGTATTTCCAGATGGAGGGCGAAGCGCGTGGTCTTTCTAACTGTTTCCGTGATATCCGGGGAGGCAGTTGGTCGCGTGAGCTATTCTGCGCGTGAAGGGGACACGCCCAACGGCTATATTGTGCCCAACGGCTATATTGTGCCCAACGGCCATATTGTGCTTATTGGGCCTGTTCGCTAATTATGATGGATTGGGCCTGACCCTTAAGGGCAGGAAGCCTTGCCCGGTCCAGAACATCTTTTTTAAAAAAAAAGGGATGACTAGTAAAAATATATGACATGATTTGATTCAATTTCATGTGATTTTATTTAAATTGATTTTTTAAATATTTAAATTAGAAATCATAATTTTTTTTATATTAATATTATAAAAATATTATAAAAGAATAAATTTGAAGCAATATACAACCTATATCATATTAAAAATTAAAATTACAAAATGAGAATGGTAAATTATGTTTGAAACAAATAGAATATTAAAAAATAGATAAATTAAATCAATAAATAGTATTAAAATAAATTAAATATTTACGAATACTAAATGGATGTAATATATCATACTAATAATAAGTTATGTCACGCCTTGCACTCTTTCAATCAACAGGAGACAAGTTCTGTCACGCCCGGAAGCTCAACACTTCTTCAATGGAGTGATAATGAAATGAACTTTTCACTATAGGTTCAGACTTCTTCTTCTTAAAAAAGATATTTTCTGAGTGATTTCTCAACACTCTCAACTTCTGAACCACGTCTTCTTTTCTTCCTAAAGGTCCTTTTATATGCTATACCTTTTAGGATTTTTTCTTGTCATTAGATCATAGGCCTTGTGAATATTCATTGTTTTGACATAAAGAAATCAATATATTCTTTCTCCTTTCCCTTGAATCAGCATCATGTAGTACAACTAAGCGTGCAGGGGACAACATGTAATGTGGCAGGTTTGCTGCGCACACAGACAAACAACACGCGAAATTTAGTTTTTAGCAACTTTTGCAAGTTTTTGTCTTGTAGTGCTTAATCTTATCCATCCGATTTTCTAGCTCTTTTGTGCTTCGTTCTCCAAACTTATGCCATGTTTTCCCTAATGTTGAGGACTTTTAGTCCTTCCAACATCTTCTGGCTTTAAGGCCTGTTGGGAAGTAAGGTTGAATTGATGCTCCATTTCTGTCATACCAGAACTTATCACCTGAGCAATCCTACACAAGTGACAAACGCATAAAACTAACAAAAGAGAGTGCATATTTCACTCTATACAAATTGAATTAAAATGGAGAAATCTATTTAAATAACAAAATAAAGCTTGTTAACTAAGAAATAAAGTCAAGTAAAAGGGCTTAATTCTCTCGGAAATAGTAAGTTATCATTAGACCTAAGAGACTTGGCTTATTTTCTAGGTATAGAGTTTGTAAACACAAAACATAGAGTTTCTCTTGCACCAAAAGAAATATGCAGAAGATATCTTGAAGAAGTTCAAGATGAGCAATTTCAATCCTACAAATATTACCATGGAAACAACAATCAAATTGATAAACTTAAATGATGTATTGGTAAATAGATCTTTGTATAAGCAGTTTATTGGTTCACTAAGGTACCTATGCAACATTAGACTTAATATTTTCCATAGTGTGGACTTGGAAAGCAAATTCATAGAGGTACCAAGGTCATGTCATTTACTTGCAGCTAAAATAATCCTAAAATACATTAAATGTGTTGTATACCATGGAATACTTATATCAAAACAGAAGAACTCAGGAAGGGAGGTTAAGGCATATGACTATTTTGATTCAGATGAGAGGAGACCGAGATGACAAAAAACATACAACTGATTATTTGTTCACGGTTGGATAATTTCCAATCTCATGAAGCTCAAAGAAACAAAGGATAACAGTCACATCATCTCATGAAGCAGAGTATATGGGCCTCCTAAGTAGCCTACCAAGCATTATGTATTGAACTATAGCTGGAAGAGTTTAATGTTAGTGAAGTTGTGAAGATAAAGATGTTAGTTGACAACAAATCAACAATTGATTTAAAGAATCATCATATGTGTCATGGAAGGGGCACTTATATATATATATATATGTGTGTGTGTGTGTGTGTGTCATGGAAGGGGCGCTTATATATATATATATATATATATATATATATATATATATATATATATATATATATATATATATATATATATATATATATATATATATATGAAAAATAAATTTGGTTAATTGAGTGTAATAAGTTCGTTAATATAGTTAAAATTTTGGTTATTGAATGTCTGACATCAAAAAAATAGTTTTACATAGTAAATCAACTTTGGTTAATGTTATGTATAAGATTGGTTAATAACTTAGTTAATAATGTTCATAACTTAGTTTATGGGTTTTCAAAATAAAAAAAAATCTTAAGTAATAAAATAAAGTTGATTAATATAGTATAAAGACTAATTATTATATTTCATAATTTAATGTTAAAACTTGGTTAATATTATGTATTTTATTGGGTAATATTTAAACTGTTATTATATTAACATTAAAACAAAAAATCCACTAGAAATTACATAGGAGTCTCACTTTTTTTACGAGATAAATCATTTAGTCTCATTTTTTTTACAGTATCAATTTTTCATTTTACACAAGAGTTCTTTTGAGCAACAGCAACGATTATAGGCACTCTAATCTCATCCCTAATTGCAATTTGCAAATGTTTGGTCAAAACGAAACTAAATCAACATTCCATCGCAAGGTATAAAAGCTGTTGCCGAATTCGATTACACGATCAATCGGATTCAAAAATTGGATCCAGAACAGGATTCCATCGTCTTTGCCGCACACAGATTACGCCTCCGTCATTTTCCGTTAACTTCGACACCGGTGAAACTTTCGCCGTTTTACTTCCCTTTCTATTCCCACTCACTCTCTCCGCAATTTCAATCTCAAACTCAGAAGCCTTAGAATTCACCCTACTCACCGGCACCAGCAGGTACACCTTCCCGGCTACAAGCTCCTCGTCGGCACGCAAGGCCGTGATCCGTCGCGTTTTAAGAAGTACGTCCGCCGGAGTGATGACGTGTCCGATAAGTTCAATCATTAGCTCAGCGGATTTCACAGGTGGCTTGATCTGACGAACGTTACCGCAAGTGTCCAAAAGCGTTGCCGTTTTCTTCTTAGCCTTTGTTATTACTTTGTTATTGAAAATCTCAGAAGCAGTAGGGATGCAAGAACTTGTGTTACCCATGATGGAGTGTGATTTTTAAAGTGTAAATCAAATCGAAGAGATGAATATGCTTCTTTATTTGTATTTGTGAACTATGGTTTACGGGTAGTGTTTGTGTTGTTTTGGTATTTATAGAGTATTAGGGGAGAAAAAAAAAAAAAAATGAAATGTGAATAAAAGTCAAAGAGGGGAATATTGAAGTGGATTTTGGCCTCCTTGGAGAACTAGTGTTACAAACGCGGATCTTGTTCATTTTCTAGCTGGTTACTAATTTTTTTAACTTTTATTTCTCATCATCATATACATATATCATTTATTTATGAATAAAACTCTTTTATAATGAATAAATAAATTTAGAATATAAAAAGTGAATAATTAATTTCGGAAATTAAAGTGAAGAAAATTAATATTAATTAAGAAATTAAGGTTTAATTGATGAGATATAATCCAAGTTATAGCTGAAGCCCAAATTAGTTAGAGTTACATTTTGTTAGGTTAGTTACTTAGTAAATAAGTATCATAGTTGTATATATACACATAATTGTAATTTAGTTATATAGCCTTCAATAATAACAATTTATCAATTACTTTTCATTTTCTCACATTCCTTCTCGCACTCAAAGTGTCTCACGCACTAACAAATTAGTATCTAGAGCTTCTGGTTCGTCTTCTTAATCGTGTTTTCAAGAACTTCATGTTACTCGTTGTGTTTCCTGGGATCATGAATCATAGTCGCTGCATAGATGAATGGTAACAATGTCATTATGAATTCCCTTCCACTTCTTGACGGCAAAATTTGGAATCGATGGAATACGCAGATGAAGTCTTTGTTCGATTTTCATAAAACCCTAGAAGTGGTCAACAATGGCATCCCTGAGCTTGCTGAGAACGCAACTGATGCTCAGAAAGTCATTTACAAGGATGCGAAGAAGAAAGATTGCAAGGCTGCATATTATATTCAATTTACAATATATGCGACGAACTTTGATCGGATTTCTCATGTTGAATCGGCTAAGGAGGTATGGGATATTCTTGTCAAGTATTACGAAGGAGGTGATAAGGTTAAATTCGTAAAATTGTAGACGTTGTGAAGGCAATATGAATGACTGCATATGGGAGAAGAAGAAAAGATATGTCTCGAAGGTGCATAATCTTGTCCATCTCATGAAAGGTAATGGTGAAACCCTAACTGATAAGATGATAGTTGAGAAGGCAATGTGTATGTTGACCTCTCACTGTAATCATGTTATCGTAGTCATTCAAGAATCCAATAATCTTGAAACCATGAAATTAGAAGATTTGGTTGGTTCGTTAGAGGCATATGACATGATGATTATCGAAAAGAAAGGTGTACAAGATTCAATACAAGTATAACAGGCTCAGACATGGAATAAGCATGGTGATTTCAACAAGTTTAAGGGAAAAAGAGACAAGACTTAGAGCAAGAAATCTTGGTTGAACCATTAAAAACATAAGGTGGATGATAGGGATTCTGAATCCTTCAAAAGAGGATAAGGAAACTCCTATCAGAAAGACAGAGAAGAGGAGAAAAAAGGCTGTGTAGTGTTGTAACTGTGAAAAATTGGGTCACTTGGCCAAGAATTGTTGGTACAGGAAAGACAAGGAAGAGACAAAAGGCATGGAGGAAAGAGCAACCCTTACACGCCAATATTCAGATGATTCTAAAGATATGGTGGTTATGGCTGCAGTTGCAGATGACCATGTCGAATCCAAAATCTGGTTCCTCGACATAGGTTGCTTGAATCACATGACTAGTAATAAGAAAGTATGGTTGGAAGAGTTCGACGAATAAAAAAAGAGCAATGTCAAACTTGTAGATAATAGCTCATTTCAAGAAGATGGTACTAGCAACATAGTTATCCAAAGGAGCAATGGAGCAAAAGATATGATCAAATATGTACTCTATGTACCTGGAATGAAGTGCAACCTGCTAACTGTTTGATAACTTGTCAAAAAAGGTTTCTCAGTGGTTATGAAAGATGGAGCCTTGGAACTGTTTGACACCCATAATAGTTTGGTCTTAAAATCTCCTATGTCGAAGAACAAGACATTTAAGACTATGATCAGTTTGACTGAGGTACAATACCTCAAAACAGTTGTCAACCACAAGAATAGTTGGTTGTGGCACTTGAGGTTTGGCCACTTGAATTTTAGTTCACTCAATCAATTGATTACTCAAGATATGGTAACTGGTATACCAAGTCTTGAGATGCTCGACAAACACTGTGAAGGTTTCTTAGTAGGGAAGCAATCCAAAAAGTTTTTTGTTTTGACTATACCAATGAGGTCCTCTTGCATACTAGAAGCAGTACATTCAGATGTATGTGGCCCATTTGAAGATCATAATATTGACAGAAACAAGTATTTTGTCCCAACTGTCGACGAGTATAGTCTAAATTTTTGGATCTATGTGATCAAGCGCAAAGACAAAGTATTTAAAATCATTAAGAGGTTCAAGATACTTGTCGAAAACTAGCGTGAAAAGAAGATCAAAGTTCTGCAAATAGATGGAGGTGGTGAATACACGTCCAAGTTGTTTGAAGAGTTCTGTGCAGAACATGGTATCGATCATGAGATAACTTCTCCTTACATGCCTCAACATAATTGAATAGCAGAAAGAAGAAATATGACCATATTGGATATAGCGAGATGCACGCTGAAGCAAAATAATTTTCCAAAATCCTTATGGGGTGAAGTTGTCGCCACTGCTGTTTATATTCTAAAAAGGTGCCCTACCAAGAAGTTGGAGAACAAGGTTCCTGAAGAAGTGTGGAATGGAAAACGACCGTCAATGAGTCATCTGAAGGTATTTGACAGGAGCATACTTCTGGAAGGATATCATAAGACAGGAGCATACATGCTACTCAATCCAATGAAAAATAAGATCGTGATGAGTCGAGACATTGTGATTGATGAGAATGTTGCATGGGATTGGATTTTAGGTGATGCAACTAACAAGCCATTGATGGGTTCTGGAGTTGATGAAAAAAGTAGTGAGCATGAAGAAACTCCAGTTAATGATGTTCTAGAAATAGTCGAAGTCGAAGATGATAATAGAGTCGAAGTCAAAGAAGATAATCAAGAGGGTGTGGCTAACACGAGCCAAAGACCTCAAAGAACCAGAGTACTTCCAGCAAGGCTTCAAGACTATGAAGAGGTTACAAGAGATAAAATAGAAACAATACATGGGAGCTAGTCGAATTGGAAGCACACACAAAAGCTATCGAAGTGAAATGGGTGTTCAAACTGAAGCACAATCATTATGAATCTATTGCAAGACACAAGGCAAGATTAGTAGCTCAAGGATTTCTATAGAGAGCATGACTCAACTACTCTGAAGTATATGCACCAGTAGTAAGATTAAAGACTGCCTGATTAGTGGTAGCCTAGGCATGCAAGCAAGGTTGGTTGACATTTTACTTAGATGTGTGTTGACTTGGGATTTTATATCTAATAGGAAAAGCAAGCCAATGTTGCATTTGGTGAAATACCAAGTGTAACAAGTGATGGACAAGAGTCGACAGTGATAGAACATCGACTAGATGGTCTCGACTGGAATCTTGTGATGTTAGTTTAGGAAATCTTGAGATATTAGGTGAAGGAGTATTAGAAGTAGACCTAAATGATCACTTGACACCATGTCAAAAAAGTGCTTCCCGACAGACTTTGGATACTTAGAAAATTGAGGAAACCAAAGAAGATGGGTGTTATGCATTGTGACTTCCTTTGAAGAGCAAGCAGTTACCAGCCTCTGGCACTTAGAGAACGCAGGATAATGGTTTCAGCAGTTTCAGAGTCTTAACAACGTGGCAAGGCATGGAGTTAGAAGTTGCATGCATTTGAATGACGTGTCAATTTCTGCATAGTTAAATTGTCGAAGACAGTTATTCCTAGTTAGTATTACAACAGACTCATATGTTGTGATAAAGGGTTCGCAAGTTTCACATCTATAGAACTGGAATACCCAAGCCAAAGAGCGAAACAGTTTTGTGAGGAATTATGTGAGTCTGCGTCCCTCTATTCTTTGTATTTTTGTTGTTTCCTTAATTGAAACATCTTTATCTTTTTTGTCATTTAATGCATTTTATTTACTGTTGTTTATATCAAGTCCCTTTTACTACAATTTAAACTTTATTGTCTTTAAACTATTTACGAACTATTTGTAATCAGACATTTTTAGTTACGTCTTACACGTACGTTACAATAACATTTTTCACACAAAATTGGTCCTGAGATTTTTTGAGATTATCTCAAAGACTTTTAAACTTGTGATTATTCGCTAAAAACACTTGCAAACAAATTGGCACGCCCAGTAGGACCCGCGTATTTTTGTGAAAAATTGATTTTTCTTGAAAACACCGTCGTAGTTTTTACTCCATTGTTTTCATTTTCGATGTCCATTGACGTATGCATTTAAGAAGTGGGAAAATTTTTAATGTATGCGGTCATACTCGTTTGAGGAGTGGTAAGATTTTAGCAATAACGGTTAAGCCAAAAAATATGTCTCAAGGTTGAAATGATGCTCCAGACCCAAAAACACCAGTTACAACCGCTACTACGACAGGGACAATGAATACCATCAGGGTAACATACCCTATTTTAGAGCCAGTTTCGGCTCTAGTCTCGATACCAGGGATGGTGGTTACCTTACCATAGGTAACAAGCGTACCAGTATGTCCCAGGCCAACTACGACAGTTATTGGGGATAATAATCCCCATATGTCCCAAGTTTTACAATGCCTTATGTCATTAGGGACTATCCTTATGGTATACCAACTGCTATAATGACATACTTACACATCCATGGTTCTACGTTTTCGGACAATGCTGCAACAATAGTGTCACGTTTTAATCCACATTTAGCGTCTAGATCTTCCATAAGCAATGCTAGCCGAAATTGGCAACCTTAAGGGGGATTTTGATATGCTCCCCCCATAATGCCAACTTTTACAGCCGATTTTTTAGTGACCATGAGGCAGCAAATGCATGAAAGTAACAATAAAATGGTGAATATATTGACACAACAAATATGCACAGTGCTTAATCCCCTAAGTCAGAACACCACCCAAATTTACCAATAGTTACCCCATCAAATGGACAGGATTACTGAATTTTTTTGGTGCCCCCAGCACCAGTCGCACCTCTAATAGGTAACCAAATTCCATTCGAGCAACCTCAATCAGAGGTGGTCGAGAGGAACCATGCCCAAAATGGTCCTGAGATAGTTATGGTTCCCAAAAACCAGGATGCCAACCATGTACTTAGAAATGTCCAACAAAATAATTTGGGGGCGGAAAAATATAACAAACGTGGTCGAACAGATTTTGGCCCAAAATGGCCTTAATATTGGGCTTCAAAGGCCTAATTATATATCTCCATTGTCATAATACGCTCAACGAACTGAACTCCCCAGGGGATGGAGAGTCCCCAAATTCACAAAGTTTTCTGGTGAAACTAACGACTCGACAGTCTAGCATGTGACTAGATACCAGGCTGAGGCTAGGGATATAGCTAATAATGAGAATTTAAAGATGAAATATTTTCCAAATTCTCTAACAAAAAAAGCTTTTACGTGGTTTACAACAATTCCCCCTAATTCCATACATACTTGGAATCAGTTGGAAATAGTGTTTCATGAGGAGTTTTACATGGGCCAGTCAAAGATTATCCTTAAGGAATTAGCCACTATTAGGAATAAAATACTTGAGTCAATAGATGCTTTACGCCACGACCCTGAACATGAGTTAGTCGAAATGGATGCTAGAGGCCTAGATTATTCTATTAAGAAAAAAACATGATACTCAGTACCTTAGGGATATGGCATAACTAGCAGATAAGGTGCGACAGGTCGAGCGCCTAAAGGATGAAAAGGTCAGATCAAGTAGATACCATAAAAAAAGAAAAAGTAGCTTATGTTGAGTGTTGAAGCTAGAATAGCAGCAAGCAAAAATATATAAGTAACCCAGTTTTGTCGTTCTCCACAGTGATCAGTGCAAGGGAAAGAATGCCATTCGACAGTTTCTATGTTTCTAAGCTCATGGTTCAAAAGTTTTGGTTTTGAAAAGGAACCAAAGTAAAATGCAAAAAATGTAAAGACAGAAAATATAAAATAAAGATTGAATTATAAACGGAGCCTTGTTGGATTGGATCTCATCAATTGATAACACATGCATTCTTCTAATCATATTATACATAAATCAATCATTCGCCTAATATCCTCACGTATCACCCACGACAAAGGTTATGTCTAACACAACGTTGAGAGAACGACGGTATTGCCTCATTGGTGATGTCTCACGCAACAGAAACCAACACAGAGCATTAAGAGTTGATACTCATGCAAGTGTTAAGCCTAAATCTATTTCTAGAGTTTATAACAAAACATATAATCATCTTAGATCCAGATCTGAAGAGTATATGTCTATAGCGGTTCAAATCAAAGATAAACAGGTAAACAAAGATGACACCCACATCAGATAAATGACTGCTTCATATAAAATGCCAACGATCAAAATACATACATACATTTAACCCTTTTTACATGTATTCAACTAATTTGCCAAATGAATGTGAACACCGTTCTTCATCACTATTATCACGCATCCTCGCAATACCGTATCGATCCTACTTATGCTAGCCATGCTACTTAATCAACACAATACAACAAAAGGTACAATGAATATCAACTCACAAAACCATGTCAAAAGTTTTACTCATTGATAGATGAAAATCTAAGATTAAGGATTTGTAAGGGTTTTGTCAAGACCACAAACAATCAATCAAAGACAACAACAATGGAGAATCAAAACATATTCACAAACATACATTAGATGAAATACATAAGGTATCAAAAGATTACATCCAAACCCAACAAGAGATTGAAGATCCTACCTTCTCCCTCTTGAAATGAAGAGATTTCAAGTTCTGGTCCTTTAATTACAAGTTTCTCTATCTCCAAAATTAAAACATAATCTCAAAAAGTGTGAAAATTCTATTTATACACATTCATGAATTTTCACGTTCGCAAAGCGAACCATTTATTCGCATAACGAATGAAGAAAAATGGCACTTCAGGTGCCTCTGAATAGTTAAACTGCCCCAGAAATTCTCGTGAGTTCGCAATGCGAAGGATCACTCGCAAAGCGAACACTCGCTTTCCTGTTCGCAAAGCGAACTTTAGTGCCTTTTACCCCTACCAAAATCTGGGTCCATTCGCTGGAACCTCGCCAGATTTATGCCTTTTTCTGCACAATAACACACACATTACAAGCACCAAAGGTATATTCTCAAGGTTAGAAGAATAACAACAATCATTAGCAAAACCAATGAAAACATGAGAAAAGAGTGGAAAAAGTGCAAGGAAAGATAGTTCATTTTTAGGTCAAATCCGCACCTAACATTGAGATAGATGAAATATATAGTTTATCTGACACAAATATCAACTATTTTGAAGAGAATGAGGTCAATGTGGAAAAATTAAAGCTAGGACCTCCTTATGTATGTAAATTACTAAAGCCTTCAAATGGGAAAAATCCCATAGAACCAGAGAACGAAAAGTTCGTATAAAGACTTATACATTCGATGTGACTAAGTGTGATGAAATCTTCGACCATTTAGTTTCTTACGACCAGATAGTGATTCCTAAAGGATTAAAAAATCCGCCATTAGAACAAAGAAAGACAAAAGGATTTTGTAAATTTCATAATTTTCTTGGACATTTAACCTCACAATGTATACTTTTCAGGGATTTAGTTCAAAATGCACTGAAGGGTGGAAGGCTCAAATTCACTGAAAATTCGACAACTTTACCAGAAGGGAGCCTGGCCCTAAAGTGGAATAGGCGTTGTTCGTCGAGCTTGTCGACGTATTTATGGTGGATATTGTTGATGCCACGAAATTAACTGAACCTGATTATCAGGTGAAAATGAAGGTTGTTTTTCCTAAAGCTAAGAAAGATGTCTGAGTCGAGCTTTCTGGCTCGGATTTCGTCCTATGTGACTAAAACGAATTTAAAGGCCGAGTCACAAGAAATGATGGTTATTGAAGTCGCCCAGTTTTAAAATTTTGCATCTGGCCTGAATAGGAATGGCAACGGGTCGGGTCGGGTGCGGGTTTCACACTACCCAAAACCGCACCCGAAATCACCACCCGAACCCGAACCCGAACCCGAACCCAAAGGCTATTCGGGAGGAAAAATAACACCCACACCCACACCCGTTGGGTTCGGGTTTTTTCGCCCAAACCCGTAGCAAAAACTAATATATATATATATATATATATATATATATATATATATATATATATATATATATATATATATAGCGGGTGTGGTTTCGGGCACGGGTTTTACACTACCCAAACCCGCACCCGAAATATCGGGTGGCACGCGAACCCGAACCCAATCAACTCGGGTTTTCACCCGTTGACTCGGGTTCGGGTGCGGGTGGGCCCCGCGGGTTTAGGTCGGCCTGCCATCCCTAGGCCTGAATGGCCTAGAAATTGCTCCAGAAAGGCGCAAGCTCAACTGTATTTATGATAAAGAACCATTGGGGTTTGATCAAGACCCACTTACTTCGACCAAAAGGATGAAAGTTCAGGATCCTTTGGAAGAAATTGATTTAGGGGACGGTTCGACGAAAATGCCAACTTGTATAAATGCCAAACTCGACCCTACTTTAAAATCAGGAGTAATCGACATGTTGAAAGAGTTCAAGGATTGCTTTGCATGGGATTACCATGAAACGCCAAGTCTTAGACAGGAGTTAGTGTAATTGAAGCTACCAATTAAGCATGACAAAAAGCTTATGAAACAGACTCCAAGGAGGTTTGCGCCAGATTTTATGTCGAAAATCAAAGCGGAAATCAAAAGGTTGTCGCGAAACAGGTTCATAAGAACTGCAAGGTATGTCGAATGGTTAGCTAACAATGTTCTAGTAGTTAAAAATAATTGAACTTTTAGGGTCTGTATTAACTTTAGATATTTGAATGCAGCCACTCCAAAAGGTGAATATCCAATGCCAGTGGCAGAGATGCTAGTCGACTCCACGGTTAGTTTTGAGTACTTAAGTATTTTAGATGGTTATTCAGGTTATAACTAGAGTTTTATTGCAGAACAAGATGTATCTAAGACAGAGTTTCGATGCCCAGGAGCCTTGGGAACTTACGAATGGATAGTGATGCCTTTTGGGCTTAAGAACGCTGACACGACCTACCAACGGGTAATAAATTCTATATTCCATGATTTTATTGAAACAATATTTATGCAAGTCTATATAGATGACATAGTTATAAAACCATCATCAGAAAACCTCCATCTTGACCATTTTTGACAGTCCTTTGAAAGGATGAGGAAATATGGATTAAAGATAAATCCATTAAAATGTGCATTATGTGTCAGTGCGGGTGATTTCTTTGGTTTAGTGGTTCATTAAAAAGGAATCGAGATAAATCAGAACAAAACGAAGGTTATACTTAATATAGAGCCTCTGACAACCAAGATGCAGTTACAATCCCTCCTGGGAAAGATCAACTTCTTGAGGATATTTATTTCAAACCTCAGTGGCAAGACAAAGGTGTTCTGACCTTTGCAACGTTTAAAAAAAAGAGGAAGGTTTCAGATGGGAACCAGAACATCAAAAGGTGTTTAACGACATTAAAAAGTACTTGTCAAAACCCCATGTATTACTTCCTCCGATACAAAGAAAGAACATGAAGTTGTACATCTCTGCATCAGATTCGACAATAGGCAACATGCTAGCCCAAGAAGATGATGATGGCGTTGAAAGAGCCATATATTATCTTATTCATTTATTGATAGATGCAGAAACTAGATACAACTTGATAGAAAAGTTGTGCTTATCTTTGTATTTCTCATGTATGAAGTTGAAATATTATATAAAATCGACTGATGTGTTCGTTTATTCACACTTCAACATTATAAAGTACATGTTATCAAAACCAATTCTACATAGTAGAATAGGAAAATGAGCTTTGGCCTTAACGAAGTATTTTTTAACGTATGCACCATTGAGGGACATGAAAGGCCAAGTCCTTGTTGATTTCATAGTAGGCCACGCAATGACAGAGCTAGAGCAAAATTATGTCGAGCAAACGACTTGGAAGTCATATTTTGACGGTTCTAGTCACACCAAAGGAACCGGCGTTGGGATCCTAATTATCCCCCCTCAGGGGATACCAACTAAGTACAAATTCAAAATTAACGTCTGTTGCTCCAATAATGATGTTGAATATGAAGCCTTAATAACCGATCTTTCTATCTTGTTAGACCTGGGGGTAACAAGAGTCGAGATTAAAGGAGACTCATAACTAGTAATGAGACAATTTCCAAAAGAGTATAAGTGCATTAATGATAACTTGCTAATGTATTTTATCAAAGAAAACTCATTATTAAAAAAGTTTGAAATGGTTGACATCAAACATGTGCCAAGAATTAAAAATCACGAGGCTAATGATTTGACTCAGATTGCTTCAGGGTATCAAGTGTCAAAAGAAAGATTGGAAGAACTGATCAAAGTCAGAGACAAGTTGATCTTGAACAGTGTATTGGATCCAGAATTTTCAAAGAGGAAACTAGTGGGGTAGAAGAATTATAAGACCTAAATCCCAAATTTTTTGAAACTTTCGCCATTGACAATTTATCGAATGACGTCTGGAAGAAACATATCATAGAGTTTTTGAAAGATCCAACAGGAACTACAAATCAAAAGATCAGATACAGGGATTTAAGTTACGTGATCATGGGAAATGATTTTTTTTAAAAAGACTCCTGAAGGAGTTTTGCTTAAATGCCTGAGTGAAAGTGAAGCATACTTTGCAATATTTAGTGCGCATAATGGAGCATGTGGTGCCCATCAAGCCGGCCACAAAATGAAGTGGTTATTATTTGACAGGGAGTCTATTCGCCCACCATGTTGAAAGACTGCATAGAGTTTGGTAAAGGGTGCCAGGAATGTCAAAAGCATGAAGGAATTCAACATGTTCTAGCCAGCGAGCTTCACGTAATAATCAAACATTGGTCATTCAGAGGTTAGGCTTTGGATTTGATAGGTGAGATTAATCCAGCGTCGTCTAAGTCCCACAAGTACATTCTAGTAGGTATAAGTTATTTTACAAAGTGGGTCGAGGTGGTACCTCTGGTAAATGTCGACCAAGAGGTGGTAATTAATTTCATTCAAAGTAATATAATCTCTAGGTTTGGGATCCCCGAAACCATAACAACAGACCAAGGGCCGGTCTTTACCAGACGTAAGATGGTTGAGTTTACCTCAAAAACAGGGATCAAATTATTGACTTCTACTCCCTATTACGCTCAGGAAAATGACCAGGTCGAAGCCGCAAACAAGATCATAATTATCCTGATTAAAAAACATGTAGGCCAAAAGCCAAAAAACTGACATAAGATGCTAGATCAAACACTTTGGGCTTGTCGAATGTCACCCAATGAGAAAACTAATGCCTTGCTTTTTAGGTTAAACTTTGGACATGATGCAGTGTTGCTTGGAGAAATTCGGAAGAGTTATTTAAGTATAGACACTCGTCTCTAAGAATGACAATTGAGCGTTGTTTTGGGTGCTGAAAAATATATTTCCTATTTTAATGTTGACGTCTCCTTATAAACCTTCTAGTAAACAACTTATAGTTATTGCGTGTTGTGCTAGTCATAATTACATACGATAGTGGAATTCACCAGACGAGTTCTTAAGGATATTAGAAGAAATGCATCCTATCGAACTTGAGGGGATGCAGGAAGGTCTTATCATATAAGGAACAAGTTCTGATATCGACAACTTAATAAGATTATCTAATGAAGGTGCAGTTGAAATGGCAATGGAGATAACTCATATTAGAGATGAGATGTGGGTACACCGTAACAATTAAGCGAACTAATTATCTCTCTTTTAGATTTTCATACAAGCATCTTAGAATTTTAATGGTCATTTTTCTGAATACTTGCATTGATATACACACTACATGGGATAATAAAACATTTTGTGTGAATAAGTTTTCAACTCGTCTCCAAAAAAGAATTAAGTAATATATTTAATCATAAAATATTTTTGTTTCAATTTATTTAATAATAAAATTGTACATTTCTATATTATCAAACAAGTTTTTTAATAGTTCTCTTCTTAAAAACACTTTTTAAAAATAATTTATAAAATATATTTTAAAAAGTTAAAAGAAAAATTAATAGCAAAAAATTACATCAAAAATTCCAGAGATTGTTTTTTTTTTAACATATTGGTCCTTTAAGTCTTTTAGGATGATTTCTACATCATTTTTCTTACATTTTTAATATTTAAAAATTTGTGATTTTTGTATATCTGATTACATTTTATCCTTTTTATACTATTTGATCGTACCTGGATCAGACAGTTTCTGGTGGCCAACGACGTCTGTTGAACTTTACCTCCGGTGAGGTTGAAAGACGGCCGGGGGGGGGGGGGGGTGTACCTGCAAGGCACTCCGACGCTCAAGTAAGGTGGTTGTCATAGAAAAAGCAAGTACGGAAGTGAGAGTAAGAAAGTGTGTAACCTGACCCTCTCAAGTGAGAGGGTATTTATAGAGAGCCCCCAGCGCGGGGCCAACGGTTACTTGCATTGGGCTGGATTGTCAGGCCCAATCCAAGTAACTGCCAGAGCTTACGTGGCGTAGTAAAGACCAGTACGTGGTCTTCGCCCTGGGGTAACCGTTCCTTAATCTCCGAAATTAGGGCAGACCGATTCCATCGGGAGTGGGGCGGTTACATGAGAACGTGTCCTCACGGGGAGGACTCTATCGTGTCGGGGAGAGACGTGTCCTCGTGGGGGAGGACCCTTATGTGTAGAAGGTAGGCTCCTCGCGGGGGAGGAGCACCCTGAGCGTCGAGGAGGGACAATCCCGGGGAGGCCTAGAGTCTTGCCCGACGTTCAGTGTCCTGCGTGCGCCCGACGCCTCGGAGGAGGTGCAAGTGCCCGACACTGGTCGGTCCAAAGGCCTTTGTTGGGCCATCCCAGGGAACGTGGGTTGGGACTGCTCGACTGAGTAGCAGTCCCCGAACCAGTCCAGAACAGGAGCCCCCCAAGTCGTTGCTCTGCGGTGTCAGAGTAATGACTTAGGGATCAGCACCATGTCGAGGAAGTACCCCGTCGAGGAAGGGGTTTTGAACGAGGAGCGGCCGGTCAACCGGGCAGAAAAAGTCAACTTGCTAGGGGTCCACTGGCCGTTGCGTCGGGGATACGAGAAGTTGGGACTTGAGTGTCGAGGCAAACGGAGAGACGCGTGTTGGGGAGTGAACAGTCACATGCATGCCACGTGGCAGACGCCATTAATGCCTAGGGCGGCTAGGCTAGTGTAGAGCACTCCAGTAGCCTAGACCCTTCGAATTCCGTGAGGATCCTATAAATAGGTCTCACCTCGTTTTATTTGCACCTTTTGCTCATTTCCTTTCAGACTTTCTCTCCCTTAATCTCCGTTCTTCCGTCGCTACCTTCCGCCGTACTCCGCCATTCTCCACCGCCGATCGCCGTGCCGGAAACTCGAAAAACGTATTTCAAGTAAGTCCCTTTCTCCTTTTTCCTTTTTCGCTTGCATTTGTAGGGTGATTTTTAAAGTGAACTGATGAAGTTCCTATAGAAATCACGAAATATCCGGCGAAAACGGCGGAATTTCACAACTTGTTGAATCTCACGGGGAGAGACGATGAAGTCCCCGAGGACACGAAGAATGTCCCGGGGTCGTGGAACGAACGTCCCCCAGTTCTTTTTGCTGAATCTCCCGGGGACGAATGATGAAATCCCCGAGGACATGAAGAATGTCCCGGGGTCCTTGGTTGACTATCTCGGGGGGTCCACCCGCGGACCCGAGGACGGTCGCGGGTTCGAGTTCCCCGACGTTCCCTCCTCGCCCTTTCACTTGATCAGCAGTGGAAGGGGTGGATTTGATATGGGTCATCGAATTCACCGTTTCCTTCTGCTTTTCAAGTAAATGGATGCGTTGCAAGTGGCTGTAGGGTCATTGGATATTTATGACGGACCTAGTTCACCCATGGCAGAGACGTCCAGCGCCGGGGATAGGACGCCCGACGACTGGGCATGCGAAGAGGCCTTGAACATGATGTCCGAGTTCGTCGACCTGGAGGAGGAGGGTATATTCTGTACTGTCAAGCACCGCCTTGTAGGCTCCCCGAAGTCATGGAACGTATTTTAGGCCTCTACCACGCCATCGGATCTGCTCGACGTACAGTGGAATGCGGTTCCCCGTCTACGAGTTCATGTTCGACGAGGCGGGGTGGCGTCTGCCTTTCACCGACTTCCAGCAGGCCGTATTTACCTGGCTGCAATTGGCCCCCTCTCAGCTCCACCCTAACTCTCTTGCATTTATTAGGGCCTTCGAGCTGGTATGCAAGTATCTGAAGATCGGGGCGACTGTGCCCTTGTTTTTTCGCATCTTCCACCTCCAACGACAGGTCGGGGACGGTAGGCACGGTTGGGTGTCCTTCAAACAGGTGACAAGCCTGTTTCACACGTATATGGACTTCGTGCGGAATTTCAAGTACCGGTATTACCTCGTGAGGCCGGTCACACACGAGGCGGTGAATACCATGTACACCCGTGCCGTCAAACAGGTGGGCGGACGACGAGAGGAGACCCTCGTGCCTAAGTTTCCGTTGTTCTGGACCTAAGAACATTTCAAGAAGGGAACGAAAAGCTATATCATCAGGCCTAGCCGTCTCGTCGAGGGGGATCGCTTGGCCTACGAGCAGATAGTAGCGTTCGTTAACGGTTTTAACAAGGCGAAGTTCGTGGCACCAAACGGGGACTTCATTCTGGGTGATGACAGGCAGGTCTTGACGAGGCGCCGAGTGATCAATACTAGGGCTCTTCTCGAGACATTTTCTGACGAGGAAGCCCTCGAGTTGTTAGGTGGGGATGATCTCCCCGACATGTCCTTCCTTTTACCTTTCTTTTCGAATTGCTAACCTCTTTGCTTTCTTTGCAGATAAGATGTCGAATGCTGAGGGTTTCAAGAAGCTAAAAGCCAACCGTGCTTCGAAGAAAGGAGGCAAGAGTCGGGTCGACCAGCTCCGGGTACAGATGTCCGTTCCCTTCCTGACACCCGGGGTTTCTTCTGGCTCTCGCCAGGGAAGTGACTCCGTCAGCCCCCCGGGTTCTCCGAAGAGGCTGAGGACTGCAGAAACTGTGGATGTCGACCTCACCGAACACGATAGTCCTCCTGCGGTGAAATTTATGCTTCCGCCCTGTCACACGAGGCCAAACTTCTTTACTGAGAATAATTTACTGTGCGTGGGTGGCTCTGAAACTCAGGCTATTTTCAGCGTCGACAAGGTGTCTCGACGGAGGATGTTAGTGGATGACGTGTCTGCCGTGATGCGGGTCTGCGCGGCCGCTTTGGCTCTGAACGACGAGGCGTTCCCCGCCAGCGACATGAACAGGCTGCAGAAGAGTTTTCAATCCATCTCGACTGAGATGGAGAGGGTGAGCAAGGAGCTGGCCGACTGCAAAAGCCAGAACCAGGCCCAACTCGAGCTTAACAGAAAATGGAGGAAAAGTTGAAGAGTGCCGAGGAGGAGCGAAAACGCCTGGCAGGTGTCGAGGAGGAGCGAAATCGTCTGGCAGGTGTCGAGGAGGAGCAGAGTCGTCTCGCGGCTAGGATCGCTAAGCTGGAGGAAGCTGTCCGCCCTGCCGAGGAGGAAACCGAAGAGGATAGGCTGTTGACTTCACGGCCTGCGCTGATAGCGAAGCTCCGTGAAGCCGAGGAAAACAATCTTGTGGTGGCGGGCATAGGCTTCAAGAATGCGGTGGAGCAGCTTCGGGTCCTCAATCCCGACCTCGTCACCGAAGGGATTGACCCCGAAGCCGAGGTGGTGGATGGTCAGATCGTGCAGCCGATGAGGGTTGACGAAATTCACGAGCATGAGGAGCCCGACGGGACTGCAGCTGAATAGGCTTTTTCTTTTATCTTTGTTTTGGTCGGCCTGCGAGCCATTTTGATTTATTGTAATATTTGTGCCCGACCTGCGTGTCAGGGGTTTTTCTTTGATGTTTGATTGTAACACCTATACAATGGGCTTTTGCCCGCTCAATGCACTTTTGTTTGTCTGCATGTGTGATGTTTGTATGTTTTGAATTGTGTGTGATGTATTATTTGTTATACTTTATTTTTGCCTAAGTAATAAGGCTTTGGGATTTGCTCGACCTTGATAGTCCCTGACCGCGTGGAGAGCTGGTCGGGCGGTCGGAGGCGTATTCCGACCTTTAACGAGGCTAAGAGCTCGGTCGAGGTCTTAGCTCCGTGACATGAACTTCCCATCGTGAGCTGGGTGTTCTTCCCGAGTGGTACAATGACGGTGGGCCTCGATCGAGGTATCCCCGTCGGATCAAAGGTCCTCGCGCACACACAACACGGTCTCTGATCATCGTGTTCTGTGTTGGGGTGTCGCGCCCGTACCGAAGCGTGTCCCCGTGAACGCGGTGCTAGTGAGCCGCGGGCAGTGCTTAACTGTAGTACTGTTTTAGCTTCTCAGCATTCCATGGTCGATCAAGTTCTTCCCCGTGCAGATTTTCGAGGAAATAGGCTCCTGTCCCCGTCTTCGCGCGGACGCGGTACGGGCCCTCCCAGTTCGCGGCGAGTTTGCCCTCTCGCGAGTCTTTCTGGTTCCTTCGTAGGACGAGGGTGCCTACCTGAAAATCACATTTAATGACTTTTCGTTATAACGCAGTGCTATTTTTTGTTTAAGTGAAGCCTCTCGGAGAGAAGCGCCCGAGCGTGTTTCCTCGATGAAGTCGAGCTTTTCCCTCAAGGATTCGTCGTTCGCGTCCCCGACGAGGGGGGCTTCTATCCTCCTCGAGGGTTCCCTGATCTCCATGGGGATCACTGCCTCCGTTCAGTAGGTTAAACGGAAAGGGGTATCCCCGGTCGTGGAGTGCGGGGTGGTTCGGTAGGCCCAGAGGACGCTGTGTAACTCCTCGACCCACCGTTGTTTGGCGTCGCCTAATCGGCGTCTCAATCCTCGGAGGATTACTCTATTCGCCGCCTCAGCCTGCCCGTTCGTTTGAGGGTGCTCGACCGAGGTGAAGTGTTGCTTCGTGCTTAACTTTGTGAGGAAGTCTTGGAAGTTCCTGTCGGTGAACTGTGTTCTGTTGTCGGTGACGATGGCTTGAGGCACGCCGAACCGGGCGAGGATGTTCCTTTTGTAGAAACGCAGTATGTTGAAGGCTGTGATTTTGGCCAATGCTTCTGCCTCGATCCACTTCGTGAATTAGTCCACCCCGACGATGAGGTATTTGTTTTGATACGACCCCTGGACGAAAGGTCCAAGGATATCCATTCCCCACCACGCAAACGGCCCCGGGGAGGATAATGGATTGAGCTCGTTGGGAGGAGCCAGGTGCATGTCCCCGTGTCGTTGGCATCTGTCGCACTTCTTGACGTGTTCCTTGGCGTCCTGTTGCATGGTGGGCCAGTAATACCCTGCTCGAAGCGCCTTACGGGCTAACGATCGTCCACCGAGGTGTTGCGCATTGATTCCCTCGTGGATCTCCTGGAGTATGCCGGGGACCTTGGTCTCTTCGACACATCTGAGGAGGGGGATAGAGAACCCTCGCCGGTATAGCTTATCCTCGACAATAGTGTACGAGCACGCCCGCCTCTTGACCATTCCTGCTTCTTTGGGATCATCGGGCAGTTTGCCCGTCGCGAGGTATTCGTATACCGGGGTCATCCAGCAATCGCTGTCCCCGATGGCGTTGATGTCCGAAACCATGGCCGGTTTGTCAATGCTCGGGTGGGAAAGCACCTCTTGTATGACGGATTTATTCCCGCCTTTCTTCTTGGTGCTTACCAACTTGGATAAGATATCTGCTCGGGCATTGTGCTCGCGGGGGATGTGAGTTACTTCCGCGGAGGTGAACTTTTTCATTTTTTCTTTTACCAAGGCCAAGTATTCTATGAGGCTGTCGTTCTTGGCTTGGTACTCCCCTCGGACTTGCGACGCCACGAGCTGGGAATCGGTGAAGAGTTTGACCTCCTTGGCGCCGAGGTCCTCCGCTAGCCGAAGTCCTACGAGGAAGGCCTCGTATTCGGCTTGGTTGTTCAATGTCGGGAACGACAGCTCGAGGGATACCTCGATCAAAATGCCTTCCTCGTTTTCGAGGATGATGCCCGCCCCGCTTCCCTTTGGGCTGGACACCCCGTCGACGTAGATCGTCCATTTCTGTGATCCGTTGGTCGAAGTCTCCGGGACGGTCATCTCTGCTACGAATTCGGCCAGCACCTGTGCCTTCAGGGCTTTCCTCCCTTTGTATTAGATGTCAAACTCGGCGAGCTCAAGCGAAAAACTCCGGTCACCCGAGAAGTTTCCTTATAGGTTGTTCGGTCCTTACGACGACGGTGTGGGCAAGGAAGTAGTGGCGTAGCCTCCTGGCCGCGGTGACGAGGCCCAGGGCGACTTTCTCGATCTGTTGATATCTGAGCTCGGGGCCTTGGAGGGATTTTCTCGTGAAGTAAACTGGCTTCTGCCCATCCGTAGTTTCCCGAATGAGGACGGCGCTGACTGCTTCACTCGTGATCGCAAGATACAAGAAGAGTGTCTCCCCGGTCTCAGGCCGTGAGAGGACCGGGGGTTGTGACATGACTTGTTTTAAGTGGGCGAGTGCTTGCTCGCATTCGTCGCTCCAATCAAACTCCGCTCTTTGTCGAAGAAGTTTGAAAAATGGGAGTGCGTACTGTGCGGATTTGGCGACGAAGCGGGAAAGGGCGGTGAGCATCCCGTTCAATGATTGTATCGACTTCTTTGAGTCCGGGGTAGGGAGCTCGGAGAAAGCCCTACACTTGTCGAGGTTTGCCTCGATTCCTCGTTCTGTGAGGTAAAATCCGAGGAATTCCCTGCCCGGACGCCGAAGGTGCACTTGTCGGGGTTAAACCTCATGCGCTACCTCCTCGCCGTGTCAAACACTTTCTTGAGGTGCGCGGCGTGGTCGACTTCCTCTGCAGACTTGACGATCATGTCGTCCATGTAGACCTCGAGCATGTCGCCGATTTCAGCCCGGAAAACCTTGTTCATCATCCGTTGGTAGGTCGCACCGGCATTCTTCAGACCGAAGGGCATTACGTTGTAATAGTAGTTGCCCGACGCGGTCATAAAGGCCGTGTGTTGTTTGTCGACCTTGTCCATGGGAATTTGGTTGTATCCCGAGTAAGCGTCCATGAAGGATAATAGTTTGTAACCTGCAGAGTTTTCGACCAGCTGGTCGATGTTAGGCAAGGGATAACAGTCTTTCGGGCAAGCCCGGTTAAGATCAGTGTAATCAACGCACATTCTCCATTTTCCATTATTCTTTTTAACAAGTACAATGTTGGACAACCATGTCGTGTATTTGGCTTCCGAAATAAAATTTGCCTCTAGGAGGTCTTTTACAGCTTTTTCGGCAGCCTCCGCTTTCTCGGGAGACTGCTTACGCCTACGTTGTGCTATGGCCCTAGCGGCCGGATCTACTGCGAGCTGATGGCAAGCCACCTCGGGGTCGAGGCCAGGCATCTCGGACGCGCTCCACGCGAAGAGGTCAGCGTTCTCCCTCAGACACGCCTTCAGCTGGTCCTTCGCCAGGTCGGGGATACTGGTGCCGATCTTCACGTTGCGGTCTGGATCGTCCCCGAGTACCACGAGCTCGAAGTCTCCGTCTGGGATGGGGCGCGCTGGGTGGAGAGGCTGCCCGTTGTTCTCTGCCTGGTAGTTGAGATCTTCGACTCTGTCTTCGTCGGGCTCGCCGGAGAACCTGCTGTCTAGGTCTACCGCGTTGACGCGCGGGAGAGGTACCTGTTCGGCATCCTAGGGTGGCTTGGCCACGGCCTTGGGTTTGGGGCCGATGGAACTTAGGACTTTGATGGCGGCGTCAAAGCACCTTCTGGCCGCGTCGATATCCCCGTGCATCGTCACTACCCGTCCCCTGGTCGTGTAGTACTTCATTTTGAGGTGAACCGTTGATGGTACCGCTGTAAGCTCGGCCAGGGTGGTCCTCCCGAGGATGCCGTTATAGAGGGACGGGCAATCGACCACCAGGAAACGGATCTTCACCTTTCGGGCAGTGTCTTCGGCCCCGAATGTAACCATTAGCTCCACGTAACCCCATGGTCTGGTGGTGGTTCCATTGAACCCCTATAGATCTGAACCGACATACGGGTCCCGAACAAATGAGAATACATGATGTCGACCGAGCTCCCCTGGTCGACTAGGATCCTTCAGACGTCAAAGTTCGCCATCTGCGCCCTGATCAGGAGGGGAATAGTGGCGTTTGGTGCTCCCCCGGGGAGTTCCTCGAGGTAGAAGGTGATGGGATTGGAGTTTCCCCGCACTTTCTCGAGGGTGGTCGCTTTCGCCGATGTCGCGGATTCCAGTTCGTCAAAATTTCGCTTGATTGATCCAACCGACAATTTCTCGGGACCGCCTCCAGAGATGACCATTGCTTTGGGGAAGCCTTCCCAGGTACTGCGGGCAGTGACGGGGTCCTCGTCGGGGAAGGTCGCCCACATGTTGCGGATTGCCTCTTCGCCCTCAATGATCGGGGGGACGAAGAAGTCCTCGGGTCGAGTGACGCTGAGGGCGACCTGAAGCTGGTTGTCGTTGGGAGGAGGTGTTGTCTCCTCAACGTTCTGCGCTTCCCGTGAACTCGGACGAGGAGGGTCATTCTTTTGGGCATATTTCTTCAAGTGCCCCTCTTTGATGAGAATCTCAATTGCATCCTTGAGATGGATGCAGTCTTCGGTCACGTGCCCGTGGCTCCGGTGGAACCTGCAGTACTTTAATTTGTCAACGTTTGATTTGGGAGCAGCGGGCTTCGGGAAGCGAACTCCTCCTTTCACAAACTCGGAATTCTAGTATTCGGAGAGGATCCGAGCCCGGGGAGCGTTGAGCGGGGTGTACTTCGTGAATCGGCCAGCCGGTCCGCGCGGTTCCCGAGGATCACGGTTGCGGTTCTCTTTCTTTCTCTCTCCTCCTCGTCGAGGAGAAGAGTCTTCATCTTTGTGGCCGCGGGGGCCCTCTCTGCATCTCGTCTCAAGGGAGATCTGAGCTGCTTCCGTCTCCTCGAGTTCGATGTACTTCTGAGCTCGAGCGAGAAGGTCCTCGAGACGCCGGGATCTTCGGAGGCCTATGGATTTGGCAAAGTCAGACCCGACACGCAGTCCATGGATAATTAAATATTTCTTCATGTCGTCGGTCATATGGACCTCGACGGCTTCTTTGTTGAACCTCTCGATGTAGTTTCAGAGAGATTCGTTCCTCCCTTGGAAGATGCTTTCTAAGGCAGCCTCCGTCTTCGGGTGTCGACGAGACGCGGTGAAGTGTTTAGTGAAGCGTTGCTTCAGTTGCTTCCATGACGTGATCGACCCATGTTCCAGACCCTTATACCAAGTCATGGCTCCCTTCTGCAAGGTGGTGGGGAACAGCCTGCACCTGATGGCTCCTCTGACATTTCGGAAGTCGAGCATTGCTTCGAAACTCTCCACGTGATCATCAGGGTCGGTCAGCCCGTCATAGGTCCCCAATGGTGGGGGTTTCTCCATGCCCGCAGGGATTGGGGCGTTCATGATTTCCCACGACAAAGGGGTCCTCTGGTCCTCGAACGGTTCTTTGGTCTCTCTTCGGTCTGCTTGGAGTTCTTGGAGGTTGTGGAGGCCCTGGGTTCCTTCTGAGGTGGGGAACGAGGGCATTTCTGGGAGATCGTCGGCTGGGGGCGCTCGAGACGCGGTCGGCGACCCTGGCGCACCGGCGACGGGGTCCGAGATTCTTCGGAAGGGGTCCTTCGCGGGGAAGGAGAACGGCGAGGTGACGGGGGACGGCAAGGTGACGGGGGACGACGATGTCTTCGCGGGGAAGATCGTTGTGCCCGTCCTTGTTCCAAGGCTTCAATTCTGGTGTTCTGCTGCGCGATCAGCTGATTGGTCTGGTTGATCAATGCAAACAAGGACACGGTGCTCGGGTCCGCATTGGGCGGCGGAGCAACTGGTTGGAGAATGGCGTGCTGATCGTCCTGGCGGGCGGTGTTGTAAGCCACATCTTGGGAGTCCGGGGAGGCGGTCTGCCCGTCTCTTATGTCGCCTTCGCCGCCGTTGAGGATGACGGCGTCCTCACGGTGGTTCCCGTTCTCAAGTTGTGCGAGCACGGTGTCCAGAGCCTGGTTAACTGTCGGATTGGCCATGTTGGTGATGAATGGAGAAAGCTTTGGTTTATCGAGCAGAAAAACGGGGAAGCTTATAATTTCCCACAGACGGCGTCACTGATCGTACCTGGATCAGACAGTTTCTGGTGGCCAACGACGTCTGTTGAACTTTAGCTCCGGTGAGGTTGAAAGACGACCGGGGGGGTGTACCTGCAAGGAACTCCGACGCTCAAGTAAGGTGGTTGTCAGAGAAAAAGCAAGTACGGAAGTGAGAGTAAGAAAGTGTGTAACCTGACCCTCTCAAGTGAGAGGATATTTATAGAGAACCCCCAGCGCGGGGCCAACGGTTACTTGCATTGGGCTGGATTGTCAGGCCCAATCCAAGTAACTGCCACGACTTACGTGGCGTAGTGAAGACCAGCACGTGGTCTTCGCCCTGGGGTAACCGTTCCTAAATCTCCGGAATTAGGGCAGACCGATTCCATCGGGAGTGGGGCGGTTACATGAGAACGTGTCCTTGCGGGGAGGACTCTATCGTGTCGGGGAGAGACGTGTCCTCGCGGGGGAGGACCCTTATATGCAGAAGGTAGGCTCCTCGCGGGGGAGGAGCACCCTGAGCGTCGAGGAGGGACGATCCCGGGGAGGCCTAGCGTCTTGCCCGACGTTCAGTTTTCTGCGTGCGCCTGACGCCTCGGAGGAGGTGCAAGTGCCCGACACTGGTCGGTCCAAAGGCCTTTGTTGGGCCATCCCAGGGAACGTGGGTTGGGCCTGCTCGATTGAGTAACAGTCCCCGGCCCAGTCCAGAACACTATTCAAAATAATTACATTTATAATTAGCACATTTATTATGTTAAAAAAATAATGATATAAATGTCTGATTATTTAAAGAATCAAATTGTTTAAAATCCCTAAATGACCAATTTATTAAAAAAAAAAAGGTTAATAGTGATTTACCTCCCTGACATATAAGCGAATTTTGCTTTACCCCCCTCCCTGCCTTTTGGCAACGGTTTTTTCAAAAAAACCGTTGCCAAAACCTGCCTTTGGCAACGGTGGGGGGTAAACCGAAACACGCTCATATGTCAGAGGGGTAAATCACTATTAACCCAAAAAAAAATTAAAGAACCTATAATGTAATTTTGTCAAAATTAATTCAAACTAGTTTTTATTCTCAATTTTTTTTTTATCGTTTCGATTTTCATTTACACAGAACTAAGTATATTCTTTTGAGCAACAGCATACATTCAAGGCACTCTAATCTCATTCCTAATTGCAATTTACAAAAAACTTATAACATCTAAACAAAATCAATAGTCCAACGCAAGGTATAAAAACTGTTGGCGAAATTCAATTACACGATCAAGAAGATTCAAAAATGGGATCCAGAACAGGGTTCCATCGTCTTTGACGGACACAGTAAACGCCTCCGTCATTTTCCGTTACCTTCAGCACCGGTGAAACTTTCGCCGTTTTACTTCCCTTTCTTTTCCCACTGCCTCTCTCCGCAATCGCAATCTCAAACTCAGAAGCCTTAGAATTCATCCTACTCGCCGGCACCAGCAGGTAAACCTTCCCGGCTACGAGCTCCTCGTCGGCACGCAAGGCCGTGATCCGTCGCGTTTTAAGAAGCACTTCCGCCGGAGTGATGACGTGTCCGATAAGTTCAATCATTAGCTCAGCGGATTTCACAGGTAGCTTGATCTGACGAACGTTACCGCAAGTGTCCAAAAGCGTTGCCGTTTTCTTCTTAGCCTTTGTTATTACTTTGTTATTGAAAATCTCAGAAGCAGTAGGGATGCAAGAACTTGTGTTACCCATGGAGTGTGTGTTTGTTAAAGTGTAAATCTAATTGAGGAGATGAATATGCTTGTTATTTGTGTTTGTGAGTGTTGTGTAAGTATTTAACTATTTATAGAGTTTTAGGGTAGAAAATAAATGAAATGTGAATAAAAGTCAAAGAGGGGAATATTGAAGTGGATTTTGGCCTCCTTGGAGAACTAGTGTTACAAACGCGGATCTTGTTCATTTTCTAGCTGGTTACTAATTTTTTTAACTTTTATTTGTCATCATCATATACATATATCATTTATTTATGCATAAAACTCTTTTATAATGAATAAATAAGTTTAGAATATAAAAAGTGAATAACATAGTCGAACTTGGAAATTTTATATTTTACTCGTTCTTAATGTTTATTTATAGTATCACTAACTGAAGTGAATATTTAGGGTAGATACGTTTTAAATAGAATATATATATATATATATATATATATGTTAAATAGGACATCATAAATTTTTGTCATTATTAAAATTTGGTTAAATACAAGCTCAAATTATTTTGTTATAGCTAACCATGTGTAGTATTTTTAAAAACTTGAAACGAATCTAATTCTCAACTTTTAAATTCGTTCAAAATGTCTTTTGAGTCACTATGTTTGTTCTTTTGCTATGATCTAAGAATGAGAATGAATATGAAGCTTATAATTCTAAAATCAATTATTAGGGTTATAAAAACAATAGAATGTTTTTGGAAGAATATGATCTATGAACCCAAATTTTCCTTAACAAGTGAAATAATAAATTTGAAAAAAATGTGACTAATAGTAGCAAATTAGTTAACACATCATCAAAATTTCACATTCTTTGTGTCATTTAGATGTGAATTATATTTTTATCTATAACTTTTTTTTAAATTATATAATAATTTTTCATATTTTACAAATAACACATAATTTAAAATAAAAATATTATCAATTTTAAATGGAAAATAGTGAAAGAATGTCAAAATTAATTGAATTTGAAATAGAGAAATTAATTTCATGATTCAACTAAAATAGAGATAACAAAATTGTAATTACATTTAAATATTTAAACAAAACAAGTTTACATGAAGGAAATTTTTAAAATAAAATTGATTTTTTATTTCTTTAAAAATTAAATAAAAAAAACAACTACTTTTCTTAAATAATGCAAAATATTTTTTTATACCTCCTTATGAGACTAAAATGAGTATTAATTGTATTATAGAATTTATAATAATATAATAATAAAATTCATGAGTTTGTGGTAATAGAAGTGAGAGTGTGATTGATTGAGAGTTCCCATGGCTTCCACTAAGACCCGATGCCGGTCTCATTCCAATAATGTAATAACGAATACCGAATTGTGGCTGCCAGAATTTAGATAGCGTGGCATAGAAGTGGCCTTTGCTCTGTTTTTCTACTTGAACTAGTGGAGAAATATATATCAATAATTATTAGTTGAAATAGTTTGTAGTATTAGGTTTGACTAAAATTTATATGTTTAACCAATATCTAATTAATCTAATATTGATGGCAGCTGAATTTGGTAAGGAAGACTATAATTCAATTTTGCAATTGTGATATGAAAGGAAGTTAAAACTATTTGATACAAGAATTGATCCCAAACCAAATTAATTGATGATAAAAACTAAATAAAAAATAAAAAACTATATGTTTAACATGATGGATCACCTGAGAGTACGAAGAACATTCATATTAATTTAAGTATTTATATTTTAATTCAGAGGACAATTTCTTTATGCACCGTAAAAAGTTGAATAGTATATTTTTAATCAATCAATTAATATTATATTATTTTATTATGTTTAATTATTTATTTCATTACAATTGAAATAAAGTGAGTAGATAAGAATTTACCTTTAATTCAAATTTTAAGACATTAAATTTATGAATCATTAAATATTGTTCGCCCTTTATTTTTTTAAATAACATTAAATTTTAACTCATATTTGATTTAAAACAATTTCAATTTTAAGCGCGAGATTATAAATTCATGTGAGTATGACTTTTCTCAAACAAAAGTTTTTTAAATTTATATACACCTGTATCGTTTTATCAAATAGATTAAAGATAATGCATTATTAATGTAAATTAATTTTATATTATCATCTAATAGAATTATAATATTCTATCATGTTATATTAATATTTTAAATTAAACATGTAATTTGACTGACTACACATTTGTGATTGATTACCAGTACTGTCGGTGCATATTTTTTTTCTCTTCATCAAAATAAAACATGTCATTTGACGCCATTATTATGAAGACCTTCGTTATAAAATATTAGTCTCTTTAAATCATCAACTCTAATACTATTCTTAAATGGGAAGTTCATAGATTTATCTCTATTATATTAAGAGCAATTATTTGAAAATGTTTTTGAAACACCTATCATTTATAAAATCACTTAAAATTGTTATAAGTACCTACCTAACTGATTGCTAGTTTGCTTAAAAATTTTAAAATGATTTTTACACTAGATAATTGATTAATACATTAGGTTAATCAATTAATTATTTTGTAACACTTTCAAATCGTTTAAATAGACTTATAATCAATTAGTAACGGCGAATTTGAATTTTTTTCATATTTTGTCTATCTAATGGATTAAACCTATCACTTAATTGATTCAAAACATTAAAAGACACATGAATCATTTTAAAACACATGAAATCTCTTTGAATCTTTTTTTTATCTCACTTTCTACTATTTTTGTATTCTTTCATTAAAGTTGTCTTAGTGTTATATGAGTGAAAAATATGTGTGAGAGTTTGGTTGTATTGGTGTATGTGCTTCACTTGTTATTCATCAAAAGTGTGTTTACGGTGAAATTTAGTAAACAGTCGCTAATCTATTGTAGAAGATTACTTACAGGATCGACTAGATAATCCTAAGACATAGTGGTTAAAATCTTTCTAAGTTTTGTGTAAAAACGTGAAGAATTTGATGTAATCAAAATCTTAATGTAAAAGTGTTGCAAATTAAAGTAAAATGTTGGAAAGGTAAAAGAATTCGACAATGACTAAGTGACAAAAACTTTGTAAAGGATAATGTAAAGTGAATAAAAATTGACAATGGAACGAAAGCAAGATTGTAAAGGAAATAAGTTAAAGTAAAAAACTTTGCATTAAATAAAATGGTGTTTGGAATCGTACATTTTGCTCAGATAACTCTTTTCTCGCATTGCTTGGGTACTTCACTACGCCAAAATTGGACAAAGACAGCGCAAAAAAGACAGCGTTTTTTGGACAAAGCGCTGCTATAAGTCTTTAAAAAATTTCGCTAAAAAAAAACGCTGTAAAAGACAGCCTTTAGAAAGCGCTTTGTAAAAGCACTGTTAAATGCCAAAAATGGAAGCCACCTTAGACAGCGCTTTTTGGACAAAGCGCTGCTATAAGTCTTTAAAAAATTTCGCTTAAAAAAAGCGCTGTAAAAGACAGCCTTTAGAAAGCGCTTTGTAAAAGCGTTGTTAAATGCCCAAAATGGAAGCCACCTTAGACAACGCTTTTTGGACAAAGCGCTGCTATAAGTCTTTAAAAAATTTCGCTTAAAAAAGCGCTGTAAAAGACAGCCTTTAGAAAGCGCTGTTAAATGCCCAAAATGGAAGCCACCTTAGACAGCGCTTTTTGGACAAAGCGCTGCTATAGGTATTACTTTAGAAAGCGCTTTAGAAAAACGCTGTCTAAAGGTTAGCCTTAGAAAGCGCTTTTTGAACATAGCACTGCTATAGGTATTACTTTAGAAAGCGCTTTAAAAAGCGCTGTCTAAAGGTCATTTATGAATTAAAATATAAAACAATTTCTAATCATTTTCAAACACTTCTTTTCATTTTCTTCTCTCGACCGTTCTTCTCTACTGAAACCCTTGCTATCGTTCTTCTCTGCTGAAAACCATTCGCCATTTCCGTCGTTCATTTGCCATTGCTTTCGTGAAGAAGAAGACGAAACGAAGAAGATCGGTACGATTTTCATTCTGTTTTCATTCTTGTTTTCATTCTTGTTTCATTCTTGTTTTCATTCGCCATTGCTATCGTTCTTCTCTTATTCACATATACAAGGCTCACGAAATCAATAAAATCAATAAATAAAACAAATAAATAACTTCCTTGTATGCTGAGTATAAAATCAAAAAAAGCAAAAAATAAAACGCACGAAATAAAAATGATAGTGAAGATATATCTCATTAGTATCACCTGAAGATATAGAACCTTCCTTGTATGCTGTTTTGTAAACTATTTTAAAAAAAAAAGAATAAACGATTTTCATTCTTGTTTTCATTCTTGTGTTTTTCTTTGAAAGAGTTATTCCAAAGCTTTGAAGAGAGGTAAGGAGATGAGAAGTGAAAGATTCAGATTTCAGAATGACTAATATTGAACATGTTGTTTCTATTTTCATTAGTTGTTGTTTCTATATTCTAGATTAAAGAAAGTATGATAGTTATTGTAATATTGATAGTTATTGTATTGATGGAGTTATGATATATAGAGCCATGAAAGTGGAGTTATGATAGTTATTGTATTGCATGGTCAAAGAAAGTATAATATTTGTCTTTGCATGAGATGTTTATCTTGCTCAATAATTGCTTTGATTGTTATCTTTGTGATATGATGATTACTTGTTTAAGTATGATTTAAACTTGATTCTTGATAGATTTAGGCTATCGTATGAATGTTACTTGTTTAAGTTGATGCATGTTTACTTGTTTAGGTATTGCTTAGATTTGAATCTTGTTAGGTTTAGGATGAATTGCTCTAATGCTTGGTTACTTGTTTAAGTATGCTTGGTTACTTGTTTAATTAAGTATGCTTGCTCTTAAGTATGTTGCTTGTTTGTGATTACATGTTGCCACTTATCAAGTTATGACTCATAATTGGTCAATTAATGATATTTCATTTTATGATACGTGTACAAGGGGATCTTGGTAATTCTAACATATCTGGACCCTGTGTGGGTCTAGAAGTTGTTTACATCTCTAAAGGTAATTAGTTGTTCTCTCTCGCCACTGTAATTAGGGGTTACTTGTGATCAAAGTGTGAATGTCGGATCGTTTCCCTACAGGTAAATATTTTTTATTTTTGTTTTTGTTTAGTTTAATTAGTATAACTATGGATAAGAAATGGATGTCTTCAAGTCGATTGTCGAAAGAGTACGAGAATGGGGTATCAGAATTCGTTAAGTTTGCTGTTGCGCACGCCAAAGACCCCAGTCGAATGAGATGTCCTTGCTTGGGTTGTTGTTTTGGGAGTCGGGTTGACGCGGTTCAGTTGGCATCGCATTTAATGAGGAGTGGAATTGATAGAACTTATACATGTTGGAATTTGCATGGTGAGAAAATTAACGGGAATGTTGAACCGGGGGATAATACGACCTATGCTTCAAACGACAATGTCATAGATACATACGATTCTGATCGAGTTGAAGAGATTGCAGAAGCACTTGAAGAAGATCTTAAGGATTGTCCCAAAATGTTTGAGAGGTTGGTAAGCGATGCAGAGAAACCGTTATATAATGGCTGCACCAAATTCACAAGATTGTCTGCGGTATTAAAGTTATACAACTTAAAGGCGGGCAATGGATGGTCGGATAAAAGTTTCACAGAGTTATTGACCCTTATGAAAGATATGCTTCTAGAGGATAATGTTCTTCCCAAT
Source organism: Lathyrus tuberosus (assembly GCA_022829125.1). Classification (NCBI taxonomy): domain Eukaryota; kingdom Viridiplantae; phylum Streptophyta; class Magnoliopsida; order Fabales; family Fabaceae; genus Lathyrus; species Lathyrus tuberosus. Next base: position 1,765,584 of record JALAZF010000018.1, read on the forward strand.
CGAACATATGAGGCCAAAAAGATGTTGTGCTCTATTGGCATGAGCTATGATAAGATACATGTCTGTCCAAACGATTGCGTTTTGTTTCGAAATGAGTATGCATCGTTAAATGAGTGTCCTAAATGCGGTGTCTCTCGATATAAGGAAAAGTTGTCTCCAGCAAAAGTCTTATGGTATTTTCCTATAATTCCGCGATTTAGACGCATGTTTCGTAGTGAGACCGATTCAAGACACTTGACTTGGCATGCAGATGAAAGAATTATTGATGGAAAGTTTTGACATCCGGCAGATTCACCACAGTGGATGAAAATTGATGATGATTATCCTGAATTTGGAAAAGAAGCAAGAAACCTTCGCTTGGCATTATCTACTGATGGAATGAACCCACACGGTCTTCAAAGTATCTCACATAGCACTTGGCCTGTGATCATAATGATTTATAACCTACCTCCATGGATATGTATAAAGCGTAAGTACATGATGTTATCTATGTTAATTTCTGGGCCTAGACAACCAGGGAATGACATAGACGTATATTTGGCACCCTTAATCGAAGATTTAAAGTTTTTGTGGGAGAACGGTGTGGAGGTTTATGATGGGTATAGGAAAGAAAGTTTCAACTTGAGGGCGATGTTGTTTGGCACAATTAATGATTTTCCAGCATACGGAAATCTATCAGGGTACAGCATAAAAGGTTAATGTGCGTGTCCTATTTGTGAAGATAAAACAGATTGGACGCGATTGGAGTTTAGTCAGAAGAATGTATTTCTCGGTCATCGTAGATTCTTAAATTCTAATCATCACTATCGTGGGTGGAGAAAAGCATTCAATGGAGAGGCAGAACATGGTAGAGCTCCAACTATATTGACAGGTGATCAAATTTTTGAAAAGGTGAAAGATGTGAGTACTCAGTTTGGAAAGCCTTTTGCACATACACTTGTCAAGAGTGGGTGGAAGAAGAGGTCAATTTTTTTTGAACTGCCATATTAGAAGTCATTGTATGTAAGACATTTTCTCGATGTTATGCATATTGAAAAAAATGTATTTGACAGTGTTATTGGTACGTTACTCAATATACAAGGAAAGTCTAAGGATGGCCTTAAAGCAAGAAAGGACCTGGTAGCGATGGGAATAAGAAATGAATTAGGACCCATGAAGAAAGGAACACGAACATATCTACCACCTGCTGCTTATACTCTATCTAGAAATGAGAAAAAGGTATTGTGTAAGTTTCTAAGTGCAGTTAAAGTTCCAGAAGGATACTCTTCAGATATTAGAAGACTTGTGTCTATGAAAAACCTCAAGTTAAAGAGTTTAAAGACGCATGACTGCCATGTTATAATGGGACAATTTCTACCAATAGGTATACGTTCTATTCTGCCAGAAAAAGTAAGAAGCGCAATAACTAAATTGTGTTTTTCCTTCAAGTCAATTTGCAGTAAGGTGATCGATCCTGCGATCTTACCAACATTGCAAAAAGAAATAGTTATTACTTTGTGTGATCTTGAAATGATTTTTCCTCCCTCGTTTTTTGACATAATGGTTCATATAGTTGTTTATCTGGTGAAAGAGACACAATTGTGTGGACCGGCTTATATGAGATGGATGTACCCTGCTGAACGTTATATGAAAATATTAAAAGGGTATGTTAAAAACCGAAGTCGGCCAGAGGGTTGTATTTCCGAACGATACATTGTTGAAGAAGCGATTGAGTTTTGTACTGAATATCTGTCCAATGTACAATCAATTGGACTCCCCAAATCTCATATTGTCGAAAAAAAAGAAGGAAAAAAGTTAATTGGAAATGAAGTTGTGAGAGTATCAAGGGTCGAACGGGATCAAGTGCATTTGTATGTTCTGCACAATGAGAATGAGGTTGAACCGTATGTTGAAATGCACAAGGATGTTCTCCGAGGTTTAAATCCGAATAGAAATGAGAATTGGATAGTACGAGAGCACAATCGAAGTTTCATACCTTGGTTTAAGGATCATATTTATTCAAAGTATTATGCAGATCCCGCTTCAATAACAGAAAGGTTGAGATGTTTAGCATATGGTCCAAGTTTGGTTGTGTTTTCTTATAGCGCATACGCAATTAATGGATACACATTTTATACCAAAGAACAAGATGATAAAAGTACTATGCAAAATAGTGGTGTCACCGTGGTAGCTGAAGCAATGCACATTTCAAGTGTGAAAGATTTAAACCCCAAATTTGCAAATCTGTCATATTTTGGGGTTATCGAGCGCATTTGGGTGTTTGATTAAGAGAAGTTTCAGATTCCTATATTTCGTTGCAAGTGGGTTGAAAATAATAATGGCGTACGAATGGATAAGTCAGGATTTTTGCAAGTGGATCTTAATAGGGTGAGGTACAAAGATGAGCCTTTTATTCTAGCCTCTCAAGCTAAACAAGTGTTCTATGTCACTGATCCGACAAGTACAAAATGGTCTATAGTGCTTTTATCTAACAAAGTAATTGATGAAAACATTGGAGATCAAGGTGATATTGATGTTGATATTGAACATTTACTAGAAATGATCAAGAGACGGGTAGAACATATTCCAACCAAGAAAAGAAAGAGACGTTAGTGAAAAAGGTACTAGTTATAAAATTATAGCTTATATCATTCAATAATATTAATTAGGTGTCATGTTATATATAGCTTATATCATTCAATGGATTATGGATTATGGATTTTTATATTTGTCATTTAATTTTTATTTTTTTCTTTCTTACAGGTGAAATGGCTAGTGACCATGACGACACACACGAGACACATGATGAAAATGAAGCTCAGAAGGTATATTAATTTTCACAATGTTACTTATTAGTGATGCTACTTGATAACACAAAACAACTATATATTAATTCTTATTTGTTTGTCTATGTGTAGTGCCCTCGTCAGCGTAATGGCATAGACTGCGGGTATTTCGTTTTGAGGTATATGAGAGAAATCCTTCAAATGGATCGATTAGAGATTCCTATTACGGTATGCATGGATTTATAACTTAGGATTTATTTTAATATTTATCGGATATGTCATATAATTTATTATTTTTAACTAAATCATGCATATTTTGTTTTGTTATGTAGTACTTTGATGAATACGTGTGTTCTCATTACACGAAGGATAAATTGCAAGAAATTAAGGAGGAATTGTGCGAATACCTTATTGGAAAAAAAGTCATATAAGGTATAGGATAATGGGATTATGTGAATGTATAGTTTTGTGAATGGGTTATTTTATGGGATTGTATAGTTTTGTGAATGGTTTATGTTATTTATGTAATTTTGGAATGTAATTGTATAGTTTTGTGAATGGTTAATGTAAATGACTTGAATTATAATGGAAATGGTTTATGTGGTTTATGTGATTTATGGGATTAGTGGAAATGGTTAATGAACCATACTAGAAATTGTTAATGGAAATGTGAAATATATATGTTTATTGAAATGGCTTGAATTATACAGGTTTCTGCATAAAAAAAATGGTTAAAATGGGATTTTTTTAAAAAATCATTAAAATTATATGTAGAGAAAAGACAGCGCTTTCTAGAAAAAACGCTGTCTATAATTCACAACAGAAAGCGCTTTTCCTAAAAAGCGCCCTCTAAAGGTATAGAAAAATTCATAACTAAAATTATAGGCATACATTAGACAGCGCTTTTAAAAGCGCTGTCTAAAGGGAGCCTTTAGAAAGCGCTTTTCCTAAAAAGCGCCCTCTAAAGGTATAGAAAAAATTACATTAGACAGCGCTTTTTAAAGCGCTGTCTAAAGGGAGCCTTTAGACAGCGTTTTTTCTTGAAAAAGCGCCCTCTAAAGGTATAAAAAAATTGATAATTAAAATTATAGGCATACTTTAGACAGCGCTTAAAAAAGCGCTGTCTAAAGGGGACCTTTAGACAGCGCTTTTTCGTAAATAAAAAGCGTTGTCTTTACCTACGCTAGCGCTGGCTTAGGCAGCGCTTTTAAGCGCTGTCTAAGGCCTAAAAAAGCGCTGTCTAAAGTCTTGTTTGGCGTAGTGCTTTGAGTTTGTGAGCTTTTGTAGTAAATTCAACACACCTGAATCATAACACTAGAACTCTATTGATACTAATGTAAAATAACTGCTTGTAATGGTCTTCTCTTAAGAAATTGACTTCTAATTGCTGCATGTTTTTCGCCTCTGAAACGCATCCCACATGTCTCTTTGGATAAGACTAAAAAGCAGGTATTTGCTTTGGAATTGTTTCTTCACGCCAACTGTTGTTTGTCAACGTGTCTTGCTTACTATTGCCGCCAAAATCCTGAGCAATGTTGTCTTCAAAATCTTAGACGAAATCTCTTTTCAGAAAATACTAAGTCTCAATCTCCATCCCCATCTAAGACTTCGACTTCCTTAGCTGGCAAACTGCATCAAAAATCCCTTTCCATCTTCCAATTTTTTCTAAGTTTTTCCTTATTGTGCTGAGATTTAATCCTGTCGAGAATCCCATCTAACAAATTTCCCCCCAAAAATGTCATTTTCGACTAAAAGAATATAGGGGCATTTTTTACTTACCGTGACGTTGTTTCACATAATGGGCTGACGTCATTGATATCATGACATTTCTGTCAACCTTCACCTCGAAAACGTGCAATTCCCATAACTTTAATCATGACTCCGCTTTTTAAGGAAGGCGTGGCCATTTACACAAAATCGTTCAATTTCGCCTCTAAAAGCATGGCACGTGTTACAGAAATTGACGCCATTTCTAAAAAAGAAAAACTGAAGAATTTTCTTCCACATTATAAATACATCTTCCATACTTCTTCTTATTTTTTCCGCTTTCCTCCACACAAATGTTTCTCTGAATTTTTTTCTTCAAACATCATATTCATCATCTACAACAATGACCACATCTTCAAAAACCAAAAGCTTAAAGGAATCTAAGGATTCTTTAACTCTTGCTGTTAGAGAATGACAATGATCTAGAAGGGGGTTGAATAGATCACTAATTTTTAAACAGAGTCGGCGCTTAAAAATTGATTTAAAAAACTTGCGGAAGCGGCCGAGGAAATAAATCGTCTCAACGAACCGTTATTGGTAAGACCGGATATGCAAAACCGAATGGAATTGAATTCAATGAGAAAACGAATTAATAATTTGCCAATTAATCAATGCAAGTAATGATCACTTTAGTTTATCCAATTTCCAATTACTTGTGAAATGTAAACTTAAATTAACAATATCACAAACAGTTTGTGTGTGATCAATTCATCGAACACTTTGATGGTTCCGCAAGTGCACGGAAATATCGAAGTAATATAAAAGATTGTCGAACCCACAGAGACCAATGTCAACCTACTGTAATCTATCGTCGCTTTGTAAAGCTAAGGCTAATGATATCAGATAAAAGGGAAACTAAGACTAAAACTAAAAATGAACTTAGAAAATATGATAAAGAGAGGCTGGAATATGGGTTCCGCGTTCCTAAAGGACTTTGTAAAATTCGGGTACTAATTACAACTATAACTTAGTTCCGTAGAATAAACCAACTTAAAGACTTCGCCTCACGCTCTCGCGGTATTAACTATAGTCATGTTCCCTAATCCCAAGATTTTGCTCTCGCTCGCCCGGTAACTAGGAAATATATTTTGAAAGCCAATAATGTCCTAAACGTATCTAAAGCGCTCTCGCTGTATTTAGATATGCTGCCTAATTTCCACTATCCGGTTCGACCCCCACGCTCTCGCAGTGCCGACTCTAACCATAATTAATTTCTCACTCTCGTGACAAAATCGTGTTAAATCACCTCTCACTCTTGTAAAAAAGCCATTTAAATTAGACTTGGAAATTAAAACCAAAACAGGATTTTAATCATAAGTTCGCACCTATTATTTTCTACCGAGTCCCGTCGGTAACGACGGTCCTCATACGCCGGACTCAGGACAATTTAGTAGGACATGGAATTAATTAAAAATGCATAAATCATTACTGTTACGATAAAGAACGGCATAATAATTAAATTTGACAAATAAAACAATTATAATAAATAATGCGATAAAAAGAAACCTGTAAAGAAACTAGAATTAACTTTGAAAATGGAGGCAGGCTTTGATCGAAGCGTTACAAATTATAGGCCTAAATACTAATGGTGTGGTAGTTCCTCGATGTGAGAGAACTACCACTTTTACAATGGTAATTTCTGCCTAAATCTATGAACAGCGCTTTCGCGCACAAAACTTGGATTCCCCTCAAACTAAATGATGGGTCCTATATATAGTGATAACAGGTTGGAAGTTACTTCAGAATTCATGTGAAAAGTAGTGGAGATAATGGGGCGTTGGAGAAGTAGTGGAGATAATGGGAAGTTGGAGAAGTTGTGTCCGAAAATATCTGAAGCACTTCCTTAACTGGTTGAACGTGGTTTTGGTCTAGTTGATACCCGTTGAGAAGTCCACGTAGTTTAAAATTGGATTCTGAGAATTTCCCTTGTGCCGGTCGCCATGGACCTGTGACGAGCGTCACAACTTAAACTGTGTTACGATCGCCATGGACCTGTAACGATCTCTATGGTGTCTGAGCGCAGAAACTTCAATTTGCTGTCAAGTGTCTTCTTTTCTTCTCTTTTCTTCCCTATTTTCTCTTCTTTTCTCATGCAAGTTACTTGAGATAAAATACCTGAAAATAAGCTTAACACTTGCGAAATAATACGTAAATAAACGAAAAACGATAAAATAATTCATGCAAGTTAAGTCAATTTAACGATATAATTTCGCGTTATCACACTTGGTGTGCAAAACACCCCAATTTGAATTTCATATGTAATGTTAGTGCATAATTTTTCACAATTACAATCCAAGTGATTGTAATGAGTTTTCAAAATAGAATTTCAGCACTACACGACAGCAGAAATTTATCGAGCAATTGATATTACATAAACGTGAACAACATAAATTAAAGAGATAGAGAAAAAGAGAACAACACCAGATTTGTTTAGGCAGTTCCCCTTTCGTCCTTGCTTCGAGTATGTCTACCCCCAATTCTAAAATAAGAATTGAGATATGTACTATCAAGTTGCAAAGTTTATAGAAGAGAAGCAATAGTCACCACACACTTAAGCCTAATTTTTGAAGTTGATATTATTCTTTTCTCTCCCCTTGATTCAAGTCGAATCAAGTGCATGAAACGCCTCGAACAAACCTCCAGTTACCGCTACTTGTTTAAACGAACCCACTGTTCTTCAAAGCTTTTGCTCGGCTGATTTCGATCACACGACGTTCGACCCCAAATCTTTCTACACAATCCTCCAGTTACCGCTACTTCTTTGAACGAACCCACCGTTCTTTAAACCTTTCACTCAGTTGAATCTGTGAAGCAAAGATCTATGCAAAAACCCTCAAATCCTCCAGATCTTGGAGGACAAAACCCTAACGGTTTTATTCAAGAAAAACCCACTGAATTCTCAACCCAAACTAGATACACAATCCTACGTTTGAACATTATCACCTCGACAATACAAAAGATCAACAAAATGATTATGGGTAATTGTTGAAGAATGCAAGATTGAGAGTGAAGATGATAAGCAAAAATTAGTATATATTTTCACTTTTCTTGTTCTATGTATGTATAATGATGACACAAATGAATATATATGATGCCAAGAACCAATAACAGAAATAACAGCTTTTTGAAACACAAAGGATCAGAAAAATCATCTTTAGTGCGTGAGAGGTCAACCATAGCACTAGGGGGTCGACCTGAGCACACCTAAATGCAAAACCTGCGCAAAAATCTCAGCAATGCGTCGACCGGAACAGGGTCATGCGTCGACGTAAAACACCCTTAAAATAAAAAATTGTTCTTCTTACAGTATGCGTCGATCGCTCCATGCATGTGGGTCGACGCATGGACACCCGAGAGCAACAAACGGTTATTTCAATAGCATGCGTCAACCTCCACATGTCTGTGACTCGACGCAAGGTTTCCAAACTGCCATAAACACCTTTTTTTTGTGTATTTTGGTCGACCTAAACCTTTTTTGGGTTGACCTAAGGTATCCAACATACTTTAATGCTTAAATTTCATACATGGGATGCTCCTATATGCATAGACACATTTTTACGGAACATTTTATGCATATTAAAGAATGAGTACAATCTAAGACGCGATGATACCGTCCAAAGTACAAGTACGAGATTTATACTAATTTTGACATCATTAAAACAAGGACAAAAGAACCTTGCCCTCACACTTTCTACCAGACTTCAATCTCCCATCCTTACTGGAAATCAGGAATATGTACCAGAGCCACTAATGCAAGAAGAAAAACTCAGCATCTATAAATCTCAGGTATTGATTCCTTACTCAATCTCTGGTAAAATCCATGCGCTTATGGGTCCACTACCTGACCCTTCAGTAGATGTTGTTAAGGAGAGAGAGTTTTTCCCCTCCTACCACCTTACTAGACCCATAGTGAGTATAAAACAACTCAAAGATTTAGAATATATGAATGCTACTTTCTGAGTCTTTCATTCTTCCCCTTCACCCAAGAGAAATGAAAATTAAATTTCTTGGTTAAATAAGGTCAAACCGAAAAAAGGCCAAACCTGGAAAGACAAAAGGATTTATGACTTAGTACAATTGTTGAGGGTTGGTCCTCCTTATTGTCAAAATATGCTCATCGCAACTTTATATTTCTGGGAAAGTAGCACCAATACATTCCAACTCCCTTGTGGAATGATTACACCTACTCTTTTCGATGTAGCGGCCATTACTGACCTTCGTCCAATTGGCAATATTTTTGACCCCACTGAGAGAGATGAGGATACCATTAACTTCAATACCAATCTTGTAAGTTTTAGAAAATACATCGAAGACCATTACGACACTACCACTGACGAAGTGTTCGATGAAGAACATATTGCTTTTTTAGCATTGTGGTTGTCGAGATGCATTTTCTACTTTAAATCCTTGAAAGTAGCCCAAAGATATTTAATTTTGGCTAACCAATTGCACGAAGGACGAAATATATATCTTAGCTACTTGATATTAGGCTCCCTTTATGAATCCTTAGGGCTAGCTATTGAAACCCTAAAAAATCTTAAACCCAAAGACAATCTATTACTAGTTGGACCTTATTGGTTACTTCAACTTTGGCTAAATTCCGTGTTTGAAACTTTCTTGAATGTCAACATACCTGACGATGCGAATGAAGACATAAAAAACAAGTGCATCAAAGATATTTGACTTGCTCGAATGACTCTGGTTGATGCAAATAGAATAGATCGAGAAGATTTTACAGAATATTTCATGATGTTTACGAAGCGTCACAATTTCACCCCTACCATGGCTCCTTTTGTGAATAAAAGTCATGGGCCTAAGTGGTTTACACGAGAATTCCCTACTACTAGCGAAGAAGAAGTTGAATCAAGGGAGATATGGGAAGCATTCCTTACCCCAAAACTCCTTTTGACTAGACTCGGGATCTCTAAGGATGGCATAAAGATATTGTGCTACCAACCTAATTTAGTGTCTCGCCAATTTGGAATTAGCCAAACTTTGCCTAAGTCCTTCTTCATTCGAAAGAATAAACTTTGCCTATGTATCGTCATTTACTCAAAGACTGAATATAGTAAGCGTCTTGATCGACGTAATGTTGATCGTGCTATACACACGCCCTTTTCTTTTCAACCAACTTTCCATTGCACCAAAAACTTCAACACTTGGTAGCGAGCCTACCATGCTAGAGAATTCCTTAAAGTTGCGACATTATCACAATATCAAATAGATTTTTTTTGTTTCTTGCAGAAGAAGATCCAAAAAGGTAGAGACAAACATATAAAAGAAATATGAGCTTTCCAACGCTACTTTGAAACTGTGTATGACCCCCAATGATCTTATTCAGACTATTCGTGAAGCGGCAATCACCCTAAAGGAAAAAATATTGGCGAAACTTCCTGATTTAAACTTTCCTCGTTATGTGGAGGATAAGTATAAGTTTGCATTAAATTATTATCTTCACAAGTTTCCCCTTTTACCTTATAGTGAACTGGCTTTGGCTTATTCACCTCTGTTCCATGGTGGTTTGTTTGTGGGAAATATTTAAAAGTACTCCAAAATGAAAGCGTAAAGCCTGCTAAATGAATAGTTCTGACTAAACATGATATATACAATTTCAAAGGACATCTTCATCTCGACATAGATCATGTCAAGGTTTTATCCTCTATACATGAAGGTGAGGAAAGCTAAAGGATCATTAAGATCAACTTATCTTATTATTATTTTGCTCATCTTATATATTTTTCATTACATGTCTTCAACTGTCGAACACAGGAAAAGGACAAAGGATGTTGTGAGTGCTACAATGGCCTCAAAAAAGAAATCCAAGGGAGAAATAAATACAGTCAAAGAGAAACAAGTTTATTTAAATATCCAAAACTGGATTTATCTTTTTGACATATACACCTTATTTGACTTTTCTTCATGCAAACCTCTTGCCGATATCCACACACATACACCTTACTTGAATTTTCTTCATGCAAACCTCTTATCGATATCCACAAGGCAATTAGACTCCTAATTATGAAGAACTATTTGTCACAAAAAATGCCTTCACAGGCGGAGCCCTGATCCTCACCAATATGGATGAGGAGGAATTTCCATTGCCCGTGAACTCCGACGCAGTAAAAAAAATATTATGCCTAAAAAAAGGGAAGAATAAAGAGCCTGTTTGGACAACTTAGGCAAAAATGGGTATCCCGGTGGACCAAAAAAAGAAATGTACGAGCAAAAATTAGGGATCAGTTAAAAAATGATAATAACACCCATCCGCGCAAAGAACAATCAAAATGGTTTATGTTGAGTATAATAGATGTGAGGGATGCTAATACCTTCTTCTTGCAAAACCGACTTTCGTACCTGTTTCTCTTCCATAAGGGTTTTATTGATATTTTCCATTTCTCTTAGAATAAAAAAAATTTAGTGGCGACTATGTTGTATTTTCGAGCATGCGATGCGCTCAGACATTTTTCACGTCGCGATAACCAATATGTATATTTGGCTTCGAAAATGAATTGGGCATCTAATAAGCCCTTATTTGTGCTAGCAGTGGCCTCAATTTTTTGGCGTCCATATTCAGTTGGTGGCATGCTACGCTAGGATAAATTTCAGGGATCTCATACTGGGTTACAACAAAAAAGCCAGCGTTATCTTGGAGGTATTTAATCAACACTGTGTTTACTTCTAAAGGAAGTTTTGCGCCTAATTTAATTGACCTAGAGGGACTTCTCCGAGTTGGATGGACTCGAAATCACCATATGGCACTGGTCGAACCTCGTCTTCACGAGCATTTAGGTTGAACGTGCCAGGATTCCACAACTCTCCTTTTGCTATTGCTTTTGAGGCTGCAACTAACACTAAAAATCCCTTTATATGATTTCTTTAATCCGTTTCGCTTCATATATAGCTGCGGTCATTGAGACTGTCCTTACCTCCGTATCGTGGTAAGTCACTTTCAAATGGACCGAAGATGTCACCGCATCCAGTATCGCTAAGAAGGATCTCCCTAACATACCTTTGAAGGCAACCCAACACAGTCTTATTGATTAGTGCATTTTAATGCACATTCTCTTATGTTTGTACTTAGGCATTTCCTTAGTTTGTTTCGTTTATTTTAGTGTTTTATTATGTTTTTATAATTAAGTCTTTGTTTGTCGTTAATCTATTTTCGCAGCTTATTTTCAGCTTTAGCGGTTATTTGATACCTGTCCACTGTTCGGATCATAACTGGAGCTACGAGAATCGGATTGACGCGTTCTACTAGGCGTTGGAAAGTTAAGACAAAGAGCTACAACTTTCATGTTGTACAAAGACACTGATTCGGAGTGTAGCAAGCTCGATTAATTTGTTGAAGTCAGGACCCGAATTATGCCTTTAGGAATATTTAGTTTTGGGCCGGGATTTTTATGTTTTTCGACCCAGTTGGGTTAGAACCGGATTTGTGATGCTTCCCTATACCTAGTAGCAGTCGTGCTAATGTTCATAATGTTTTTTAACACTATTCACAAATTTTCTCGGAAGCTTTGTACGGGAAATTCATAGAGAACTAATTTCAATTGTTGATCAACTGTATTAAGTTCCGACACCTTGAAGTTATAATAATTTCAATTCAGTTTTTATTTCTTTCAATCTTATTCTATGATTCTTGCTTGCTTAATTCAATTTTCATAGAGTAAGTTGATTTAATTCGATTGTTGTATGATCCTTAACCGTAATCATGTTAAGGATTCATAGAAAACTAATTTCAATTGTTGATCTACTGTATTCGGTTCTGACACCTTGAGGTTATAATAATTTCAATTCAGTTTTCATTTCTTTCAATCTTATTCTATGATTCTTGCTTGCTTAATCCAATTTTCATAGAGTAAGTTGATTTAATTCTATTGTTGTATGATCTTTAACCGTAATCAGGTTAGCATTTGCTTAATTCGTTATCATAATTGATCAAATTGTGTTTGCTTAATTCACGAGGGCTTAATTCTGTTTGCTTAATTCGGATAATAGGAACCTACATCACACAATACAAATTGCGCTTGTCAATGAGTTTGTAATCGAATAGGAATAGATAATCCATTCTGAGATTGGAATTATAATAACCGATGATAGGTAGGAACCAAATCAACAGATTAACTTTTCAGCTTATTTGATAATCACTTTTTTTATAATTACTTATTTTCATTATTTTTTCTAAAGAAAAACCAAAACCCCCCATAAACCGTTACTGTGTTGGTTAATAACATTACAAGAATCCTTGTGATACGACATCCGAGTGTTGCTTTCTTTTACTACTTTTTAAAAAATACTCGTTTTTTATCCGTGCGCGACAGCGGATCAAATTGGCGCCGTTGCCGGGGATTTTTGTGGTTTTTAACCATTAGTTGAGTCATAGGTGTCGATTAGTGAGTTTTGAACTTTCGTTTTGCTATTTTACCGTTTTCGCGTCCGGAGGCCCCGTCTCGCGTCCAAACTAGTAAAAAAAATCGATTTTTAGAAAAATCATCTCATATTTGTCCGATTCTTGGTCGATTCAGTAGAAAAAAAGCAGGGATCTAAAGCCTCTATTTAGTGACTAAATAGTGGACGTCGACCTAAAAATCCAAAATTCATCATTTTTCTATTTTTTATAAACTTTTTACTGTTTCCATAGTTACTGAAAAATCTCAAAAAAATCTCAAAAATTTTAATTGACTTAATTAGATTAGATTTCGTGTTTTTGTATTTTTTTAATTTTATTTTAATCGTTTTGTTTAGTGTTTCCCATCTATTTTGTTGTTTAGGGACATTGTCGGTATTTTCTTAGTTGTTACTGCATTGCTTGTTTGATTTTGATCTTAATCTTGATCTTGTGTTTGCTCATTCTTTGGGTGATTCTTATATCATCATGGTTGATCAAACAACTCTGAGAGAAGTGGCTGCACTTGTGAATTATAATGCTTTATGTATTGAATATTCTGATGTTGTTGTACCTTTTGAATTCAAATATGGTTTAATACACTTGTTGTTAAGATTTAATGGTCTTGCAGGTGAGGATCCACAAAAGCATATGAAGGAATTAGAAGTTGTGTGTTGTTCACCTTTCGAACCTTCACTAGAGGACCTTGTCAACCAAATGGCTACAAATAATATCAAGTTTCAACAACAAATAGATTCTAATTTTCAGATTTTGGAAATACATATTGGACAACTTGCCACTTTAATGTATGCCATGCAGCAAGCTCAAGGATTAAACCAACAACCCTTGGAAGAGCATTCTGTTTTTCAAATAGATTTGTCTTCTGAAACTGTTGATGATACTTGTACCGATTTGTTTGAAGCTGATTTTCCATCATTGTCTGATTTTGATGATGTTTACTCTTGTGATGTTTGCACTGACACTAAAATTTGCTCTCTTTGTGATAAAATTGAGGTTGCCTTGCAAGTTGATATTCTTACTGCAGATGGGGGTTGCAAATGAAGTTGTTCATGTAGATGAAGCTCTCGACACCCCGACTGCCTGGAACAAACCATCCATCGAGAAACCACCATCCTTAGAGCTGAAACCACATCCTAATACTTTGTTTGAATTTGTGCAGGAAGAAAAATCATTGCAGGAACATAAGAAGGGCATTGGATGGACCTTGGTTAGTATTCTTGAGTTCAGGCAGCCCCAAAAGCGATTTAATTAGATGGACCACACATCCACTTTTCTAGGATCATTTTTTGATCCCGGAATACAAAGCAAAAGCAAAAGCTCTGATAATAACTTTAAATTTCACCGCATAAAAGAGAGCCCCATATTGATGGAAGAAGAAAACGTAAAAGATCTCTCTTTAGGAAAGGCTGCTTATGTGATTACCTATCCACCTTGACTACTCGGGTGTGTTCTTTCCTTTCTCTCAACATTAATAGTTATGTCCTTTCATTGTGGACAATGCTTATTTTAAGTGTGGTGGAGGGAATCATTTATTTTCTTTGTTTTCTTTGTTTTTGTTTTGTTTGTTTTATTTTGTTATGTTTTGTTTTATAAACACTATGCATCTTTTGAAATTTTTAGGCTATAGATTAGTTGGAGGTTAGATTGTGGAGACTTGGGAAAAGTTCATAAGATCGGTATCGTTTTAACACCTTAAGTCTCTCGAATATGGAAACCGATTTAAATACTTGTTATGACATAGCCTTGAGTTCTCATCCTTTAATAGATCTTAAGTAGTTTATCTAGCAGTCAACACCATCTAAAAAGTACACATTAAGCAATTAAACTGATGCAAATAAGTGAATGATCCCATGCTTAATGAGAAATCTAAATAGGAATCCGCCTTTTTAAGTTAGGTGACCCTCACCCGGTCAATTAGGCTAACGGTTGTGAAACCTTCAAAAAAGAAAAAAGTGGTTAATTTTGAATTGTTGAAAAGATATGGATCACAGTCACTAACAAGCTTATTTACCATGTGTGTGAATAGGGTAAGGGCTTAATGTGATTGCTTTAAAATGATAGAGAGCAAAAAGAAGGATGAGTAAGTTAGACTTAAGCATAATAACATGATTCAGGTTGGTTTGTATATGAGGGAGGTTTATGACCGCACAATTACGGGTTTGTGTTCTTACGATATCCTTAGTATGCAAAATTAGTACCTATCGATACAATCTTGACCGAAGAAGAGTTTGTGGCTTAGAATGAATTTTCGGATGCTATTGGTTTCCATGAGTCTTGATACTAGTTTGCTCGAAGTGCAAAAGTTCAAGTGTAGGGGAATTTGATCAGTGCATTTTAATGCACATTCTCTTATGTTTGTACTTAGGCATTTCCTTAGTTTGTTTTGTTTATTTTAGTGTTTTATTATGTTTTTATAATTAAGTCTTTGTTTGTTGTTAATCTATTTTCGCAACTTATTTTCAGCTTTAGCGGTTATTTGATATTTGTCCACTATTCGGATCATAACTAGAGCTACGAGAATCGAATTGACGCATTGTACCCGACGTTGGAAAGCTAAGACAAAGAGCTACAACTTTCATGTTGTACAAAGAAGCTGATTCGGAGTATCAGACTTGAATAATTCGTTGAAGTCAGGACCTGAATTCTGCCTTTAAGAATATTTAGTTTTGGGTCGGGTTTTTTTATGTTTTTAGACCCAGTTGGGTTAGAACCAGATTTGTGATGCTTCCCTATACCTAGTAGCAGCCGTGCTACTATTCATAACGTTTTTTCACACTATTCACGAATTTTCTCGGAAGCTTTGTACAGGAAATTCATGGGGAACTAATTTCAATTGTTGATCTGCTGTATTCGGTTCCGACACCTGGAGGTTATAATAATTTCAATTTAGTTTTTATTTCTTTCAATCTTATTCTATGATTCTTGCTTGCTTAATCCAATTTTCATAGAGTAAGTTGATTTAATTCGATTGTTATATGATCCTTAACCGTAATCACGTTAGCATTTGCTTAATTCGTTATCATGATTGATCAAATCGTGTTTGCTTAATTCACGAGGGCTTAAATCTATTTGCTTAATTCAGATAATAGGAACTTACATCACACAATACAAATTACGCTTGTTAATGAGTTTGTAATCTAATAGAAATAGATAATTCGTTCGGAGATTGGAATTATAATTACAGATGATAGGTAGGAACCAAATTAACAGATTAACTTTTCAGCTTATTTGATAATCATTTTTTTTATAATCACTTATTTACATTATTTTTTCTAAAGAAAAACCAAAACCTCCCATAAACCGTTACTGTGTTGGTTAATAACATTACAAGAATCCTTGCGATACGACATCCGAGTGTCGCTTTCCTTTACTACTTTTTCAAAAATACTCGTTTTTTAACTATGCGCGACAGCGGATCAAATTGGCGCCGTTGTCGTGGATTCTTGTCGTTTTTAACCATTAGTTGAGTCATAGGTGTCGATTAGTGTGTTTTGAACTTTCATTTTGCTATTTTACCATTTTCGCGTTCGGAAGCCCCGTCTCGCGTCCGAACTAGTAAAAAAATCGATTTTTAGGAAAATCGTTTCAAATTTGTCTGATTCTTGGTCAATTAATTAGAAACAAATTAGGGATCAAAAGCCTTTATTTAGGAACTAAATAGTGGATGCCGACCTAAAAATCCAAAATTCATCATTTTTCTATTTTTCATGAATTTTTTACTGTTTCCATAGTTTCAGAAAAATCTCAAAATTTTAATTGAATTAATTAGATTAGATTTCGTGTTTTTGTATTTTTTTAATTTTATTTTAATCGTTTTGTTTAGTGTTTCCCATCTATTTTGTTGTTTAGGGACATTGTCGGTATATTCTTAGTTGTTACTGCATTGCTTGTTTGATTTTGATCTTAATCTTGATCTTGTGTTTTCTCATTCTTTGGGTGATTCTTATTTTGAGTTTATCATCATGGCTGATCAAAGAACTCTGAGAGAAGTGGTTGCACTTGTGAGTTATAATGTTTTATGTATCGAATATCCTGATGTTGTTGTACCTTTTGAATTCAAATATGGTTTAATACACTTGTTGTCAAGGTTTAATGGTCTTGCAGGTGAGGATCCACATAAGCATATGAAGGAATTAGAAGTTGTGTGCTCTGCACCTTCCGAACCTTCACTAGAGGACCTTGTCAACCAAATGGCTACAAATAATATCAAGTTTCAACAACAAATAGATTCTAATTTTGAGACTTTGGAAATACATATTGGACAACTTGCCACTTTAATGAATGAGATACAGCAAGCTCAAGGATCAAACCAACAACCCTTGGAAGAGCATTCTGCTTTTCAAATAGATTTGTCTTCT
The DNA here is from genome assembly GCA_022829125.1 of Lathyrus tuberosus. Taxonomy (NCBI): domain Eukaryota; kingdom Viridiplantae; phylum Streptophyta; class Magnoliopsida; order Fabales; family Fabaceae; genus Lathyrus; species Lathyrus tuberosus. Next base: position 1,782,881 of record JALAZF010000018.1, read on the forward strand.
GAAACTGTTAATGATACTTGTACTGATTTGTTTGCAGCTGATTTTCCATCATTGTCTGATTTTGATGATGTTTACTCTTGTGATGTTTGTACTGACACTAAAATTTGTTCTGTTTGTGCTGAAATTGAGGTTGTCTTACAAGTTGATATTCTTACTGTAGAAGAGGTTACAAATGAAGTTGTTCATGTAGATGAAGCTCTCGACACCCCGGCTGCCTGGAACAAACCATCCATTGAGAAACCACCCTCCTTAGAGCTGAAACCACTTCCTAATAATTTATTTGAATTTGTGCAGGAAGAAAAATAATTGCAGGAACATAAGAAGGGCATTGGATGGACCTTGGTTAATATTCTTGAGTTTATTCCACCCCAAAAGCGATTTAATTGGATGAACCACACTTCCACTTTTCTAGGATCATTTTTTGATCCCGGAATACAAAGTGAAAGCGAGAACTCTGATAATAACTTCAAATTTCACCGCATAAAAGAGAGCCCAACATTGATGGAAGAGGAAAGCGTAAAAGATCTCTCTTTTGGAAGGTTGCTTATGTGATTACCTATCCACCCTGACTACTCGGGTGTGTTCTTTCCTTTCTCTCAACATTAATAGTTATGTCCTTTCATTAAGGACAATGCTTGTTTTAAGTGTGGGGGAAGGAATCATTTATTTTCTTTGTTTTCTTTATTTTTGTTTTGTTTGTTTGTTTTATTTTGTTTTGTTTTGTTTTATAAACACTATGCATCTTTTGACATTTATAGGCTATAGATTAGTTTGAGGTTAGATTGTGGAGACTTGGGAAAAGTTCATAAGATCGGCACCGTTTTAACACCTTAAGTCTCTCGAATATGGAAACCGATTTAAATACTTGTTATGACATAGCCTTGAGTTCTCATCCTTTAATAGCTCTTAAGTAGTTTATCTAGCAGTCAGCACCATCTAAAAAGTACACACTAAGTAATTAAACTGATGCAAATAAGTGAATAATCCCGTGCTTAATAAGAAATCTAAATAGGAATCCGCCTTTTAAGTTAGGTGACTCTCACCCGATCACTTAGGTTAACGGTCTTGAAACCTTCAAAAAAGAAAAAAAGTTGTTAATTTTGAATTGTTGAAAACATATGGATCATAGTCACTAACAAGCTTATTTACCATGTGTGTGAATAGATAGCAGGCTTAATGTGATTGCATTAGAATGAAAGAGATCAAAAAGAAGGATGAGTAAGTTAGACTTAAGCATAATAACATGATTAAGATTGGTTTGTATAGGAGGGAGGTTTATGCCGCACAATTGCGGATTTGTGTTCTTACGATATCCTTAGTGTGAAAAATTAGTACCTATCGATACAATCTTGACCGAAGAAGAGTTTGTGGCTTAGAATGAATTTTCGGATGCTATTGGTTTCCATGAGTCTTGGTACTATTTTACTCGGAGTGCAAAAGTTCAAGTGTGTGGGGGAATTTGATCAGTGCATTTTAATGCACATTCTCTTATGTTTATACTTAGGCATTTCATTAGTTTGTTTCGTTTATTTTAGTGTTTTATTATGTTTTTATAATTAAGTCTTTGTTTGTCGTTAATCTATTTTCGCAGCTTATTTTCAGCTTTAGCGGTGATTTGATATTTGTCCACTGTTCGGATCATAACTGGAGCTACGAGAATCGGATTAACCCGTTCTACTAGGCAATGGAAGGCTAAGACAAAGAGCTACAACTTTCATGTTTTACAAAGAAGCTGATTCGGAGTGTAGCAGGCTTGAATAATTCGTTGAAGTCAGGACCCGAATTATGCCTTTAGGAATATTTAGTTTTGGGCCGGGTTTTTTATGTTTTTCGACCCAGTTGGGTTAGAGCCGGATCTGTGATGCTTCCCTATACCTAGTAGCAGCCGTGCTATTTTTCATAATGTTTTTTCACACTATTCACGAATTTTCTCGGAAGCTTTGTACGGGAAATTCATGGAGATTTAATTTCAATTCTTGATCTGCTGTATTTGGTTCCAACACCTTGAGGTTATAATAGTTTCAATTCAGTTTTTATTTCTTTCAAACTTATTCTATGATTCTTGCCATCTTAATCCAATTTTCATAGAGTAAGTTGATTTAATTCGATTGTTGTATGATCCTTAACCGTAATCACGTTAGCGTTTGCTTAATTCGTTATCATGATTGATCAAATCGTGTTTGCTTAATTCACGAGGGTTTAATTCCGTTTGCTTAATTCGGATAATAAGAACCTACATCACACAATACAAATTGTGCTTGTCAATGAGTTTGTAATCGAATAGGAATAGATAATCTGTTTGGAGATTGGAATTATAATAACCGATGATAGGTAGGAACCAAATCAACAGATTAACTTTTCAGCTTATTTGATAATCACTTTTTTTATAATCACTTATTTTCATTATTTTTTCTAAAGAAAAACCAACCCCCCTCCCATAAACCGTTACTATGTTGGTTAATAACATTACAAGAATCCATGCGATACGACATCCGAGTGTCGCTTTCCTTTACTACTTTTTCAAAAATACTTGTTTTTTATCTGTGCGCGACAGCGGATCAAATTGGCGCGGTTGCCGGGGATTCTTGTTGTTTTTAACCATTAGTTGAGTCATAGGTGTCTATTAGTGTGTTTTGAACTTTCATTTTTCTATTTTACCATTTTCGCGCCCGGTCGCCCTGTCTCGCGTCCGAACTAGTAAAAAAAATCGATTTTTAGGAAAATCGTCTCAGATTTGTCTGATTCTTGGTCGATTCATTAGAAAAAAATCAGGGATCAAAAGCCTCTATTTAGGGATTAAATAGTGTACGCTGACCTAAAATTCTAAAATTCATCATTATTTTATTTTTTATAAGTTTTTTTACTGTTTCCATAGTTTCAGAAAAATTCGAAAAAAATCTCACAAATTTTAATTGATTTTATTAGATTGGATTTCATGTTTTTGTATTTTTTAATTTTATTTTAATCAGTTTTTTTAGTGTTTCCCATCTATTTTGTTGTTTAGGGACATTGTCTGTATTTTCTTAGTTGTTACTGCATTGCTTGTTTGATTTTGATCTTAATCTTGATCTTGTGTTTTCTCATTCTTTGGGTGATTCTTATTTTGAGTTTATCATCATGACTAATCAAAGAACTCTAAGAGAAGTGGCTGCACTTGTGAATTATAATGCTTTATGTATTGAATATTCAGATGTTGTTGTACCTTTTGAATTCAAATATGGTTTAATACACTTGTTGTCAAGGTTTAATGGCCTTGCAGGTGAGGATCCGCATAAGCATATGAAGGAATTAGAAGTTGTGTGCTCTGCACCTTTCGAACCTTCACTAGAGGACCTTGTCAACCAAATGGCTACAAATAATATCAAGTTTCAACAACAAATAGATTCTAATTTTCAGACTTTGGAAATACAGATTGCACAACTTGCCACTTTAATGAATGCCATGCAGCAAGCTCAAGGATCAAACCAACAACCCTTGGAAGAGCATTCTGTTTTTCAAATATATTTGTCTTCTGAAACTGTTGATGATACTTGTCCTGATTTATTTGCAGCTGATTTTCCATCATTGTCTGATTTTGATGATGTTTACTCTTGTGATGTTTGTAGTGACACTAAAATTTGCTCTCTTTGTGTTGAAATTGAGGTTGCCTTGCAAGTTGATATTCTTACTAAAGATGAGGTTGCAAATGAAGTTGTTCATGTAGATGAAGCTCTCGACACCCCGGCTGCCTGGAACAAACCATCCATCGAGAAACCCCCCTCCTTAGAGCTGAAACCACTTCCTAATAATTTATTTGAATTTGTGCAGGAAGAAAAATCATTGCAGGAACATAAGAAGGGCATTGGATGGACCTTAGTTAGCATTCTTGAGTTTAGGAAGCCCCAAAAGAGATTTAATTGGATGGACCACACTTCCACTTTTCCAGGATCTTTTTTTGATCCCGGAATACAAAGCGAAAGCCAGAGCTCTGATAATAACTTCAAATTTCACCGCATAAAAGAGAGCCCCAAATTGATGGAAGAGGAAAGCGTAAAAAATCTCTCTTTAGGAAAGACTGCTTATGTGATTACCTATCCATCTTGACTACTCGGGTGTGTTCTTTCTTTTCTCTCAACATTAATAGTTATGTCCTTTCATTGAGGACAATGCTTGTTTTAAGTGTGGGGGAGGGAATCATTTATTTTCTTTGTTTTTGTTTTGTTTGTTTTTATTTTGTTTTGTTTTGTTTTATAAACACTATGCATCTTTTGAAATTTTTAGACTATAGATTAGTTTGAGGTTAGAATTTGGAGACTTGGGAAAATTTTATAAGATCGGTACCGTTTTAACACCTTAAGCCTCCCGAATATGGAAACCGATTTAAATACTTGTTATGACATAGCCTTGAGTTCTCATCCTTTAATAGCTCTTAATTAGTTTATCTAGCAGTTAGCACCATCTAAAAAGTACACACTAAGTAATTTAACTGATGCAAATATGTGAATGATCCCGTGCTTAATAAGAAATCTAAATAGGAATCCGCCTTTTAATTTAGGTGACCCTCACCCGGTCACTTAGGCTAACAGTTGTGAAACCTTCAAAAAAGAAAAAAAGTGGTTAATTTTGAATTGTTGAAAAGATATGGATCATAGTCACTACCAAGATTATTTATCATGCGTGTGAATAGATAACAGGCTTAATGTGATTGCATTAGAATGAAAGAGAGCAAAAAGAAGGATGAGTTAGTTAGACTTAAGCATAATAACATGGGTCATATTGGTTTGTATAGGAGGGAGGTTTATGACCGCACAATTGCGGATTTGTGTTCTTACGATATCCTTAGTGTGCAAAATTAGTACCTATCGATACAATATTGACCGAAGAAGAGTTTGTGGCTTAGAATGAATTTCCGGATGCTATTAGTTTCCATGAGTCATGATACTATTTTGCTCGGAGTGCAAAAGATCAAGTGTGGGGGAATTTGATCAGTGCATTTTAATGCACATTCTCTTATGTTTATACTTAGGCATTTCCTTAGTTTGTTTCGTTTATTTTAGTATTTTGTTATGTTTTTATAATTAAGTCTTTGTTTGTCGTTAATCTTTTTTCGCAGCTTATTTTAAGCTTTAGCGGTTATTTGATACTTGTCCACTATTCGGATCATAACGGGAGCTACGAGAATCGGATTGACGCATTCTACCAGACGTTAGAAAGCTAAGACAAAAAGCTACAACTTTAATGTTGTACAAAGAAGCTGATTCGGAGTGTAGCAGGATTGAATAATTCGTTGAAGTCAGGACCCAAATTCTGCCTTTAGGAATATTTAGTTTTGGGTCGGGCTTTTATGTTTTTCAACCCAGTTGGGTTAGAACTGGATTTGTGATGCTTTCCTATACCTAGTAGCAGTCGTGCTACTGTTCATAACATTTTTTTCACACTATTCGCGAATTTTCTCGGAAGCTTTGCACGAGAAATTTATGGAGAACTAATTTCAATTGTTGATCTGCTGTATTCGGTTCCGACACCTTGAGGTTATAATAATTTCAATTCAGTTTTTATTTCTTTCAATCTTATTATATGATTCTTGCTTGCTTAATCGAATTTTCATAGAGTAAGTTGATTTAATTCGATTGTCGTATGAGACTTAACCGTAATCACGTTAGCGTTTGCTTAATTCATTATCTTGATTGATCAAATTGTGTTTGCTTAATTCACGAGGGCTTAATTCCGTTTGTTTAATTCGGATAATAGGAACCTACATCACACAATATAAATTGAGATTGTCAATGAGTTTGTAATCGAATAGGAATAGATAATCCGTTCGGAGATTGGAATTATAATAACCGATGATAGGTAGGAACCAAATCAACATATTAACTTTTCAGCTTATTTGATAACCACTTTTTTTATAATCACTTATTTTCATTATTTTTTATAAAGTAAAACCAAAACCCCCCATAAACCGTTACTGTGTTGGTTAATAACATTACAAGAATCCTTGCGATACGACATCTGAGTGTTGCTTTCCTTTACTACTTTTTCAAAAATTCTCGTTTTTGATCCGTGCGCGACAGCGGATCACTTATCAGAAATTTGAGGACCACTTTTCTTTCGCAATATTCTTCCCCAACAATCATTGACAGCTCCAAGGCTCCTTGAGGACGAGTGATTGAATCGTTGAATGATAGTATGTCCCCTCTACCATACAAACTTAGATCTTATTGCCAAATACCTATCAAATCCACCGTGTTGGAGTAAAGGAAGTTACACGAACTTATGTCATCTATGAGGAATCCTGTTAGATTGCGATCAACTTTGGTGACCGCGAGAATCAGAGGTAGATCAATGTTTGGAATTCAATTGATCTTATCACAATATAGAAATCCTAATTTTGATCGATTTTTTCTTCACTGAATGTAGGTATCAGTTATATGTACAAAGTGGTCTGATGAAGGATATGTTGTTCCTTTTTAATAGGCTCCAATATGCAAAACTAGATGGAGTATGTTCAAGCTATTTCTAGTGTAGAAGGGACACATGTGGAACACGATGTTCCAACATGTGTTTTTCAACATCTTGTCTTTGACAACACACAAATGTTATTGCAGTTTTGGTTCAGATTTTTTTAATACAAGATTCACTCTACAGAGAAGAGTTATAATTCATGAAGAGACTTAATTTGGATGTTCTTGTGCAACAAGTGGAACACGGTGTTCCAGTATATGTGCAGTGCAACATTTCGCCCTTATCAATAGGCCATGATGGATGTTGTTAGGTAAAAAATTTCTGGTTGAGATTCAATGAGATTTGTTGCAGATTGTTTAGCAATGTTTTGTGATTTATTAGACAACTGTTGAAGATTAGATCAGGTTTAAATGGAGATTTAAATTTAAATTTGAAATATAACAAATCATATCTTTTGTTAGACATTTTTGTGGAGCTAATCAAATCCAACAGATTCATTTATTATTCTAGATGAAATTAAATCAAAAATTCAAAGAAGGAAAGCCCATAATTGTATTGCTATTTAAGGAGACTCAAATCTCATGTGTAGGGAGGTGTTTTGTACGCTAGGATTAAGACCTTTGTGCTAGGTTTTTGAGTCTTTTGTTACTTGTATTCCACACTAATAATATCACTCATATTATAAGCATTAGTGTTGGACTGTGTTATGTGTGCACCACATTATTCCTTCTGTCACTTGGCATAGTTGTTGGTTTATCTTAGTTGTTTTGTAAATTCAACATTCAATATTGTTGTTATTGAAGTTGATCACTTAGGATTATTAATTGAGATAAAGTGAGAGGAGTTCTCATATTTAGGGGGAGTCCTAAATAGAAAGTCATTAGGATTAGGAGGAGGCATTGATCATCATGAGGTTGGTGTTCCTATAAGACTAACTATACTAATTCAAAATAATGAATTTCCTTTCTTGGATATAGTTCCCTCCAAACGTAGATGTGGTTTCACCAAACTGGGTTACCAATCTCTTGTGTTATTTTATGGCTTTCTTCCTTCTGTTATTATTGTTGTATTGATATCATGCTGGTTTAACAAGTTGGATCAGTTGTCCTAACATCGTGTCCAAAATATATCCCCTCAAGAATAGAATTTCAGGATAGGGTCTAGATGATGTGATATTACGGTATTCGACAATTGGTAATGCCTGGTAAATAGTTGATTCAGGAGACATATTGAAGATTCTAGCCATAGCTATCAAAATTACTATCTTTGCTTCTCGTGTTGTGGTTACAGATTAGATTTCATATCAAGATTGACTTGGAGATGAAAATTATCAAGAATTAGATTTGTTTCCCACCGATGGCGCCACTGTTCCATTTAGGAACCAAAAATGGATGCTCTAGCTTTGCCTAGGAACTAGAAATGGAGATAGTTGGATAGCCGGTGGCCTTGAACAGTGGCTTCAATCTCCTTTACAGTGGCGTGGTGGACCTTCATGGCTAGCACTACAACGCTTAAGTTAGTTCAATATTCAAGATAAGTATAATGAAAGTGGAGATCAGAAATTGTACCTTGCTCTTCCCATGACATTTTTTTCTACTTTGGGTCAAGTAGAATGGATTTGAGATGGATTGGGAATTTGGCCGATCCAGAACAGTTTCCCTTTAGAGAAAATTTATTCAAGAGAAAGGTGATTTTTGACCTTGTTCTTACCGCTTCTCCTATTTGCGGTGATTTGGTCGAGTCAGCTTCTCACTTGTTTCTTACTTGTGACTTAGTTAACAGTGTTTGGTATATGATTTTTGGCTGGTTAAGGTGGCGAATAGTCCTTCCTAGGGATCCTAGTCTTTTCTTTGAGTGTTTTCTTTCATTAGAGGGTAGGGTGAAGTCTAGGGATGATTTTTCAATGATTTCGCATGTTGTGGTATGAACCATTTTGAGGGCCATAATTGAGATTGTGTTCTTTAGTACTTTGAAAAACGTGAAAGAATTAGAGGAGAAAAGTATATTTTTAGGCTTGGAAATGGTTCTTGTGCAAATTAATAGGGAACTCCTTCACCTTCACGTAATGGCTTCAGAAAAGTTTCCTTAGGATTAACCAATAACGAATCGATATTTTGGCTTGGTTTAGATTGTTTTTGGTTATTTGTTTTTCCTCTGGTGGTCTTTAATTCGGCGCTAGTGGTGCAATTGGCTTTAGATCCATCTCGATCCTTCTTTGTAGTGTAGTTCTTAGAGTTCAGTTTCTTGTCTAGAGTTGACATTGTTGTGGCTTGTTTGTTTTTGGACCTGTAGTTTTATCTTTATCTATTTTTTATTTCTTTTTTTTTTCTGTTGTATCATTTTGTACTTCTTGTGTAAAACATTTTCTTCTAAGTACTTTGTTTAGGTTTTTCACCCTTTATTATTAATATTATTTTGCCTTTAAAAAAAAAGTTTAATTTGTTTAGAAAAAATTATTTCCTTTCTTTTGTGAAAATATTTTGTTTTTTTTTAATATATACAGTGGGATTTGATTCACTTATGCCTTTAACTGGAAACTTTCAACAGTGGGACTTTATGGGACATCGTCCAACTCTACATGCACAAGCTCGTTCAATTCCTATTCATTGATGGTTGTGTTATGTATGTCTTTGTACATCACTATTTATTTTAAGATAATGTATCTACTACATATCATATTTTTATATTCACCATCACAAATTCAATAGCCAAACTCATCCTCCGCATAACCGATGAAAGTGCAATTCTTTAATTTGGAAACAAGTTTATTTCTTCCTTGATCACTAACAAGCATATGTTTATGTAGACAAAAACTCTAAGATGTGAGATTTTCACCTCTTTTCCTCTCTATACCTCTTATGGAATTTTTTACTCTAATGGAACCGGTGGACTTCAGTTAATTAAGTAAGCTTACTTGTTGACTACTTCTGTTCAGAATTGATTTGGTAAGCATGCATGTGCATGTAAGATTTTGCCTTTATTAGTCAATGTTTTATTCAGTCGCTCAGTTACAGCATTGTATTGAGGCGTTGTTGGTATAGTTCTCTCCATTATGATCTCTTACTCATTACAAATCTTCTTGAATTTGATGTCTTTATATTCACCTCTATTGTCGGTCCTAGCCGTTTGTTTTCAATCTTGTCTCATTTTCCACCATGACTTTCCATCTCTTGAAAGCTTTAAATAATTCAGAGTTGTGTTTTAGAAAGTATACCCACACATTCCTAGAGTTATCATCAATAAAAGTCACGAAGTCATGTTTTCCACCAATGGATGAGGAAGTTGTTGGACCATAAACATCAAGGTGAATAAGCTCGAGTCTATCATTCTTTGGAGTTCTTCCACTTGTATGAAAGCTAACTCTTTTCTGCTTTCCAGATATACAATCTTCACATAGGTTAATTTCTACTGATCAAAGATTTGGTAGTTTTCCTTTTGAGTGGATACCTTTTATCCCTTTCTCACTTATATGGAATAATCTTTTGTACCATATATTAGCACTTTCATTTTTTTTGCAATTGCAATCAAATGGAATGCTCTAGTTGTTTTATAAATAATGGCATTTTTTCTTCCATGAGTAATCATTATTGCACCCTTTGAAATCTTCAAATCATTGCCATGGAATACTGTTGTGTACCATTAACTTGCCAACTAATGTACGGAGATTAAGTTCTCTGTCAAGTTAGAAATATGTCTAACATTTTTTAATTCTCTTACAGAGCCATTCAACTTAATATTTACTTCACCTTTGCCTGCATTCTCACATGATTATTAATTATCAAGGTATGTTTTATTGAGGTTTCTAGAGACATAATTCTTAAAGAATTATTTCGTGTAAGTACCATGAAAGGATGCTTTAGAGTCACTTTATAATCTAACACCCAAGACTCTTCCTTACTCTCTAATGAACATATCAATGTGTCATCTCCCCTTGAGGTGGAAGAAGTATACTCATTTTGTCTTTGGCCACTTGATTATTTTTATGGGAGTCTATGTTGATTTTTGTAGTGTCCCTTATTTACACAATTTTAACACTCGATGGTCTTTGAGTTGTGGAAATTACGATGATTTATGGATTTGGATCGTCTTTCCTTTGATTTACAACATCCATATCCTTTGGCTGAATTTCTTCCTCGTGACTCTGTATGTAATACTAAAGTCAATGAAGACTTACCCAAATCTCTGCATCAGATCTCTTCAATAAGAATGAGATCACAAACATCATCAAATTTTATCTTTTGACTTATCGATGAGGTATTCACATTTGTAATAGTAGCACTTCAGCTATCTGGTAGGGAAGACAAAAGTATTAATACTCGTCCCTCATCGTCATATTCGATTCTAATTAAACTCAATTGGATTGTAACAATATTGAGTTTATTGATATGTTGCGCAACTGATGTGCCTTCTATCATTTTAAAGCATAAATTATCGCCTTATCAAATGAACTTTTTTTTTTGTAAGCAAAGGATTAGAATTATAGAGAGTACTAGGGGTACACTAACCTAAGATACAAAGAGAGAAAACAACCGACTCTGAAAACAGAAAATACTCTCCAACTATACCTATTGCGTAATGTCTAAAGGGTCCTGACAAAACGCGTAAAAATTATAGTTGGCCAAAGTATTTTCCCCTACAAGGCTCCATTGCCAAGCCATACATTTAATATCCCACATTAAATAAAAAACATTACATTTATCACCATTGAAAATGAATTTATTCCTGTTAATCCAAATGTTCCAAATAACTGCCATCCAAATAACTCCTGCCATTCCCTTCTTAGCCTTTTTTTTATCGTGACACAATTAATCCATTCGTCAAACTTCTCCCACATTATTTCTTTGAAAATCATGACAACACTTGTCTATGCCATCACCTTCATCTAAATCGCAGTAGAAAATTTGCAGTTGAAAAACAAATGTAAAGCGTCTTCCATCCCCGACGAACATATCCCGCACATAGTCTCATTACCATATTGAATAATCCCTCTGTGAAATAGTTGGGTTTTTGTAGGAATTCCGTTCAAAAAGGCTTTTCACATAAAAGCACGAATTTTGTGAGGAGTTGCTAAGTTCCACATCGTGTTCATAACTCTATTTCTGCTCTCGTTCTCGTCAAGAAACTCGCGATTCTCTATCAGCATCACATAACCAGACTTCAGAGAGTAGAATCCGTCTGATTCGAGATTCCACACCAGGTTATCGGCCTTTCCCACATTCGGACCCTTGTCGTCAATCACTTGCAGCATGCTTACGAGGGAGATGAAATCTGCTGCTGCTGGCCCTGAAATACCGAAATCATTCCATTGCCAAATGGCTTCCTCCCACTTGCCCATGTCACTAATGGTTGCACCTTTCAAGCTGCTTAATAAAAACAGTAGAGGGAATTGAACCTGCAGGGAGGTTTCCCCCGCCCATCTCGCGAACCAGCTGCATAATTCAGAATATCTTTCCACCAAGCAGATCCAACTTTGATATAACCCAATCTGTTCCCGATCAAAACAGCTTTTGTGATGTTAATGTATCATGCTTCTAACACCGAATGCCACAGGGTCCCCTTCTCTACCAGTATTCTTCATTTCCACTTCTGCAACAGCGCCAAGTTGAAATCCTTCATCTTCTTGATTCCAAGCCCACCTTGCGTTATATGCCGACAAACCTTGTTCCACGCGATCCAAACCATGTTGTTTTTCTCCTCCAAACTTCCCAACAAGAATCTGTTTTGAATCCCCTCGACCTCTTTCCAAACCGCAACCGGCGCTCTAAAGAAGGACATGAAAAGATTTAGAGGCTACTTATAACCGATTTTATAAACGTAATCCTCCCACCCAATGACAACAATTTTCCCTTCCAATTTGCCAGCCTACTGCGAACCTTCTCCACTAAACTGCTCCACGTTGAAATTCGTCTGGGATTGGACTCGTTTGCAATCCCAGGAAACTTGAAAGTTGGCTTCTCCAATCTGCACGACATGAACAATGCCATTGCATCCTGAAAATAAGAGGATATGTTCACGCCTATTACCCTACTCTTATGGAAGTTTGCGCCTAAACTGGAAACTAACTCATAATCCCTCAAAATCGCTTTGATCGCCCACACATTTTTCCAATTCAAGTTACAGCAGAAAAGGGTGTCATCCGCAAATTGGAAGATGTCAGCCTTACACTGAGAATTAAACGGGAACCCCTCGAACTCTACTAACTCCATTGCCTTACGGACCAATCCCTTCAAACCTTCCGCTATTATCACAAAGAGAAAGGGCGAAAGAGGATCCCCCTGCCTCAAACCCATTTCAACACTAAAATCCTCTATCAGGTTGCCGTTAACCAGAACCTACAAGTGACTCGTAAACACAAGGGCCTCCATCCAATTCAACCAAGAAGCTCCAAACCCTATGGTCTTTAATATAAACCGAAGAAAATCCCAGTTAACTTTATCGTACGCTTTCTCAAAATCTTCCTTAAAGAGAATGCACTGCTTCTTTTCTCTAGTAGCATAATCCACCGTTTCATTCAGGACAAGCACCCCATCCAAAAGTTGTCTTCTCGGGACGAAAGCGGACTGATATCTAGAGATCAAATGCCCCAGAACCTTCTTTAGACGCCCTGCTAAAAGTTTAGATAAAATATTATATAAACACCCTACGAGACAGATTGGCCGATAATCATCCAAGCTTAGAGTATGTTGCTTCTTGGGCACAAGGGTTAGAAAAGAAGACGTAATAGATTTGTTAAGCCTCTCCTTCCGATGAAAATCCTTAACAAATAAAACTATAGCGTCCTTCAAAAATTTCCAGCATTTCCTAATAAAATAGAAGTTATAACCATCCAGACCCGGGCTTTTTGAAACTTTACATCCTCAAACTGCTTCCTTGATTTCCGTCTTAAGAAGGCAGCTTCAAGCTTATCCGCTTCTGCAGCAGAAATGGAGTTAAACCTGCATCCTTCCATGGCAGGTCTCTCCCTATCCTCTTCAACAAACTTCTCACTAAAGTGCCTCCTAACCTCAAGCTTGATTTCTCTAACATCTTCCAAAAGATCATAGTCAGACATAATCGAAAAGATTGAGTTATGTCTGCGACGACCTCTAATAATGTTATGGGAAAAAACGCTATTAATGTCTCCATCTTGTATCCAATTAATTCTAGCCTTTTGGATCAAAATTCTCTCTTGATTGTGAAGACTTCTCCATAACCCAGTAACAACATTACTTCGCTTGTCCACCAAATCCTGACGGTGCTCTTCCTTACAATCCCCCAGCAAAACATCAATGTCATTAATTAAGTCCTTATTTTCCTCAATATCCAAGTTAACTTTACCAAACACTTCCTTGTTCCAAGTTCTGAGTTTCCCTTTCAAGAGCTTCAGCTTTTCCTTAATCACAAAGTCACTTCTCCCTTCAACCTTCAAGATCTTCCATTCTTCCTCGACAAAACCTAGAAACTCAGGATTATCAAACCAATTGTCCACCACTCTGAATGATTTTGGGCCTTCATCCGACTTGTTGCATGTAAGCCAAATAGGACAATGATAAGAAACTTCCCTCTTGCCATAAGCTGACCCACAACTCCCCATCTATCCACCACTTTTCCCAACAAAAGAAACTGATTAATCCTACTAGAGGATCTACCGCCGCCACTAAACCACGAAAACTTCCTTCCTTTACAAGGGAGGTCAACAAGATTAATTTCTTCTATAAAAGCTTCAAACTCCTTCATTTATGTCGACCTGTTGAAGTTAGAACTTCCATTCCTTTCCTTTGAGTTAACAATGGAATTAAAATCTCCTCCTAAGCACCACTCTCCATCGTTGAACTTTAGTCTGAGGGACAACATATCTTTCCAAAGTAATCTCTTGAGAGTTAAGCTATATGGTGAGTATACATTGATTAGATAATAAAAATCATCTTTCCATCTGATTTTCATGCCCAAGTAACAATTTCCTCTAAAGGAAAAGATTGATTCAAAAAAGTCGTCCTTCCATAAAATCAGCAAACCACCTGACAGACCTGAAGCTTCAGAATAAGACCAGCCAATGTTGTGCTGCGGCCAAAATCTAGTGGCAATTGACAAGTCAACCGTCTTCAGTTTCGTTTCTTGGATAAAAAAAACATATGCCTTCCCTGATACAATCTCTGCAGTGACTCTCTTCCTTTTAAGTCTGCTACCTCCCCCACGAATGTTTAGAGACCCCACTATCATTTATCACGAGATGTTGGCGCCTTCTTTCCCATCAATTTCCTCTTATCCTCCACCTCCATGACTTCAATTTTCTTCTTGTAATCTCTTCCATTAGATCTTGATACTATCCCCAAGTTAGAAATTGTTTTCCAAGCTTTCTCTCCTACATTAGATTCTAGGTTACCCCAAAATCTAGCATTCCCCATTCTTATATCTGAATCATTGGTTGATTCACAACAAAGAATATCTCCTCCAGAAAAACTAACCTCCTTGTCAGATTAAAACTCTCCTTCTTCATGGATAAAGGCTGGAGTGAGGGAGGCTGCTGATGGCTTTCCTTTCCTCCCTTTACTTTTGCGTGACTTTAGATTGCCTTTCCTAGAACGTTTAACAGACCTTTTAGGCGAGCCTGTGCCATCCTGAATATTGACAATTTTCCGTACATTCTAGAAAGAGCCTTCGTGAGACTAACGATGGTCTTTTTCTTTGCAATGTTAAAATCAACATTCTGACATAATGAAAATTAGATAACGGCAAATGTTTGTCTTCCTTCATAGAATCTAATTTCTTTTCTGGAGGAGGTTAATGTAGCTTATTTAGATACAAATAATATTTTATCCACATCTTCAAAAAACTAAAGTCCGCACCATCGAACTTTTCAATTTTCATTTTTCCTCTTCTATGGTCATCATTCCCACCTATATCTGACTTTCTCAAAAACGTCTTTGATCATTTGTGACAAATCGATAACTTAAACCAACTGTTGTATTATTTGCAAGAATTATTAATCGTGTGAATAATACAGTCAATTAGAAAATTAGCAATAATAACTAACATTGGTACCAGGTAGGTAGGAAACAATGCAAAATATTCTCACATTCAAATTTGTGGAATTGTAAAAATAATGCAGAAATACACTAAAATTTGTAATAAATAAAATAGACAAGTGCTTAAGAACATTCTCTCACACAAAACTCAAAACACATTTACATGTTTCTTACAATATTCCTTAATTAAAATTGTTCTCTTATTTTTTTTACTACGTGTTACTTGTATTAGAAATAAAAACCATGTTAGCTTTTATTGCTAATAAATTTAAATAAAATTAATGATCATAACTAAATGCCTCAGCAAAACTATTGTAATCTTTCGTAATTTATTTACTTTTTTTCTCTTTATTTTTCTTTTTGTTGACCAACAATAATTTAACTGCTCAATTTCCACTTTTTTAAGTTGAAATTTCTAACTCAAACCTCTATTAATCATAGAATAACTTTCTCCATTTATAATAAATGACACGTGAGATTTAAGTCATTCTCCACGTAAAAAACGAGTCCAATATCCAACACAACACAAGCATGGTCAAGTAGATGAAGCATCTTCCTTTTCCTCTAGAGTATTTATGTGCTTTTAATGCGATATAGAGACTTAAGGTAAGCATGAAACCGTATGGAGAAGCTGGTGCCACGACGCATAATTTAACTGTCCCTTAGAATACGAAATGGCATAATAAGATAAAGATGGCTTCATATCATTAGATAGCAATCTCTTATTAGTCGTTGGTTGTGAAAATACTTAGAAACAATTGTACACCCTCCGGTCACTATTATAAGTAACAAAATTTTTTTTAGATTTATTAAATAAATGATGTATCTGAACATTATTATAGATCAGATACATCAATTATTCAATAAATCTAAAAAAAAATTTGTTACTTCTAATAGTGACCAGAGAGTGCAACATTTTTTTTTAAAGCAACGTCAATTATACCAAATGGCAGTCACTTAAAAATATGGAATAAATGTACTGGAAAAAACAAGAAGGATTGGCATCCAATTCTCCCGACCTAAACCAGGAACATCTCTAAAAAGAACTAGAAACCACTCCCAACTGGATCTAAAAATGCTGTCCCAGCCATTCCAACCCGCTAAATCTTCCGGTTTAAAGATAGCCAAGTTTCTCCGATACCAAATATTCTAACACACAACACCAAAACAAACATCTGTTTATTGTAAATTTCATTTGAACTGTCCGCGAATTCAACGAAATGATCAACAATATTATCCACCATGCCAACCGATTTAATTCGAAGCCAACCACAAACTCTAATCTAAATAGCAGATCTAAAAGAACAGGAACAGAAAATGTGATTTGCATCCTCACATCTCTCTGTACCAACCTAGTTTGTAACATTTTGGAGGAATGTTTGACACTTTTTCTTTGACTACACCATACCATATAGTTGTTTATGCATATCGGAAGTTTATAGTTTCCTCTCAGTGTTACTCTCAGACACGGATGTCAATATAACTTTGTGATTACGTTTAATTTATTTTTTTCTTTTAAACTTTTATCGGTGATGACGTGTCAGTGCTGATGTCATGTTTGGTGTCTTAATTCGTGTTTCATAGATAATTTCTATTTCCGAATTGTGGTGGCTACGGCATAAAAGGGACGGTTTGTGCAAGATGATTACTACAAGTATTGGGAAAAACCCAAGTCTCATGTTAGTTAAAGATAGAATTCACAAAAGATTTATATATAGTGACACCTCTTACCTTATAAGCCGATTTTGTAGGATTGAATTAAGTCAAACTTTAATTCTATCATAGTATCAAAAGTCTTAGTTTAAGATCCGATTGACCACATGCTATCAAGTTTTCGTTATCGGATCACCCACCATTTATTTTCATACTTCAGATGTCCAGTCCTAGGCTTGAGTCGTGAATGGGTGTGTTAAAAGTCTTACATTTGATAATATATGGTCTGAAGATATTCTTATAAGTGAGAACAATCTTCACTTTACAAATCAATTTTGTAGGGTCGAATTAGGTTCAACTACATTTTTTTTCTTATCAACAAGTTGTTGGTTCTTTTAAAACATAAAATAGGTGATTTTGGGCGAACATGCTTAACTATTTCATTTTGGAATTAGCAACATCCTAGTATATCAATATTTTTTCTTATACCATAATCAATGAGAAGTGCTACTTCTATTCATATACAATTAAAGGAAAGAAAACAATTTTCCCTTATAGATTCAATACTTCCCATGAAGCCGAAAAGAATACAATATCCAGCTAAAAAAAAGTACTACAAAATAGAAAGGATAACAATTTCTCTCATGGATGCTTCGCAATCACAACAGCACACTTTGCATGTATGGCACAATAGTCACTTACACTTCCAACTAGAGCCCTGCAAATTCCCAAGATGAACTTCATTTTATCACATCGTTATAATCCTTAATTAAAGAAAAAGAAGGTGAAGAAGTTTGAAGAATTTGTTGAGATAAATACCTTTTAAATAATCCATAACTATGAGTTCCCATAACCAAAGTATCAGCCTCAAATTTCTTCACTGCTCTACATATCACATCCTAGGCATCTCCACTCCTAACTACTCTCTCCATTTTTATCTGCACAAACATGTTGCCAAAGAGCAAGAAAGCGCAAACATGTTTTCCTTACTCTCATCCACAGCCACTAAAATCCTTCGCTCCATTGTTAATCTGTATACTCAATCTTTCTATTGTTTGTCATGGTTCTTGGGGATTTGAATTGTTGATGATGAAAGTGAATGAGATTGGATTATACATAAAAACAAATAATGTTTCTGAAAAGAGTAGGGTTTGGGGTTAAACAGCGTTCATTACTCTCAACTATTTTAAACAAAGAAAACACAAGTTGTAATGGAGATACTATATTTATTAATAGAATTCATTGTTTATGCATTTATCATCAACATTTATGATTCTAACTGTATATGAACTACCCAAATGATGACGGACTACCAACTACTACATTGATCGGATATAAATCATTTCAACCGTTCAATGAATTTTGAAGAGGGGTAGTAGTTTTTCTTTTCAATAATGATATATAAACACACTATATTTTCCTACACTTATACAACAATCTTTTCTCAATCAGTTGTGCTTGACACCATTATGAGCTCTAAGTTCACTTGAAAAGGGTCTCGGTGGGAGAAAAGAGGCTGAATTTTCAAAAAGCTTGATCGAGTCTTAGTAATATGGAGTGGAGAGTCAACTTTTCTGAAGAGTTTGTTAGAAAACTTTTATATTTGAATCTTGATATCATGATTTTTTCAGTGTTATAATTGTTGAGAATCAAGTGTGAGAAAGAAGTCCCACATTGATTAGAAAATGGAAGATTAAACACTTTATACGTGGGAGAACCCACACACATATCACCTTAAAATTTTAGGTGAGTATGTGGTGTGTCTCTCACAAAGGTGTGCCCCAAATAAGAAATGTTCTCTCGTTGACCCCCTCGATTGTTCCGCTAACAATAATTTCTATAAAAAAAACGTTAAAACCGTACCTGGATCTATAACGCCGATTTTTGTCTGGTTCTCAATCTTGTTTTCAATTGTTCTCTCCTCTCTTCCTTCTTCCTTTTGTGTATCATTTGATGATGAAGATACTTTTGTGTTTTTATGAGAAAATAAAAAGTAATGAGAAAAGTTACTGTTGTTTTTCCAAAGGTCCCTATTTATAGGCTTCTTTTTCCAACAGTCACATTTCATTTCAAAAAACATGTCTCATCATCCATGAAGAGAGAGAAGAGGGATTTAAGTTTTAAATTTCAAATTCAAAATAAAACCCCATTGACTTAATTATCCATCAACCTAAACAATCATCATATTAAGGTATCTTTTATTTAAGCCAATCTTTCATTTTACATGAGTCGTATTTAATGGATTAATAAATTAATCCAACATTCTCCCACTTGCCTCATGTGACAACTTGATGTTTCAATATTATACCATAATTGTGCACCATTCATTGAAAGCACCAATCATTTTCTTTAATAAATTGAAATGATCGGATCATGGCGGTCGCAAGTTATTCATCAACTTGATTCCTTACCTACTACAAAACGGCAAAATAACAACGTCAGGTTTACAAAGGCATCCTATACACCGTTCTTATAGTGCGTACTAGATGCGCGCGCATTATTTTAATTAGAAATCTCAAGGGTATAATAACGGCTTTTATGAAAACCGTGGTGATACAATCTAGCTATCATGGGTTCGAACCTCATCGCCCTCAAATAATTTATCCCTTTGATGTAAATGCTCCCTTTTTAAGTTTTATTAATATTTAAATAAAAACTAATAAGGATATCACGATGGATATTTATCAAAACCGTTGTTACAAATTGAAGCTTCTTTTTATGTATTTTAAACACCATATATATATATATCAATTTATCCATTGAAACAACCCTAACACCAACGCCGTCACCATTGTCGGGAAGAAGACAACAACAACAACAAAGTGTTCTACTTTAAGGTGTTGCAATGTCCTTTATGTTTAATATTTACTTTGTTATGAAATGTAATAGTTGAATTAGGGTTCGAATTACATTGTTGATGTTTAAACTGCAGATGCATTGTGAATTACATTGTTGATGTTTAAACTGCAGATGCATTAAGTTAGAAGTTAAGGCGCACATTTTCTTTTTTATTTATTTTAAAATTCATAAATAAAAGGGTTATCACTACGGTTCTTCTGGTTAACCGTAGTGATATAATTATAATAAATAAATACATATCTATACGGTTTTTATTTATTTTAAAATTCACAGATAAAAGGGTTATCACTACGGTTATTCTGGTAAACCGTAGTGATATATTTATAATCACTACGGGAAAAGAGGAAAAAGAGGGCGTTTTTTTTGCCCTATAAAAGCACTGTCTATGCCTGCGCTGTCGTAGGTAAAGACGGCGCTTTTTTATTTATGAAAAAGCGCTCTCTAAAAAGGAACTTTAGCCAGCGCTTATAAAAGCGCTGTCTAAAAAATACTTTTAAAATTTAAAATTTTTTTTTATAAACTTTAGAAAGCGCTTTTTCATTCAAAAGCGCTCTCTAAAGGTGCTTTTAGACAGCGCTTTTGAAAGCGCTGTCTAATGTATACTGAAAATGATTTTTTTGTATACCTTTAGAGAGCGTTTTTCCCTAAAAGCGCTCTCTAAAGTGTACTTTAGAGAGCGCTTTTTCCTTAAAAGCGCCCTCTAAAGTATACCTATAATTTTATTGGTTTTTTCTACGTATAAAAAATCCCATTTTAGCCATTTTTTTATGCAGAAACCTGCATAATTTCAAACCAACATTTCTTATATAATTTCTTGCAACAACAGAATTCTTATACATTTCAAGAAATAGAATTCTTGCAACAACAGAATTCATATATACATTTCAATAAAATTAACATTCACAAGACTTACAACAGAATTCACAAAAGTTACAAAATTCACAAAATTCTTGCAACAACAGAATTCATATATATACATTAACAGAATTCACAAAATTTACAACAGAATTCTTCTTGCAACAGAATTTTCTTATATTCACAAAACTAAAATTTACATTCACAAAACTATACATTCAAATAATTTTTTTTAGAAGAAAGAATTCGCACAATTCTTCTGTAATATAATTCAATTGTTTCTTTGTGTAAGAAGAACACGCCATATCTTCGAAATACTACATAACAAAACAAAATACGCATTATTTAGTTAAAAATAATAAATTATATGACATATCCGATATTAAAATCCTAAGTTATAAAACCATGCATACCCTAATAGGAATCTCCAATTGTTCCATTTGAATGATTTCTCTCATGAACCTCAAAACGAAGTACCCGCAGTCTATGCCATTACGCTGACGAGGGCACTACACATAGACAAACAAATAAGAAATAATATATAGATGTTTTGTGTTATTAAGTAGTATCACTAATAAGCAATATTGTGAAAATTAATATACCTCCACTTTGACCCATGTAATATTGGTTGATCTAGCCCGTGCTACTCGAGTCTCTCTTTGTGCACGATATAGTAGTATAGCTCTATAAAAGAAAAACGTAAGAACAATGTCACAGAAATAATTAGATATACAAATACACACGAATATTTTGAACAGTCTCACTTACGTGTCAACCACGTCCTTCATATTCTGATATGTGGACCAATCAATATCCAATGAATTAAGATAATAGACTACTTCTGTTATAGGATTAATGGCAACCAACAACCAGTGTCCACTGTAAAGTATAACAAAAGTTTAGATGGATAATTTCTACGCAAAAGATACAAATTAAAGATTAGAATGAAATTATAATGAAAATCTTACCCGTTTCCAGTATTATACGGTAAAAGAAATAGACATTCTGTGTGGCTGGCCGTAAATCGCTCAAGTAAGTGGTCTCTTACTTCAATTGCATTCATACCAATTCTCGGTGCATTAACAAGGCTGCAAGAGAAGAAACGGAATTTGTTTGACAAATCCGTCCCCCGCATGAATTTTTCATACATGCACCTTAAATAAAAACATAATAAACATTAGACTATTTTCATGTAAATGTGTAAATAAATTGTTCAACTAAATAAATAATAGATTGATTGGAGTACCAGATGTATGAATGCATAACACCGATGCCTAATTCAGTATGATTGAAAACCTGCTCCATGTCCTCTTTTCCGATTATCTCGGAATGAGGAAAACCAAAAACACCTTCGTCCATGTTGATTTGACGAATAGCACCTTGCATCAAATTAGACATTTCCAAAAGTGTACCTAGACATGTCTGAAAGTGAGGTCTACTTTTTTCCTTCACGGTCCTTGTAGGCGCTTTTTTCTTGCCGGTCTGTTGTGAAGGTTGAGCAGTAACCTAACAATCATATAAGTTAGGTAAAGTAGAAAATCATGAATTCGGATAATAGAATAACACTTAAAAGCTACCTCTCTGTGTGATTCAACAGACTCATTTTGCAGCAAAACCCCTTTATTCTTTGCTGCGGGTTTTGTAGGAGTTTAACATTACCATGTAAAAAAAAGTAAGTAATGGTTCAGAATGATTTTCATAATCGTTAAGAATTGACATTTGAATACTAAGAGATTCGTAATGGTTTTCAACATACCTCATCACCTATGCAAATGAGGTCTAACGGCCATGCAACAAACGAACCTATTGCATCCCGCAGCAATGTAACCTCTGAAACCGAGTCTGGTATCGGTAGTAACGCATCCGTATCTAAAGCGATATCAACCGACACTTTCAGATAACCTTGTGGGAGCGGATGATGGTGAAGTAATGCTCCCGCAAAGTTATGCACTTTTCCCTTGCCAACCATGCGATAAGTCGGAAACGACAAATACAGCTGGCAAGATGAAATGCCCTGAAGCAATGATAAATATGTAACTGTTAATATGTATAAAGGTCAAATAAAATAAATGTGTCAATTTAATTAAAATAAATATGTGTTAATTACCTCGGGATTTTTATTTGGAGAATTGATACTAGCTTTGTCACTAGCATCTTTCAAACCGGACCCGCGCCTTTCCGCCTCATATCTCTCTTTATCCTGCTGCAATGCTTGGACTTGCGCTTGTAGTGCCATCACAGTTTGCATGATTTCTTGGGTGGTGGGATTTTTTTTCCTTGATTGCTTATACAAGGATGATGGAGTCACACCAAATCCTTTACCTCTCACCCGACCGGGATACTCAGGAACATTTAGTACTCGACTAAGAATGCTCCTGCAATCATCCTCACCTGCGGGTATGGATTTAGATAGATTCTCCTAAAATTTATCGAAAATTATTAGTGGGGATTAAAAATTAATTATAATTTAATAAAATTTCAATTAACTTTGAGACATAATGTTATACTTACACATTCTTCATAAACATGCTGAACATCTTCTGTAACAGCTCCACCCTTACCCACGCGAGCTTCCTTCCACAAAACATGGTCCGGAAGTGATGATTCTTCACTTTTAGACTCTTCTAACTACACATTTAGTTAAATAATAAGTTCATCAATTATAACACAATAATACAATTAATAAAATCATAGCATTAATATATACTTACCAATTTTTGTTGCTCTTTCGCGAACGCCCTTTTCTGTATGGATATGCGGGGTTTGATGCTCTTTCGCGATTAATGGCACTCAATTTCTGGATAAAAAAATGCCCTTTAAGTCATATCAAAACAAACTAATGAAACACATATATAATACAATCAATAGACATGACAAGACAACATTACATTGAATTCTTCGGTTTTCCGTTTGTCTACAAAAATGCCCCATTCTTGCGGTGTAATCACATCCGCATGCAACGGTGGAAGTTCTGCTTCAACAAAATTTGTGTTCTCGTCCCTAAGATATTTGTTTGATAATAAGGCTTTAAACCCTCTGTGTCTCTTTCCGGCCAATTGAAGACAATACTTTTGCCGGCTTTCTTCAATATTAAAGGACCTCTACGAAAAAACATACACATATAAACATAAAGTGTTTTAGTATAAGTAAATTAAAGACTTAATCGTCAACAAAAATCTAATAACATCAATCATATTTGGTAAGTACCTATATCTCAGTCCATATCTTTTCTTTACCGGCATCCAACGATTTACTCCTCCAATTATCACTAGTGATTGGAATGTGCTGACGGACAAGTGAACCAATGTATGAAGATAACATTGAACCGTTAGGCTCAACTAGTTGGTTCTGTTCACTCCAATGTACATCAAATCTCATCCCTTTATCTCTAGCACGGATGATTCTCTTCATAATGGTTTTTCCTCTTTTTATTTCATGTTCTAGATTCGAAGCTTCATTCTGAGATTCCTGTGTATCTTGTGTCTCGTGGATGTCTTCCTGGTTATTAGACATTTTACCTGTAAGCAAGAAAAAAACAAAAAGTAAATGACAAATATAAACTCATAAATAATTAATACTTCACTGTTAATGAATACTTACAACTTACAAAGCCTAAGCAAGTTAAAGTGATAATTAATAAACCCTGAAATTGATACTTGTTAGTAACAGGTACCAAGTAAATAAACAAACACCCTTATAAAAGAATGATAAGATTCTGAGTTTCTAATTCTAACAAGAAATTGATACTCCTTCCATTTTTAAATAACAGGTTACTTTCACTTCATTCTCAACCCTTTATCTAATATTCCTTCCATTTTAATAAACACTGAAATTGTAATTGAAAACATCTAACAAGATTCTGAGTTGCTGAAAACATCATTAACAGGTTACTTTCACTTCATTCTCAACCCTTTATCTAATATTCCATCCATTTTAATTATCATATATAGTTGTTTGTTACTATAAAATAATAAGTATCTAAATAAAAACATGGCTAAGTTGGTACACAAACATCATTAACAGGTTACTTTCACTTCATTCTCAACCCTTTATCTTATATATACCAAACAAGAACAACAATAATAGTTTAAAAATCAAGAGAAATAAATTTATAAACAAAAACAACGAATAACAGTAACAACGAACAACAGTAACAACGAACAACAGTAACATGCAAGAACGATTTACGGCCAGCAACAACGAATAACAGTAACAACGAACAATGCAAGAATGATTTACGGCCAGCAACAACGAACAACAGTAACAACGAACAACAGTAACATGCAAGAACGATTTACGGCCAGCAACAACGAACAATGTTAGAAGTAAGAACAGCAACAACAATGTTAGAAGTAATGTACCTCTTCTTCGTCACGACGGCAACAAAACGACAGCAATGGCAAAGGGTTTCAGCAGAGAAGAAAGAGAGCAAGCGTCGCGAGAAGAAAATGATTAGAAGCAGTTTCAGAAAATGAAATGAAATGTGTTTTATATTTTAATTAATAATGACCTTAGAGGGCGCTTTACTTAGAAAGCGCTTTCTAAGGTGAGGAGACTTAAAGACCTTAGAGGGCGATTTTCTTAAAGCGCTTTCTAAGGTTAAACTTTAGACAACGCTTTTCAAAAGCGCTCTCTAAAGGCTATTTTTAGAAGCCTTATAACAGCGCTTTGTCCTTAAAAGCGCTGTCTAAGGTTTACCTGAAAATGTCAAAAAATATAAAAATGAGTTTGGGGCGAGGGGGATTCGAACCCCAGACTCAAAGCATGGCAAACAAACACACAAACCTCCTTGACCAGCGGTACTACGCCCTCATCCATTGTTTAAACTGACTCCATAAATATATAAAATAAGTTCACAACATATATATTTAAATATATTATTTGAATAATTTTAATTAAAATTTAAAATAATTTAAATATATTAAATATAATTTGATATATTAATATAATTTAAAGTATATTTTAAATTATATGTTAATATAATTTATATATATTAAATATAATTTAAATAAGTTAAAATGTTTGTATTTAAAACATATATATTTAAATATATTATTTGAATAATTTAAAATATAATTTAAAATAAATTAAAATATAATTTAAATATATTAAATATAATTTGATATATTAATATAATTTAAAGCATATTTTAAATTAATATATTTTAAATTATATATTTATATAATTTATATATATTAAATATAATTTAAATAAGTTAAAATGTTTGTACTTAAAACATATATATTTAGATATATTATTTGAATAATTTAAAATATAAGTTAAAATAAATTAAAATATAATTTAATATAATTTAAATATATTAAATATAATTTGATATATTAATATAATTTAAAGTATATTTTAAATTAATATATTTTAAATTATATATTAATATAATTTATATATTAAATATAATTTAAATAAGTTAAAATATATAATTTAAATATATTAAATATAATTTGAAATATTAATATAATTTAAAATTCGTTTCCATACATAAAGGGCGTAGGTTCGACCCCCCCTTTTGCCAAACAACAAATACAGCGCTGTCACAGAAAATGTTTAGAATTGTTTTATATTTTAATTAGTAAATGACTTTAGAGGGCGCTTTTCCTTAGAAAGCGCTGTCTAAAGTGAAAAGAAATTGAGCCCTATTAGAGCGCTTTCTGAAAGCGCTTTCTAAGGTCATACCTATAGCAGCGCTTTTTAAAAGCGCTCTCTAAAGGGATACCTATAGCAGCGCTTTTTGGAAAGCGCTGTCTAAGGTGGCACTCTTTTACATTCTTTTACAGCGCTTTTGAAAAGCGCTTTCTAAAGCCTTTCTTTTAAGGAGCTTTTTTTTAGCGAAATTTTTTTATTCTTTTTAGCAGCGCTTTTGCATAAAACCGCTGTCTTTTTGGTGCTGTGTAATCATATTTTTGGCGTAGTGAATAAATAAATACATATCTATACGGTTGTTATTGTTAACCGTTGTGAAATAGTTTACCCATATATAAGCGAAATAACTTTCACTTAATTGACAGTAATTTCGTTGCCTTCAAAGTGAAACCCTAGAACCCATTTTTTCTCTTCGTTTTCACCATTAGCCGTGAATCTTGTGCTTCATACATTAAGGTATTCTTCTTCTTCCATCTATTATTAGATATTTCTCATTATCTCGTTTGTTGCATGTTGTTTTTGTTGATTGTTCTCATTTTTTCAGATTCGTTTTCACTACCTTAACAAAGACCATACTTTGGAAACTTCATAATGTTTGTGTTGCTATGAAAAAATGTATAAGAAGCATGAAGCTATGATGGAAACTTCATCCACCTTGTATTTTTTTTCATAGCATCACGAACAAGATGTTAGTAAATGAAGAAACAACAGTCTAAGCAAACTTTATCTAGTTTTAGAAGCAATGAAAAGAAGTATAAGAAGTATGAAGCTTTTGTGTAAGCTTCTTCCTCCTTATATTTCTTTTTCATGGCTTCCCAAACTAGTTCAACATCATAATTGATTCTTGTTCCGCGATTAGTTTCATTAAAAGGTGCGTTATTCATGTTCCTCTCTTTACTCATCATTGGATTATGGTTTTAGGGTTTGTTTTCAACTGAGGATGCTCATTTTTGAAGTTTGCTTTGTTTCCTTTTAGGTTAAGGGGATGATACAGGGTGATGATGTTGGTGGAAGCAAGCGTATTATATCAGTTTATAATTTCTGGATCTGGTATAGAATGTTGTTTGAGTTTATCATATTCTATTTACATTGTTTGTTTAACTAACCCTCACTTAAAGTTTGCTGGTGGTAGCAAGCGTATTATATGAGTTTATAATATCTGGATCTGGTATAGAATTTTGTTTGAGTTTATTATATTCTATGTAGATTGTTTGTTTCACTAACCCTCACTTAAAATACATTCAGTTAATTTGACATAGATACTTATAATCTGCAAATTAAGTTGTATTTGAAAACCAACTTAAACAAACCAATGTTGTTTTCTGATTGCATGCCTCTCATCATTTATCTCACGTTCTTTTATATATAGATTATGGTATAATGATCTGGCTCCTTGGATGCATCGCCATCTTCCAATATAGTTAAATCAAAGATGAGGCTCGAAGGAGTCAGATCAATAAACCACAATATATGTAAAAGAGCGTGAAATGCACGATGAGACGAATGCAATCAGAAAACAACATTGGTTTGTTTAAGTTGGTTTTCAAGAACAGTTTAATTTACAGATTATAGACATCTTCATCAAATTTAATCCATGTATATTTATTTAGTGAGGTGTTTGGAAAACAAGCAATCTACATTTAATATAATAAACTTAGGGTACTTACAACAACAGTTATATATTGTAACCGATATCATAAGTAATTTATGTTTTATATAAATTCGCTACTGATGGGTTTCGAACCCAGAACCTAAGTGTATGTATCGCAACGGTTTATTATCATAACCGTTGTGATATATGGCGCGCGTCCTGCCTTTTAACAACAGTTTTCAGACCGTTGTAGAAACAGCGAACTTACAACGACAATCTACATAACAACGCCTTCGCCCGCGTCATTATATGTCATTCCCAACCGTTGTTAAATGGGTTTTTCGTAGTAGTGCTTCCATGTATCACAAATCAATCCAGTTCAAATAATTTTAAGGGATACATTAATGTGACTTTTATGTCTCTTCAAAGACACCTTTGTCATCACATATTGACAATAATGTATTCAACATAATATGGATAACAAAACTAAGCAGAAACATAACCTTAATTGAATTCACAAGTGTCATAAAATACAAACATTAAATTATACATGTATATATATACCGATTATATTATAATGTTAACAAGGACTTTTCCATAACGCCCATCTTTTCTACATGGCCAACAAATGTCTTGGGCGGTAAACCTTTAGTTAACAGATCCGCTATCATTAAATCTTTACCAATATGTTCAAATGACATTTTTTGTTTCTGCCCTTCTTCTATCACTAATAAGTACTTCAATTTCATATGTTTAACACCCTTTAAATCCTTATTATTCTTAAAGAAGAAGACAATCGCAGAATTATAACAATAAATCCTTAGCGACTTAACTATACTCTCGACAATATTAAGCCTTAAAGTAAAATTCTGCAACCACTTGTTAATTGAATTTTTGGCCTCAAAGCATGCCACAAATTCAACTTTTTCATAATATTTCTCCTAAAGTAAGGAGAAAACATTCTTAAATATGGATTTCCTTGAGTCCACACATCCTACAAAGTTTAAATCCGAGTAGTCAACCATTTCAAGGTGATCTGACTTTCTATATGTTAGCATGTAATCTTTGGTGCCTTGTAAGTACCTAAGAACCTTCTTTGCAGCTTTTCATGACTTGTATGAACTGTTGGATCCTAATCAATGCTCAAGTCACATTCATGCTCAAGTGAATAATTATTTATTATCTCTTTAAGTTGTATGACGACAACACAACTATATGGACACCAACATGATGAGCTTCTTTAGGTGGAGAAGATTCTCCACAAGTCTCCATAATATCCACTTTATGTGATTTTTCACTCCCACTGAACTGGCCATTTTCAATAAACCGAGCATTTCTAGACTCGATTATTCTCATACTATGATTAGGACAATAAAATCTAAATCATTTTGATGTGGATTATACACCTTTACTTTTGCTTGATAGTCTTAAACATGAATACACTTTAAACTACATTTCATTCCTGTCTATCTAGGAATCCTATTAAATCAAATACGCAGCGGTCCTTAATGTGTATGTCCATAATGATAATGATACATTACTATAATTGAACATTTTGACTTGATCATGTCCATGAGAGTACATTCTGTTTTTTCAACAACACCATTTTGTTGTGGTGTGTCAGACATAGAATATTGTTCACATTTACCACAACTTTCGAGAAACCTTGCAAATGAACCTATATATGGTCCTTTCTAATAAGATTCAAAGATAATCTATTGGACCTTTCATCTTCTATAATGTCCCTCTGTAATGGTTGCGAGTTTCTCATTCATTATCAATGTAATGTCTAAGTCCATAACATCATACTAGTAACCGCAAATATTTAAAACATGCTCATACGTTAATGCTTTGATTTACTTTCATGGATTTAAACTAATCATCTTTAAACATGTATTATCAAAGTTTACCTTTGGGTAAAACTTAAATACATTTAAATAAATTTTAATGATGCTAAATAAACATACTTTATTGGACAATGAACTCACTTAAAACATGCATGTACATCTTTGGACATACAACATCAAAACAAATACATTAATTTCATTCATTATAAGTCATTATCCATCTTTGGATGATTTATACATGTCTTATAATAATAAATATCATTGAACACAAACACGTTATTCACATAGCATCCGAATCAAGTTTAATTGCATAATTTGAAATAAAAAACTTTAATTAATTTGACCACTTTGGTGATTAACAAACTCTACTTTAATTAATAATTTCAAAATCTAAGTGTAATATTTTATTCAAAATTCAATAAACAAATAAAACATGTATTACACTAGAATCACTTATCACAATTGAATTTTATAATTTAAAATTGCCAATTTTAATAGATTTGACTACTTTTTGATAATTAACAAATCCATATTTTAAAATTTCAAATTTTCAATTTCATCAATATAAGGCCTAAACTTGTGATAACATACAATAATATAAGATTTCAGATATATGCACATATCACCGTATGAAATGAAAAGAAGCGAAAATAAATAACACTAAATAATACAATACCAATATTTATTATATGACAAAAATAAACTTTGTTAATACTATAATATTCCTGCGAAAATCAAGATGTTTGGCTGGAAATTCTTGTGGAATAGAATACCTACCAGGGATCTTGTTTTATATAGGGGAGTAGCAGTTGATCCCTCCTGTGTTATGTGTAGTTTGCACCATGAGAATTTATTCCATTTGTTTTTTTCCTGTTGCAGTGCTGTTAAAGTGTGGAGTTCCATTATGAATTGGAGTGGCATATATGTTCCGTTTACAGGTGACGGTTTGGATCAATTTTTGAAGTGGAGTGGGGAAGGGATTAACTCCAAGAGAAAGAATTCTAGAGCTGCTATATGGATGGGGGTTGTTTGGGCTATTTGGTTAATGAGTAATGAGTGCATTTTCAAGGAGGGTAAGGTTTGTATAGATGATATTTGTTGGACTGCTAAACTGATGGCTTGGAAATGGGGCTTTTGTAGGGAGATTTCTAAATCCAACTCTACCTTTTATAATTTTTGTTTGAATCTTTTTTAGTTAGGACTGTAGAGTTGGTGGAGAATTCTTTCTTTTCTTTTTTCTTGTAAGGTTTGGAATACTCCTAGTATTCTTTTTAATTCCATTGGCTTAAAAAAAAAAAAAACACTATAATATCATATCAACGTACTGTTATTAGTCATGTTCTGGTATATGTATATAACACAGTGCCGAACACATATCCTATATTTTAGATAAATTACTATTTTATTATACAATTATTAAAATCTTTGATGACCTTAACTATTACCCATTACAACCGTAGCCGCTTCCGTAAATTCAACATTCTGCATTAATTATGCTATCGTTTTTTTTTTAATAATCAGCATTATATTTATAAGGGAATCTTTCCCAAGAACCAAACCATTACAACTTACATGTTCACACCATTTCAACTAGAATCAATGTGCAACATCTCAGCCAACAATTTAAATGAACTATTCTATACTACACAACAGAAAACTCCAACTTAACATAGATGTATTTGTTATGTACCCAAAGAAAGTTTGTACCACTCATAGAAAGACAGTCTCCTACAATCTTTATGCTATCGTTGAATAAACTCAACGTTAAAATCACATCTCTCTCTCTCTCTCTATATATATATATATATGTTATTCCAGACTTCAAGGCATCATATTATCCTTCACATTAATACTTTATTCAACTATTAATCTATTTGGTTGTATTAATGTCATACAACAATCAAAGTGCACTACAACAAAAATGAGTTTAGGCAACTATCAAAAACCGCGCCCAAATGTATAAAAACCGCGGCCTAAGATTTTAAGAGACGGTTTTCAAGGCGTGGAATATGCGCCCGTTGCCTATTCACTCAGGCGACGGTTTTTTGACTTTCGGCCACAAAAAACAAAATCCGCAGTTTAAAATATCGAATAAGGGACGGGTTTTTATGTTTATTTTAGACCACGGTTTTATTCAGGCCACAGAAATAAACCGTTGCCTATTATACCAAATTTTAAAGGCACTGTTTTGAAGTGTCATATATTCTTAAGGTCACAATTTTCCAAACATTTGCAAATATTTTCTTATAATTATGGACCACAATTGTAAAAAATTCTCCTTTAAACAATAGTTCATAAAGTTAAATTCTATTTAAAATTAAATATACAAAGACATCTCCAATAAATAATAGTACATAAAGTATAACTATTATAATGTATATATATACAACTATAAACACCTTGAACAACATCTTTATTTAAAACAACTTCTATTCTTTGCTTTTTGCTTCATTGTTGTGTGAGTGATTATAATTGTGTTGTGAGTGTTGTGTTCATCTGTTGCTTGTAATTTGTTGTATGCTTGGCTTGTTAAGTTCTAATCTTCAGTGGAGCTCAAATCATTCAGCATTCATAGTAACAACATAAAACAATGTATCAATAGCTGCAACGTAGTTGTAGTTGTGCTCCTTGAATCAAATCATATGTCTGAAAAATTAAGCAAAACACAAAAATGGCTTTTAGTTATAATATGCAAGAACAAAATTAGATAATTCTTTTGTATGACTTCAAAGAAAGAAACAAACATTATGTTTTGGACTAGTTAATAATTGAATATTTCCACTAGCAAATGAACATCCCAATACCATCTTCTAATAATAGAATTCTTCTTCCAAACTTACTAATGTTCCAAACTTACAAATGGTAGCAATTAAAATGAGTGGCGAGCGTACTACATCCGCAAATAATCATTGATGACATGAGAGAAGCACAGTGCTTCTAAAACCAATAGTTTTACAAAACCAAAGTATAAACCATTATTACATTTATGTCATTGAGTTGTTGAATGATAGGAATAAATATTGTGTGAGCGAAGATATATATATATATATATATATGTATATATATATATATATATATATATTAAACTGAGATATAATTTTATTAAAAAAAAAAAAAGGTCATAGAAATTTTCCACATACATCTAAATACTAACCATCCAACTAAAGCATGTAAGGAATACTGTATATCCAAATTAAACTTCATTCCCACACCCTGTGTTCTTGAACATAGAAATAATGTATATCTTAATTAAACTCAATACCACTGTTCCAATGAGAATAGACTATGGATAGACATAAACTATTATAAAACTAGAGATAAAAGTTGGAATAGTAAGATGATAATGCATTTGAGAGTCAAAAAGTATTATGCAAAAAGTAAGAGGGGAGAATTGATGTATTAGGTAAAGAGTGTCAGTATTAACTTCAAGATTCATTATAAATAATTTGCATTTATAAATTTAGTACATTTTTTCTGGACTTAATCCATTTGCAATGCCATGTTTGTCACAAGCAAAATCAATCTAATTTGAAATATAATCAACATAACTAGCAGCCATAACTTATATTAAAACATTAAAAACTACAAAAGTATACACAATACACTTTAAGGACCAAGGAGCATGGAAAATGTGAGATCACAAGATGCACCTACTTCCTCAAGAGATGATTTATATATCCAAAAGCAGATGCAAGGACTCACAAACACACCATTTAAAGTTTTTTTTTTATAATCAATATATTCAATAAAGGAACTAAGGAGGTTCCAAAACCAACACAAAATACAATGGTCTAAGGAAGCTGCAACAAAATCAACAAAAAAGACAAGATCACAACTCCTAAAACCCACACCTATTACAAGAATTCACAAGGCCTTGTGAACCAATCATAATAACTACAAGTATAATTTAAAATTTATATCACATCTTAGTTTATGTTATATGTTATGTTCCTTCCTCAAACACAATTATATATCTAAGCACAAATTACAACAGTGGGAGAAGTAATTTTATTCAACATAATCTGAAAATATAGCAGTAATTCAAAAGAAAAATTCATCACACAAATCAAATCACATACTTGCTACTAAGTTCTTTCAGATTTAGATCATCCCTTTAACTAAAATTTGTGTTGATGAATAATGAAACTAAACTTACCTCAGTAAACTCTAAAAAAATTAATTCAAATTTGATTCTTGAGGAAGACCTGAACAACTAAACCCAAAAATCAAATCCAATAAAAATCAGCGATTCAAAAACTCTACAATCACATATTCACAACATCAAATCAAAAACCCAAATAATATGGGTGAGTTTGCACCTTTTAAAGTAGGATGAGCTCTTAGTAACAAAACAATAACATAAGTGAAGGTTGTACTCTAATTTTTTTAAGAAATAAAAATATCATTAATAATCAAATCTTCTGGAAAACAAGAAAAACACCTCATAACATACCTTTTGGTGAAATAACGGAGACAAAGCAAGAGAGGTTGGCGGGTGGCGGCGGCGCAACAACACTGAGATCCATAAAGAGAAACTATAAAAAATTTTAAGAGATTATCGATTGAAATTGATTAAGGGGAATGATCAACTGATATTGAAAGAGATGACTGATTGAGTAAGAACCTTTAAGGGGGGAGAATTGATGCTAGGGCACACACTGAAGTTTTTGTTTTGACAAGTGATTTTTGTGTGTGGAGTTAATAGAGTATACAAACTGTCCAATTATAGTTACCATTTTTTATTTATTTATTTATTTTAAATATAAGATGATTGAAAAAGAAAGTGTAAATTCCCTTACATGTTTTAAAATATTTGATAGTCATTTAACTCGTGACTAATTCAATAATTAGAATTTATAAATAACCGTGGTTTTGTATTATAAAATACGTGGACTTTTAGTCTAGCCATAAAGTGCGGTTCTCATGGGTGGTTAACATACCCAATTTTAAAACTGTAGCGTGTGAATAATAGGGGGCGGTTGTATTTTATCAACGTGATTTAACCGTGGTTCAAAACAAATAGCCTGTGGCTTCAGACAAAAAATATAATAAATTATAAAAATTTGGCAACACTTATAAACCGCCCCTATAACTCGTTTAGGCCACGGATATTTAGCAGTTGATAATTTTGGCGTGGTCTAAAGTAAAAAATGTTGTAGTGGTGAAGGGACATATTGTCGTACCGTATGAATGAATAAGTAAAAATATTAATCAAAATGATGACTTTACAACACAACCATTTGCATACACACATACATATGATTTAAATATAAAAGTCATAATATTCATACATATATTGTAGTGTTGATTCTTTACTTATATATATGCACTAATATATAATACATATAGGTTGCAACATTTTGTTTCAAAATTAAAGAATCAGCACCGAAACCGCCACCGTACGACACTGTTTCGTTACACTTACACACAGAGAATGAAATATGTTTATTAAAGCAGCCTCGTCAGAATTTAATGTAAACAAGAGAAGCAGTGCATTCGAAAATTTATTTTCCTTGCATTTCATACATACCCGTGAATATTCTCTAATGGCAAGTGACAAATATATATATCATGAAAATTCATACATGACATATCAAGTAATATAATAAACACTAACGTACTATGAAAATTATTTTATGGTATGCATATTAATTAACAATTATCGAAAAATCACAATATCAATAACCAGACTCTGATACCACTGTTAGAAAACTTTTATATATGGATTTTGATATCATGATTTTCACAGTGTTATAATTTCTATAAAAAAACGTTAAAACCGTACCTGGATCCATAACGCCGATTCTTGTCTGGTTCTCAATTTTGTTTCCAATTGTTCTCTCCTCTCTTCCTTCTTTCTTTTGTGTATCCTTTGATGATGAAGATACTTTTGTGTTTTTATGAGAAAACAAGAAGGAATGAGAAAAGTTACTGTTGTTTTTCCAAAGGTCCCTATGTATAGGCTTCTTTTTCCAACAGTCACATTTCATTCCAAAAGACATGTTTCATCATCCATGAAGAGAGAGAAGAGGGATTTAAATTTTAAATTTCAAATTCAAAATAAAACTCCATTGACTTAGTTATCCATCAACCTAAACAATCATTATATTAAGGTACTTTTATTTAAGTCAATCTTTCATTTTACATGAGTCATATTTAATGGATTAATAATTTAATCCAACAGAGTTTGCTAGAGTTTTGCCTCATATCCAGTCTGGCCATCATCCGATTATTGTTAAGTTACACGAAGAGACAACAAGTCTTCCTAATTGTTCTTTTAAATTTGAAGCGGTTTCGGATATATATGCATCATAATTTCGGGTTTTGAATGTAGAAAAAGTGGATTTATGGGGTATAATTAGGCTCATTATTGAATGGTATGACTACTTTTCTCATAGATGGAAGAATGACATCTTTGAAAACATATTTAAGCGTAAGACAGAAATCCTAGCCAGGTTGAATTTTAGAATAGTTTGCACTATGCTTATAGTAGTTATCTAAAGGCTTTTGAGTGTTATCTTCAGGAGCAACTATAACTCAAATCATGTATGTATCAGGAAGAATGTTTTTTGTTTCAGAAGTCGAGAAATGGATTACATATGGGAATAGTAACACCACTCGAAGACTATTGTGCATAGGAAAAAGAATAAAATAATGGATTTTTAGAGATGAAAATAAAGATTGGGAATGTGAGTCGAAGAAACTAAAAGAGATGGTGATGAGGCATTTTACCGAGCTTTTTCATAGGAATCAGGAAATCTGAGAGCCCATATTTTCCTTTTTCTCTTATCTCGCTTATTTAGAGGATCGTCAGGTCAGCTTGTGCACTACTCCCTCCAGGATGGAGAACTAGAAGGCTTTGTTCGATATGAGCCCGCACAAAGCCTCAAGAGAAGAAGGTTTCCCGACTCTTTTTTACAAGCATTTTTTTGATATCGTGGCGCCTTCCTTATATCATTTTTTTAGTAGAATTTGGAATGACTCATCCTTAATTGGTTCGGCTAATAATACATTTTTCGTGCTTATTCAAAATATTGATCAACCCGAGTTTCTCACTCAGTTTCGGCCTATTGCCTTTTGCAATGTGATCTATATGTTAGATAATAAAATTCTGGTGAACCGTTTGAATCCTTTGCTTAATAAAATCATATCTTCAAGTCAATCTAGCTCTACCCCATGAAGAAATATTCATCATAATATTATTATAGCTCAAGAAATGGTTCATGCGGTGACGAGAATGAAAAGCCAAAAGGTTTTTATGCTGATAAAGATTGATCTGGAGAAAACTTATGATAGATTGGATTGGAAATTTTTCACCTAATGTCTCAAGGACTATAAATTTCCTAAAGAGTTAATTCGATAAATTTATCATTGTCTTTTTTTATCCTTCCTTCAAAAAAATTGTGGAATGGAGACAAACTTGATAGTTGTTCTCCCTTCAGAGAGGTATTCGGCACGCGACCCTCTCTCTCTCTCTCTCTCTCTCTCTCTCTCTCTCCTTATCTTTTTGTCATTTGTATGGATCCTTTGTCATATATTATAGTAGATCAGGTTGATGGGACTTATTTGAAGCCCGTGCGAGCGGGGCGTAAGGGACCCCAAGTTCCTCACCTCCTATTTGCAGGCGTCCTCTTTATTTTTTAGAGGCCAGTATAGAGCGAGCATATTGTATCAAGCCTAATACAGATCAATTTTGTCAAGCATCAGGCCAAAAGATAGACTCAGAGACGGCCCAAAAACATTTCTCAACCAATATAGATTCCCAACTTAGGCAGGAGATTTTGCAACACACTAGGTTCAGAGAAGCCCATAGCTTGGGTAAGTACCTTGGGGTGAATATTACCCATGGAAAAAGCTCTAGGAATAGCTTTAGGCATATACTGAGTAGGTACAATGGCGCTTGTATGGTTGGTAGCACCAGAGCTTGGGCTTAGCCAGAAGAATTACGATATGTAAATCGGTGTTAAGTTATATTTATTATTTCCATATGTAGTATGCTAAACCAACACCACTATTTGTAATGATTTGGATAAAATTCAAAGAGTTTTTATATGGAGAGACACTGAGACGATTCGCAAGGCTCGTCTGGTTAATTGGGAGGTACGTTGTATGATGGAAGAGAATATGGAGTATTCAAAGGTATAGAGGAGGGAATAGATCTCTCAATTAAAAACCTTAGTTGAAAATAGTTTGAAAGAATTTTATCAGAGTTTTAAAACAAATTTTTTTGCGCAACGGAAGCATATTTTTGCAAATGAAATAGATTATGCTTATAAATTGGAATTTGTACGAAATGACTTAAACAGTTCACCAAGCAATCAAGATCGAAACAAAAAAATAACCAAATATATGAAACAATGAGATGTTTGAATATATGTCAAAATTACACAAGACGTGTGCTTTTACAGTATTAATACTACATGAACTCTACAATCATAGTTTTCAACTTAATCTTTAACAAATGTAAAGTTCCATTCTAAAAAAACCTATGATTTACAAATAAATCTCTATCAAAAGAAATCATAATGGCATGCAATTCTAGAAAGCAATAAAGAATAACTTAACATACAATGTCTATGAAATTAAGCGAGAGCGAGAGAGAGAGAGAGAGAGAGAGAGAGAGAGAGAGAGAGAGAGAGAGAGAGAGAGAGAGAGAGAGAGAGAGAGAGAGAGAGAGAGAGAGAGAGAGAGAGAGGGGGGGGGAGTGAGACTGAAGTGTACGCCAGAATTTATAGTGGTTCAGGGACAGTCCTCTCTTAGCTTAGATTATTTACATAATTTTAGTATAATTACAATATCCAAATTCACATTGAAAACTAAAAAAAAAAATCTTCTATCTAGATCCTTAACTTGTACATAGTCTACGAACTGAACTCTTTGTGAAATCTTCACGCGAAATCGCCTTAAATCTTCCATCCCTAACAAACTGCTCCAAAGTATTTGTTCTGTAGCAATCTTTACTCAGTCATACTGGTATCTTGAGCGGCGGTCTATCTGGAGATTGAGAAGAACTCGTATCTTGTCTATACGTTCCACACAACACTACCAATATAAACTTGAAAAGAAGAACCTCCTTCTTTTCCACCAGAATTTTCAAAACCAGTCACAACGCCACAAACCTTGCGGGCCTCTGAAATCTTAATCAAATCTTCAAAGAAACATTAAATTCAATAAATGAATCTTCTCAATAATCAGTAATCTCCAAAGATGAGATTCGGATCATTGCAGAAATGGAAAATAATGAGGTAGAATATGAAAGAAATTGTTTGTAAGTGTTCATAAAAGATTCAAAACTCTTTGAAAATATGAGAGAATTTGAGTTTTCAAATCAGAAAATGGAAGTGTATGTTTTCTAACATTGTGAAGGTTTTCAGAGGAAACGATATTTACATGTTCTAGAGATCTAGCACAAAAATGAGAGAAAATTAGTGCATGATTTGAGTCTAAAGCAAGTTTTATGATTATAATAAAAAACCAAGTGATTTGAATCATGAAGCAAAAACTATATGAAAACCATTTGTGAGAATCGAGCCATATATTCAAGTTAAACAATTTGTTGATTCGAATCAGAGTTCTAGAAGTTGACATGAAATTTTCCATTTCATTGTAATTCGATTCAGGCAATTTTGTGATCCGAGTTAGAATGCTTTGTTTTGAATCGAACCTTCATTTGATTCGAATCATGAGATCTGGAAATATATCTTTGAGCTCATTGTGAGTCTGATTCGAGTTAGACCAATTGTGTGATTCAAGTCACACATGTAGAATCTCTTTTTCACTACTTTTTAAAGGATTTTTGAGATTCTACAATGGTCATGACTTGAATCATTCTCAAACATATGTCTTGACTCAAAAACTCAATAGTTTGATTTCAATCATATTTCTTAAGCTATAATCAAATACTTTGATTCATGCATGCTAAAATATGAATCTAAAGTCTGGTCCATAAATGCGTAATTGATGAGGAGACTCAATGACATAAAAATAAAACCAAAAGATAAAAATACAAGCAACAAAACCATAACTATTAAGGAACTAGAGACATGCAACTTCATTATAGGCCTAAGGACCATGGGGGCCTAAGCATCAAAAGGGCTCGGATTATGAATGATGATTTTCTTTTTAAAATGCTTTAGAATTTATGGACTAATCCTAATGATTTATGGTGTCCAGTAGGGGTGGGAATAAGCTAGGTTGAGTTAGGCTTTATCAAACCTAAGTATGGTCCACTAAAATATCAAAGCCTATAATCGGCTTATAGCCTGTCATAGGCTTAGTTTTAGGCATGGTTAGGATGTTAGCCTACTTAAGATCATATTTTATTTAAACATTTGTAAATAAGTAATTCAATTACTGTTTATATAGATTAAAAAACTAAAAAATCAATGATACTAAAAGTCTGTTTACATCTACTTATCAGAGCTTACCTAGTAGCATAAGTTTTTTGTGACTATTTGCTTTGGAAAACCTATGAAAAAGAACTTATGATGTTGTTCATAAGGTGTTTTCACCTTTTTTCATTATTTTTTCAAGATAATCAAATTTTGTAAAAATATCAGCCAACTGGATATTCGTATCCACATATTCAAAAGTAACATCTCCTTTTTCAACATGATCTCTAAGAAAATGGTATCGAAATTATATATGTTTAGTACGTGAATAAAGTACAAGATTCTTAGTAAGGTTTATTGTGCTAGTGTTATCTCATTTGATTAGAATGCAACCGAGTTTTAAATCATAATCCAATAATTGTTCCTTTAGCCATAAGACTTGTCCAAAATAATTACCAGCGGTTATGTATTCAACCTTTGTGGTATAAAGAGGAATGTTATGCTGTTTCTTACTGTGCCTAGAAACTAAACAATTTCCAAACAAATGATAGGTACCACTAGTGCTTTTTCTATCCGACTTACAATAAGCAAAATTTTCATCGAAAAAAATTACTAAGCGGTATTTGCTAGTTTTGTCAAACTAAAGACAGTGATGTGAGTTTCAGTTAAGATGCCTCAAAATACTTTTTACGACCTTAAAGTAGGATTCCCTAGGCAGCGCCTGAAATCTATCACACAGACACATATTAAACATGATGTCTTGCATGTTCGCGGTTAAATAGAGTAAATATCCTATAATACCTCTATATTTGGTAATGTCGATCTCTACGTCATTGTCATCTTTATCTATCTACATATTTGACACTATGGAGGTTGAGATGCTTTTCAAATTTTGCATGTCAAACTTCTTTAGAAGCTCTAAGCAATACTTCGTTTGGCTTATCAACGTCCCATATTTAGCTTGCTTTATTTGCAATCATAAACGTAAATTTGAAATAAAAGAATATATTTTGCTTTATGTCTAATAAACAAAGTAGTATTGTTAGATGTCAAACATGCTATATATTTGTATTTGATACTTGGCATTTTTCAACACTTTCTATGTTTTAATTATGGATTTTAGTGGTGAATTGTTGTTGTTCTTCAAACATTGTATAT
The DNA here is from genome assembly GCA_022829125.1 of Lathyrus tuberosus. Lineage (NCBI taxonomy): Eukaryota > Viridiplantae > Streptophyta > Magnoliopsida > Fabales > Fabaceae > Lathyrus > Lathyrus tuberosus. Next base: position 1,824,282 of record JALAZF010000018.1, read on the forward strand.
ATACCTTTGGTGCTTGTAATGTGTGTGCTATTGTGCAGGAAAGTGCACTAATTGATTAAAGAAAGAAGACACAAAGAATTGATGCAAGCTGCGAAAGAATAGAGGACAACTTCAAGAAGTTTGCTTTGCGAACTAGCTAGCGAAGGTTCGCTTTGCGAACAACTAGTGAGGTCTCCAGCGAATGGTCCCAGAATATGGCAGAAGGAAAAAGGACCAAAGTTTGCTTTGCGAACTCCAGCGAATGTTTGCTGCTTCACTCGCTGTGCGAAAGTCCTAGCGAAGAACCCTTGGCTATGGCAGTGGCAAAAGGATCCAAATTTCGCTTTGCGAATGTTTTAGCGAGTAGTTCTCTTTGCAAATGAAACGTTCGCATTGCGAACTCGCGCATACAGACAAGGGCGGTTTAGCTTTCAGAAGGCACTTCAGGTGGCATTTTCTTCATTCGCTAGGCGAATGGTTCATTCGCAGTGCGAATGCATCAGATCCTAAGTGCATTATAAATAGATTTTTTCATTTTCTTGGGATCATAACTTCACCTTTTCACACCAAAACATATTTTTCTGAGTTTTCTTCATCAAAGAGAGATTTTTCACATAGAGAAGCTGAAGTCGCATCCGATCTCGATTATTCGACGTGGATGCTCTTTCATCTCCTCAGGAAACTTGTGATACAAGCTACCATGAATATGTGTAGCTAAACACATCTTGTGTTAAGATTAGAGGTAGTTAATCTTGCTTATATGTATCTCTTTTGATCTTTTGTATATGAACAAGGTTGATGATTAATATATGATGAAGTTATTTGTTCTTAATGATATATTTGTGGTTTGAATCACTCTAGACATAGATATTCCAAATCTTGACCTAATATCTTCATTTCTTAAAAACCAAACACTAGATATAGATTTAGGGTTTATTATTCGCTTTGTATTGATCTTAACGGTTATTGTTTCTATTGTTGGCGTGAGACTCCATCTAACGATTTAAACAACGATACTCACGAATTTGCTTTAGACATAAACTTATTCGCGAGGATATGCGATTGTATTGATCGAAACTAAGTTCATATGCTTGATTAATCGGATACGTATGAAAAGGATTAGCGAAATCTAATCTTGACATGCTTTTATAAAACTTACAACATCTTTGTTATAGTTTACTTCTTTGCTACCAAATTGATGTTACAAAACCAAGAACAATTTGAAACCCCCTTACTTAAAACATTTTGACTATTGAACGGCAAGCATTGATATCGTGCAATCCCTGTGGATACGATAAAAACACCCCTGAATTACTATTCAACAAAATGGCGTTATTGCTGGTAATTTTTGTTTGGTATTGCAATAGTTTTTAAGTTTTAAGCTTGTTTAACTTTTTCTTGTACTTGCTAATTTGTTTGGTTTAGTGTGCAGACTTCGTTTTATGCGAGGGAAGTTACCTGCAAAGCAACTTCTTTTTTATCCTGAAATCGAAAGAACTGCGAGTAAGTTAAATAGCAGAACAAGGAGAAGGAGGTAACTTGCCAAGGAAATACGAAAACGAGACGAAAATTCAACTTCGACGCCAATACCACAGTTACCGCCAACTATGACTGCTCCACCACTACCTGCTTCAGTTCCTTGTACTAATAGTCCGAGACATACTGCATAATTTGGGCGCAATGCTCATAATGGTCAGCATTCAGAAATGAAAACTGGTATCCTCTCGCTTCTATATCAGAATCCTTTCACTAGTATGGATCACGAGGATCCTTTTACACACCTGACTAAGTTCTATGAGATTGCGAGCGCGACTGGTGCACCCGAAACTGAAGAAGAGTCTTTGTTCAAGAGACTATTCCCGCATTCCATCATTGGGAAGGCTAAGGAATGGTATCTTGACCAATCTACGGCAATCATGACGGACTCGAATATGCTTGAGGAAAAGTTTTTGGAACGATTTTTTCCACACAATCGTTTCATGGAGACTAAAACAACAATTGCAGTTTTCACTCAAGGTGGAAATGAATCTCTCAACGAAGCTTGGGAGAGATTCAAGTCCATGTTGAGAAAGTGTAAAGGGCACGGTTTCGATGAGCTTACTCAAGTTCACATTTTTAGAAATGGTCTTCAGGTCGTTCATAAAACATTGTTGGATACCACCGCGGATGGATCGTTAATGGATAAAAGCGCCGAGGAGGCTATTTCTATCATTGACCGGATGACTCTAAATAACCATCAAGGGAACCATAATCGTGGCCCTTCGCAAAAGAAAGTGGGAGTGCTTGAGTTGGGAACTAATGATGCAATTCTTGCACAAAACAAACTGTTATCACAACAAGTGGAGTTGTTGACGCAACAAATGGCAAAAATTCTACAATAAATTAAAGAGATGCAAGAAGTTCCCAACAACAACCAACTAATAGTGAGTTGTGAGCTTTGTAAAGGAGATCACCCTACCGGGTATTGTCCTCCGGTAGTGGAAGAGGTAAATTATGCGGGAAATCAAAATCAAGGATACCAACCTCGACCACCTTACCAACAAGGTAACCAAGGTTACCAACCAAGAGGTAATCAAGGTTCTCAACAACCGTGGAGACCTCAAGATGTCGGACCTTCAAATCGTCAACAATATAAAAATTACACTCAACCTCCACAAGCTCCAAGTGGAAATACAAAGATGGAGGACACTCTCACTTAATTTATGCAAATGTCAATGTCAAATTAAAAGAATATTGATGCGGCCATCAAGAATCTTGAGACGCAAGTCGGACAATTATCAAAACAATTGGCCGACCAACACAAAAGAACTTTTTCGGCGAATACTCAACCAAATCCAAAAGAGCATTGTAAGGATATTCTAACAAGAAGTGGAAGAGAGATTGATATGGGCATAGGTGAAGTTGTAGTGGAGAAGGAGGAAGTAGTTGAAAAAGAAAAAGATAGTGATGAGTTTGAAGTAGAAAAAAATTTTGAGGGAGATTTAGTTGAAAATGAAAAGAAAAAAAGTGAGGAAGAAGAAAAAAAGAAAGAGAGAAGAAAAATTGAAAAATACTGGGAAGGGGAAGGAACCATTGAGTACTATTCTGATCCAACATTTTCCATATCCTCATGCTCCGTCAAAGAAAGATAGTGCGAGGCACTATTCTCGGTTTATGGATATTTTCAAACAATTGCAAATAAACATTCCATTTTTCGAGGCTTTGGAGCAAATGTCGAAATATGCAAAATTCATGAAGGATATTCTCACAAAAAAGAAGAGGTATATTGATCAAGAGACTATCATGGTTGATGCTAGTTGTAGCGCTATCATTCAACGGACTCTCCCGCGGAAAGAAAAGTATTCGGGACGAGTCACTTTGCCGGTTACAATAGGAAATATCTATGTTGGCAACGGGTTGATCGATTTGAGCTCTAGTATCAATTTGATACCTTTGTCTATTGTGAAAAGGTTGAGACAGATGGAATTGAGAACCACTCAAATGACATTGCAACTTGCCGATAAATCCACTACCCGTCCTCACGGTGTAGCGGAAGATGTATTGGTTAAGGTGGACAAATTCTTATTTCCTATCGACTTTGTGGTGATTGAAATGGAGGAAGATGAAGACGCTCCATTGATTCTTGGAAGACCGTTTATGAAAACTGCTAGAATGGCCATTGATATGGACGACGGTCTTATGAAGGTTAGAGTCCAAGATGAGGAGGTTTGTTTCAATCTATTTGAGGCCATAAAGCACAAAAAGGACAAAGGCGATTGTTTTAGAATAGATGCAATGGAGAAGGCGATTGAAGAAGTAAAGGAGCAATTACAAGTTCCAACCCCATTACAAAAAGTTCTCACAAATGCTCTTCAAAGTATCGATGAAGCCGAAGAAAAAGAGATCGAAAAGTTTTTGCGAGAGCTAGAAGAATTTGATGAAATTCCTCCTTTGAAAGAAAGGGTGGAAATTTTGAAAAAAGAAAACAATGAGGAAATTAAGCTTGAATTGAAGTTGTTGCCATCTCATCTTAAGTATGTTTTTCTTGATGATGAGGGGCATAAACAGGTGATCATAAGCACGGAGCTAACCACAATGGAGGAGAGAAAATTAATGAGTGCTTTGAAGAAGAATCAAGAGACAATGGGATGGACTCTTTCTGATCTAAAAGGAATAAGTCCCTCTTATTGTATGCATCGAATATTCATGGAAGAAGATTTCAAACCGGTCGCTCAACCGCAACGCCGCTTAAATCCTACCATGAAAATGGTGGTTAGGAAGGAAGTGGTAAAAATGTTAGATGCCGGAATGATTTATCCCATTTCTGATAGCCCATGGGTTAGCCCAGTACAAGTGGTGCCCAAAAAAGGCGGATTGACGGTTATCCAAAACGAGAAAAATGAGTTAACCCCAACAAGAACCATGACCGGGTGGAGAATGTGCATAGATTACCGTAGGTTAAACCAAGCTATGAGGAAAGATCATTTCCCTCTCCCGTTTATGGACCAAATGCTCGAGCGACTTTCCGGTCAACAATACTACTGTTTTTTGGATTGTTATTCGGGTTACAATCAAATTATTGTGAACCCGGAGGACCATGAAAAAACTGCTTTCACAGGCCCTTTTGGAATCTTCGCTTATAGGAGGATGTCGTTTGGGTTGTGTAATGCACCAGCGACTTTTCAAAGGGGTATGCAAGCAATATTCTCATATTTGATCGAAAAGATAATTGAGGTTTTTATGGATGACTTCTCGGTTTTTAGGCAATTGTTTGATATTTGTTTGAAAAACTTAGACTCGGTATTGGAACGGTGTGTGGAAACCAACTTGGTACTCAATTAGGAAAAATGTAACTTCATGGTGACCAAAGGAATTGTGCTCGGCCATAAAGTTTCTTCAAAGGGCCTTGAAGTCGATCAAGCCAAGGTGGATGTTATTGAGAAATTGCCACCACCGTTGAATGTAAAAGGTATAAGGAGCTTCCTTGGACATGTGGGATTTTATCGGAGGTTCATCAAGGATTTCGTAAAGATAGCAAAGCCTTTGAGCAATTTGCTCAACAAAGATAAGTCCTTTGATTTTGATGAGTCTTGCATGGTCGCTTTTAATTCTTTAAAACAAAGTTTGACTACCACACCCATAATCATCGCGCCCAATTGGAAAATGGATTTTGAACTCATGTGTGACGCGAGCGATTATGCGGTGGGTGCGGTTTTGGGTCAACGGAAAACAAAAAATTTTCATGTTATACACTACGCAAGCAAAGTATTAAATGAAGCTCAAATAAACTATACAACAACTAAAAAAGAGTTGCTTGCGATAGTGTATGCATTGGAGAAATTTCGTTCTTATTTAATTGGGTCTCGAGTAGTGGTTTACACGGATCACGCGGCGATTAAGTATTTGCTCACCAAGCCGAATTCAAAACAAAGGCTAATTCGTTGGATCCTCTTGTTACAAGAATTTGATTTGGAAATTCGTGACAAGAAAGGATCTGAGAATTTGGTGGCAGATCACTTATCCCGCCTTGTAAATGTTGAAGTGACCAAAAATGAATTAGAGGTCAAGGAGGAATTTCCGGACGAAAAGTTGTATATGGTGCAAGTTAGACCATGGTTCGTCGACATGTCTAATCACAACGCCGCTGGATTAATACCGGATGGTCTAACTCACCATCCGAAAAAGAAAGTTTTATCTGACGCCAAGTCTTTTGTTTAGGATGAACCATATTTGTTTAAGCTTGGTGTCGGTAACCTTTTGAGAAGATGTCTGTCAAAAGAATAGGCCACTATAATACTTTGGCATTCTCACAACTCTCCTTATGGAGGGCATTTTAACGGAATAAGAACAGTAACGAAAGTCCTCCAATCGGGCTTTTATTGGCCTTCTTTATTCAAAGATGCACATGCGCATGCACAAAGTTGTGACAAGTGTTAAAGGAGTGGTGGAATTTCAAAACGACATGAAATGCCTTTACAAAACATGTTAGAAATTGAGGTGTTTGATTGTTGGGGAATCGACTTTGTTGGACCTTTTCCATCATCGTTTTCCAATGAGTATATTTTGGTCGCAATTGATTACGTATCCAAATGGGTAGAGGCAATAGCATGTGCTAAAGCGGACAGAAAAACTGTGATAAAATTTTTGAAAAAAAACATTTTTTCTCGATTTGGTACTCCGCGGGTGTTGATAAGTGACGGAGGATCCCACTTTTGCAACACTCAGCTTGAAAAGGTCGTGGAGCAATATGGTGTGAAGCACAAAGTTGCAACACAATATCATCCACAGGCCAATTGGCAAACGGAGGTATCAAACCGGGAAATTAAAAGAATTTTGGAAAAAACGGTGTCATCCTCAAGAAAGGATTGGGAAAATAAGCTCGACGATGCTTTGTGGGCCTATCGAACAGCTTTTAAAGCTCTGATTGGTCTCACACCTTTTAAATTGGTCTATGGTAAGAATTGTCATTTACCGGTGGAGTTGGAACATAAGGCATTTTGGGCCTTGAAATTTCTGAATTTTGATCCAACTTTAAGCGGAGAAAGAAGAAAGATGCAATTGCATGAAATGGAGGAATTGCGCCTCCAAGCGTATGATTCCAACAAGGTGTACAAAGATCGAGTCAAAACTTACCATGACATAAAGATAGTGACCATACAGTTTGAAGTAGGGCAGCTGGTCCTACTTTTCAATTCTCGATTAAAACTGTTCCCTGGAAAATTGAAATCTAAGTGGTCTTGTCCATTCCAGATTCGTGAGATCAAACAATATGGGGCAATAGTCATTGAAGACACAAAGTCAAATGAGAATTGGATTGTAAATGGTCAAAGGTTGGAGATTTATCTCGGTGGTGATTTAGAGCAGAATCCCTCTGTTGTGCCGTTTTGCGATGCTTGAGGTTGTATTGAACCGTCGAGCTTAGCCGACGTTAAACAAGCGCTTGTTGGGAGGCACCCCAACATTGTAAGTATTTATGTTTTCTTTGTTGTTTTAATGATTTTAAGTGTTTAGAAATCATGTAGTGTGGTAGCAGCTGATGCAGAAAATATTTTGAAAATTTTGTCATTCGATGGCTAGTTCGCTTTGCAAACCTAGGGCAAGTTTTCGCTGGCCAGTTCGCTTTGCGAACTCAGCGAGACAGGGGAATATTTTTCTGCTGCCACCCTCATTAAAAAGGAGTTAGTTTTATGGGTGGGCCAGCATTTGGGCCCAAGACCCATCCTTTTTTCTGAGCTTGTGAAGGGAACCCATACTCCCTTGGACACTCTCACTTTCACTCTTTCACTTTCACAAACACGCACAAGCAAGAACAAATTCTCACGCTCTCTGTTTCACTCAAATTTCACCAAGTTTCCCCAAATCACCAACAAGTTCAGTTTTGAATCTCATTTTCTTTCTCTTTGTTACTTTCTGATTAGACATTGTGGTTAGGGTTATTGGATTAAACATTAGAGGCATTTTTTATTCTAGGGTTTCACCTCTGTTTTAAGGTTTGATTGATTGCATGTTGAATTTTGTGCAAACCTTAGAATAGAAATGGTATTGTAAATGGAACTCTGATGTTGGAAGTTGGGATGCTATTATTTTTGAAAATTATCGCTGGTTCGCTGCCCAGTTCGCGTTGCGAACCTGGGCGAGCATTCGCCAGAAACTCGCTTTACGAATCTGGGGAGAATGTTCGCCAGCCTTCGCTTTGTGAACTCTGCTGCGAACATATCAGAATTCTGAAATTTTTTATGTTATCTCAGTTGGAATTTTGTTTTGGCTCCCGTTTCTAATGGACTGTGTTGCTGCTTATTGTTGTTTTATTTGTTGATTTGTGCAGACTGGTCCTAAGATCAATCCCGCTAAGAAGCGAAAGGCCAGCACTTCAAGACAAGTGCTAATTCATTTTGACAGCGATCGTTTCAGAGGAGCCAAGCAGGTAGCAAGGTATCTAACCTGGGAGAAGAGAACAATTTTTCCAGAAAAAAGATTTAACCTGAGTGAACATGGGAGTTACCGGTCGGTGGCTGCACTCCTAGAAGAGAAAAATGGGGACGACTGATAACTCCAGTCGATAGTTACAATGTAGAGGTTGTCCACGAGTTTTATGCTAATGCCCTTCCTGATGATGGCGACCAATTTGGGTGGACAACTTATGTTGGCGGAAAAGTGGTGCGATTTGATCTTGGAAGAATTAATACCGTTCTTGGAAGTCCCTTACCTTTGAGAGCTATCCAGATAGATGATTTCCATAGAGACTTACACCTTCACCGAAACATACCTGCCATGACTAGAGATCTTCTACGACTGGGTAAAACTGTAGAGCCCAACCCTTCTGGGGTTGCCATTAGATACCGTCGTGAAGATATGCAACCTTTGACACAACTGATTTTGCTTTTGGTGGTAACCAATATTAAGTCGAAGTCGCATACATCAACCATCCCTATACCACTAGCCCATGTTGTCCATAGCATTTTAACCAATGTACAAATTGATGTAGCCCGAATTATCGCCGATGATATAAGGGTTGTTGTTGAGAGTGGTCTTGGTTCCGCTTCTCGGAAGAACGCCCCTCTTGCTTTTCCTTGCCTCATCATGACATTGTGTGCGCATGTTGGGGTTAATCTCCCCACTCGCCGTCAGGTGACTATCCCCTCGGTTATTGATGAGCGTTATGTCGACAAGTTTTGCAAGCCAAAGAGGGCTAGGGGTGAGACATAGAGTACTGGTGCTGATGCCGACATAAGGGGTGGTGATGGTCTGGTTCTAGGTCGCAAGGTTTTTACCCTTATCAGCAGGAGATTTTCCAGTATAACTGGGATTGGATGGCGGCTTCTCAGCTCGCCATGATGGATTTACATGACTCCATGCAGGTACTTCAGCTACAAATCCGTGATCCCGCCGTTGATCATACTTTGATGACGAGTGAGCAGTTCATTGCTCATGCTGGTTGGCCTGAGGCCATACCAGTTTTTGTAGGGGGAGATGATGTGCTGTTCCTGATGATGCTGATGAGGAGAAGGGCGATGGTGCTGATATTGAGGTGTATTGTTCTGTTTCTGGCTCAGAGGATAAAGAGTTGGTTGAGGTGTCCGATTCAGAGTCCGAGGAGGACTGATTTTGTTGTTCTAATTTTGTACTTCCTTTGAGCATCAAAGTGAAGTTTTCTTATATTTTGCTTTTTATTTCAGTTTTTATTTATGTACTTTATCCACTCGGTGGATTATTTTGATATTTTGATGTACTTGTACCCGTATGAGGTACTTTTGACTTTGTAGGTGTTTTCACACCATTACATTATTATGATATTATGACTATTATGTTGTTTTCAGTTAAATATGTTTAGTTTCATTTTTATTTTATTTTTTATTATTATTGTTGTTAAGAGTTGAATTCTTCAATTTACGAATGTTCAACTCTTAAATTGTTGGTATGTTGTTTATCGCTTTATGTTGGTATGCTTGTGGAAGTTTAATATTTTCATCTTTTGGTGTTGACTTGAAGAATTTTAGGTAGGTGTTGTTGTGCATCAAAGAAGATTCTTCCAAGATTGGACGGCTATGATAGTAATTTTAAGCATGTATTGTTGGCAAGGTACATAGTTACCTAGTTCTAGAATTTAGAATGTGTTAAAACTTTTTGTCTTTGTACAAATGAAATTGTGTTTCTTGTTACAACTTTATTGATTGCTTGTGTCATTTTGGTCCAAAAACCACAAAAGTGAGAAACCTCCATGTTATACTAAATGCTTTGGATTGATGATGAATTTTGCTTTATACTTTTAATTCATGTTTTATCTTGTGATTTGTGTGATATTGTGGAAGCTTTAGAAATGATCAAAGGCACTTGTTGATATTGAGCACAACCATTTTCAAATAGTAATTTACCCATGACTAGCGAGTATTCGTTAACCTCCCTTGAGCCTAAATAGTTTAGATCTCGTTTAGTGAGGAACTTTGTGTTGTACATGATTTAAAAATCAAGTTCATCATTGAATTTTTGAGAGTTTCTAAAAAAAATTCTTCTTGAACCTTGGAACTTTGTTTTATTGATTTCCTTGCCTTAAAAAGCAAGGAGCATTCACTTAAGATTTAGTTGAAAATAAGTTGGGGAGAATGAAAAAGAATATTGGTAAATTGCTCAAACTTTTGAAAAATTTCAAGCAAGCATGAAAAGAAAAAGAGAATGTGAATATAAATGTGAAAAAAATAGAAAAGGATGCTTGGTTGAATGAGAAAAATAGAAACCAATAATTGTGCATGAGGAAGTTTGAGAAGGTTTGTGATAAAGGTAAAAAAATTGGTAAATGAAGTTGAGATGTGTGTGAATACCTTGTATAGTGAATGTCCTTTTGCGTCAGAAAATTTGATTCAATGGCCTTTAGAAATATCCCTTTGTTGTTAACTCGACCAAGCTACAACCTTAAAAGCCCTTAGTGATCTCTTGCTTCCATGATTTCTTATGTGATCGTTTAGATATTGTATGAATTGTTTTGTATTTGCATCATTTGTCATTCGAGCAAAATTACCCCGCGGTTGCAAACGCGTTAATTTCCTTCAATCTTTTTTCGAAGAGGAGTGTTAGAGTGACATAAGCATGATGGTTTAGTTGTCTCTTGAAACATTGTCTGAGATTTGTTTTAAGAATCAAGTTCTTTTGCATTATCGATTCTAGGATTGTGTAATTGTTGCTTTGTTACAATTGTTGTTTATTTAAGCCGTTTATCTTGTCTTGGTTGAATCAAATGCTCGAGCAAATCCTCTTGTGTCAATGAGATGCATACTTTGCTTGAGGACAAACAAAGAGTTAGTTGGGGAGAGTTTGTTAGATGTCAAACATGCTATATATTTGTATTTGATACTTGGCATTTTTCAACACTTTCTATGTTTTAATTATGGATTTTAGTAGTGAATTGTTGTTGTTATTCAAACATTGTATATATACCTTTGGTGCTTGTAATGTGTGTGCTATTGTGCAGGAAAGTGCACTAATTGATCAAAGAAAGAAGACACAAAGAATTGACGCAAGCTGCCAAAGAATAGAGGACAACTTCAAGAAGTTCGCTTTGCGAATTAGCTAGCGAAGATTCGCTTTGAGAACAACTAGCAAGGTCTCCAGCGAATGGTCCCAGAATATGGCAGTAGGAAAAAGGACCAAAGTTTTCTTTATGAACTCCAGCGAATGTTCGCTGCTTCACTCGCTGTGCGAAAGTCCTGGCGAAGAACCCTTGGCTATGGCAGTGGTAAAAGTGAAGGTGTGAGAAAAACATAAGAAAGGGGGGTTTGAATTGGGTTTTCTACTTTTAAAAGTTTTTGTGAAACTCAAGCAAAGATTATGAGTAAACTAACAATGAGAAAGACACGCGATATATCCTGGTTCACTTGAAAACTATCAAGCTAATCCAGTCCACCCGCCAAGGTGATTTTGCCTCTCTCAAGCGAGGACTTAATCCACTATAACCAAACTGATTACAACTGCACTAGCACACTGCTGGTGACTAACAACCTCTAAGACACACTAGTCCTTGACTTCCTAATAATCCTGACCCAACTAGTCGATTAGGGAACACTGCACAAGCTAACTGCAAGTGACTAACAACACTAAAAACATTGCCTTAGTCTTCCTAAAATTCTGACCTAACTGGTCCTTTAGGGAACACAAATAATCTGTTTGTTACAAAGGTTTGTTTACAATGATGCTTCTACACAAGCTGATAAGTAAACAGATTTTAAGAACAACTTGACTTAAGAATGTTATTAACAATAGAGCATTTGAACAGTGAAAGTTTTAGTACCATTTCTTGAATTCTCCACGCCTTTATATAGCCATGCATGATATGATCGTTGAAGGATATTTCTGACATTTCAAAATTACGGCGGCTTGTAGGATCGTGGGGGACAAATAGTACATTTGCATCATTCCTATCCGGAGTGGAGCAGTGCGTCCTTGTACAATTGTACTATTATTCCGTTGCTTAGTCTTCTCAACTTCCAGACTTCAAAGGCTTCTGAGAGCATGAGTTAGAAGAAGGGAAAACGTAATTAGGATCTTAAGAACTTCAAGTCTTCAGAGTCTGCAGAGCTACATCTTCATAGTCTTCAGCACTTGGTCTTCAGAACCCATGGTCTTCATAATCATAAGTCTTCAGCATCTGGACTTGTTCATCAGAACTTGTTTTCTTAAGTCTTCAACATCTGGACTTGTTCATTAGAACTTCTGTCTTTAGATCTTCAAAACTTGTTCTCTTTAGTCTTCAGCATTTGGACTTGTTCATCAGAACTTCTGTCTTCAGATCTTCAGAACTTGTTCTCTTAAGTCAGCGTATCAGAGTCATGCAACTTCAGAGTCTTCTGAAGTAAATGCTATTGTTCAACAGAACACTATGTAGCGCAGAAGCGGAACAATTGTCTTCTAATAACTTAGCCACGCTATTTATCAGAAGCAGAACCTGTTTGTTAAATTCTCAAAAATAACAAACATTAGAATACCAAAATTGTTCATACAACCATACTTGTTTGTTATCATCAAAACTCAGAGGTATTATTGCAGAACCAATCCTTGTTCTAACAATCTCCCCCTTTTTTATGATGACAAAACTATGTATTTTGATGACACAATTTTGTACATAACATAAAAGGTAATCAGAGTAAGAAGGTTAAAAAATACTTATCCTTTCAATGAGAATCTCCCACTGAGTCTCAGACTGGATGAAGATCAAATATCCTGACTTGCGAACCTTCTGGGTGAACTCCCCCTGGTTGCAATAGGTCAGATATTGAGATTTTTAGAGTCTTTACTCAGTTTCCAGAGGCTAATTATGCCAACTTAAATCTTTATATCTCAAAGTTAGACATCTTGGTTGCCAAAAATATTCAGATTCCATATTTCCTGAAAAAGAAAACAAGAAGGAAAATCTACCAGAAACAGAAGTTCATTGGTTAGAATGTAAGCAGCTTGTTTTTCAGAAATTGATTATGTGAATCAAAATATTAAGTTCAGATTCTTTTTCTCCCCCTTTTTGTCATAATCAAAAAGATTGCATTACTATCAGAAGAATTAATTTTCAAAACAAAGTTCTAAGACCCAGAACATGAAGGAAAAACAAAATTTCAAAATCCTAAGATCAGAAGTGCCTAAATTCCTAGGTTCCAGAGGATGAAGGGTTTGGAGATAACTTGTTCAGAATTTGTCTAAGCATATCCTGTAAGGAGTTATTGACAATTTTTTGCTCAGAAAGGCTTTCCCTAAAAATCGTCTGTTCGTCCTTTATTGTCTGTTGATCCTTTTTTAGTCCATCAATTACTAGTGTCAAGTGCTCAAAAGCAGATTTAGAAGAAGTGTTGACAGTTGTGACAATTGCGGCTTTTATTGCTTGATTATTAGCTTCTGTAGCTAATCTTTCAGCCAGTTCCTTTTTAGCAGCTAGCTTAGCTTCAGCTTCCTTCTTCTCTTGCAACCTTTTTGCAACTTCTTGAGCAAAATAACCCTTCGTCTGAACACAACGATCTTGAAACTTCTGAAATTCTTCAGCCATCCACTGATTGAACATATCCCATGAAGCACCCAAATCAAAGGGATTCTCACTAGAATTTGATTCATCGGATAGTGCCTTGAACCTTGTAACCACACTGTTCTTAAAAACAAAAATTTCTTCATCTAGGTTAAGAGGGAGGTCGGAGGTTTTATTTTCAGGCAATGCTAGATCATCTTTAATAGAGTCATCAATAATTATGATATCGTTGGCTAGAGAAATTTCAGGATTATTAATTATGGATTCTGGAGTAGGTTTTGAAGTTGGTGAAACAGATGAGACAAGTGTTGATTGGATAATAATGGTGGAAGTTGGTTGAGATGAGGTAGTTTCAAACCTTGATGGAGTCAATTATTAAAATTGAGGTGAAGTAGTGATTATTTCAGAGACGGGTATTGGAGAGGTGGTGACAATAGTAAAGAATATTGGTGGACTAGTGGATAAAATTGGTTGGGTTGATGAGATGGGAAGAGATGAACCAGATGCAATGTCAGAGGATGATTCAAGAGACTTACTATGATTTATCTTTATCTTTTTTGCTGATGGTCCTTCATCATCACTTTTCTTTTTCTTTCCTTTCCCTCTGAACAACTTCAGGGAGAGCATCTGGTAGACTTTCCAGATCAATCCATGCATCTAGTAATTCCTCTTCTTCAAATTTAGCAAAATATTTTGCTAATTCTTCTAGATTATAGTCATTTGAAAAAGGTGGGAATCCAGGGATTTGAAATCGAACAAAGTCAAGATCAAACTGGTTTGGAAAAGCAGGTTAACCAATTATCCTCTTGAGAATCCCCATATTCTTTAAGTTCTTTGCCCAAAATGGTCGACCAGAAGATTTGTATAGTTCTTTAGTGAACCCAGCAACCAATAAATCTTCAACTAAACCTGATTCAATGAAAATATCAGACAATAGTCTGCCATAGGGAATGTGATTTCCCTTCTTTGCGGAGCCAGTTCTTGAGTATATTATAGACTCTCTCAAAAAGTTGAACAAAATACAAGGGAGATGATTTTCTTTCCTTTCAACAGAGAGTATAAAACATACTTCTGTGACACATTAATATAATCCGATGAATGAGAGGAAGGACGATGATACATAGTTCCCAACATGCTTTTAAACCAAACTCTTAAAGTATCCTTTAAGAGCGCTGATGGTGGATCCATTTTAGATTCAAGACCAGTTCCTTCTTTAAAAATAGCGGTTGTGACCTTAGTTTCCCTTTGCTTATTTGGTTGAACATTGACAATTCTTAGTCCTTTTCCATCATGAGAGATTAGGTCACTGATTGTCTTTTCAGTGATGATGATTTGTCTTCCAAGCACAGTGATGATATGTCTACTAGTGATTACATGAATCCAAAAATCTTTGACAAGGATTGGAAGTGAGGATCCTTGCAATCTTTTAAAGTAACCATCCCATCCTTGAGAAGTTAGAGTATGCGTAAGATCGCATCCATTATCCCTGAGCTTTTTGAAGTAAACCATGCATTCACTAAGAACTTGAAGTTCATCTACAGGCGTGTCGAGAGATATAGGACATTTCTTAGGAATAGTACACTGATATTCAAGTACCTTAGTTTTGGAGATAGTTTGAGATGATTCCGCCATTGATGAAGATAAAAGAGTCTCATAGAACTGAAAGGGTTTTAGGGTTTTAGGGTTTCTAAGAATGAAGTGTGGAATAAAGTGTTGTGAGCGAACATATAAAGTGTAAGTGGAGAGAAGTTGAATAGACGTGACAATTAGACATAATAATGGGGATTAATAAATGAACGTAATCATGATTTAACCATTTCCAAGAAAAGTATTGCTCACGCGTAAATCATCCTTTAATTAAGTGACACGTATTGATATTCTCAGAGTCTTGGACAACCCAAAGGTTTCCTTCTGATCAGAGACACTTCTGACAAAGCATCTTCTGATAACTGAGGTTAAAACAAATGCTTCTGAGGTTAAATGAAAATCTGGCATCTTCAGACTCTGACTAAACACATCTGATTCTGAGGAAATCTTATTCTGAACAATAGTCCATTTTCAGATGCTTCAGAATAAATAAAAATCTATCTTCAGCCAAGGGTTTTGTAAAAATATCAGCCCATTGATGGTCTGAGTCTATAAATTTTAAACATAAGGTTCCCTTCTGAACATAGTCTCTAATAAAATGATGTTTAATTTCTATGTGTTTAGCCCTAGAATGTAAGATTGGATTCTTACTTAAACAGATAGCAGCAGTATTATCACAAAAGATAGGGATGTTATCCTCATGTATCTGATAATCTTCCAATTGATTCTTCATCCATAGCATTTGTGTACTGCACAGAGATGCCGAAATGTACTCTGCTTCTGCTATTGAGAGAGAAATTGGTGATTGCCTCTTACTTGCCCATGAGATCAGATTCTTCTCGAGGAACTGACAGTTTCCAGAAGTGTTTTTTCTTTCTAATATGTCTCCTGCATAATCAGCATCACAATAACCAGAAAGAGAGTACTCAGATGTTTTCTCATACATCAAGCCAAGGTTAATAGTTCCTTTCAGATACCTTAGAATTCTTTTAATAGCAGTTAAATGAGATTCTCTAGGATCTGATTGAAATCTAGCACACAGATGAACACTAAAAACAATATCAGATCTAAAAGCAGTTAAGTATAGAAGAGAGCCTATCATACCACGATAGAGCTTCTGACAAACCTTTCCACTTACCTCTTCCTTTTCCAGAATACATGTTGGATGCATTGGAGTCTTTGCTGGTGTACACTCCATCATGTTGAATTTCTTCAGAAGTTCTTTGGTATACTTACTTTGATGAATGTAAGTGTAACATCCCGATTTTCGTAAGAATATTTATTTAATTTATTTAAATATTATATTTGTGGTTTTCTGTGATTTTTGGCGGATTGTGTTGATGTCTGTGTTTTTATGAAGTTTTGGTTATTTTAATTAAATAATAGTATGTAATGTGAATATATTAGTATTATTATTAATTTAAATAATATTAGAGGAATTAAGGGTAAATTGGACTTTCGAGGTCGATTAGTGAGGGTATTATGGGGAAAGCCCATATTTGAAGCCCAAGAGTTAAATTAACCCAAAAAGGAGGAATTGAGGAGAATTAGGATTCATTTGTGATTAACCATGACAAGAAGGAAAGAAGGTGCAGAGATCTGAGGAAAGAAGGGAAGCGACGAGGATTCCTGAAGGTTTCCGCAGGATCGATAGAGATAGCTCAGATTCGACAATCTAAGGTATGGGGAGTGATTGCCTTTCACTGTTTTCATTATAGGATTCGATTGATTGAAGTGGATGTTGGGAATTTTGGGGTTTTGAGGGTTTATGGGTTTTGAGGTAAACTGATGACTTTGAGGGCATTTTGTGAGATCGATTAATAAGAGTCGAATTTAATCGGTAAAATAGACCTTTGGGGCAGATTTCCCCGTTGTTGTAGATTTATCCCCGCGGTGAAGGAATTATGGAGTTTATATGAAGCTTTAGAGTTTTAAAGGTTTAGGGGATTTAAGGTTTCCCTTAGGGTCACGAATCGACCTAACAGACGTAGGTTTTAGGCCTTTAAATCCTGTGATATATTAGAACTGTTATAGGGATGTTTTTGGGACGATTGGGACTGTAATCGCGGGTACTTTGGAGGTTTGGGAGCTACTGATGCGTAGCAGCGATTTGCTGTAATCGCAGGTTCGCTAGGCGAACCATTGCTTCGCTGGGCGAATGTTCGCCATCGTTCGCTAAGCGAACAGCGCAGCGAATGCGCGATAACAGGAGTGTGAATGCAGAGGTGTTTCTGAAGGGGCTTTAGGGATTTGCTAGAAGTCTTGCCCAGCGAACTCCCCAGCGAATGGCTTCGCTAGGCGAATATGGGGGCGAGCATGACATATGTTTGGGTTTCTGGTGTTAAGTGTGAGATCTGTGAGGTTCGCTGGCCGCTTCGCTAGGCGAAGGCCACAGTGAACAGGTTCACTAGGCGAATCCTGGAGCGAACGTCTGCTGTTTCGCGAGATTTCGTTTCTGTAGCTGTGTTGTTCTGGTGTTTGATGTTGTGATATTTATGATGTTTTACCATGATGTTAGTGACGTTAATGATGATTATGACGTGATGATTTCATGATGTTTTGACGAGTACTTGATGAGATGAATTTCATGAGAATATTGATGATTATGAACTGTGTATATTTGACGTATGATGATTACTTGACGATATGAATTACTATGATGTATATCGATGACCAGGAGTTGTTTATGTATGGTGTATGATGATAAGACGATGACGCATGATGTTTTGATGAATAAATGACAACATGACGAACATGATGTTTTGATGAATAATGATGCACATAATGATGTTTTGATGATGATGAGTATTGACGGTTGTGTATCATGCATTCATATGCATACACTGTGACGACACTTCATTCCCATGGTGCGGATATGAGGTAATTATGTCGTGCTTCGGTTCCGATTACAGGATCGATCCTATTGACGGGGATCTTTGGAGGGTTGATGGCCTGGTGTCCATCCTTTGTGACGATTGGTACCACATGCATGAGTCTTGTTGTACATTGCATTTTTCGTGACATTGATGAATTGTGATATAGTGTTTCCTGGTGTTTTCCCTGTTGATGTTGCATTTATGATGATGACGCCATTTTATGTATATCTTGTTTTATAATGATTATTATGAATTGTGATTACTCACCCTGCCTGTTTGAATGTTGCCTCCACGTGGGTAACGTGCAGGTGATCAGGTTTAGCTGCGGATGCTTTCGAGGACCTTGAAGTCTATGTGCTTTTGGTCGATGTAGAGGGTCTTGCTCTGATAGTGTAACATCGGGTTGGGTCTTCTAGTCGAATCATGTTGAATTATTTGTTGTTGTTTGATGTTATGGTTTAGTATAAGACCTTTTTGAGTGTTTGTGGTTATGGTTGATCTGCTGCCTATTTTGAGGGCTTTTAAAAAAAACTTTTTATTTTGAATTATCGAGTTTCGCTGCCATAAGAAGGCTTTTGATTTATTTTGATGAAAACCCGTTATTTACGGAGCAAATGTGTTTATTTGAGTTTTGTTGAGAAATGTGCACCCTTATGAGGTGATTTTACTCTGATATTTTTTGTATTTTGTCGTGATTATTTGTGGGGTAGAAAAGAGTGTTACATTAGTGGTATCAGAGTAGGTCGGTCCGTCCGGCCAGGTTGTCTAATGTTGTTTGTTTCCCTAGTGTGCGACATGCGCGTAACAACGCTGTCGATGCTTGTTTTGTTTTCCATTTGCAGGTTGGGAATGGAACAAGTGGGGGAGAAGATGGTGCTTCTCCAAGGTGTTTCGAGAGTGGAGCGTTGGCTAAGTGTGGTGTTGGACACTGCGATAGTTGGTGGAGATAGTTTATACCGCCTCATGATATCGGCTGTTATTGACAAATTGAGGAACTAATCACCCTTAATCTCTTGTTGATAATAGACGGGATCACGTTAGGTGGGATAAACGTGTCTTGCGAACTTGAGTAGTGTGCGCAGTGAATTATTGAGGTTAAGCCGAATGCTTGCGGATTGTTTTGTTGAGTCGATGCAGACTATTAGATTTGAAGAGGAGGCGAGCTAAAGTCTCTTGCCTGTCGGTCAAGTTGGGATATCTTGAGGAGAACAATCAGGTATTGTTGATGTCTGCTTTTGAGGGATAGAGAACAGGGTGGTGGCTAGTGATATGCCGAGGGTGTGTAATTCCTGACGACCACCTGAATCTAATTTCGACGAAGGTGAAGAGTTGTTGTTCTGTGAAGCAAGTGGGTGAGTCTGTGAAAGATGGTGTAAAGGTGTTATGATGTTGGATTATTGGAAGGCATAAGGGATGTGGTGGTGTGTGACTATTTGGAGGTGTTCCTATGAGATATCAGTGATGTACCACCGTAGTGTGGAGTGAAACTGCTATCGACCTGGTACTTGATGCAAACTTGATGTCGGTGATTACATACGAGATGTATGTTTCTGAGTTAGGAAAATTGAAGGAATAACTGGAAGAATTGCTTGGGATGAAGTTGTTCGACCGAGTGTTTCCCTGTGGGGTGCTCCTGTGTGGTCGGTGAAGGAGAAAGATGGAAGTATGAGGTTGTGTGTTGATTATCGGCAGTTGAATAAAGTGATAATCTAGAATAAGTGTCTGCTTTCGAGGATTGAGGAATTGATGGATTAGTTAGTAGATGCCTGTGTGTTTATCAAGATTGATTTGAGGTCTAGTTATCATCAGATTCGTGTTGAGCCTGATGATATTCTGAAGGCATCTTTCTGGACAAGGTATGGTGACTATGAGTATAATGTGATATTATTTGGTGTGTCTAATGCACCTGGTATTCATGGAGTATATGAATCAGAATTTTCTTGAGTGTTTGGATAAGTTGTGGTGGTTTCTATTGACGATATTCTGATATACTCCAAGCCTGAAGAAGAGCATGTTGAGCATTGGAGAACTGTGTCGCAAGTACTGAAGGAGAAGAAGTTGTATGCAAAGCTATCCAAGTGTGAGTTTTGATTGAAGGAAGTAAGTTTTCTGGGCCATGTGATTTCAAGTGGCGGGATTGCTGTTGATCCCTCAAAGATTGATGTTGTGTTACAGTGGGAGACTCCGAAGTCTATTACCGAGATACGAAGTTTTTTGGGATTGGCGGGTTATTGCCGCAAGTTTATTGAAGGCTTTTCTAAGTTGGCATTACCTTTGACTCAGATGACTCGAAAGGGTCAAGCTTTTGTGTGGGATGTAACTTGTGAAGAGAGTTTCGTGGAATTGAAGAAGAGATTGACTACTGCTCCAGTGTTGATTTTGTCTAATCCGAGTGAATCTTTTGTGGTGTATTGTGATGCGTCGAAGATGGGCCTTGGTGGAGTGTTGATGCGGAATGGACAAGTTGTTGCCTATGCTTCGAGACAATTGCGAGTTCATGAGAGGAATTATCCTACACGTGACTTGGAGTTAGCCGCGGTGGTGTTTGTGTTGAAAATTTGGAGACATTATCTGTTTGCCTCTAAATTTGAGGTGTTCAGTGATCATAAGAATCTGAAGTACTTATTTGATCAGAAGGAATTGAATCTGAGGTAGAGGAGGTGGTTAGAGCTGTTGAAAGATTTCGATTTTGATTTGAGTTATCATCCGGGCAAAGCTAATGTGGTGGTCGATGCATTGAGCAGGAAGTCATTGCATATGTCGGTGCTCATGGTGAAAGAGTTAAAACTAATTGAGCAATTCAGAGATTTGAGTTTGGTGTATGAAGCAACTCCTGACAGTGTGAAATTGGGAATGTTGAAGTTGACTAGTGGTATTCTGGAAGAGATCAGAGTGGGACAGCAATCTAATTTAAAGTTGGTTGACCAATTGACCTTGATTAACCAAGGTAACGGAGGTGACTTTCGGGTTGACGAGAATGGTGTGATGATGTTCAGAGACAGGGTGTGTGTCCCAGATGTTCCAGATATTAAGAAGAGCATTCTTGAAGAAGGACATCGAAGTAGGTTGAGTATTCATCCCGGTGCTACGAAGATGTACCAAGATTTTAAAAAGTTGTTTTGGTGGCCAGGTATGAAGAAGGATGTTGCGGAGTTTGTTTATGCGTGTTTGACTTGTCAGAAGTCGAAAGTTGAGCATCACAAGCCTTTAGGTATGATGCAGTCGCTGAGGATTCCAAAATGGAAATAGGATAGTATTTCCATGGATTTTGTGGTGGGATTGTCGAAGACTGCAAAGGGAAATGATTCAATTTGGGCGATCGTGGATAGATTAACTAGGTCGGCTCATTTCTTGCCGATGAAGATTAATCATTCTATGCAGAAGTTAGCCGAGATGTATATTGAAGAGATTGTGAAGTTATATGGGGTACCTTCGAGTATTGTGTCGGATAGAGATCTGAGGTTTACATCGATGTTCTTGAAGAGCTTGCAAGAGGCTTTGAGTACTAAGTTGAGGATGAGTTCTGCCTATCATCCGCAGACGGACGGACAGACAGAAAGGACTATCCAATTTTTAGAGAATTTGTGGAGGGCTTGTGTGTTAGATCATAGAGGATCTTGGGATAGCAATTTACCGTTGATTGAGTTCACGTACAATGATAGTTTTCATGCTAGTATTGGAATGGCGTCCTATGAAACTTTGTATGGGAGAAGGTGTATGACTCCTTTGTGTTGGTATGAAATCGGGCGAGAGTGCGGTACTCGGACCCGAAATTGTGCAAGAGACGACAAAGAAGATTAAGAAGATCCAAGAGAGGATGAAAGCTTCACAGAGTCGTCAGAAGAGTTATCATGATATGAGGAGGAAAGCGCTTGAATTCCAAGAGGGAGATCACGTGTTTTGAGGATAACGTCAGTGACTGGTGTGGGTCGAGCTTTGAAATCTAGGAAGCTCACTCCACGTTTTGGTTGGTCCATATCAGATATCGCAAAGGATAGGAGAGGTAGCCTATCGAGTTGCTTTACAGCCGTCACTTGCGAATTTGCATGACGTGTTCCATGTGTCTCAGTTGAGAAAGTATGTTCTGGATCCGTCGCATGTGATTCAGATGGATGATGTCCAAGTGAGGGATAATCTGATTGTGGAAGCATTGCCTGTGCGTGTCGATGATCGAGAAATGAAGCAATTGCGGGGTAAAGACATAGCTTTGGTGAAAATGTTGTGGGGTGGACCAGCTGGCGAAAGTTGGACTTGGGAATGTGAAGATCAGATGAGGGAGTCGTATCCGACTCTATTTCCTTGAGGTAATTTTCGGGGGCGAAAATTTTTTAAGTGGGGGAGAGTTGTAACATCCCAATTTTCGTAAGAATATTTATCTAATTTATTTAAATATTATATTTATGGTTTTCTGTGATTTTTGGCGGATTGTGTTGATGTCGGTGTTTTTATGAAGTTTTGGTTATTTTAATTAAATAATAGTATGTAATGTGAATATATTAGTATTATTATTAATTTAAATAATATTAAAGGAATTAAGGGTAAATTGGACTTTCGAGGTGGATTAGTGAGGGTATTATGGGGAAAGCCCATATTTGAGGCCCAAGAGTTAAATTAACCCAAAAAGGAGGAATTGAGGAGAATTAGGATTCATTTGTGATTAACCGTGAAAAGAAGGAAAGAAGGTGCAGAGCTCTGAGGAAAGAAGGGAAACGGCGAGGATTCGTGAAGGTTTCCGTAGGATCGATAGAGATAGCTTAGATTCGACAATCTAAGGTATGGGGAGTTTTTGCCTTTCATTGTTTTCATTATAGGATTCGATTGATTAAAGTGGATGTTGGGAATTTTGGGGTTTTAAGGGTTTATGGGTTTTGAGGTAAACTGATGACTTTGAGGGAATTTTGTGAGATCGATTAATAAGAGTCGAATTTAATCGGTAAAATAAACCTTTGGGGCAGATTTCCTCGTTGTTGTAGATTTATCCCCGTGGTGAAGGAATTATGGAGTTTATATGAAGCTTGAGAGTTTTAAAGGTTTATGGGATTTAAGGTTTCCCTTAGGGTCACGAATCGACCAAACAGACGTAGGTTTTAGGCCTTTAATTCCTGTGATATATTAGAACTGTTATAGGGATGTTTTTGGGTCGATAGGGACTATAATCGCAGGTACCTTGGAGGTTTAGGAGCTACTGATGCGTAGCAGCGATTTGCTGTAATCGCAGGTTTGCTAGGCGAACCATTGCTTCGCTAGGCGAATGTTCGCCATTGTTCGCTAAGCGAACAGCGCAGCGAATGCGCGATAATAGGAGTGTAAATACAGAGGTTTTTCTGAAGGGGCTTTAGGGATTCGCTAGAAGTCTCGCCCAGCGAACTCCCCAGTGAATGGCTTTGCTAGGCGAATGTGGGGTCGAGCATGACAGATGTTTGGGTTTCTGGTGTTGAGTGTGAGATCTGTGAGGTTCGTTGGCCGCTTCGCTAGGCGAAGGCCATAGCGAACAGGTTCGCTAGGCGAATCCTGGAGTGAACGCCTGCTGTTTAGCGAGATTTTGTTTCTGTGGTTGTGCTGTTCTGGTGTTTGATGTTGTGATATTTATGATGTTTTACCATGATGTTAGTGACATTAATGATGATTATGACATGATGATTTCGTGATGTTTTGACGAGTACTTGACGAGATGAATTTCATGAGAATATTGATGATTATGAACTGTGTATATTAGACGTATGATGATTACTTGACTATATGAATTACTATGACGTATATCGATGACCAGGAGTTGTTTATGTATGGTGTATGATGATAAGACGATGACGCATGATATTTTGATGAATAAATGACGACATGACGAACATGATGTTTTGATGAATGACGATGCACATAATGATGTTTTGATGATGATGAGTGTTGACGGTTGTGTATCATGCATTCATATGCATACACTGTGACGACGCTTCATTCCCAATGGTGCGGATATGAGGTAATTATGACGTGCTCCGGTTCCGATTGCGAGATCGATCCTATTGACGGGGATCTTTGGAGGGTTGATGGCCTGGTGTCCATCCTTTGTGACGATTGGTACCACATGCATGAGTCTTGTTGTGCATTGCATTTTTCGTGACATTGATGAATTATGATATAATGTTTCCTGATGTTTTCCCTGTTGATGTTTTCATTTATAATGATGACGCAATTTTATGTATATCTTGTTTTATAATGATTATTATGAATTGTGATTACTCACCCTGCCTGTTTGAATGTTGCCTCCACGTGGGTAACGTGCAGGTGATCAGGTTTAGCTGCGGATGCTTTCGAGGACCTTGAAGTCTATGTGCTTTTGGTCAATGTATAGGGTCTTGCTCTGATAGTGTAACATCGGGTTGGGTCTTCGAGTCGAATCATGTTGAATTATTTGTTGTTGTTTGATGTTATGGTTTAGTATAAGACCTTTTTGAGTGTTTGTGGTTATGGTGGATCTGCTGCTTATTTTGAGGGCTTTTAAAAAAAAACCTTTTTATTTTGAATTATCGAGTTCCGCTGCCATAAGAAGGCTTTTGAGTTATTTTGATGAAAACCCGTTGTTTACGAAGCAAATGTGTTTATTTGAGTTTTGTTGAGAAATGTGCACCCTTATGAGGTGATTTTACTCTGATATTTTATGTATTTTGCCGTGATTATTTGTGGGGTAGAAAAGGGTGTTACATTAGTGGTATCAGAGTAGGTCCGTCCGGCCGGCCAGGTTGTCTAATGTTGTTTGTTTCCCTAGTGTGCGACATGTGCGTAAAAACGCTGTCGATGCTTGTTTTGTTTTCCATTTGCAGGTTGGGAATGGAACAAGTGATGGAGAAGATGGTGCTTCTCCAAGGTGTTTCGAGAGTAGAGCGTTGGCTAAGTGTGGTGTTGGACGCTGCGATAGTTTATACCGCCTCATGATATCGGCTGTTATTGACAAATTGAGGAACTGATCACCCTTAATATCTTGTTGATAATAAACGGGATCACGTTAGGTGGGATAGACGTGTCTTGCGAACTTGAGTAGTGTGCGCAGTGAATTGTTGGGGTTAAGCCGAATGCTTGCGGATTATTTTGTTGAGTCGATGCAGATTATTAGATTTGAAGAGGAGGTAAGCTAGAGTCTTTTTCCTGTCGGTCAAGTTGGGATATCTTAAGGAGAATAATCAGGTATTGTTGATGTCTGCTTTTGAGGGATAGAGAACAGGGTGGTGGCTAGTGATATGCCGAGGGTGTGTAATTCCTGACGACCACCTGAATCTAATTTCGACGAAGGTGAAGAGTTGTCAATCTGTGAAGCAAGTGGGTGAGTCTGTGAAAGATGGTGCAAAGGTGTTATGATGTTGGAATATTAGAAGGCATAAGGGATGCGGTGGTGTGTGACTATTTGGAGGTGTTCCTTTGAGATATCAGTTATGTACCACCGTAGTATGGAGTGAAACTGATATCGACCTGGTACTTGATGCAAGCTTGATGTAGGTGATTGCATATGAGATGTATGTTTCTGAGTTAGGAAAATTGAAGGAATAACTGGAAGATTTGCTTGGGATGAACTTGTTCGACCGAGTGTTTCCCTGTGGGGTGCTCCTGTGTGGTCGGTGAAGGAGAAAGATGGAAGTATGAGGTTGTGTGTTGATTATCGGCAGTTGAATAAAGTGACGATCTAGAATAAGTGTCTACTTCCGAGGATTGAGGAATTGATGGATCAGTTAGTAGATGCCTGTGTGTTTATCAAGATTGATTTGAGGTCTAGTTATCATCAGATTCGTGTTGAACCTGATGATATTCTGAAGACAGCTTTCTGGACAAGGTATGGTGACTATGAGTATACTGTGATTTCGTTTGGTGTGTCTAATGCACCTGGTATTCATGGAGTATATGAATCGGAATTTTCTTGAGTGTTTAGATAAGTTGTGGTGGTTTCTATTAATGATATTCTGATATACTCCAAGCCTGAAGAAGAGCATGCTGAGCATTGGAGAACTATGTCGCAAGTACTGAAGGAGAAGAAGTTGTATGCAAAGTTATCCAAGTGTGAGTTTTGATTGAAGGAAGTAAGTTTTCTGGGCCATGTGATTTCAAGTGGCGGGATTGCAGTTGATCCCTCAAAGATTGATGCTGTGTTACAGTGGGAGACTCCGAAGTCTATTACCGAGATACGAAGTTTTCTGGGATTGGCGGGTTATTACCGCAAGTTTATTGAAGGCTTTTCTAAGTTGGCATTACCTTGACTCAGTTGACTCGAAAGGGTCAAGCTTTTGTGTGGGATGTAACTTGTGAAGAGAGTTTCGTGGAATTGAAGAAGAGATTGACTACTGCTCCAGTGTTGATTTTGCCTAATCCGAGTGAATCTTTTATGGTGTATTATGATGCGTCGAAGATGGGCCTTGGTGGAGTGTTGATGCGGAATGGATAAGTTATTGCCTATGCTTCGAGACAATTGCGAGTTCATGAGAGGAATTATCCTACACGTGACTTGGAGTTGACCGCGGTGGTGTTTGTGTTGGAAATTTGGAGACATTATCTGTTTGGCTCTAAATTTGAGGTGTTCAGTGATCATAAGAGTCTGAAGTACTTATTTGATTAGAAGGAATTGAATCTGAGGCAGAGGAGGTGGTTAGAGCTGTTGAAAGATTTCGATTTTGATTTGAGTTATCATCCGGGAAAAGCTAAAGTGGTGGTCGATGTATTGAGCAGGAAGTCATTGCATATGTCGGTGCTCATGGTGAAAGAGTTGGAACTAATTGAGCAATTCAGAGATTTGAGTTTGGTGTGTGAAGCAACTCCTGACAGTGTGACATTGGGAATGTTGAAGTTGACTAGTGGTATTCTGGAAGGGATCAGAGTGGGACAACAATCTGATTTAAAGTTGGTTGACCAATTGACCTTGATTAACTAAGGTAACGGAGGTGACTTTTCGGTTGACGAGAATGGTGTGATGATGTTCAGAGATAGGGTGTGTGTCCCAGATGTTCCAGATATTAAGAAAAGCATTCTTGAAGAAGGACATCGAAGTAGGTTGAGTATTCATCCCGGTGCTACGAAGATGTACCAAGATTTGAAAAAGTTGTTTTGGTGGCCTGGTATGAAGAAGGATGTTGCGGAGTTTGTTTATGCGTGTTTGACTTGTCAGAAGTCAAAAGTTGAGCATCAGAAGCCTTTAGGTATGATGCAGCCGCTGAGGATTCCAAAATGGAAATGGGATAGTATTTCCATGGATTTTGTGGTGGGATTGCCGAAGACTGCTAAGAGAAATGATTCAATTTGGGCGATCGTGGATAAATTAACTAATTCGGCTCATTTCTTGCCGATGAAGATTAATCATTCTATGTAGAAGTTAGCCTAGATTTATATTGAAGAGATTGTGAAGTTACATGGGGTACCTTCGAGTATTGTGTCGAATAGAGATCCGAGGTTTACGTCGATGTTCTGGAAGAGCTTGCAATAGGCTTTGAGTACTAAGTTGAGGATGTGTTTTGCCTATCATCCGTAGACGAACGGACAGACAGAAAGGACTATCCAATTTTTAGAGGATTTGAGGAGGGCTTGTGTGTTAGATCATGGAGGATCTTGGGATAGCCATTTACCGTTGATTGAGTTCACGTACAATGATTATTTTCATGCTAGTATTGGAATGGCGTCCTATGAAACTTTGTATGGGAAAAGGTGTAGGACTCCTTTGTGTTGGTATGAAATCGGGCGAGAGTGCGGTACTCGGACCCGAAATTGTGCAAGAGATGACAAAGAAGATTAAGAAGATCCAAGAGAGGATGAAAGCTTCGCAGAGTCGTCAGAAGAGTTATCATGATAAGAGGAGGAAAGCGCTTGAATTCTAAGAGGGAGATCACGTGTTTTAAGGATAACACCAGTGACTAGTGTGGGTCGAGCTTTGAAGTCTAGGAAGCTCATTCCACGTTTTGGTTGGTCCATATCAGATATCGCAAAGGATAGGAGAGGTAGCCTATCGAGTTGCTTTACCGCCGTCACTTGCGAATTTCCATGACGTGTTCCATGTGTCTCAGTTGAGGAAGTACGTTCTGGATCTGTCGCATGTGATTCAGATGGATGATGTCCAAGTGAGGGATAATCTGACTGTGGAAGCATTGTCTGTGCGTGCCGATGATCGAGAGATGAAGCAATTACGGGGTAAAGACATAGCTTTGGTGAAAGTGTTGTGGGGTGGACCAGCTGGCGAAAGTTGGACTTGGGAACGTGAAGATCAGATGAGGGAGTCATATCCGACTCTATTTCCGTGAGGTAATTTTCGGGGGCGAAAATTCTTTAAGTGGGGGAGAGTTGTAACATCCCGATTTTTGTAAGAATATTTATTTAATTTTTTTAAATATTATATTCGTGGTTTTCTGTGATTTTTGGCGGATTGGGTTGATGTCGGTGTTTTTATGAAGTTTTGGTTATTTTAATTAAATAATAGTATGTAATGTGAATATATTAGTATTATTATTAATTTAAATAATATTAAAGTAATTAAGGGTAAATTGGACTTTTGAGGTGGATTAGTGGGGGTATTATGGGAAAAGCCCATATTTGAGGCCCAAGAGTTAAATTAACCCAAAAAGGAGGAATTGAGGAGAATTAGGATTCATTTGTGATTAACCATGACAAGAAGGAAAGAAGGTGCAGAGATCTGAGGAAAGAAGGGAAACGGCGAGGATTCGTGAAGGTTTCCGCAGGATCGATAGAGATAGCTCAGATTCGAAAATCTAAGGTATGGGGAGTGATTGCCTTTCATTGTTTTCATTATAGGATTCGATTGATTGAAGTGGATGTTGGGAATTTTGAGGTTTTGAGGGTTTATGGGTTTTGAGTTAAACTGATGACTTTGAGGGCATTTTGTGAGATCGATTAATAAGAGTCGAATTTAATCGGTAAAATAGACCTTTGGGGCAGATTTCCCCGTTGTTGTATATTTATCCCCGTGGTGAAGGAATTATGGAGTTTATATGAAGCTTGAGAGTTTTAAAGGTTTAGGGGATTTAAGGTTTCCCTTAGGGTCATGAATCGACCTAACAGACGTAGGTTTTAGGCCTTTAAATCCTGTGATATATTAGAACTGTTATAGGGATGTTTTTGGGTCGATTGGGACTGTAATCGCAGGTACCTTGGAGGTTTGGGAGCTACTGATGCGTAGCAGCGATTTGCTGTAATCGCAGGTTCGCTAGGCGAACCATTGCTTCGCTAGGCGAACCATTTCTTCGCTAGGTGAATGTTCGCCATTGTTCGCTAAGCGAACAGCGCAGCGAATGCGCGATAACAGGAGTGTAAATGCAGAGGTGTTTCTGAAGGGGCTTTAGGGATTCGCTAGAAATCTCGCCCAGCTAACTCCCCAGCGAATGGCTTCGCTAGGTGAATGTGGGGGTGAGCATGACATATGTTTGGGTTTCTGGTGTCGAGTGTGAGATCTGTGAGGTTCGCTGGCCGCTTCGCTAGGCGAAGGCCACAGCGAACAGGTTCGCTAGGCGAATCCTGGAGCGAACGTCTACTGTTTCGCGAGATTTCATTTCCGTGGTTGTGCTGTTCTGGTGTTTGATGTTGTGATCTTTATGATGTTTTACCATGATGTTAGTGACGTTAATGATGATTATGACGTGATGATTTCATGATGTTTTGACAAGTACTTGACGAGATGAATTTCATGAGAATATTGATGATTATGAACTGTGTATATTTAACGTGTGAAGATTACTTAACGATATGAATTACTATGACATATATCGATGACCAGGAGTTGTTTATGTATGGTATATGATGATAAGACGATGACGCATGATGTTTTGATGAATAAATGACAACATGACGAACATGATGTTTTGATGAATGATGATGCACATAATGATGTTTTTATGATGATGAGTATTGACGGTTGTGTATCATGCATTCATATGCATACTCTGTGACGACGCTTCATTCCCATGGTGCGAATATGAGTTAATTATGACGTGCTCCGGTTCCGATTGCGGGATCGATCCTATTGACGAGGATCTTTGGAGGGTTGATGGTCTGGTGTCCATCCTTTGTGATGATTGGTACCACATGCGTGAGTCTTGTTGTGCATTGCATTTTTTGTGACATTGATGAATTGTGATATAGTGTTTCCTGATGTTTTCCCTATTGATGTTGCATTTATGATGATGATGCCATTTTATGTATATCTTGTTTTATAATGATTATTATGAATTGTGATTACTCACCCTGCCTGTTTGAATGTTGCCTCCATGTGGGTAACATGCAGGTGATCAGGTTTAACTCCTTTTCAATTGGTTTATGGCAAGACATGCCATTTACCCGTTGAATTGGAGCACAAGGCTCTTTGGGCTTTGAAAATGTTGAATTTTGACTCGAGTTTGTCCGGTGAAAAAAGAAAAGCTATGTTGCTTGAGTTGGAAGAAATGCGCAATAATCCGTACCACTCAAGTAAGATCTATAAGGAAAAAGTGAAAGGATATCCTGATAAGAAAGTCCATCTAAAGGATTTTTGGGTCGGTCAAATGGTATTATTGTTTAGTTCCCGTTTGAAGTTATTTCCGGGAAAGTTGAAAGCAAAGTGGTCTGGTCCGTTTCTCATCAAGGACGTGAAAATTTATGGAGCTATCGTGATAGAGGATTTACATAAAAAGGAAAGTTAGACCGTGAACGGGCAAGGCTTGAAAATTTATCTTGGAGGTAATTTTGATCGCAATATTGGTTCCGTGTTTCTTGATGATCGTTGATCGTCTTGGACCGTCGAGCTTAGCCGACATTAAACAAGCGCTTGTTGGGAGGCACCCCAACATTGTAAGTATTTCTCGCTTTTTTATTGTTTTTATGTTTTGAAATTCTGGTACCAGATATGTGATGTTACGTGTGATGTCACAACAACACACTCTGCAATGGACAATGTAAAACAACAGAAGAGTACACAAAGAATTGTTCACCCAGTTTAGTTAAACAACTTACTCTGGGGGCTACCAAGCCAAGGATGAATTTCACTATCAGTAGAATTAATTTACAGACTCAACAACCCAGTTGACATCTCCTAAACTTAATCACTACTTAATGAACCTTCTACCTAAGAGACCACTTAGGTATGAGAACACTACTCAATCCCTAAATCACTTCAGTGATATAATTCAAAGATCACACACTTTGAAAAACACAACTTGATTCTGCTTCACAGCTTTGATCAAGAACAACTCAAAACAACAACACCAATTCACACTAGAATGGTTTACAACACATACACGAAGACACAAACGACTCTCAGTCTTTAGCTCTCTTTCTTCGTTACTTTTCCTTCAGGATTGATGCGCTTTATATAGCTATTTGATTTGGCCTTGGACCTGCTACAATATCTGACCTGATTTGTTATTTAAAACTGAATCTTCAAAACAGATTTTCTCTCAAAATCTTCCTAAATCTTCAGCCTTTAAACACTCCTACAAATCTGCATCAAATCTGTTTGCAACAGAAAATATCTTCTCCAAGTTATTCGCATCCAATAACTCTAACAGCTCTCCCAAATTCCAGCTAATACGCTTAACCCTAAAAATATCTCAAACCTGATGTTTTAATGATCTGTATATCTGATGTCATGACATCGCATGTGATATCAGACTTCAAAACTTCAATAACTTAAACACTTAACATTATCCAATGTTAAGACTCAATGTTAAGACATCACCCATGTGACATCAACATTGAACAACTTTGTTTTACAAAAATTCTAGCCAATCTAAGAACTAACAACAAAGGGCAAACTCCCCCTCAAAACTAGAACCAGCATAAACAGTTGTTGAACATGCACACTCCCCCTCAACATCTGCACCACACCAGAACTAAGATAGGTCACACTCTATACACAAAGGCTAGGCTAACTCTCCCCCTTTTTAGCCACAATTGGACAATCACCAAACACAATGTCCTGGCATAATAAATGACACAGTCAAACACCAAGCTTTCCCCAACAAAAACAAGTTCCAACACCTTGACTGGTCAGGTGATACAAATAATGCTCCTTGTTTGCATTATAAAAACAAGCCTTCTTCCTTCTAACAGCACCATACAGCAACCAAGAATGAGCCAGTCAAACTCCAAAGATGCAGCAAAGAACCTTGTTGTACCCCAAATTTTACCCTTAGATTTTCTAATCATTTCATATCATTTTAAGTCAGTCATTTTTTTGCATTTTTTGTTAAAACCTATCATTAATCATGCTTTTCTTTTTATTCCACGGCATTCTTGATTTTATTTACTTATTTATTTTTATATTTGCTTAAATATTTATTTTTGAATTATTTAGAATCAATCTAGTTTAATTTTGAATTTAGTTTAGTTTATACCTTTTAATTCATTTTAATTTTTAATTTAGTTTTTATTTATCTTAAGTTTAGTAATTAGGCTAATTTTAATTTAATTTACTTTTAACTTTAATTCGATTAGATTAATTTTGTTAATTTAACTTAGTTTAATTTATATTTAAATTAATTAATAATTTCTCTGTTGTCCGATTCTATTTGTAACTGATTTGCTTCACGATGTCTTTCCGGGTATATAATCTTTGTCTGTGGATTTTACACGATGCTTTGTTGTATATATATTGTTGTTCGCTCTACTTCTGATACCGGAGGTTTTCTATTTTCCCCTCTATTAACTTTACCTCATTCCAAAAGAAAGGACCGTTCCAGTCGACTGTCACGTCATAGCCTTGTCCATCATTCCCTATCTCACCACGCCGTGCGATCGAGACTTCATCCCCTGTTTAACCTAACCTTCCCAAGAGATAGCCATTAATCTCTTATAGTTTTTAAACCTCTCTTTAACCTTCGTAAGAGATAGCCATTAATCTCTTCTCATTTTAAACCTTTCAATCCCTTCACAAGAGATAGCCATTAATCTCTTCTCCCTCACCAACTTTTAAACCTTTCTTTAATCTTCACCAGAGATAGCCATTAATCTCTTCCCCTGAACAAATCAATTTTTACAAGCTTTGCTTTCAAGCTTTTCACCCTACTTTCCCTTGGAACCTTGACCACAGTCAAGAGTTCCTCACCCCCATTGAGGGGAACTACGATCGCTCTGATTTCTCAAGTTCACCTTGAGAATACGTAGGCATAGGATTGCGAGATCCTAGCGAGCTACCTTTTTCTTTTTCCATCTTTTTCCATTTACATCCGATGCCTTCTCGGATTCCACATTTTCTTTTTACTCCCTTTTACCCCGTATTGAGGGGAACTACGAATGCTCTGATTCCATTCCCGTCAGGATATGTAGGCACGAGATGCGATGTCTTGGCGAGCATACTTAGCGTACATACTCCTAGGTTTTCACCTTTTCCCTTAGCAAGCAACTTTAACATAACACAAACTTACAAGAGGTTCCTGTAGAGTACTACAGATACAGAGGGTGCTAATACCTTCCCTTTGTATAACCAACCCCCGAATCTTAGATCTCCCCTTTAGGTTTTTTTAACGATCTTGAACCTTTTCTTTGGATAAATCAAAGTCGGTTGTAAAAGAAATGTGATGCAAGTTAATTAATAGTTTGCTATCCGATTTTCACCGCAACAGAAATGGCGACTTCACTGGGGATGCTCCCTAAGAGGGTTAAGCCTATCTTGTTTATATTTGTGTTATTTTACATGTTTGCTTGCTTGTATATTTGTATATTTATATATTTGTATATATCTGTTGTGCTTGGGTTTTTCTGTGTGCAGGGTTGTTACTTTGAGTGGTAAGATAAGTCCTAACCCGGACTTGAGAGCACTTATGATAGGATCGTGGTGTAATCAATAGTTGGTTGTTGGCAGTAGTACCAACAATTTATGGCATATGATGACCACACTCATATGAGGCCCTTTGGGATTGTTGATGTCTGATGTGAGTAGTCACATTGATATTACTTTTTCAATTGAGTGCCAGGGATTCTGAGGACCGTAGTTACCTTTATCCCACTTGGCCTTTTAGGATGTAGTGCGGTGACTATGAGGGAGCCAGTCCCGAGTAGTTGTCACGCGATACTACACTCAGACGAGTTTATCTTGAGAATATTATTAACCCGTGTAAGTAGTTACATGGGCCGATAATATCCGAAGGATTTACGTAGACTCTGGGAACTTTTTAGAACCCTGTTCTACAGCTTATGAACCCTAGTACACACCCTGTGGTTGGTGCTTTACCCAGACTCCACGCTGTGATCTTGAACCCTTGATCCTGCTATGTGTGTTTTGCATCCTATTTACATTGCATTGCATATCATTTGCATCTTTGCATGATTCATTGCACGCGTCTGTTCATCCAGTTACTCATTGCTAATTATCTCTATCTTTCAGTGTTTGTCTGTGAGTCGTCAAGTTGATTCCTCGACACCGATACCGGACTAGAGCTAATTACAGACAAAAGATGTCAGAACAAGAGATACACAATGTTGAGGTCCGAATGGAGATCGATGACCTCAAATCAAGTATGACTAAACTCACGGAGATGCTTCAAGTTTTGCTTGCTAGAGGAGAACCTCCCCAAAGGACAGTCATCCAGGAAGTTTCAAGTGTTGATCCTCCACTAGTTCAAGTGCCACCTTCAACTTGGCCAGAGTTTGGTTTTCCGCACAACTTTTCTCCACCTCTTGCATCTAATGCTATGATTGGTCAAGCTGCTAGACCAGTGTTTCAAGCTCCTGTTTTTACCGAGCCCCAACCTATAGTTCAGACTACTCGAGCTCCTTTTAAGAATCCCCTCTATGAGTATAATGCTGTCAGTGCTCAAGGTGAAGACCATGAGGACTTTGTTGAACCCGAAGTTGTCCGAGAGCAGTTTCAAAGCATAGAAAGAAGACTCAAAGCCATTGAGGGTACTGATTTCTTTAATGTAGATGCAGACAACATGTGCTTAGTGTCTGACCTTGTTATACCTCCTAAGTTTACAACTCCAGATTTTGTGAAGTACAAAGGTCACTCTTGCCCAAGAGCTCACTTGGTCATGTATCTTCGCAGGATGACTGCTCATGCCAAAAATCAGAAGTTGCTTATCCACTATTTTCAAGACAGCTTGAGTGGAGCATCACTCAAATGGTATATGGGTCTTGAGCAAAACTCTATCCACAACTTCTAAGACCTCACCAATGCCTTCATGAAGCAATACAAGTATAACCTTGACATGGCTCCTGATCGCCGTCAACTGCAAAACATGTGTCAGAATGATAAAGAGTCTTTCAAGGAGTATGCTCAGTGCTGGAGAGAGTTGGCTTCCCAAGTGGAACCTCCCCTGGCCGAGAAGGAATTAACTGGAATGTTTATGGATACCTTGTCCCCGTTCTATTGGGAGAAAATGGTTGGAAGTGTTTCCTCTAATTTCACTGATTTGGTTACTATTGGCCAAAGATTAGAGGAAGGTCTTAAGAAGGGAAAAGTATCAAAGGTTGTTGAATCTTCTAATGCTGTGAAGAAATCCTACGGGAACTTTCAGAAGAAGAAGGAAGATCAGACTAATGTTATAATGGTTGAAGTGAGAAAGCCTCGTCCTCAACCTCAGTATGTTGCTCACCCTACGATTGTTGTTGTCACTCCCGTGGTTGTTGCACCATGACCAACTCAAGCTTTCCAACGTCCAGCTGCAGGACAGGGCCAGTATCGTAATAGGGGTCAATTTGATCCCATTCCCATGACTTACACTGAACTTTATCCTAGTTTGGTTCAACAGGATTTGATTACCACAAGGCCTCTGCCTCCTCCTCCAAATCCTCTTCCAGCCGGCTATAGGGTTGATCTTCATTGTGAATACCGTCAAGGTGGTGCAGGCCATAACTTAGAAAGTTGCTTTGCATTGAAGGCTAGAGTACAAGAGCTGATGAGGAACAAAATCCTCTCCTTTAAGGACAATCCCAATGTCCAGAGTAACCCTCTGCCAGGGCACGCCAAGTGAGGCTTCAGTCGACTTTAGTATATTATCCTCCTAAAAGCCGGTGTTTCAGACAGGACAGCTCATCCTTGTGTTGATTAGTCACTAGGCCTTGTTTCTTGTTGTTTGCATTTTCCTTATTTTGTAATGGTTGTTTGCTTTCAATTATGTTTGTACTTTCAAAATTAATGAAATGAGCATTGTAATTTTTGATTAAATTCATTTGTGTTTGCTATTTACTTCTTAATGCTTTCTCTTTCAAGAAAAATAAAAAAATTCCCTTGTCTACTTTCTTTTGATTATGTAAAGATTGGAGGGAGGATGATGAAAACGCTATACCCATAATTGCTGTTGGTATGCTTTCAAATCAAAACTTTGCTGACGATGTAAGGCATTGTTTCAATCCCTAAACACTGGAGAAATAAGGAAGTTAACCTCTCTTTAACCCCTTCGAGCCTAGAAGTATGAGTTTCTTTTTTTACAAATAAAAACCCGCAATCTTAACCTGGGGCAGGGTAGTTCTCAGTTAGCTTGATTGTGCATTCAAATACAAGAATAGCATTCAAAACCCCTTTCAACAAAGTTCACAAATTTTCCTTCGCGCACAACAAGCAAGTGTCGAAGATGTCTTTCAAGTCAAACGACAATGAGGGTTCACTGTAATCATTAAGCCAGGCAGTCACTAAAAAAAAGAGAGTGAAAAAAATCAAAATAAAAGCCCGCTAAGTCAAAACCTATGAAGGAGACTTAGGCAAAATTGGGGCATCCCGCTGGCTGTAAGCTCAAATGACACAGTTCAGGCAAAAGTTAGGGATAATAAAAATCATTCAAGAAGTTACCAAAATCCTCAAAGACAAACTTGTATGACAACCAAAAGTTGTAAGGAAGCAGTGACTGCCATCTCAAAGTCCATTGAATTCGGAACCATCATCATTACTATCATCAGTGCAATTCATAACTCATGGGAATTTGAGTGCATAGTTTGAGTTAACTGAGCATAGGACTGGAGTTCATCACGTAGATTGGGTGGGTCACAAATAAATTTTGAGCCTTTATCCTTTATTTCTTAAACCGTGAACCAAGCCCCCTTATAACCCTTTAAAGACCTAATTGAAGCAAGGTCATTTTGAAAGCATACTACAGCAAGGTTGCGTAACCTGACTCCTAAAGATTTTTGCAGATCACTTGTTTTGATATCACACCTTTTGCTTTACTTTTCACTCCTAAATGTCTTGAACCGCCGTGTTCAGACTAGTGATTCATTTGTTTTGCAATTTGACATTGATTTCAAAAATTGCATGAACTTTTCATTTACCATGTCTGTACAAGTACTTTTGTTTGCAAACTAGCTTTCTTCTTAAGGAATTTTCAAACAGTTAAGAAACTTGGTCGGTGATCCAATCAGGGGCAAGTTTCTTCCATATCCTGTTGAGAATCAGTTCAAGATTCGTGATTTAATGGCAACTTCTTAGAATTGGTTATACAGAAGATTTTGCAAGATTCAGGCTGGGGCAAGCTTTCCTAGTGTACAGTAGAACAA
This sequence comes from Lathyrus tuberosus, assembly GCA_022829125.1. Taxonomy (NCBI): domain Eukaryota; kingdom Viridiplantae; phylum Streptophyta; class Magnoliopsida; order Fabales; family Fabaceae; genus Lathyrus; species Lathyrus tuberosus. Next base: position 1,861,632 of record JALAZF010000018.1, read on the forward strand.
TCATCTTTTAAAACTCATACATGGGCAAGCTTTCTAAGAGCACCATGAAACAGTCATTTCCAGAATCAATCAAAGCTGAAGCCATGATCAGCTCATCTGGGGCAGTTAATTTGAAAAATCCCCAAGCAACTTTCCATCCTTCCTATAAGGACCATCACTTGATACAGTTTACCAGTGTGGCAGATGATGTGTTCAGCATCAGCATCTCTAGTCCCAGGCAGAATGGCAGTGATCTCGGTGTAGAGGAATCAATCTTCCAATCTTGTATTCTATCAAGAGTCGAGCCATGTCGTCGACATTTGCATTTGCATTTGATCATATATCATCTGCATAATTCATATACATATGCATAGCATGAGTGTTTCATCCTCATTTGCATTTCTCCCGAGGTCGTGTCGTTACCCGCGTCTTACCTTGTGGTCAAAGTCCAACTTACTTGGCGCCTACCAAAAATTACCTATACTTTCATTCCAATGTTATTCCTGGATCTCTATATTCTTTCACTCCAGTGCCATTCCTGGATGTCTGTCTCTTTTGATCTCCAGTGCCATTCCTGGATATCTTATTCCTCTTGTTTCTTCCAGTGCTATTCCTGGAAGTTTTGCCTCTCTTCTGTAATTCCAATCAATTTTGCTTGGATATCTTTTAGTGTTATTCCTGAAAGTTTTATCTGTTCATTCAGTGCCATTCCTGGATGAGTTTTCTCCTTTGCATTCAGTACCATTCCTGGATGTCTTTCTCACTATCGTTCGATACCATTCCTGAATATAGTGATCCACCTTTACTTTCAGTGCCATTCCTGAAAGTTCACAGTCACCCAATGCTTTCTTCGATTCTTACTATTCACTTTTATCTAAAGCCATTATTAGATATTGTGATTTATACCTCTCATTCAAAGCCATTATTGGATGTCTGGTTTCTTTACCATCTGATGCCTATCCGGATGTGTCTCTCTTTCTGATCTTTTACCAGATCGAGTCTTTGTTCACATTTATCTAAAGCCATTATTAGATATGGTGACTTGTACCTTTCATACAAAGCCATTATTGGATGTCTGGTTCTTCGCATTCAATGCCATTCTTGAATGTAGTCTTTGTTCATTTTAATCTAAAGCCGTTATTAGATATTGTGAGTCATACCTCTCATTCAAAGCCATTATTGGATGTCTGGTTTCTTTACCTTGTTCACTTTCATCTAAAGCCATTATTAGATATAGTGATTTATACCTTTCATCCAAAGCCATTATTGGGTGATTGGTTTCTTCGTTCAATGCCATTCTTGAATGTAGTCTCTGTTCACATTCATCTAAAGCCATTATTAGATGTTGTGATTTATACCTTTCATCCAAAGCCATTATTGGGTGATTGGTTCCTTTGCATTCAATGCCATTCTTGAATGTAGTCTCAGTTCACATTCATCTAAAGCCATTATTAGATGTTGTGATTTGTACCTTTCGTTCAAAGCCATTATTGAATGCCTGATGTCCTTTTATTCAATGCCATATAGTCTTGTTTGCTCACCTTTATCTAAAGCCATTATTAGATATTGTGATTTATACCTCTCATTCAAAGCCATTATTGGATGTCTGGTTTCTTTACCATCTGATGCCTATCCGGATGTGTCTCTCTTTCTGATCTTTTACCAGATCGAGTCTTTGTTCACATTTATCTAAAGCCATTATTAGATATGGTGACTTGTACCTTTCATACAAAGCCATTATTGGATGTCTGGTTCTTCGCATTCAATGCCATTCTTGAATGTAGTCTTTGTTCATTTTAATCTAAAGCCGTTATTAGATATTGTGAGTCATACCTCTCATTCAAAGCCATTATTGGATGTCTGGTTTCTTTACGTTGTTCACTTTCATCTAAAGCCATTATTAGATATAGTGATTTATACCTTTCATCCAAAGCCATTATTGGGTGATTGGTTTCTTCGTTCAATGCCATTCTTGAATGTAGTCTCTGTTCACATTCATCTAAAGCCATTATTAGATGTTGTGATTTATACCTTTCATCCAAAGCCATTATTGGGTGATTGGTTCCTTTGCATTCAATGCCATTCTTGAATGTAGTCTCAGTTCACATTCATCTAAAGCCATTATTAGATGTTGTGATTTGTACCTTTCGTTCAAAGCCATTATTGAATGCCTGATGTCCTTTTATTCAATGCCATATAGTCTTGTTTGCTCACCTTTATCTAAAGCCATTATTAGATATTGTGATTTGTACCTTTCATTCAAAGCCATTATTGGATGTTTGGTTTCTTTTTCCATCTGATGTTTTTCCGGATGTTTCTTTCTCTGTCTTTTCTGGTTTTTCTTGAAGATCCCGTTTGAACTCTTCAGTATAAGAAAATTCCAGAAAATATTTTGTTGGTGTCTATCCTTTTATTTTGAATTGATCCCCAGTAGAGATTATGTTTTCTTTCTGGTTCCTTGCCCAGTAAAGAGTGTGTTTTTATTTTCCCCAGTGTTTCCTCAGAGTCTCCCCAGTGAGTCTTTTGTTGGTCAGCCTGTATCCCCAATAAACTTTCCTTGTGAATATTAACCTTTATCCTTCACCAGTAAGCTCATCTGTTGTGGTTTGTTCTTTATTTCTGGAGTCTGTCTGTATTCTTGCACTATTATATCATCATACTAGAAATTCATGGCATGTACATTTGCATGTATGCTGCTTGTCCTTAGCATCTGCATTCCATCTAAGGGCAAAATTTTTGGTTTGCTATATTTAAATACCTTTCACCTTGATCTCTCGAGGATTTTCATCCCTCGTGCCATCCGGTAAAGCTATTTAAATAGGGGCAACTGTTGTACCCCAAAAGTTTACCCTTAGATTTTCTGATCATTTCATATCATTTTAAGTCAGTCATTTTTTTGCATTTTTTGTTAAAACCTATCATTAATCATGCTTTTCTTTTTATTCCACGTCATTCTTGATTTTATTTACTTATTTATTTTTATATTTGCTTAAATATTTATTTTTGAATTATTTAGAATCAATCTAGTTTAATTTTGATTTAGTTTAGTTTATATCTTTTAATTCATTTTAATTTTTAATTTAGTTTTTATTTATCTTAAGTTTAGTAATTAGGCTAATTTTAATTTAATTTACTTTTAACTTTAATTCGATTAGATTAATTTTGTTAATTTAACTTAGTTTAATTTATATTTAAATTAATTAATAATTTCTCTGTTGTCCGATTCTATTTGTAACTGATTTGCTTCACGATGTCTTTCCGGGTATATAATCTTTGTCTGTGGATTTTACACGATGCTTTGTTGTATATATATTGTTGTTCGCTCTACTTCTGTTACTGGAGGTTTTCTATTTTCCCCTCTATTAACTTTACCTCATTCCAAAAGAAAGGACCGTTCCGGTCGACTGTCACGTCATAGCCTTGTCCATCATTCCCTATCTCACGCCGCCAGGCGATCGAGACTTCATCCCCTGTTTAACCTAACCTTCCCAAGAGATAGCCATTAATCTCTTATAGTTCTTAAACCTCTCTTTAACCTTCGTAAGAGATAGCCATTAATCTCTTCTCATTTTAAACCTTTCAATCCCTTCACAAGAGATAGCCATTAATCTCTTCTCCCTCACCAACTTTTAAACCTTTCTTTAATCTTCACCAGAGATAGCCATTAATCTCTTCCCCTGAACAAATCAATTTTTACAAGCTTTGCTTTCAAGCTTTTCACCCTACTTTCCCTTGGAACCTTGACCACAGTCAAGAGTTCCTCACCCCCATTGAGGGGAACTACGATCGCTCTGATTTCTCAAGTTCACCTTGAGAATATGTAGGCATAGGATTGCGAGATCCTAGCGAGCTACCTTTTTCTTTTTCCATCTTTTTCCATTTACATCCGATGCCTTCTCGGATTCCACATTTTCTTTTTACTCCCTTTTACCCCATATTGAGGGGAACTACGAATGCTCTGATTCCATTCCCGTCAGGATATGTAGGCACGAGATGCGATGTCTTGGCGAGCATACTTAGCGTACATACTCCTAGGTTTTCACCTTTTCCCTTAGCAAGCAACTTTAACATAACACAAACTTACAAGAGGTTCCTGTAGAGTACTACAGATACAGAGGGTGCTAATACCTTCCCTTTGTATAACCAACCCCCGAACCTTAGATCTCCCCTTTAGGTTTTTTTAACGATCTTGAACCTTTTCTTTGGATAAATCAAAGTCGGTTGTAAAATAAATGTGATGCAAGTTAATTAATAGCTTGTTATCCGATTTTCACCGCAACAAACCTCAAGCAAGAGGACAAGACTTCAGATCCACCTAAGAAGAGGAGCAAAATAATGACTGCAGCTGAAACTACTTAAGGAACCACAAAGACAGGCAGAACCTCAGAGACAACCATGAAACTCAGGAAGAAACTTCCTGTACAAGAACATGCTTCTGATGATGATTGGGATGAAGACTGGAAATCTTTTCTAGATGCAGGGGGTTGGGATAATCTATAACTAGTGATGTACTTCAAACATGTATGCCATCAGCAGTTGAATAAAATCAATATCTAATAAAGAATACAACTGCTTAATACACTCTCTAGCACATTTAATCTTCATAAATGCAAACTCCCAATTTACTTCTCAAACTTTCAAATTGGTTTGCATCTAATGCTTTAGTGAAGATATCAGCTAACTGTTTATCTGTAGCAACATGTTCTAAGGCAACTACTTTATCCTCAACCAAATCCCTTATAAAATGATGCCTTATATCAATATGCTTAGTTCTGCTATGTTGAATAGGATTCTTAGAGATATTGATAGCACTCAAATTATCACAGTACAATGTCATGACATCTTGCTTGACATTGTATTCACTCAGCATTTGCTTCATCCACATCAGTTGAGAGCAACTACTCCCTGCTGCTATGTACTCGGCCTCAGCAGTAGAAAAAGACACACAGTTCTGCTTCTTACTAAACCAAGAAATCAGATTATTCCCTACAAAGAAACAGCCTCCTGAAGTGCTTTTCATATCATCAGCACTCCCAGCCTAGTCAGCATCACAATATCCCCTTAACTCAGTCCCAGATCAATGACTATATAGCATCCCATAGTCACTAGTGCCATTAACATATTTCAGGATCCTCTTCACTTGATTCAAGTGACTAACCTTAGGCTCAGATTGATATCTGGCACAAACTCCAACAGCAAAAGAAATGTCAGGTCTGCTAGCTGTGAGATACAATAGACTCCCAATCATGCTTCTATATAAACTTTGATCCACACTAACTCCATGTTCATCCTTGGATAATTTTAAATGAGTAGGAGCAGGAGTCCTCTTATGATTAGCATTTTCTAGGCCAAATTTTTTCACTATGTTCTTAGCATATTTGCTCTGAGAAATGAAGATAGAGTCCTCCATTTATCTAACTTGTAGACCAAGGAAATAGTTGAGTTCTCCAACCAAACTCATTTCAAATTCAGATTGCATCTGTTGCACAAAATGTTTCACCATTTCATCTGACATCCCACCAAATATAATGTCATCAACATAGATTTAGGCTACCATCAGGTTTCCTCCTTCTTCCTTGACAAACAAGGTCTTGTCAATTCCTCCTTTTCTGTAGCCATCAATGCTAAGAACTCTGTAAGCCTTTCATACCAGGCCCTAGGAGCTTGCTTCAAACCATACAGGGCTTTCCTAAGTTTGTAAACATGATTAGGAAAAGTTGGATCAATGAACCTTTTTGGTTGATCTACATACACTTCTTCATTCAAGTAACAATTCAAAAAGGCACTCTTCACATCCATTTGGAATAGCTTGAATCTGAGATTACAGACCACACCCAAGAGTAATCTGATGGACTCTAATCTAGCCACAGGAGCAAAAGTTTCATCAAAATCAACTCCTTCAACTTGAGTGTATCCCTGTGCAACAAGTCTTGCCTTGTTTCTGGTAACCACTCCTAGTTCATCAGACTTGTTCTTGTAGATCCACTTGGTCCCAATCACATTCACCCCTTTTGGCCTTGGCACAAGATCCCATACTTCATTCCTCTTGAATTGCTCCAGCTCTTCGTGCATTGCATTTATCCAAAACTCACCAGTCAATACTTCCTTGACATTCTTTGGCTCAATTTTGGAGACAAAACATGAACTTGCTACAACTTCTCTTGACCTAGTCCTTACTCCAGAATTTGGATCACCTATAATAAGCTCCTTTGGGTGGTCCTTCTGCACTCTGATAGAAGGATCTTTATGAGGTTGCTCAGATTCAGGCTCAGAAGCAGTAACACTAGGAGTTGGACTTCTGTCTTCAGCTTCTGGTGCAACTTCACCAACTGATGTTCCAACATCATCTAAGACATCATCATCTTCCTGCTTATCATTGTCATCAATCACCACATTGATGGACTCCATCATCACCTTGGTTCTAGAGTTGAAAACCCTATATGCTCTGCTGTTGGTAGAGTATCCCAAAAATATTCCTTCATCACTTTTGGAATCCAATTTTCTTCTCTGTTCTCTATCAGCCAGAATATAACATTTACTTCCAAAAACATGAAAGTATTTAACATTAGGTTTTCTTCCCTTCCATGGTTCATACAGAGTGGATGAAGTGCCTCTTCTCAAGGTAACCCTGTTGTGAATGTAGCAGGCAGTATTCATGGCTTCAGCCCAGAAATGATAGGGAAGTTTCTTGGCATGGATCATAGCTCTAGCAGACTCTTGGATAGTTTTGTTCTTCCTCTCAACTACTTCATTTAGCTGAGGAGTAATAGGAGATGAAAACTCATGACTTATACCTTCAGCAGAGCAAAATTCTACAAACTTGCTATTCTCAAACACTCTTCCATGGTCACTCCTTATCCAGATAACATTACTCTCCTTTTCTCTTTGGAGTCTTTGACAAAGATCTTTAAAAACATCAAACGCCTCTGATTTGTCTTTGACGAAGCTTGTAACGCCCCAGTTTTGTGTGAGTTTTATTTAATCGAGTCGTTTTGATTATTTTATTATTATTTTATTTTATTCTCGACTTTTATTTGGAAATATGTTATTTTTCAATGTTGTGATGTTTTATCGCGTTTTGGGAACGTTTGCGAGAAAATTGAGTGTAGGGGTATTTTAGTCTTTTGGGCGGTTAGATATTTTGATTTTTATAAAAATAGAAAAGTAGTAAGAAAAGAGAGAAAATAAAGAAAAACAGAAAAATAGAGAGAAAGAGAAGAAGAAGAGAAGAGAAAGAGAAGAAGAAAAAGAGGAAAAAACTTGTGGATTTAGGAACCGATTCAACCGACTTTTCAAACGCGAATTAATCGGGTAAGGGTGCGAAACTCGATTATACTATGTTTGTGTATGATTATGTATGTTGTGTGGAACTTTTGTTGTTTTTTTTCAATAATAGGTCGAAATGAGATAAACGAGTAGAAAACGATGTTTTTACGGACGAAAGTCGGAATAAATCGCGTAGTAGAGTCGAGTGATGTTGGGTCGTGATTTAGTGTGATCGTTTGATTGAATCGAGTTGAATTAGTAACTTTTGATTTTTGATATATATTGATGTTTTTGTACAAATTGATGTTGTGATCGAGTAAAGTGTTTGGATATGTCTGGTAACACTTGTATAGGTTGATATTTAATCGGGTAAGGATAGGAATTAATCGGGAATGGTGGCTTTTGTGTTTTTCGAGTGGTTTTGAGGGAGTTTGGAGTAGAGTAAATTGATAAAACTATGTTTCAAAATATTTCAAAAATGGAAAATGTGTTGGATGGCTTTTTAATGGTGAAAAAATTGTAGTATTTCAAATTCTGAGATCGCAGCTTTTTACGGAATCGAAATCGGAGGTCCGGAAGGCTTCCGACGGTGAAAAAATGCATGTTTCTGGGTTCTGACACGGGCCGTGTCACACAACACGAGTGATAAGTGCAAAATGTACCTATTTTTGTATATAATTTTTGTTGCACTTATCATTACTTTGTGTTAAAATTGGTTGAATAAACCCCACTTTGTTCGTAATTACGTTTACTTTACGTTTTCGGTGTATAGTGCGTTACCGTGTAAATATCATTGAGTTTAATTGATTTTCATTTATTTTTGTAGGTGTTCCAGCAATGGGATTTTTCCATATTCATAAAGAGCATTGAATAAGCTTTCCAACGCTTCAAACCGTGCGTCAATCGGAGTTACGGTTCAAGAGTTATGAAGAAAACAAATTCTGGTTTTCTGTCATGCTCGCTAGGCGAACCCCCGTAGCGAGCACTCGCTAGCTTGTTCGCTAGGCGAACCGGGGTGAACGAAAAGTTCCAGAATCGTGAAAAAACTCAATAGAAAGGCGGTTTACGTTCGCCTAGCGAACGGGGACTCGCTAGGCGAACCTGGAAAAGCAGAATTGCCCATTTAAGCCATTTTTCATCATTTTTTAGTTATGGGTTTGATATTTTTAGTTCCAAATCCATCCAATAGCATTTTTTGACCAGAATTAGGCTAGAAAACACATTGGAGCATGCATTAGGATGATCCGGAGTCGAATCCTTCATCAATCGGAGCCGACAACTCAAGAAATGTTTGGTTTTTCTCCATTTCTTCTCTATGTATTTCTCTATTTTGTGGGTTATGTTTGTATTATTACTCTAAACCTATGTACATGTATTGATCATGGTTGTATAATATAGATGCTTTACAAATCATTATCGCTGTCTTCCTTGATCTTTTTGCATTTATGTTTGGATTTGTGTTGTGTTAGAGATAAACATCATGAATCTTGATTAAGGATGGATATCTATTGTCTAGACTCTAGAGATAGATTTAGATAATAATCTTTATGGTGTCGGAACTTAATGTCTTCCGTGTTTCGAGGCGTCGTGCGCGAGAGCATCGACGAGAGTAATACGGTTGCTCTCTCAACTGTGCATTAGACATAACCTTTGTTGTGAGCGATACGTGATGATTTTGATGAGTATTGTGTGTTGAATGCGACCGATTGATAGGTTTACGTTTGTTCTGAGTAGTGTATATTCATGCTTGATAGGTTTCTTCTCTTCAAAGAATGTACTCTTTTTATGTTCATCTTTACTTTTTTGTTTGTTTTTACTTGTAAACCATTTTAATCCAAACTCATAAACGCGAGAGATTGTCGAATGGCATTCTTTCCCTCGAACCGATCTCTGTGGACACGACATAAATCCCGGAGGGAATTCTTTCCGAAAATAAATATTTTTGCTTGCTTGCCCTATTCTGCAGCCAACAAAATGGCGCTGTTGCCGGGGATTGGTTTTGATATTGAATCGCATTGCGATAGTTTCTTTGTTTTTGAGTTTTGTAGATATCGTACATGTTGTATATTTTCACTTGTTTATATTGATACTTGTACATTTTGACGTTTGTTCAAGTGTTTGGTTAGGACGCTTGCTTTTGGTTGCGCGGTGAGACATCACCATGGCATGAATGAAGGAAGTTTCTAATTAAGCACCGTAAAGGCGTCGAGCTTACGACTTAAAACAAGCATGTTTTATAGTTTTTCTTTTCGAATGTTTTTGGTTGCTGTTTGCTCACAGATTTTGATTGACTTACTTGAGGATGCTGTTGTGATTTTCCAAGTTGGTTCGTTTCAACTTGCGGATGTATGGTAATGATTTTGTTAAGTTTTGTACACGTCTGAGGTATGTATTTATCGCTTTCTATACTTTAGCATATTCATGATACTTAGGCATTTTACAAACTTCCATGCCATTCATTCTTTTGTATACTTGTTTTTGTGTGAATCACTTTAGTTCCCAACCTTTTTGTGAGGAAGCCTTCTATTGTTCATATACGCGTGGAGAACCAACATTCTTGTTATAACTGGATTTTATTATGTTGAATCTTTTATTTGTGTTGATTATATGAATGCATGAAAAGGATCAAGGCAATTGTTTCATTTTGAGCACAACTACCTTAGCCAAATAGTCAATTCACCTTGTGAGTGTGTGAGAATTCGTAACCCCTTTGAGCTTTTTGATCCATGTTTTTAGTTGAACTTAATGCTTGTCTATGAGTATTTAGTTCACTTATTTTTGAATGGATTTTGTTTTTTCTTGGACCTCAACTATGTGTTGTTGTATGGATTTTTTCCTTGCCTTGAAATTAGGGAGTATTCACATGATGATGTGGTTGAATTCAAGTTGGGGAGAGAATGGTTGTTTACTCATTGGTTGGATTCTATGAGGATTGAAAAATAAAAGAAAAAAGAGAAAAATATGACAAAGAAAATAAAAGAAAAAAGTGAAAAAGGAAGAAAAAAGAAAAATCCTTGAAAAAGGAAACAAAAAGAGTTTCAACAATTGTGCTAAATAAGTATTGTGTGTTGTGTAGCACTTGGGATTTTGGAAGAAGTTGATTGGAATTTTGGTGTGTGATTCTTTGTGAGTTGATCACTCCCTTAGGTTTAGGCAAGTTTTTGTTTCAATTACCTTTATAAATTGCCCCTTGTTTGTTTACCCGACCACGTTACAACCTTGAAAGTCCTTGTGATTCTTGCCTTTGTATTTTCAATATGAATTGTTGGATGTATGCATAATTTAGTCTTTTGTTTGCATGAGTGTTGTGTGAGTGAAAAGAACCTCATTTTGTGTTTTTCATCTACCGATGATTGTTTTTGCTAGGTGTGATTCACATTTGAACTTGTGTTGTTTTAGAATTTTTGGCATGACTTTTGTACTTTGCTTTTGTTTCGTGACTATGTTATCGTTGCAGTTTAGTGGTAAGTATTTACTTTTTGTGTGTACGTTTTCATTTGAACCATTCATTCGTTTCCGTTTTTCAAAACCTGTTGATTCGTCATCCTTTGGATTTTTCTTGCGCATTTTCAAGTTTGTTTGATTCTTGTTTGTGGACAAACAACTATGTAAGTTGGGGAGAGTTTGATAAGTGCAAAATGTACCTATTTTTGTATATAAGTTTTGTTGCACTTATCATTACTTTGTGTTAAAATTGGTTGAATAAACCCCACTTTGTTCGTAATTACGTTTACTTTACGTTTTCGGTGTATAGTGCGTTACCGTGTAAATATCATTGAGTTTAATTGATTCTCATTTATTTTTGTAGGTATTCCAGCAATGGTATTTTTCCATATTCATAAAGAGCATTGAATAAGCTTTCCAACGCTTCAAACCGTGCGTCAATCGGAGTTACGGTTCAAGAGTTATGAAGAAAACAAATTTTGGTTTTCTGTCATGCTCGCTAGGCGAACCCCCGTAGCGAGCACTCGCTAGCTTGTTCGCTAGGCGAACCGGGGTGAACGAAAAGTTCCAGAATCGTGAAAAAACTCAACAGAAAGGCAGTTTACGTTCGCCTAGCGAACGGGGACTCGCTAGGCGAACCTGGAAAAGCAGAATTGCCCATTTAAGCCATTTTTCATCATTTTTTAGTTATGGGTTTGATATTTTTAGTTCCAAATCCATCCAATAGCATTTTTTGACCAGAATTAGGCTAGAAAACACATTGGAGCATGCATTAGGATGATCCGGAGTCGAATCCTTCATCAATCGGAGCCGACAACTCAAGAAATGTTTGGTTTTTCTCCATTTCTTCTCTATGTATTTCTCTATATTGTGGGTTATGTTTGTATTGTTACTCTAAACCTATGTACATGTATTGATCATGGTTGTATAATATAGATGCTTTACAAATCATTATCGCTGTCTTCCTTGATCTTTTTGCATTTATGTTTGGATTTGTGTTGTGTTAGAGATAAACATCATGAATCTTGATTAAGGATGGATATCTATTGTCTAGACTCTAGAGATAGATTTAGATAATAATCTTTATGGTGTCGGAACTTAATGTCTTCCGTGTTTCGAGGCGTCGTGCGCGAGAGCGTCGACGAGAGTAATACGGTTGCTCTCTCAACTGTGCATTAGACATAACCTTTGTTGTGAGCGATACGTGATGATTTTGATGAGTATTGTATGTTGAATGCGACTGATTGATAGGTTTACGTTTGTTCTGAGTAGTGTATATTCATGCTTGATAGGTTTCTTCTCTTCAAAGAATGTACTCTTTTTATGTTCATCTTTGCTTTTCTGTTTGTTTTTACTTGTAAACCATTTTAATCCAAACTCATAAACGCGAGAGATTGTCAAACGACATTCTTTCCCTCGAACCGATCTCTGTGGACACGACATAAATCCCGGAGGGAATTCTTTCCGAAAATAAATATTTTTGCTTGCTTGCCCTATTCTGCAGCCAACAACGAGTGGCCGTGTCAGACGTGTCAATTTGCGGCCATTTGGAATTTTTGGGTGACACGGCCGTGTCACACAACACGGGCGGCCGTGTCAGCCCTGCTGTAGGTTTTTCTTTCAAAATTGTTTCGATCGTAACTTTTGAACCGTAAGTCCGTTTTGACCCCCGTTTGAAGCGTTGGAAAGCTAATGAAAAGTTATTTCTATTAAAAATGGTTTGGAGAGTAAAAGATGATTTAATTAATTCGTGATTTTTGGAAAATCGTCGGGTTGTCGGGTTTTTATCGCGTTAATTGTGGGCGATTGGTGTGTTATCATGTTATAAGCTTTTGTTATGTAAAGTGTATCTTGTGTGCTGTTGTATGATGTGAATATGCATGATTATGAAGGTATTTATGTGTGTGCATATTAAATGTCATGAGTCATTGTATGCCAAGCATCATGATATGCATTGTTGTGACGTCCTGAGTGACGGTTTGGTTCCAGAGGGAATCTGCTATAACATCGTGTGCCCATGTGGGGACCTAAAGCGATGGTTATAGACGATCGTGTGCCCATGTGGGGACCTAAAGCGATCTGATTGTGTGCCCATGTGGGGACCTAAAGCAATCCATAAACGTCGTGTGCCCATGTGGGAACCTAAAGCGACGGGTGAACATCGTAGGCCCGACGGAGAGTTACACTAAGTAACGAGCGATGGTTCCAATAGTTCCTGAGTGAACTGATGATGAGACATGAGAAACATTGGAAGTCGGTACCGCATGGCATGTGCATAGATTCGTTGTGTCGGTCTCGATGCATGGATTAATTGTGTATGTTAATTGTGAATGTGATTATTGAGATGGAATATGTGTAATTGTACTGATGATGGGTGCATTGTGTATGATTGATGTGCATTGGTGATGAATACCGGATACTTGTACTTTGTTGTGTTATATTTGATTGTGGTGCATTTGTGGTGAGAATATTCTAATTGTGCATTTCTGTGTTAATATATAATTGTATGCAACTGTATTATGATTGTTTTTCTCACCCTTCTGCTGTTTCATAATGCTCTATGAGGCATTGCAGATTAGAGTTGCTGGAGGTCTTTTTGCGAAGCTTTGCGTCTTCATTCTTTTGTCGGTCGGCTCTGATATGTGACACCGAGTAGTTAGGGAGGCCGTTAGTGATTATTGTGTATTATGTATATATATCTTTTGACTTGTGCATGTATAATTGATGTATGACAACTTTTCATGTGATATATATATATATATATATATATATATATATATATATTATTCAGTTTTAGATTTTCCGCTTTTATTCTAATTCTGAAATGTGGGTGTAAGGAACTGAGTTCCTCTGTTGATTGCTACCCCACTGTTGCATATCTTTATGAGCAGGTGTTGTATGTATTGTTTCAAATTGATGTGAACCTTCGGTCTATGCTGTGAATTTCAATTATACTCTGACGAAATTTTGAATTTTCTTTTACCGCTTTATTTAATTGGGGGTATAGATTGGGGGTGTTACATTAAGTGGTATCAGAGCCAGTCCGTGTCAGTCCGTATCCGTTTGTGTCAGTCCTTGTTGGTCTTTGTGGTTCGGTGAGTCGTTTGTTTAACCATAGTTGCTGTTATTGGAAATGAACAGAATATGGCTCGGGTGGTGCAGGGTGTACCGAAGGTTGCGGGTAATGATGAGTTCAGGAAGAACGAACCGCCTATCTTCAAGGGAAGATATGATCCTGATGGTGCACTATTTTGGCTTGAGGAGATTGAAAGAATCTTCTGTGTGATGGATTGTGCTGAAGAGAATAAGGTGAGGTTGGGTACTCACATGCTGAAGGAAGAAGCCGATGATTGGTGGGTTAGTTTGCGCCAAGTGTTGGAAGTGGATGAGGAAGAGGTTACTTGGGATTTATTTAGCTGAGAGTTTCTGAGGAAGTATTATCCTGAAGGTATGAAGGAAAAGAAAGAGATTGAGTTCTTGGAGTTGAAACAGGGTAATATGTGTGTTGTGGATTACACTGCAAAGTTTGTGGAACTTGTGCAGTTCTATCCTCATTATGCTGAAGCGACTGCTGAGTTTTCTAAGTGTGTGAAGTATGAGAACGGATTGCGTCCGGAGATTAAACGGGCAATCGGTTATCAGAGGATTAGAAGGTTTTCTGATTTGGTGGATTGTTGTAGGATTTTCGAGGAGGATGGGAAGGCGCGTGCTACTCACTATAAGAGTGTGAATGACAGGAAAGGGAAACAACAGTCTCGTAGTGGGCCTTATGTGACACCTGCTGACCATGGTAAGCCGAGGGGTAACTTTGAGAAAAAGGCAAGTGGGGGAGGAATGTCTAGTCCTCCGAGGTGTTACATGAAGTGTTATAAGTGTGGGGAAGTTGGACATCTTCAGTTTGATTGTAGGAGGAATAAACTGAAATGTTCCAAATGTGGAGGTTCGGGGCATGTCGCAGCTGATTGTAAAAAAATTAGCGTGCAGTGTTTCAACTGTGGTGAAATAGGTCATATTAGCACGAAGTGTCCGAACCCGAAGAAAGCTCCAACTGGTGGGAAGGTGTTTTCATTGGCGGGGACTCAGACTTCAAGTGCAGATCGTCTGACTAAAGGTACTTGTTTTATTAATAGTACGCCTTTAGTTGCTATTATTGATACTGGAGCGACTCATTCGTTTATTTCGTCTGAGTGCACGAAGCGTTTGAATCTTGTGTTGTCTTCGATGGATGGTAAGATGGTTATTGATACTCCAGCAATGGGGTCAGTAACTACTTCTTTGGTTTGTTTGATTTGTTCTTTGACCGTTTATGGTAAGGACTTGTGATGGTTTTGGTGTGTTTACAGTTGGAGGGGTTAGAATGAGATAAGTGGGGGAGGAGCTTGTACTTCTCCAAGTTACTTCGTTTGTGTACTGTTGGTGGCAAGAGTGTAAGTGTCGTTTGGTCGGTGTTGTTCCAGATTTTGGAGGGAATGTGGAGGTAAGGTTTAGGTCGACTATGGATTTGTGCCTTAGGTAGTTTTGTGCACTGGATGTAAGGAATGCTATTATAGTTTGGTGGAGATGGTTTATGCCCCATCATGGTTGTCAGCTGTCTACTGACAAATTGAGGAACTGATCACCCTTAATCTCTTGTTGATAGCAGACGGGAATTATGTTGGATGGAATGGACGTGTCTTTCCGGCTTTGATAGTGGTGCGGAATGGATTACTTGAATGTAAGGAAATGGTTACAGATTGTGTTGTTGAGTCGATGAGGATTCTTGTATCAGAAGTGAGATGGATTAGAGGTTTGTGTGTGTGGATTAAGTTGGAATGTCTCTGAGGGATAATGATTGGGTATTACTAAGGGTTGTTCTCACAGAGTGGAGTGTGAACTTAAATTGGATGAAGGTGACTAGTCGAGGTTAAATCTGCTAAGTGAGTAGGACACTCTTAGGAGATGGGACTAAGATGTTGGCCTTGTTTATGGTAATAGTATTCTGGAAATTGGCAGGAAAGTCGCAGTGATAGGACGTCAGTGATGCATGGTTTTCAAAGGTGTTTTTGGATGAAACATTAGTGTGTTGACTTGAAGAGGTCCATCATGGCTTGTAAGGAATAATATGGTAGTAGGAGGTTGTGTGTTAACCAGTGGGTAGTATGGGAACTTGCGGTTGTGTTTTCGACATTTGAGGATTCGTGAAAGGATCAGTACTATTGAGAAATTGGAATTGGTTGAAGTTGTATTAAGTTGAAATATTGGAAGTCTTATCTTTATGATTCTAGGTTCGAAGTGTTTGGTAATTACAAGAATATGGAATACTGGATTGGTCTGAAAGACTAGAGACAACGAGGATGATTAGGATTCGTGGTGAGTTATGAATTGGTTGAGGTTATTCCGGGGGAAAGGCTGTTGTTGTGCCTGATGTGTAAGTCGAAATCTTTATGCATGTCTGTTTTGAGGGTCAAAGAGTTGGATTTATTTGAGTAGTTCAAAGGTTTGTGTCTAGTGTGGGAGAGAACACAGTAGAGAGTGTGGTTGGATATATTGGTTGGAGCAGTAGTCTTGCTGGAGTTGAGAAAGAGTGAGGTTTTGGACGTGAGATTGATAGTCTTTATGGTTTCGGTTAATCAGAGTGCGCAACGGAAATGTGATGTGGCACATTTTGTATTTGAGAGTGAACCTGTGAGTTTGTGCTTGTGTATTCTTTGAGTTGTGAGTTGGTCGTCAAGTGCATTGTATGGACTTTACGTCTTGTAGTCATTGTTGCTGCTGTTAACAAGGTGGTTTGTCAGTTGTGTTATGCGTGGTGTGCTTTTGGTTGGTCTAATGTTGTTGGTATCGGGTATATTTTCGAGGACGAAAATTTCTAAGTGGGGGAGAGTTGTAACGCCCCAGTTTTGTGTGAGTTTTATTTAATCGAGTCGTTTTGATTATTTTATTATTATTTTATTTTATTCTCGACTTTTATTTAGAAATATGTTATTTTTCAATGTTGTGATGTTTTATCGCGTTTTGGGAACGTTTGCAAGAAAATTGAGTGTAGGGGTATTTTAGTCTTTTGGGTGGTTAGATATTTTGATTTTTATAAAAATAGAAAAGTAGTAAGAAAAGAGAGAAAATAAAGAAAAACAGAAAAATAGAGAGAAAGAGAAGAAGAAAAGAAGAGAAGAGAAAGAGAAGAAGAAAAAGAGGAAAAAACTTGTGGATTTAGGAACCGATTCAACCGACTTTTCAAACGCGAACTAATCGGGTAAGGGTGCGAAACTCGATTATACTATGTTTGTGTATGATTATGTATGTTGTGTGGAACTTTTGTTGTTTTTTTTCAATAATAGGTCGAAATGAGATAAACGAGTAGAAATCGATGTTTTTACGGACGAAAGTCGGAATGAATCGCGTAGTAGAGTCGAGTGATGTTGGGTCGTGATTTAGTGTGATCGTTTGATTGAATCGAGTTGAATTAGTAACTTTGAGTTTTTTATATATATTGATGTTTTTTGTACAAATTGATGTTGTGATCGAGTAAAGTGTTTGGATATGTCTGGTAACATCTGTATAGGTTGATATTTAATCAGGTAAGGATAGGAATTAATCGGGAATGGTGGCTTTCGTGTTTTTCGAGTGGTTTTGAGGGAGTTTGGAGTAGAGTAAATTGATAAAACTATGTTTCAAAATATTTCAAAAATGGAAAATGTGTTGGATGGCTTTTTAATGGTGAAAATATTGTAGTATTTCAAATTCTGAGATCGCAGCTTTTTACGGAATCGAAATCGGAGGTCCGGAAGGCTTCCGACGGTGAAAAAATGCATGTTTCTGGGTTCTGACACGGGCCGTGTCACACAACACGGGCGGCCGTGTCAGACGTGTCAATTTGCGGCCATTTGGAATTTTTGGGTGACACGGCCGTGTCAGCCCTGCTGTAGGTTTTTCTTTCAAAATTGTTTCGATCGTAACTTTTGAACCGTAAGTCCGTTTTGACCCCCGTTTGAAGCGTTGGAAAGCTAATGAAAAGTTATTTCTATTAAAAATGGTTTGGAGAGTAAAATATGATTTAATTAATTCGTGATTTTTGGAAAATCGTCGGGTTGTCGGGTTTTTATCGCGTTAATTGTGGGCGATTGGTGTGTTATCATGTTATAAGCTTTTGTTAAGTAAAGTGTAGCTTGTGTGCTGTTGTATGATGTGAATATGCATCATTATGAAGGTATTTATGTGTGTGCATATTAAATGTCATGAGTCATTGTATGCCAACCATCATGATATGCATTGTTGTGACGTCCTGAGTGACGGTTTGGTTCCAGAGGGAATCTGCTATAACATCGTGTGCCCATGTGGGGACCTAAAGTGATGGTTATAGGCAATTATGTGCCCATGTGGGGACCTAAAGCGATCGGATTGTGTGCCCATGTGGGGACCTAAAGCAATCCATAAACGTCGTGTGCCCATGTGGGGACCTAAAGCGACGGGTGAACATCGTAGGCCCGACGGGGAGTTACACTAAGTAACGAGCGATGGTTCCAATAGTTCCTGAGTGAACTGATGATGAGACATGAGAAACATTGGAAGTCAGTACCGCATGGCATGTGCATAGAGTCGTTGTGTCGGTCTCGGTGCATTTGCATAATCATGGTTTAATTGTGTATGTTAATTGTGAATGTGATTATTGAGATGGAATATGTGTAATTGTACTGATGATGAGTGCATTGTGTATGATTGATGTGCATTGGTGATGAATACCGGATACTTGTACTTTGTTGTGTTATATTTTATTGTGGTGCATTTGTGGTGAAAATAATCTAATTGTGCATTTCTGTGTTAATATATAATTGTATGCAACTGTATTATGATTGTTTTTCTCACCCTTCTGCTGTTTTATAATGGTCTATGAGGCATTACAGATTAGAGTTGCTGGAGGTCTTTTTGCGAAGCTTTGCATCTTCATTCTTTTGTCGGTCAGCTCTGATATGTGACACCGGGTAGTTAGGGAGACCGTTAGTGATTATTGTGTATTATATATATATATATATATATATATATATATATATATATATATATATATATATATATATATATATATATATATATATATATAATTCAGTTTTAGATTTTCCGCTTTTATTCTAATTCTGAAATGTGGGTGTAAGGAACTGAGTTCCTCTGTTGATTGCTACCCCACTGTTGCATATCTTTATGAGCAGGTGTTGTATGTATTGTTTCAAATTGATGTAACCCTTCGATCTATGCTGTGAATTTCAATTATACTCTGACAAAATTTTGAATTTTCTTTTACCGCTTTATTTAATTGGGGGTATAGATTGGGGGTGTTACAAAGCTCACCCAGGTGTACCTTGAATAGTCATCCACAACTACATACGCATATTTCTTTCCACCCAGACTTTCAACCTACATAGGTCCCATCAAGTCCATATGAAGTAGTTCCAAGACCTTGGAGGTGGTGTCATGTTGAAGCTTCGGATGAGACATCTTTGTTTGCTTCCCTTTTTTACAGTCTCTACAAACTTTTCCTTCCTCAATATTAAGTTTGGGAATTCCTCTGACTGCTTCTGAGGAGATGATTCTCTTCATTCTCTTTAGGTGAAGATGTCCCAACTTCTGATGCCAGATTTTGACATCATCTTCTTTAGTAAAAACACAAGTGGAAGAATTTGAGTCTTGTGGCACCCAAAGATAACAATTGTCCTTAGACCTGACTCCCTTCATAATGACTTCTCCTTTATCATCTTTGACAATGCATTCAGACTTTGTAAAGTCTATTTTGAATCCTTGATCACAAAGTTGACTAATGCTAATCAAATTTGCTGTCAGACCTTTAACAAGAAGAACATCATCCAGTCTGGGAGCACCAGCACAGTTCAGTTTACCAATCCCCTTGATCTCTCCTTTGACCCCATCACCAAATGTAACATGGCCTGAAGAATGAAGCTTCACATCTACCAACAGATCATGTGCCTTGAACACCCACTGTCAAAGTACCAATCTTCTTTGGTAGAAACCCTTAAAGAAGTGTGAGCTATCAAGCTGGTAACCTTAACTTTAGGGACCCATTGCTTCTTAGGCTTGGTAACCTGCCTACCTCTGTGACAGTTCTGTCTGGGAATAACCTGATGAGCCTTCTGTGGATGTCCATGTAGCTTATAACAATAAGCCTTAATGTGTCCAAAACATCCACAATGGTGACATCTCCAGTGCCTGTATTTCTTATTAGATGAAGTTCTGTCATGATGTTTTAACATCTGTTTTAACAACACTGGTTTGGAGGTGATAACATCATTAGAACCTGCATCATTGGTGAATCCCAAACCACATTTGTCTGCAGCCATCTTCCCAATACTAAGAATGTTGTCTAGAGCATCAGTACCATTGTTCAACATTCTGATAGTTTTGGTCATAGAGTCCAGTTTATAGTTAAGCATACTGACTTCAGATTCAAGTTCACTCTTTTCAGCTTTTAACTGTACTATGGTTTTCTTCAGCTTTTCTCCTTCAAGACACACTTGTTCACTTCTTATGAAAAGATCTTTATAAGTGACAGCAAGTTCATCATAAGTCACCTCATCATCACAAGAATCATCATCTGACTCATAAACCCCAACCATAGCTCTAACAAGTTTAGCTGAATTTTCTTCAGATTCACTCTCACTGTCAGACCAAGAAGCTGATAACCCTTTCTGCTTCTTTAGAAATGTAGGACATTCCTTCTTGACATGTCCATACCCTTCACACTCATAGCATTGTATCCCTTTGTCATTACTGGACTTTTCTTCATCTTTAGACTTCTTCCCTTGTTCTCCTGATATGTTGATGTTAGAAGTAATGTTCTTGACATTGGGATTATAGCTCCTATTTATCCTCTTCATAACTTTGTTGAACTGTTTTCCCAACAAAGCAATAGCCTGAGACAGCTCCTCCTGAGAATCATCCTCTTTCCCTTTCTTGGCTTCTTCAGAACTAGAAACCAAAGCTATACTCTTGGTCTTCTTTTCAGGTTCCTCTTCATTCAACCCTAACTCAAAAGTTTAAAGAGATCAAATTAGCTCATCAACTCTCATTTTGCTGATGTCTTGAGCTTCTTCAATTGCAGTCACCTTCATCTTATATCTCTTGGGAATGGACCTAAGGATTTTCCTCACCAGCTTTTCTTCAGTCATTTTTTCTCCAAGAGCACTACAAGCATTAGACAGCTCAAGAATATTCATGTGAAAATCATGAATAGTCTCTTCTTCCTTAATTTTTAGACTTTCAAACTTTGCTGTCAGGAGTTGAAGTTTAGACATCTTGACTTTAGATGTTCCTTCATGTGTTGTCTTCAATATATCCCATGCTTCCTTAGCAACTTCACAAGTGTTGATCAACCTGAAGATGTTCTTATCAACTCCATTGAAAATAGCATTTAGGGCTTTAGAATTACCAAGAGCAAGCTCATCTTCTTCCTTGGTCCATTCTTCTTCAGGTTTCAGTTCAGAGCTACCTTCTTTTTCTGTCCCAGCATCATCTTTCTCAACAACAACAGGAGCTTTCCATTCCTTTAAGATAGCTTTCCAAGCCCTGCTATTTAATGACTTTAAGAAGGTAATCATCCTTGGTTTCCAATAGTCATAATTAGATCCATCCAGAATAGGGGGTCTATTCACAAATCCTCCAACTTCTTTGTCCATCTTACCAGAAAGTATCAACCCTAGATCTCATCCAGATGCATAGCAGGATGTCTGCTCTGATACCAATTGAAATTCTGGTACCAGATATGTGATGTTACGTGTGATGTCACAACAACACACTCTGCAATGGACAATGTAAAACAACAGAAGAGTACACAAAGAATTGTTCACCCAGTTCAGTTAAACAACTTACTCTGGGGGCTACCAAGCCAGGGATGAATTTCACTATCAGTAGAATTAATTTACAGACTCAACAACCCAGTTGACATCTCCTAAACTTAATTACTACTTAATGAACCTTCTACCTAAGAGACCACTTAGGTATGAGAACACTACTCAATCCCTAAATCACTTCAGTGATATAATTCAAAGATCACACACTTTGAAAAACACAACTTGATTCTGCTTCACAACTTTGATCAAGAACAACTCAAAACAACAACACCAATTCACACTAGAATGGTTTACAACACATACACAAAGATACAAATGACTCTCAGTCTTTAGCTCTCTTTCTTCGTTACTTTTCCTTCAGGATTGATGCGCTTTATATAGCTATTTGATTTGGGCTTGGACCTGCTACAATATCTGACCTGATTTGTTATTTAAAACTGAATCTTCAAAATAGATTTTCTCTCAAAATCTTCTTAAATCTTCAGCCTTTAAACACTCCTACAAATCTGCATCAAATCTGTTTGCAACAGAAAATATCTTCTCCAAGATATTCGCATCCAATAACTCTAACAGCTCTCCCAAATTCTAGCTAATACGCTTAACCCTAAAAACATCTCAAACCTGATGTTTTAATGATCTGCATATCTGATGTCATGACATCGCATGTGACATCAGACTTCAAAACTTCAACAAATTAAACACTTAACATTATCCAATGTTAAGACTCAATGTTAAGACATCACCCATGTGACATCAACATTGAACAACTTTGTTTTACCAAAATTCTAGCCAATCTAAGAACTAACATGTTTGCATTGCCTTTTTGAATGATTTTTGAGGTTTTGCATGTTTTGAGTTAAGTTGTGCCTTTAGATTACATTTCACTGGTTTGAACCACCATAACAGGAAAATCTGCTATCTGGTGTAGAGCGCCCGGTAGCAGTTTTGGACCGCCCGGCGGTGCGTGAAATTAAAAGAGGCTTCGCCTCTGAATGGCCAGGCGAGAGAGTTGAGAGGGTGGGAAATTTGAACGTTTTCAGAATTGTTCGTGGCTTAGTAACTCCAAATGGGTGTTATTCCAATTTTGCCCCTGTTTTATTAAAACAACTTAAGAGAAAGTGTAAGAACTTTTCTCTCATTCTTCCCTTTGACAAAACCCTAGATCTTTGCTCTCTCACTCGTTGCTCTCTCACACTCTCTCATTTCAAAACTCTCCAAACTCAAGGTAATGCATGTTCTAGCTTTAATTTATGTCCTTCTTTTATTCATCATGCTTAATTAAACAATATGTGGTTAGGTTTATGTGTTGATTATTATATTTAGCAAATGTTAGATTGATGCTCTTCTTCAACTTGCATGTCTTGATTATTGGCATAAATGTTGTTATTTGATTGTGGGTTTGAAGAAGAATGTGTGTGGAAAAACAGAGCTGCCTTAAGCAATTTTTTTCTTATTTCACAAGCTCCGCCCGGCGGCAGAGGGGTGTAGCAGCGCTCTTGCTTCGCCCGGCGCTGCTAAGGTGGCAGCCCTGTTTTGTCCAGTTTGGATTTTTCCTGTTTTGTTTCACTTTTTAAGTGTTTTGTCCATGCTAACATTGTATATTATTGTGCTGGGCTGTTTTTGTTTGGTTTTGTGCAGATGTCTAGCCGTTTTGCACCACAACACGCTTCCAAGAAGAAGCGAAAGAGCGTTGCCTCTACTTCAAATGTTCCACTTGAGTTTGACAGCAGCCGTTCTTTATCCGTGGAACATGAGGCTAGGATCAAATCCCTCGAGGGCAGAGTTGTTCTCTCGGAAAAGAGATTTGTGATAAACCGTGAGGGTGATTACAGAAGGATTCAAGCAATCTTTGAGAAGAAGAAGTGGGAAATTCTAATAAACCCGGCTGGACGTGTGTGCTATCAGCTGATTAGAGAAATCTATGCAAATACATTGTAACCTGAAGGAGAATTCTATCGATTTAAGACCTTTGTAAGGGGTCGAGAAATCAGTTTCAGCCGGAATGCGATTAACAAGATTTTTGGCAATCCAAGTGCCTTGGGAAGTCTTCAAACTGATGATTTTGTGAAGCTGTCCAAAAAGACCCACGATCACAAATTGGTTGCAAAATTGATTCTCAAACCGGGATGTAAGGTGGATTTGGATGCTAAGAGGGAGCCAATCAAGCACAGCCGCAAGAATATGACTCCGGAGGCTCAAGTCGTCCTACTTTTATTGTGTTATAACGTGAGGCCGAGGTTTCATCGGTCTTCTGTCCCTCTTGATACTAGACTTCTCATGTATTGTATCATGGAGGACAAGGAAGTGGACGTCGCCCAAATAATTGCTAATGAGATGAAAAATTTTGTTGAAAATAGGCGGAGGCCTGGAGTTCATGATGATGCTCCAATCATTTTTCCTTGCTTGGTTCAATCTTTGATCTATCAAACTGATATCCTCATTCCGGGTGTGGTGAATGAGAAGCTAAAATATCTTGTTAATGATGATTATCTGGATCATTTTTGTAAATATAAGGAAGAGAGGCAAAAGAAGAAAGCTGCTGAAGTTGGTAGTAGCTCGGGAGGCCAAAGAAGTGCTATGGTGGAAGATAGTGACTCATCCGTTTTCGACATGAAAGCGGCATTCAATTATACTTGGGATATGGGTGAGTCACTTCACAGGTCTAACCAATTTAATTTTGAGTGTATACAGCAGCTTTATCATTATCAGACGCATCCGGCGAAGTTCACTCCCTTTCCTACAAGGGAGTCCTTCGATGCTTATGCTAATTGGCCTGAGGACAAGCACCCATTCTTTCCAGAGGGGACAAGCACCGGAGCCGGTGTTGATGTTGATGCTGAGGACGATGATGATGATGATGATGATGGTGGGGATGAAGACATTGATGAGATGTTTGATTGAGGGGTTGTTTTGATGCAAGCTCCAAAGTGAAGTTTTATTTTCTGCTTGCTTTAATTTTTAGTTTTAAAATTCTAAATTTTATAATATTGTAGTAGAATGAGAAGAACTTTGTTGTGAAAGTGCGTTTTGGGCACTATTTTGACGTTTCGGCTTAGTTGGATATTGTATGCCGTTTTTGGCAGAATTTTTGAAAATGGTGTGGGTACACCAAGTTTATGACAAGCATTATTGATAGTTTAAATTTCTATTTGTTTTTATTGTTTTGTGTTGTGTAAATAACTTAGTCATTTTTGGTTTGCCTTTGAGTGTGAGGAAATTGAGTTTTTAGTGACTCAAGAATTGTTGAGAAGCCTCTTTTGCTTGTAGCATGTGGTGATGATATTAATATTGGCAAGAGGCACAACAAAGAATGAAAAATATTTTGTAGCATTTTTTTGTTAATATGAATTTGGTACTTTTTGAAAAATTTTGTCAATGCATTAGTTGGTAATTTCATGTTCATGTTGAATCATTTAGGACTTAACCAAAGATGTGAGTGGCCTTTGTTGTTCACAAGTTTAGAGTGATTCAAGTAATCGTTGTTTAACTCAAATGTTTTATGTTTAATGTTACTTGTTGTTTGAATTATGGAAACTTTGAAGTGATCAAGGTATTTTTGAGTAGTATGAGTAGAACCACTTTTCCAAAATCACTTCAAGTCGCCTTGTGAGTGTGTGAGCATTAGAAACCTCTTTTGAGTCAAAAGCAAAAAAAATTGTTAGCTTTGAAGCTTGAACCTGAACTTTAACCATTTTGAAGGGCATTTTGATTTAAGTGTATAGTATTGTTGAAGTTGGGGAGATTAGTTCATTGTGAAAAGAGGAAATGGAATTATGGACACAATGCATTCTCATAAGAAATCAAAAAGAGAATCAAAATAAAAAAAGAAAAAAAAAAGAAGAAAAAAGGGAATCAAAGCAAGAAAAGAGAATGCGTTGTGAGAATAAGAGTTGGACGTTTGAGCAAAAATGGTTGTGTTTAAAAAGAAAAATGCTCTTCATGAAATTTACCCTTTCTTGATTCAATGGTCGTGTATATATGTCCCTTGTTTTTAGCCCTGGCCAAGTTACAACTGATTAAAAGCCCTTAGTGATCTATGTTTCCATGGTTTGTTATGACTTGTGAGATGATTGCATAACTTGTTTGTTGTGGCAAGATTACTTGCGAGTGTGTTATGTCATGTGCAGATAGTTATGTGCATATTGTGTTTAAGTGTAGTAGGTGATTCAATTTGAGCATGAGGGTACTAATTGTTGCATTGTGTAGTTTTTCATTTAGGACGTTGTTCATATTCATGTTTGAATGCTATGTGGTGTGAAGTAATTCTTTGTGTGTGTTAATTGTCGAGTTTGAACCATTTGTGTTATCAGTCGATTTGGCGTTTGAAGGCTTTTCTTGAGACTTTTTGAAAATTTCTTTGATTGAGGGCAAACAAAGATGCAAGTTAGGGAGATTTTGTTAGGTGTCAAGAAGTGCTTATTTTCATAATTGATTTTGATGCCTTTAAGCTCTTTTAATCGCTTTAATCAGGAAACAACTTATTAATTAAGCGATTCTTGCATTTTTATAAGTATTAGGTATTTTGATGTGTTTGTATATTTTTGTAGCATTTTAGGTGAAAAGATCGCAGCTCGATTCGCAAGGAAACGCTCAGAACAGAAAGCTCGCATGTCGCAATTTAGGCCTCTTGAACCGCCCGGCGCTGCTAAGGCGCAGGAAGCTTGCATCGCCCGGCGCTGCTAAGGCGCAACATTCATCAATTTTTCTCAACTTCCAGAACCATTCCTGCTGCGCCTCTTCAGGCTTTGCCCGGCCTTGGACTAATCGTCCGGCGCTGTGAATTCATCGCCCGGCACTATTAGATATTTAGGGAGGTCCAGCTGACATTGTAGCTGTTACGCGGCCTCACTTTTGACCACAGGCCGACGCTGGAAAGGACCGCCCGACGCTGCTTTCTGGGCTGAACTTGTACTTAAGTACACTTGGTAGATTTTTTAGTCATTCCATCAATTTTCATTGTACTCTCTTGTAACCAAAAACCTTGTTTTAGGAGAAAAACTCCATTGTTACTATTTTTCTTAATTTCAAAGCTTTTATGCTTCAATCCTTGAATCTTTGAAGATTGATGCTCCAAAAGCTTTACTACTTACTTGTCAAGCAAGCTACCATGTCTATGGATAGCTAAGCACTCTTGTGTCAAGATTAGTGGTAGGTGATCCATTATTTTGTATGTATAAATTTTGATCTTAAGTTTGTGAACCTTGTTGATGATATATATAGAAGACAAAATTTGTTTACATGGTTTATATGTTGTTTAATTCATGTTCGAGAGAAATGTTTTAAACTTGACCTAAGTTTTATTCCATCAATATTCATAAGGCTAGAGATAGTTTTGAATGTTAATGTTCATAAATATTGAACTTTAATGTTATCGTTTTGGTAGTTTGTGTGAGAGATCAACAAAGATCAAAATGATAAATCCCACAAAAAGTGTTCGAGAGAAACTTGTTGAGAGGATATGTGGTTATATGTATTGTTAACGAGTTCACACGCTTGATCGAGTCGATACGTACGAAACGGATTACTGAAAACTAATCTTGACATGTTTTACCAAAACCCTAAAACTAATCTTTTTTTTACCGTTGATTTCTAAAATTCGAATGCAAACGATCCGATTGAAAATTACCCAAAACCTTTGTTACTATTAAAGTTTGAAACGCTTTTAACTATCGAACGGCGGCAATATACACAATCTCTGTGGATACGATAAAAACACCCCCCGAATTACTCATTCAACAGATACTCTTTGGGAATGTCGTCATTGATCAATTTTTTCTTTATCACACCTAAAATATCAGAAAAACTACCTTTTCCCTCCACCTGAGTATGACCAAGAGGCTCCTTCTGTTTCTTCTTATTCAAGGCATCTCTGTCCAGGTCTTCATTCACTGTTTTTATCTCCACACGTATAAACACAAACTAATTCCCTAATTTAGACTTAGGATTAATCTTATCCAAATCTTTTCCCAACTGTTGATCCTTCATTTTGTAGTTTCTAATTGAGTGGCATATACAAGTACAAAAAGTACATAACTCAAGCACTTTCTCATATTCAATATCAATTAAGAAGACAAACCATACCATTTCTACAAGTAACTTATAAGTGAAACCCTTTGTGAGATCTAGGTCTATCAAAACTCTAACAAAATGGTCGAATGGACGATCAAAGGCAGGTTTGTTGGAGGCAGAATCTATACATATGGGAGTTCCCACACTACTTACAATGAAAAAAATAATATTTGGTCTCCAGTATTCCTAGAACAAAACATTATATCCAAAATTGTGTTGATGTTTGCTTCAATGTGGATGGTACAAAGTCTTTTGTCCAAGGGAATAGCTTTAACACTCCCTCATTCAGATTCCAAGCACTTATAGACCTAACCCTTTGAACATTGTCCAAAGAGGAAAAGAGAACTCGGAGAATCCTTTTCCTAAATAAGTAACCCCTCATTTTTTCCATAGAGGACTGTAACTTCGATAGCTTGAGCCTTAAGAAGTTAAGCACTTTAAGAGGGGTAGAACCTTTGGACCAGACTATTCTTCCATGAACGTGGTGCTTGCAAGCTTCAACACCTAACTTGTATTCCTCCTCAGGTATAGTGATGGTTAACATATCACCTTTGAGAGATGGAATCGAAAGTTGACTTTGAAGGATATTGCAAATATTGTCGCTGACCTCGTTTACAAAATATTTGTCTATGTTTGTGGAAAGCTTTTTGCAGGTTGTGTGACAAAACGATTAGGTAACATTTTGAAAAGGAGGGAAAGAACGTTCATGGATACCATAATTGTTGAAGGGTGCACAAATGGGAAGAAGACACATAAACTTTAGGTCAATAGTGTTTTTGTGGCATATGATGATCGTTAAAGCATTATGACTCTTTTCAACCTCATATCCCAATAAAATCTCTCATACATATTGGTTAAACTTATTATATTTTTAAAAGATTAGCGCAAATGTATGTCAAAGATATTATAAAATTACATAAAACAAGTAAGGTGAGTGACAGAGATCTTATGTTTTATTCAAAAAATTATAGGCAATTGTCCTTGGAGTTGACGATTAAACTAAAATTGTGTTTGATTTATTTCATTCACTGACAAATGGTCACTATGAAAAAACGATACAATCATTAAAAAAGATAATTTGAATTTTTTTTAAATAGTAATGTATGTGTTTTTTAAATAGTAATGTATGTGTGTTAAATATGAAGTACACCAATAAAAATGTATTCTCTTTAATATGTGATTGGAGAGATAACTCAACACAACATCTCAAAATAGTAATGTACCAGAAGAACTTTCCCATACCCTCCATTGGTCTCTTACAAGATTATATTGTATTAAGTGTTACATGAAATTATTAAAACTTTATGTTTAATTATGGGCGATCTCATCATAAAAGTAGATGTCAATTTTACATGACCTCAATATGAAAGATATTATCATCCATACACCATACTAACAAACGCATGAAACTTTGAAGCAAAGCCATCACTACATGAGCTTTCAACAAACTAAGGACACCTTTCGAGTTATCACTCTTTCTTAAAAGAGTTAAAACTTATAAATTATGGGTGGATGATTGCTTTGCACCCTCTTTTATCCAATTTATTTTTAAGTTGTATACCAACAAGAGACTTAGCTTTAATCAAACTCAACAATGACACCATTTAACGGACCAAACTTCACTATCAAAATTCTCCACCAACGATTTATTTTAGGATTGTACAATGCAATACCGGTTTGCTTATCTTTATAATCTGTTGTTTTCATGAAATAGTAAGTACCTTTTTTGTCAAATGACAGTTATACCCTTACTCTATGAGTTATTATATAAGAATAATTAGAGTAATATCTAGTACTATTTAGCATTGATATTTACATAATTATTGATTTCAAAATTTTTGAAAGAAAAAAAAATAAGACAATTTAGTCAAAGGTGTGTGACAACAACGAAATTGTGACAATTAGTGGCTTGTAATGTGAGGTTATAGACTCTATCTTTAACTTTTCACGTTTGAGTTTAGTGGCATATGTAAATGAGAAATGATATTTTTACACTCAATTTTTATATTTACACTAAATTTTACTGTTCACTAATACGGTGAACAGTGAAATATTATATTATTATTTTATTTTTATTTTTTTATTCTATTTTAAGAAGTACAAATAATAAATAATGTGATTAATCAATTTTATAACTATATTAACCAATATTTTACGTTGTATTAACCAACTTTGGTGATTGCTTAAAATTATTTTTAATATCTGGATGTTTATTAACCAACTTTATACGTTCATTAACCAATATTTTACTTTTAATTAATCAACTTTGATTTACTAAAAAAAATTATTTTTAATATTTGGACGTTTATTAGCTAACTTCATCACTTCATTAATCAATTTTTTACATTGTCTTAACCAACTTTATTCACTTTTAAAAAATCATTGTTCGTGTACTGTATACGAACATTGTTCACGTTACTGTTCAGGAGGCATATGCACCACTGTTTATATACTATTCTACAATGTTCATGTACTATTCCACACTGTTCATGTACTATACCTACGGTGTAGTATATGTTTTGGTGTAAACGTAGCATTGTTGTATATAAATATATAAATGTTTGGTGATCTTAATTAAGTTTTGATATTATATTAAAATTAAATTTTAATGTAATATATTTTTAAAAAATTTTATTTATAAATATTAATAATTTGTATATATTTATATATAATTATAAATAAATATTATTGTAACATATTAAATCCTAGATCAATAACTTATATTTATTTAAGTCATTTATCACGTAGAAGTTGAGTTATCTCAAAGTTTAACAATTTATCCTTAAAAAAATTAGACATGATAAAAAAGTTGAATCCACATTCATGGCACAATCAAACAAAAAATTGATTTGACTACTTGTGGGTGAATGCAATGGAAACTTTTGTCTTTAACTTTTAATTAATGTGTGCCTTAAAAAAAATTTATAGATTATTTGATCTCTATAATAAAAAAAATTCAAAATCATATATATCATACTATTTAGAGGGAATAAACTGAGTCGAGT
Organism: Lathyrus tuberosus; assembly: GCA_022829125.1. Lineage (NCBI taxonomy): Eukaryota > Viridiplantae > Streptophyta > Magnoliopsida > Fabales > Fabaceae > Lathyrus > Lathyrus tuberosus. Next base: position 1,892,227 of record JALAZF010000018.1, read on the forward strand.
TAGGTTTTGTCAAATCTGAGTCTGACATGCTAAAAAATTCAAAGCTTAAGTCTGGCATGTAGCCTATCATAAGCTTATTTTTAGGCCTAAGCCTGAACTTTTCGAATGCCTGATTAGCCTACTAACCTATTTAAAAGCCTACTTCATTTGAACATCGGTAAATAAGAAATTCAACTAATGTTAAATAGACTAACAAGTTAAAAGATCAAAATGTTTGTTTTCATTGTCTCGTTCAAGTTTTCTTATTAGCATAAGTTTGGTGATACTATTTGTTGAAGATAATTTATGAGAAAAACTTATGACAACAACTTATGACCTTGTTTATAATATTTTTTCAACTTATTTTCATAAGTTCTTCAAGATAACTAAGTTTTATTTTTCTATTTTTCAAAGTATAAAATAGAATATAATAATAATAAATTTATTGATTTTTTTCTTAAATAGATCAGTCTGATAGACTTAAAAGGTTTTAGTTAAATAGGCTTATAAAAAAGCCTAGGCCTTTTCTATTTAAGAAAAAGTCTGGCCTGGCTTGAATCTATGTATGCTAGGTTGTAGGACCCTGTTAGTTGGTCTGACATATTTCCACCCCTAAAACTAACTGATAATCCTACAATTTCTCTTATCAAAATTCCAGCCAAAATATAACAAATTATTCTTATTAATTATTAAATCTAAAAAAGGCTTAAAATATGACAAATAATTTTTATTAATTATTAAATCTAAAAAAAGCTAAAAAATAGAACTCAAATTAACTAGACATATATTTTATTAAAAACAGAATAATAATTAAAAATAATATAATATAATAATATAATAATAATAATAATAATAATAATAATAATAATAAATTATAATTCTATAACTTCTCTTATTAAAATTCCCGCCAAAATATAAGAATAATTATTAAATATAAAAAAGGCTCAAAATATAGCAAGTAATAATTATTATTTATTAAATATAAAAAGGGCTAAAAATATACTCAAATTAACTAGAGACGTATTTCATTAAAAACAAAATATTAATTAATTAAATTCCCAATTTAAAAAATGGTTTCTCAAATTTTTAAAAAAAAATAGCACACTGCAAAATACTTATTCAAATTTATTTCAATATTTTAAAAACAAAAATTAGACACATATTTAATTAGAATCACAATAATAATTAAAAACAAAACGTGGGTCTTGAAACCAACAACATCAATTTAAGTAACAAAATGTGAATCATTACCCCCATTTACTTAGTGGCCACCTTTACAGATCCAGTAGATACTTTGCAAATTTAAGCAGTACTTAGGTAGAGAAATGATAGGATTCCCATCGTAATGCATCCCATTAACAAACAGAGGAATTGCACACAAAATTATTATATTCTACAATTAAGCTGTTTATGATTTTATTTACCCACTAACTGTATTATTTATTGTTAAATAAAATATAATTAATTGTCATGAAGTTAACTTATTTTTAAATTATATTATTTCATTATTCAGTTTTTATTAGTTTATTATATTATTCTTTTTTTTATCCTTCTATGATGTGTTTTTATTTTTTTACTTACGTTTCCTTCTCGTTTATTTATTATTCTATTTTTTTTGTCATGGTTTGTCTACTTCTTATTTATCTTTAATTTTGAACTCTGTTTTTTATGTATATAATATATAAGTTGTTTGCAAAATATATATTAGTAGTATATAAATTTTGTTTTTATTTTTATGATTTAAAGGTTTTATTGTATTTTACTTTTAAATACTTATAATTATATATATATATATATATATATATATATATATATTCAAAAAATACACGCTACTAAATTTTTTATATTTTTATTAAAAACATAATTAACATGAAATACTTAAATCATTTTTTAAAACATATGTTTGTTAATAGTAATTTAATAAAATTTAGACGATTAGGTCAATTATAATCCAACAATTCTATTATTAAAAAATTTTTGAAAAAAAATTCTATCTAAGAAAAATAATAATTAAATAAACAATACATGTATAATTCACTCACTCTCCACTTTCTCTCACACCCTATAATAAATGATAATATTAATTAATCAAATAATAAAATTATATAATTAAATAAATAAATGTATAATTCATTATCTCTTCATTTTCTCTTGCATCTTATAATAAAAAATTAATTAATTAATTAAATAACAAATAATGGATGTATAACTCATTCTCTTTTCAGTTTTCTCTCACACCCTAACAAGTTTTGGTTATATGCATAAAATATTAAATTTATTTAACTACATTTAGGTAAATAACAAATTTGTATATATTTAACTAAATTTAACAAAAAAAATATTAAATTTATTGTTAAATGTAATTCATAATGTCGAAGTCGAAGTCGAAGCATTTATGTGTCGAATAGTTTCGACAGATTTATTTTAGATTTGATTGGATTCTGGTTTGATTAGATTAGATTTTATATGATTTAGATTTGATTTTATATTTTGGGCTTTTAGAGTTTTGCGCCTTTGTAATTCTAAATCTATAAATAGGGAGTTACCCTTGAACATTGTAACACAATTGCATTCACAGTTTGCAGATTAGCAAGTGAATAATAGCAATAGAAAAAATCCCACAGTTCGTGGGTAGAAACACTTTTCTCCAAATATTTCTCTTTTCTTTCTTGCTGTTAGTTTGTTCTTCTTCTTCTTTCCTTGTTATTCATTGTCATTACGTATTATTTGTGGGTTGGTGATCAATCTTGAGATCAAGATTGAAGCGAAATCATCATAGGGTGTGGTGAATTTCCAACATCTGGTATCTAGAGCTCCGGTTGCGATTCAAGGAAGGAAAAATCGTGATGGCTATGAATCATTCAAATGAACACTTTCCGGCGACCCTACTAATTCTCAAGAAAGATAATTATGAGAATTGGTGCAAGCAGATCAAGGTGGTTTTCTGTTATCAAGATCTGTGGGATCTTGTGAAGGAAGGAGTAACACTGCTTGGGGAGAACGCGACGGATCAAGAAAAGGTTGCACTCAAAGAATTGAAGAAGAAAGATTATAAAGCGCTGTTTATAATCCATCAATGTGTTGATCCAGATAACTTTGAAAAAGTTAGCGATGCAGAATCAGCAAAGGAAGCATGGGAGATTCTTGAAAAGTCATTTGGAGGTGCAGAGAAGGTGAAAGAGGTGAGGTTACAAACTCACAAGAGAACCTATGAGTTGCTTCAGATGAAAAACAACGAAAGTATTACAGATTTCTTCACCAGAGTTACAAAACTGGTGAATCAAATCAAAGTATGTGGAGAAACGCTGACGACGAAAGCAGTAGTCTCAAAGATTTTGAGATCGTTGGCTCCTAAGTTCGACCACGTGGTAGTAGCCATAGAAGGGGCGAAAGACTTGTCAGTATTGACGAAGGAAGAGCTTCAAGGGACGCTTGAGTCTCATGAACAAAGGATGGCTGAGAGAGCTGCAGGAAAGTCGAAGAATGATATGGCTTTGCAGGCGCACTCAGAAAAGGAAAGGAAAGGCAAAGGAAACGTGAATGGCAACAAAGATAGAGGAGACAGTAATTCGACTCAGAAGAAACCTTTGAACCAAGGCAACCAAAGAGGTGGTGCTGCAGGTAGAGGAAGAGGTGGTGGTCGAAAGTCAGACAAAAGTCACATTCAATGTTTCAATTGTCAGAAGTATGGCCATTATGTTAGTAAATGTCCAGAAAAGAAGAAAAATCAAGAAACTGATGCAAATCTGGCGAAGCATGAAGAAGAAGAAGAGACGTTGCTGATGGTTACAACGAAAGATGAAGAGAGATTCCAAGATCAGTGGTACTTGGACTCAGGATGCTCATCACACATGACTGGAAGGAAAGATTGGTTTGTCAACATGAAGCCCTCGTCGAAGAACGCGGTGAAGTTTGCGAATGGCAACACTCTAGCAGCTGAAGGTGTTGGTGATGTTCTGATTATGAGGAAAGATGGCAAAAGGTCAACAATTTCCAATGTGTTGTACATTCCAGGTATGAAGAGTAATTTTCTCAGTATAGGGCAGCTAGTCGAAAAGAACTACAAGGTAGTTGTCGAAGACAAGATGATGAGAGTTCTCGACGCAAGTGGTAGGTTGATCATGAAGGCTCCAATGTCTCAGAATAGGACCTTCAAGATTGAACTCAATGTGATGGAGCACAAGTGTCTAGCAACAACAGCCAGCAGAGATGAGTGGTTATGGCACTTTCGACTAGGCCATCTCAACTTCAATGACATCAGAGAACTGAAGAGAAGAAATATGGTTTTCAGGATTACCAGAAATCGACATTCCAAGTGAAGTATGTGAAAAGTGTGTTCAGTCGAAACAACACAAGAATAGCTTCAGCAAGGATGCAGGAAGGAAGTCGAAGGCAATACTTGAAGTCATATACTCTGATGTATGTGGTCCAATCCAGGTGGATTCGATTGGTGGCAACAGATATTTTGTCACGTTTATAGATGATTTCAGTCGAAAGTTATGGACTTACCTCATCAAGAAGAAAAGTGATGTGATAGAGGTATTTTCCATATTCAAATCCATGGTCGAAAGACAGAGTGGTCGAAAGTTGAAGATTCTGAGGACAGATGGTGGTGAAGAGTATGTGTCGAAAGAGTTCGATGCATTATGTGCAAAAGAAGGGATTGTGCATGAGGTGGTGCCACCCTATACACCACAGCAAAATGGAGTTGCAGAAATAAAGAACAGAACCATCATGAATATGGTGAGAAGTATGTTGAATGGAAAGCATCTACCCAAAGAATTATAGGGAGAAGCGGTTTTGACAGCAACATATATTTTGAACAGATGTCCGACGAAGAAGCTTGAAGGAATCACACCAGAGGAATGTTGGTCTGGTGTCAAGCCTAGTCTCAGCCACCTGAAGGTGTTTGAATCTATAGCACATAGACATGTGCCAGATCAGTTGAGAAGGAACTTTGATGAAAAGTCGAATAAGATGATCTTGATAGGATATCATTCGACTGGAGGTTACAAGTTGTTCGACCCAGTGAATAAGCAGGTAGTGATCAGCAGGGACGTGATCATAGATGAGCTTAAAGAATGGGATTGGACTGAGAATGCCAAGAAGGATTCAGTGAGAATCTCTTGTGAAGAACCAGCCACTGAAGTCGAAAGAGAAGTTCGACAGAAACCAGTTGCAGATGAAGCAGGTTCAAGCAGACCTCGACGAACAAGACACATGCCTGCAAGGTTGCAAGAATGTGTAATTACATCAGATGATGTGGTCGATGAAGAGGGTGAGCTGGTACATTATGCTCTCTACGCAGATGTCGAACCAGTCAATGCAGCTGAGGCATTGAAAGATTCGAAGTGGGTGAAAGCAATGAATGAAGAGTTAGAATCCATCAAAGTCAACAACACCTGGTCACTTGTCGAATTGCCTCAAGGCAAGAAGGCAATTGATGTGAAGTGGGTTTACAAGGTAAAGGTGAATCCTAGAGGATAAGTAACTCGACACAAGGCAAGACTTGTGGCGAAAGGATTTCTTTAGAAGGAAGGAATCGACTTCGATGAAGTGTTCGCACCTGTTGCTAGGATCGAAACAATCAGGTTGGTTGTTGGTCTAGCAAATATGAATAATTAGCACACGTGTCAGATGGACGTGAAGTGTGCATTTCTTAATGGTCCCCTAGACGAAGAAGTTTATGTCGCACAACCAGCTGGGTATGTGAAACAATGTGAAGAAAGAAAGGTGTACAGACTGCATAAAGCCCTGTATGGACTTAAGCAAGCTCCAAGAGCTTGGAATAAGAAAATCGACAGCTTCTTAAGGGAAAAGAAATTTGTGAAGTGTACGACAGAGCATGGAGTTTATGTAAGAAGAAGCAATGGCGAATTGCTTATACTATGTCTCTATGTCGATGATTTGTTGATAGCAGGAAGTTGCAAGAAGGAGATCGAAGATTTCAAACATGATCTAAGCGGGGAGTTTGAAATGTCAGACTTGGGAAATCTCTCATATTTCCTTGGCATCGAATTCTACAAGACTAGTAGAGGTTTGATGATGCACCAACGAAGATATGCAGGCGAAATACTCAAGAGATTTGAGATGCAAGATTGCAACTCAACTTCGACTCCAGTTGAGAACAGGCTACAACTGTCGAAGGATCCAGACGAAGATGATGTCGACCCAACCCAATACAGAAGACTTATTGGGTCACTTAGATACCTTTGTCACATAAGGCCTGACTTAGCATACAGTGTTGGTATGGTAAGTAGATTCATGCAGAAGCCAAAGGTATCACACCTAACAGCGACAAAGAGGATACTGAGGTATCTGAAAGGGACTCTCGACTATGGCATTTTATTTCCTGCAGCTGATGAAGGGAAAGAATGCAAGTTAGTGGGATACACAGACTCTAGCTGGTGTAGTGATGCAGAGGATAGAAAATCCACAGCTGGATATGTGTTTATGTTAGGTGGTGCACCAGTTGCTTGGAGTTCGAGAAAGGAGCCAGTAGTGGCATTGTCATCATGCGAAGCAGAATATATAGTTGCTTCTCTTTGTGCATGTCAAGCAACCTGGATGGTGAACTTGGTCGAAGAGATTACAGGGAAGAATCATGGAGCAATTACCATGAAGATCGACAGTATGTCAGCTATCAATTTGGCGAAGAATCCAATAGCTCACGGTCGAAGCAAGCACATCGAAATGAGGTTCCATTATCTTCGAGAGCAGGTAGCAGAAGGGAAGATGAATTTGGAACACTGCAGAACTGAGAATCAGATTGCAGATATCATGACGAAGGGAGTGCAGGTCGAAGTATTCAAGAAGCTAAGATCGATGATGAATGTAGATAGTTTAGACCCAATGAATTAGGTGGTGTGTTAAATGTAATTCATAATGTCGAGGTCGAAGTCGAAGCATTCATGTGTCGAATAGTTTCGACAGATTCATTTTAGATTTGATTGGATTCTATTTTGATTAGATTAGATTTGATATTTTGGGTTTTTAGAGTTTTGGGCCTTTGTAATTCTAAATCTATAAATAGGGAGTTACCCTTGAACATTGTAACACAATTGCATTCACAGTTTGCAGATTAGCAAGTGAATAATAGCAATAGAAGAAATCCCACAGTTCGTGGGTAGAAACACTTTTCTCCAAATATTTCTCTTCTCTCTCTTTTCTTTCTTGCTGTTAGTTTGTTCTTCTTCTTCTTTCCTTGTTATTCATTGTCATTACGTATTATTTGTGGGTTGGTGATCAATCTTGAAATCAAGATTGAAGCGAAATCATCATAGGGTGTGGTGAATTTCCAACATTTATAAAGTTGGATATTTTACTCAATTGATTATGAATAAAATATTATAATATAAAAAATTTAATTTAATTTTTTATGCAGATATTATTTTATTATAATAAAACTTAAATCGTTTGTATTCTATTTATATACCCATGTAAAAATAATATTTGTAATTTATTTATATACATATGCATTACACAGGTGTAAGTACTACTTTATATATAATTTATTCTTTATTCTTTTTAAGTATTCAAACAAATTTATTCAATAGTAATAACCTATTCAATTAAATATCAAGAATATATATATAATCTTTATGGGCTTTACTCTTATTTTTATGATATGGTTACGAAAATTTAACCAGTCACTCCCCAAATTATATTATACCTGATATTTTTCTAACCTTTCATAATTTCATTGCCGTTTTTGAAAAAATTTGAAAAAAGTGAAAATTTTGAGTTATTATCAGAAATTTTTTTTGTATTGAAAATTTCAAAATTTCAAATAAAAAATAAAAATATCCAAAGAAAAATATGAAGAATATCAAAAATTTTAATTTTTTTTGAAAAAAAATATGAAAACAAATTTTATATTATCGAAAATTTCGAAATTTTAACTACTGAAATTTCGAAATTTTCAACATTTTACCAGAAATTTTAAATTTCCGGTAGTAAGAAAAAATCATATTTTTTTTGAAATTTTAAAATTTTCGATAAAAAAATTGAAATTTTTTGGTAGTCTTCATATTTTTCTTTGAAATTTTTTTATTTTTTATTGAAAATTTCAAAATTTTCGATAAAAAATAAAAAAAATTCTAAAATTTCTGATACATATTACAAATTTTACAAATTTCTAATAAAAATAGATAAATTTCAAAAAAAAATCCAATTAAAAAAAAGTATAGTGATAAAAGCATTCTAAATGGAGATTGTCGGGTTAGAAGTGAAGGGTCAAGTTAAATTCTCTATGGTTTCTGAAGTCATATTTATTTGTTTAAATTTGTGAAAATATATTTCCGCAAGCATTTTTAAACTTGTGTCTAAGTACATGTACATTTTCAACATGTGGTTAGAATTTTAGGGCGAATGGGTAAGGCCCACTTTTCTGAACAGAAAAAAAAGGCGATTGTCCCCACCAATGATAGTGCCGACCTATTTGCCTATGGAAAAGTTCCCATAACAAAGTGCAAAATGAATCCCAATCCCATTAGTTGTGAGTTTTGATTTTCCTAAATGATAAGGATTGCTCATAAATCAAATTGTTCGATAATTCTATAAAGATTTTGAGGTAAACGATAAGAACGCCAAAACAAGATAAGCTCATGTGTCAGCTTCCTCGCATAATAATATTACTTGCTTTCGTTCACACGACACACAAATTTGAAGTTGATGTTAGTGAGTTATTTATGCAAAATAAAAAACAATAGAAAGACTATACAATATTAGGGGTGACAAATGGCATCTTCACCCTATTAGACTGTCCCGCTAAAATCTTGTTTAAAAAAATGGTGCGAGATGGATAAAATAGAGAAGGTAGATCAAAACCTGGGTTCGGCTAATCGGAATAGACTGATCTTTACACAGATTAAGTTTAACGGTTACAAAACTCATATTTATTTTATTTAAGTTCATGTCTGCCAAAGCTGTAAAAAAATGGAATAATGTGACCAAGACTATAAACTTTGCTACTGTTGGAATTCAACCACAACCTATGAGAATTCTTCTTCAATCTTAATCTCAAGATTGTTAACAAACCCACAAACACGTAATGGCAATAAAGAAGATGAGAAAGAACAGCAAGAAAGAAACGAAAGAGAAGAAATATTTGGAGGAGAAAATTGTTATCCACAAACTGTGGGATTTCTATTATTCACTTGCTAACTGCAACTGTGCATTACAAAGTACTGTGATTCTTCACTACTTGTTGTTATGTTTTAAAATACAAGGGATACTCTTTATTTATAGATTTAGGTTTACTTGATTTCCAAGCAAAAGCCCAAAACTATAAAAGTCCAAAATATTTATTTTGAACTAAATCAAATCTAATCTAAATCATATCTAAATCAAATCTAAAACAAATTTGTGTGAAACAACTGTTTCGACACACCCTTCGACACTACTTCGACACTTCCTTGCTTCAACACTTCGACACAAGAAATTACAATTTAACACACCACCTAATTCATTGTGTCTAAGCTGTCTACATTCATCATGGCTCTTAGTCTTCTGAAAGCTTCGACCTGCACTCCCTTCGTCATGATATCTGCAATCTGATTCTCAGTTCTGCAGTGTTCCAAATTAATCTTCCCTTCTCTATCTGCTCTTGAAGATAATGGAACCTCATTTCGATGTGCTTGCTTTGACCGTGAGCTATTAGATTCTTCGCCAAGTTGATAGCTGACATGTTGTCGATCTTCATGGTGATTGCTCTATTACTCTTTCTTGTAATCTCTTCGACCAAGTTCACCATCCAGGTTGCTTGACATGCACAAAGAGAAACAGCTATATATTCTGCTTCGCATGATGACAATGCCACTACTGGCTCCTTTCTCAAACTCCAAGCAACTGGTGCACCACCTACCATAAACACATATCCAGCTGTGGATTTTCTATCCTCAACGTCACTACACCAGCTGGAGTCGGTGTATCCCACTAACTTGCACTATTTCCCTTCATCAGCTGCAGGAAACAAAATGTCGTAGTCGAGAGTCCCTTTCAGATACCTCAGTATCCCCTCTGTCGCTGTTAGGTGTGTGATACCTTTGGCTTCTGCATGAATCTACTTACCATACACACACTGTATGCTAAGACAGGCCTTGTGTGACAAAGGTATCTAAGTGACCCAATAAGTCTTCTGTATTGGGTTGGGTCGACATCATCTTCATCTGAATCATTCGACAGTTGTAGTCTGGTCTCAGCTGGAGTCGAAGTTGGGTTGAAATCTTGCATCTCAAATCTCTTGAGTATTTCACCTGTATATCTTCTTTGGTGCATCATCAAACCTCTACTAGTCTTGAGAATTCGATGCCAAGGAAATATGAGAGATTTCTCAAGTCTGAATTTTCAAACTCCTCACTTAGGTCATGTTTGAAATCTTTTATCTCCTTCTTGCAACTACATGTTATCAACAAATCATCGAAATAGAGGCATAGTATAAGCAATTCATTATTGCTTCTCGTTACATACACTTCATGCTCAGTCGTACACTTTACAAATTCCTTCTCCCTTAAGAAGCTGTCGATTTTCTTATTCCAAGCTCTTGGAGCTTGCTTAAGTCCATACAGGATTTTATGCAGCCTGTGCACCTTTCCTTCTTCGCCTCGTTTCACATACTCAGCTGGTTGTGCGACATAAACTTCTTCATCTAAGGGGCCATTAAGGAATGCACACTTCACGTCCATCTGACATGTGTGCCAATTGTTCATATTTTCTAGACCAATAACCAACCTGATTGTTTCGATCCTAGCAACGGGTGCGAGCACTTCATCGAAGTCGATTCCTTCCTTCTGAAGAAATCCTTTCACCACAAGTCTCGTCGTGTGTCGAGTTACTTCTCCTCTTGGATTCACCTTCACCTTGTAAACCCACTTCACATCAATTGCCTTCTTTCCTTGAGGCAATTCGACAAGTGACCAGGTGTTATTGACTTCGATGGACTCTAACTCTTCATTCATTGCTTTCACCCACTTCGAATCTTTCAATGCCTCAGCTGCATTGACTGGTTCGACATCTGCGTAGAAAGCATAATGTACCAGCTCACCCTCTTCATTAACCACATCATCTGATGTAATTTCACATTCTTGCAACCTTGCAGGCATATGTCTTGTTCGTCGAGGTCTGCTTGGGCCGACTTCATCTATGACTGGTTCCTGTCGAACTTCTCTTTCGACTTCAGTGGCTGGTCCTTCACAAGAGATTCTCACTAAATCCTTCTTGGCATTTACAGTCCAATCACATTCTTTAAGCTCATCTATGATCACGTCCCTGCTGATCACTACCTGCTTATTCACTGGGTTGAACAGCTTGTAACCTCCAATTAAATGATATCCTATCAAGATCATCTGATTCGACTTGTCATCAAGCTTCCTTCTCAACTGATCTGGCGCATTTCTATGTGCTACAGATCCAAACACCTTTAAGTGACTGAGGTTAGGCTTGACACCAGACCAACATTCTTCTGGTGTGATTCCTTCAAGCTTCTTCGTCAAACATCTGTTCAAAATATATGTTGCTGTCGAAACCGCTTCTCCCCATAATTCTTTGGGTAGATGCTTTCCATTCAACATACTTCTCACCATGTTCATGATGGTTTTGTTTTTTCGTTCTGCAACTCCATTTTGCTGTGGAGTATAGGGTCGCACCACCTCATGCACAATCCTTCTTTTTCACATAATGCATCGAACTCTTTCAACACATACTCTCCACCACCATCAGTCCTCAGAATTTTCAGCTTTCGACCACTCCGTCTTTCGACCATAGATTTGAATCTGGCAAATACCTCGATCACATCACTTTTCTTCTTGATGAGGTAAGTCCACAACTTTCGACTGTAATCATCTATAAACGTGACAAAGTATTTGTTGCCACCAATCGAATCCACCTGGATTAGACCACATACATCAGAGTATATGACTTCCAGAATTGCCTTTGACTTCCCTCCTGCATCTTTGCTGAAGTTATTCTTGTGTTGTTTCTACTGAACACACTCTTCAGAGACTTCACTTAGAATGTCGATTTCTGGTAATCCTGAAACCATATTTCTTCTCTTTAGCTTTCTGATGTCATTGAAATTTAGATGGCCTAATCGAAAATGCCATAACCACTCATCTCTGCTGGCTGCAGTTGCTAGACACTTGTGCTCTATCACCTTGAGTTCAATCTTGAAGGTCCTATTCTGAGACATTGGAGCCTTCAAGATTAACCTACCACCTGCGTCGAGAACTCTCATCATCTTATCTTTGACAACTACCTTGTAGTTCTTTTCGACAAGCTGCCATATACTGAGCAAATTACTCTTCATGCCTGGTATGTACAACACATTGGAAATTGTTGACCTTTTGCCATCTTTCCTCATAATCAGAACATCACCAACACCTTCAGCTGCTAGAGTGTTGTCATTTGCAAACTTTATAGTGTTCTTCGACGAGGGCTTCATGTTGACAAACCAATCTTTCCTTCCAGTCATGTGTGATGAGCATCCTGAGTCCAAGTACCACTGATCTTGGAATCTTTCGTCATCTCTTGTTGTGACCATCAGCAACGTCTCTTCTTCTTCATGTTTCGCTAGCTTTGCATCAGTTTCTTGATTTTTCTTCCTTTCTGGACAATCACTAACTAGTGACCATACTTCTGACAATTGAAACATTGAATGTGACTTTTGTCCGGCTTTCGACCACCACCTCTTCCTTTACCTACAGCACCACCTCTTTGGTTGCCTTGGTTCCAGGGTTTTTTCTGATTGTTGTAGCCTCCTCTGCCTTTGTTGCCATTCACGCTTCCTTTGCATTTCCTTTCCTTTTCTGACTGCGCCTGCAAAGCCATATCACTTTTCGAATTTCCTGCAGCTCTTTCAGCCATCCTTTGTTCATGAGACTCAAGCGTCCCTTGAAGCTCTTCCTTCGTCAATACTGACAAGTCTTTCGACTCTTCTATGGCAACTACCACATGGTCGAACTTTGGAGCCAATGACCTCAAGATCTTTGCAACAACTGATCTTGATGTCAACACCTCTCCACATACCTTGATTTGATTCACCGGCTTTGTAACTCTGGTGAAGAAATTTGTAATACTTTCGTTGTCTTCCATCTGAAGCAACTCATAGGTTCTCTTGTGAGTTTGTAACCTCACCTCTTTCACCTTCTCTGCACCTCCAAACTATTTTTCAAGAATCTCCCATGCTTCCTTCGCTGACTCTACATCACTAACTGTTTCAAAGTTATCTGGATCAACACACTGATGGATTATAAAGAGCGCTTTATAATCTTTCTTCTTCAACTCTTTGTGTGCAGCCTTTTCTTGATCCATCGCGTTCTCCGCAAGCGGTGTTACTCCTTCCTTCACATGATCCCAAAGATTTAGATAACAGAAAACCACCTTGATCTGCTTGCACCAATTCTCATAATTGTCTTTCTTGAGAATCGGAAGACTCGCCAGAAAGTGCCCGTTCGGATAGTTCATCGCCATCACGATTTTCCTTCCTTGAATCGCAACTGGAGCTTTAGATACCAGATGTTGGAATTCAACCACAACCTATGGGAATTCCTCTTCAATCTTGATCTCAAGATTGTTAACAAACCCATAAACACATAATGGAAATGAAGAATATGAGAAAGAACAGCAAGAAAGAAACGAAAGAGAAGAAAAATTTGGAGGAGAAAATTGTTACCCACAAACTGTGGGATTTCTATTATTGACTTGCTAACTGCAACTGTAATTACAAAGTATTGTGATTCTTCACTACTTGTTGTTATGTTTTAAAATACAAGGGATACTCCCTATTTATAGATTTAGGTTTACTTGATCTCCAAGCAAAAGCCCAAAACTATAAAACCCCAAAATATCTATTTTGAACTAAATCAAATCTAATCTAAATCATATCTAAATCAAATCTAAAACAAATATGTGTGAAACAACTATTTCGACACACCCTTCGACACTACTTCGACACTTCCTTGCTTCGACACTTCGACACAAGGAATTACAATTTAACAACTACTAGAGATGTTAAAATGGACTATCCGGTCTTAAATGGACGGGCCCTGGTGGGCTCGAGATTTTTAGGGTTGTGCTAAAAAAGTCAATTTTTAATATGGGTTCGAAAATTATTACTAAAGATCCACTCTAAATAGAATTTTTTTATTAAAAAATAAAAATAAAAATGTCATAATATTATTATAAATAAAATTAAAAATTATATTATCTTAAACATAATGCATTTCTAAGTATTATATTATCTTTAATAAATACTATAATGTGTTTTTAAATATAATACATGTTTAAATTGTATAAAATAAACATGTATTAAGACTATGTCAGGCAGTTCAGTAAACCTATATCCAATTTGAAGCAGCAAATCATTAAGACTAGGGATGAGTTGAAGAAAGCTCAAGGTTATTTGGCAGTTAATAGAATGGACAACACAAAGATTGAGGTTGTGAAGAAGCTCATTGATGAGGTTATTCACTTGAATGAGCTGGAGGAAAAGGTGTTGATGCAAAGAGCTAAACTAGATTGGTTAAGAAAGGGTGATGGCAACAACTCTTTCTTCTATGCAACCATAAAAGCCAGGCAGAGTAGTCAAAATATGAATCAACTTTGTAAAGATGATGGGACTGTCATTGTTGAGCCTAAAGACATTGAAAAATAGGTTCTGGAGTATTATGGCCAACTTATGGGGAAAAGGGAGAATACATGTACCCATATAGATATAGAGGCTATGAGAATGGGGCCCCAGCTGAGTTTAGAGAACCGAGAGATGCTGCTGAATAATGTCACTGACCAGGAGGTTTAGAGAGCTTTCAAAGGGATTGGAGATTTAAAGAGTCCCGGTATGGATGGTTATGGAGCTGGTTTTTTTAAGTCTAGCTGGACCATAATCAAAGATGATGTGATAAGGGTTGTCAGAGAATTTTTTTATAAAGGTTACATCTATAAACCTTTTAATAGCACTATGGTTACTATGATCCCAAAAGGAAAATATGCCAAGAATGTGAGAGATTTTAGACCTATAGCGGGCTGTACCACATTTTACAAAATAATTTCCAGAATTCTGACTGACAGACTGAGTAGAGTATTGCCTACCATCATCAGCCAGAATCAAGCAGCTTTTGTAAAAGGGCAAAATATACAAAACCACATCCTTCTTGTTGCTGAATTAATCAAGGGTTATGAGAGGAAAGGAGGGACTCCTAGGGTTATGATCCAGCTTGATCTCCAGAAAGCCTATGACATGATCAAATGGCAAGCCTTAGAGAATATCTTGAAGGAAATAGGTATCCCTACTCAGTTTATCAATTGGATAATGGCAGGTGTCACCACAGTGTCATATAAGTTCAATATTAATGGTAATCCTTCAGAGTTTTTACAAGCCAAAAGAGGTATCAGACAGGGTGATCCCACATCACCTCTTTTGTTTGTTGTTGTGATGGAATATATGCACAGGTCCCTCATGAAGATGCAAAGGAATGCTAACTTCAACTTTCATTCTAAATGTGAATCTATGAAGTTGACAAACCTGGCATTTGCTGATGATGTTTTACTGTTTTGTCGGGGTGATAGAATTTCTGTGGAAATGTTAATGCAGGCTTTTAACAGGTTTACTGATTCTACAGGGCTGGTTATAAATCAAAGGAAAAGTAAGATGTTTATAGCAGGTCTGGATATCAGGGACAAGACTGATATGCTGAGTTTGACAGGGTTCCAAGAAGGGAAGTTGCCTATGATGTATTTAGGGGTTCCTCTTTCCAGCAAAAAGTTGAATATGTGCCACTACTTACCGCTTATTGACAAGATTGTGGGTAGAGTGCACCATTGGTCCTCAAAGCTCTTGAGTTATACAGGGAGGGTCCAGCTTGTGCAAAGTATTTTGTGTGCCATTGCTCAGTACTGGATACAGAGTTTCCTTATACCTCAAGGTGTGATTCATAAGATTGAAGCCATATGTAGGAGCTTTATTTGGAGTGGAGGCAAGGAGTTGAAGAGAAAGAGTCTTGTGGCATGGAAATCCCTGTGCAGACCAAAAGCTCAAGGAGGGTTACATGTTCTGAATCTCTCTATCTGGAATAAAGTCTTGCTGATGAAATGCCTTTGAAACCTCTGTAAGAAATCGGATAACCTATGGGTTCGTGGATACACACCTATTATTTCAAAGGCAAGAAAGTAATGGAATTTGATATGAAAATTCATCACTCTTGGATCATGAAGGGCGTCATGAGTCAAAGGGAGAGCATAATTCAGGTTCAGCAGCAATGGGATGGAATGATAGGCCATCAGAAGTTTAAAGCTTCTGATATGTATGATGTGTTGATTGATGACGGATATAGAGCGCCTTGGAGGAATTTGATAAAACATAATATGGCAAGACCCCGTGCCATTTTATGCCTTTGGCTAGCTTGCCACGGAAAGTTGGCCACGAAGGATAGATTGAAGCATTTCAATATGCTGCAGGATAGCGAGTGTGGTTTATGCAAATTCGAGGAGGAAACTATGAGTTATTTGTTTTTTGGCTGTGCTATAACCAAACCTGTTTGGGGTGAGGTTTTAAATTGGTTGGATATTCAACATACTCCTCTGAACTGGGATGAGGAGTTAAGTTGGATTACTAGAAGGGCCAAAGGTAAGGGCCTCCCTCTTGCGTATGGCGGTGGCAGAGTCCGTGTATCTCATTTGGAATTATAGGAATGCAGTTATATTTGGGAACCATGTAGAGATTACTAGCATAGGAAGAAATATCATAGACAATGTGGTTTATAGAAGCTGGAAAAATAGAAAATTAAGAAATAAGATAGCTCAATTGATGATGTAATTGTTTAGTAGGTGGTTGGACCCTTGGGGTCACCTTGTGTGCAGTGTTTTTTTTTAATATATTATATTTCTTTGATTCAAAAAAAATAATAAAAAAAATTGTATAAAATAATACTCGAATATTTAACATAAGACAAATTAATAGAATGTGAGAAAAAAAGTGTTGATTATATTAATTTATAATATTTAAAAAACAAAGATTGAATGGAATTGAAATAAAATTTAGTAATGAAAGAAAAATCAATATGTTATTTTAGAATAAGACGATATTAGTATTAATATAATTTTTTAAAATTTATAGCGATATTGATTTTTTAAAATTTCTTCAAAAAATTTACTCTATAATATTTTACCGTTAGTATTTAGGCTCTGCTTGGTAAAAATAGTGGTTGATTGATAAGTTAGATGATAGCTTATAGCTTATGTCTGATAGCTGGTGACTGATAGCTTATAACTTATAGCTGATGACTGATGACTTATAGTTGATAAGCTAATTGAAGTGCTTGGTAAAATTAGCGGTTTAATTAAGTGATAAAATAAAATGACATAAAAGATATTTAATAATTATTATTTTATTTTAAATTATAATAAATTATAATAAATTATAAAGGATAGTGTGGATTTTAGTTAAAATAATAAGGATAAAAGTGGAAGAAAAAAACTAAAATACTATTTAAAATAGCGTCTGAAAAATAAGATATAAGCTAATAAATTAAGTTATAAGCTCGTGATGAAAAGACTGTTACCAAATAAGTCTTTTATTGTCATATGAGTTTATAAGTTATAAGACATAAGTTATAAGCTCAAAAAGTATATTTTCAAACAGAGCCTTAATGGATTCTTTTAATTTAGAATTTCCTCTACTTATAAATAAGATTATTTATAAAAGAGAAAATGGGTAGTATAAAAAAAATTTACACTGTCAATCAATCACGACCATGAATTCCGCCAAGTCAGACTATAATTTTTAAAAAATTTATACGACATGACAAAACGTTATGTTTTTATTGGATGACAGTGTAAAACTTTTTTACACTGTCAATGCATATCAATCAAATCTGATCCTACCTGGATCAGACAATATCTGGTGGCCAACAACGTCGTCTGGAAGACCAGCACGTGGTCTTCTCCCTAGGGTAACCGTTCCTAGATCTCTGGAATTAGGGCAGACCGATTCCATCGGGAGTGGGCGGTTACATGAGAACGTGTCCTCGCGGGGAGGAGTCTTGCGTGTCGGGGAGAGAGGTGTCCTCGCGGGGAGGACTCACTAGCGGACGGAGATGGCTCCTCTCGGAGAGGAGCACATGAGCGTCGAGGAGAGGCCAGCCCGGGGAGGCTTAGAGTCTACGCTCTGATGGTCCATGTTGTGAGTGTCGTACACACCCGAGGTTAGGCGTGTGCCCGACCATGTGGAGGTGAGCTTGTGCTCGACAGTGGTCTTGCTAGGGATCTTTATTGGGCCGTCCCAGGCCTTGTGGGTTGGGCCTGCTCGACTAATGAGCATGCCCCGACCCAGTCCAGAACAAAATCCTTTATAAAAATATAATTTCTTGCAAATACTGACTGGATAGAAAAATTTGTTTATACTAATAATTATAAATATAAAAAATAAATAAAATAAAATAAAATTATAAATAAATATTTATCATTTACTTTTTTTAAGTTATATTGACTATGAATTAAATTATTTTTAAATTTAAAAAAATCTGAATAAATTTCTAAAAACCTTTTAAACTAACTGCTTAATTATATTAAAAAATATATTATAACAAATATTGAATATCAAATAATTATGTTTCGATATACTACAATTAATAACAAATTGAATCATTCAAGAAATTTATTTGTCTAATGATTTGTCCTAGATGTAATAAAAAAGAGGGGTCCATTTTACTTACAAAAGAAAAGAATGGACCCATGATTTCAAATTTCAGTTTGTTTGAAAGGTTTGTTACCGTTGGTGAAGAGGGGTCCATTTGTACGTTTTTCGCTCTCCCTTTGCTCTAACTTTCCCTTCCTTCGCTCTCTCTTCAACCGCCGTTCGCCTCCGTTCGCCGCCGCAGACAGCCGAACCGGAACCCTACCGGAAGCACTTTTTGAAGTAAGTTCTCTCCTTTCCCTCTTTTGCTTGCATTTGTAGGGTGAATCTTATGGTGAACTGATGAAGTTCCCATTGAAATCACGAAAAATCCGGCGAAAATGGCGGAATTTCATACTTTAGTTGTTGAATCTAGCGGGGAGAGGCGATGAAATCCCCGAGGACACGAAGGATATCTCGGGGTCATGGGATGAGCGTTTCTCAGCTCTTTTGTTAAACATTCCGGGGATCAAGGACGGAATCCCCAGGGAGCCGATGTTTATCTCGGGGATATGGGTCGAATACCCCGGGGTCCCGCCCAATTTCGCTCCCAGCGGACCTGAGGACGGTCGCGGGTTCGCTTTCCCCGACGTTCCCTCCTCGCCCTTTCACTTGATCAGCGGTGGAAGGGGTGGATTTGATATGGGTCATCGAATTCACCATTTCCTTCTGCTTTTCAGGTAAATAGACGTATTGTCAGTGGTCGAGGGGTCTTTGGATATCTACGACGGGCCTGGTTCACCTATGGCGGAGACATCCAGCGCCGGGGAGAGGACGCCCGACGAGTGGGCCTGCGAGGAGGCAGTGAATATGATATCCGAGTTTGTTGACCTGGGTGAGAAGGGAATATTTTTGTACCGTCGAGCACCGCCTTATAGGTTCACCGAAGTCGTGGAACGTGTTTAGGCCTCTGCCACATCACCGAATATGCTCGACATATAGCGGGATACGGTTCCCCGTATATGAATTTATGTTCGACGAGGCAGGGTGGCGTTTACCCTTCACAAATTTTAAACAGACAGTGTTCGTCTGGCTGCGTTTGGCCCCTTCTCAACTCCACCCCAACTCCCTTGCTTTCATTAGGGCCTTCGAGCTAGTGTGCAAATATCTGCAGATCGGGGCGACCGTGCCCTTGTTTTTCCGTATTTTCCATCTTCAGCGATAGGTCGTCGACGGTAGGCACGGTTGGGTATCCTTCAAACAAGTGAACAGCCTGTTTCACACTTATATGGACTCCGTACAGAATTTCAAGTACCGGTACTACCTCGTGAGGCCGGTCACACATGAGGCCGTGAATACCATGTACAATCGGGTCGTCAAAGAAATGGGTGGACAGCGAGAGGAGGCCCTTGTGCCTAAGTTCCCGTTTTTCTGGACTGAAGAACACTTCAAGAGGGGAACGGGCAGCTATATCGTCAGCCCTGGCAAACTTTGTGAAGGGGATCGCTTGGCTCACGAGGCCATAGTTAAGTTCGTCAGTGGGTTTAACAAAGCAAAGCTCGTGATGCCAAACGGGGACTTTGTTCTGGGCGATGACGGGCAGGTCTTGACGAAGCGTCGACTGATCAATACTAGGGCTCTCCTCGAGACATTTTCTGACGAGGAGGCTCTCGAGCTGTTAGGTGGGGGTGGTCTCCCTAACCTGTCTTTCCCTTCGTCCTTTTTTTCGAATTACTGACCTCTTTGTTTTCTTTGCAGATAAGATGTCGAATGCTGAGGAGCGCTTCAAGAAGCTGAAGGCTAACCGCGCTGCGAAGAAAAGAGGCAAGAGTCGCGTCGAGCAGCTCCGAGTGCCGGAGCCCGTTCCCACCCCGACACCCGGGGGTTCCTCTGGCTCTCACCAGGGTAGTGATTCTCTCAGCCCCCCAGAGCTCTCCGAAGAGGCAACGGCTTGCAAACACGGTGGACATCGACCTTACCGAGCACGAGAACTCCCCTGCCGTGAAATTTATGCTCCCGCCTTGTCACACAAGGCCGAACTTCTTTATGGGGAATAATTCGTTATGCGTGGGTGGCCCCGAAACTCAGGCCATCTTAAGCGTCGACAAGGCTTCTCAGTGAAGGATGCTGGTGGAGGATGTGTCTGCTGTGATGCGGGTTTGCGCGACTGCCTTGGTTCTGAACGACGAGGCGTGCCCCGCAAGCGAGCTGAACAAGTTGCGAGAAAGTTTCCAGTCCATCTCGACCGAAATGGAGAAGGTGGGTAAGGAGCTGGCTGACTGCAAAAGCTAGAATCAGGCCCAGGTCGAGCTTCAACAGAAATTGGAGGAAAAGTTGAAGAGTGCTGAGGAGGAGCGGAAACGTCTCGCCGGTGTTGAGGAGGAGAGGGATCGTCTCTTGGCGAGGAACGTTGAATTGGAGGAGGTTGTCCGCCCCGCTGAGGAGGAAACTGAGGAGGACAGGTTGCTGACTTCGCGGGCAGCGTTGATAGCGAAACTCTGGGAAACCGAGGAAGACAATCTCGCGGCCGCGGGCATAGGTTTCAAGAACGCGGTGGAGAAGCTTCGGGTCCTCAACCCCGACCTTTCGACCGAGGGGATCGACCCCGACTACAAGGTGGTCGACGGTCAGATCGTGCAGCCGATGAGAGTCGATGAGGTCCATGATCCCGAGCAGCCTGAAACGACAGCCGCTGAGTAGGATTTTCTTCCCCGTTCTGTTCGGCCTGCGAGCCATTTTTATTTATTGGGATATTTCTGCCCGGCCTGTATGCCAGGGGCTTTTTGACATCTGATTGTAATATTTGTACAATGGGTTTCTGCCCGCTTTTATGCATTTTTGTTTATCTGCTAGCGTGCTGTTTGTATGGTTTTAATTATGTGTGATGTTATTGATTTTGTTATACTTTGCTTTTGTCTAAGTGATAAAGACTTTTATACTTTGTTTTTCTGTCTAAGTAATAAAGACTTTGGGATTTGCTCGACCTTGATAGTCCCTGACCGCGTGGAGATCCGGTCGGGTGGTCGGAGACGTATTCCGACCTTCAACGAGGCTAAGAGCTCGGTTGAGGTCTTAGCTTCGTGGCGTGAACTTCCCATCGCGATCTAGGTATTCTGCCTGATTGGTACAACGACAGCAGAGCTCGATCGAGGTATCCCCATCGGATCAAATTCCTCGCGCACACACAACGCGGCCTTCGATCATTATGTTCTGTATAGGGGTGTCACGCTCGTACCTTAGTGCGTCCCCGTAATCGCGGTGTTTGTGAGTCGCGGGCAGTGCTCAACTGTAGTATTGTTTGAGCTTTTCAGCGTTCCATGGTCGAGCAAGTTCTTCCCTGTGCAGATTTTCGAGGAAATAGGCTCATGTCCCAGTTTTCGCGCGGATGCGGTACGGGCCCTCCCAGTTCGCAGCGAGTTTGCCTTCTCGCGAGTCTTTCTGGTTCCTTCGTAGGACGAGGGTGCCCACCTGAAAATCACGTTTGATAACTTTTTCGTTATAACGTAGTGTTATTTTCTGCTTAAGTGAAGCTTCTCGGAGAGACGCGCTCGAACGTGTCTCCTCGACGAAATCGAGCTCTTCCCTCAGGGCTTCGTCGTTCGCGTCCCCGTCGAGGGGGGCTTCTGTCCTCCTCGAGGGTTCCCTAATTTCCACGGGGATCACCGCTTCCGTTCCGTAGGTCAGACGGAAAGGGGTCTCCCCGGTCGTGGAATGTGGGGTCGTTCGGTAGTCCCAGAGGATGCTGTGAAGCTCCTCGACCCACCATTGTTTGGCGTCGCCTAGTCGACGTTTAAGTCCTCGTAGGATTACTCTGTTCTCCGCCTCAGCCTGTCCGTTCGTTTGAGGGTGCTCAACCAACGTGAAGTACTGCTTCGTGCCTAGCTTGGAAACAAAGTCTTGGAAGTTCTTGTCGGTGAACTGTGTTCCGTTGTCGGTGACAATAGCTTAAGGCACGCCGAATCGGGCGAGGACGTTCCTTTTGTAAAAACGCAGTATGTTGAAGGCCGTGATTTTGGCCAATGCTTCTGCCTCAATCCACTTCGTGAAGTAGTCCACCCCGGCGATGAGGTATTTGTTTTGATATGATCCCTGGATGAAAGGTCCGAGGATATCCATCCCCCACCACGCAAACGGCCACGGGGAGGACAGTGTTTTGAGCTCGTTGGGAGAAGAAAGTTGCATGTCCCCGTGTCGTTGGCACCTGTCGCACTTCTTGACGTGTTCCTTGGCGTCCTGCTGCATGGTGGGCCAGTAATACCCTGCTCGAAGCGTCTTCCGGGCTAACGATCATCCGCCGAGGTGCTGTGCATTGATTCCTTCGTGGATTTCCTGGAAGATGTCGGGGACCTTGGTCTCCTCGACGTACCTGAGGAGGGGGATAGAGAACCCTCACCGGTATAGCTTGTCCTCGACTATCGTGTATGAGCATGCCCGCCGTTTGACCATTCCGGCTTCCTTGGGATTTTCGGGCAGTTTGTCTGTCGTGAGGTACTCGTACACGGGGATCATCCAGCAATTGCTGTCACCAATGGCGTTTACGTCCGCCACCGGAGTGGGTTTGTTGATGCTCGGCCGGGAAAGTACTTCTTGTATGACGGATTTGTTCTCGCCTTTCTTCTTTGTGCTGACCAATTTAGACAAGACATCTGCTCGGGCATTGTGCTCGCAGGGGATGTGAGTTACTTCCGCGGAGGTGAACTTTTTCATCTCTTCTTTCACCAAGGCCAAGTATTCTATGAGGTTGTCATTCTTGGCCTGGTACTCTCCTCAGACTTGCGAGGCCATGAGCTAGGAGTCGGTGAAGAGTTTGACCTCCTTGGCGCCGAGGTCCTCGGCCAGCCGAAGTCCTGCGAGGAAGGCCTCATACTCCGCTTGGTTGTTCGACGTCGGGAAGGATAGTTTGAGGGATACCTCGATTAGGATGCCTTCCTCGTTTTTTAGGATAATGCCCGCCCCGCTTCCCTTTGGGTTGGATGCTCCATCGACGTAGATCGTCCATTTCTGGGATCCGTTGGTTGAAGGTTCCGGGACGGTCATCTCCGCTACAAAGTCGGGCAATACCTGAGCCTTCAGGGCTTTCCTCCCTTCGTATTGGATGTAAAACTCGGCGAGTTTGAGCGACCACCTGAGCGTCCTCCCCGCCATGTCCGATCGTCCGAGGAGCTGCCTTATAGGCTGTTCGGTCCTTACGACGACAGTGTGGGCGAGGAAGTAGTGACGTAGCCTCCTGGCCGCGGTAACGAGGGCCAGGGCGACTTTCTCTATCTGCTGATACCTAAGCTCCGGTCCTTTGAGGGCTTTGCTCGTGAAGTAAATTGGCTTCTGCCCGTCCGGGATTTCCCGGATGAGGACGACGCTGACTGTTTCACTCGTGATTGCAAGATACAAGAAGAGTGTCTCCTCGCTCTCAGGTCGTGAGAGGACCGGGGGCTGCGATAGGACTTGTTTTAGGTGGAGTAGCGCCTGCTCGCATTCTTCGCTCCACTCAAACTCCGCTTTTTGTCGAAGAAGTTTGAAAAATAGGAGTGCGTACTGTGCAGATTTGGCGACGAAGCGGGAGAGAGTGGTGAGCATCTCGTTCAATGATTGTATCGACTTCTTTGAGTCTGGAGTAGGGAGCTCGAAAAAAACCCTACACTTGTCGGGGTTGGCCTCGATTCCTCATTCTGTGAGGTAAAATCTGAGGAACTTACCTGCCCGAACGCCGAAGGTGCATTTGTCGGGGTTAAACCTCATGGGGCATCTCCTCGCCGTGTCGAACACCTTCTTGAGGTGCGCGGCGTGGTCGACTTCTTCTGCGGATTTGAAGATAATGTCGTCCATGTAGACCTCGAACATGTCGCTGATTTCAGCCCGGAAAACCTTATTCATCATCCGTTGGTAGGTCGCACCGGCGTTCTTCAGACCGAAGGCCATTACGTTGTAATAGTAGTTGCCTGACGCGGTCATGAAGGCCGTGTGTTGTTTGATGACCTTGTCCATGGGAATTTAGTTGTATCCCGAGTAAGCGTCCATGAAGGATAGTAGTCTGTAACCTGCAGAATTGTCGACCAGCTGGTCGATGTTAGGCAAGGGATAACAGTCTTTCGGGCAAGCCCGGTTAAGATCAGTATAATCAACGCACATCCTCCATTTTCCATTATTCTTTTTAACAAGTACAACGTTGGACAGCCAGGTCGTGTATCTAGCCTTCGAAATAAAATTTGCCTCTAGGAGGTCTTTTACAGCTTTTTCAGCAGCCTCCGCTTTTTCGGGAGACTGCTTACGCTTACGTTGTGCTATGGCCCTAGCGGTCGGATCTACTGCGAGCTGATGGCAAGCCACCTCGGGGTCGAGGCCAGGCATCTCGGATGCGCTCCACGTGAAAAGATCAGCGTTCTCCCTTAGACATGCCTTAAGTTGCTCCTTTGCCAGGTCGGAGATCCCGGTGCCAATCTTTACGTTACGATCTGGATCGTCCCCAAGGACCACGAGCTCAAAGTCCCCGTCTAGGATGGGGCGCGTTGGGTAGAGAGGTCGCCCGTTGTTTTCCGCCTGGAGGTCGAGGTCTTCTGCCCCGTCTTCATTGGGTTCGCCCGGGAACCTGCTGTCGAGTTTGACCGCGTTGACGCGCGGGAAAGGTACTTGTTCGGCATCCTGGGGTGGCTTGGCCACGGTCTTGGGTTTGGCGCCAATGGAACTCATGCCTTTGATGGCGGCGTCGAAGCATCTTCTGGTCGCGTCGATGTCCCCGTGCATCATCACTACTCGTCCCCTGGTCGTGTAGTACTTCATTTTGAGGTGGACCGTTGATGGTACCGCCATAAGTTCAGCCAGGGTGGTCCTCCCGAGGATTCAGTTGTAAAGGGACGTGCATTCGACCACCAGGAAACGGATCTTCACGTGTCGGGAAGTGTCTTCGGCCCCGAATGTAACCATCAGCTCCACGTAACCCCATGGTCTGGTGGTGGTTCCGTTGAACCCCTGTAGATCTGAACCGACGTACGGGGTCAGATGCCTTTCGTCGAGCTGAAGGGTTCCGAACAGATGGGCATACATGATGTCGATCGAACTTCCCTGGTCGACTAGGATCCTTCGAACGTCAAAGTTCGCCATCTGTGCCCTGACCAGGAGGGGAATAGTGGCGTTAGGCGCTCCCCCGGGGAGTTCCTCGAGGTAGAAAGTGATAGGGTTGGAGTTTCCCCGCACTTTCTCGAGAGTGGTTGTCTTCGCAGACGTTGCGGATTCCAACTCGTCAAATTTCCGCTTGATCGATCCGACGGACAACTTCTCGGGACCACCCCCGGAGATGACCATCGCCCTGGGGAAGCTTTCTCAGGTGCTACGGGCAGTGACGGGGTCCTCGTGGGGGAAGGTCGCCCACATGTTGTGAATTGCTTCTTGGCCTTCAATGATTGGGGGGACAAAGAAATCTTCGGGTCGGGTGACACTGAGGGCGACCTGAAGGCGACACTCGTCGGGGGGAGGCGTCGTCTCCTCAACGTTCTGGGATTCCCGGGAGCTGGGACGAGGAGTGTCATTCTTCTGGGCGTATTTCTTTAGGTGCCCCTCCTTGATCAGAATTTCAATCGCATCTTTGAGATAGATGCAGTCTTCTGTCACATGCCCGTGACTCCGGTGGAACCTACAGTATTTTGACTTATCAACGTTTGATTTGGGGGCAGTGGGCTTCGGAAAGCGGACTCCTCCTTTCACAAATTCTGAATTCTGGCACTCGGAGAGGATTCGGGCGCGGGGAGCATTGAGTGGGGTGTACTTGGTGAACCGGCCAGCTGGTCCGCGTGGTTCACGAGGTTCCCGGGGGTGATTATCTCTCTTTCTTTCTCCTCCTCGTCGGGGAGGGGAGTCTTCTTCTTTGTGGCCGCGGGGGACTTCTTTGCGCCTCGATTCAAGGCCGATCTGTGCCGCCTCCGACTCCTCGAGCTCGATGTACGACTGCGCCCGTTGGAGGAGATCCTCGAGACGGCGGGATCTGCGGAGGCCCACGGACTTGGAAAAGTCGGATCCAAAACGTAGCCCATGGATGATTAAATACTTCTTCATGTCATCGGTCGTATGGACCTCGACAGCTTCTCTGTTGAATCTCTCAATGTAGTTCCGGAGAGATTCGTTCTTCCCCTGGAAGATGCTTTCTAGGGCAGCTTCCGTCTTCGGGTGTCGACGAAATGCAGTAAAATGTTTGGTGAAGCGTTGCCTTAGTTGCTTCCAGGATGTGATCGACCCGGGTGCCAGACCCTTGTACCAAGTCATGGCACCTTTCCTCAAAGTGGTGGGGAAAAGCCTGCACTTGATGGCTCCCCTGACGTTTTTGAAGTCGAGCATGGCTTCGAAGCTTTCGACGTGGTCGTCGGGGTCAGACAGGCCGTCGTAGTTCCCTAGCTGCGGAGGTTTCTCCATGCCCGCAGGAATTGGGGCGTTCAAGATCTCCCACGACAGAGGGGTCCTCTGGTCGTCGTCGTCACTTCCTGTCGAGGACATCGAAGGGGATCGCTGATGCCGTGGAGGGGAATTCCTCGAACGGTGCCTCGGCCTCTCCTCGGTCTGCTTGGACTTCTTGGTGGTGGTGGAGGCCCTGGGTTCCTTCCGAGGCGGGGAACGAGGGCGTTTCTGGGAGATCGTCGGCTGGGGGCGCTCAAGACGTGGCAGACGACCCTCACGCACCGGCGAGGGGGTCCGAGACTCATCTGAAGGAGTCCTTCGCGGGGAAGGGGAACGGCGAGGCGACGGTGGACGGAGATGCCTTCCCGGGGAAGATCGTCGTGCCCGCCCTTGCTCCAGCGCTTCAATTCTGGTATTCTGGTGCGCGATCAGCTGATTAGTCTGATTGATCAAGGCGAACAGGGCCACGGTGCTCGCGTCTACATTGGGCGGAGGAGCAACTGGCTGAAAAACGGCTTGCTGATCGTCTTGGTGGGCGGCGTTGTAAGCCACGTCTTGGGAGTCTGGGGAGGCGGTCTGCCCGTCTTTCACGTCGCCTTCTTCGACGTGGAGGGCAGCGGCGTCTTCGCGGTGGTTCCCGTTCTCGAGTTACGCGAGGACGGGGTCCAGAGCTTTGTTAACGGATGGATTACCGGCCATGATGGTGATGAATGAGAGTTGCTTTGGTTTATCGGAGGAAAAACGGGGAAGCAAAGGTTTCCCACAGACGGTGCCACTGATCGTACCTGGATCAGACAGTATCTGGTGGCCAACAACGTCGTCTGGACTTCAGCTCCGGTGCGGTTAAAAGACGGCGCGGAGGGGGGGGGTGTACCTGCAAGGTACTCCGACGCTCAAGTAAGGTAACGGTCAGAGAAAAAGCAAGTACAAGAAAAGAAGGTTAGAGTGTCAAGATGTGAGTAACCTGACCCTCTCAAGTAAGAGGGTATTTATAGAGAGCCCCCAGCGCGGGGCCAACGGTTACTTGCATTGGGCTGGATTGTCAGGCCCAATCCAAGTAACTGCCAGGGCTTACGTGGCGTAGTGAAGACCAGCACGTGGTCTTCGCCCTGGGGTAACCGTTCCTAGATCTCCGGAATTAGGGCAGACCGATTCCATCGGGAGTGGGCGGTTACATGAGAACGTGTCCTCGCGGGGAGGAGTCTTGCGTGTCGGGGAGAGACGTGTCCTCGCGGGGAGGACTCACTAGCGGACGGAGATGGCTCCTCTCGGAGAGGAGCACATGAGTGTCGAGGAGAGGCCAGCCCGGGGAGGCTTAGAGTCTATGCTCTGATGGTCCATGTTGTGAGTGTCGTACACACCCGAGGTTAGGCGTGTGCCCGACCATGTGGAGGTGAGTTTGTGCTCGACAATGGTCTTGCTAGGGGTCCTTATTGGGCCGTCCCAGGCCTTGTGGGTTGGGCCTGCTCGACTAATGAGCATGCCCCGCCCCAGTCCAGAACAAAATCCTTTATAAAAATATAATTTCTTGCAAATACTGACTGGATAGAAAAATTTGTTTATACTAATAATTATAAATATTAAAAATAAATAAATAAAATAAAATTATAAATAAATATTTATCATTTACTTTTTTAAGTTATATTGACTATGAATTAAATTATTTTTAAATTTAAAAAAATCTGAATAAATTTCTAAAAACCTTTTAAACTAAATGCTTAATTATATTAAAAAATATATTATAACAAAAATTGAATATCAAATAATTATGCTTCGATATACTACAATTGAATAACAAATTGAATCATTCAAGAAATTTATTTGTCTAATGATTTGTCCTAGATATAATAAAAAAGAGGGGTCCATTTTACTTACAAAAGAAAAGAATGGACCCATGATTTCAAATTTCAGTTTGTTTGAAAGGTTTGTTACCGTTGGTGAAGAATCATATGTCCTACACTTAAACCTTAAAGGGGCAATTTTTGAACCGTAGAGGTCGCGGAATGGGCACTTGTTGGAAAAGTATCTCATTCTCACCCTACAAAATAAATACTACTCCTACTAAAAAGGTTCACATGATGTTCCCTCTTATCATTTCATTTTTTTGGATATAAATTATAATTTATATAGTTTCTTTTTTATTCTTTTGTAATTATGTTGATAGATAAGAATATTTGATGTGATACATTTAAAAATAAAATAAAAAAATCAAAGCCCTCTTTAATACCAAATTAAAAAAATTTAATGGAATATTAGTGCATAAATGATTATTTAGTTTTATAAAAAATATTAAATATATTGTTTAATTTCTACTCTTTTATTCACATTTTTAATTCATATTTCACAAATTAATATATTTTCCAATTGAGATTTTATGACCAAAGTGTTAACCATTGAATAAATAGTACTTTTAATTATCTAAAAGTATTTAATATAGCAATTTGATTAATTAATTTTCTTACATGTTTATATAATCTATTCACTTTATAAATAAATATTCATAAACCAGAAGTAAAAAAATTATTATCCATATTAATTAAACATTTAAAAATAGAATATATTATTCTAAATTACTATAAATTTGTGGGAATTATATAATTATTCATTTATATTTTTTTGAAGAAAAACTTATGATAATATTGAATGCATATAATATTTTAAAAAAATTAAGTTGTCAAATTTAATAAATTTTAGTGATTAATCAATGAATAAAAATTAAATAAAAATAGAATGTAAACATGAAACAATAAGCTGTGCGGTTATCTTTTTACGGATGGCATACCAAAATATTATATTTAAAATTTTTAAAGTTGTCAACTTTAATAAATTTTTATCATTAATTAATGAATAAAGTTTCTATAAAAATAGAATGTAAACATGGAATAATAATAAGTTATGCATATATCTTTTTATGAATGCCAAACAAAAAATTATATTTAAAATTTAGGAAATGTTAATGAGTGTTCTGAGTCACTTATTAAGAGATTAAAATGATAAGTTAAGTATTGTTTAAGAGATTAAAAAAATATTTATGAATTGAACATAACATTTTTTTTATTTAAAATTATTAACCGATGCTCTAAGGCACCGGTTAGTATGACCCTTAAAATTTTTAGGATTAAATGCACTTTTGGTCCTCTTAGTTTAGATTTTTTGCACTTTTGGTCCCCCTATTACAAAACCTGCGATTTTGGTCCCTAAATTTTGATGGTCTTTGCAATTTTGTGGTCCCCCTCCAATTTTGATCCAAAACCATACATGAACAGTACATGACCGTACATGAACAGTGCATGAACAGTTGGATCAAAATTGGAGGGGACCACAAAATTGCAAAGACCATCAAAATTTAGGGACCAAAATCGCAGGTTTTGTAATAGGGGGACTAAAACTGTGAAAAAACTAAAACAGGGGGACCAAAAGTGCATTTAAGCCAAATTTTTAAAATTCTCAACTTTTATAAATTTTAATGATTAATTAAAGAATAAAGTTTATGGAAATAGAATCTAAATATGCAACAAGTTGTGTTACTTGTTATCTTTTTTTAGATGATAAATCAATCTTCTTAAAAATTAAATTTATTATCTAAAATAAACAAAATTATGATTTTTTTTTAAGATTCACGGCTTGTTTCTAATATTAAGAAACCAAAAGTATCAAAAATAAATGATATACAACTATATTGATTATGAGAATCGTTCTTTTATGTTTGATCACTTTGTTAAAATAATTTTTGAAAGTTATATATCAAAAATAAATTATATAAAACTATATTGATTATGAGAAACGTTCTTTTATGTTAGATCATTTTATTTAAAACAATTTTTAAGAGTTGTATATTTTATCGTAAAACTTTCAGTCATCAATCCCACTACTAATAGAAAAACATCGACCAAATTTACATATTTATGTTTTTTCTACTCGTCCGTAATTAGACGTGCAAAGTAAATTAGAGCTTAAAATTTTGTAAAATCTCTTTGACGGTGACTGATTATATCTAGAACAATTGCTCATGTTTGCAACAGAAATTTCTCGGAAACAAATGAAGAAAAGGTGGCATTTATGGTGAAGCTAGGGTTAGTTGGTGGTGCACATTGGAATTTAGGGTTGATTGTCAACGCAAGCACATATGAGCAAACAACGGGAAAATTGAAAAGGTGGCCTCATAAATGAATCATACTACTTTGAAATGTCAATCGATATAATAGATGGAGTAGTGCCTAAGAATTTTTAAATTTCAAATACAATACAAGTATCTTGTGATATCATAATAGGGTTTTCATTCTTAGTTATGCTTTCCTTCCCAATCAATACACAAAGATACATTTCTTTTCCCATTCTCTCCTTCAATTTTTCATAGCTTAGGATTGTGATACTTTTATATATAAACAAGGAATCTTATTAAAATTACTCATTTTTTAATTTAATTAACAACCTTACTACTCAATTAAGTTAAATGTGTTGTAAATTATGTTTAGTTCATAATTACACGAATATTTAATGTGTTGGAATGCAATTCAAATTTGAAAAAGTTAAAATTTCGGTATATGAGATTCGTCACTGTGTTATTTGACTTTAAAAACTTAATTTATTTCAATTTTAATTTTAAAGTAATTTGAAAAAATAAAATATAAATTAATGTCGTGTATTTCATCAAATAAAACTGTAATTTGAGGAAAAAAATTAATTTAATTAAATTTTGATTTTAAATTAATTTAAGAATATAGAATATACATTGATAGTATAAATTATTTTATACAGACAATCAATCACTTCGTATATCCTACCAAATCAAATTGTAATTTTTAAATTGCTAGTGTGATATAGTTGAGTGATGAATTCTTATTGAATGTCAAGGTAAAACTATTTTCCTAGTGCATAATCATTAAACATAATTAATTTTTCAAATTACATTAGACATTAATTGGTATGCATTATCAATGAAAAAACTTCATAAGAGATATTATTTTAGATGTGATTAAAAAAATCAAACACATAAATATTTAATAGTTATGATTAATTGATTGTGTAAACAAAATTTACAATTTGAGTACATATCAATTAAATTCAATAAATTATCAAATTAGTCTTTCACTATAAAAAATGCATTCTCAAATAAATTTGTAAGATTAAAATGATCTTGTCAAATTAATATAATATTTTATTAATAATAAAAGTAAATAAAAGGCTTAAAGTTTTGTTCTTTTATTTTATCTAATTCACAAAATTGATATCTCTATTTTAAATTTAAATAACTTTGGCCTCTCTCATATTTTTGCATTTAAAATGAACGATCTTTTTATTTTTTAAATGACAAATTATTTGCAAATTGTGTGTAAATTTATTGTGAAATTTTGGAAATAAAAGTATAAATTAAAAGACAAACGTCTCATCAATTATTTAAAAAAATGTAAGAAAAAATCAAAACTATTTAAATTTAAAATAAAGGATTAATATCATGAATCAGTACAATTGAGAAACTAAACCTATAATTTGGTCTAAATAAAAATTTATTGTAATTATATATTATAAAATCACATTGATAACAAATATGGTTAAAATATAAAATCTTTATTCACAATAAATATGTATACATACCAATTTAGTAATTTAGTGATTAGGATATTTTTCTATATTCATAAATTCTTTGAGATTTACTTATTATATACTTTTATTAGGATTGGTAATGAATCGAGTCGAACTGAACTCGACTCAACTTATTTTGATTCAATAAGAATTGGTTCAGTTTGAAATTTAGCTCGAGTTCGACTTGAACTTTATTTTAAATTCAAACTCGATTCTTTTTAAGTTTACGAACAACTCGGTTCAACTCATTAGATTCATTTTATCAGATTCAGCTTGTTTGTTTCACGGATTTAAAAGTTAATTTTTAAAATTTATTTTTTTATATATTTGATAATTTAAATTAATAAATTTAAAAAAAAATATTAAAATAATATAAAAATTATAAAATTGAAACTTCACTTTTCCTAAAAACCCTTGATATTTTTATTTGATATAAGAATTTTATTAAATAAAAAAGTTTAATTTTTAGTCATTGTATAATTTTTTTATATAATGTAGATTTTATTTGTATAATTATTTTTAAAAATAATAGATTAAAAATAGTATGAGTAAGATTTTTATATGGTGTTGATTTTAGTCACTTATAAATAAACAGTGGATTAATATTTGAAGTAAATTTTTAAATTTATTCTTAAAATTAATATAATCATTCTCATATAATCTAGTTGACTAATATATAGATTAAATTTCGCTAATTTAATTAACGAATTTAATTTTTTATTCATTTTCAACTTATTTAATTCATAAACTAGTTCAAGAATTTAATAATCAAATCTAATTTCTAACTACGTTTGGACTCAATTCGATTAATTGTAAGCACTATTTGATATATATGATAGTAAATAGCTAGATAGGAGTATAGTTAGGCTTATATGGCATTGAGTCATATTAAAATATATTTATTATTTACCTAAAATATCACATAGGGGCAATATTGGAACTCAAAAGTTGTTTCTTTCTTTTTTTCGTATATAAAGTCCATGTTCGTGAGAAAGACATACAAAGAGAGAACAAAAAAGAGAGAAAAACAGAGCAAAATACAGAATTTGAAAACAAACGCTAAAACTTTAAGAAAAAAAGATCACTGGTTGTGACCGTTTGAAAAATATGGGAGAAATCGTGTTACTCGTCGATGATTTGAAGCTACTTTCAGGAATTTCTCGCTGTAGAATTTGCCATGAAGAAGAGTTCGAAAGCACCAAAACCTTGGAAGCACCTTGTTCTTGTTCCGGAACCGTTAAGGTAAGATAAAAAAACATATAGTTTATTAATTAATCAACTGTTATAACTTATAAGCTTATGGTTTTTCAGAATTTTTTTAAGTTTGATTAATAATAAATGCTTTTTTTTCAGTTTGCTCATAGAGATTGCATACAAAGATGGTGTAACGAAAAAGAAAATACAACTTGTGAGATATGTCTCCAGGTAAATACGATGATTAAGATTATTCAGTTTTCTTTCTTCTTTTGCACCCTTCATATAACGTTCTTTTTATTTTATGTTCTAACATGTTCTAATTAATTTTGATTTTTTTCTATTAATGTTATTGTTAATTAATTTTTTGTTTTTAATTATAAAAAAAAAATAGAGAGAAAGAGTTATCTGTTTGGACACGTATTTTGTCATCGTTAGAAATTATGTTATGACGTAAATTGGATGGGCTTCCCTATCTGATTTTGACTTATTTGAAACGTTCATAAATTTCTTTCATCTTTTCTTTATTCATTTAGTTTTTGTCTTTTACTAACCTTAGCTCAAAATTGAAATCTATCCATTTTAAGGTTTATTTGTTTGTTGGTTTCTTTCGATATAAAGTTTATAAACTGAATAAATATAATTTTTTTTGTCTTAATTTTAGTTTCTAAATATATAAGATACGTGTATAGTTTGCTGAGCTAAAATTGATAATTGTTTTTGCAGCAATATGAACCTGGATATACAGCTTTTCCAAAGAAGTCAGAGATAAACCATGAAGCAATGCCCATAAGGTACTTTACCGCGTTTAATAATTCAATTGAAAATAGCTTGGAACTTATTATTTAATTTAATCAATCCTTTCACATTCTTACGTCTTAGCTACACATGAGGGAGCAACTATATTATATACATTTGGTGTTGCGTATTAATTGTTTTGATATTTTAAAAAATAACAACACCTTATAATAAGTAAATAAATAAATAATTCTTCTACATTTTCAGGGTAGAGGAGGAAGGTTCAGACGCAAGAGAAAATATGGTGGAAGGAACTGTAATAGAAAGTGATTATTCAGAATGCAGCTCTACCGCTGATAGAAGTGCGACTCACTGTCGATCACTTGCAATAGCTGTAAGCACTATTTGCATTTTCTTATAGGAGTAATAAATAAATTAAAATTCATAATATTTTTAAAATGTTATTGAAAGTAATCAATATTGACTAAGGTTGATTGCAATTGCCAACTGGATTTTTCCCCAACATATATTGACTTAATCAAAATAACTTGTATTTTTCTTCTGCAGTTTACACTTGTGTTATTGGTAAGACATTGTCTTGTAGTGCCTACAAGTGGAGCTGAAGATTACCCATTTACACCTCTTACAGTGAGTAGTGTTTTAATTTTTAAAGATATGAATCGGTGCTTGTGGATAACCTAACTAAATGGGGTTGTATGAACTAATTTTGTTGTAGGTCATTGTACTTAAGGCTCTTGGAATTATTATACCCATGTACATAGTTACAAAGACAATTGGAGCCATTCAGAATAGTATTCGGCGCTATCGTGATTCTGACTATGACACATCCCTTCCTGAGGAAAATGACAGAAATGATGCAACTCACCGAGAAAATTTAATACATTCATAGATTATTTACTTTAATGTGTATCAGAGTAATCATGAATGATGATGCTTTGTTAACTTCCAAAATTTTCTGGCATAAATATAGACAATTGATTTCTGATCAATATACATCTTGAGATTTTCCGTTACTTAATGCATAATGCAATCTCTATCACCACTTTCATTGCAACTATTTACAATCAACAAAACAGATATGTTGGGCAACCAACGTATACAAATTCCAACCCAGATAATATATCCTAACAGGCTGACTTTTGGATTCCTGATTATAATGTCTTGAAATAGTTTAACATTGCTGTAGAAGCTTTCTTGCTTTATGTTGAAGATTCATTAGGGAACTATCAGAAACAGCCTCCTCGCAACTCAAATTTGTAGCAGCATTATTTAATTTTTGTACCACTCCTATTAACTTATCGACCCAACTTTGATTCAAACAGTTTGTTTCAGAAGTCACGTTTCTGTATTTTCCATAACTGGACTCAAATTCTCTGGACTTGGCAGCAGCCTTCTGAAGCACAGATGTAGGTAGTCCTGAAATTAAATAGAGGAGAGGTTTAGTACATTCATAAGTTCATAACAACCAGCATAATCAGGCCATATCACACAATAAGTGTATTCCAAAGTGATGGAAAAGACTTGTGTTGACTCATCTTTATATGTATTTTGTAAGACTGCCAGCACAAGCTTAAGCTTTAAAAAAGCCTTATATATAGCAAGTGTTCTATAAACTAAATTAATGCAACACGCAGATTTTGGATGTTAAGTGAAGTAATGTTTATGATAGTTCAAAGCAACAAGATGACATACCGGCTAATCGAGCAACATTAACACCATAGCTCTTGGGGCAAGCACCAGGAGTCAGCCTGTAAAGAAAGGTGACTTCGTCCAAACCTTCATTTCCACTACCAACTTGGCATGCCATGTGAGAGAGACAAACCTTAACAACAAATGCAGGAAAAGTCAACTCAAAATATAATTATTCTCAAACACTAGCAAAAATGGAAGGTAGAACAAACTACTAGACTAGAATGTAAGCTTTCTTTAGCATATGATATCTATATAGGCAATAACTGTTTACTTTATAGAAAGTCGTGTACATCAATATATTTAAGTATTCAAAGATACAAGCATTGGAGGGCAATTAAATATTACAGTGATGATTATACAGGATAAAAAAAAATGGGTATACCTTGGGATCTTTGAGATGATCTATAGCTAATCGATGATAGTGTGTAGAAAACAATCCACGACACTGCACCCTTCGTACAAGATGTTCTAATACTGATTCCCTGCCAAA
Organism: Lathyrus tuberosus; assembly: GCA_022829125.1. Taxonomy (NCBI): domain Eukaryota; kingdom Viridiplantae; phylum Streptophyta; class Magnoliopsida; order Fabales; family Fabaceae; genus Lathyrus; species Lathyrus tuberosus. The sequence goes on from JALAZF010000018.1 coordinate 1,928,907, forward strand.
AATTTCAAAGCACAAAGCATAATCTGAGATGGACTCGCCGGTAGTTAGAAAATCAGTAATGAATACTAACACTGCTAGGAAACAAATGCAATCCCACAACAAACACTTACGCAATAGCCTGTCCATCAGATGTTGAGGTCCCACGCCCAAGCTCATCCAGAGCCACCAATGAGTTTCGAGTGGCTGATGACTGTATCCACCATCAAAATTAGTCAGGTCTGATAATACATATAAGGGCGTATAAAGCTTCATGATACAAACACATGAAACAAACCCAACTATCCTAGTATGACAGAACCTCATACAACTAAGCTCTAACAAAAAAATCAAGCTTCAAACTTGCTGTCTAGGAATGTATTCAGCAGCCTATATAATAGATGAACAAGTTGACCTAAATCAATAAAGATGAGACTCTAAACATGTCTATTGTTGTATGCTTGAATAACCACGTTACACGTGATACAAGGTGAAGTGATACTCAAAGACCATCTTACCAGCATTGTTGCAGTTTCTGAAAGTTCAGTTAAAAATGTACTTTGGCCAGCCATTATATTATCTCTGGCACCCATCCGAACAAAAATTCGGTCCACGGGAGACAGTTCAAAACTTTCTGCAGGGACATCAGCTCCTACCTGCGTAAGAAATTAAAATGACTACCTTCAATGGGAAAAGACAAGCTTACTCAAGACAAGTTTCCTTCTTACCATGTAATCTCCCTTTCCAACAGGCCAAAGAATAAATATTAAATGAGAAAAGTAATGTGACATAAAAAGTTCACCTGGGCCAAAATCACAGCCATGCAAACTTGCCGAAGAAGAGTTGACTTCCCACCCATGTTAGGACCTGTAAGAAGAATAAAGGCGGCCTGATCTGGACCACCAATAGTTATGTCATTAGGTACAAAGGCACCTTTTCCTAGGGAATCACTCCTAAGAACTGGGTGTCCAAGACCTTTAGAATTGATGTACGGGGCCTCATCTGTACATAATGTCCCAGCAAAACTTGGTCTGCATGTTGGTCCTTCATAGTAATCACTGACAATGGCTAAATTGATCAAAACATCCAACTCTGCAATAAGTAAATGCAACATCCAATTTAAGCCATGTAAAAGGATAAAACTTCAATTTTCTATGTAAAAAACATAAAAATTCACTATTTTAAAACTTATAAAGAAAGGTGAGAACTGAATAAGGGTAAAAGGGGAAGAGAAAAAAAGAGAGCTTAATTTCAGCTGAAGAAATATAGGTTTTGACAACCAGCATCATACAAAACTGAAAATCGGGAAGCATGTACTTCAAAAAATGGTTCATTCATACCAGCAGTTGCATACACCAACTGCTTCCACTGAGTGTGATGTTCACAAAAACGCCCAATCAGTCTCTGAAATGTACTTTTCAATAAGGTCTCCCTTTCAGATTCAGCATGGGAGAGCTCTTTCAAAAATATTTTAATATCTGGAGTCCAATACCTAGAGAAGCCCTGCAAATGCCAGATAAAGCAAATGAAGCAAATTCCCTTATGTTTACAGTCACAATTGTTGACTATAATTTATGAAGGGACAACCAACATGTTCACAAGGATTATATTTTTAATCACTAGCAACATAACATTAGTTTATACTTGCATTCTATTCACACAATTTTCAGAGCATTGCCTTCTTACTTTCTTGGATGAACGCAGCTCATAATCATGAGGAATATTCTGAGACAAATTTTCAGGCACTTCCAATAGGTATGTGTCCTTTCCAACAGTGACATAAGAGATCTGTCACAGACAAATAAGAACATTCAAAAACTGATTTTATATGCTATAATAAGACCGAAGTCCAACTATTGTCATTGTAGGTCTGTCTTACTGATGGGCATCCAAGTAATTCCCTTTGTTCATTGAGATGATTTGTTAAACTGGACTCGATCTCTTTAACTGCCTTAGAAGCTGAATCATACTCTATGTCAGCTCCATCATGAGGTATTATACGGCCGGAGCTATTGGCTTCCACCCAATCAAAAGCACCTTTGAAATGATTCAGATCCACGCTGACATCAGGAAGACCTTTGCCTACAATTCACAATACTCAATGCATCAAGCAATAGCTGCAGAGTTGTTTCACAATATATTTATTTATTGAGATAATTGTACCAGGTGTTAAAAGATGACTAAGTTGTCTAGATTCAACATCATTTAAAATGGCACTGAGTGCCAAGCAAGCTTGTGCCATTAGTTCAAGACCGCGCAGAGCTGAAATAAACTCTTGCAATTGTTTCTTCGCTGAATCCTCATACAGAACCACTTTATTAGCATTCCTTCCACTAGCATCACTGCATTCATGAAAATCAAGGAGCATAAATATTTAAGAAGACAGTGTCAATGAGTCAATCCCTATGTCTGTAAATAATATCACACATAGCTGTTGCACAAATATATTTTACCTAGAAGATAACACCCGTGCAAGCAACCGCTCCATGTCAGGTAGCTTTGATAATGCTTTTCGAAATTCTAGCGCATGAGGTAGATTCACTCCCTTAAAAGCAAATTATATATTAATATGATTGACAAAATGTACTGATTTTGTATCTGATCACAATGATAAGTTCAGTCTAGCCAGGAATGTTAGCAGATGTTGAAACTGTACATTACAGGCAACTCTTCTATCTACATTAGTTTGAAAGCAAAACAGACAGAAAAGCAGAAGACTTCGTAGGCAAGCTTAAAAATGCTCCACATTGTATTGCTGGACACAACAAACAAAACAAACTGTCTGGGATCTACATAGAATGAGGGGGATAGGTTTCCCAAAAAAGACTTAATAGCTAATTATGCCATAAACATGAATATGACAAGATGAATATGTTTTACAGGTTTAGTTTTAAAAAATATGTTTTCTCATTACCAATGCTAATTATACAAGTCCAAAAAGAGGTGCAAAAAATTTTAAACAAGAGCAAGCAATAGTGGGACAAATTAAAAGGGCCACTAGCGGATTCACTGTTTCTTAAAGGACATCAGAATCAAAAACAAAATGCATGATCGGGGAATGTACCTTTAAACCTGCAACGGCTTCCTGGCGTTCCTTAATTGACTCCACATGACATAACGGTCTTGCTAGCCATGACTTTAACAGTCTCTTCCCAAATGCCGTAACACATTGGTTTAATTGAGCATAGAGTGTGCTACACAAGAATCGGCGTGTCAGTGAAATATAAACATATATTATCCATTAACAAAGAGTGTAGATAAATCCAAGAAAAGAATACCCTGAAGACCCTCCATTTCTGCTATTCTCAAATATCTCAAGATTCTCTAGGGCTACTGCATCAAGAATCATGTATGGTTTTGAAGCAAGACCACTGAAAACAGAACATGGAAGCAACTCAAACTGCGCAAATCTAAGCAACTTTTCATCTAGAAAAGCCTGTTTCAAATAATAGATAGCACCACCAAGTGCTGAGAGTGCACTGCTGTTGTCATGACCCATTTTCACCAGCTCCAGCAAAACAGCTGGCAGACAATCTAACCCACCATCTTCAACACTAACATCATTACTATGCCCATAAATTCTCTTCAATTGATCCAAAGTTTTATCAGCATCCCAGAATTCCACAATTGGAACTAACTCATTCACAAGAGGGTTTCTGGTGTGTTTCAGCAGTACCCTTTCTGTTTCAGCGCTGAGTAGTTTAGCAGGTTTCACAATTTCAACTGGTCTGATCTCAGACAAGATAGAGCACAAGGCACTGCACTCTGAGTCATCGTTGAACTGCCATATATAAGTGATAACATATGCAATTAGAAGATTACTTAGGTCTATATTTAGTAGTATGATATTTAAAAGATGTCATGTTCTCTAAAACAATAGGAGGAAGAATTGAAGCAACCAAAGAAATAATGAAAAATTTGAGCAAACATAACAATTAACAAAGATTAATTTACCAACACTATTCCCCCTAAAATTTACAGAACTTGCCAAAATTTTAAAGCTTGATGATATTTACAGATCTCGCCAAAATATTATGGATGAGTTTATATCTAAAGAAATTTTGCATGAGAATTTGAATACATAGTCATACCTGCCCTAGAATGACTCTGCTTGTGGCAACATCAACTACACAAACACCGTAGGTGCGCTCTGAAATTTTATTTGGATGGTTCTCATGGTACTCGGTCAATGCCATTAAATATGCAGCTTCAGGATGTGTTGCCATAAACTCCCCGTCTGTTAATGTGCCTTTTGAAACCACTGCACATATTTCCCGTCTCACAACCTAGAAGACATCGAGACATCAAGATTATTTATCATTGTTCCTCTACTAAAACCAGGGTTAGAAAGAAAATTAAATCCGTAAAATAAAAAAGATACAAAATTATATTTAAATTGACAGCAGGCACGGTATTCAAAAGAAGGTACAAATAAAACAATAACTTTTCTGGTTTAGGTGAGGTGTAATCAGACCTTATCTTTAGAGCCATTCTCTTTGCGACGAAGCTCAAGCTGTTCAGGTGTTTCAGTCTGCTCTACAACAAGAACTCGATAACCCTGGCCATCGAATGCAATTCAATAAGTTTCTGCCCAGTTGGAAGTTGGCATGAGGGACATATTAATTAGGTTAGTAGCAGAGGTTTAATAAGAAGACAAGTCATTAATGTGACAAACCTTTCTAGCTAGCTTCTCTACATTTACTGAGAAATTTTTCTCTGGAAATCCACAGTGAGGTTGATCTCCCTAAAAGAGTCACATTTAAAAAAACAAACATGCATGGTTCAGCATATACAAAAACAGCACCTTAGTATCTAAAAGAAAATCCATAACTCTAAAGTACTCATACTGACCTTCATATATTGTAAGTCAAGTTCTTTTGTTCCTATATGTGCATCCATTTCATAAAGCTCATAAAATTTACCCATCTGCTCCAGTAAAAGGGGGAAAGAAATAGTTTATTTAGTTGTAACGTGTAAGGAATGGACTAATGGCACCAACAAAACTTAGCCAATTAAAACCTTGAAAAACAAAACTTTGTCCATGTGTTTTGACTTGAAGTCCCACCATTGTTTCTGCATTCATCAAATTATAATATTAATTGCATGCAACATAAAAATTGAGTTACATCCCACTACTTTTGCAATAATTACCTGGCCATCCGACAAACTCCTCATAAAATCTGGAGGCAAATAGAGAGTTCTTGAGTCATAGTTTTCATCTCCTGGACGCCTTCGCTTGGCATCCCTGCGATCTCTGCACCAAGACAACATAAACACGTGCACCATAAATAAAATGATAATAGAAACCCGCAAATTAAATGTTTGAGAAATAGGCAATAACACCTGATAACTGCATACAGAGAAAATGGCAAGTCATACAAATTCCTTTAATAAATAAGAGAATTATGGCATAGGGAGATTTGAACAAAAAGCTACATTGCTACTGTCAGTACTCACTCTCCCAGAAAGCGAAACTTCTGAGCTTCCCGGAGCACAAATCTTTCAGACCTTTCAGCCACATCATCAGTTGCAACATTGTCTGCAACATCCAATGTCTTTTTAACTGCAAAATGCAAGATATGGTTGAAATTCTTAATTTAAAAAATATATATGTGTAATTAATTTGGCAAGTAAAAATCCCCATCATTCAATAAATGAGAAGGTGCATTATGAAAACTCTGTCAATCTGAAACAAAACATATAAACTAACAATTTGTTATGTAATCTTGTATATATCATTGGAGAGTGACTTCTAGAATCTCATTTACCCAACCTTACTATATTTGATTTGATTTTTTGCCTAGCTTCACCTTCATTTTAACTTAATAAAAAAATATGCTATTTACTATACTAAATTTGAAAATCCCAATATTCAATGCCCACACCACCAATAAGGAACATGTGTGTATTAGGATACATTTAAATCAACATTCTATAAGTGTAATTGAATAGAAACGACTAATATCACAATATATTAAACAGGGTTTCAATAGACAGATATTAACTTGGTAGCTCACCCTCCAAATTTTTCACAGGCACCAAGGGTGAGTGCTTAACAGCTACATTATTAACTTCATTTCCACTCTTGCTCTTTTTCAGAGGCTCCAATTTCAATGCTTCACCAAGTTTCCTCTTTTTAGGCTCGACCTTGCCGCTACTCTTACTCTTTCCTTTAGCACTCTCTAAAACATCATTCTCTTCCTCCAGCTCCATATCGGCTTCCTCGTCATCATCACAAGCATCCTCCAGTACAGCATTCTTCCCCCAATCTTCATCTCCCGAATCATCATCATCATCATTAAGTTCTTCTGTTTCCTCGTTGGGACTTCCTTCAACCTCATTATCCTCAATCACCATCTTCCTAATAGGAGAAGAACCGCGGCGCAGCCGTTTAAGCTTCTTGGAAGAAGGATCCGGAAGCCACTCAATCTTCTCCTTGGAAAGATCAATGCATTCCTCTTCATCATCGTCGTAACGAATCCGATGCTTGGAGGTAACGCTGTCGAATGATTTAACAACACCTTCGTACCAGGCATTGTCTAAAGGCCAATAAACCTTGATCCGTTTGCCGATGAAGGGAGAATGGGAAGGCGGTGTTGATGTGGGAGAAGCGCCGATGACGAGACGGGGTTTGTGTGGTTTGGAATTGAGAGGTGAAGGCGTAGTTAGTGTAGGAGTAAGGTTAGGGTTAGGGTTAGGGTTTGGTTTGGGGTTGGTTTTGGAGAGAGTGGGAGAAGGGGAGGGAGAGATGGAAGGGGTTTTGGTGAAGAAGGCGGTGATTTGACGCTGTGGATTGACGAGAGGTGAACGGCCGTTGGTGTTACGACGGGAGGAAGACATTGTTGTGAATGTGTTGCAGAGAAGAGTGAGAGTGAGAGGAGATGAGAGGAACGGTAATATTAAAATGCGGTGGGTATTAGCGGGAAATGTTTCTCGAGCATGGCGGGAAGGAAATCAGTACCCTATGGGCTATGGCTATATGATGGCTTGCTTATCCAGCTTCCAGCTTCCAGCGGTCGACGCTTGCTTTGCTTTTTTTAATTTTAATTTTATTTATTTTTAAAAAAAAAACAAGTTTTGCAATTTCAATGATCAATCATAATTAATCATAATTATTTTTAAAAAAATAATAATAATAATTTGGGCTCTGAAATAACTTTTTAAAGAACCTTTGAAATATAAATTTTGTACCAACAACCAACAATCAAAACTTAAACAATAAATATACAATTTATAAAAAAATATTGCTTAACATACGATTATAGAGTAAAAGTAAGTAATTTTCTTTAGTTAAAGGAAATGTTTTTTTTTTACTATCTGGTTCCTAGGAAAAATGGGTTCTAATAATATAGAGTTTAGTCTGAGAAGTTATAAACTTGGTCAAGTATTGTTTTCACCAGGAACTTTTTTTTTATATGAATTTATCAGAGTAATTATTGATAATTGATTGTTATGTGGTGAGAAAGAATACTTGTAAAAACAGTATAATATCAAAGTAATGAGAAGTGTATCTATATAAAATTGGAGAATTGTTTCTTGAGTTTATAATTCATGTTGTATTAGATTTTTTTTAATTCCAGATGGTGTATTTAAGAAATCAAAGGTCATTATAGGTTAGTTGTTGATTTGTGAAGTCAATTAGGATTCACTAAATAAGTTAGTTAGCAATGTATAAATATACAAAGTTATGTTGTAATTAGATATTTCTGCTTCAATAAGAAAAAATTCGTGTCATTTTCTCAAAATCAATTACAACAAAATGGTATCACAAAGTCAGATTCGATTTAATCGTTTGTAATGGCAAATTAGGGCACGACTTTTAACTAATTTCCAACAAACCTACCAATTTTCAAAGGAGAATACTATGACAGATGGAATGCACAAATGTCGGTCATATTCAGATTTAAAGATTTGGTTGAAATTATGAATGATGGCATGTCGGCGTTGGAGGCAAGTGTGAATGATACTTAAAAGCTACACACAAATAGCACAAGAAGAAAGATGAAAGCGCTCTCTTCTTGATTCATCAATATGTGGATCCAAACATTTTTTGAGAAATCATTGAGGACAAAATGGCTAAAGGAAAATGGGATAAATTGAAGAAATTGTATGGTGGAGATGAGAAGTTAAAGAGAGAGAAACTACAAACCTTGAGGAAGCAGTATGAAATGACTCAAATGAAAAAAATGAAATAATCACATAATTCTTCTCGAGATCGGTACTGTTGACCAGTCAGATTAAGGCATGTGGAGAATAAATCACTAATTTGCAAAAGATTGAGAATGTATTGAGAGCCTTGACAGCAACGTTTAATTTCATTATAATGTTAATATAGGAGTCTAAGAACCTATCTGAGATGAAGTTAGAAGAACTTCAAGCTTCTTTAGAGGCTCGTGAGATGAGAATAAAGCAAAAAAGCTCAAAAAGGAAAAAGGTGAGTGAGCAGACACTACAAGAAAGATTCATCAAGAAATCTGAAAAAGGAAAAAAAAAAAGTGGAAAAAAAAGCTTTACAATTGTTGAGAATTCAACTAAGAATCCAAGGAATCAAAATGATCAAATCAAGAAAGGCACCTTAAATAAGAACTCGAGAAAGAAAGTTGACACAAAAGAAGTGCAATGTTAGCGTTGTCAAAAATATGGCCATTATGTAAGAGATTGTTATTTCAACAGAAATTCAAGTACAAAAGATAAAAAGGAAGCTTAGTATGCACATGCATAAGGGAGTGTTTGTAATGTCGCATATTCCCTTCAATGCTTAATTGGGTGTCAGTTGAGATCAACAAAGTTCCTATGTACTATATTTTTTGTAGTTAGAACAATTGAAACTCCGAAGTGCTATAAATGTTATTAGTTGAGACCAATAGAGTAACTAGCGAACTCTTATGAGATCAATTATTAATAAAAGAGACAGGTCAATATTAATAAGTGCAAGAGAGGATATTTTGGTAACATTAATAATTTGTCAACTAGTGTTGGATGACAAAATTTCAATTGGAGTATTTTGTAACATTATATAATATTATATTATTATATTATCATATATTTTGATGGATGAGAATAAAAAAGAAAAAGGAAAAGAAGAAAGATAGTAAGAAAGACAGAAAGAATAAAATAAGAGAAAGAAAGGAAGAAGAAAAGAGAAAAGAGAAGGAGAGGAGGAAGTTCACAATCATCATCAAGGCCATGGTTTCATCATCAATTCATCTCATTATTTTCAACAAGGTAAGTTCCAATAGGTAATATAGCTTTTGGGGGGAAATATGAGAATATTGGTGGGTAAGGTTTTGTGTTAAAATTGGATAAAATGTTATTTTCATGATGATTTGATGAATTTCATGCCTAATCATGTCGTACATGTTTGTTTGGGTGTTTGGATGTTATATGAATATGTGAGTTTGGGATTTTGGCCATGGTTCTCTTCCAATTACGTTCTGCAGAATCTGGATTTTGCTCGCGTCGTAGAGCGAGCATTAGCGAACAGAAGGCGACCTGTTTTCTGCTACGGTCGTTAGGCGAGCTATGGCAAACGGAAAGCGAGCTACCTCGTTGAAGCTCGTTAGGCGACCATGGTACCATTTTGGTTCTGTCTGCACCTCGCATTGAGTTTGTTAGGCGAACTGAAAGCGAGTCAGTCTCGTTGGCTGCTCGCTAGGCCGCCATGACAGGGTGCAGTTTTTCCGTTTCTTGTTTTCTCCATAACTTGCGAACCGTAACTCAGATTGAGACGTGGTCGGAAGCGTTAGAAAGTTATTCCAATGCTCTACGTGATAGAAAAGTGAAAATATTGATATAAGTGATTAATTGATTAAATAGTAATGAATTAAAGCAATTGTGGAATATATGTGAGCGGGTGAAGATGAACACAGTGTGAATTAGTTTGAATTTTTTGTGAGGGACCTTTGTCCTAAAAGTCCTATTTTGGTGAGGGGCTTGACTCTGAAAGTCCCATTTATTGCGAGATCATGATTTAACCATTAATTATTGGTAGAGAATAGCATTGTGCATGTTGATGGATGATATGTTGACATGTGATATATACATTGTTGTTTTGCCTTATGTGAAATATTTATGTTTGACTTACAATGCTATTGTGTATGATATACATGCTTGATTGTGAAATAACATGCCTAAAACATTATGAAGATGAGTGAAGAAACCTATGCTTATAACCATGTAAATGGATTAAAAAGATAACTAGATTATAAGTATGGTTTAGATGACACTAGAAGGTGACATTCATGCACTATGATGCCAAGGTGAGTGTCATGGATGAATGGGTACCATGATTGTGAGTGAGATGCATTGTATGGAATATGTGATGTTGTTGTGTGATTAAGGTGAATGTGACCTTGTGATTGTCGAATACGGTCACGTTTTGTTGTATTTTATCACGTAGTCCGAAACAACTCCTTAAAGGTGTCGTCCCAAGAGTAATGCTTATGTATAGCTCCTTTGGGATGTACGTACCATTACTTTGACATGTTTGAGTCCGTATAAGCGAATGGAGCCTACGAGTAAAAGGCTTGAGATGGGTTGGAAGTCCCATGGGAAGCGACGATTCTTAAGGTTGAGGAGTCCTTTAGAATCTGAATTCATTCGTATGTCAGAGTACATTACAAGGATCTGTGACCCGTGTTGAAAGTACTAGAAGTAGGAGAAGACGGGGAAGGATGCCTTGGTATGGTTTTCGAGCTAGTGATTATTTGAGTTGATGAACTCAAGAGACATGTTTCTATACATTCTGAGTTTTATGAAAATAAGTCTTATCCCTTTTTCCCCATTGACTTGAGTTAGAATTTGATTAGAACCCTGTAGAGCCGAGTAAACCCATAAGATAGTGGAATCACTGAGATCATTATCTCACCCCATTATTGTTGTTATTTTCCACATATTGTTTACATTTGTAGTTTACAAGTGGAGACTATGCATGGATGTTTCAAGGGAAGCTTAGATTATGATTTTCCGTCGTGTATATTGTATAATGAAGGATATTGTACTCAGATCTTAGATTTTATTGTTTTGGTACTTTCCATATTTTGTACCATAGATTTTTTTTTATCTCTTTATAAATGGTTGAGTATGTAAATGTTGCCAATAGGCACTTATAATTGTGTCAATACCAAATAATAACACTTGTATGATATCATTCTAGATATATATTATATGGGGTGTTATAGTGATTGTGATGATGTGTTACTAATGGCCAACACTCAATCTAGTGGTGATCAAACTAAGATTTGGTATCTAGATTTAGGGTGTAATAATCATATGACAGGAAACATAAACTAGTTCATTATGCCAGAGAAATCAATAAATAAGGTGACAGAGTTTGCAGATGGTAAACATAACACATTAGAAGGGAGAGAAAACATAGTTATGGTAAGGAAAGGTGGTTAAAAGGCTACAATTATCATGTATTGTGTGTGACTTTAATGACAAGTAACTTAATAAGTGTAGGGAATTACTTGCAGAGGGCTACAATATAAAGATGGCAAACAAGCAGATGAAGGTGTGTGATGCAGAAGGAGGATTGATCTTGAAAAAACCATTAGCAAATAGCAAAACTTTCAAGATAAAGATCAACATAATTGATCATCAGTGCCTTGTCTCAACTGTGAAGGAAGATAAAGACTGGTTGAGGTATCACATGTATGGACACTTGAATTTCAGAATTCTAAGCCTGTTTAACATGAAAAAGATGGTGTGTGATCTTCCTCAAATAAAGGAATCAAGTTAGGTATTTGAAGAATGTTCCAAAGCCAAACAAGCAAGGAAGTCATTCAACCATGACTTAAATATGAAGTCAAAGCAAAAAATGGAGCTTGTTCATTTTGATGTGCGTAGACCACTTAGAGTACGATCAAATGGGGATAACTGTTATTTCCTAACTTTCAGCGGGGAGAAACCAGTTCAACTCGAAAAAATATATGCTCGGACAGTAATGCATGTCATATATAAGTCGCCTTCAGAAGGAAGGGAAAATCAGGCTACAATCACTTTCCCTAAAAAAGATGTTAAAAGAATGATAGCCTACGAGGATGACCCAATGGTGATCAAAATGAAAACTCAAAATTAGAATGTGAAACGAGTTCTAGTCGATTCATGAAGTTCAGGGGATGTTTTATATTGGGAAGCATTTAAAGAAATGAACTTTGATATCACTGAGTTGTTATTCTTTAAGGGAATGTTAGTCGGGTTTTTAGGAAAACAGGTACATCTGTTGGGGTATTTGCCTATGATAACCACTTTCGGTGATGGGGAAAATGCGACAAAGTATGCACGTGAGGTACTTGGTTATTAATGTTGCATCTCCCTACAATATTATTATTGGTAGGCCCTCTTTTAATGCTCTAGAAGCAGGGGAAGATTGGGTGGAAGATAGTCTTACACCCGTGGAGGATGTGAATCCAATACAGATCGGTCTCCAATCATCACAAATAACTCAGACCGACTCCAGTTTGTCCCTTGAGGAGGAAGTCGTGGTTGTCAGAATATTGAGAGAAACTGTGGACCTGATCACGTGGAAACTAGGTGATATGCTCGAAATTGACCCCAATATAGTCTGTCATTATTTAGCATTGAATTTTACCATCAAGTCAGTGGCATTGAGAAAACGAAGGAAGGCAGAGAAAAGAGAAAGGTTGTGGAGAATGAAGTCGGAAAGCTCATGAAGGCCGACTTTATTAAGGAAAGCAGGTACCCAACGTGGTTAGCTAACATAGTCATGGTGAAGAAGAAATCGGGAAAATGGTGAATGTGTGTGGATTTCACCGATATGAATAAGGCATGTCCAAAATATTTCTACCAGCTTCCTCACATTGATCGAATCGTAGACGGGGCTTCCGATTTTTCCGTCTTCTTAGTTTTTTGGATGCTTACTCGGGGTACAATCGGATACGAATGAATCCATTATATGCTCCTAAAATGGCATTCATAACGAACATGAACAATTACTACTATGAAGTGATGCCTTTTGGATTAAAAAATGGAGGGGTTACATACCAAAGACTGATGAACATGGTGTTCACCTCATAGATAGGACGCAACCTAGAGGTGTACGTAGATGATATGGCGGTAAGAAACCCAGAAAATAGGAAGCGCGTCGAGGATTTAAAAGAGACATTTGCATCAATTTGAGGTTATAATATGAGGTTAAATCTAGATAAACGTGTGTTTGGAGTACATGCAAGGAAATTTCTCAAATTTATGTTAACCAATTGTTAGATGTCAAGCATGCCTTATATTTCTCATTTATACTTGGCAATTTTCAACTCTTTTATGTTGATTTGTTGGAATTTATACTTGAAAGTTGTCATTCTTCAAATTATGTGAAAATACCTTTGGTACTTGTAATTTGTGTGTTATTGTGCAGAAAAATGCATTAAGTCATCAAAGAGTAAGACACAAGAAAAGTGATTCAAGTTGGCAAAGGAAATTAAGAAACTTCAGTAAGTTCGCTAGGCGAACTTGCTAGTGAATGTTCGATGGGCGAACATCTGGCGAGGTGCCTGCGAATGCTTCCAGATTTGAGGCAGTAAGAAAAGACACCTAAGTGCGTTGTGCGAACATGCCAGCGAATGTTCGATGTGGCAACACTTCAGAGAAGACCCAACGAAGCAACTCAGAGAAGAGGCAGTAGCTAAATGGACCTAAGTTTGTTGTGCAAACTTGTAGGCGAATAATCATTCGCACTGCGAACTTCTGAAATATCTCAGAGGCGGTTTAACTGTGCAGAGGCACATCAGGTGCCTATTTTGTTGTTCGCTAGGCGAATGAAAAGTTCGCAGTGCGAACATGACAGATTTTAAGTGATGTATTTAAGCACTTTTGGTCATTTTTGGGGATCATAACCTATTTTCACACACCATTGCCTGGTTTTCTGAGTTCTCATCATCCAAGAGTGAAATTTCACATAGAGAAGCTGGATTTGCATCTGATCTCGATTATTCGACGTGGATGTTTTTTCATCTCCTCCCAATACTTGTGAAGCAAGCTACCATGGTGACGGGTAGCTAAACACCTTTTGTGTCAAGATTAGTGGTAGATAATCCTCTTTTTTGTATGTATTAATCTTGATAGATAGTTTGTGAACCTTGTTGATGATTAATATATGGCGAAAAACTTTGTTTGTGTGATTTATACTTTGTTTTGGTTCATGATTGAGATATATGTTCTAAGACTTGACCTAGGTTTTAATCCATCAACAATCAAAGGTTAGAGATAGTTTTGAGAGTCGGTGTTCATAAATATTGACCTTTTTAATGTTATCTTATTGATAGTTAGTGTGAGAGATCATTTAAAGATCAATATGATAAATCTCAAAACATGTGTTAGAGACAAACATGTTTAGAGGATATGGGATTATATTCATTATTAACAAGTTCACATACTTTATCGAGTAAATACGTATGAAACATATTACCGAACCCTAATCTTAGCATGCTTTTACAAATCGATTAAAACTGAAACTTTTTACCGTTTAACATAATTTTTATGCGAACATTGCGATACAAAACCAAACCAAGAACTTTATTTGTTTTATGTTTAAAACGATTCCAATTGTAGAACGACGGTAATATCACACAATCCCTACGGATAGGATAACAAAAACCCACGCTAATACTATTTCAACAAAATGGCGCCATTGCCGGGGATTGTTGTTTGATATTGCAAGCATTGTAATAGTTGATACGTTTTAAATCAACTTACTACCAAAGATTGGAACATGCTTAAGCATGCCCATCTTAGCCCTTTTCATGTTTTAATTTGATGACCAGTACATGCCCTTATTGGTAAATTACTAAGTCTTAATTTCTACAACCCATTCAACCTTACATCCTTTCCACCTGGCTTCATTTTTCATTTCCACATTACCATTACCGGGACACATCATTACCCGGTTTCATGCTTGTTTTCTTTGCACGGGTAACATCCTGGCTTGAATCTTCTTCTTTTAACATGCATGGTTTCGTTTTCTCATATCTCATGGAAATTAATCTTTGCGATCGAAAACATATTTACTTCATGCAAACCCAACTTTCAAATGAAAAAAAACTTTTGATAAAACTGTAGAATAGGTTTAGTATTGTTATATTGTTGTGTTTTGGTTTCTTGAATGTTACAAAGTTTGAGTGTTTTTCAGGAGTTGCTGATTTGATGAAAAACCAACTTTGAGCTGAAAATAAGTTTTGTTCAAAATGCTGAATGGGTTTACTTTTTTGATATTGTTCTGGTTTAGTTTGTTGAGGTTTACAACCTTTTAGTGTTTTGCATGCGTTGCTAAATTTTTCATGGAAACCCTAACTTACTCAAAACCCAAGTTTTTGATGGAAATGGTTTTTGTAAAAAAAATTAAATGTCTTAGCTTTTGTTACATGCTTGTGGTTGAGTCTGTTGAAGCTTACAAACTTGTAGTGTTTTGCATGCGATGGTGTTTTGATCTTTTTGTGCTTTTAACTTTTTGTGTTTGTGTGCAACAAAATGGTTTTAACTTTGTATTTGTTGTTTCATTTTCATATCTTGCAAGAAACATGTCAAGACCACCCATCCTGATCAGCGACTTGAAGCCTGATAACAATGTTTGGAATCTGGCTATACGTGTTGTAGATCTACGGTTCGTAAAGGAGCGCAATGGACAGCAGCATATTGAGGTTGTTATTCAAGATGGGAAGGTGTTGGTTATGTGGATGTTTTATTTTATAAACCCTTGGTGAATTTTATATTTTCTGTTGTGCCTTACAAACCTTTATGTTAAACAGGGAGATCAGATACATGTTATTACGCGGTCTCGAGAATTTGATGTCTGGAGCAAACTATTACAGGAATATAATACCTACATGGTTTACAGCGGAGAACCCATGTTGAATGACTTACCATTGAAAGTGTGTGACAACGATTACAAACTATTTTGGAATCGTGCTACCACTATGACAGCCACAGATATCCCACCGTACACACTCAAATTTAAATCGTTGCAAGATTTCGTAAATGGGAATTTCGTAGTTGATCGTTTGTATGGTATGCTGAGTGTTTTAATGTTTATGTAGTATTGTTGTTCTTTTTTTAAAAACCACACAAACTAACAATTCATTATGATATAGATGTAATTGGTGTTGTTATGCAAGTCGTTAGGACACAACATCCAGGTGCAGGGAAAAAGGCTTGCGTTAACCTGTCTGTTGCTGATCAAAGGTTTCATTCTTAACTTTTATGTTAACATTTGGAAGGCATATTTTCATTTCACAATACATAATTCATTGTTTCTTATTATTTCTTTCCAGTGGGGCTGAAATTGATTTTACGTTGTGGGAGTCATATGCCACTCAATTCATGTCTTACAATGACGAAAGTGGTCAGCTGGTTGTCATCCTCACTCACGCATGGTGTCGCCAAAGTTCATGTAATTTGTATTGTTGTTATTTGGATTTTCACATTACATAATTTGGTAAAACGTTATAAATATATGTAATTGTTTGACTCCGATGCAGCATCTGGAAAGCTGAACTTGTCTAATTCATGGCATGGATTAAAACTACTTCTTAACCATGACCATCCTCAAGTTGCTGAATTCATGAAAACGAATATACCTTAAGACAGGTTTTATTGATTATATCTGCATTCTAATTATAATTTAATAACCATAGATTCATACTTTGTTTTATGACTCAGATTTATTGATGGAAATCCTACACCTGATGCCTCACAAAGTAGATCTATAAATTCCTGTTCACAAGGGACATTCGATGACAGGTCCTTCTCCTTTACGAAGGATGTTAGGAGTATAAGAGATATGCTTACTCTTCATGACGTAATTACGTTTATTGTCATTAATTACTAAGTGATCCATAATTACTAACTTTCCGGTTTTTTCAGCCTTTTCGGTGTTTTCTAATAATGTTACATATTTTTTGTAGGAAACATTCTGCAATACGCTTGGTACAACAAAGCGGTTCAAGGCCAATCCGTTTGGACGGTACTATGAAGTATGCTCAAAGTGTAACAAAACTAACCAATGCATACAAAGTATTTAGTGCCATTAAAGTTATGACTTTCGTTACACATTTGTTATTCCTGTTGGTTATACTGTATTAATTGAAATACTTATTTTATTAAACATGTGTACATTTTGTCTAATTAGGTACAAGATTGAAATAGAGGTTGAACATGATGGTGTGACTGCGAATTTTGTCTTCTAGGACAAAGAATACACACCAATTATTGGTATGTCTGCCCATGCTTTAAGGGAGATCATGCGACTGGTTAGTATTTTATAACCTCTCTTGATGGCTGTAAGTTACACCCATGTTTTTCAAATATGTGTTTCATAACATTGTTTCATTACCCACTAATATAACTATTATTCTTAATATATTCCATAAATCTAAGGTCAATACATATTAATACAATACTTTCCAATATTATTATTTGCCATAAATCTGAGAATGATACATATTAATACAATACTTCCAATATATTTCATAACTTTGTATGTGAAACGCTACTCGTAGACCAATGAGGACCACCCACTGATTTACCCCGATGACCTTGACAATCTGCTGGAAAATACTTTTGCTTTTCTGGTCAAATATCAGCCATTTTACAAACAAGCATCTGTAGTGAGACTCACTAGAGATAACGACGTTATGCAACAGATTGAAGATGCCATCATGCCTAATGAAGTAGGTTTTTCAATATTCAACAAAATATGTTGTTTGGTTGTATGATGTATATTTTTATATAACGTATGTTGTCAGTATATAACGTTGACAATAAGTTTTTTTATAAAGGATGCCCCAATTATCCCACCAAAAGATTCTGGTAGCAAGGGAAAGACCCCTATTATAGATGAAGATCAGAACCACAACATCACTCTCACATAAACCTCAAATCCCACTGTAAGCTTTCATATACTGTAATAACCGACAAATTCATGATATTGCAATGTAAATTACATTTATATTACACTCTTGTAGAGTAATGCTTCTGCTGCACAAAACTGGAGCCCGAAACCCAACTTGACCCATAGCCCGGCTAAAAGATTGTCGCCGGATGTTGTTCTAAATGATGATACGGATTATTCAGATATCTTGGCACCAAAACAATTTGCCACCAAAAGTGCAAGACCCAAAAGTGCAAGACTCTCCAAGAACAAATGATATCATGATCCATGTCATGCAACCTATTTCTTAATTTATGTTTAATCTTTTGAACATCTAACTACAATTTGTTGTGTACAATATATTATCCACTCCATTTCTCATGAATATTACCTCTTGGAGTGGTAGTTTTGTAACTTCTTATGGAAGGATGTGTTCCTTTCTTTTGTTATGAATATCCATCGTAATGCAAATATTTTGTTCAGTTATTTATGACTTCTAAAGTCAACTACAACCTAAAAATTAAACTTCTCTATATCCTACCATTCAACTATTTAATACAACAACTTTAATTATTTATAACCTTTAAAATATGAAACAATTCAAATTTTTTTTCCAACTACTACTTTAAATTACAAATATGATACCATTCTAATTTGTCATTGTTCAATTATTTATTATTTCTACCATTTATTTTTAAACACCCAGTTTATTTTAATTATGGAACTGTTTTTTATAACTATTTAATTTTAAACACCCAGTTTATTTTATTCGGCAATTGTAATAATATATGATACACACCATGCATGTTATATTTACATATGTTGCTGTCACAACCCTAAACAAAAAATATGAAGTTAACATCATTTTTTTGTACGCCCTTGGGACACACGCCCGATACAAAAAGTGGTACTTTTTCAACATTTCACATCCTTAAACAAAATATTGCAAAAAGTAGTAAATAAAAAACAAAATCTGACAAAAAGTAGTAATAGAAAGTAGTCATTTAACCTCATCTATGTCATTGGGACACACGCCCTAAGCAATGCTATGGCTGAATAATTGTCTATTTTACCAAAAATTTTATTCCAATCATATCTTTTGTTTGCTAACTTATTAAATGCAAATACAACTTGATTTGATAGGGAACATAGTGTTGTATCATTACTTGTACTTTATTACAATTATTTTATCTTATTACACTCAACAAACTTCCTTTCATTGGAATACTGCAGTTGCACCACTAAACTGGGATTTTCAAAGTTTGCTTTTCCCATGCAACTTCCACAACTTCCTGCGCATCAAATCTGCCACAACTACACTTTGTTGTAGCTTTCACCTAACACTCTGTTGTTACTTTTCATCATTGAAACTATTTTTCTACACACATACATTTCCCATATCCTATTCGTTATTTTTTTATATACTACAATATTATCTTTTTACTATCACAACTTCAACAACAATATTATTATTAACTTTCTCTTTATTATTATTATTATATTTTTTTGTTTAATATATCATTACAATCATTACAACTTGAACAACAATATTATTATTACCTTTATATTTATTATTATTACTATTATTATTGTTTTTTTTACTTTTTGCTTACTATATTCTTATTATTGTTACAATTTAACAACAATATTATAATTAGCTTTCTATTAATTATGGGGCTTATTATTTTTTTCCTTAATATATTCTTATTAATATTACAACACAACAATAATATTAGTAATAGGTTTCTGTTTATTATTATTATTTTACTTACTATATTCAAATTAGTGAGACTGAATTATTGTTGTTAGGTTTGTATCTATTATTATTATAATAATAATAATAATAATAATTATAATAATAATAATTATTATTATTATTATTATTATTATTGTTGTTGTTATTATTATTATTATTACTACTCTTGTGATGTTAACATATGTTATGACCATAATATGTCTTTACTATTAAAATATGAACATTTTATTTTATTATTCTAATTGTCAAAGCTTTGTTGTTCTAATATGTTTCATTCATGTATTCTGCACTTTTTCATTCACAGATTTTTTAAGTAAATGCTTTGTTGTTCTTGTGAAGTAGTCGTTACACTACTTGCTTGGACTTCATTCTGAGATTACCAAGTGTAAGTTTTAAAAACTGTTCATAATCCATGTATCCCATTATCAGCTTATTAGCCTTTCTTACAACTGTTGTTCTTATCTTTTGTCAATGCATGGAACTATCATATATATTGCAAGAACCTCATATATAAACCCTCTCCTCTCAGTTGCACCATTAGTAATGTTACATACTACCTAATTCTACTGCGTCATTATCTCAACACCATGCAACAACCACAGGATAAAAGGTTATTTCTAAATTTTTATATTTCCATTAATATTCCATAAAAATGGAGGTCTATGACATTCTGTAGAATTATGTAAATTACTGTATACCCTATTTACTATCTAATTGTGTTTATTTCAGTTAAATGTAGAGAAAGCTATTACAATGCAACTCCGGATGATGTTGCATTGTGGAGGCAGTGCAACCAAGCGGAATAGATTCCGTAGATTTCAAATACTCAAACATAAAAAATCAAAACGCAGCAAGCATGACAGCCCCAACAACAGTTTTACCCCATCCAACATTAGGATTCCCCTATCTGAAATTCCTTTATAATGCATAAACCAAGCTTTCAATACCAACTCTACACATACACAGCCTTCTCATTCCAAACATGTTATGAAAATTCCACCTAAATGGTTCAAACTTAACACCATCGGAACAAACCTTTTAAGTCAGTTCTCCAATGTCCAAGACAAAAGTGGCGATGAAAATCGTAATTCAAACATACTATTACATCCACATGGACCACAACCTCATCCTCCGGCTAAACAGACTCCAACACCATCATTGAGGTAACTAATAACTCCTCAATACAGAATACTTTATTCTAACAACAAAATTATTTTTTCTTATGTCATTTCATGTTTCAGATTATGCCAGAATATACCGTGCTCAATTCCGGATCAAACTATTACGGCAAGAGGCCGACCTAATAAGAGTCTCTTTTTACCAGAAAGAGCACAAATCCTTTTGAGCCACTCCAATTTGGATGTCGATGTAACTCGGCCTCCAATCCCTCCAGTGTAACTTATATCATACTATTCATATTAGCCTACTGGAGATGTCATTATTATACGTTATAATCTAATGTTGTTATTTGCAACGGTGATAATAATAAGGCCACCGAAAGTGTCCCACTTCAAATTAAACGCGGAAGAGGCCGCCCAAAAAATCCTGTTGTTATCAATCATTTGCAAGTCAACTTACCAAATATTCGTTACCCTCTTAATACTCTTCATGTGTAAGTATATACATATAACATCAATAATTTATTTTGAAATAATATATCATAAAAGGCAGTGTGTTAAAGCTATTGTATTTCAGGACTCCTGCCAATGTTGTTGAGCCGCCTGTTAGCATTGAATTAAATACACCAATATCCACACAAGATGCCACTACACATGTTTTTAATCCTACTTCAAACATGGACTTTGATAGTGAAAGCGAACATGACTCTGACTATGACCCTTTCTTAAGTAGGTGTTTTTTTTTATGATTCCTTTATAATTTTTAATATACAACACTTTCAGTCAATATTAATTCAAACCTTTCTATGTGCACCTCTTATTTGGACAGGTCAAAACTCAGATGACGACTCAAGCTTTGAAAATGAAGAAATTGACGCGTCGTTTTCAAATGCAAACATAAATTACCTTAACAATCAAGGTATACCATATGTTATTCATTCCTATAATACATTTTTTACTGTGGTTTTTCTGTACGAATTCCATTATTCAAATATATTCCTATTTCTATAGAATATTCTGATTTGGGTGACGCCATGATGGAGTGTCAACATTGCAAAGCCTTAATGTGGTACCAAGAGAGGATTGATAAACATAAGCATACACCGAATCCCAAGTACACTTTATGTTGTGGCAATGGCAAAGTCGAACTTCCATACTTAAAACACCCTCCAGAAATATTATCCCATTTGCTATTTCATAAAGATGCAAAGGATAGTAAAAATTTTCAGGCGAACTTGCGAACCTACAACATGATGTTTGCGTTCACTTCACCTGGTGCAAAGTTGGATAACAAATTCAACAACGGACGGGGACCACCAACATTAAGAATTCAAGGTCAAACTTGCCATCGGATAGGGAGTTTATTACCCCCTGAAGGACATCCTCCAAAGTTTGCCCAATTGTACATATATGACACAGAAAATGAAATCGCTCATAGAATGAAAGGCCTACGGTAAGCACTTTTACCACTTATAACCCTGCAATATAGTACTGAGGCCCTCTTGTACTTTTTTACATTTTTGTTTAATTCATCTCTTTTCGCATATCTATAGGGAAACCAACAACATTGATCCAAACATTATCAAACAACTTTTGGAAATGCTGTACAACAATAATACACATGCAAAGAGTTTTCTAATGGCAAGACAAAGACTTAACCAAGGGAATGTCCACAACTTGCAACTACGACTAATTGCAAATAGAACTACGGATGGTAGAGTGTACAACCAACCTACTGTATCAGAAGTAGCTGCATTAGTTGTTGGGGACATTGACACGGCAGATGAAAGAGATATAATTATGCAGAGGCAAGGAGGAAAGCTAAAACGGATTGACAAGTATCATGCAAGCTATATGGCTTTTCAATATCCATTGATATTCCCATATGGAGAAGATGGTTATAGACCTAATGTTGCACATCGAGATCTTGACGTTTTTGAAGACAATCTAAGAAACAGGCTTACTATTCGAGAATGGCTTGCATTCCGAATTCAAAAGAGGTGTCATGAGGGTAGGACATTTTTATCATCTAGGAGGTTGTTCCAATAATTTTTGGTGGATGGTTACACAATGCTAGAGGGAGAGCAGTTGAAATGGCTAAGAAACAACCAATCAAAGCTTAGAGTATCTAAGTATAACAACCTCAACCAAGAAACAAACGAACCTGACACATGTGGTTCATCCATTGGCAAAAGAGTTGTCCTACCATCTTCGTATGTTGGAAGTCGAAGATTTATGGATCAGTTATACTATGACGGAATGGCCATTTGTAGTAAAGTAGGATTCCCAGGCCTATTTATTACTTTCACTTGCAACCCTAATTGGCCTGAAATCAAAAGAGCTTTGGATCCCCTAAACTTGAAGCCACACGATCGACCAGACATCATTGCGAGAATTTTCAAAATGAAGTTTGATAGCCTCTTATCAGACATTACAAAAAAAAAGGTTTCCTTGGAAAAGTTCTTGCTTGTAAGTTTGTTTATATCATTATTCAATTTGTTCAACAGCATCCTTTGTGTCTCTATTTAACACCCTTCAGCCAAATTTTCTATTTTTGTCTTCCACTGATATAGTTGTTTTCTTTCAATAACAGATATGTACACAATAGAATTCCAAAAAAGAGGTTTGCCACATGGTCATATCCTTATATTCTTGGATCCATCCAACAAATATCCAACACCTGGTGACATTGATAAAATTATATCTGTTGAGGTCCCATATCCCTTGAAACATCCAAGATTGTATGATTTGGTTAAAAACCACATGGTCCACGATCCGTGTGGTGTAGCAAACCCAAAGTGTCCATGTATGAAGGATGGAAGATGTTCCAAGTATTACCCAAAGAAATTTCAAGATGTCACTATAGTTGATCAAGATGGTTATCCGGTTTATAGAAGAAGACAAAACGGGCATACCATCGAAAAGAATGGAATACAACTTAACAGCAGCCATGTTGTCCCACACAACCCAAGCTTATTAATGAAATATGAAGCACACATCAACATGGAATGGTGTAATCAAAGTACTTCAATTAAGTATCTGTTCAAATACATCAACAAGGGTTCAGATAGAATTTCGGCGGTTATTGTTCCAACAACTACTACCGGTAATACAGATGTTGATGAAATCAAACAATACCTTGATTGCCGGTACATTTCTCCAAGTGAAGCATGTTGGAGAATTTTTTCATATTCTATTCATGGGAGAAAACCGGCGATAGAAAGATTGTTCTTTCACTTTGAAGGCGAGCACTCAATTTACTAAAAAGATTTCGAACAAATCGGAAATGTTCTTCTAAAAGCAAGTGTCACAGAGTCAATGTTTACTTCATGGTTTGCAACAAATAGGGAATTTGAGGAAGCCAAAACATTGACATATGGTCAATTCGTGTCCAAGTTTGTTTACGTCAAAAAAACCAGAAAATGGAAACCGAGGAAAAGAGGTTATACTATTGGTCGCTTGATTTGGGTTCCTCCAACAACTGGTGATTTGTATTACTTGAGGATGTTGCTAACAGTGAAAAAAGGCCCAACATGTTATGATGTTCTCAAAATAGTTGACGGTTTTAAACACGCAAGTTTTAGAGAGGCGTGCTACGCCTTGGGCTTTCTTCAAGATGACAAGGAATTCATTGATGCTATAAAGGAGGCTTACAACTGGGGGTCTGGTATATTCATGAGAAAGCTTTTTGTAACTATGTTGTTATCAGCTTCGATGAATCGTCCTGAACATGTTTGGCGAAACACATGGACATACTTATCTGACGGTATTCTGTACGAGGAAAGAAGATTGACAATGAATCCAGGTACTTTGCCATTACTATCCTTACTTTGCTATCTCATCCATTACTATGTTTTCAAAATGCCATAATTATTTTTTCTTATTTCTTTTAACCATATTATGTAGATTTATATTTGACCGATCATGAAATACAACAACTAACATTGATAGAGATCGAGAAGCAACTACAAAAAAATAAACGAAGCTTGAATGAGTTTAAGCCTACGCCATACCCGATGCTTACATCCTGGATTTTCTTGGAAATCGATTGATATGCGATGAAAGGCAATATAATATTTCTGAGCAAACTTCAAAATACCAAGACTTGTTTAAAAAATTAACAGGTTCTATTTAAAATACATGCACTTTTACTTTTTAATATCTAAGATTTTTTTCGTCTCTGCTGTTTTATTTTAACATGTGGTATTCTATTCCTAACTAAACACTATTTATTATAAACACATTCATCACGTTTATTTTCTCTACGTTTTATTTCACTTTCAATGATACTTCCAGCAATACATATGAAATCTACACTTAACAATTATACATTTTCATAAATATTACTTCATAATACTTAAAACAATATGTGTGGAATGCTTACAAACTAAACACCATGCTACTACCAATAATACATTTTTATAACTATTACATAATAATACTTCCAACAATTCATTTCACAATCATTCAAAACTAAACAACATGGTACTACCATAGTTACTTCACGTACTAATACTGCTACTTAATAAAACTAAGTTAAACATCATGTAGTACTACTAATACTGCAAATAACTTCATAACAAACCGTCCTTTTAAAAACCCAAAGTGACTTCATCTATCCCTAACTTGAACATATAGCCTATCTGGGGGATTAACTAAAGTGAAATATACCACATTTCCTCTCTTTAGTTTTCTTGTCCTTACTAAGTTGTACCAAGCTCTACCGATATACTTCTAAAAAACGTTTCGGTTTGCACTTAAAATTTCACAGTCATATCTGTTACCCATATCCAAATCTATCATCTCAATATAAGTTTGATTCCATAACAAGCATTCTTCAGAACATTTTCTTGGAAAGTGCTGCACAAAAAAGTCAAAACCCTTATAAACATTAACAAAAATGTAATACGGTAAAACAAATATAACATGCATGTATAGACACAAACCAAAACGTTTTTTTTTGCCAATTTTCCAGACTTGATGTTAACCCTCCATGTATAGTTTCCGTCACTATTATATCCATCATCACTATCATTGGTTTCATAGTTGTCGATACATATGCAACGAAACAATGTTACCACGTATAGAAACGAACTGAATCATCATAATATTCGAAACTATTGATAAAGACAAATTTCCATACCTGCTGTCACTTGATATTTTCAATGGGATTTGCCTTCATTCTTACTTGCTTTCTTTCTTTAAGTTACTTGGAGACAAGCTGCTTAATGCATAGTACGTCTGACTTTTTATAGACAAGAAATGGGCATTAATGTGGTAGCTGGGCTATAAATGACATGCAAGGAAACAATACTTCATAAATGTTAATTTTACTCACCATGCATGCTACACAACATGTGGAGTTCATTCATTTAATACGTGAGTCATAATAATGTGGTAGCTGGGCATTAAATGAGTTTGGTGGAACTCATTTCTTTACTACATCTGAATGTAAGTTCTTTAACACTATTACTTACTAATATTAAATGACTTTGGTGGAACCTACATACATACTATTTCACGTTGGAAATCCCTTACAGCCAGTGTTCTTCACGTATTTCTTTGTCTATAAAATGCAATACTTTGTTTCGTTGTGAAAAATTCCTTACTGCCAGTGGTCTTCATCTTCCATAAATACCGTGTTAGTAATATTAAATATTCATATACACACTATTAATAATGAATTTTAAAAGTGCTTTTTCATAATTCTTTATGTATAACACAAATACATTACTATTTTTAACATAACTTAATTTTTTATTATGCAGATGAACAAAATTGGATATTCAACGAAATTATGACTGTTGTTGAGGAACAGAATGAAGGTGTATTTTTTTATATGGTTGTGGTGGTACCGAAAAAACATTCATGTGGAACACACTTTCAGCAGCCTTGCGTTCACAGCGTGAAATTGTTTTAAATATTGCTTCGAGTGGAATAGCAAGTTTACTATTACCGGGTGGTAGAACTACGCATTCACGATTCAAAATACCAGTTCCCTGTTTGGAATCATCTGTTTGTAACATTGCCAAAAAAACAGACCATGCTGGACTATTAAAACTAACAAAGCTGATAATATGGGATGAGGCTCCAATGGCAAACAAATTCTATTTTGAAGCACTAGACAATTCTTTAAAAGACATCATGGGTGTTGGAAAAAACCCTTCTGACAAAATCTTTGGTGGAAAAGTTGTTGTATTTGGTGGTGATTTTAGACAAATTCTTCCAGTTGTACCACTAGGAACTAGGTCTGATATCGTTCATTCAAGTATTAATGCTTCTTACATTTGGGATCATTGCAAGGTTCTAACACTTACCAAAAATATGCGATTGCAAACCGGGTCTGTTTCAGATGATGGAAGTGATATTGAGAATTTCTCTAACTGGATTTTACAAGTTGGAGATGGAAAACTCAATGAACCAAATAATGCTTATGCAGAAATTACGATTCCGACCGATTTGTTGCTAACCGATTATGTGGATCCTATTGATAAGATTGTTACATCTACTTATCCAAATCTACTTGAGAATTACAAAAATTCAAGTTTCCTTCAGAGCAGAGCTATTTTGGCATCCACTATTGAGATTGTTGACGAAATCAATGATTACATTACAAACATCATTCCAGGCAACTTTCTTTACTCTACCATCTTTCTACATATCTTACACTATTTTTTGAAAACATTCATATCTTATTTACTCTAGCATCTTTCTACATATCATACACTATTTTTTGATAACTTTACCTATTTCTTTTCTCATTCAAATGTTTTATTTTTTTAGGGGATGCAAAAAAGTATTTAAGTAGTGATTCAATAGACAGATCGGAAGGCAATGATAATGATGCTTTTGAACATTTGACTCCTGAATTTCTTAGTTGTTTAAAAACTTCCGGACTACCTAACCATTCATTGAAGTTAAAGATCGGAACAACCGTAATGTTGATTCGAAATTTAGATCAATCAGAAGGACTTTGTAATGGAACAAGATTGACAGTAACCAGACTTGCAAATCATGTTATCGAGGCTAAGATTATTACAGGTACTCATGTTGGGAACACTATTTACATTCCCCGTATGTCCATGTCTCCGTCGCAATCTCCATGGCCATTCAAGCTTATTCGACGACAATTCTCAATTATTGTCTCTTTTGCAATGACAATAAACAAATCTCAAGGTCAATCCTTAGACTATGTCGGTATATATCTGCCAAAAGATGTTTTCAGTCACGGACAACTCTATGTTGCAATCTCAAGAGTCAAAAGTAAAGCTGGTTTGAAAATATTGGTTCATGACAAAAATAAACTCCCACTTGACTACACAACTAATGTGGTTTTCAAAGAAATTTTTCATAATGTTGTCTAGGTATATTACTTTTACATCTTTATACATAACATTTCATTCATCTATATTTCCTATTATATGACACTGTTGTTGATTTTACAGGTGGCTGCGTTCAATAATTTCTATTTGTGCCTTGGAAACCTTACACTCTTTGATTTCCATTTTTTTATTTTTGCTTCACTTATAGGACTACAGTCCCAAATTTTCTGATGTATTTTTCTTTTTATTTTGATACTCTCCTATGCAACTATTTGTGAATTCATAACTACTGCCATAATCTATCGAAATGAATTTTCACTTCATTATTCGATTATTTAAATATTATTATTACCATAAATGCAGCGTCATAATTTTCATAACTATTTAAATATCCTACTATTTTTTATCAACCTATAGTTAAATCCATTTTGACTCAGTTGATGTAAATCATTATTTCTACTCTTTCTACGTTTTCCATTATAACTACTGCTGGGAATAATTTTAGTGCCCCTTCACGTTTTCCAACTTTCTTAGTCACAATTTTAAGTTGTTCCATAACAAAAACCTGTAACCAAATACGAAACAACATAACCCTGCATCAGCCATAGACATCATGCAAACAAATAGAACCAAACCATTTCTCTTATCAGTAACACTTAGCCTTACCTAAATAACCATTTTTATAATAAAATACTCATATAATCCTTTCAAACAAAAAACATCAACAACTTAGTTTAACATGCTTACATAATGATACCAACATAAATTACATTCCAACTCAATCATCACATTTCACATGATCACCAACAACAACATACTTCAAACTTTCACCACCGAATCATCCTTCAAGACCATTAGTCGCATTCAACGGTTTAAGATTTTCACATAAATTTCCTTTGCTGGAGGCGTGCGAATGATGAAGACAAGCTTATCACCAGCTCTAAGTTCTCTTTTCTTCCCGAACTTGTACCAACCACGACCAATAAAAACTTCAGTGGAGTACTTCCTTACCGACCAATGCAACTCACAGTCATGGATTTTTCTCTGGTTTTCATCACACAACTTAATTTGACTTTCACCTTCTTTCAAACATTCTTTGATAACTCGCTGAGGCAGTTGCTGTAAAAAGAACCAAATCATCTGTTTATATCAATGTCCCTATAATAATAATTCACTTTGATACAATTACAGGAAACTTAACATTTACCAAAACATTATTCCTAGCCGTCTGTCCGGAACGAATGTTCTGAAACCAGACATAGTACTTCAAGCGACTACCCATCACTTTGTGACAATCCTCTTCATCATAACTAAAGATAAAAACAAAACATGACAAACACAATCTTCTATATGTATAAAAAATTCAGCACAACATCGTTAATACAAATTTTTCAATACCTTTCAGCTGCATGTTCTTTACCCTTCTCAGTCTCCCGAATTTCACGTTTTCCCCTTCCTCGACTCCCCTCCCCACACTCAAACCTCTTTCTTTTCTTAACCCCGTTGTATTCAACTGAAGTAGTGTTGCCCTTCAAATCTTTTTCAATCACATTTACTTTGGACGTACTTTCG
This sequence comes from Lathyrus tuberosus, assembly GCA_022829125.1. NCBI lineage: Eukaryota > Viridiplantae > Streptophyta > Magnoliopsida > Fabales > Fabaceae > Lathyrus > Lathyrus tuberosus. The sequence continues at coordinate 1,958,532 of JALAZF010000018.1, forward strand.
AAATCTATATCTCCCACTCCAATTTCCAAGTTTCCTTTACTTTGTTTATCTGCCTTGAGTTCAACAGCAGCTTCTTCTCCTTCACCACATCCACTGTCCCTAATATTTCTTCTGTCAATTTGCTCTACCACCGACCTTTCATTTCCTCTTGCAAACATTTACAAAACTTATTAGACTTCTGATCATAAACTATAATATACATAACAAACTGCATGTGAGTTTATAAAACAAACCTAACCTAAACAACATTACTTTATTTCAAAACTTTTTATTCCTAACTGTTCTTTAAATCACAATACCAACAAATGAAATTTTCAGAAGGTTCACCATCCTACTTTCACTAAGTTCATGTTTTACAACACATGCAATTTCATATTCACTGTGCAAAACTCAACCCAGCACCTACCATTACATATTTCAGAAACAACATTCACCATACAAGCTTCTACACAGTTCCAGGTAGCTCAACATGAACACGACATAGTTACAAACAAAACCTTCAATTTTCAGAAATCTATTACATATTTACCTCTTCCTTGATGAACCCGTTCCCTGCTTTGCCATTCCTCACCTTCTATTTCCTTCTTTTCTTCGGCTGCCTGGAGAATGTTTCACTTCCAACCCCTCACGTTAAACCTAAAAATTTCACACCTATACTTCATTCGACCCATTTCACTTCCTTTATCCCCACAACTTGCCACACACTACAACACGTCACACAACCCAACACTACCTTAGGTTTTTCTGTATTTTTCACTTATTTTGGAAACACTATTTTTACTTTTACACCTCCTCTTTTCTACATTGTATCACATTATCCCTTTTTATAACACTTCATTATTTTTTTTTCAAATTTTTCTCTAATTTATATTTATAATTCTCAATCTTCACTTTTTATTATTATAAACTTTTTAATGTTACACATGTCTGAATTTTAATTTCTTTTCTAACTTTTTAATCCTTTCAATTTTTTTAAACCTATTCCTATTACTTCTCCCATTTATATTTCCTTAACTACCTCTACATTATTTATTATTATTTATTTTTCCATGTTTTTAAATTTATTCATTTTAAACTAAACAACAATAACCCGTACGTCCGCACGGGTTTTTTTACTAGTTTTGTTTATCTCATATACTTTTTCTTGAGCTTCTTAATTTGTTTGGTTAAGTTTTGCAGACTCTGTTTATGCGAGGAAAGTTACGTGCAGATCAACTTCTTTTCGATCCTTAGATTGAGAGAACTGCACGTAAGTTGAATAGTGAAACTAGACGGAGGAGGCAACTTGCCAAAGAAAGACTAGAGAGAGGAGAAAGTTTTATTTCTACACCAACACCACAGTTTACGCCAAACATGGCAGCACCATCTCCACCACCACCTGTTTCAACGCCATGCACTAACAGTCTGAAGCACGCAACTTAGTTTGCTCGCAATGCCCACAACAGGAGGCACTCTGAGATGAAGACCGACATCCTTGCTCTTCTATACCAGAATCCATTCACCGGTATGGATCATGAGTGTTGCACCCCAAAATTTGCCCTCACATCTTTGAGACAGATTGATTCAAGAAGCTTCCTCACACTCCTAGGAGTCTCAAAAGCTCAAGACTACTCAAGGATTGACCATACAAGCTCTCCTCCTAAACAATCAACCTACAACTAGGGTTTTATTTTTCTCAAAAGGAATTTAGCTCTCAATACCTCAGATGGACTTCATGGTTCTCTATGTGCTCTAGGGTATCCTCGTGTCAAGTCTCAAGCCTTGCTTCACAAGTTTGCTCAGTCAATTGCTCAAATGATCAACAGTCGATTGTATTGGACCAAAAGTCAACTTTGACCAATTTACAGTCAAACGTCATCATTTCTTGCCAACAACAAGATTTTGAAGTCCCATTCATCATTTGATCAAGGGTTGATCATGATTCCTCAAGAAAATCAAGATTTACTCAAAAGTAAAAAATTGCCAAATTAGGGTTTTCTTAAGGAAAAGTCAACTGAACTTTGACCACGCACAACTTTTACATACTTCATCAGAAATTCCTCAACCAAAGCTCATTTTGAAGGAAATTCAGTTCTCCACAACTTTGTCTCTCTAAGCTCAAGGCCAAAAATGCCTCGTTTGAGAGATATGGACCAAAACTTTACAGGTCATTTTGAAAGTCAACAAAAAGACACTTTTTTCTTCAAAGCAATTTACACAAAAATAAAGACTTCAAATGAAAAAAGTGATCAACACGAAAGTTGTAGGGGACATCTTTGAGGGTTCCAAAAAGTCCAACATCACCTTCATATGACAAAAATTGAGAGAGTTACGATTGGTGCAAGTTGAGCAAAATTTGAGAAACGCATGAAACCTACATTGAACATTTTTTAGCTTTTGGACCAATGGGCCTATCTTTTAAGGTTGAATCATGTTTATGACATATTCAAGGACCTCAAAGTTCACTTTGGTATTATTTTGATTTTGATTTTATTTTATTTTGATTTTATTCAAAGAAATAAACAAAATTAAATAAAACAAAATAAATCAAATAATGGTGGGCACATGGATCCTTTTAATGGAGTTTCTAGAAGATTAAAACATGTCATTCAAGGCCATACAAACCCAAATAAAATCGTGGGAGAGAGTGAAGGAAACATGGTTTTCAAAAAATTAAAATGGTTGGAAACATGTTCCTTGATCCTAGCTCTTCAATGATTCCTTGTCTACCATGTTTCTCCTATAAATACAAGGCTCAAACACAAGAGAAAAGGGGACAACAGGCTTCACAAAGGAAGGCTTCCAAATCACAAAATTCTTGAAAAAAAAGGTGAAAATTCAAAACTCCATTTCCAATCATTCTCGATCCAAACCAAGGATTAAATACTCATCCTGAAGGTTCGATTCCCACCCCATGCAATTTCCTTTTAACCAATCCCTTTCTTTTATCATATTTCAATTAATTTATTTATTTCTTTTCAATTAAATTAAAACAATAAAAAAAATCATAAAACCGTTAAAAGAATAAAAAATATAGTTTAGGTTATGTAATCATTTTTTTAGGCATAGATTATTTTTATTAAAATTATTTTTTTAGACTTAGGCTTATAATTAATTAATTTTTGTACAAATAAATTAGAAATTAGGTTTATTTATTTTAAAATTATCTCTCAAAAATAAATAAAAAACGAATATTGACTTAGATATTTAGGACATTTAACTTGATTTTTAATATGTAATTGCTTTTTGTTTATCATTTATTTTCTTAGAATAAATGTATAGGTTTGTGCATAAATTGTAATAGTGTAGTTTACATTTCTTGTACGATTATATTATGTAACTGTCCATAAGCATTGTAATAGTCTATGTTACATTCTCGCACGATTATATCATGTAACTGCCCATAAGCCATGTAATAGTGCAGGTATTTATTTTTCGCACTTATATTTTATTTGCTAGATAGATAGGCATGTATGGCAAGATCTAAAATCAAACGTTAGAATAACCTATAACTCAAGATAATATAATTGAATCAACGCACATTGCACACATTCACCTCTAGGGTAGCCTCTCTCTATTGCCTTACGATTAAAACGGTCATGTCCCTCGAAAGTAGGGGTACTTTAGCAAAAGACGCTTACGAATAATATCATCATAGTCCCTTCGATATAAAGATCATAGTCCCTCGATGACCCTTCGAGCTGCCTACAAAAAAATGATCTTGTCCCTCGACGACCCTATGGAAAAATGATGATAGTCCCTTCACATTGCTAAGGTATCCTTACATGTTACCTTTTATGACCATTCGATGACCCTTCGCTGTCCCTCAACATCCAATAAGCAGTACTACCTACCCATTAATGGTATGGATAGTACTATCTCTCAAGGAAAATGATAAGTACAAGAAAGATCTTACAAATTATGGGTAAGTAACTTTTAAATGCTTGCTCATAACTCAAAAAACAAATACTTTTCATATCTCACTTTTCCAAAAATATTAAAAAAAAAAATACTTTGTATACATTCTTACACGAATTATTACAAAGTCAAACTTTTACAAAATATTTTCAAAAACGTTCACACACATTCAAAAAGTAAGTAAAAAATGTGAGCTAAGCATTTAAGGGCCCATGGATAACCATGGATACAAAGGGTGTTAATACCTTCCCTTTGTATAACTTACCCCCCGAACTCAAAATCTATCAAGGTCTTTCCTGTTCTTTTCAGCCTTTCCTTATTGGATAAAAGAAAAGTCGGTGACGACTCTTGCTAACAGCAACATGTTTTGCGAAAACAAAACAAAAAAAAAGTCAGTTCTCCCACCGTGTTACAGAACTAGCGACTCTGCTGGGGAAATACAATAAAAGAGGGGTTACTTTAGAGTTAGATCACTTTACCACTTGCTTAAAATTGTTTGACTTATGTGCTTTATTTTTAATGGGCTTTGTTTTGGGGTTACTTGTGTGAAAGGTCCTACACCCGGACCTAGTGATTCCTTAGGTAAGTGACAATAGATCATGGAGACTATACGACATGTACCAATATGGTTGATATGATGGTCACAGTCTTTAGAACCCTAGTTAACTCATCTTTGGCCATTAGAAGGTAGTGAGATGTCCGTGTAACGAGCGATTTTGGACGCGGTTCTTAAGCGCTGGTCGCTCTCTGCGGTTTGAGCTTAAACTACAGGTCGATTCATTTTTTATCCTATTGTGAGCTGACTAAGGAAGGGAAATAGATGTCTCCAATTTACCCTGCTTTGCATACTGAGTTTAAACAGCGGTCTGTTAGGTTACGGATGCTATCAATGTGGGGGGGCCTTTGTACTGGTTATTTGTATTTTCGCCAATACGGTTCTCTTTCTTTCTTCTTTTTTTTTTTACCTGGGCAGAAGGTTTCTGGCGGGGAACAAGGATTAGGATGTTAGGACTGATGCTTTTGAATTACTGCTTTTGACTGATGGAGATATGGGATTTGGTTTTTTTGTTGATTGCGCTCGCTAAGATCTTTTCTTTCGATCTTATGCCTACGTATTCCCGTTTACCGAAACAGGGAAATCAGAGCGTTCGTAGTTCCTCCTATTCTATGGGAGGAAATTGGTGTTTTTGGTGTCTTGTTTAAAGCCCAAGACGTGAAGCGAAAGGTGGTTTGTATCTTGTTCAAAGCCCAAGATGTGAAGCTGAAAGGTCTATTTGTGTCTTGTTCAAAGCCCAAGACGTGAAGCTGAAAGACCTCGGTTTTAGAGAGAATTTGTCATCTCTAAAGAGGGGGAAGGAGAATTACTTTAACTGGGATACGCGGATCCGAGCAATGCCATAATTTCCGAAGAAAGGGTTTTAACCTGAAGGAGAAGACTTTAACTCAGTGTAGAGCAATGCCATCTTTCCTTAGGAATTTCTCATGCTAAAAGAGGGACAGTGGCATGGATATAGATGATCCAGAGGCTTGCCGCTTACAGCGATTAGATGAAAGGAAAGGAGTTGTTGATATTTGTGTACTGTGAACGAGGCACATCTTTGATGGTAAAAGGTTGATTGGATCAACCAGTGGTTTTCTTATACAAAGCCTAAGAGGAGGCTAATTTCCGCTAGGAAAATCATTATACAAAGCCTAAGAAGAGGCTATTTTGTGTCTCGTACAAAGCCCGAGAGAGAGGCGAAAAGTTTTTGACCCGACGATAGAGTCTTTGTGTCTCGCACGAAGCCCGAGATAGAGGCTATTATTTGTTTGACTCTACGAGGGAGTCTTTGTGTCTCGTACGAAGCCCGAGATAGAGGCTAAAAGTTTTGACTCAACAAGAGAGTATTTTTGATACTCAACAAGAGAGTGTTTTTGTATCTCGTACGAAGCCCGAGATGGAGGCTAAAGGTTTGTTTCAGTTGAGTGACAAATCCAATATACTGATTTTAAAAGAGAAAATCAGTTCTTATATGAGCAACACTGTACTCAGGGATTTGATTTGAGGATCAGGGATATTTCCTTCTCTTTGAGGAAACGGGAAATCCAAAGGGTATTGAGACTGTCCGAGTCTGCGGGTTTCCTTCCTATTTAACGAATGGGTCCACTTGAGAATGTCTTTGAGACTCAAGGAAGTTAGACTGTCCAAGTCTAGAGTTTTTTCTTTTGTACTATGCTTTGAGAAACAGTAGTAGACTCTATGAAAGGACTGTTCTATGAGGATGACTAGGTTCTGTTCCTATACCTCTAGGAGGTCGTCGGGACAATTTATACGAAGCCCAAGAGGAGGCTGGAAACTTTTAAGAAGTCGACGGGTCCTTGTACGAAGCCCAAGAGGAGGCTATCATTCCCGAAGGAAGAGATCATTATACGAAGCCTAAGAGGAGGCTGTGAATACTTCTAAGAAGCCGCAGTGTCCTTGAATAATGCCCAAGAGGAGGCCGATGCTTTTAAGAAGCCCGTGGGTCTATCATCTCCTTTCCATTAGGAGAGATAACTCTTTTAAAGATAAAAACCACTGGTAAACGTGCAAGGTTTACTATCCAGCGACTTTTAGCTTTTGAAGAGGGTTCCTTAGTTAAGGTCCAAGATTATGACCGTAGTGGGTACCCAAACCCCGAGACATTCAAGGCAAGCTATCCACAAGGAATAGATCAAGTCAGGAAAGTTCGAGAATTTGGAAGAAACTCAAAGATGCCATTCACGGAGAATACATTCATCTTGGGGAGTAGAGCTTCTTGACGATTCCTAAGGAGGACAGCCGAAGAGAAGACTGTATCTGGTGCTCCTATTAGGGATCTAGGCGTCTATTTCTACGAATAAATGAAACGGCGTCACCTAGTTCTAGACGTAGTTGTCGGGGAAACTCGAAATATCTATACTATTATTACACAGTAGATATGAGTTTATGAAAGGAGACTTACAGTGAGCAGCCCCACAATACAGTTTATAATATGAAAGCAGTAAATGAAAGCGATAACCACTTACTCGGTTGTAGTGCTTCCATGCTGTTTGGTTAGTTGTTCAACAAAGAAAGATTGAAAACAACAGTATATTCAAAATCAAAGGAGAAAGTGCTTTGAAAAAGAAAGATTTGGGGCTTACAGCTCAAGGAGAGGCCCAGGGTTTTATCAGTGAGCGCACTGTTTGACTTTGTACAGTGGGACTTATACAAGTGACTGGGGCCCAAAAAGGTTTTCTGTACAAAGGGATGGGTCTTACACTCTCTCAAGAGGCCCAAAAAAGGTTTAAAGAAAAGAGAGGGGCTTATAACACGAGGGTAGGCCCAAATGATTTTTCGTTTAAAAATGGCGATCGCGCCGAGGTTTTCTTTTAACGCATAGGGACTTATACAATAAATGAGGCCCAAAATGTTTTGGTTAAAAGGGGGATTGGGTCTTACACTCTAATAGAGGCCCAAAGTGTTTTGAATGGGTCTTATAGCTCAAGGAGAGGCCCAGATGATTTTTATTTTTAAACGGGCGACGATCGCGCCGTTTACTTGTACAGAGGGACTTATACAATGAGTGAGGCCCAAAAAGTTTTTGTACAAGGGGGGATGGGTCTTACACTCTCTCAAGAGGCCCAAAAAGGTTTAAAAATGATTTATGAGGGTTGAATTAATCCAAAACCCTAATTTGTTTTCAAAATGTATTTAATTGAATAAAAATTCAATTAAAATGATCAAAAATTGTTTAACACATGGAAAACAAATTGTGATCTTGGATTAATGCTTCAAAAATTAAGTATTGACCTACAAAATAATTAGAAAGCATTAAAAGTTGCAAAATCAATGTAGAAAAAATATTTAAAATGCCAAAAACAATCAAAATATTAATTCTTTACAAAAATATCAATTATATGAAATAAATAATATTTTTGGGATTTTTTGTGAAAATAAAATATTTTAACATTTTTGTGAATTATTAAAAAAAGAATCAACTCAAAATCATTAAAACTCAGAGAGAAATTAATTTTTGAATCAATTAAACAAAATCACAAAATTCAAATATTTGAATTTCTAAAAATGGCGCCAAGAACAGCTGAAGAACACGCGCGTGTTCTTGGTTTCTCAGATTTGCATTTTCTATCCAATCTCCATGAATACGTAATCATATCATGCAATCCACATATCATTATGCTCGCCTCAACCTCACGATCATGTCTATGTACTTTAATTTCATTTAAATTAAACATACAACAAGAAATCACGAAGAGACCTCAAGAACCCTAATTTCTGCATGAAGGCTAGGATTTTTGATACACGATTCAAACAATGCAATTAATTGAGGGAAAACATTCCATGCATGATTATGAACATATGGCCAAATTATTGTGCGAGGAAATATGCATAGATTGAGAGATGACCAAGCATGTGCTTACCTCCAAGTCGTGACAGCAAGAGCATATGTGATTTTGAGTTGGAGGTGTTACAGACAAGTTGTGATGATCTGGACAGCTTCCCTACACCATATAGAGTGTGTTTGAACACTTGGATTGAATTGAAATGGACTGGATCAGTTTATGGCATCTCAGCTGCACTTTGGTTAAAACCTTGAGCAACCAGCTGGTGATGTCATGAAATTGATGTTTCAGAAGTAATCTAAGTGTTTGATCAGCTCATATGTGATGTATGTGAGGTGTGTGAGTGATTGGTTTGATTGGAATTGCTCTCAAACTCAAAACCCGATAGCTACCTTGCTAAGAAAGGCATTTTTGCCAAGAGAAAGAGATTTTGAGGAAAGCATCTGTTAGATGGCTTTGGTGTACTCAAACTGACCACAATTGAGCTCTATTTATAGTAGAGCAAGTTTGTTTTGCAAGGAATAGTGCATGGCAGCTGGTAAGTAGGTTTGGCCAATGTTGGCAAATGAAAATCCAAGTCTCCTCTAGCCATTGACTAGAGGTTAGGGCACAGAGCTTTGGTCCCCTTGGTCTTGGATAAGTCTTGACTGATTTCAGATGAGAATGGCTCAGTCCATGCCACCTTGATGGTTTCATTGAATGCCTCATTCCAAATTTGAAGTCTTGTCCCTATTTTGGCAACTCTAGGTTCAACATGTTATTCCTTGTTCCTTGGACCTTGGAGGCTTGGCTCAGTGATTGCCCCCTTTAGATTCAATCCTCTGAGGTGTCCAAGTGGATTGGAGCAATTGAATTTGGCTGATTTTGGCAAATCGAGCCAAAATGCAAATTCTGCCTTGCTTGTGACAGATTTCAGCAAGGCAACTTGCCAATGTTGTATCTCATGGTGTAGGTTGAATTTGGCAATGTTCTTGGCCATTTTGGAAAGCTCTTACATGATACAACAACTGTTTGAACAAGTTTGGTTTTGATCTCTTTTTATTCCAAGTGAAAAATCCCCCTACATTTGGCAAAAAGTGAAGCAGAATCTGACTTAGTGAAAATTTCACTAAGTGTTGGAAAAAGTGACATTTTCACTTTTCAGCCACTTTGATCACTCCATAACTCAAAATCCTTAATGAATTGGAATGACTTGTAGTTGAAGTTTTTGTAGGTGATAATGAGGGCTACAAATCCATCTTTTGATGAGAAAAAATGGCCTTGTGGTTTAGGAGTTATGGTCCTCCAAAGTTGGTACCTTTGCCACTTTATTTTTAACTTAGAAAAATTTCTAAGTTTTATGCTTACCCCTTTTACAAGTTATCTCACTTTTCTTGATTTTTCTTGATGAATGATGATTCAAATCATACATTAACATCATTTTAGGGTTAAAAATCCATTTTGGTGAAAAATCTCAAAAAGTCAAAGTTGACTTTTGTGCACAGTTGACTTTTTATCAGATGAATTCCAAACTGTGCAATTCTTCAGGAAATCATGTCCTTGACCTAAATCAAACTTGATGGACATGTTCCATGGGTGTCATAGGGTATATTCAATCATGTATTAGGGTTTGGGAGCATGTCCTGGTCAAAAGTCAAAGTTACAGTTGACTTTTCTCTTAAAACCCTAATTGTGGTGCAGATGAAATTGAGACTTGTTGCTCAAGCTTCTTGGATCAATCCATTGTTCCAAATGGATCAATATGGTATATTAGAGACCCTCAAATCATCTCTTGAGGTCTTGGCTCATGGTTTGTCCCAAAAGTCAACTTAGGGGTGAATTAGGTCAAGAAACCCTAATTCCTGATTTTTGATGAATGCATCCCCTGAGGTGAAATTGACTTGATGCATGGGTTCATGAGGTTCCATGAAGTATATTAGGTCATGTTTTGGATCATTGCCTTGTGCCCAGATGAAAATTTCCATCTGGAGGCCCTGGTAGACCAAAACCCTAATTTGGTGATACTGTCGATCTTAAGACTTGATCCACCTAGAAGGGAGCAGCCTTGTGCTTAATCCTTGAAGTGTGAGTCCTTTTTGATCCATTGTGGATATTTAAGAGATTAGACAAGTTGAAGATCATGTTATTTCTTGATTGATCCTTTGTCTAAGCACTCAGAGAGGGCTTGAAACCCTAATTTTGATTATAGTGGATGCTCACCCATCTTTGGGGAGACTGATGAAGCATGATGGTTCATCCATATTGTGATGATGATTTTCACAATGATGGGAAATCTAAGTGGTCAAAATTTGGGGTATTACAGTTCGACTTTGGATTTAGACAGAAGTTGGTTGATACTCGAGGCTACGCTCATTGAGATCAGACTTTCGGGATGTTTTGGTCGGCCACTCGAGTGTCGCACTAAAATAAAGCCTTCGAGAAAGATCTGTGATATGAGTCCTTTAGAACCCGGTTACTATTCTAGGACAGGTTGAGCCAACTAAACCTCAGTGTGGAAGGGTACTTATGTTTGGACTTCATGCAAGCCTTTAAACCTAAGGCTCTTGTATGACTTGTTTGTGTTTGCTACTTATTGACTATTAACATGTACATGACATCATAACATCATAATATATCATTTTCACTAACCATTTCAAGGACCAAGGAATTTTTTCTTTATTCGTCGTTGCAGGCCATGGCTTCCGTTCCTAGAAATTTCATCCGAGTCAACTTTGTAAGGGTTCCTTCCCAGCTTAAAGAATTGGTCTCAAAGGTTCCCGATGGCTCTCGATTCACCGGAAGGCATGGTTTTCTGCTCAACTTGGTTACCTCAGGTTTTGAAGAAGATATGATGAGAGTCCTATTCCAGTTCTTTGATCCTAAGCACCACTGTTTCACCTTCCCAGATTACCAATTGGTGCCCACGATTGAGGGGTTCTCTAAGCTACTTGGAATACCTATTCTCTATCAGATACCTTTTACCGCTCTAGAAGGCGTTCCAAAGCCTGAAGTCATTGCAGTTGCTTTACATCTGAAGAGGTCAGACATTGTGTCCAATTGGGAAACAAGGAGTGGAGTCAAGGGGTTTCTTGCTAAGTTCCTGATTGAGAAGGCTCAATTGTTCCTAAGCGCTATGAGTTACCATGCTTTTGAGGAAATATTGGCTTTGTTGATCTATGGGTTGGTGTTGTTCCCTAATCCAGACCAACTCATAGACGTGCACGCTATCAAAATATTTCTGACTCATAACCCGGTACCTACCTTGCTCGGAGATATTCTGCACTCGCTTCATACTCGTACTATCAAGGAGCGAGGGACTCTCATGTGTTGCGTACCCTTACTATCCAGGTGGTTTATTTCGCACCTTCCCCGGTCAGTGTTGAAGAATGAATAAAGGTTACAGTGGTCTCGAAGGATAATGTCACTCTCCCATTCAGATATCTATTGGTGTGCCCAATCTCTTGAAGACTTCACTTTTATTGATCATTGTGGGGAATTCCCTAATGTGCCACTCCTTGGCATTAGGGGAGGCATCACCTATAATCCTTCGCTAGCTTTGCGCCTGGCTGGTTATGCTCGAAGGTATGGTCCTCATGATATGCTTATTCAGGGTATTATGTTCGATTATGAAGATGATCCTCAAGGTTACCGTCAAAGGTTTATACGCGCATGGAATAAGGTGTATAAGATTGAAAGCAAGACCTTGGGACAGAAGAACTCTATTCCTTTGGAGCCTTACCTCAGATGGGCGCGCACTCGTGCTCGAGGTCTTATTATGCCATATCCAGCTGTCAAACCAGTGATTGTTGAACCTGAGTTTGAAGGAGATGTTCCTCAAGTAATTCTCCATCCAGATATGCCTACCGATCTTGAAGAGCTGGGTTTAGATGAAAGAAGAAAAGGACACCTTTGAGACTCAGTTCTATGCTAGTGAGAAGAAGGTGTTGGAGTTGACGAAATTACTTCATGAGGAGCAGAGCATCAATGCTTACATTGGCACAAAGAGGAAGCGCCCGTGGGAGACTTGAGTCTTGAGTCCTAGGTCTTAGGCGTTTTTGAATTTGCTTTTTGAAACTTCCTTTCATTGTAGCCCAAGAGGCATAAAAGAAAAAAAAAGGAATTTTGAGTTTACTAATAAAAGTTTTCCTTTTGTTTCTGTTTGTTTGCAAAGATAAACTCTAAAGTCCTTGAAATCATTGCATATGCATCTACATCTCATAATCATTGCATAGCAGGTTTCTAGGACAGGTTTCTCTCTTCTCGCTGTTTATTTCAGAAGAAATGGCTCTCGAGCAAACCGTCAAAGATCTCCAGGCCCAGAATGCCCAGTTCTAAGAGCTGATCCTGAACTTGTCCAAGGGGCAAGAAGAACTGAAAGCACCTCTGACCAAGAAGAAGAAGAAAGCAAGAAAATCAACTGGCGTCATCAACATGGGGAGGAGATTCAAAGGTCCGGCTAAACAGGTCAAGGAAATTGGGATCCCAGTAGACCAAGATGATGAACTGGATGATAACTATGAAAGTGACAAACATGAGGAAAATAGTAACCATGGCACCGGTGGACACTCTGAAGAGGAAGATGATTATCTGGATGATCAGTATCCCCCTGGTGATGAGAAATACAAATTACTTGAAGAACGTCTGATGGCCATGGAGGTTCAGAAAGTACCTTGTTTGGATTTTGAGGACTTGGGCTTGGTTTCAGGAGTTGTCATTCCTCCTAGGTTCAAAATTCCCATGTTTGCTCAATATGACGGTGTGTCTTGCCCGAAGCTGCATTTGAGATCTTATGTCCGAAAGATTCAGCCACATACTACTGACAAAAAGTTATGGATGCATTTTTTCCAAGAGAGTTTGTCTGGAGCTCAGTTGGAGTGGTACTATCAACTTGAGAGTACCAATATTCGTACCTGGAATGATTTGGCTGAAGCTTTCTACCGGAAATACCAATATAACTCTGATTTGGCGCTAACTCGAATGCAACTCCAAAGCATGTCCATGGGCCCTAATGAAAGTTTCAAAGAGTACGCCCAGAAATGGAGAGATCTTGCAGGCAGGGTTCAGCCTCCTTTAGCTGACAGAGAGTTGGTTGACATGTTCATGAGCACACTAAGTGGTCCTTTCTATAGTCATCTACTTGGAAGCTCGTCATCCGGTTTCACCGAGCTGATATTGACAGGAGAACGTGTTGAAAGTGGAATTTGAAGTGGTAAAATACAAGTGGCTATATCTTCAAACACTACAAAGAAGCCACATAATGGGAAAAAGGAGTCTAATGCTGTGTACAGCCAGAAGGGTCGTAATAAGAATGACTGCAACCAATCTGTTGGGGCAGTTCTGATCTCTGCACCGGTTCCACAACAACAACAGGGTAGTCAGCGTAAGCAGGATGCACCCAGGAGACAGTTTACAAAAATCAACATGTCATTGGCTCAGGCGTTGCAGCATATGTTAAAGGCATAATTGATTACTTTGAGAGATCCTCCTAGGAATCCTAATACTTCCGCTCCTAGCTATAATCCCAATGCGAGGTGTGCATACCATTCTAATAGTCCTGGACATGATACGAGCAGCTGTTAGGCACTGGAGAACAAGATTCAAGACATGATTGACGCTAAGGAGATTGAGTTTAATCCCCCTGAGACTCCTAATGTGATTACCGCTCCTATGCTGAATCATGAAAAGATCGTTAATGCTATTGACGATGGTTCTTGTGTTTCTACCGTGGTTGACTTGATTGTTCCTCTATCAATTGTTAAGAAGAAGCTGTTGTGAGCCGGTTTATTTCCGGGCTGCGTTGAAAGCTGTTATTATTGTGCATCTCAATCCAATGGTTGTGTGAAGCTGAAAGAAGGCATTCAGCGTTTGATGGACAACCGTACTATATTGTTTGAGAAGACTCTTTCTATGGAGAGCTTATGTGAAAATTTGTCCCGAGGTCTGAAGTTTGAGGACGTATATGTGGTTACTAATTCCAAAACTCTAGTGAGGATCACCTCTAAAGGTCCTTTGAAGATTACCGCCGAGCCTAGAGTGGCTCCCCTGATTATTACTACGCCCGGTCCGATTCCATATTCCTCTAGCAAGGCTATCCCTTGGAATTATGGTGCCGATGTTTACATTTATGGTGTCAAGCAAGAGCCTTTGACTGATGGAACTACTAAAGTTACTAATCTCGATGTCGACAATATCGTTGGGACTAGTAAGGTTACCCGAAGTGGAAGGATCTTCTCCCCAGAAATCTCTCCAAAGACTGTTACTACTCCAATTCGTATCTCTGCCTCCGAGCCAATTACTGAGACTCGAGGCAAAGAACCAATGATTGAGCCTGCCCAGATGGAGGCCCCGGGTGAAACTGCTATCGAAGATTCCTCTAAGCAAGAAATGGAGGAAGTGCTGAAAATTATCCGTAAGAGTGATTACAATGTTGTTGAACAGTTGGGGCACACCCCCTCCAAGATCTCTATGTTATCTCTGTTGTTGTGCTCCGAGGCCCATGCTAAAGCTTTGGTGAAGTTTTTGAAATCTGCGCACGTGCCGCAAGAAATCTCTGTTGACCAGCTTGAAAATTGTGTCGCTAGCCTGACAACTGATAATGGTCTAGGCTTTTCTGATGCTGATCTGATTCCCGCCGGAAGGAACCACAATAAGGCCCTGCACGTCTCTATTGAGTGTAGGGGAACTACCCTATCTCATGTATTGGTGAACAATGGTTCCTCATTGAATGTGTTGCCAAAGGCTGTTCTAGACAAACTCGACTATGAAGGGGTTGTGCTGAAACCTAGTGACGTCGTGGTAAGAGCCTTTGATGGTTCGAAGAGAATGGTGCATGGAGAGGTTGATCTCCCGATCAGAGTGGGTTCTCAAGTCTTTGATTATACTTTCTATGTAATGGATATTCGTCCTGCCTATTCCTGTTTGCTTGGGCACCCTTAGATACATGGGGCAGGCGCTGTGACTTCTACCTTACATCAGAAGTTGAAGTATCCCGCGAAAGGCAAGATTGTCACCGTCTGTGGTGTAGAAGAGTACATGGTTAGTCATTTGAATACCTTCAAGTATGTTGAGATGGATGGCGAATTCCTCGAGGCTCCTTGTCAAACATTTGAATTGGCTCCTCAGACTGTTCCTATTGCTAAACCAATTCCTATTGTTCCCAAGGTTACTAGAGTGCCTCCTACAATGGCTTCCCTAAAGGATGCTAGAGCTGTGGTTGAAGAAGGTGGTCGTACCATTTGGGGTCAGCTTCCTGACATTCCTTACAAGTCTGACAAATTTGGTTTGGGCTTCACTTCAGAGGCTCAGAGGGTTGTACGTCGTGCTCGTGCTATTCGTATCACCAACAAAGGAGTTCATAAAGATCAGGTCAACGTTGTGGAAGATGCTGATAGTGACTGTGACCTAGATAGTTGGATCTTTCCTACCATAGGCAGTGGGCTTAACAATTGGAAGACTGAAGAAATTATTCCTATCTCCTTTAGTCAGGAGTAAATGCTATTTTCTGTTTTTCTTATTTTCGAAGTTTGGTTTCGTAATTTGAACAATAAAACTTTTAAGCCTTATGCCTTGCCCGGGGCACAATGGCCTATTTGTTAGGGTTGTCATTTCATCGCATATTTTCATTCAATAAATCAATGGACGTTTTGCATTCAAATTTTGCGCTCTTTGTCTTTTCTTTTACTTTATCTTCATCAAAATAGCTATGTGTTCTTACACACACCCACGCGACAAACTGCAGATCCACATCCACTCTGGATCCCATTGATAACGGTTCTGCTATTGTCAATTATGACTTCGAAAATCCGATCTACCAAGCCGAGGACGAAGGTGAGGAAGATTGTGAAGTGCCTAGAGAGCTTGCTAGACTATTAGAGCAAGAATAAAAGACCATACAACCGCACAAAGAGCCAGTCGAGGTCGTAAATCTAGGTACTGAGGAGGATAAGAAAGAAATCAAGATAGGTGTTGGATTATAAGACCGTGTCAAGAAAAGACTGATTCAGATGCTACGTGATTATGCTGAGATTTTTGCTTGGTCTTATGAAGATATGCCAGGACTTGATACTGATATCGTGGTTCACCGTTTACCGATGAAGGAAGGTTGTCCTCTGATAAAGCAGAAGGTTCGTCGTATGCGCCCTGAGGTGTCTGAAAAGATCAAAGTCGAGGTTATGAAGCAGTTAAATGCAGGTTTTCTAGCTGTCACATCATATCCTCAGTGGGTTGCAAATGTGGTACCAGTGCCTAAGAAGGATGGTAAAGTTCGTATGTGTATGGACTACAGGGATCTGAATAGGGCAAGCCCCAAAGATGACTTTCCTCTCCCACATATTGATGTTCTGGTAGACAACACTGCTCAGCACAAGGTATTCTCATTCATGGATGGTTTCTCAGGTTATAATCAAATCAAGATGGCACCTGAAGACATGGAGAAGACTACGTTCGTTACACAGTGGGGCACCTTTTGTTACACGGTAATGCCATTTGGTTTGAAGAACGCAGGGGCAACATACCAGCGCGCTATGGTTGCTTTATTCCATGATATGATCCATCACGATATAGAGGTATACGTTGATGATATGATAGCCAAGTCTCAGAATGAAGAAGAGCACATTGACCACCTACACAAGCTGTTTGAGAGGTTGAAGAAGTACAAGTTGAGATTGAATCCAAACCTTTGGGGTTAGATCCGGTAAACTTTTGGGTTTCGTCGTCAGTGGTAAAGGTATTGAAGTCGACCCTGCAAAGGTAAAAGCTATACAAGATATGCCTGCTCCCCGTACTGAGAGAGAAGTCAGAGGTTTCTTGGGACGTTTAAACTATATTGCCAGATTTATCTCCCATTTGACCGTTACTTGTGAGCCAATCTTCAAATTACTGAGGAAAGATCAAGTAGTGAAGTGGAACGACGAATGTCAGTTAGCTTTTGATAAGATCAAGGAGTATCTCCAAGAACCACCGATTCTGATGCCACCAGTTGAAGGAAGACCTCTAATCATGTACTTAACAGTGCTAGAGAATTCAATGGGGTGTGTGTTGGGGCAACATGACGAGTCTGGTCGAAAAGAGCATGCAATATACTACCTTAGCAAAAAGTTTACCGACTGTGAAACAAGATATTCACTGCTTGAGATAACTTACTGCGCTTTGGCATGGGCTGCTCGCTGACTAAGACAGTATATGTTGACTCATACCACTTTATTGATCTCTAAGATGGATCCTATCAAATACATATCTGAGAAACCTGCTCTCTCCGGACGAATAGCAAGATAGCAGATGGTCTTAACAGAATACGGCATCCAGTACACTACACAGAAAGCAATCAAAGGAAGTGTACTAGCTGATCATTTGGCTCATCAAGCGGTGGATGACTATCAGTCTATGAATTTTGAGTTCCCAGATGAGAATATTATGCTTGTTACTGATTATGAAGAACCTGGACCATATGAAGGACCTGAACTGGGATCCCGATGGACTATGGTTTTTTATGGAGCTTTTAACGCACTTGGCAATGGTATTGGTGCTGTAATTATCTCTCCTAAGGGTTGCCATACACCGTTTACTGCTAGACTTTGCTTTGACTGTACCAACAATATGGCTGAATATGAAGCATGCATCATGGGTATCAAAGCTACCATTGATATGAGGATCAAATTCTTGAATGTATATGGGGACTCAGCCCTAGTGATCAGTCATATTAAAGGAGAATGGGACACGAAGCATCCAAATCTCATTCCTTACCGAGAACATGTGTTGACTTTGATTCCATACTTTGAAGAAATCACTTTTGAGCATATTCCACGAGAAGAGAATTAGTTGGCAGACGCGTTAGCCACCATGTCCTCTATGTTCAAAGTCAGATGGGACAACGAGGCTCCTAGGATTACTATTGACAGACTAGACGAACCGGCATATTGTTATGAAGTTGATATTGATGGGGTAGAAGAGAAACCTTGGTTCCACGAAGTGAAAATATATCTCGAAACTCAGGAATATCCTGAAGGGGCATATATCAATGACAAGAAGTTTCTAAGGAGGTTCCCTGCCAAGTTCTTTCTGAGTAACGGAATTTTTTACAAACGCAACCACGATTCAACCTTGCTTCGCTGTGTAGACAAGAAGGAAGCAGAAAAGATTATGGAAGAGATGCATGACGGAATCTTTGGCACTCAATCCAGTGGGCATACAATGGCTAAGAAGATTTTGAGAGCAGGTTACTACTGGTCTACCATGGAAACTGATTGCCATCATCACTCCAGAACTTGTCACAAGTGCCATATCTATGCTGACAAAGTACACATGTACCTCCGGTTTCGTTGAATGTTCTGACTGCTCCTTGGCCTTTTGCAATGTGGGGCATTGATATGATAGGAGAGATTAAACCTACCGCTTCCAATGGACATCGTTTCATCCTTGTTGCTATCGATTACTTTACGAAGTGGGTGGAAGTAGCCTCGTTCGCTTCTGTTACCAAGAATGTTGTAGCTCGGTTCATCAAGCATAATCTTATCTGTCGGTATGGCATCCCTGAAAGGATTATCACAGACAATGGTACTAATCTGAACAACACTATGATCACCGAACTATGCACGTAGTTCAAGATAAAGCATCAAAATTCTTCTCCATATCGACCAAAGATGCGCAGTGGAAGCCGCCAACAAGAATATTAAGAAGATCTTGCAAAAGATGACGGTGACATACAAAGATTGGCATGAGATATTACCGTTTGCTCTTCATGGTTATCACACCTCAGTACGTACCTCAACAGGGGCAACCCCTTTCTCTTTAGTCTATGGTATGGAGGCAGTTTTACCTGCTGAAGTTCAGATTCCTTCCCTAAGGATTATGAAATATGAAGACTTAGACGAAGACGAATGGGCTCAGACTCGACTTGATCAGATAAATTTGATTAATGAAAAGAGGCTCGCGGTTGTCTGTCATGGCCAGATGTATCAGAAGCGTATGATCAAGGCCTTTAACAAGAAAGTCAAGCACCAAGTGTACCAGGCCGGTGATTTGGTAATAAAGCGTATCATACTACCACAGGGTGATCCCAGGGGCAAATGGACTCCCACATATGAAGGTCCATTTGTAATCAAGAAAATATTTTCTGGCGGAGCTATGATGCTTACTACTATGGACGGTGAAGATTTCCCGCACCCTGTGAATGCGGACATAGTCAAAAGATACTAAGCATAAAAGAGACCCGCTAGGTTGACTGACCTAGGCAAAAATAAGGGCATCCCGGTGAACCAAAAGGGTTCGGGCAAAAACTAGGGATATATATACAAAAGAACTGTACACCCGGCAAGTCGAAAACCTGAAAAGGCGGCATGGGAAAAAAAAAGGGTATCCCGGTGGACTGAAAACCTGAAAAGGTGGTCCAGGCAAAAGTTAGGGATTAAAGCGTACGTCTATGTCCCGTTGGATCACTTATCTACTTCCAGCTTAGTTTTGTTCGAACAGCGCAGATCAATCCAGTCATCTTTCTTCCGACAGCAAGGGATGAGATGCTTGAAGATATAGTGGCAATAGCAGAGTTGAAACTCAATGGGATCATTTCCACATAGCTGTTTTTCTTTGTTTATCACTTTGTACCTTTTCAATTTTTACGACAATTTCCTCTTACTAGGATTTCTGTTTGCTTGTACAAAAATGCCTGTTTATAGGCCAATTTCAAAATCAATACAAGTCTACTTTCAAATTCAAAATTGTTTTTACTTGCCCTGTTTTGTTTGCGTAAACGTCCAATGGGTACTTTGAATGAGCATATGCACTTGAATATGATTGAAGTTTACCAAAAATATATTTGAAAACAGGAATAACATTTACTAAGGACTCTAGGAGTTGGGATAATGTTCAAGATGTCCACGAACCCCCATAGAGCCAGTTTCGTGGAAATATCCCCACAGAGCGATCTTCGTGGAACTATCTCTATAGAGCTATCTTCACAAGCTCTTCCCCAACAGAGATATATTCCCCGACAGAATTAGTATGCCCTCAAACAGAAATTAAGGCATCTTCCAGCGGTTCACTTCTATATATTTGATGGACAGCTTGGCATGATCATCTTCCCCCAATGGGTCCCCTAGCAGATAAGGAAGTTGATAATTTCCCCAGCATACAGTAGAAATTTCCTCAGCGCAGCCTATGAAATTCTAATCCCCATCAGAGATTATTCCATATTTGTAGTATACAGAATTCAATTCCCCAGCGGAGTATTCCCAAACAGAAAAGCGGGAATTCCCAGTACAGTCGTTCCAAACAAAATATGAAGAGTGATATTCTTCATTCCCAGCAACAGACAGGGATTTATTTTCCCCAGCCAGACGTTACTATTCAAAGCCACCGTTGTCGTCAGCAACATTGACATCCATGCATCATGTACAGAGTATCATAGCATATACATACAAAACATATAGCATTCTCATTTATCTTGAGAGCATCATTACGCAATGCATTACATACATCATGACATTGCATAAAATTAACTTTGCCTTTTTCAGGTGAGTTCACAATCAGACAAACATTATCATCTTCTAGATACGGTGCGGAGATAATCGAGACAACGATTTAATTCTGACACTGATTCAAAGACAGATTTAATTCTGATACTTCAACAGTTCAAAAATAATCAAGACAGATGATTTAATTTTTATACTTCAACAGTCCAGAGATAATCAAGACAGATGATTTAATTCTGACACTTAAACAGTTCAGAGATAATCAACCCAGAGATTTAATTCTGATACTTAAACAGTTCAGAGATAATCAACCCAGAGATTTAATTCTGATACTTCAACAACTCAGAGATAATCAACCCAGAGATTTAATTCTAATGCTCCAACAGTTCAGAGATAATCAGGACAGAGATTTAATTCTGACACTTATCCCAGAAGATTTTCCAAAAAATGATTCAGAGATGATCGAGACGAAGATTTAATTCTGATACTTATTCCAGAATATGTTCCAGATTCAGTTCAGAGATGGTCAAGTATATTTTCCAGATACAGTTCAGATACGATCTAGATATAGATTTCATTCTGATACTCATTCCATTACATCCTCAGATATAATCAAGGCGTAGATTCATTCTGACATTCCCCAGCACATCTGCTAGATACAGTTGGACACAGACTCATTCTGGTATACTCCTCAGATACAGTCAAACCTAGACTCCTTCTGATACTCCTATCAACAGTTACTTTGGATGGCATCTATAAGCCCATCTCCATCCTGTCATCTTTCCGAATAGCATCTTTAAGCCCATTTAAGCAATACAATCAACCAACAGCGTTACTTCGTGCACCCGTGAGTGCAAATTTCTGGGCACTTAAGTGTTAAATCCTCTTCCACCTTCAGATCACGAATGGCGGATGCGCCAATCTAACTCTTTAGGTTTAAGAAAATTGAACAGGGGCAGCTGTTACACCCCAAAATTTGCCCTCACATCTTTGAGACAGACTAATTCAAGAAGCTTCCTCACACTCCTAGGAGCCTCAAAAGCTCAAGACTACTCAAGGATTGACCATACAAGCTCTCCTCCTAAACAATCAACCTACAACTAGGGTTTTATTTTTCTTGAAAGGAATTGAGCTCTCAATACCTCAGATGGACTTCATGGTTCTCTATGTGCTCTAGGGTATCCTCATGTCAAGTCTCAAGCCTTGCTTCACAAGTTTACTCAGTCAATTGCTCAAATGATCAACAGTCGATTGTATTGGACCAAAAGTCAACTTTGACCAATTTACAGTCAAACGTCATCATTTCTTGCCAACAACAAGATTTTGAAGTCCCATTCATCATTTGATCAAGGGTTGATCATGATTCCTCAAGAAAATCAATATTTACTCAAAAGTCAAAAATTGCCAAATTAGGGTTTTCTTAAGGAAAAGTCAACTGAACTTTGACCACGCACAACTTTTACATACTTCATCAGAAATTCCTCAACCAAAGCTCATTTTGAAGGAAATTCAATTCTCTACAACTTTGTCTCTCTAAGCTCAAGGCCAAAAATGCCTCGTTTGAGAGATATGGACCAAAACTTTACAGGTCATTTTGAAAGTCAACAAAAAGACACTTTTTTCGTCAAAGCAATTTACACAAAAATAAAGACTTCAAATGAAAAAAGTGATCAACATGAAAGTTGTAGGGGACATCTTGAGGGTTCCAAAAAGTCCAAGATCACCTTCATATGACAAAAATTGAGAGAGTTACGATTGGTGCAAGTTGAGCAAAATTTGAGAAACGCATGAAACCTACATTGAACATTTTTGAGCTTTTGGACCAATGGGCCTATCTTTTAAGGTTGAATCATGTTTATGACATATTCAAGGACCTCAAAGTTCACTATGGTATTATTTTGATTTTGATTTTATTTTATTTTGATTTTATTCAAAGAAATAAACAAAATTAAATAAAACAAAATAAATCAAATAATGATGGGCACATGGATCCTTTTAATGGAGTTTCTAGAAGATTAAAACACGTCATTCAAGGCCATCAAAACCCAAATAATACCGTGGGAGAGAGTGAAGGAAACATGGTTTTCAAAAAATTAAAATGGTTGGAAACATGTTCCTTGATCCTATCTCTTCAATGATTCCTTGTCTACCATGTTTCTCCTATAAATACAAGGCTCAAACACAAGAGAAAAGGGGACAACAGGCTTCACAAAGGAAGGCTTCCAAATCACAAAATTCTTGAAAAAAAAAAGGTGAAAATTCAAAACTCCATTTCCAATCATTCTCAATCCAAACCCAGGATTAAATACTCATCCTGAAGGTTCGATTCCCACCCCATGCAATTTCCTTTTAACCATTTTCTAATCCCTTTCTTTTATCATATTTCAATTAATTAATTTATTTCTTTTCAATTAAATTAAAACAATAAAAAAAATCATAAAACCGTTAAAAGAATAAAAAATATAGTTTAGGTTATGTAATCATTTTTTTAGGCATAGATTATTTTTATTAAAATTAATTTTTTAGACTTAGGCTTATAATTAATTAATTTTTGTACAAATGAATTAGAAATTAGGTTTATTTATTTTAAAATTATTTCTCAAAAATAAAAATAAAAACGAATATTGACTTAGATATTTAGGACATTTAACTTGATTTTTAATATGTAATTGCTTTTCGTTTATCATTTATTTTCTTAGAATAAATGTATAGGTTTGTGCATAAATTGTAATAGTGTAGTTTACATTTCTTGTACGATTATATTATGTAACTGACTAACTGTCCATAAGCCTTGTAATAGTCTATGTTACATTCTCGCACGATTATATCATGTAACTGCCCATAAGCCATGTAATAGTGTAGATATTTATTTTTCGCACTTATATTTTATTTGCTAGATAGATAGGCATGTATGGCAAGATCTAAAATCAAACGTTAGAATAACCTATAACTCAAGATAATATAATTGAATCAACACACATTGCACACATTCACCTCTAGGATAGCCTCTCTCTGTTGCCTTACAATTAAAACGGTCATGTCCCTCGAAAGTAGGGGTACTTTAGCAAAAGACGCTTACGAATAATATCATCATAGTCCCTTCGATATAAAGATCATAGTCCCTCGATGACCCTTCGAGCTGCCTACAAAAAAATGATCTTGTCCCTCGACGACCCTATGGAAAAATGATGATAGTCCCTTCGCATTGCTAAGGTATCCTTACATGTTGCCTTCTATGACCATTCGATGACCTTTCGCTATCCCTCAACATCTAATAAGCAGTACTACTTACCCATTAATGGTATGGATAATACTATCTCTCAAGGAAAATGATAAGTACAAGAAAGACCTTACAAATTAGGGGTAAGTAACTTTTAAATGCTTGCTCACAACTCAAAAAACAAATACTTTTCATATCTCACTTTTCCAAAAATATTTTCAAAAAAAAAAACACTTTGTATACATTCTTACACGAATTATTACAAAGTCAAACTTTTACAAAATATTTTCAAAAACGTTCACACACATTCAAAAGGTAAGTAAAAAAGGTGAGCTAAGCATTTAAGAGCCCATGGATAACCATGGATACAAAGGGTGCTAATACCTTCCCTTTGTATAACTTACCCCCCGAACTCAAAATTTATCAAGGTATTTCCTGTTCTTTTCAGCCTTTCCTTATTGGATAAAAGAAAAGTCGGTGGCGACTCTTGCTAACCGCAACATGTTTTGCGAAAACAAAACAAAAAAAAGTCAGTTCTCCCACCGTGTTACAATGAGGATCCCTTCACTCATCTTACAAAATTTTACGAAATTGCGGGTGCAAATGGAGCGCCTGAAGCTGAAGAGGAGTCGTTGTTCAAGAGACTCTTTCCTCACTCCTTAATAGGGAAGGCGAAGGAATGACACCTTGATCAGTCAACTGTGATTATGACGGATTGGAATGTGTTGGAAGAAAAATTCCTAGAACGATTTTTTCCACATAATTGTTTTATGGAAGCAAAAACGGCAGTCGCGGTTTTCTCACAAGGCGGAAATGAATCCCTCAACGAAGATTGGGAGAGATTCAAATCCATGCTAAGAAAATGCAAGGGTCACGGTTTTGATGAACTTACACAAGTGCATATTTCTAGAAATGGTCTCCAACCGGTTCACAAGACCTTGTTGAATGCTACTTCGGGCGGTTCTTTAATGACCAAAAGCGCCGAAGAAGCAATTTCTATCATTGATAAGATGGCCCTCAATGATCATTAAGGGAATCATAACTGTGGTACTACGCAAAAGAAATCGGGAATTCTTGAATTGGGAACTAGTGATGCGATTCTTGCTCAGAACAAATTGTTATCCCAACAAGTGGAGTTGTTGACTTAACAAATGTTAAAGCTTCCACAACAACTTAAAGAGATGCAAGACTTGCCAAGCAAGAGTGTTCAGGTAGCTGTTTGTGAATTATGCAAAGGAGATCACCCTACCGGGTATTGTCCTCTGGTAGTGGAAGAAGTGAACTATGCTGGAAATCCAAATCAAGGTTATCAAGGAAGAGCACCTTACCAAAACACTCAACAACCTTACCAAAATAATCAAGGTTACCAACCAAGAGGGAACAATCTGGGTTATCAACAAGGTTACCGTCAAAATCCTTATCAACCAACACAAGATCAAGGTGGAAGTTCAAAGATGGAAGAGACTTTCACACAATTCATGCAATTGTCAATGGCCACCCAAAAGAGTACAGAAGCTTCAATTAAGAATCTTGAATCTCAAGTTGGGCAACTTGCGAAGCAATTAGCCGAGCAACAACCGGGGCCATCCTTTTCCGCTAACACTTAAACAAACCCAAAGGAACACTGCAAGGCCATTTTTACAAGAAGTGGAAGAACAATAGGTGAAGAAGTTGAAAATGAGGTGGTAATTGAAAAGGAGAATGAGATTGTATTGAAGGAAGTTGAAAAAAATGATGAAGAGGTTGAAGTTGAAAAAAATGATGTAGAGGTGAAGAAGAAAAAAATACAAAAAGAAAGGAGTATGAGAGAGAAGTTTTACAAAGAAGGTTACAATATCCTCTTGCTCGTAAGAAAAAAGAAAACGATAGGCATTATGCGAGATTCTTGGACTTATTTAGTCGGTTACAAGTAACCGTTCCTTTCTCTGAGGCTCTCGAGCAAATGCCTAAGTATGTCAAATTTATGAAAGACATACTTACGAAAGAAAATAAGAGGTACGCGGATAAAGAGAACATTGATCTCAATGCCGAGTGTAGTGTCGTTGTTCAAAGTATACTTCCGTGGAAAGAAAAAGATCTGAGAGGAGTAGCTTTATCTATCACTATAGGTAATGATTTTAAATGTAGAGCTTTGATCAACATGGGTGCTAGCATCAATTTAATCCTTTGTCAGTGGTTAAAAGACTTGAGAACATGGACGTGAAATCAACCACCATGACATTGCAACTTGCGGACAAGTCAAGGAGTCGTCCTCATGGTGTTGTGGAAGATGTGCTATTAAAAGTGGACAAATTCTTGTTTCCGGTTGATTTCGTGATCATTGATATGGACGAAGATGAGGATACTCCAATCATTCTTGGAAGACCCTTCATGAAAATCGCAAAAATGTTAGTTGATATTGATAAAGGCATCATGAAGGTGAGGATTAAGTCTAGTGGAAAACAGGAAGAAGCATGTTTCACACTCTTCAACGGAGTGATGTATTCAAGTCAAGTAGAGGACGACACTTATAAGGAAAAGGAATTTACAAAAGAGGCTTTGCGGAAAAGGAAGGATGAAGACGCGAAAGTGGCAATGATGAAATCATGTTGGGATTTTTCCTTCTTAAGGAAAAGGAGATCAAAAGCTGAACATGATAATGGTTGAAGTCTTTGTTTGTGGAGTGTTGTTTTTCTCGGAAGCTAGTTCGCGAGCTTTTGGTTTCGAGGTTTCAAGCCTCTGGACCGTCGAGCTCGAACGAAGTTAAACAAAGCGCTAGTTGGGAGGCACCACAACATTGTAAGTATTCCTGCAATTTTTACTATTTTATGTGTTTTTAAGTTGTTAGAAGGAATGTGAAGGATGTGCTGCAGACAAAAAAAATTCAAACTTTTGTCGTGTTCGCTTGGAAGTTCGCACTGCGAACCTGGAGCGAGTATTCGCTATCCAGTTCGCACTGCGAATGTAGCAAGACAGACATAATTTGTCTGCTGCCACATCACTTAAAAAATGGAGTAAAATATGGGTGGGCCAGACTTTAGGACCCAATACCCATTCTTCAGTTTTGTGAAGAAACCCTACTCTTACACTTTGCCACTCTCATTCTCACAAACACAGTTACACTTTGCAAACACTCTCTTACTCTCACAACTCTCACGAGCTTTAAATTTCTGCAACTTCTCACTAATTTTTCCAAGCTAATCTTACCAAGTATCAGGTTTGATCTCATTCTCTTCTTTTGATTCTTAATAAAAACATGTGGTTAGGGTTAGTGTTGAACTTAGAGAAAAATTGATTCTAGGTTGAAATGTACCAATGCATGTTCTGTTCTTGGGTATTCTTTGTTTTTGCAAGTGGGTATTATCATAAGAAGGGAATAGAATATGTGTTGTGGAAATTGTTGTTAATGGAAGTGTAGGCAGAACCTGCTGAGTTAGAAATTCGCAGGGTTCGCCACTAGTTCGCCTAGCGAACCTGGGGCGAATATTCGCCAGGACTTCGCCTAGCAAATCTGGGACGAATGTTCGCCAGGGCTTCGCCTTGTGAACTTTTGGGCGAACAGAGCAGATTTTTCAAAAAAATTTGCTGCTTGTTTCTGATTCTAATGATTATTGTGTGTTTCCTTACTAATTAAAACTGTGTGTTGGCTGCTTATTTGTTTTTTCTGATGGTTTTGCAGATGGCACCAAAGGTCGTTCCTTCAAAGAAACGAAAAATCGGAAGCACATCTTGACCAGTACCAATTCAGTTTGACTATGATCAATTTTGAGGAGCAAAGCAGGCTGCTCGATACTTAACACTTGAAAAAAGGAGCATCCTGCCAGAAAAGCACTTTAACCTAAATCCACAAGGAACCTACCGAGCGGTAGCGGCACTCTTGGAAAGCAAGAAATGGGGGAAATTAATCACTCCCAGAGACAGTTACAATGTGGAGATGGTTTGAGAGTTCTACGCGAATGCGCTTCCGGATGATGATGAGATATTTTCATGGAGGACTTTGGTTGGTGGAAGGGAAGTGAAGTTTGATCGTGATACCATAAACACGGTTCTAGGTAACCCGCTGACTTTAGGAGAAAATGAAACTGATTCTTATCACCTTACTTTGAGACTGCACAGGGACACGGATGCGATGACTCATGATTTATTGCATAAGGGAAATACTGTTGTTTTAAACCCATATGGGGTTCCTAAGAGGTATCACGGGGAGAATATGCTTCCTTTGGCCCAACTTATTCTGTTATTGGCTTTGACCAACATTAAGCCAAAGTCGCACACTTCCACTGTGCCTATACCCCTTGCTCACCTTGTCCATAGCATTCTTACAAATGTTCAGATTGATGTAGCCCAGATTATTGCAGACGAGATGCGCTCAGTTGTTGAAAGCGAACTTGGTTCAGGATCTTGGAAGAACTGTTCTTTAGTTTTTCCTTGCTTGATTACGGCACTCTGTGTGCATGCGAGGGTGAAATTACCCTCCCGTCGACAGGTTACGATTCCGGCTGCCATTGATGATAAATATGTGGATAAGTTATGCAAGCCCAAAGGGTTGAAGAGTGGACAAACATCTAGCACCGGTACTGATGCCGGTGGTGCATCTGGTTCAGGTTTTCATGGTTTTAACCCCTTTTAGAGGGATGTATACAACTATAACTAGGATTGGATGACAGCGACTCAGCGCGCCATGATTGACTTGCATGACTCTATGAAGGTACTTCAGTTACAGTATAGAGATCCCACAGTGGAGCACACGATGATGTCTAGGGAGCAGTTTCTAGCTCATGCTGCATGACCTGAGGTCAGACCACCGTTTGATGAAGGGGCAGGTGCAGGTCATGAGGATGATGCTGAGGAGGTCGGTGATGATGATGTTGTTGATGAGGGTTCTGAGTCTGGATTTGTTGATGAGTCTGGAGAGGAGGTTGAGATAGAGGAGTCTGAGTCCGGGGAGGACTAGTTCTGTTTTGATGTCATTTTGTGCAACTTCCTTTGGTCTTCAAAGTGAAGTTTTCTGATTATTATGATTATTGTATTTTCTTGTTGTATTTTATCCACTTTGTGGATCATTTTGGATATTTGTAGTATTTTGAATAGTATTGTACTATGTACCATTATGGGGTACAATTACTTTTGTTGGTGTTTCTACACCATGACATTATTATTATTGTTATGTAGTTGAATTTTTCAGTTGCAAGTATTCAGCTTGTGTTTTACTTTCGTTATTTTTTTTTTATTGTTGTTAAGAGTTGAATTCTTCAGTTAAAGAATGTTCAACTCTTAAATTGTATTATTGGTATACTTATTTTTGTATTGTTGGTATGCTTGTGGAAATTTTAATGTTTCCATTTTTTGGTGTTGAATTGAAAGAATTTCTAGGTTGGTGATGATTGTTCATCAAGGAAGATTCTTCCAAGTTTGGATGGCAATGATAGTAGTTAAGCATGTAAATGTTGGCAACGTACATGGTTACCTATTTCTAGGATTTAGAATATGTTAGAACTTCTCGTCTTTTTGCAAACGTAAATTTGTTTCTTGTTGCAACTTTGTTGATTGCTTATATCACTTAGGTTCAAAAGCCAAAATGGTGAGAAACCTCCATTGTCTACTAAATGCATAGGATTGCTGATGAATTTTGTTTTGTATTTTTAATTCATGCTTTATCTTATGATTTGCTTGATTTTGTGGAAGCATTATAAATGATCAAGGCATTTGTTGATAATGAGCACAACCATTTCTAAACAGTAATTTACATGTGAGTAGTGAGTATTCGTTAACTCTTTGAGCCTAAACAATTTAGATCTCGTCTTAGTGATGAACTTTGTGTTTGTACATAATTTGAAAATTAAGTTCATCATTGAATTTTGAGAGATTCTAAAAAAATTATTCTTGAACCTTGGAACATTGTTTTCATTAATTTCCTTGCCTTAAAAAGCAAGGAACATTCACTTAAAGTTTAGTTGAAAATAAGTTGGGGAGAATGAAAAAGAAGATTGGTAAGTTGCTAAAACTTTTGAAAGATTTCAAGCAAGCATGAAAAGAAAAAGAAAATGTCTATATGAATGTGAAAAACAAAGAAAAAGAATGCTTGCTTGAAAGAGAGAAATAGAGACCAAAATAATTATGCATAAGGAAGTTTGAGAAGGTTTGTGGTAGAGGAAAGAAAATGGTGGATGGAGTTGAGATGTGTGAATACTTTGTAAAGTGAATGCTCTTTTGCATCGGAAATTTCGATTCAATGGCCGTTAGAAATGTCCCTTTATTGTAAACCCGACCAAGCTACAACCTTAAAAGCCCTTAGTGATCTTTTTGCTTCCATGCTTTCTTTATTGATTGTTTAGATATTATATGAATTGGTTTGTATTTGCATCATTTGTCAGATGAGCGAAATTGCCCTGCGTTTGTAAGCGTGTATTTCCTTCAATTCTTTTTCAAAGAGGAATGTTAGAGTGATATGAGCATGATAGTTTAGTTGTTACTTGAAACATTGTCTGATATTTGTTTAAGAACCAAGTTCTTTTACATTGCTCGATTCTAGGAACTTGTAATCATTGCTTGTTTAGATTTGTTGTTTATTTAAGCCTTAAATCTTTTCTTGGTTGAGTTAAATGCTTGAGCAAATCCTCTTATTTTCAATGAGAGGCATACTTTGCTTGAGGACAAGCAAAGAGTTAGTTGGGGAGAGTTTGTTAGATGTCAAGCATGCCTTATATTTCTCATTTATACTTGGCATTTTCAACTCTTTTATATTGATTTGTTGGAATTTATACTTGAAAGTTGTCATTCTTCAAATTATGTGAAAATACCTTTGGTACTTGTAATTGTGTGTTATTGTGCAGAAAAAGACATTAAGTCATCAAAGAGTTGACACAAGAAAAGTGATTCAAGTTGCCAAAGGAAATGAAGAAACTTCAGTAAGTTCGTTAGGCGAACTTGCTAGCGAATGTTCGTTGGGCGAACATCTGGCGAGGTGCCTGCGAATGCTTCCAGATTTGAGGGGCTAAGAAAAGACACCTAAATTCGTTGTACGAACATGCCAGCAAATGTTCGTTGTGGCAACATTCCAGCGAAGACCTGGCGAAGCAACTCAGAGAAGAGGCAGTAGCTAAAGGGACCTAACTTCGCTGTGCGAGCTTGTAAGCGAATAGTTTGCTAGGCGAATAATCATTCGCACTGCGAACTTCTAAAATATCTCAGAGTAGGTGTAACTATGCAGAGGCACATCAGGTGCTTATTTTGCTGTTCGCTAAGCAAATGAAAAGTTCGCAGTGCGAACATGACAGATTTTAAGTGATGTATTTAAGCACTTTTGGTCATTTTTGGGGATCATAACCTATTTTCACACACCATAACCTAGTTTTATGAGTTTTCATCATCTAAGAGTGAGATTTTACATAGAGAAGATGGATTTGCATCCGATCTCGATTATTCGACGTGGATGCTTTTTCGTCTCCTCCCGATACTTGTGAAGCAAGCTACCATGGTGATGGGTAGCAATACACCTTTTGTGTCAAGATTAGTGGTAGATAATCCTCTCTTTTGTATGTATTAACCTTGATAAATAGTTTGTGAACCTTGTTGATGATTAATATATGGTGAAAAACTTTGTTTGTATGATTTATACTTTGTTTTGGTTTATGATTGAGATATATGTTCTAAGACTTGACCTAGGTTTTAATCCATCAACAATCAAAGGCTAGAGATAGTTTTGAGAGTTGGTGTTCATAAATATTGACCTTTTAATGTTATCATATTGATAGTTAGTGTGAGAGATCATCTAAGGATCAATATGATAAATCTCACAAAATGTGTTAGAGATAAACATGTTTAGAGGATATGTGATTATATTCATTATTAACAAGTTCACATACTTTATCGAGTAAATACGTATGAAACGGATTATCGAACCCTAATATTGGCATGTTTTTACAAATCAATTAAAACCGAAACTTTTTACCGTTGAACATAATTTTTATGCGAACGTTGCGATACGAAACCAAACCAACAACTTTATTTGTTTTATGTTTAAAACGATTCCAATTGTAGAACGGCGGTAATATCACACAATCCCTGTGGATACGACAACAAAAACCCACCCTAATACTATTTCAACACCAACCGAGGAATATAAGCGAACCCGGATAAGTGTCAGGTAATCATTGGCATGAGGAGTCTATCGATAATGAAAGAGGTATAATAGTTAATTGGTCGTTTGGCTGCCCTATCCCGTTTTTTATCTTGTGTAGGGGATAAGGTCATCCATTTCTTTGCTACTGTGAGGAAATCAATGAAGTTCCAGTGGACAGAAGAATGCAATTACGCTTTTAATAAGGTAAAGCGCTTCTTATATGCGCCTCTCATCTTAGTGCGACCAAAGGAAAATCAACCGCTCATCATATACTTAGTTGTATCAGACAAAGCCATGAGCTCGACTTTAGTTAAGAAAATCGAGTAAAGAGAAAATTCGATGTATTTTGTTAGCAAGGTGCTAAGAGGAGCAAAATTGCATTACTAAAAGATTGAGCGTCTCGCGTTGGTGGTAGTATTTAAAGCTCGAAAGTTGAGATACTACTTCTAGGGACACCCCATCACGTCAAAACTAACTATCCTATCAAACAGGTCCTGAAGAAACCAGATTTGATAGTAAGAATGGTCACTTGGGTGATAGAGTTTTCGGAATATGATATAAATTTTGTACCAAGAAGTAACATTGAGTCTCAAATCCTCGCTGATTTCTTAAACGAATAAAGCGTTCCGGTTTCAGAAGAAGCATCATGCAAGTGGACGTTGTATGTGGACGGGTCCTCTAATCTCAAAGAAAGCATAACAAAGATAGTGCTAGAAGGACCAAGCGACCTAATACTTGAATATTCTTTGTGTTTTAATTTTTCAAGCTAGCAACAACCAGGCCGAATACGAAGCTTTAATTGTAGAGATGAAGTTAGCAAAAGAGGTCGGAGTAACACACTTACTGGTCCAAACCGACCTGCAGTTGATCATCAGCCAGGTCAAGGGGGAGTTTCAGACAAAAATCCAGCGTTGATCAGGTGTTTGCAAAAAGCTCTCAAGATATCCCAACCATTCGAAGAATTTAAGATAAGCCACATCCCCATGGAAGAAAACACCTAAGCCGATCTCCTGGCATGTTTAGCAAGCACTAAAGGTAATGTATTAAACAAAATAGTTATTCAAGAAACCCTAGAAGCACCAAGCACCAAGCACAAAGGTAGAAAAAGTTATGACACTGAGTGAAGCTAAAGGCTGAATGGCACCTATCATTTGATATTTGACTCGAAACGAGTTGCCCGAAGAAGAAATATAAGCAAAATGTATTAAAAGGATATATGCAAGATACCTCATCGTGACTGGTCGCTTATACAAAATGGGTAGATTGGCTCCTATGTTGAGATGCATCTCGAAAAAAGACACGATTTTTGTCATGAAAGAGGTACGCGAAGGAATTTGTGGAAGTCATGTCGGAGGAAGGGCGTTATCAAGATGGATACTTATAGCATGATATTATTAGCCGATCATTTTGCAAGATTGTGCACGATTTGTAAGTCGGTGCAAGAAATTTCAGGTGTTCGCTCCTTTTATCCATTTGCCTGCAGAAGCGTTGCACTCAGTGTTTTCACCGTGGTTGTTCCATCAATGAGCAGCAGATATCTTGGGTCCCTTTCCTGTGGTAGTCGGGAAGCTAAAATTCTTGATATTAGTTGTCGATTACTTATCTAAATGGGTTGAGGCAAAAGCAGTGGCACGAATCACAACATAAAGGGTACGCCGATTCTACTGGAGAAACATAATATGTCATTTTGGTCTGCCCAGGGTTATTGTATCTGACAATGGCATGCAATTCCCTAGCGTATTGGTTGTAGAATTTTTCAAGGACCTAGG
This sequence comes from Lathyrus tuberosus, assembly GCA_022829125.1. Taxonomy (NCBI): domain Eukaryota; kingdom Viridiplantae; phylum Streptophyta; class Magnoliopsida; order Fabales; family Fabaceae; genus Lathyrus; species Lathyrus tuberosus. The sequence goes on from JALAZF010000018.1 coordinate 1,992,306, forward strand.
AATACAAAATAGGTTCATTTCAGTAAAACATCCTCAAGCAGAGGCATCGAACAAAATCATTTTGTCTGGTATGAAAAAGAAGTTGGATGAAGCCAATGGATTATGGGACGAGTACTTACATGAAATTCTATGGTCTTATCATACTACACCACATTCAACTACCAGGGAGACCCCTTTAGGATGGTCTACGACACGGATGCAATGATATCGGTTGAGATTCATACACCGACATGGAAACGCCTAGATTTTGATGAAAGCGCCAACTCCGAAGGTTTAAATAATTCAACAAATTTATTGGATGAGATCAGGGAAACAACTCACATTAGAGAGTTCATAGCTAAACGGAGAATTGCGCAATGGTTCAATATCAAAGTAAGGCATATAGGATTTCACAAGGTAGACTTAGTGGTAAAAAGGGTGATTGATCCTACGAAGAGAAACAAGCTAGCTTTGAATTGGGATGGACCCTACCATGTTCGTTAGAGGTTGAATAACGAGCTTACAAGTTAGAAAGCTTGAAGGTGTTGAGATATCCAGGACTCAAAATGTAACTAGTCTTAAATTTTATCTCATCTAAATTATGTAATAAATATGTTGAATAAAAATGGCAGGGATGCACTAATTTCCCTTGAAAGGGCAATGATTTTTAACGAGGCACCCATAGTTAAAACAAATATCTCTATAAATAAAATCATAGGATGTGATCCAAGAAGGAGTCCAAGCAACTTAAAGCATCTGGCATAATCGGCTGCAGCCGAGCAACGTTAATAAAACCTCTGGCCTAACTGAAGTCCAAGCAACTTAAAGCCTCTGGCATAATCGGTTGTGGCCGAGCAACGTTAATAAAACATCTGGCCTAACTGAAGTCCAAGCAATTTAAAGCCTCTGGCATAATCTGATGCAGTCGAGCAACGTTAATAAAAACTCTGGCCTAACTAAAGTTCGAGCAACTTAAAGCCTTTGTCGGGCTATGTTAATAGACATTTGGCCTAACTAAAGTCTAAGTTAATATACCTCTGTCATAATTGGTTGCGGTCGGGCTAGGTTAATATACCTCTGGTCTAACTAAAATCTAAGATATTATCTCTCTGGAATAAATCAGTTGTGACTAAACAGTGCTAAATAAATTACTTAGACTAAAAACACTTTTGTGCTCGGAGAGGCTCAGAACATGTAACAAATTGATATTAGCATACTCAAAAGGGGTCTGTCTATATGCTCAAACATATAACAAAAATAAAGAAACATTGTTTGAAAATTATTACAAAAGGCACGTCGCCACAGATGACCGATCATTAACAAAACTTAAGCATCACTATGCTCATCTTCTCGAACCTCGGGAGTAGGGTTGTTAGTCGTCGCATCCTCCAAAACCTCTGCTTCAGGAGAAGCTTCTTCCGGGTCTACCAGTTGGCCATCCACCATGGTCTTAAAGAAATCCATCTTCGACACATCAAGGTCAGACATGATGCATAATGCTTGGGCCTTAGCTCTTTCAAAAGCCTCGTCGCCAGCAGAAAGTAGGTCCGCCTGAGCATCTTGTAGAGATTTCTTAAGGGTTTCATTTATAGCCCGAATTTGCCCTTATTCGAGGACCAAACTGGCGTTGGATGTTTCCAGCTTCAAGCATATGGATTCAATAACCTCTTTCTGTTTAGTCATTTCTAATAAATGGGACTCCCAAGTTTCTTTTTGATTGTTCATCTCTAGCAACCGCTTGTTTAACTCCTCCACTTTATCAGTTTGAACCTTTAAGTCAGCGTTTAGCTGAGTCATCTCCTTAGAAAAATGGGTCTCATTTTTCTCATGAACCTCGCTCACTTCGAATAAACCTTGAGTCATCATTGTACATCTCATCAAATAGGCCCCAAGATTATGGGTCAATTGTTGAGGACCAGTATGTTTTACCTTCTCAACGTCCTCATTTGCATTTAGGTGATCATAGAGATACCTCAACCCATCAAAGTTGTTGGACCAGAATTTAAATTCGGAGAAGGGTTTAGATTGGTGACTACTATTTGAATCTTGCATAAGGGTGGTAATGGTCATATCAGCTTTACTAACATCATCACTCATCAGAGTCTTCATTTTCTTGGGAGAATGAGGCTTTGGATCTTCCGGAGTAAGGACGATGGTCGAATGAGGCTCTGATATGGCGGGTGTCACTTTAGCAATATCCAAATTCTTTCTTTTCAGAGTCCGGACCTGAATTCCTAAGAGGTCACTTTTGGAAGTGGATTGGTCTCCACGCATCGCCCTAGCTTTGGCCATTAACTTATTCTGTTCGGAGAGTTTGAGGTTTGTCATCTTAGCCGGAATAAAATAGACCAAACCAATAAAAGGTGACCAATAATATAATAACAATGCGATAAATAAGTATATGTACATTACCCAAAAAATTAAGGATTTGTTTATGGTCATCGTCCATCTGTAAAAGATCTTTTACTTTCACTACTCGGAAAACGTCCAACACGGCCAAGGATCGAATTTCCAGGTCGTTTAATTTATCATAATCAAAATTAGAGATAGGTAAAGGGTTGTCTGACAAATAGATCAGGAAATGATAACTCCCATCCAAGGCATACATGATTTAGGGCATATTTTTACAATTTTAACTCGAAGGAACATGTCTTTAAAACCCTTATAATTAGTAGTATATGCCTGTAAGAAGCTCTTGCCCAACATGCCACTGAGAGAAACCCAACCTCCTTTCTCTGCACCTTTTAATTTGAAGAACAGAAAGAATAAACCTAGCGTTGACACTATGTTCACGGTATCACAAACAATCTCAAAAGCCTTGATAAAGCCTCGTTCATTGGGGCGTAGTTGGGAAGGAGATATGTTTAAGGTTTGAGGAGATCAGACTCAAAGTCGGAAAAAGGGAATGCGGATTTTAAAGTCTTCAATGACTCCGGAGTAAAAATAAAAATGTTATTCCAACACTCATTTGGGACGAGTAATACAACCTCTCTCACCTACTACACAGGGCTCTAGTATAACATCTTCTTCATTTCCGGTGGAAAAAATTAAAGTAGCAGAACAAAGCTTCGAGATGTAGCTTTCGTCGATAATGCTACGCTCATAACTCAAAACTTCTTTGTCTATCAAAGATCTTGTTGCTTCCACATGGATATCTGAAGAACCCGAGGAGGAAGACTCCAAATTAGCGTTATTATTAGGTGAAGGGATTTCACCATAAACTTCCCTAAGAATTCAGTCAAAGTCTGCTCTATTCAAATAACCCTCGCACTCTCGCATACAGGCATTTCAAATCATATTATGATCAGTAGCAGTGAGGGTAAATGAACATGAAGACATAATAATAATAATAATAAAAATAGAAGAGAAATAATACCTTGAGTCCGAGAAGAGAAATAGGAATCAGCTGAAACACTTGAGAAGAAGATTTCCTAAAAAAATGTTTTGAATAAAAAAATTAAGCCTTTTTTAAATAAAGAAATGTAACAGTCATAAGAATTAATATCAAAAGGGTAATGATGAAAGTGAAAGTTCACATAAAAGCCATTATGAAGAAGAGAGAGAAAAAGGCATATCGTCATTAAGGTAGCTGATAAAAACCGAGCATAAACTCGATATCAAAGAAAAGGAATTCTGAGATTGTTTGTCCGAACACTTCATTCTTGAGGAATCTATTGATCGAGGGACTTATGTACATCTTGAAATTCCTTGAGGCCGAGTTGAAAAGATTAACAAGTCATACGATCATGCTTACAAACCGGAGTCCTGTTATGGTGCAAGTTGGACGGTTGTGTTGTGTCTATAGCCCACACAAGTTGGGTCCAATGACAGGAGATAATTTGACAGGTCACAAGAAACTATGATACATTATTACTGGAGAGTTGCAATTATTTAAGAGGCGGTCGTTACGTAACAATTATATATGACGAAGGATGTTACAGTCAGAGGCATTTATGAGGAATGTAAAAAGTAAAAACGGAGGAAAGTAAAGAGAGGTTAGGTACCTATAAATAGGAGTTGGATTGGAAGGAGAAGGCAAGCAATAACCTGCGAAAACATACATAACAGACACCTCAACCAATCGTTTAAAGCTCTCCTCGAGTTAGAACGAGGAAGTCAACCTTTTAGTGTTTTTAGCAAGAACACATATCACCCTAATCACCACAACATAATGGAATAACACAAATAAAGAACAAACGTGTACTAAATATGGTCATAAGCATGTTGAAAGCTAAGGATGTGCCAAAAAGGTTTTGGGGTGAAGCAGTTTCAACATCTGTGTATACTCTTAATAAATGTCCAACAAAGAAGATGTTGCACAAAACACCTTACGATGCTTGGACAAGTTTGAAGCCAAGTGTTGGCCACTTCAAGGTGTTTAGATCACTGTGTTTCATGTATGTACCTGAACAATTGAGGAGAAAGCTAGATTATAAAATAAAGTTATGATCTTCATATGATATCACTCAATTGGTGCTTACAAAATGTATTCATCAAATGAGGACAAACTTGTGATCATTAGAGATGTTCAAGTAGATGAGGACAAGAGTTGGAATTGGACTCTAAGGTTAATCCAACATGATTAAGATACTCTCATAACTGTACTTGAAGATGATCAAACATGTGAGAAAGTATTTGCTCAAAATGAAGGAACATTTGAACAAATGTAAGAAGATCAATTAGGACAAGAACTGAATCAGTAAGGCTAACTGGTTATGAAAGATTTCCTAACCAAGCAATTGATGCAAAAGGTGACTTAATAAAAGGGGCATTTATGGCTGAGTCAACACCAATTTATTTGAAGCAAGCTACAAAATATTCAAATTAGTTGGCAGTTATGCAAGAGGAACTTAAAGTAATTGAAAGAAACAGGAGCTGAGAGCTTATATACATGTCAAACAAGAAGATAATTAATGTGAAGTGGTTCTATAAGTTGAAGCTTATACTAGATGGTGAAATTTTTAATTACACGGAAAAATTAGTTACAGGAGGCTTATTGCAAAACAAAAATGGTATTAACTTTAGTGAAGTGTGTGCACTAGTTGCAAGGTTGGAGACCATAAAAGTTGTTGTAGAAATAGCCGCATAGAAAGGTTGGAAGATGCATCGGTTGGATATAAAGTCAACATTTCTGAATGAACCATTGGATGAAGAGGTTTATGTCAAGCAACCACCAGGTTTTGAAATCAAATGTCAAGAATTGGAGGCGTACATGTTGATAAAGGCCTTGTATGGATTAAAACAAGCTCACATAACTAGGAACAAAAGGATATATGGTTTACTAACCAAGATAGGATTCGTAAAATGAACTTCAGAGCATGATGTGTATGTCAAAGGCTCAAGCAGACTCAATCAGATCATCTTATGCTTGTATGTTGATGACATGCTGATCACAAGTTCAAATGAAGAATTTGAAATGTATGACTTAGGAAACTTGTTATATTTCCTAAGAATGAAGTTCTAATATATAAGAAAATGAGTGTTTTTACATCAAAAGAAATATGCAGAGGATATTTTGAAAAGATTCAAAATGAGCAATTGAAACTTAGCAGTCACACCATTAGAGACAGAAGCAAAGTTGAGTAGAGATATAAATGATGAGCTTGTAAATGCAACCTTGTACAACCAAATCATTTGATCCTTAAGATATTTGTGGACAAATGACCATGATGTGTTGATGCCAATACAAGAGAACACTAACAGGAGTATAATGGTACATGGTTACACTGGTTCAGATTTCAGTGGAGATCAAGATGATAGGAAAAGTATTGCAGATTACCTATTAATGATTGGAGGTGCTCGAATTTTTTGTAGCTTAAGAAAGCATGGAATAATAGCATTATCATCTTGTGAAGCTGGATATGTAGCAGTTTCATATGTAGCATGTCAAGCTTTATGGATAGAAATGTTGTTGCAGAAATTAAAGGTCAATGAACATGAGAAGATGAAGTTGTTGGTGGATAACAAATCACCGATAGACTTAGTCAATCATCCTATGAGTCATGACATGAAAAAACATATAGAGAAGAGGTGTAATTTTCTTAGAGATCAAGTGAACAAAGGAAAGTTTGAGCTTGAATATTGCAAGCCATAATTACAACTTGTCGATATACTTACCAAACCATCAAAGAAACAAGGTTTGAAGATTTGAAGGAGCTTATTGGAATGAGATGCTTATAGAACATGAAATACGTGGATTGTTGAGTATATAATTCATGTTGTATTAGATTTCTTGTAATGCAAGTTAGTGAATTTAAGAAATCAAAGGTTGTTACATGTACATGAGGTTATGTTGTAACTTGTAATCAAATATTTATTTTCTAATAAGAAAAACTTCATATCATTTTCTCAAAATCAATTACATTATTTTTTTCTCTTCATCCTCAATATTCATCATCTTGTTCCAACATTAATTATATGATTATATCTAGATTTTTAATCTGTTAATTATAAAGTGGTTAAACTCTAATAAATTACGTGTCATTGTTATTTATACTAAGGTGATTTTAAGAATTATTATTGGATAAGTATGAGTTTGTTGTTGCAATTAACTCTAAAATATGTGGTAACACCTAGTTGTTTGAATTTGCTTTGTGTAGCTCGAAAATGTGCGAGCATGTCGATGTTTATAGATGTTTGACTAATATATGGGTTAGTTTAGAGGGATGACCTCGAGGAATCTACCTGCCACCCCCCAATCGTACCTGGCACCCCCTCATTTTTTTTCAATATTTCCATATCACCCCTATTATTATTTACATAAAAAATGACTTTTTTACCAAAAATAAATCACTTTTTCAGACAAAAAAAAAATTCTGGTAGTGCAATTCAAAATTCCCAGTAATCTCTGATCTGAATTTTCCGAAAACAAAATTTCCGGTAGTAATAATCTAAATTTACCGGTACTCCTTACCGAGAATTCTTAAATTACCGGTAATTTAAATATTATCGGTGTGCATTTGCACACGCATACCGGAGATTCTAAATTACCGGTAACTCTCAAACTACCGGGAAATTCAAATGTCCGGTATATTGGGAATTCCAGTTTTACACGAAATTTCCTATAACAGGTCAGTTTCTTCAAAAATGCTTGCCATTTGCGCTCCGGAACCGTCAGGGTCTTCTACCGACTCGTGTAGCGATTACACTCAGTTCTTCACCACAGACAAAGTATGTATTATACGTAGGGGTGTTCAAAACCGAACCAACCTTATAGAAAACCGCAAACCAAACCAAACCAAATCGAAACTGCAAAAAACCGCATTTGGTTTGGATTTGTTCGGGCCATCTTTTAACAAAACCGCACGGTTTGGTTTGGTTTGCGGTTTGTATTTTGCAAACCGAACTAAACCAAAGCAAACCGCATTATTTTACAACCCAAACTTCACTTATCCCACATCTAACCCAAAACTTAAACCCATTATGCCTTAACCTTACAATTACGAAATGTTTTCTCTTACTCACACTTAACTTTTCAGTTTTAATCTTCTCAAATCTCTCCTAATAGTATTGCGCATTCTTCTCATCTTCTTTGTCATGTACGTCTCACCTCTTCTACACTAATCTCTCATCTCACATGTTTTTTCTTTTTCATTTTCTCATTTTTATGTTACTATTTTCTTTTCTAATTATATTTTTATCGCACATTTCTTCTCTAATCTCACATCTCTTATGTTTTTTCCTTTTTATCTTCTCTAATCTCCCATCTCCTCTATTTTTTGTTTTATTATAATATTTTTGATATTGTTTTATTCTACTATTTTTTTCACTTTTGTTTAAATTGATTTTTGTATATTGAATGAGAACTTTTTGTCTAAATATGATGAGTTTTGTTGTTATTTGGCAATGTGTGAATGACTAAACACAAAGTTATGTTGTTCTCTATATATGTAAATATCACTCAATAAAAATCTTGTAAAAAACCGAACCAATCCAAACCGTATTGGTTTGGTTTGGTTTGGTTTAGATTTTTTTTAAAAGCCAACCAAACCAAACCAAACCGCATGCTTTTTTCTCTTGCGGTTCGGATGATTTTTAACGTCAAAACCGCCCAAACCGCACCGCGAACACCTCTAATTATACGTAGATGCGTAAAATTTAATATTATTTCATTTGATTTCATGTTTTGTGTTACTATAAGTTGTTATGTTTTTTAACGACAGATTTTTGAGAGCCGATCCGACGTATTAGCTTAGGCACAGAATATTGGGAAGCAACATGGTATCATAGTTGTGACAATTCGTTCTGATAGTGCAACTGGACAGTGAGGAAGGAAGGATAAATTGATAATGGGTTGTGAGAGAGGAGGAAATTATAAAAGAAAAAAGTCTGAAAGTAGTCATTCATCGGAGAAGGACGGTCTCACTAGTATGAAAGTGAAATGTCCATTTCGGCTGAGGTCTTCGCCAAGTGGTATTGGTTGGAGGGTGAGCATTATGTGTGGGTTTCACAATCATAGAGTATCTCAGAATTTATCAGGGCATGACATATTAGGCCGTCTAAAACCTTATGAGAGATAATTTGTGAATAACATGATGAAGTATAACATGCCTCAGAGACACATAATTTCCGCCTTGAAACACCAAGATCCAGAAAACCTCACGAGTGTTGAGCAAGTTGTCATACCCCAAATTTTGACCACTAAGATTCCCATAATTGTGCAAATCATCATCACAATATGGATGAACCATCTTGCCTCATCAGTCTCCCCAAAGATGGGTGAACACTTACTACAGTCAAAATTAGGGTTTCAAGCCCTCTCAGAGTTCTTAGACAAATGATTAATCAAGAAATGACATGATCTTCAACTTGTATAACCTCCCAAACATCTACAATGGATCAAGAGGACTCCCATTTTAAGGATTAAGCACAAGGCTGCTCCCTTCCAGGTGGATCAAGCCTCAAGATCGCCAGTGTCACCAAATTAGGGTTTTGGTCGACCAGGGCCTCCAGATGGAAATTTTCCTCTGGGCATGAGCCAATGCTTCAAAGCATATCCTAAAATACTCCATGGAACCTTATGGGCCCAAGCATCAAGTCAATTTGACCTCAGGGGATGCATACATCAAAAATCAGGAATTAGGGTTTCTTGACCTAATTCACCCCTAAGTTGACTTTTGGGACAAATTATGAGCCAAGACCTCAAGACATGATTTGAGGGCCTCCAACATACCACATTGATCCATTTGTAACAATGGATTGATCTAGGAAGCTTGAGCAGCAAGTCTCAATTTCATCAGTACCACAATTAGGGTTTCTCGAGAAAAGTCAACTGTAGCTTTGACTTTTGACCAGGACATGCTCCCAAACCCTAGGACATGATTCAATACACCCTATAACACCTATGAAATCAATCCATCAAGTTTGATTTAGGTCAAGGACTTGATTTCATAGAGGATCGCACAGTTTGGAATTCATCTAACAAAAAGTCAACTGTGCACAAAAGTCAACTTTGACTTTTTGAGATTTTTCACAAAAATGGTTTTTTAACCATAAAATGATGTTAATGTATGATTTGAATCATCGTTCATCAAGAAAAATCAAGAAAAGTGGGATAACTTGTAAAAGGGGTAACCGTAAAAACTTGGAAAATTTTCTAAGTTATGAACAAAGTAGCAAGGGTACCAACTTTGGAGGATCATAACTCCTGAACTACAAGGCCATTTTCCCCATCCAAAGCTATATTTGTATCTCTCATTACCCTCTACAAAAGCTTAAAACTGACCTCCTTCCAAATTCATCATGGATTTTGAGTTATGGAATGATCAAAATCACAAAAAGTGAAAATGTCACTTTTTTCCAACACTTAGTGAAATTTTCACTAAGTCAGAATCTGCCTTCACTTTTTTTCCAAATGTAGGGGGATTTTTCACTTGGATCCAAAAGGTAGCAAAACCAAATATGATCAAACAGTTGTTATATCATACGAGGGCTTTCCAAAATGGCCAAGAACATCACCAAATTCCACTTGGGCCATGAGATATGACAATGGCAATATGCCTTGCTGAAAATTGCCATGGCTATGCAGAATTTTGTATTTTTGCTCGATTTGGCAAAATCAGATAATTCCAAGCCTTGTCATCACTTTGGATACATTTGAGGATCAAATTTAAAGGGGACAAACACTGAGCCAAGCCTCCAAAGTCCTTGGAACAAGAAGTAGCATGTCAAACCTAGAATTGCCTAAAAGAGGGACAAGACTCCAATTTTGGATTGGAGCATTCAATACATACACCAAGGTGGCATGGAATGAGCCATTTCCAACTGAATTCAGTCAAGACTTATCCCAGACCAAGGGAACCACAACCCTGTGCCCTAACCTCTAGTCAATGGCTAGAGGAGACTTGGATTCCAAAGTGCAACCATTGGCCAAACCTCTGCTGCAGTTGCCATTCACTATTGATTCCAAAACAAACTTGCTCTACTATAAATAGAGCTCATTTGTGCTCAGTTTGAGTACACCAAAGCCATCAAACAGATGCTTTCCTCAAAATCCCTCTCTTTAGGCCAAAATGCCTTCTTTAGCAAGGTAACTCTGAGTTTTTGAGTTACAGAGCATTTCCATCACAACTCATGATCCTAACACCTCATAAACATCATATGTAGGTGATCCAAACTATCAAAAGTGACCTGTAACACCAAAATCACAAAGTCACCTCTCAAAACCTCAAAATAGGCCCTTTGTGCATTTTTCAAGCCATGTCTTGATTCAGTCACTTTCCAAACCAGATAAAACCTCAAACACACTCCAAATAACATCCTTGAACTATCCCAAATGGTTCCCCCCATCTGGAACACCATTTGAGAAATTTGTTATTTTGGTCATTTTTAACCCCTTTTGCAAGAAAGGGCCAGTTTGTGTTTTTGCAGGTTCCAACTGATTCCAACCATCCTCAAAGCATCAAACCATTTCTGGAACAAGAAGTTTGGCAGATTGCACAGAAAACTCCAAAAGGTCAAAAAGAGGTAAGCATCATGACTTGAACTTTCCAAAACATGCATTGCTTTGAAGCCCACTGATCATATACACCTCATACATGTTATATATGTTGTGTTTGAACCAATTCATCATGTAATCCATGCATGTATCAAAGTGTAGCATAGAAAATGCAATTATAGGCCTTTTTCAAAACCACTATCGGATTTTGAGGAGGGAGTATAATCTGAAAAAAATACCACCACCATTGGATTCCTTGTGAAATTCTAGGCCAGATGCATATAAATTTTGTCCCCAACCATGGAGAAATGAGAAAGTTATGGACCTTCACGTTTCTTGGCAAAACTTGCCTTGCCTTGCCTTGGCCAGACCTAGAAAACAAGACAAGCCTTGTATATTTATGGTTTCACTTCAAGCAATGGATGTATCACCATCCCAGTGGTAAGGCGCACCCCCTATAACCTTGAGGTCGTGGGTTCAAACCCCACCCATGCCATTTTGTGTTTTCTCACATTTTTGCTATTTTTTCCAATATTTTCATGTTTTATTAATTAATTGGATAATTAATAACTCCTTCAATTTTAATTATTTTTTATTGGTTCTTTTTGCAAAAAATTACAAAAATGTTGAAATATTTTATTCCACAAAAAAATTAAGTTTATATTATTTATTTAATATAATTAGTATTTTTGTGAATAAATTCCTTTTTTATGTTTTTAAACATTTTAAAAGTGAATATTTACTTTGAAAATCAAAACCAAGTGAGTTTTAATTCACCTTGTGATTAATCCCTCATTTCTCAAACCTTAAACAAAAATCACAAATGGTTTATTCAAACTTATTTGGTATTTTATTTGATTTTCTTTAAATATTTACTTTTAAAGAATAACAAATCAGGGTTTCTTTGATTTTCACCCTCATCAAACAATTTCAAACACTTTTGGGCCTCTAATAGAGTGTAAGACCCAATCCTTTGTAAATACAAAACTTTTTGGGCCTCACTTATTGTATAAGTCCCGGTGTATTTCAAAAAGTTCGACGCAATCATCGTTCGTTGAAAAACAAACCCTGGGCCTCTCCTCGAGCTATAAGACCCATTCAAAATCATTGGGCCTCTATTAGAGTGTAAGACCCAACCCCCATTAAAAACCAAACCATTTTGGGCCTCAATGCATTGTATAAGACCCACCGCATTTTCAAAAATCTCGGTGCGATCGCCATTTTCAAACAAATGACCCTGGGCCTCTCCTTGAGCTGTAAGCCCCACCACTTGAACAAAAATAAATCTTTTGGGCCTCTATTAGAGTGTAAGACCCAATCCCCTTTTAACCAAAACTTTTTTGGGCCTTGGACATTGTATAAGTCCCCCTGCGTTAAAAGAAAACCTCGGCGCGATCGCCAATAAAAAAATCAATCATCTGGGCCTACCCTCGTGTTGTAAGCCCTATTATTTTTCTTTAAACACTTGGGCCTCTTGAGAGGGTGTAAGACCCATCCCCTTGTACAGAAAACCTTTCTTGGGCCTCAGTCACTTGTATAAGTCCATCTGTACAAAATTACAGTGCGATAACTGATAAACCTTGGGCCTCTGCTTGAGCTATAAGCTCCAACATCTTTTCAAAATACTTTCTCCTTTAATTTTGAATATACTGTTGTTTTCAATCTTTCTTTGTTGAACAACTAACTAAACAACATGGAAGCTCTACAACCGAGTAAGTGTTTATATGCTTTCTTTATCCGCTTTCATATACATATAACTGTATTGTGGGGCTGTTTCGCTATAAGTCTTCTTTCATAAACTCATATCAACTGTGTAATACTAGTATAGATATTTAGAGTTTCCCCGGCAACTACGTCTAGCACTAAGCCCTGTTGGTCACTCTTAAATACAAACAAAACTAGATCCCCATAGGATTACCAGATATAGTCTTCCCTCCTCTCGGGGTTAAACAATATGGAGACGTGAAAGGCAGCATTCTCGGTGAACCCTTTCTCAGACTGTCACTCTTAGAAATTGTCAAAGAAACTCTACTCCCCAGAGATGATCTTTTCTCCGTGAATGGCATCTCTTGAGTTTCTTCCAAATTCTCGGACTTTCCTGGCTTGATCTATTCTCTGTGAATAGCCTGTCTTGAATTTTTCGGGGTTTGGGGACCCACAGGCTTCCTAAAAGCATCCCCGCCTCCTCTTGGGCGTTATACAAGGACCCTACGGCTTCTTAGAAGTATTCACAGCCTCCTCTTAGGCTTCGTATAAGGATTCTTCCTTCGGGAAGAGAGCCTCCTCTTGGGCTTCGTACAAATTGTCCCTCGGCTTCTTAAAAGTTTCCAGCCTCCTCTTGGGCTTCGTACATATTGTCCCGACGACCTCCTAGAGGTATAGGAACAGAAATTAGTCATCTTAATTGAACAGTCTTTCAAAGAGTATAGATCTTTCTACCGTGAACTTACTACTACTATTTCTTTAAGCATAGTACAAAAGATAAAACTCTAGACTTGGACAGTCTAATCTCCTTGAGTCTCGAAAGCATTCTCAAGTAGGGAAAAACACCAGTAGACTCGGAAAGTCTCCAATACCCTCTGGATTCCCCATTTCCTTAAAGAACAGGAAATAACCCTGATCCTCTAATCAATCCCAAAGCATAGCCTTACCTTTAATCAGTCTCTTTATAAGAAATGATTTTCTCTTTTAACCAACCTACTGGACCTGTCACTCAACTGAAACAGCAATCCTTTTAGCCTCTATCTCGGGCTTCGTACGAGATACAAAAATACTCTCTTGTTGAGTCAATAATCCTTTTAGCCTCTATCTCGGGCTTCATACGAGATACAAAATCACTCTCTTGTTGAATATAAAAGACTCTCTTGTTGAGTTGATCTCTCTTTCAGCCTCCATCTCGGGCTTCGTACGAGATACAAAACACTCTCTTGGTGAGTCAACTCCTTTTAGCCTCCCTCTCGGGCTTCATACGAGACGCAAAAGCATCCTCTTGTTGGGTCAATAGCCTCCTCTTAGGCTTTGTATAAGAAAAACCTCGGTTGAGTCAATCAACCTTTTAACATCAAAACTGTGCCTCGTTCACAGGATACAAACATCAACAACGTCTTTCATCTAATTGTTGTAAGCGGCAAGCCTCTGGATTATTTACATCCATGCCACTGTCCCTCTTTTAGCATGAGAAATTCCTAAGGAAAGATAACATTGCTCTACACTGAGTTAAAGTCTTCTCCTTTAGGTTAAAACCCCCTATAAAGGAAATTATGGCATTGCTAGGATTCACATATCCTGGTTAAAGTAATCCTTCTTTATAGTCAGTCACCCAACAGCTGTGACAAACAGACCCCCTTTAGAGATAACAAATTCTCTCTAAAGACAACACCTTTTTAGCTTCACATCTTGGGCTTCGAACAAGATACAAATAGACCCTTCAGCTTCACATCTTGGGCTTTGAACAAGATATAAACCACCTTTTCAGCTTCACGTCTTGGGCTTTGAACAAGACACCAAAACACCATTTCCTCCCATAGAATAGGAGGAACTACGATCGCTCTGATTTCCCTGTTTCGGTAAATGGGAATACGTAGGCATAAAGTTGAAAGAAAAATCTTAGCGAGCACACTAATCCAAAGCCCCAAATCCCGTACCTTCACATATCAATCGAAAAGAATCAGTCCTAGCATCCTAACAAAATTCCCCATGAACATTCCCGGTGTTTCGTTCTAAACAAAGTAAGAAGAAAAAGGCCCCATTACCATATAGCATCCGTAACCTAACAGACTGCTGTTTAAACTCAGTATGCAAGCAGGGTTAATTGGAGACATCTATTTCCCTTCCTTAGTCAGCTCAATAGGATAAAAAATGAATCGACCTGTAGTAACCCTAGAGCAACAGTGCTTAAGAACCACGTTCAAAATCGCTCACTTCAGAAAAGTGGCGCCCACCATGGGGCCTTCTCATCTTTCTTTCTTACAATTTAAGGTGAAAACCTTGGACAAGTCATTTTCATGACGGTGGCCACCACAGAAAAGTGGCGCCCACTGTGGGGCCCTTTCTTTCTTTCTTTCTTTCTTTCTTTCTTTGGGGATTTCACTGGGATAGAACTTTTTTTTACTTCACTAGGATCTTAGGTCAAAACCTTTAAAGTTGGGAAGGTACCACAGAATGGCGACTCAGCCGGGGAGCCATTTTTGGCAGGAACATAGGATTCATAGCTCTTTAAAGTCTAGGACTTTAGGAAAAATATATATACTGCTTTTCCTAATTGATATCTGTGTTTATTTTTCTGCTAATGGGAATGCGTGTGATGCCGCATGTGGAAAGATTGAGTATACACCTAGGAAAAACCTCTTTTAGTAGTGCGGAAACTATTGGAAATGGTTGTCACGCGATACTACCCTCTTCTGATGGTTCTTCGAAAAACATCACCTAGCACGGTTCCCGGCCCGCTGGTGTTTTCTCGACAAGAACTGATGATTTTGAGAGACAGGTACAAAAATCACTAGTATAAACCTTTGGGGGGGAGGGGGGGTAGAGCCTTGACTTCATGACACTGACCCTTTGACCCCATGTTTTTTCTATGTTTTTGTTTGCTGCATTCATGCATTCATCTAAAAAACATTACATCGAAGAAAAACTTCTCTTCTAGTCTCTCTTTTTCAAATTAAACTAAGACAATAATTGCAAATGTTAGAGAAAAAGATTGCGCTCATGGACTTCGGTAGAAGAAGAACTCATAAGTATACCTCCAGGGTTCCAAAACTAGAGGATTTGAGAGGATTAGTGAGGATGATCACTAACCCTGAAGCTTTCAGAGCCAAGTACGGAGGTCTGCTACCTCTGTTAAGAGTCCATGTGATTGAAGGAATCATGGAGGCACTCATTCAGTTTTAGGATCCGGTCTATCACTGTTTCACATTCCCGGATTACCAGCTCGCACCAACGCTGGAGGAGTATTCTCACCTAACTGATTTACATATTACTGATCGAGCTCCTTTTTCTGGACTGGAAGAAATTCCAAAAGATCAAACCATTGCAAGAGCAATTTATTTGGATGAGTCGGAAGTCAAGACTCACATGACCACCAAGGGTGGGCTCCCAGGTTTTTTAGCCCAGTTCCTGACAAAGAAGGCTCTGTACTTTGCTAGTATAGGGAACATGACTGCTTTTGAAAGCATCTTTGTCTTACTCACCTACGGGTTATTTCTGTTTCCCAACATTAATAGCTTCGTCGATATCAACGCCATTAAGGTTTTTCTCATTGGAAACCCTGTGCCAACTTTGCTCGCGAACGCGTATCATTCTGTACACTTAGGGAATTTATACAGCAGGGGGATGATCACATACTGTGTACCCCTGTTATACAAATGGTATATCTCCCATTTACCCAAGTCTGCTGCATTTTGGGATCATAAGAGTACCTTGCGTTGGTCGCAGAAAATCATGTCTCTTACCAACTCTGATATAGATTGGTGCAATAGGATTTATGACGGGATCAGGATCATTGACTGTTGTGGAAACTTCCCCAACGTACCCCTCATAGGAACTAAAGGAGGAATCAATTACCATCCAGTATTGGTTCGTCGTCAATTTGGATATCCGATGAGGCATGTCCCGCGTAATGCTCATCTAGAAGGTATTTTCTTCAAAGAAGGAGAAAATGACAGGGCACTAAAGATGGAAATAGTGCACGCTTGGAAATATGTTCATAAGAAAGGACGAGAGTCTCTAGGAAAACCGGATTGTGTCTCGGTGGAGCCTTATCTCCACTGTGTACAAACTAAAGCTCTCAAGCTAAAGATGCCTTATCCTCGTCACGAAGTTCTTCCGCCGAGGGAATCTATCATGTACTTCATGACTGAAACGGAAAAACTTCAGGTTACTCTCAACAAAGTTCAACAGGAGAGGAGGTATTGGAAGAACAAATACCGCACCCTCAATGTAGAGTGTACCAAAATACAACAACTGCTGAAAGATAAGGATGCTCTGATCGAGATTTTAGAGCAACATGTTGTGGGTAATCAGGATGACCAAAGGAATTTACTCGTTCCTTTCACTTGGCAAAGGAATGACAACCCGACAGCCCAAGAGCCCCGGTCCAGGAAAAGGAAAGTACCAGAATTAGCATCCGATTTCTCCCCAGAGAGGACTCGGGACCCCTTAGCTTAGGTTTCTATTTCCACACCTTGTAATCTACTGTATTTCTATTTTCGCAATCCTTTGAATTCAATAAAATGGGGTTTCCCCACTGTTTAATATTTGCAATCTAATTGTCGAAGTTTATTTTGATTAAACAAAAAAAAACAATTAATATAATCATTGTATTTATTATTCTCACGTCACGTATTATTCTTACCTACGAATCTCACGTTTGTGTCTCGGTTCTAGAGTCAAACTGTCTCATTCGTACAATACTCGGGCCAATCATCAGAAAAAGATGGATGATCTCGAGGAAGAGAACAGAGAGTTGAGAGAAGAGATCGACGCTCTGAGAGAGGATATGAGAAAGCTTCATAACGACATGCAAGCCATGGTAGAAGCTCAGCTACAAAGGACTGTGATCTCGGAGATCACCTCAATGCCCATAGTGGAAAAGTCCGATCCTAGGTACAAAATTCCGAAAGATCGTCCCTGGGGCATGCCACTTAACTATATCCCGGAAGGATATATCCCGTTGATCAATGAGGATCAGGGGACCGCAGTAGGAACCGCTGGGCCTGAAGGTTACAAACTTCGAAAAAGCGAAGATGCCAGGGGGCATGACAGCAACTCCTGAAGGTTACAAACTTCGGGAGGCACCGGGAGTCTCTTCCATAATAACTATACCACCGACCGTGGTACACACTGTCCCGGAAGGACAGATTCCACAGATACCTTCTGGTGGAAATGACAACATGTTCGAAAGAATGAATGAGTTCCAGGAACAGTTTCTGGGAATGCAAAAAGAACTGCAGGCCCTTCGCGATCAGGATTTATTTGGAAAGGACGCCGCGGACCTCTGCTTGGTCCCCAATGTGAAAGTCCCGCACAAATTTCAGGTGCCCGACTTTGAAAAGTACAAGGGTAACTCTTGCCCTCAGAGTCACTTGGTGATGTACGCTCGGCGAATGTCAGCTCAGACAGAGAATCAAGATTTACTGATTCACTACTTTCAGGATAGTTTAACCAGTGCCGCACTAAAATGGTACATGGGTTTAAACCGTGCTACGATTAGCACTTTCAGAGATCTTGGTACTGCCTTCGTCCAACAATATAAATACAATTTGGACATGGCACCCGGCAGAGATCAACTCAGATCAATGTCACAAAAGGACAAGGAAACCTTTAAGGAATACGCTTAGAGATGGCGTGAAATTGCCTCTCAAGTTAGTCCACCTCTTGAGGAAAAAGAGATGACAAAGATCTTCTTAAAGACCTTAAGCTCATTTTATTACGACAAAATGGTTACTAGTGTGCCTAGTGACTTCATCGAGATGGTCGGTATGGGAGTTCGTCTTAAGGAAGCCGTCCGAGAAGGACGTCTAGTCAAAGACACTGGATCATCAAGTAGTACAAAGCGATACGGTAGTGCTCTCCCTAAGAAAAAAGAGCAGGATATTGGGAATATATCTCTCAGAAAGCAAAGGCGACGTTATCAACCAGTAGCGGCTGTGACTCTTGCTATCAATCATGCGCCTATTTCTACGTATCAACCTCAGGTTACGCAGAGCCAACCTAATCAGCAAAGGACTCAACAGCCTCTTCAGCAGGCTCGTCCTCCATACAATAATAACCGTACAACGCGGCCACCAGGATTTGATCCTATACCCGTATTGTACGTAGAACTATTTCCGTTACTACTGGCTAAGGGGCATGTCCAGACTAAGTCCTCTCTTACAGTACCGAAAAATCTGCCTTTTTGGTTCAAAACGGATCAGACTTGTCCTTACCATCAAGGAGGACCAGGGCATAACATAGAGAACTGTTTCAGTTTCAAATACGACATGCAAAAGCTTGTTAGGAGCGGGGTCTTATCTTTCAAAGATACGAATCCGAATGTTCTCACGAACCCGCTGCCTCAACACGAGAAGGCTACAGTCAATTTGATAGAGGGAGAGACTAACAACGTCTATCAAGTTCATGATGTACTCTTGTTAAGGACCAATCTGGTCAAGATGCATTGTAGACAGAGTGGATATGGCCATGTGCCACCTCATAACATCACCAGTGTGATATCTGCTCTAAAAGCAATCGAGGATGTTCTGTGGTGCAATCAGCTCTACAGGAACAGATGGATCTCGGATGGATCCAAGAGCACCGAGTTCGTGGAGTTAACATGGTTTATACAAATTCCGACATCATTCAAAACCACGATATCTGTGCGATGAATGTTAACTTGGTGGCAATGCACTCAAGGCAAAGCCAGTATCATAATCTACCGCGTCACGATTATAATTCCTGCCTGACTTGCTCGGTAAACAAACAGGGATGTTATTTTGTACAAGAGGCCCTCCAGCGTCAGATGGATCTTGGATGGATCCAGGACTACCATGATAGGAATCCCTATCAGATCAACATGATTCAAATCTTCGATATTCGCTTGATGAATACCAGCCTGGTGGAGTTACATGCTAAACAGGTCCGGCTCGGGTTCCTGGTATCACATGATTATCAGAGCTGTAGGGAGGGTTGCGAAAACGATCAAGGTTGTGCCGTTGTCCAGGAAACCCTTCAACACTTGTTGAACCACTGGTGGCTTCCAATCTATATGGATGAAGACACCCAGAAAATTAGTATTACCAACGGGAACCCTACTCGACATCAAAGTCGGGACGTTCGATCTATGGAAACTGACCTAGTGAGGTTACATTGTATTCAAAGCGGGCGTGGCCAGGTGCCACCACACAACTATGAACGTTGTAGAGTCTGTTCGGAAAGTAACCAAGGATGTTACCTTGTGCGAGCAGCTCTTCAGGGTCAGGTGTATCGTAGAGAGATTCGCCCATATCCGGGTTCCAGACCAATCAACTAGGCGTCGAGCTACCTCGCTGATCAAGTCGAGGACGTTGTCATAATCTCGGATCATCAGAGAAACAAAGATGTTTGTACCATCATCCCTCTACTTGACAAATCGAGAGTTCCCAACCAGAAGCGGATCGAAATTGCTTACGATGGTCGAAAAAATCAGAAGGCTCCCATAGTCATCTATCTACCGAGACCATTACCGTATGAATCAACTAAGGATATCCCTTACAAATACAGTGCAACAACAGTCGAGAATGGAAAGGAAATTCCATTACCCTCCGTCGTGAATATTGCAGACATCAGTCGAGTAACACGGAGTGGTCGAATCTTCAACCGAGGAGTTGGAGAACTTAACAAAGAAAAGGAACCTCAGACAGAAGTTCCCAATCCACCAGTCGGTCAATCCAGTAATCCCGACCTTTCAAAAAATGATGATGAGATGCTGAAGCTCATCCAAAGGAGTGAATACAACATTGTTGATCAACTGTTACAAACTCCTTCAAAGATCTCTGTGCTGTCAATTTTACTCAGTTCAGAAGCGCACAGGGAGGCTATACAGAAAGTCTTGGAGCAAGCCTTTGTGGAGCAGGATGTAACAATCAGACAGTTCGATAACATTGTCTCTAACATCACTTCCTGCAATAACTTGGGATTTAGTGATGAGGAATTACCTGAAGAGGGTCGCCGTCATAACATGGCGCTCAATATCACGGTCAGCTGCCAGGGCGATGCTTTAGCCAGCGTACTGGTAGACACAGGGTCAGCCCTGAATGTTATGCCAAAGTCCACTTTGATGCAATTATTCTTCAAAGGACCCCCGATGAGAACCAGTGAGGTCGTCGCCAAAGCATTTGACGGGTCCCGAAAAACGGTTATCGGCGATGTTGACCTTCCCATAACTATTGGTTCTCACACTTTCCAAGTCACTTTCCAGGTCATGGACATCTGGGAAACGTACAGTTGTTTATTAGGAAGACCTTGGACACATCAGGCTGGGGCGGTCACCTCGACCCTCCACCAAAAGTTAAAGTTCGTCCAGAACAACCAGCTCGTCACGGTCTGTGGAGAACAAGCCTTGCTCGTGAGTAACTTATCATCATCTACTGGTGTAGAACCCGAAGAGGTTATTGGAACTCAGTTCCAAACACTGTCGGTGAGCAAGGACAATCAATCCGAAGAGGGAACTTCCATTTCCTCATACAAAGATGTTATCAAAGTGGTCGAGAGTACCAATACAACAGGATGGGGACAACTTGTCATTCCTACTGACAATAAAGCCAAGAAGGGTCTTGGTTTTTCTGCGACCTGTACCCAGACAGCTACTACCAGCAATGAAAGTCTTCATCCCATTCAAGACTTCTTCCACAGTGGAGGTTTCCTTCACCCAGTGTCTCAAGAAGTGCATACCATCAATAAAGATGATTCCTCTGATATGGAGGAAGAATGAGAGTCCTATCTTAACAAGGACAGTTATATGTCTCAGGAAGAGGTGCCTACGCCCTTTTGCTTTCCCACACAGAGTCCAAGATTTATACCCAGGTCAGACGTCGAAATGATATACGGAGATTGTGATTCGGAAGGATGCCGTACTCCACCAAACTCATTAGAGGAGGACACTCTGATGAAGGACAACTTTGACCACAACTATTATGGCCCGATGGATGGCCTGCCAATGTGGCAACCTTACCCAGGAGACTTGGGGCAAGGAAATCAGCCGAACAATGAAAATCAGTTGAGCATCATTGAAAAGAATACCTGCGTCCCCACCATGTCATGGGATCAACAATAAGGTCATTCAGAAAACATCCAGTACGACGATGAATTTGCAACATTTGCAGGACTTGAATTCATCAACTATGCTTTTCCGGAGGTCAACGTCATCGAGAGGGATGACTCCTACAGTTCCAAAGAAGCGTGGGACACCTTGGGACAACCAAGTGGGAAATACAACTATATTGTCAAGTACACAGCTCCCGAAAGCTCTCGTATCAGGTTCAAAGATATCCAGCCAACTGGATGGGGAGATACAACTGAGAGTACAAATACTACGCAAAATACAACTGAGGAATCCTCCTACGACAACTCTGCCTGGGAGACAGATTCCAATGATCCTGCTCCATTAGAAATCAACGTTATTTCTGAAGACAAATCAAGGAAGGTACCAGACTTTGTGATTCATCGAGGAGTTCACCGCCAATGGGTCGCTGTCGATGTTCCGAAGATTATTTATAAGTCAAAGTAATTGCCGTCTTTAACCTTTCACCCTGCCCAGGTGAAATAGATGTTTTGATAGGGCTCACTTTCTGTAAATTTCCCTCTTCGCTTCGCCCAAAGCGACAGAGCTTTGTTTTATAGGGCTGTAGTTTCAAGAATCGACTTGTTCATTAATAAACTAACGTCGTTCTGTAATTTCCGAAATTGCTGTTTTCTCTTTTTGCTTTTCTCAGAAAATGGTAATCCAAAAAAATAACTCAATAATAAAAACAAGCAGTTTTCCAAAGAAATACACTGCACACACTCTTGCATTTTCTCTATCTCTTCTAAACATAAATCATACCGTCATGCAAATTGCTTGTTTTAAACCCCGTTGAAACATACGATCCGATGCCTTCTCCCAACTTTGAGTTCCCGGTATTTGGGGCTGAAGAAGAAAATGATGACGAAATTCCAGAAGAGATCTCCCGATTACTCAGACAGGAGGAAAGGTCCATTGAACCTCATAAAGAGCCGTTAGAAACGGTAAACTTAGGTTCGGAAAAAGAGTGAAAAGAAATCAGGATTGGGGCACTGCTCAGTCCAACTGCCAAAGAGGGTTTGGTAAAGCTTCTCAAATAATTCCCTGATGTATTCGCTTGATCCTATCAGGATATGCCAGGGTTGGATACCAGCATCGTGGAACATCATTTACCGTTGAGATCGGAATGTTCGCCAGTAAAACAGAGGTTGAGACGGACTCACCCAGACATGGCCGTCAAAATCAAAGAGGAGGTACAAAAATAGATTGACGCGGGTTTCCTCGCTACGTCTGAATATCCTCAATGGTTAGCCAACATAGTACCAGTTCCGAAAAAGGACGGAAAAGTCAGAATGTGTGTGGATTACAGAGATCTAAACAAGGCTAGTCCAAAGGACGACTTTCCTTTGCCGCACATTGACATGCTGGTAGACAGTATAACAAAGTTCAAAGTTTTCTCCTTCATGGATGGATTCTCGAGCTATAATCAAATCAAAATGGAGCCAAAAGACATGGAGAAAACTTCGTTCACTACCCCATGAGGTACCTTTTGTTACAAGGTAATGCCGTTCGATTTGAAGAACGTCGGGGCAACCTATCAAAGGGCCATGACTACTCTGTTTCATGACATGATACACAAAGAAATCGAGGTATATGTCGATGATATGATTGCAAAATCTAAGACAGAAGAGGAGCATGTGACCCACCTGTCAAAGCTATTCGAGCGGTTGAGAAAGTACAAACTCTGCTTGAATCCCAACAAGTGCGCATTTGGTGTCCGTTCGGGAAAACTTTTAGGGTTCATCGTCAGCCAGAAAGGAATTGAGGTTGATCTTAACAAGGTCAAGGCCATTCGAGAAATGCCTTCTCCAAAAACTGAAAAACAAGTCAGAGGATTCCTAGGACATTTGAATTACATCTCCAGATTCATATTCCTCATGACCGCGACATGTGCGCCGATTTTCAAATTACTAAAAAAGAATCAGGACTGCGTTTGGACAGAAGACTGCCAAGCCGCCTTTGACAGTATTAAGGAATATCTATTGAACCCACCGATTCTATCACCTCCAGTGGAAGAAAGGCCGCTGATTATCTATATAACAGTCTTGGAGGACTCCATGGGGTGTGTACTTGGCCAACAAGACGAAACCAAACAGAAGGAGTCTGCCATCTACTATTTGAGCAAGAAATTCACCGACTGCGAGACTCGGTACACTATGCTTGAGAAAACTTGTTGCGCTTTGGCTTGGGCAGCCAAACATCTGCGCCAGTACATGATTTGTCACACTACTTGGTTGATTTCCGAAATGGATCCAATCAAGTATGTCTTTGAAAAGCCTGCTCTCACAGGAAGGATTGCCCGTTGGAAGGTGTTGCTATCAGAATATGACATAGAGTACCATGCTCAAAAAGCCGTTAAGGGGAGTATTTTAGCCGATCATTTGGCTCATCAACCGATTGATGATCAAGAATCAATCGGTTTGACTTCCCAGACGAAGATGTCATGTATTTGAAAATGAAAGACTGCGATGAACCGCTACCCAGTGAAGGGCCAGAACCAGGTTCCCGATGGGGACTTATCTTTGACGGAGTTGTCAATCATTACGGAAACGGAATTGGGGCAATCATCATAACACCTTAGGGTACCCACATTCCTTTCACCGCCCGACTTACGTTCAAGTGTACAAACAAAGAGGCCGAATACGAAGCTTGTATTATGGGTCTCGAAGAAGCGATCGATTTGAGGATTAAAAACTTGGGCGTATATGGTGACTCAGCTTTGGTTATCAATTAGATCAAAGGAGATTGGAACACATACCAATCAGGATTGATTCCTTACAAAGATTACGCAAGAAGGTTGTTACCCTTCTTCAACAGAATTGAGTTTCATCATATCCCTCGTGAGGAGAATCACATGGCTGATGCCTTAGCCACTCTTTCTTCCATGATTAGTGTAGGTCAATGGAACGACCTACCTAAGATCGACATAATGCGCCTTGAACAACCCGCTTACATCTTCGCGATTGAAGGAGTCATAGATGACAAACCTTGGTATCCCGATATCAAATGCTTCCTTCAAAAACAAGAGTACCCACCTGGGGAACTAAGGAAGGACAGGAAAACCCTCAGAAGATTGGCAGGAAACTTCTTCCTGAGCGGTGATACTCTCTATAAGAGAAATTTTGATATGGTCTTGCTCCGATGCGTAGACAGACCAGAAGCAGACATGCTGATGAAAGAAATTCACGAAGGATCCTTTGGCACTCATGCCAACGGACACACAATGGCGAGAAAAATTCTAAGAGCCGGGTACTATTGGTTGACAATGGAATCCGACTGCTACAAGTACACGAGGAAGTGTCAAAAGTGTCAGATATACTCCGACAAAATTCATGTACCGCCAACGCATCTCAAGGTTCTTTCTTCCCCATGGCCTTTTTCCATATGGGGAATCGACATGATTGGCTTGATTGAGCCTAAGGCTTCAAACAGACATCGGTTCATCCTGGTAGCCATTGATTACTTCACCAAGTGGGTCGAAGCAGCGTCATACGCTAATCTAACCCGACAAGTGGTGGTCCGATTTATCAAAAACAATATCATCTGTCGTTATGGTGTTCCTAGCCAGATCATTACCGATAACGGATCCAACTTGAATAATAAGATGATGAAAGAGTTATGCACAGAGTTCAAGATCAAACACCATAACTCATCTCCCTACCGACCAAAGATGAACGGAGCGGTAGAAGCGGCTAACAAGAACATCAAGAAGATTGTTCAGAAGATGGTTGTAACCTACAAAGATTGGCACGAGATGCTACCCTTTGCTCTCCACGGTTATCGCACATCTGTCCGCACTTCAACAGGGGCAACCCATTTCTCTCTAGTATATGGCACGGAGGCAGTGCTTCCCATAGAAGTAGAGATCCCATCAATCCGGGTATTGATGGAAGCTAAGCTTACAGAAGCTGAATGGTGTCAAAATCGACACGATGAACTGAATCTGATCGAAGAGAAGTGAATCACGGCATTATGCCACTGTCAGTTGTATCAACAGAGAATAAAGAAGGCATTTAACAAAAAGGTCTGACCTCGCGTCTTCAAGAAAGGAGACCTTGTGCTAAAAAAGATACAATCTTTTCTCACTGACTCTCGGGGCAAATGGACCCCGAATTGTGACGACCCCTATGTGGTCAAGAAAGCTTTCTCAGATGGCGCCTTGAGACTTGCAACGATGGATGGAGAAGAATTTGCCTACCCCACAAATGTTGATGTAGTCAAGAAATACTTCGCCTAAAAAAAAAAAAAACGTCTCGGTGGATTGAAAACCCGAAAGGGCGATCCAGGCAAAAGTTAGAGACAATGTCAAAAAATCATCCCGGTGGATTGGAAATCTCAAAGTCCAATCCAGGTAAAAGTTAGGGATAATGGAAAGTAACTACGTCTGATCAGTTCAACTCCTCAGCAGTAATGCCATCCATCAGAGAAAAACTCCAGTCAAGGTCATCTTCGACAGAAGCTAAGGATGTCCAGAATTCAAAGTTGGTAGAAGGATAATGGTCGTTATGTTTCAATGTAGCCCTTTTCCCTTAAAATTACCATTTTCTAACTTTGTAAATACTATATGGAATCACGCGTTTGACTGATCTCCATCCTATCAATAAAATTTGAGCCCTTGTGCTTTTGTTTGCAATTCTTATTTGTTTTAGCTTTATAGAACAACATTTTAATATGATCAACGATTCTTGAAACGAAACAAAAATGAATTTACTTGTAAAACTTTTCTGCTTTTAAAATAAAGATGGGAATTTCTTTTGACGGTTGAACATCGAAAGAACATCGATCGCTTCTCCAAAGGTGTTCGAGCCTCAAAGTGCAGACTCAAAGTACTCCTTCTAAACCAGTATGCCTGAATGAAGGATCAGCTATGTCAGATGCGAATGCTCCATCTGACCTCTTCGGCCGAGTTCTCATCTCCTAAGTCCGACCAGCGTCGCTCCCAACAGGGACCGTTTCTCCTAAGCAAGGCAGAATTGCTATCTTGAACCAGCGGTACTTCTTCGCCCCGCGATGGCCGAGTATCCCGTCGTGTTCATCAGTTAGTTTGTATGTCGCGTCAGTTTTATCAACATATACATACATACATCATGCATTATTGATTTGCATTCACATTCATATTGCATCACTATCACTCAAGTTGGTCTTGTCCCGTAGTGGTAGCAGTCTTCTCAATCGAGTTGTCAAGTTCTTTCCTCGTTGTCATACCCCACATTTTGACCACTAAGATTTCCCATCATTGTGCAAATCATCATCACAATATGGAGGAACCATCATACCTCAGCAGTCTCCCCAAAGATGGGTGAGCATTCACTACTATCAAACTTAGGGTTTCAAGCCCTCTCAGAGCTCTTAGACAAAGGATCAATCAAGAAATGACATGATCTTCAACTTGTCTAACCTCTCAAATATCTACAAGGGATCAAGAGGACTCCCACTTCAAGGATTAAGCACAAGACTGCTCCTTTTCAGATGGATCAAGCCTCAAGATCGCCAGTGTCACCAAACTAGGTTTTGGTCGACCAGGGCCTCCAGATGGAAGTTTTTCCTCCGGGCATGAGCCATTGCTTTAAAGCATAACCTATGATTCTCCAAGGGACATAATAAACCCAATCATCAAGTCAATTTAGCCTCAGGGGATGCATTCATCAAAAATCAGGAATTAGGGTTTCTTGACCTAATTCACCCCTAAGTTGTCTTTTGGGACAAATCATGAGCCAAGACCTCAAGACATGATTTGAGGGTCTCTAATATACCACATTGATCCATTTGTAACAATGGATTGATCTAAGAAGCTTGAGCAACAAGTTTTAATTTCATTAGTACCACAATTAGGGTTTCGCGAGAAAAGTCAACTGTAACTTTGACTTTTGACTAGGACATCCTCCCAAGCCCTAGGACATGAATCAATATACCCTATAACACCCATGGAACATGTCCATCAAGTTTGATTTAGGTCAAGGACATGATTTCCTAAAGGATTGCACAGTTTAAAATTCATCTGATAAAAAGTCAACTGTGCACAAAAGTCAAACTTTGACTTTTTGAGATTTTTCACTTTTATGGTTTTTTAACCCTAAAATGACGTTAATGTGTGATTTGAATCATCATTCATCAAGAAAAATCAAGAAAAGTTGGATAACTTGTAAAAGGGGTAACCATAAAAACTTAGAAAATTTTCTAAGTTAAGAAATAAAGTGGCAAGGGTACCAACTTTGGAGGATCATAACTCATAAACCACAAAGCCATTTTTTCCATCCAAAGCTTGATTTGTAGATCTCATGGCCCTCTACAAAAGCTAAAAACTGACCCCCCCCCTCCAAATTCATTATGGATTTTGAGTTATGGTTGGATCAAAATCACTAAAACATGAAAATCCATCATTTTCCAACACTTAGAAAAATTCAGGGCAAGGCAGATTTTTGCTGAAACATCAAAACTTGTGGGATTTTTTCACATAGATGCAACCTGAATCAGATCCAAAGATAAACATCAATGTTTTTGCAAATATTACCAAGAATCCAAAGAGCTCACTAGCATGAACTGATTCATCTTGAGCCAAGAGAAATCCATGCCCAAAGTCATGTTGCTGCAAGCTGTTTTGGAAAAATCAGTTTGCATGTTTGCTTGCCACACACGATTTTGAGCCAAAGACCAAGGATCACTATGCCACCTGTACTCAAACCAATCACAATACAACTGATCCAACTGATAAAGCTGAGTCAAAAAGCCAAGGAATCTTCCAACTTGAAGTGCATGCATTTTGGCACATTTTGCCTTGAATTCAAAGGGCATTAATGTGGAATAGTGCATTATCAAGGTAGCCACTCTACTCAGTCAAGTTCTCTGATTAAACAACAATAAAAACATCTGAAGAATG
The DNA here is from genome assembly GCA_022829125.1 of Lathyrus tuberosus. NCBI lineage: Eukaryota > Viridiplantae > Streptophyta > Magnoliopsida > Fabales > Fabaceae > Lathyrus > Lathyrus tuberosus. The sequence continues at coordinate 2,020,893 of JALAZF010000018.1, forward strand.
TGAATTTGCCTTGCATGAGAAGAAATCCTCCAAGCCAATCCATGCGAATGTGATCTGATCCAGCAGCCATTCACTATTCATCCAAGATAAGAGTTGATCCCCTATAAATAGAGGTTCCAATGGATCATTCAACTCACACCAAAGCCAGTTATAGCACTGCTTTCTCTCATTCTCTCTTAAGTGCCAAGTTTTCTTATTTTTGAGCAACCACTATCGGGTTTTGAGTTGCAGCCATAAGCAATCTATTTCAATTGCCCAGACACATCACATATGATGTATTTGAGGTGTCCAAACGCTTAAACACCAACTGTAACACCCCAACTCGAAATCACCCATCAACCTAGCCATTATGCTCCAATTATGCAGTTGGAATGCTCCAGCTTGATCCAAAGACTTCCAAAGTGTTCCAAAGCTTGCAACACACTCCACAACATCCATTGAAGTTGTTCAGATCATCACAACACATCTGTAACACCTCAAACTCAAAAATCACATTGCACTTGCTGTCACGACCTTCAAGTATGCCTAACCTTGGTCATCTCTTAATCTATGCATATTTCCTCGCACAATACTTTTGCCAAATGTTCATAATCATGCATAGAATGTTTCCACTCAATTAATTACTTTGTTTGAATCGTGTATCAAAATTCTCAGCCTTCATGCAAATTTTAGGGTTCTTGAGGTTTTGTCTTGATTTCTTATTCCATGTTAAAAATCAATGAAATTAAAGACCATAGACATGATCGTGAGGTTGAAATGAGCAGATTGATACGTGGTTTGCATGATATAATCAAGTATTCGGTGAGATTGGAGAGAAAATGCAAATCTGGGCAAAACCCAGAACACGCGCGTGTTCTTGGGTGTTCTTGGCGCCCTTTTTTGAAAATTCAAATATTTGAATTTTGTGATTTTATTTAATTGATTCAAAAATTAATTTCTCTCTGAGTTTTAATGATTTTGAGTTGATTCTTTTTTTGATAATTCACAAAAATGTTAAAATATTTTATTTTGTCAAAAAATCCCAAAAATATTATTTATTTCATATAATTGATATTTTTGCAAAGAATTAATATTTTAATTGTTTTTGACGTTTAAAATATTTTTTCCTTCTTGATTTTGTAAATTTTAATGACTTCTAATCATTTTGTAGGTCAAAATATGATTTTTGAAACATTAATCCAAGATCACAATTTGTTCTCCACATGTTAAACAATTTTGATCATTTTAATTTAATTTTTTATTCAATTAAAATACATTTTGGAAACAAATTAGGGTTTTGATTAATTCAACCCTCATCAAACTTTTTCAAACACTCATGGGCCTTTTATAGAGTGTAAGACCCAAGCCTTTTTGTAAATACAAACATTTTTGGGCCTCACTTATTGTATAAGTCCCTCCGGGTATTTTCAAAAACCTCGACGCAATCGTCGTTTTGTACACAAATAACCTTTGGGCCTACCCTCGAGTAGTAAGACCCATCCCTTTTTTTTACTCTTTGGGCCTCTAATAGAGTGTAAGACCCAACCCCTTTTGTAAATACACAAATCTTTGGGCCTCACTTATTGTATAAGTCCCATTGTATTTCAAAAAGTTCGACGCGATCATCGTCCGTTGAAAAACAAACCTTGGGCCTCTGTTAGAGCTATAAGACCCATTCAAAACAACTTTGGGTCTCTATTAGAGTGTAAGACCCAATCCCCTTTTAACCAAAACAAATTTGGGCCTCTTATTGTATAAGTCCCTCTGTGTTAAAAGAAAATCTCGGCGCGATCGCCATTTCAAAACAAAAAACATCTGGGCCTACCCTCGTGTTATAAGCCCCATTCTTTTTAAACTCTTTGGGCCTCTTGAGAGAGTGTAAGACCCATCCCTTTGTACAGAAAACCTTTTAGGCCTCAGTCACTTGTATAAGTCCCTCTGTGCAAAAACAACAGTGTGATCACTGACAAAACCATGAGTCTCTCCTTGAGCTATAAGCCCCTATATTTCTTTTCAAAGCACTTTCTCCTTTGATTTTGAATATAATATTGTTATCAAATATTTCTTTGTTGAACAAACTAACCAAACAGCATGGAAGCTCTACAACCGAGTAAGTGGTTATATTCTTTCTTTATCCGCTTTTATATACATATAATTGTACTGTGGGGCTGTTTCGCTGTAAGTCTTCTTTCATAAACTCATATCAACTGTGTAATAATAATATAGATATTTAGAGTTTCCCCGGGAACTACGTCTAGCATTAAGCCTGTTGATCACTCTTAGAAGTAGACAAAACTAGATCCCCATAGGATTACCAGATACAGTCTTCCCTCCTCTTGGGGTTAAACAATATGGAGACGTGAAAGGCAGCATTCTCGGTGAACCCTTTCACAGACTGTCACCTTTAGAAATCGTCAAAGAAACTCTATTCCCCAGAGATGATATTTTCTCTGTGAATGGCATCTCTTGAGTTTCTTCCAAATTCTCGAACTTTCATGGCTTGATTTATTCTCTGTGAATAGCCTGTCTTGAATTTCTCGGGGTTTGGGGACAGGCTTCCTAAAAGCATCCCCGCCTCCTCTTGGGCGTTGTACAAGGACCTTATGGCTTCTTAAAAGTATTCACAACCTCCTCTTAGGCTTCGTATAAATGATTTCTTCCTCCGGGAATGATAGCCTCCTCTTGGGCTTCATACAAATTGTCCCTCGGCTTCTTAAAAGTTTCCAGCCTCCTCTTGGGCTTCGTACAAATTATCCCGACGACCTCCTAGAGGTATAGGAACAAAAATTAATCATCTTAATAGAACAGTCTTTCAAAGAGTCTAGATCTTGCTACTGCTGTTTCTTTAAGCATAGTACAAAAGATGAAACTCTAGACTTAGACAGTCTAAGACCCTTGAGTCCCAAAGACATTCTCAAGCTTTCTTCAAGTAAGAAAAAACACCAGCAGACTCGGACAGTCTCCAATACCCTCTGGATTCCCCATTTCCTTAAAGAACAGGAAATAACCCTGATCCTCTGATCAATCCCAAAGCATAGCCTTACCTTTAATCAGTCTCTTTATAAGAACTGATTTTCTCTTTTAACTAACCTATTGGACCTGTCACTCAACTGAAACAACAATCCTTTTAGCCTCTATCTCGGGCTTCGTACGAGATACAAAGACTCTCTTGTTGAGTCAAAAACTTTTAGCCTCCATCTTGGGCTTCGTACAAGACACATACAAAAAACATTCCCTTGTTGAGTTAACCCTTTTAGCCTCTCTCTCGGGCTTCGTACGAGACACATAAAAACACCCTCTTGTTGGGCCAATAGCCTCCTCTTAGGCTTTGTATAAGGAAACCCTGGTTGAGTCAATCAACCTTTTAGTATCAAAACTGTGCCTCGTTCACAGGATACAAACATCAACAACTCCTTTCATCTAATTGCTGTAAGCGGCAAGCCTCTGGATTATTTACATCCACACCACTGTCCCTCTTTTAGCATGAGAAATCCCTAAGGAAAGATGGCATTGCTCTACACTGAGTTAAAGTCTTCTCCTTCAGGTTAAAACCCCCTATAAAGGAAATTATGGCATTGCTAGGATTCGCATATCCCAGTTAAAGTAATTCTCCTTTATAATCAGTCACCCAACAGTTGTGACAAACAGACCCCTTTAGAGATGACAAATTCTCTCTAAAGGCAACACCTTTTAGCTTCACATCTTGGGCTTTGAACAAGATACAAACCACCCTTTTAGCTTCACGTCTTGGGCTTTGAACAAGACACCAAAACACCTTTTTCCTCCCATAGAATAGGAGGAACTACGATCGCTCTGATTTCCCTGTTTCGGTAAACGGGAATACGTAGGCATAAGATTGAAAGAAAAAATCTTAGCGAGCACACCACATAAAAAAAAACCTCATGTCACAAAATATCCCCCAAAACATCCAAGTCCGTATTCCCCACCAAAAGTCTAAATTCAACCAAAATAACCAGAGAGAGGCCCCCCCCCACATTAATCGCATCTGTAAACCAACAGTTTTGACTGTTTGACCTCAGTTTGCAAAGCAGGGTTAGTTGGAGACATTTATTTCCCTTCCTTAATCAGCTCACAATAGGACAAAAAATGAATCGACTTGTAGTAACCCCAAAAGAGCGGCAGTGCTTAAGAACCACGTCCAGTTTCGCTCGCTACAGAAAAGTGGCGCCCACCGTGGGGCCCTCTCTTTTTTAATCTCTCAGGTAGAAATCGAAGAATGGCGACTTCACTGGGGACTCTCGAGATGTTGTTCTCTTTTTGTCTTTTGGGTAGAAACCAAGGAATGTTGACTTCACTAGGATCTTAGGTCAAAAAAACCTTTAAAGTTGGGAAGGTACCACAGAATGGCGACTCCGCTGAGGAGCCATTTTTGTCAGGAACATAGGATCATAGCTCTTTAAAGTCTAGGACTTTAGGAAAAATATATATACTGCTTTTCCTAATTGCTATACGTGTTTATTTTTCTGCTAATGGGAATGCGTATGATGTCGCATGTGGAAAGATTAAGTATACAAATAGGAAAATCACCTTTTTTGTAGTGCGGAAGCTATCAGAAATAGCTATTACGCGATAAACTACCCTCTTCTGAGATTTCTTTGATGGACATCACCTAGCACGGTTCCCGGCCCGTTGGTGTTCTCAGGAATCAATGATTTTGAGTGATAGGTACAAAAAATCACCCGTAGAATACCTTTGGGGGGGTAGAGCCTTGATTTCATGACACCGACCCTTTGACCCCATGTTTTTTTAATGTTTTTATGTGCTGCATTCATGCATTCATCTAAAAAACATTAAAACAAAGAAAAATTTCTCTTATAGTCTCTCTTTTTCAAATTAAACTAAGACAATGATTGCAAATGTCAGAAAAAAAAGATTGCGCTAATGGATTTCGGTAGAAGGAGAACTCACAAGTATACCTTCAAGGTTCCAAAACTAGAGGATTTGAGAAGTTTAGCGAGGATGATCACTAACCCTGAAGCTTTCAGAGCCAAATACGGAGGTCTGCTACCTCTGTTAAGAGTCCATGTGATTGAAGGAATCATGGAAGCACTCATTCAGTTTTACGATCCGGTCTATCACTGTTTCACATTTCCGGATTACCAGCTCGCACCAACGCTGGAGGAGTATTCTCACTTGACCGATCGGCACATTACTGATCGAGCTCCATTTTTTGGACTGGAAGAAATTCCAAAGGATCAGACCATTGCAAGAGCAATTTATTTGGATGAGTCAGAAGTCAAGACTCACCTGACCACTAAGGGTGGCATCCAAGGTTTGCTAGCCCAATTCTTGATAAAGAAGGCCCTGTACTTTTCCAGTATAGGGAACGTGACTGCTTTTGAAAGCATCTTTGTTTTGCTCACCTACGGGTTATTTTTGTTTCCCAACATTAATAACTTTGTAGATATCAACACCATTAAGGTTTTTCTCATTGAAAACCCTGCGCCAACTTTGCTCGCGGACGCGTATCATTCTGTACACTTAGGGAATTTGTACAACAGAGGAATGATCACGTACTGTGTACCCCTGCTATATAAATGGTTTATCTCCCATTTTCCCAAGTCTGTTGCATTTTGGGATCATAAGAATGCCTTAAGTTGGTCGCAGAAAATCATTTCCCTCACATACTCTGACATAGTTTGGTGCAATAGGATTTATGACGGGATCAGGATCATTGACCGTTGTGGAAACTTCCCCAACGTACCCCTGCATGGGAACTAAAGGAGGAATCAATTACCATCCAGTTTTAGTTCGTCATCAATTTGGATACCCGATGAGGCATGTCCCACGAAATGCTCATCTGGAAGGTCTTTTCTTCAAAGAAGGAGAAAATGACAGAGCACTAAAGATGGAAATAATGCACGCTTGGAAACATGTTCACAAGAAAGGACGGGAGTCTCTAGGAAAACCGGACTGTGTCTCGGTGGAGCCTTATCTCCACTGGGTACAAACTAGAGCTCTCAAGCTAAAGATGTCTTATCCTCGTCACAGAGTTCTTCCGCCAAGGGAGTCTGTCATGTACTTCATGACTGAAATGGAAAAACTCTAGGTTACTCTCAACAAAGTTTAGCGGGAGAGAAGGTCTTGGAAGAACAAGTACCGCACCCTTGTCGCGGTGAAAATTGGATACCATAGTTATTTGTTAACTAGGATCGCATTTCTAATGTCACCACCGGTCTTTGATTTTATCCAAGGGAAGGGAGAAAAACCGAATTCCCACAATGCAATGCAAATGCTCTAAGATTCTAAGTTCGGGGGTTTGGTTATACCTAGGGAAGGTGTTAGCATCCTAGATATCTGTAGTACTCTACAGGAACCTCTTGATTTTATTTTATGTTATTTGTTATCTGTTTTGCTAAGGGTTTAAGGGTAAGAGATTTATTATTTTTATTCCTAAGTGTGCTCGACAAGATATCGCATCTTGTGCCTACATATACTGTCAGGAGAGAATCAGAGCACTTGTAGTTCCTTATTAAGGATACTAAAGGGTTTTAAAGGTTTAGGAGAGAAGATGAGTCATCATCTTAAAAAAACCACCACAGTTTTTGAAAATGTTTGTATTTTGTGGGGTATAGGATTGTATGTCCCTTTCTTTGAGATGATTAACATCTAATTCTCTTGTGTGGAGAATTAGGTGGGGGTAAAGTTTGATTTAAAAATCAAAATTAAGGGGGGACTAACCTAAGAAATCTATCCTAAGTTGTCTAAATGACTTATCTTAAGGTGTCGATTATGAGATGCAAATGATTATGCACCATGCACAATAGCATGGTTATCATGCAAGGGATTTTCCCTTGGATATTAATGCGATTAAATTATTGTTATTTAGGTGAGGGTGCTAGCAAAGTGATGCTAGACTTGTGTCTTGTGATCGGTAGGTCGAATGCGATGCCCTAAGGCGATCGAATTACATGGGTAGAAAACGGGCTCGACGTTGGATCGAGGATTTTTTTTATAAGTTTGAAAAGGTTTAGACATACAAAGCATACATTCAAATAGAGGTATAGCAAACAGATAAACACGCAAGCGTACACTCGAGCGCGAGAGATCTAATGAGTTGATTTATTCTTAAGGTTTATTGATAAAAGTTAAATGTTTTATCTAAAAGGATTTTAATATTAACAAAATCTTAGGAGATATTATGTTAAGGATCACTTGTTAAAAAAGTTAGAATTCTCTCAAAAAGGTTTTAGTTTTTTTTAAGTTTTGGTATTATTTTAGTTAAAAAGAAAGAAAAAGTTATAACAAGAGAAACTTAATAACTAATTTAGTATTTTAATATAAGTTTTTTTGTTTTGAGAAAAGGTTTTTATTGTTATTAACCTTAAATTATATTATAAGAGGTTATTTAAGGTGAACAAAAAGAGTTTTATTTTTTAAAAGAGTTTTAACCTTATATTTTTAAAGAACAATAGTTTTTTTAAATGAAAAAGGGATTTTATTATTAGCTATATTATAAAAGAAAAAAAAAGGTTAACAAAAATTGCTTATATTTTAGATTAAAGTTAACTCAAGACAAATAAAATAAACGGAACATAAACGGAGGGATCCGGCGTGGTCATGGAGAGAGGGTCCACGATGGATCCTCTGATCTCTACCGCGTGATATGTGTGTGATGTGATTAACTGAAAAAAAAGAAAAAGAAAGAAAATGAGCAAATGTGAGCCTCTCATTCTATCTCGTTATCCCTACTCACCTCTCTCTTATCTTCTCTCAACGGAATGAAAAAAAAGGGGTTGGAACCCTAGCCGCCGCTATCACCTCTCATCCTCTCATCTTCTCTCTCGATCTGCAAACGAAACAAAGCAACAAAGCAAAACCCCACCCCGCACAGCCCTTTTACCCCGGTTTCACTATGTTTGGATGATTTACATATTACAAAAGGCGATAAAATGAAAGAAAAAAGAAACGGCGGCGGAATGGCGAGGATGGCTCCGGTGGCTTCGTCGAGGGAAATTCTCTTTCTTCTTTACCTGCTGCGATTTGGTTTGCCTTTGTGTTAAGACTTGTCTGCTTCGTGTGCTTGCCAGCTAATGTTTTCCGGAGAGATGATGAGGAACTCTCATTCTTCTGATCTCCAAGTTTCCTGCGTGATTTTGGGTAGGGTACACTGGAATTTTTCGGATGCTGTCGGGAATGTATTTTGCGTGTGATTGTGGCTTAGGGTTTTATGTGTGATATCTCCTTTTTTTTGTCCCCATTTCTGATGAGAATAGGTCTCTTTTTATAGATGGTTAGTGATGAACTTATATGGGAAGCATTTTAATGCTGATTGATGGTGTGATAACGTGTGATCTGCGAATTGATTTGTTTGGTGCTTATTTGGGAAAATCTCGGTTGTGCCTGATATGATTTAATTTTCGAATTTGGCAAGTTTTGGAAATTTTGCTGGCGGTATCTTTGTAATATTGCCCAATAATTTCCAATTGAAAATGATGAGATAATCTCTGATTCTAATATTTGCGCATCTTTTCCAATTAATGGTTGTGATCCCTTTACGATTCTGAGGCCCAGACTCTTTTACAAATTTGGGAAATAGGTTTTGGAGAGTCCTGAATTTGTCTTGGATACGTTTTCGTGATGAATGTTATTTCTCCTTTTGATCCAAACATGTTTCTTTCCTTTTTCAATTTTGATTCCTCTTTGAATGATTGATGAGGATTGCCAAGAATGTTTTGATTATATTTTGGAAATAATCAGGAATTGTGATTCTTGTAATAAATTCTTTGCCGCCTAATTCAACACGTCTGATTCTGTAGGGAAAGGATTCCAAAAACTTGCCATAAATGTTCGATACACGTTTTGAAAAACCCGATGTCTGCTCTTGGTACTATGCTAACCGTTTTCCATTTTTGCGTTGTTATGTTTGTGACTGCTATGGAAATAAATAGGGTTATGATTCTTGTTGTTTTCGTCTTATCACATTTTGTGAATTTCTGCTCTAATCACAATCTGAAATTAACGTGTATCATGTATTACATTTAGGAAGAAACGATCCAGAGCTGGATGGAGGATCAGAGGTTACTTCTTTGAGAGAAAAAAAACCTTTCAGTGACATCTTGTCGATCATACCTGAGGACGTTTCGATCCTATCTAGAGGTACTTCAAGTGCATCGTTCGAATCTGTGACGGTATCCTGTAATAGCCGAATTGACAAGAGAAGTTTTGCCATACATAGTTCAACATTATGCTCTTTTTTTTAAACTTTGCTTCCGAGAAATATCATCACCACATCCATATGATTTTACTTCTGTTCGTTATCGTTGTGGCAGCCCTTCGTTTCTTGGTCTATAGAACAATTCCAATCGAGTGTTAATTGAAATGGTGAATCTACCTATCACGGTTGGTAGCATTGAAGGGTCTTAACATCCAAAATTAGCAATTGTAATTCTAATATTCAAAGTTCCCTATCTTGATTGCCTCTAACGTCGCATTGATGTTTCCTTTTGAACAGGTTCTTGGACGAAAGGGGAGAGGGAAATCTCATGGTGCACCATTATAATTCTGATATTTCGCAGCATCCTTCACTTGGGAGTGTTGTTGCTGATTTCTAGATTGTCACGGCAGGTTTTTTGGTATGCTTGGCTTTACTCTCAGCTTGTAGGATTAGGCTTGGTTTGGTCATGTTGGTACTGAAATCGTGTCTTCCGTAACTTGTTATTATGTATATTTCAATCTATTGTCTGTATTAAGGTCTAGGATTGTATTGTTGACACTTTAAAGCTTGAGTGGTATTGCTGCGAATAGTCTTTGAATGATGATATGGATTTTGTCATGCTGCCGTCGTAATATTGCAACATCTTATTGGTAGTTTTCTTCAAATGTTTGCAATTCGCCTAATAGCTCCCGTATTATGCAGGTTGAGGTTTAACACCATCAAAAACACATGTGGAGTGATTATTCATGGTTTCTCGGAGAATTCCTGGCTTGATATTGGATCTGCCTGCTTGCTTTGGACTTGGACAGCTTGGAGGAGTGGTTTAGGACTAGGATTTCATTTTAGAAATTAGGATGCAACATGAATCCTGTAATTTGTTTTTGCACCAGCATTGCATTTACTGCCGTGTAACGTTTCTCAAAATGATTTCTAGTCATTTATGCTTACTTTTCAATGTTGAGGTGGATGTGGAAATGTTTAGTGTTTGAAATTTTGTTAACAAAGAGAAGGAGAGAATTGTCTTTGTAACCAGCAAATAGCAGCTTGAAATGGCTTTTGAAATGAGTACTTTTGGACATTGTGAATTCTTGTGAACATGTTGTAATTTGGGCTACTAAGAACTTTCAATCATTTTCTCGAACTCCTATCCTGGGCTTAACTTGTAATACCAAAACTTAAGATTAAAGCTTAGTGCGAACCACCCAAAATCTCTTTGTAACTTAGCTCTTGAATATTAAATTCCTTATAGTGAAATTTGAGTCATTCTCGTATCTCTTATCCAACACTCTTGATCATGAACTACCAGCAGGACAATCCACATTCTTTCTCTTAAGAATCAAAAGAACTAACTCATGATCTAGGCTCAAGAACAAAGCCTTGCTTGACCTTTACTACCCACACAATCAAAGATTTAGATGAGGGCGAACTCAGCACATGAACCACTCCTTGAAATAAGGATGCAATTTGTAATGTAACTTACCACACAACCAATGACCAGTCTTAGGGGACCAAATTCCATATCAAAGGGTGTAAGGGCTTAAACTTCGGGGGGGAAACTGAGGAGTCTTGAGGGAAGAAAGGCTTGGTAATGGTTTAGGGATCAAAAAGAGTGAGGGCACAATCTCACAGGAGCACACACACACACTTTGTAGCGGCTAGAGAAACCTCCACGAATACACACAAAGCACAACCTTCAGGACCTTGAATCTCCTGCAGCAGTACCTGTCCTTAAAAAAAAGGAAACAAACAGACACAGCTAGATAAAGCGGTTAGTTATGCACGAATGATTAACCTAAATATGCTATGCAAAGAACAAAGCGGGGATCTTAGGGTCAAAAATTAGGGTGCGACAGATGCCCCTATTTAAGTTTCTTCTATTCAGAGATATGAAGATTGACATCTTCGTCTCGACGAGATATGAGGGACTTAAATACAAACATGCAAAATTTTTTGGCCCTAAGATGCCACCAAATGCACTTGATATGGTATGAAATGATATGAAATGCAAGACAAGGATCCTTTGAGGAATAACGTCATAGGGGATAGCTGATGTTAAAACACAAAGAGAGAAAGACCCGACGAGGACGACTCAGCGAGACAAGACTCCACGGGAAAAGATCCAACTCCACAGGGGGAAAGGGACTACCAACTGACAACCACAAGGTAGCCTAAACATAAGGCAAAAAAAATTGGAAGGATAACTTACTACCAAGAGCTGGTAGCCTAAGCGAAGGTATCCAGTTGAAACAAAAGGGCGTGTATTACCTACTATCACACATGATAGCCTAAGCAGAGGTAATAAACTGGGGAGGAAAGATCACCTACTACCAAACACGGTAGCCTAAGCATGGGTGTCCGACCCAAAAGAGAGGTGTGTTACCTACTATCAAGCGGATGATAGCCTAAGCGAGGTAAACACGAAAGGAAAGATGACCTACTACCACCACGGTAGCCTAAGCGAGGCATCTGACCGGAATGCATACATATTACCTACTGTCCCCACGATAGCCTAAGCAGAGGTAATAGACTGAAGAAGAAGGATCACCTGCTGCCAACTTGTGGGAGCCTGAGCAAAGGCGTCCGACCAAAAAAGGTGTGTTACCTATTATCAAGCATATGATAGCCTAAGCAAGGTAAACACAGAAGGAAAGATGACCTACTACCACCACGGTAGCCTAAGCGAGGCATCTGACCAAAATACAGACATATTACCTACTATCCCATGATAGCCTAAGCAGAGGTAATAGACTAGAAAAGAAAGATCACCTACTGCCAACTTGTGGCAGCCTGAGCAAAGGCGTCCGACCAAAAAAGGCGTGTTACCTACTATCAAGCATATGATAGCCTAAGCGAGGTAAACACAAAAGGAAGGATGACCTACTACCACCACGGTAGCCTAAGCGAGGCATCTGACCAAAATACAGACGTATTACCTACTATCCCATGATAGCCTAAGCAGAGGTAATAGACTGGAAAAGAAGGATCACCTACTACCAACTTGTGGTAACCTGAGCAAAGGCGTCCGACCAAAAAAGGTGTGTTACCTACTATCAAGCATATGATAGCCTAAGCGAGGTAAACACAGAAGGAAAGATGACCTACTACCACCACGGTAGCCTAAGCGAGGCATCTGACCAAAATACAGACGTATTACCTACTATCCCACGATAGCCTAAGCAGAGGTAATAAACTGGAAAAGAAGGATCACCTACTACCAACTTGTGGCAGCCTGAGCAAAGGCATCAGACAAAAAAAAAGGTGTGTTACCTACTATCAAGCATATGATAGCCTAAGCGAGGTAAACACAGAAGGAAAGATGACCTACTACCACCACGGTAGCCTAAGAGAGGCATCTGGCCAAAATACAGACGTATTACCTACTATCCCACGATAGCCTAAGCAGAGGTAATAGACTGGAAAATAAGGATCACCTACTACCAACTTGTGGCAGCCTGAGCAAAGGCGTCCGACAAAAAAAAGGTGTGTTACCTACTATCAAGCATATGATAGCCTAAGCGAGGTAAACACAGAAGGAAAGATGACCTACTACCACCACGGTAGCCTAAGCGAGGCATCTGACCAAAATACAAACGTATTACCTACTATCCCACAATAGCCTGAGCAGAGGTAATAGGCTGGAATGCTTCAACAATCAAGATGATGATTCAGCTTCCTTAAATGTTCCGCTTAGGAAGAGTAAATACTTTCCCATGCCCCAAGGTTGTACGCCACGGGCAAGTCTTGAAAATAAGTGTTGCGAGGTGGTTCGCCTCGAGCAAAGTCTTGAATTTCCTACGCTCTTCGAAGATATATCATCCGGTGGGAGTAACTTGAATAGTGGATTCACTGGAGATAGCCATTGTAGAGCGATATTGCTGTAGTTAAAATTTTAGTGAAGTAAATAGAATTCTTGCAATGAGAGTTCTCAAATAAAGAGAATGCCTGTAAAGTCTTCAATAAGTTTCTCTGACGGATTTCCGGGGATGTAACATCTGACGGAGAATAAATGGAAAATCTTGATAATTTGCTGGGGATAGACAAACTGTCTTGAGGGGACTGCCATTTGTCGTAGAAAATTTGATAACCAAACTGCTCAAATAAAGAGCTGCGACTTGCTGTATGTTATACATTCCAAATAATTGTTGGAGAAATAGCTTCTATCTTCCATAGAGATCTTCAAGTAAATTCTCCTTGGGGAGATAAAGTGCAAAATAAATGCACGCTTAGTCCAGATTCAACGTCTCAGAGATATCCAAAATTGTGATCGTCAGGGACCAAAGTTCGATCCAGGGAATAACTGGAAAGAAACAGTCAAACAAGACTCTATCCATTGAGGATTGAACTCAACAGGTTTATCTTTATCCAAAAATGGAAAAGAAAACTAAAGAAACCATCTTCCACGAGGATCGAACTCAGTGGGGAATTAGAAAGGATGTGCTTTTTTTGTCTAGGGTTGACGACTATACTTGGAGGGAGCAGACAAACCCAGTCGCTAGGGGATAAACACGACCAAAGTGAAAGAACAAAACAAGCAACACAAAAAAAAACAGGATGCAAAATGCGCACATGCCATGAATCTAAATGAAGGAATGCCATGCTATGCTTATGCTTATGCTGATAAAACAGCAACAAGAAGCAAACAGGAGACAAAAACAAGCATCTCGATACGGATACTCGGCCAATCTTTGCAATATAAGAAGCATCACTGGGGGATAAATGGAAAACCATATATAGAAACAAGTTCCACTTCATAGCTTCAAACTTTCTCTGGGGAAAAGAGAGCACTCCACTTGGGATGAACATCGTGACTTCACTTAGGATTGTCAAGATGAACCTTGTGATTCTGTTGAGAAAGATTCATTAGGAACGAATCAAACTCATGATCGAAGAAACTTCATAGGGATAAAATAAATATCCACTACAAACTAAAGTAGTCTTGAATGAAAGTTGTAACTGGATAAAGTAAATATCCACTTCATCGGGGAAACTTGGATCAATAGTAGTTGGAAATGTCGCAGATAAAAACTTTGAGAGGATGAAATAAACATCCACCTTCACTGGTGAAGATTGAGATAGTGAGAGAGTCCAATGAGGAGTGAAATAAACACTCGCTTCGCTGGGGAAGATTGAAATTCAGGAAATTCATTGAGGATTCTTAGGTTGCCGACTTGAGAAATCTTGCGTCAAATGTGCCATAACTTCTTGAAGTAGAGGTTTCCGGGGAATAGTCGCGACTACCTGGAGCGAAGACTTACTGGGGAGTTGCCACATTATCTGGGATAGAAGCCCTTTGAGTCATGGATTACAGAGATTGTTGTGAGACTGGTGTAACTCTGCATTGATGACCTGTGTGGTAGTCGCCATTTTGAACAACAGTTGCTGCGAATGGATGAAAAGTAATCTTCACTTCTCGAAACGTTCCAGATCACTTGGTTTATGAGAAAGAGTCATTCCAAGAGGATTTTATAGAAAACATGGCATCCAGCTGTTCCAATGTCTCAAACTCTTGGAGAGATTGTGGAATCTCGACGTAACCGGCCCGGATTGACTGTGATCTTGCATAATAGAGTCCTTGAACTTGTTTTTCAGACTTGGAGAGATTTATCAAATCTCGACGTAACTGCCCCAGACTGACGGTGTTCTGAGTCTTCAAACTTGCCCCAGCTCAGACTGTGAAAAACAACTTGGAAACAACTTGCCCCTGCTCAGAAAATTATTCAAGTAACGTGCCCCTAGATATGGTCATCCTTTCAAAATGATCCACCGTTTAATCATTAGAGTTTCAAGTCTCGAAAGAATAGAGCTCATCATTGATGCTCGTATGCTAGCTTCTATGATGTCAAGCAATGTTAGCAAGCAGAAAAATGTTAATTCTGAAATTGGTAATGCAACTCATGTTTGTCTTGAAAATTTTATTTAAAATATTTGTGATTGAATTACCAATTTTATAACGCCAACGCGAATTTGAGCATAGCTCATGGGAGTCAGGAAACGTCGTCTCATTGAGTATGCTTTTGAAATAAAACAGTGCTTCAATTAGGTCTTTTGAGGGTTGTATCATGGATTGGCTCACGGTTTAAGAAACAAAGGATATAAGGCTCAAAGTTTATTTGTGCCCGCCCAATCTTCGTGATATTTTACTCCATTTTTTTTAAATACCCTGCCCCAGGTTAAGAATAAGGGTTTTTTTGATTTGGAAGAGAAAACTCCTACTTCAAAGGCTCAAATGGGTTAACGAGGGTCTATCTCCTTATATCTCCGGTGTTTAGGGATTTGAAACAATGCCTCATATCATTAGCGGAGTTTTATTCAAAAGCATACAACAAGAGATCTCACGTTTGATTTCGTCATCCTCCATTCAGTTCTCTGCCAAGGCAAGAGATTGGGTAGCATTGGCATTATAAAATAGCATTTTAAAAAAGAGTGAAACGAATGGATTTCTTCAAAACAAACATTGTTCATTGCATAAATCATTCAAAATAACAAGTTCTTACATGCAAATAACAAGTGCGTTAACAAATAAAAGCATCACATACGAAAAAGCAGTAAATTAACTAAAGCTTTGAGGAGTTTGTCTCAATCTAAGCTTATGGTTTTCACATTAGGTCTAGAGTCTCAAAAAACAAGACACCACTTCGCATTAGCCTTTGTACTTCATGTTTCAAAGGAAAACAGTTTTCGATGTCGTGTCCGGGCGCACCTTGATGGAAAGCACAACGAGCTTCAGGCTTATACCACCACGGGAGATTCTCCGGGATGGGTGGCGGAGCTCGTGTCTGCACAAAATTCCTTTGTATCAAGTGCGGATACAATTTCGCATAGGTCATCGAAATCAGATCAAATTGCCTTTGAACGCGGTTTTGATTGTTGAATGATAGACGAGCCTGTGGTTGATAAGCAGGAGCGTTGGTGACATGAGATGTAGCAGCGATATGCTGAGGTCGCTGATACCTTCTTCTAGATCGGCCGTGATGCACAACACTTACTTCCTGCTCCTTCCTTTTGAGCAAACCTTCTCTAGGATCCTTAGAGCTGTTAGGAATGTTACTGGGAACCGAAAAAATGGGTATTGGCGTGACTTCAGAAATCCTGGTCCTTTGAAACGGAGTCTGAGAAATATGAGGAGAAGGTTGACTTCGGGCAACAATCAGAGTTTCAACCAAAGCAGAGAGCCTCTCCACACCAGCCCTCAAAGTAGTCACTTCCTTGCGGAGTTCACGATTTTCTTGCTCAATGTTATCCATCCT
Organism: Lathyrus tuberosus; assembly: GCA_022829125.1. Taxonomy (NCBI): domain Eukaryota; kingdom Viridiplantae; phylum Streptophyta; class Magnoliopsida; order Fabales; family Fabaceae; genus Lathyrus; species Lathyrus tuberosus. The sequence goes on from JALAZF010000018.1 coordinate 2,037,297, forward strand.
TCCTGCGATTGGCTCGAGTATTGTATCGATGACTCAGCTTGTCTGAGAAGAGAAACACGAATGAGAACCTGGAAAGCAAAGGAATGCAAATGCAAAATGATGCGTATGATGCAGCAAGATTCATGGAACTCAGCTATTTATAATCATCATGGAATATCAAGAGACTCAATTTAAAAAATCCATTAAAAACGGTTACGATAATCAATATCTGGAATATTAAAACAGATTTATTAATAACGCGTCGGTACGCCTTACAACATTCATAACGGAAAAGCTAAATAAAAGCTAATAATGATGGATCTAAGGAGACTCTTCCAACGGTCTTCTTGAATCCTTTGACTTCTTTCTTCTAACTGAGCTTCTTCTAGAACAAGCTTGTCCACGATCAATTTCCAGAGTGTTGACTGATGACTTAGAATGGAATAGGACGTCTTGAGCTTTCCGTTTATTGCAAAAAAAATAGCTCATTTCTAATAATCCTTCTTTTGTAGTCATCTTAGCTTGAATATTAACCGGAGATAGGAAATGAGGTTTTGTCTTAAATTAGTAACTCCATCAGCTGAGGGAATTCTTCATGAGTTGACAACAGCTAGTAATCAGGAATAGTGATTGGCTGCAGTAGAACGGAGATGATAACTTCCCAATTTGGTTTTGAACCTTTCTTCATCTGTCAGCAAGGCCTCCAGTCCCCTTAGATCGTCCAGGTTATGACTCTTGTAAAGGTACTTCAACATTTTTTTTAGAGCCCATGATATCCTTACGATGTTTATAAACAAGACTAAGTTCCATGAATCTTTATGATATGATGCTAATGAATGCAGGGATGCAAACACACAAAGCACAAAGCACAAAGCACAAAGCACAAAGCACACACAAGCAATCAAATAGACAAAAAGTCCTAGGTTTGAAAGGTCACAGTATGGATCCAAGGTCTACCCATTCCAATAGGAGTGTACTATAGTTTCAAATGTACCTGCCGAACAGGTTCTACAAAGTTCCCAGAGTCTACAATCCATCTTTCGGATATTATCGATTTTCCAAATCACTTGGTGGTCAATAATATTCTCAAGAGAATCTCGTCTAAGTGCAGTATCGCGTAGCGACTATTACAGAAATAGACTCTCGCATAGTCCCTGCACTACATCCTAATAGGCCAAGTTGGGTTAAAGGTAACTACGGTCCCCAGTCTCGATGGCCTTTAGTTCGAAATAATAACGTCTTCACGAATAGACTCGTTAGACAAAATTAAATTCGAGAGGGCCTAGACTCAGTGGTGAAGTCTCAATTCAACTTCTTCAGGAATCGACTCCCTCAAAGTATCCTTGAATTTTCACCGTTCCTATCATAATTTTCACTCTAGTCCGGGTGTAGGACTTTGTCTCACCACACAAGTAATAACCCAAGCAAACATAACAGATACAAATATATAACAAAAAACATAATTAATCAAGTTAGGGGGAACCCTCTTATGAGCGTCCCCAGTGAAGTCGCCATTTCTGTCGCGGTGAAAATTGGATACCATAGTTATTTGTTAACTAGGATCGCATTTCTAATGTCACCACCGGTCTTTGATTTTATCCAAGGGAAGGGAGAAAAACTGAATTCCCACAATGCAATGCAAATGCACTAAGATTCTAAGTTCGGGGGTTTGGTTATACCTAGGGAAGGTGTTAGCATCCTAGATATCTGTAGTACTCTACAGGAACGTCTTGATTTTATTTTATGTTATCTGTTATCTGTTTTGCTAAGGGTTTAAGGGTAGGTGATTTATTATTTTTATTCCTAAGTGTGCTCGACAAGATATCGCATCTTGTGCCTACATATCCTGCCAGGAGGGAATCAGAGCACTTGTAGTTCCTTATTAAGGATACTAAAGGGTTTTAAAGGTTTAGGAGAGAAGATGAGTCATCATCTTAAGAAAACCACCATAGTTTTTGAAAATGTTTGTATTTTGTGGGGTATGGGATTGTATGTCCCTTTCTTTGAGATGATTAACATCTAATTCTCTTGTGTGGAGAATTAGGTGGGCTAAAGTTTGATTTAAAAATCAAAATTAAGGGGGGACTAACCTAAGAAATCTATCCTAAGTTGTCTAAATGACTTATCTTAAGGTGTCGATTATGAGATGCAAATGATTATGCACCAAGCACAATAACATGGTTATCATGCATGGGATTTTCCCTTGGATATTAATGCGATTAAATTATTATTATTTAGGCGAGGGTGCTAGCAAAGTGATGCTAGACTTGTGTCTTGTGATCGGTAGGTCGAATGCGATGCCCTAAGGCGATCGACTTACATGGGTAGAAAATGGGCTCGACGTTGGATCGGGGATTTTTTTTATAAGTTTGAAAAGGTTTAGACATACAAAGCATACATTCAAAAAGAGGCATAACAAACAGATAAACACGCAAGCGTACACTCGGGCGCGAGAGATCTAACGAGTTGATTTATTCTTAAGGTTTATTGAGAAAAAATTGATTTTAAGGTTTATTGATAAAAGTTAAAGGTTTTATCTAAAAGGATTTTAATATTAACAAAATCTTAGGAGATATTATATTAAGGATCACTTGTTAAAAAAGTTAGAATTCTCTAAAAAAAGGTTTTAGTTTTTTTTAAGTTTTGGTATTATTTTAGTTAAAAATAAAGAAAAAGTTATAACAAGAGAAACTTAATAACTAATTTAGTATTTTAATATAAGTTTTTTTGTTTTGAGAAAAGGTTTTTATTGTTATTAACCTTAAATTATATTATAAGAGGTTATTTAAGGTGAACAAAAAGAGTTTTATTTTTTAAAAGAGTTTTAACCTTATATTTTTAAAGAACAATAGTTTTTTTAAATGAAAAAGGGATTTTATTATTAGCTATATTATAAAAGAAAAAAAAAGGTTAACAAAAGTTGCTTATATTTTAGATTAAAGTTAACTAAAGACAAATAAAATAAACGGAACATAAACGGAGGGATCCGACGTGGTCATGGAGAGAGGGTCCACGATGGATCCTCTGATCTCTACCGCGTGATATGTGTGTGATGTGATTAACTGAAAAAAAAAAGAAAAAGAGCAAATGTGAGCATGTCATTCTATCTCGTTATCCCTACTCGCCTCTCTCTTATCTTCTCTCAACGGAATGAAAAAAAAGGGGTTGCGAACCCTAACCGCCGCTATCACCTCTCATCTTCTCTCTCGATCCCTCTCTCGATCTGCAAACGAAACAAAGCAACAAAGCAAAACCCCACCCCGCACAACCCTTTTACCCCGGTTTCACTATATTTGGATGATTTACATATTACAAAAAGTGATAAAATGAAAGCAAAAAGAAACGGCGGCGGAATGGCGATGATGGCTCTGGTGGCTTCGTCGAGGGAAGTTCTCTTTCTTCTTTACCTGCTGCGATTTGGTTTGCCTTTGTGTTAAGACTTGTCTGCTTCGTGTGCTTGCCAGCTAATGTTTTTCGGAGAGATGATGAGGAACTCCCATTCTTCTAATCTCAAAGTTTCCTGCGTGATTTTGTGTAGGGTACACTGGAATTTTTTGGATGTTGTCGGGAATGTATTTTGCGTGTGATTGTGGCTTAGGGTTTTATGTGTGATATCTCCTTTTTTTTGTCCCCTTTTCTGATGAGACTAGTTCCCTTTTTATAGATGGCCAGTGATGAACTTATTTGGGAAGCATTTTAATGCTGATTGATGGTGTGATAATGTGTGATCTGCGAATTGATTTGTTTGGTGCTTATTTGGGAAAATCTCGGTTGTGCCTGATATGATATGATTTTCAAATTTGCCAAGTTTTGGAAATTTTGCTGGCGGTATCTTTGTAATATTGCCCAATAATTTCCAATTGAAAACGATGAGATAATCTCTGATTCTAATATTTGCGCATATTTTCCAATTAATTGTTGTGATCCCTTTACGATTCTGAAGCCCAAACTCTTTTACAAATTTGGGAAATAGGTTTTGGAGAGTCCTGAATTTATCTTGGATACGTTTTCTTGATGAATGTTATTTCTCCTTTTGATCCAAACATGTTTCTTTCCTTTTTCAATTTTGATTCCTCCTTGAATGATTGATGAGGATTGCCAAGAATGTTTTGATTATATTTTGGAAATAATCAGGAATTGTGATTCTTGTAATAAATTCTTTGCCGCCTAATTCGACACGTCTGATTCTGTAGGGAAAAGATTCCAAAAACTTGCCATAAATGTTCGATACACGTTTTGAAAAACCCGATGTCTGCTCTTGGTGCTATGCTAACCGTTTTCCATTTTTGTGTTGTTATGTTTGTGACTGCTATGGAAATAAACAGGGTTATGATTCTTGCTGTTTTCGTCTTATCACGTTTTGTGAATTTCTGCTCTAATCACAATCTGAAATTAATGTGTATCATGTATTACATTTAGGAAGAAATGATCCAGAGCTGGATGGAGGATCAGAGGTTACTTCTTTGAGAGAAAAAAAACCTTTCAGTGACATCTTGTCAATCATACCTGAGGACGTTTTGATCCTATCTGGAGGTACTTCAAGTGCATCGTTCGAATCCGTGACGGTATCCTATAATAGCCGAACTGACAAGAGAAGTTTTGCCATACATAGTTCAACATTATGCTCTTTTTTTTAAAACTTTGCTTCCGAGTAATATCATCACCACATCCATATGATTTTACTTCTGTTCGTTATCGTTGTGGCAGCCCTTCATTTTTTGGTCTATAGAACAATTCCAATCGAGTGTTAATTGAAATGGTGAATCTACCTATCACAGTTGGTAGCATTGAAGGGTCTTAACATCCAAAATTAGCAATTGTCATTCTCATATTCAAAGTTCCCTATCTTGATTGCCTCTAAAGTAGCATTGATGTTTCCTTTTGAACAGGTTCTTGGACGAAGCAGCAGGGGAGAGGGAAATCTCATGGTGCACCATCATAATTCTGATATTTCGCAGCATCCTTCACTTTGGAGTGTTGTTGCTGATTTCTAGATTGTCACGACAGGTTTTTGGGTATGCTTGGCTTCACTCTCAGCTTGTAGGATTAGGCTTGGTTTGGCCATATTGGTACCGAAATCGTGTCTTCCGTAACTTGGTATTATGTACACTTCAATCTATTATCTGTATTAAGGTCTAGGATTGTATTGCTGACACTTTGAAGCTTGAGTGGTATTGCTGTGAATAGTTTTTGAATGATGATATGGATTTTGTCATGCTGCCGTCGTAATATTGCAACATCTTGGATTGTGATTATTGGTAGTTTTCTTCAAATGTTTGCAATTCGCCTAATAGCTCCCGTGTTATGCAGGTTGAGGTTTAGCACCATCAAAAACACATGTGGAGTGATTATTCATGGTTTCTCGGAGAATTCCTGGCTTGAGATTGGATCAGCCTGCTTGCTTTGGACTTGGACAGCTTGGAGGAGTGGTTTAGGACTAGGATTTCATTTTAGAAATTAGGATGCAACGTGAATCCTGTAATTTTTTTTTGCACCAGCATTGCATTTACTGCCGTGTAACGTTTCTCAAAATGATTTCTAGTCATTTATGCTTACTTTTCAATGTTGAGGTGGATGTGGAAATGTTTAGTGTTTGAAATTTTGTTAACAAAGAGAAGGAGAGAATTGTCTTTGTAACCAGCAAATAGCAGCTTGAAATGGCTTTTGAAATGAGTACTTTTGGACATTGTGAATTCTTGTGTACATGTTGTAATTTGGGCTACTAAGAACTTTCAATCATTTTCTCGAACTCCTATCCCGGGCTTAACTTGTAATACCGAAACTTAAGATTAAAGCTTAGTGCGAACCACCCAAAATCTCTTTGTAACTTAGCTCTTGAATATTAAATTCCTTATAGTGAAATTTGAGTCATTCTCGTATCTCTTATCCAACACTCATGATCATGAACTACCAGCTGGACAATCCACATTCTTTCTCTTAAGAATCAAAAGAACTAACTCATGATCTAGGCTCAAGAACAAAGCCTTGCTTGACCTTTACTACGCACACAATCAAAGATTTAGATGAGGGCGAACTCAGCACATGAACCACTCCTTGAAATAAGGATGCAATTTGTAATGTAACTTGCCACACAACCAATGACCAGTCTTAGGGGATCAAATTCCATATCAGAGGGTGTAAGGGCTTAAACTTCGGGGGGGGGGGGGGGGGGGAACTGAGGACTCTTAAGGGAGGAAATGCTTGGTAATGGTTTAGGGATAAAAAAGAGTGAGGGCACAATCTCACAGGAGCACACACACACACTTTGCAGCGGCCAGAGAAACCTCCACGAATACACACAAAGCACAACCTTCAGGACCTTGAATCTCCTGCAGCAGTACCTATCCTTAAAAAAAAGGAAACAAATAGACAAAGCTAGATAAAGCGATTAGTTATGCAAGAATGATTAACCTAAATATGCTATGCAAAGAACAAAGCGGGGATCTTAGGGTCAAAAATTAGGGTGCGACAACCCTCGATGTGGGGTGTATCAAAATACAGCAACTACTGAAGGATAAGGATGCCCTGATTGAAATTTTGGAGCAGCATGCTGTGGATAATCAAGATGACCAAAGGAATTTGCTTGCTCCTTTCACTTGGCAAAGGAATGACAACCCGACAACGGCCTACGAGCCCCGGTCCAAGAAAAGGAAAGTACCAGAATCAACACCCGAGTTCTCCTCAGAGAGGACTCGGGACCCATTAGCTTAGGTTTCTGTTTCCGTACCTTGTAATTTACTGTATTTCTATTTTCATAATCCTTTGAATTCAATAAAACGGGGTTTCCCCACTGTTTGATATTTGCAATCTAATTGTCGAAGTTTATTTTGATTAAACCAAAAAATAATTAATATAATCATTGCATTCATCATTCTCACGTAACGTATTCTTCTTACCTACGAATCTCACATTTGTGTCTCGGTTCTAGAGTCAAACTGTCTCATTCGTACAATACTCGGGCCAGTCGTCAGAAAAAGATGGACGATCTTGAGGAAGAGAACAGAGAGTTGAAAGAAGAGATCGACGCTCTGAGAGAGGATATGAGAAAGCCTCGTAACGACATGCTAGCCATGGTAAAAGGTCAACAACAAAGATCTGTGATCTCAGAGATCACCTCAACGCCCATAGTGGAAAAGTATGATCCTAGGTATCAAATGCCGAAAGATCGTCCTTCGGGCATGCCTGTTATCTATATCCCGGAAGGATATGTTCTGCCGATCACTGAGGATCAGGGAATCATAACAGAAGCCGCTAGGCCTGAAGGTTACAAACTTCTAGAAACGCCAAGATTCACGTCCGTAGTCACGGTACCACCCCCTGTGGTGCACACTGTCCCGGAAGGACAGATTCCACAGATACCTCCTGGTAGAAAGGAAACTATGTTCGATAGAATGGACGAGTTCCAGGAGCAGTTCCTGGAAATGCAGAAGGAACTGCAAGCCATTCGCGGTCAGGATTTATTTGGAAAGGACGCCGCAGACCTCTGCTTGGTCCCCAATGTGAAAGTTCCGCACAAGTTCCAAGTGCCCGACTTTGAAAAATAAAAGGGCAACTCTTGCCCTCAAAGCCAACTGGTGATGTACGCTCGACGAATGTCAGCTCAGATAGAGAATCAGGACCTACTGATTCACTATTTCTAAGATAGTTTAACCGGTGCCGCACTCAAATGGTACATGGGTTTAAACCGTGCTACGATTAGCACTTTCAGAGATCTTGGCACTGCCTTCGTCCAACAATACAAATACAATTTGGACATGGCCCCCGACAGAGATCAACTCAGATCAATGTCACAAAAGGACAAAGAAACCTTTAAGGAATACACTCAGAGATGGCGTGAGATTGCTGCTCAAATTTGTCCACCTCATGAGGAAAAAGAGATGACAAAAATCTTCTTAAAGACCTTAAGCTCATTTTACTATGACAGAATGGTTGCCAGTGCGCCCAGTGATTTCACCGAAATGGTCGGTATGGGAGTTCGTCTTGAGGAAGCCGTCCGGGAAGGACGTCTAGTCAAAGACGCTGGATCATCGAGCAGTACAAAACGATACGGTAGTGCTTTCCCTAAGAAAAAAGAGCAAGATATTGGGAATATCTCTCTCGGAAAGCCAAGGCGACGTTATCAGCCAGTAGCGGCTGTGACTCCTGCTATCAACCCTGCGCCTGCTCCTACGTATCAGCCTCAGGTTGCGCAAAGCCAACCTAATCAGCAAAGGACACAACAGCCTCTTCAGCAGGCTCGTCCTTAATACAACAACAACCGTACAACGCGGCCACCGAGATTTGATCCTATTCCCGTATCGTACGCAGAACTGTTTTCGTTACTACTAGCCAAAGGGCACATCCAGACTAAGTCCCCTCTTACAGTACCGGAAAATCTGCCTTTTTGGTTTAAGGTGGATCAGACTTGCCCTTACCATCAAGGAGGACCAGGGCATAACATAGAGAACTGTCTCAACTTCAAATCTGACATGCAAAAGCTTGTTAGGAGTGGGGTCTTATCTTTCAAAGATACGAATCCGAATGTTCTCACAAACCCGCTGCCTCAACATGAGAAAGCTGCGGTCAATTTGATAGAAGGAGAGTCTAACAATGTCTATCAAATTCAAGATGTACTCTTGTTGAAGACCAATCTAGTCAAGATGCATTGTAGACAGAGTGGATATGGCCATGTGCCACCTCATAATTATCACCAGTGTGATATCTTCTCTAAAAGCAATCGAGGGTGTTCTGTGGTGCAATCAACTCTACAGGAACAGATGGATCTCGGATGGATCCAAGAACATCAAATTCGTGGGGTCAACTTGGTCTATACGAATTCCAACGTCATTCAAAACCACGACATCCATGAGATGAATGTCAACTTGGTGGCAATGCACTCAAGGCAAAGCCAGTATCATAATCTGTCGCGGCACGATTACAGTTCTTGTCTGACTTGCTCGGTAAACAAACAGGGATGTTCTTTTGTACAAAAAGCCCTCCAACGATCTTGGATGGATCCAGGACTACTATGATAGGAATCCCTATCAGATCAACATGGTTCAGATATTTGATATTCGCTTAATGAATACCAACCTGGTGGAGTTACATGCTGAATAGGTCCGACTCGGGTTCCTGATATCTTATGACTATCAAAGCTGTACGGCGGGTTGCGAAAACGATCAAGGTTGTGCCCTTGTCCAGGAAGCACTTCAGCACTTGTTAAATCATTGGTGGCTTCCCATCTATATGGATGAAGACACTCAGCAGATTAGTTTCAATAACAAGAACCCTACTCGGCGTCAAAGTCAGGATGTCCGATCTATAGAAACTAACCTGGTGAGGTTACATTGCATTCAAAGCGGGCGTGGCCAGGTGCCACCACACAACTATGAACGTTGTGGAGTCTGTTCAGAAAGTAACCAAGGATGCTACCTTGTGCGAGCAGCTCTTCAGAGTCAGGTGGATCATAGAGAAATTCGTCCATATCTGGGTTCCGGACCAATCAGCTGGACGCCAAACTACCTTGCCAATCAAATCGAGGATGTTGACGTAATCTCTAATCAGCCGGACCAATCAGCTGGACGCCAAACTACCTTGCCAATAATTTCCAATTGAAAATGATGAGATAATCTCTAATTCTAATATTTGCGCATCTTTTCCAATTAATTGTTGTGATCCCTTTACGATTCTGAGGCCCAGACTCTTTTACAAATTTGGGAAATAGGTTTTGGAGAGTCCTGAATTTGTCTTGGATACGTTTTCTTGATGAATGTTATTTCTCCTTTTGATCCAAACATGTTTCTTTCCTTTTTCAATTTTGATTCCTCCTTGAATGATTGATGAGGATTGCCAAGAATGTTTTGATTATATTTTGGAAATAATCAGGAATTGTGATTCTTGTAATAAATTCTTTGCCGCCTAATTCGACACGTCTGATTCTGTAGGGAAAGGATTCCAAAAACTTGCCATAAATGTTCGATACACGTTTTGAAAAACCTGATGTCTGCTCTTGGTACTATGCTAACCGTTTTCCATTTTTGCGTTGTTATGTTTGTGACTGCTATGGAAATAAACAAGGTTATGATTCTTGCTGTTTTCGTCTTATCACGTTTTGTGAATTTCTGCTCTAATCACAATCTGAAATTAATGTGTATCATGTATTACATTTAGGAAGAAACGATCCAGAGCTGGATAGAGGATCAGAGGTTACTTTTTTGAGAGAAAAAACCTTTCAGTGACATCTTGTCGATCATACCCGAGGACGTTTCGATCCTATCTGGAGGTACTTCAAGTGCATCGTTCGAATCTGTGACGGTATCCTGTAATAGCCGAACTGACAAGAGAAGTTTTGCCATACATAGTTCAACATTATGCTCTTTTTTTTTTAAACTTTGCTTCCAAGCAATATCATCACCACATCCATATGATTTTACTTCTGTTCGTTATCGTTGTGGCAGCCCTTCATTTTTTGGTCTATAGAATAATTCCAATCGAGTGTTAATTGAAATGGTGAATCTACCTATCACAGTTGGTAGCATTGAAGGGTCATAACATCCAAAATTAGCAATTGTCATTCTAATATTCAAAGTTCCCTATCTTGATTGCCTCTAACGTCGCATTGATGTTTCCTTTTGAACAGGTTCTTGGACGAAGCAGCATGGGAGAGGGAAATCTCATGGTGCACCATCATAATTCTGATAATTCGCAGCATCCTTCACTTGGGAGTGTTGTTGTTGATTTCTAGATTGTCACGACAAGTTTTTGGGTATGCTTGGCTTCACTCTCAGCTTGTAGGATTAGGCTTGGTTTGGCCATATTGGTACCGAAATCGTGTCTTCCGTAACTTGGTATTATGTACACTTCAATCTATTGTCTGTATTAAGGTCTAGGATTGTATTGCTGACACTTTGAAGCTTGAGTGGTATTGCTGTGAATAGTCTTTGAATGATGATATGGATTTTGTCATGCTGCCGTCGTAATATTGCAACATCTTGGATTGTGATTATTGGTAGTTTTCTTCAGATGTTTGCAATTCGCCTAATAGCTCCCGTATTATGCAGGTTGAGGTTTAGCACCATCAAAAACACATGTGGAGTGATTATTCATCGTTTCTCAGAGAATTCCTGGCTTGAGATTGGATCAGCCTGCTTGCTTTGGACTTGGACAGCTTGGAGGAGTGGTTTAGGAATAGGATTTCATTTTGGAAATTAGGATGCAACGTGAATCCTGTAATTTTTTTTTCCACCAGCATTGCATTTACTGCCGTGTAACGTTTCTCAAAATGATTTCTAGTCATTTATGCTTACTTTTCAATGTTGAGGTGGATGTGGAAATGTTTAGTGTTTGAGATTTTGTTAACAAAGAGAAGGAGAGAATTGTCTTTGTAACCAGCAAATAGCAGCTTGAAATGGCTTTTGAAATGAGTACTTTTGGACATTGTGAATTCTTGTGTACATGTTGTAATTTGGGTTACTAAGAACTTTCAATCATTTTCTCGAACTCCTATCCTGGGCTTAACTTGTAATACCGAAACTTAAGATTAAAGCTTAGTGCGAACCACCCAAAATATCTTTGTAACTTAGCTCTTGAATATTAAATTCCTTATAGTGAAATTTGAGTCATTCTCGTATCTCTTATCCAACACTCATGATCATGAACTACCAGCAGGACAATCCACATTCTTTCTCTTAAGAATCAAAAGAACTAACTCATGATCTAGGCTCAAGAACAAAGCCTTGCTTGACCTTTACTACCCACACAATCAAAGATTTAGATGAGGGCGAACTCAGCACATGAACCACTCCTTGAAATAAGGATGCAATTTGTAATGTAACTTGCCACACAACCAATGACCAGTCTTAGGGGACAAAATTCCATATCAGAGGGTGTAAGGGCTTAAACTTTGGGGGGGGGACTGAGGACTCTTGAGGGAGGAAAGGCTTGGTAATGGTTCAGGGATCAAAAAGAGTGAGGGCACAATCTCACAGGAGCACACACACACACTTTGCAGCGGCCAGAGAAACCTCCACGAATACACACAAAGCACAACCTTTAGGACCTTGAATCTCCTGCAGCAGTACCTGTCCTTAAAAAAAAGGAAACAAACAGACAAAGCTAGATAAAGCGGTTAGTTATGCACGAATGATTAACCTAAATATGCTATGCAAAGAACAAAGCGGGGATCTTAGGGTCAAAAATTAGGGTGCGACAACCCTCGATGTGGAGTGTATCAAAATACAGCAACTACTGAAGGATAAGGATGCCCTGATTGAAATTTTGGAGCATCATGCTGTGGATAATCAGGATGACCAAAGGAATTTGCTCGCTCCTTTCACTTGGCAAAGGAATGAGAACCCGACAACGGCCCACGAGCCCCGGTCCAAGAAAAGGAAAGTACCAGAATCAGCACCCGAGTTTTCCTCAGAGGGGACTCGGGACCCATTAGCTTAGGTTTCTGTTTCTGCACCTTGTAATTTACTGTATTTCTATTTTCATAATCCTTTGAATTCAATAAAACGGGGTTTCCCCACTGTTTGATATTTGCAATCTAATTGTCAAAGTTTATTTTGATTAAACCAAAAACCAATTAATATAATCATTGCATTCATCATTCTCACGTAATGTATTCTTCTTACCTACGAATCTCACGTTTGTGTCTCGGTTCTAGAGTCAAACTGTCTCATTCGTACAATACTCGGGCCAGTCGTCAGAAAAAGATGGATGATCTTGAGGAAGAGAACAGAGAGTTGAAAGAAGAGATTGACGCTCAGAGAGAGGATATGAGAAAGCCTCGTAACGACATGCTAGCCATGGCAAAAGCTCAACAACAAAGAACTGTGATCTTAGAGATCACCTCAACGCCCATAGTGGAAAAGTATGATCCTAGGTATCTGTCATACCCCAAATTTTGACCACTAAGATTTCCCATCATTGTGCAAATCATCAGCACAATATGGATGAACCATCATACCTCATCAGTCTCCCCAAAGATGGGTGAGCATTCACTACAATCAAAACTAGGGTTTCAAACCCTCTCAGAGCTCTTAGACAAAGGATCAATCAAGGAATGACATGATCTTTAACTTGTCTAGCCTCTCAAATATCCACAATGGATCAAGAGGACTCCCACTTCAAGGATTAAGCACAATTTTTCTCCCTTCTAGGTGGATCAAGCCCCAAGATCGCCAGTATCACCAAATTAGGGTTTTGGTCGACCAGGGCCTCCAAAGGGAAATTTTCCTCTGGGCATGAGCCAAAGATCCAAAACACCACCTAATATACTCCATGGAACCTCATGGACCCATTCATCAAGTCAATTTAGCCTCAGGGGATGCATACATAAAAAATCAGGAATTAGGGTTTCTTGACCTAATTCACCCCTAAGTTGACTTTTGGGACAAATCATGAGCCAAGACCTCAAGACATGATTTGAGGGTCTCCAACATACCACGTTGATCCATTTGCAACAATGTATTGACCCAAGAAGCTTGAGTAACAAGTTTCAATTTCATCTGAACCACAGTTAGGGTTTTGCGAGAAAAGTCAACTGTAGCTTTGAATTTTGACCAGGACATGCTCCCAAGCCGTGGGACACGATTAAATATACCCTATAACACCCATGGAACATGTCCATCAATTTTGATTTAGGTCAAGGACATGATTTCCTAAAGGATCGCACAGTTTGGAATTCATCTGATAAAAAGTCAACTGTGCACAAAAGTCAAACTTTGACTTTTTGAGATTTTTCATAAAAATGGTTTTTTAACCCTATAATGATGTTAATGTGTGATTGGAATCATCATTCATCAAGAAAAATCAAAGAAAGTGGGATAACTTGTAAAAGGGGTAACCATAAAAACTTAGAAATTTTTCTAAGTTATGGAATAAAGTGGCAAGGGTACCAACTTTGGAGGATTATAACTCCTAAACCACAAAGCCATTTTTCCCCATCCAAAGATGGATTTGTAGCCCTCATGGCCCTCTACAAAAGTGTCAACTACACTTCATCCCAATTCATCATGGATTTTGAGTTATGGTTGGATCAAAATGGCTAAAAACTTAAAATTGACATTTTTCAGCACTTAGCCAAAAATCTGCCTTGTAATTTCAGCACAATGTCCCAACTTCAAGGCTGTTTTTCTCCACGATCCAAGTTGAACCAGGTCTAGTGTCAAACATAAAAGTTGAAGTACGTCATCTAAGCTTTCCGGAAAGTCCTAGAACGTCCATGTAGCATACTCGAGCAGGGAGTTATGGATCTTACAAAAAGGCTTGCTGCAGCTGAATTTTTCAGGGCAGATTTGCACATTTTTTGTGTCACACGAATTTTCAAGCCTTGTCATCATTTTGGACACATCTAAGGATCAAATCCAAGTGGGATGATCTGATCCATGAACCTCCCAAGTCCAAGGAACCAAAAAAAGCATGCCAAAACCTAGAAATCCCTAAAAGAGGGACAAAACTCCAATTTTGGTTTGGAGCATTTAATGGATGCTTAGAGGTGGCATGAACTGATCTTTCTTCAACTGAATTCAGTCAAGATTCCTCCAACAACTAGGGCACCAGCAGCCTGTGCTCTAACCTCTAGTCAATGGCTAGAGGAGACTTGGATTTTCATTGGCCAACATTGGCCAAACCTCTGTTGCAGCCACCATTCACTATTGCTTGCAAAACAAACTTGCTCTACTATAAATAGAGCTCATTTGTGCTCAGTTTGAGTACACCAAAGCCATCAAACAGATGCTTTCCTCAAAATCTCTTCTTTCACCTCAAATTTGCCTTCCAAAGCAAGTAATTCTGAGTTTTTGAGTTAGAGAGCAATTCCATCACAATCAATCACACACACACCTCATATATATCATATGTAAGATGTGCAAACTATCACAAGTGACCTATAACACCAACATCACAAAGTCACCTCTCAAAACCTCAAAATGGCACTTTTTTGCATTTTTCAAGCCATGTCTTGATTCAGTCACTTTCCAAACCAGATAAAACCTCAAACACACTCTAAATATCATCCTTGAACTGTCCCAAATGGTGCCACACATCTGGAACACTATTTGAGAGAGTTGGCATTTTGGCCACTTTTGACCATTTTGCGAGAAAGTGCTCAAACTTGCTCCAGAGGTTTCCAGCTGATTCCAACCATCCTAAAAGCTTCTAAGAGGTCATTTGAGGTTGTCCAAAGTATCAAATCATTTCTGAAACAAAGCACTTGGTAGGTTGCCCAAAATCTCCAAAAAAGAGGTAAAATTCACAACTTGAATTCTTTGAATCATGCTTACCTTTGTTGTCCACATACATGCATCATATTGAACAATTCTTGAGGAAAAAATGTAGTCCTTAATGTTTATGTTGTGATCCTCCCACTGTTTGCATTTTAACATGTTTATATGTGGAATTTTGGTTGTTTTAAAATCATGTCCAGTTCTGGTTTTTTTGATTGATGTGTTTTGTACATTAAGTTTTAGTGTACATGAGTAACACCATTGGATTCCTTGCAAAAAATTGGTCAAGATAGGTTTTTAAGGATTTCAATTCCGATGAAAATTGAGAGAGTTACGCGCGTTGGAAATTTGACGCGAAACGACGTCGAATTAACGATAGCAGTTCTGGTTTTTTTTGCTGCGTTTTGTGTGTTAATTTTCCATGTGCGTGAGTAACACCATTGGATTCCTTGCGAAAAATCGATCAAGATAGGTTTTTACGGATTTCAATTCCGATGAAAATTGAGAGAGTTACGCGCGTTGGAAATTTGACGCGAAACGGCGCCGAAAACAACGTGCGGTTCTGGTTTTTTAATTGCTGCGTTTTGTGTGTTGATTTTCCATGTGCGTGAGTAATACCATTGGATTCCTTGCGAAAAATCGGTCAAGATAGGTTTTTACAGATTTCAATTCGGATAAAAATCGAGAGAGTTACGCGTGTTGGAAATTCGATGCGGAACGACGTTTTCAATTAGTAGCAGTTCTGGTTTTTTAATTGCTGCGTTTTGTACGTTGAGTTTCAGCATGCATGTGCGATACCATTGGATTCCCCGCAAAAAATCGGTCAAGATAGGCTCTTTCGGATCTTAATTCGGTTAAAAATCGAGAGAGTTACGCGTGTTGGAAATTCGACGCGGAACTATATTTCGAATTAATAGCAGTTCTGGTTTTTCAATTTGCGTGTTTCGTACGTCGAGTTTCAGTGTGTATGTGTGGTACCATCGGATTCCTTGCGAAAAATTGGTCAAGATAGGTACTTCCGGATTTTGATTCCGATAAAAATTGAGAGAGTTATGAGTGTTTGAAATTTGATAAAAAACGTGTTGAAAATTAAAGTTTCGGTACTAGTTTTTACCCCATAAGAGATGTCGGAGATGATGTTGTGACATCTTTCCTCTTTTTCTTATTTTTATTTTCAAAACTCAACCAATTTTTTTACATAGCAAAAAAATCATCATTTTCCAATTCATACCTCATAATATTTTAATCCACAAAAAATCACAAAAAAAATATTATTTTTAATATATTTAAAAATAGTGTTTTAAATTGTTTTAAATGCTTTTAAAATGATTTCTTTTTTTTCTTGATTTTTAAAACCAAAATGATTTTAAATATTTATGTGGATAAAATATTTTTTTCATAAACTTTAATCATTATTTAATGATTTTATTTGATATTTTTATCATTTTATACTTAGTTTTTCTTGGAAAAATGGCTTAAAAAATGAAATTGGGGTTTTCTTTGATTTTCACCCTAACAAATCTTTTTCAAACACTTGGGCCTCTATTAGAGTGTAAGACCAACCCCCTTTTAACCAAAACAATTTTGGGTCTCACTTATTGTATAAGTCCCTCTGCGTTAAAAGAAAACCTCGGCGCGATCGCCGTTTTCAAACGAAAATCAACTGGGCTTCTCTTTGAGCTGTAAGTCCCATTTCTTTTCATTTTTAAAACACTTGGGCCTCTATTAGAGTGTAAGACCCAACTCTTTTTTAACAAAATAATTTTGGGCCTCAGTTATTGTATAAGTCCCGATACGTTAAAAATCTCGGCGCAATCGCCATTTTCAAACTGAAAATATTTTGGGCCTCTCCCTGAGTTGTAAGCCCCATATTTTGTACAAAAATACACTTTGGGCCTCTAATAGAGTGTAAGACCCAACCCCTCTTTTTTTTATCACTTTTTCATATTTTCTCATTTTTCATATTATTTTTTAATGATTTGGAAAATTAATAACTCCCTCAATTTTGATTATTTTTTATTGGTTCTTTTTATGAAAAATCACAAAAATAGTAAAATATTTTATTCTACAAAAAAATCAAATTTATATTATTTATTTAATATAGTTGGTATTTTTGTGAATAAATTCATTTTAAATTGTTTTTAAACATTTTAAAAGTGAATATTCATCTCGAAAATCAAAACTAAATAAGTTTTAAATCATCTTGTGATTAAAACCTCATTTTTCAAACCTTAACCAAAAATCACAAGTGGTTTACTTAAACTTATTTGATTTTTTTGTCATTTTTTATTAATTTTCTTTGAAAAATTACTTTTAAAAAGTGAAAATTGGGGTTTCTTTGATTTTTAATCATACTCAAATGTTTCAAGACTCATTGGGCCTCTAATAGAGTGTAAGACCCAATCCCTTTGTAAATACCAAAATTTTGGGCCTCAGTCACTTGTATAAGTCCCACGGTGTTTCCAAAACCTCAGCGCGATCGTCGCCCTTTTCAAAATTAACCATTGGGCCTACCCTCGAGTAGTAAGACCCATTTCTTTTCTTAAAACTCACTTGGGCCTCTTGAGAGAGTGTAAGACACATCCCTTTGTACAGAAAACCTTATTGGGCCTCAGTCACTTGTATAAGTCCCTCTGTACAAATTCAACAGTGCGCTCACTGATAAAACCCTGGGCCTCTCCTTGAGCTGTAGCCCCAAATCTTTTTATTTCAAAGCACTTTCTCCTTTGATTTTGAATATACTGTTGTTTTCAATCTTTCTTTGTTGAACAACTAACCAAACAGCATGGAAGCTCTACAACCGAGTAAGTGTTTACCCGCTTTCATTTACCGCTTTCATATGTATATAACTGTATTGTGGGGTTGTTTCACTGTAAGTCTCCTTTCACAAACTCATATATATATATATATATAACTGTATTGTGGGTTGTTTCACTGTAAGTCTCCTTTCACAAACTCATATATATATATATATATATATATATATATACTGTATTGTGGGGCTGTTTCGCTGTAAGTCTTCTTTCATAAACTCATATCAATTGTGTAATAATAGTATAGATATTTAGAGTTTCCCCGGCAACTACGTCTAGCACTAGGTAAAGCCGTTTCAATCACTCTTAGAAATAGTCTAAACTAGATCCCCATAGGATTACCAGACACAGTCTTCCCTCCTCTTGGGGTTAAACAATATGGAGACATGAAAGGCAGCATTCTCTGTGAACCCTTTCATAGACTGTCACTCATAGAAGTTGTCAAGAAACTTTAATCCCCAGAGATGATCTCTTCTCCGTGAATTGCATCTCTTGAGTTTCTTCCAAATTCTCGGACTTTCCTGACTTTGATCTATTCTCGGTGAATAGCATTGCCTTGAATTTCTCGGGGTTTGGGGACCCACGGGCTTCTTAAAAGCACTTGTCAAAGAAACTCTACTCCCCAGAGATGATCTCTTCTCCGTGAATTGCATCTCTTGAGTTTCTTCCAAATTCTCGAACTTTCCTGACTTGATCTATTCCTTGTGAATAGCTTGCCTTGAATTTCTCGGGGTTCGGGGACCCATCGGTTTCTTAAAAGCAATCGGCCTCCTCTTGGGCATCGTACAAGGACCCACAGGCTTCCTAAAAGCAACCCTGCCTCCTCTTGGGCTTAGTACAAGGACCTTACGGCTTCTTAGAAGTATTCACAGCCTCCTCTTAGGCTTCGTATAATGATCTCTTCCTCCGGGAATGATAGCCTTCTCTTGGGCTTCGTACAAGGACCCGTCGGCTTCTTAAAAGTTTCTAGCCTCCTCTTGGGCTTCGTACAAATTGTCCCGACGACCTCCTAGAGGTATTGGAACAGAACTTAATCATCTTCATAGAACAATCCTTTCATAGAGTCTACTACTGTTTCTCAAAGCATAGTACAAAAGATAAAACTCTAGACTTGGACAGTCTAATATCCTTGAGTCTCAAAGACATTCTCAAGCGACCCCTCTGTTAAATAGGAAGGAAACCCGTAGACTCGGACAGTCTCAATACCCTTTGGATTTCCCATTTCCTCAAAGAAAAGGAAATATCCCTGATCCTCAAATCAAATCCCTGAGTACAGTGTTGCTCATATAAGAACTGATTTTCTCTTTAAAATCAGTATACTGGACCTGTCACTCAACTGAAACAGTAACCATAGCCTCCTCGTAGGCTTTGTATAATGATCCTTCTTCAATGAAGTTAGCCTCCTCTTGGGCTTTGTACAATGATCCTCCCCATCGGAGTCAAACAACGTTTAGCCTCTCTCTCGGGCTTTGTACGAGACACATAAGATACTCCCTCGTTGAGTCAATCACCCCTTTCGCCTCCATCTCGGGCTTTATACGAGATACAAAAAGGTTCTTATTGAGCCAAACAAACAACAATCTCCATCTCGAGCTTCGTACGAGATACAAAAAACTCTCTTTTTGAGTCAAGTAGCCTCCATCTCGGGCTTTATACGAGATACCAAAAGACTCCATCGTCGGGTCAAAACCTTTTAGCCTCTCTCTCGGGCTTTGCACGAGACACATATTAGCCTCCTCTTAGGCTTTGTATAAGAAAACCACTGGTTGATCCAATCAACCTTTTAGCATCAAAGTTGTGCCTCGTTCACAGTACACAAACGTCAACAACACCTTCCCCTTCATCTAATCGCTGTAAGCGGCAAGCCTCTGGATCATCTACATCCATGCCACTGTCCCTCTTTTAGCATGAGAAATTCCTAAGGAAAGATAGCATTGCTCTACACTGAGTTAAAGTCTTCTCCTTCAGGTTAAAAATCCCCTTTAAAGGAAATTATGGCATTGCCGGATTCACACATCCTGGTTAAAGTAATTCTCCTTTATAAACAGTTGTGACAAACAACCCCCTCTTTAGAGATGACAAATTCTCTCCAAAGTTGAGACCTTTAGCTTCATATCTTAGGCTTTGAACAAGATACAAATAGACTTTTCAGCTTCACATCTTGGGCTTTGAACAAGATACAAATCACCATTTGCTTCACATCTTGGGCTTTGAACAAGACACCAAAACACAATTTCCTCCCATAGAATAGGAGGAACTACGAACGCTCTGATTTCCCTGTTTCGGTAAACGGGAATACGTAGGCATAAGATTGAAAGAAAAGATCTTAGCGAGCACACTAAACAAAAAACCCAAATCCCATATCTCCATCAATCAAAAGCAGTAATTCAAAAACATCAGTCCTAACATCCTAATCCTTGTTCCCCGCCAGAAACCTTCTGTCAAGATAAAAAGAAAGAAATCAGTATTGGCGAAAATACAAATAACCAGTACAAAGGCCCCCCCACATTGATAGCATCCGTAACCTAACAGACCGCTGTTTAAACTCAGTATACAAAGCAGGGTTAATTGGAGACATCTATTTCCCTTCCTTATTCAGCTCACAATATGATAAAAAATGAATCGACCTGTAGTTTAAGCTCAACCGCAAAGAGCGACCAGCGCTTAAGAACCGCGTCCAAAATCGCTCGCTACAGAAAAATGGCGCCCACCGTGGGGCGTACTTCTAAATATTTTTTCTCTTCACTTGTGTGAATACCACAGATTGGGGCTTCCGCCGGGGAACCCATTTTCTGTCAGGAACTTAGGATTCATAGCTTTAAAGGTCTAGGATGTTTAGGACAAATATATATACCGCTTTTCCTAATTGCTATACGTGTTTATTTTTCTGCTAATGGGAATGCGGGTGATGCCGTATGTGGAAAGATTGAGTATACACTTAAGATAAGTGATGGCGACGAGGTCGACCATCAACCTCAGTGGAGGCTGAATAATGTAACCATTCTCTCACCTAGACAATGGGTCGGTTGTGATGCCTGAGAAACTGAGGAGCCAAACCCTTTCGTAGTGCGGAAACTACCGGGAATAGTTGTTACGCGATACTACCCTCATTTGAGGCTGGTGATCTATTCTCGGTGAATGACACTTACTCTAAGATTGCTCTACAACTCGCTGGCGATCCGCTTGTTGTTTTGCTTTCCTGGGAGGGGCTGATGATAATGAGTACAGGTACAAAAATCACCCTAGTATAAACCTTTAGGGATGGATAGAGCCTTGACTTCATGACAACGACCCTTTGACCCCATGTTTTTTCTATGTTTTTGTGTGCTGCATTCATGCATTCATTTTAAAAAAAACATAAAAACATTCAAAAAACTTCTCTTCTAGTCTCTCTGTTTTTCAAATTAAACTAAGACTGTGATTGCAAATATCAGAGAAGAGGATTACGCTAATGGATTTCGGTAGAAGGAGAACCCATAGGTATACCTTCAAGGTTCCAAAACTAGAGGATTTGAGAAGGTTAGCAAAGATTATCACTAACCCTGAGGCTTTCAGAGCCAAGTACAGAGGTTTGCTACCACTGTTAAGAGTCCATGTGATTGAGGGAATCATGGATGCGCTCATTCAATTCTACGATCCAGTTTATCACTGTTTCACATTCCCGGATTACCAGCTATCACTAACGCTGGAGGAGTATTCTCATCTGATTGATCTACATATCACCGATCGAGCTCCATTTTCTGGACTGGAAGAAATTCCAAAGAATCAGACCATTGCAAGAGCAATTCATTTGGACGAGTCTAAGGTCGAGACTCACATGACCGCTAAGGGTGGCATCCAAGGTTTGCCAGCCCAGTTCCTGACAAAGAAGGCCCTGTATTTTGCCAGTATAGGAAACGTGACTGCTTTTGAAAACATCTTTGTCTTGCTCACCTACGGGTTATTTTTGTTTCCCAACATCGATAACTTCGTCGATATTAACTCCATTAAGGTTTTTCTCATTGGAAACCCTGTGCCGACTTTGCTCGCAGATGCGTATCATTCTGTACACTTGGGAAATTTGTATAGCGGATGGGAGATCACATGCTGTGTACCTCTGCTTTATAAATGGTTTATTTCCCACTTGCCCAAGTCTGCTGCTTTTTGGGATTGCAAGAGTGCCTTACGTTGGTCGCAGAAGATCATGTCCCTCACCAACTCTGATATAAATTGGTGTAATAGGATTATGATGGAATCAGGATCATTGATCGTTGTGAAAACTTCCCCAACGTACCCTTTATAGGAACTAAAGGAGGAATCAACTACCATCCGATATTAGTTCTTCGTCAATTTGGATACCCGATGAGACACATCCCACGGGGTGTTTATCTGGAAGGTCTTTTCTTCAAGGAAGGAGAAAACGACAGAGCACTGAAGATGGAAATAGTGCACGCTTCAAAACACGTTCATAAGAAAGGACGAGAGTCTCTGGGAAAACCAGACTGTGTCTCGGTGGAGCCTTATCTCCATTGGGTACAAACTAGAGCTCTCAAGCTAAAGATGCCTTATCCTCGTTACGGAATTCTTCCGCCGAGGGAATCTGTCATGTACTTCATGACGAAAACTGAAAGGCTTCAGGTTACTGAAAGAGAAAGATGCTCTGATTGAAATTTTGGAGCAGCATGCTGTAGAGAATCAAGATGACCAAAGGAATTTGCTCGCTCCTTTCACCTGGCAAAGGAATGACAACCCGACAACGGCTCAAGAGCCCCGGTCAAAGAAAAGGAAGATACCAGAATCAGCACCCGATTTCTCTTCAGAGAGGACTCGGGACCCATTAGCTTAGGTTTCTGTTTCTGCACCTTGTAATCTACTGTATTTCCGTTTCTGTAATCCTTTGGAATTCAATAAAAAAGGGGTTTCCCCATTGTTTAATATTTGCAATCTAATTGTCGAAGTTTATTTTGATTAAACCAATAAACAATTAATATAATCATTGCATTCATCATTCTTACATCGCGTATTCTTCTTACCTACGAATCTCACGTTTGTGTCTCGGTTCTAGAGTCAAACTGTCTCATTCGTACAATACTCGGGCCAATCGTCAGAAAAAGATGGATAATCTTGAGGAAGAAAACAGAGAGTTGAAAGAAGAGATCGACGCTCTAAGAGAGGATATGAGAAAGCTTCGTAACGACATGCAAGCCATGGCAGAAGCTCAGCTACAAAGAACTGTGATCTCAGAGATCACCTCAATGCCCATAGTGGAGAAGAATGATCCTAGGTATCAGATGCCGAAAGATCGTCCCTGGGGCATGCCTGTTAACTATATCCCGGGAGGATATGTTCCGCCGATCACTGAGGATCAGGGAATCACAATAGAAGCCGCTGGGCCTGAAGGTTACAAACTTCGGGAAACACCAAGATTCACTGCCGTAGTCACGCTCCCACCCCCTGTGGTGCACACTGTCCCGAAAGGACAGATTCCACCAATACCTGCTGATAAAAAGGAAACTATGTTCGATAGAATGGATGAATTCCAGGAACAGTTCTTGGAAATACAAAAAGAACTGCAAGCCATTCGCGGTCAGGATCTATTTGGAAAGGACGCCGCAGACATCTGCTTGGTCCCCAATGTGAAAGTCCCACACAAGTTCTAAGTGCCCAAATTTGAAAAATACAAGGGTAACTCTTGCCCTCAGAGCCATCTGGTGATGTACGCTCGGCGAATGTCAGCTCAGACGGAGAATCAGGACCTACTGATTCACTATTTCCAGGATAGTTTAACCGGTGCCGCACTCAAATGCTACATGGGTTTAAACCGTACTATGATTAGTATATTCAGAGATCTTGGTACTTCCTTCGTCCAACAATACAAATACAATTTGGACATGGCACCTGACAGAGATCAACTCAGATCAATGTCACAAAAGGATAAGGAAACCTTTAAGGAGTATGCTCAAAGGTGGCGTGAAATTACCGCTCAAATTTGTCCGCCTCTTGAGGAAAAAGAGATGACAAAGATCTTCTTAAAGACCTTAAGCTCATTTTACTATGACCGAATGGTTGCCAGTGCGCCCAGTGATTTCACCGAGATGGTCGGCATGGGCGTACGTCTTGAGGAAGCCGTCCGAGAAGGACGTTTGGTAAAAGACACTGGATCGACTAGCGGTACTAAAAAATACGGTAGTGCTCTCCCTAAGAAAAAAGAGCAAGATATTGGGAATATCTCTCTCGGAAAGCAAAGGCGACGTTATCAACCAGTAGCAACTGTAACTCCTGCTATCAGCCCTGCGCCTGTTCCTACTTATCAACCTCAGGTTGCGCAAAGCCAACCTGATCACCAAAGGACACAACAGCCTCTTCAGCAGGCTCGTCCTCCATATAACAATAACCGTACAACACGACCATCAGGGTTTGATGCTATACCCGTGACGTACGCAGAATTATTTCCATTACTGCTAGCCAAGGGGCACATTCAGACTAAGTCCCCTCTTACAGTCCCGGAAAATCCGCCTTTTTGGTTTAAGGTGGATCAAACTTGCCCTTATCATCAAGGAGGACCCGGGCATAACATTGAGACTTGTCTCAATTTCAAGTCCGACGTGCAAAAGCTTGTTAGGAGCGAGCTCTTATCTTTCAAAGATACGAATCCCAATGTTCTCACGAACCCGCTGCCTCAACACGAGAAAGCTGCAGTCAATCTGATTGAGAGAGAATCTAACAATGTCTATCAAATTCACGATGTACTTTTGTTAAAGACCAATCTGGTTAAGATGCATTGTAGACATAGTGGATATGGCCATGTGCCACCTCATAACTATCACCAGTGTGATATCTGCTCGAAAGACAACCAAGGATGTTCTGTAGTGCAAGCAGCTCTACAGGAACAAATGGATCTCTGATGGATCCAAGAGCACCGAGTTCGTGGAGTAAACATGGTTTACACGAATTCTAACGTCATTCAGAACCACGACATCCGTGCGATGAATGCCAACTTGGTGGCGATGCACTCAAGGCAAAGCCAGTATCATAATCTGCCGCGGCACGATTACAGTTCCTGTCTGATTTGCTCGATAAATAAACAGGGATGCTCTTTCATACAGAAGGCCCTCCAGCGTCAGATGGATCTTGGATGGATCCAAGACTACCATGATAAGAACTCCTATCAAATCAACATGGTTCAGATCTTCGATATTCGCGTGATGAATACCAACCTGGTAGAGTTACATGCTGAATAGGTCCGACTCGGATTCCTAATATCACACGACTATCAAGGCTGTAAAGCGGGTTGCGAAAACGATCGAGGTTGTACCCTTGTCCAGGAGGCACTTCAGCACTTGTTAAATCACTGGTGGATGCCAATATATATGGATGAAGATACTCAGCAGATTAGTATCAATAACAGAAACCCCACTCGGCATCAAAGTCAGGATGTCCGATCTGTGGAAGCTAACCTAGTGAGGTTACATTGTATTCAAAGTGGGCGTGGCCAGGTGCCACCACACAACTATGAACGTTGCGGCGTCTGTTCGGAAAGTAACCAAGGGTGTTACTTTGTGAGAGCAGCTCTTCAGGGTCAGGTAGATCGTAGAGAGATTCGCCCATATCCGGGTTCTGGACCCATCAACTGGACGCCGAATTACCTTGCCGATCAAGTTGAGGATGTTGTCACCATCTCTGGTCGTCACCAGACCAGGGATGTTTTTGCCATCATCCCTCTACTTGACGAATCTAAAGTTCCCAACCGGGAACGGATCGAGATTACTTACGATGGTCAGAAAAATCAGAAAGTTCCCATAGTCGTCTATCTACCGAGACCACTACCGTATGAATCAACTAAGGCAATCCCTTACAAATACGGTGCAATGACAGTTGAAATTAGAAAGGAAATTCCATTACCCTCCATCGTGAATATTGCAGACATCAGTCATGTAACACAGAGCGGTCGAATCTTCAACCGAGGAGTTGGAGAACCTAACAAAGAAAAGGAACCTCAGACGGAAACTCCTGATCCACCAGTCGGTCAGTCCAGTAATCTCGACCTTCTAAAAAATAATGATGGGATGCTGAAGCTCATCCAAAGGAGTGAATACAACATTGTCGATCAACTGTTACAAACTCCTTCAAAGATCTCGGTATTATCGTTGTTACTCAGTTCACAAGCGCACAGGGAGGCTCTACAGAAAGTCTTGGAGCAAGCCTTTGTGGAACAGGATGTAACAATCAGACAGTTCGATAGCATTATCTCTAACATCACTTCCTGCAACAATTTGGGATTTAGTGATGAGGAGTTACCCGAAGAGGGTCGCCGTCATAACATGGCGCTCAATATCACAGTTAATTGCCAGGACGATGCTTTAGCCAGCATACTGGTAGACATAGGGTCAGCCCTGAATGTTATGCCGAAGTTAACTTTGATGCAATTATCATTCAAAGGCCCTCCGATGAGAGTCAGAGAGGTCGTCGTCAAAGCATTCGACGGATCCAGAAAAAGAGTTATCGGCGAAGTTGATCTTCCCATAACTATCGGTCCTCACACTTTCCAAGTCACTTTCCAGGTCATGGACATCCGGGCAACATACAGTTGTTTATTAGGAAAACCTTGGATACACCAGGCTGGAGCGGTTACTTCAACCCTCCACCAAAAGCTAAAGTTCGTTCAGAACGATCAACTTGTCACAGTCTGTGGAGAACAAGCCTTGCTTGTAAGCAACTTATCATCATCTACTTTTGTAGAACCCGAGGAGGTTATTGGAACGCAGTTCCAAGCACTGTCAGTGAGCAAGGACAATCAATTCAAAGGAGAAACCTCGATTTCCTCATACAAAGATGCTATCAAAGCGGTCGAGAGTACCGATACAACCGAATGGGGACAGCTTGTCATTCCTATTGACAATAAAACAAAGAAGGGTCTTGGTTTTTCTGCAACCTGTACCCGGACAACTGCTAACGATGAAAGTCTTCATCCCATTCAGAACTTCTTCCACAGTGGAGGTTTCCTTCACCCAGTGTCTCAAGCAGTTCATGCTATCAATGAGGAGGATCCCTCTGACACAGAGGAAAAATGGAAGTCCTATCTTAACAAGGACGGTTATATGTCTCAGGAAGAGGTGCCTACGCCATTTTGCTATCCCGCACAGAGTCCGAGATTTATACCAAGGTCAGATGTCGAAATGATATACGGAGATTGTGATCCGGAAGGATGTCGTGCTCCGCCAAATTCATTAGAGGAGGACACTCTGATGAAAGACCAATTTGACTACAACTACTATGGCCCAATGGATGGTCTGCCAATGTGGCAACCCTATCCAGGAAACTTGGGGCAAGAGAGTCAGCCGAACAATGAAAATCAGCTGACCGTCATTGAACAGAATACCTATGTCCCCACCATGTCATGGGATCAAAACTCAGGTCATCCTGAAGCTACTCAACATGAAGATGAATTCGCAACGTTTGCAGGACTTGAATTCATCAACTATGCTTTTCCTGAGGTTAACGTCATCGAGAGAGATGACTCCTCCAGTTCCAAAGAAGTTTGGGACACCTTGGGACAACCAAGTGGAAAATACGACTATATGGTCAAGTACACTGCGCCCGAAAGCTCTCGTATCAGGCTCGAAGATATCCAGCCAACTGGATGGGGAAATACAACTGAGTACACCAATGCTATGCAAAATACAACTGAGGAATTCTCCTACGACAATTCTGCCTGGGAGACAGATTCCAATGATCCTGCTCCACCAGAAATCAACGTCATTTCTGAAGACAAATTAAGGAAGGTGCCAGACTTTGTGATTCACCGAGGAGTTCGCCGCCAGTGGGTTGCTGTCGAGGTTCCGAGGGTCGTTCATCAGTCAAAGTAATTGCCATCTTTTAACCTTTCACCCTGCCCAGGTGAAACGAATGTTTTGATAGGGCTCGCTTTCTGTAAATTTTCCTCTTCGCTTAGCCCGAAGCGACGGAGTTTTGTGTTATAGGGCTGTAGTTTCAAGAATCGACTTGTTCATTAATAAAATAACGTCGTTCTGTAATTTCTGCATTAATTGCTGTTTTCTTTTTTCATTTTTTTTTTCCAGAAAATGGTAATCCTAAAAAACAATTAAAAATAAAAACAAGCAGTAAAATAAAACACTGCACACACTTACATTTTCTCTATCTCTTCTAAACACGAATCATCACGTCATGCAGATTGCTTATTTTAAACCCCGTTGAAACATACGATCCAATGCCTTCTCCCAACTTTGAGTTGTCGGTATTCGAGGCTGAAGAAGAAAATGACGACAAAATTCCAGAAGAGATCTCCCGATTACTCAGACAAGAGACAAGGTCCATTGAACCTCACAAAGAACCGTTGGAAACGGTAAACTTGGGTTTAGAACAAGAGAGAAAAGAAATTAGGATTGGGGCACTGCTCGGTCCAACTGCCAGAGAGGGTTTGATAAAGCTTCTCAAAGAATTTCCCGATGTATTCGCTTGGTCCTATCAGGATATGCCAGGGTTGGATACCAGCATCGTGGAACATCACTTACCGTTAAGATCGGAATGTCCGCCAGTAAAGCAAAGGTTGAGACGGACTCATCCAGACATGGCCATCAAAATCAAGGAGGAAGTACAGAAACAGATTGACGCAGGTTTCCTCGCCACATCAGAATATCCTCAATGGTTAGCCAACATCGCACCCGTTCCGAAAAAGGACGGAAAGGTCAGAATATGTGTCGACTACAGAGATCTGAACAAGGCAAGTCCAAAGGACGACTTTCCTTTACCACACATTGACATGCTGGTAGACAGCACAGCAAAGTTCAAAATTTTCTCCTTCATGGATGGATTCTCGGGCTATAACTAGATTAAAATGGCGCCGAAAGACATGGAGAAAACTTCGTTCATTACCCCATGGGGTACCTTTTGTTACAAGGTGATTCTGTTCGATTTGAAGAACGCCGGGGCAACCTATCAAAGGGCCATGACTACTCTGTTTCATGACATGATACATAAGGAAATTGAGGTATATGTCGATGATATGATTGCAAAATAAAAAACAGAGAGTGAGCACTTTGAACATCTGTCAAAATTGTTCGGACGTTTAAGAAAGTTCAATCTCCGCTTGAATCCCAACAAGTGCACCTTCAGTGTCCGTTCAGGGAAACTACTAGGGTTCATCGTCAGCCAGAAAGGAATTGAGGTTGATCCTGACAAGGTCAAGGCCATTCAAGAAATGCCTTCTCCGAAAACTGAAAAACAAGTCAGGGGATTCTTGGGACGTTTGAACTACATCTCCAGATTCATATTCCTTATGACTGCCACTTGTGCGCCGATCTTCAAATTACTGAAAAAGAACCAGGATTGCGTTTGGTCAGAAGATTGCCAAACCGCCTTTGACAGTATTAAGGAATATCTGTTGAATCCGCCGATTCTATCACCTCTAGTGGAAGGAAGACCACTGATCATTTACCTCACAGTTCTAGAGGACTCAATGGGATGTGTACTTGGCCAACAAGATGAAACCAAAACGAAAGAGTCTGCCATCTACTATTTGAGCAAGAAATTCACCGACTGTGAAACTCGGTACACGATGCTCGAGAAAACTTGCTGTGCTTTGGCTTGGGCAGCCAAACGTCTTCTCCAGTACATGATTCGTCATACTACTTGGTTGGTCTCCGAAATGGATCCAATCAAGTACGTATTTGAAAAACCTGCTCTCACGGGAAGGATTTCCTGTTGGCAAATGTTGTTATCAGAATATGACATAGAGTACCACGCTCAAAAAGCTGTTAAGGGAAGTATTTTAGCCGATCATTTGGCTCATCAACCGATTGACGATCAAGAATCAATCGGGTTTGACTTCCCAGAAGAAGATGTCATGTATCTAAAAATGAAAGATTGCGATGAACCGTTACCCAGTGAAGGGCCAGAACCAGGTTCCCAATGGGGACTTATCTTTGACGGAGCAGTTAATCATTACGGAAATGGAATTGGGGCAATCATTGTTACCCCTCAGGGTACCCACATTCCTTTCACTGCCAGACTTACGTTCAAATGTACGAGCAACGAGGCCGAATACGAAGCTTGTATTATGGGTCTCGAGGAAGCAATTGATTTAAGGATCAAAAAATTGGATGTATACGGCGACTCAGCCCTGGTTATCAATCAGATAAAAGGAGATTGGAACACATACCAATCAGGATTGATTCCTTACAAAGACTACGCAAGAAGGTTGCTACCTTTCTTCAACAGAGTTGAGTTTCATCACATCCCTCGTGATGAGAATCACGTGGCTGATGCATTAGCCACTCTATCTTCCATGATTAGTGTAGGTCAGAGGAATGACCTACCTAAGATCGACATAATGCGCCTTAAACGGCCCGCTTATATCTTCACGATTGAAGCAGTCATAGACGATAAACCTTGGTATCACGATATCAAATGCTTCCTTCAGAAACAAGAGTACCCACCTGGGGCATCCAGGAAAGATAGAAAGACCATCAGAAGATTGGCTGGAAACTTCTTCCTGAGCGGTGACACTCTCTATAAGAGAAATTTTGACATGGTCTTGCTCCGATGCGTAGACAGGCCAGAAGCAGACATGCTTATGAAAGAAATTCATGAAGGATCCTTTGGCACTCATGCCAACGGACACACAATGGCGAGAAAAATTCTCAGAGCAGGGTATTACTGGTTGACCATGGAATCCGACTGCTACAAGTACATGAGGAGGTGTCACAAGTGTCAGATATACTCCGACAAAATTCATGTACCGCCATCACATCTCAAAGTTCTTTCTTCCCCGTGGCATTTCTCGATATGGGGAATCGACATGATTGGCATGATTGAGCCCAAGGCTTCAAACGGACATCGGTTTATTCTAGTAGCCATTGACTATTTCACCAAGTGGGTCGAAGCAGCGTCATACACTAATGTAACCCGACAAGTGGTGGTCCGATTTATCAAAAACAATATCATCTGCCGTTATGGTGTTCCAAGCGAGATCGTTACTGATAATGGATCTAACTTGAACAACAAGATGATGAAAGAGTTGTGCTCAGAGTTCAAGATCGAACATCATAACTCATCTCCCTACCGACCCAAGATGAACGGAGCGGTAGAAGCGGCTAATAAGAACATCAAGAAGATCGTTCAAAAGATGGTTGTAACCTACAAAGATTGGCACGAGATGCTACCCTTTTCTCTTCACGGTTATCGCACATCTGTCCGCACTTCAACAGGGGCAACCCCTTTCTCTCTTGTATATGGCATAGAAGCAGTGCTCCCCATAGAAGTAGAGATCCCGTCAATCCGAGTATTGATGGAAGCTAAGCTCACCGAAGCTGAATGGTGTCAAAGCCGACACGACGCATTAAACCTGTTCAAGGAGAAGCGAATCACGACACTATGCCACGGTCAGTTGTATCAACAGAGAATGAAGAGGGCGTTTGACAAAAAGGTTCGACCTCGCATCTTCAGGAAAGGAGACCTCGTGCTTAAGAAGATACAATCATTTATCACTGATTCGCGAGGCAAGTGGACTCCGAATTATGATGGCCCCTATGTGGTCACGAAAGCTTTCTCAGGCGGTGCCTTGAGACTTGCAACCATGGACGAAGAGGAATTTGCCTACCCCACGAATGTTGATGTAGTCAAGAAATACTTCGCCTAAACTAAATATAAAAAAAATGTCTCGGTGGATTGAAAACCCGAAAGGGCGGTCCAGGCAAAAGTTAGAGACATGAAAAAATCATCCCGGTGGATTGGAAACATCAAAGTACAATCCAGGCAAAAATTAGGGATAATGGCAAGTAACTATATTCAACAGAGGCAAGTCCCTCAGCAGCAGTTACATCATCTATCGGAGGAAAGCTCCAGTCAAGGTCATCTTCGACAAAAGCTCAGGATGCCCCGAATTCGAAGTTGGTAGAAGGATAGTGGTCGTTATGTTTCAACGTAGCCCTTTTCCCTGTAAATTACCATTTTCTAACTTTGTAAATACTCTTTGGAATCACGCGTTTGGCTGATCTCCATCTTATCAATAAAATTTGAGCCCTTGTGCTTTTGTTTGTAATTCTTATTTGTTTTAGCTTTACAGAACGACATTGTTAACATGATTAACGATTCTTGAAATAAAACAAAAATGAATTTACTTGTTAAAACTTTTTCTGCTTTTTTTAAAAATAAGAGATGGTAATTTCTTTTGACTGTTAAACATCGAAAGAACATCAATCGCGTCTCCAAAGGTGTTCGAACTTCGAAGTGCAGAATCAAAGTACTTCTTCTAGACCATTACGCCTGAATGAAGGATCAACAATGTCAGAGACCATGTTTCGTCTGACATCCTCGGCCGAGTTCTCATCTCCTAAGCCCGACCAACGGTAGTTCCCAACAGGGACTATCTCTCCTAAGCAAGGTGGAATTGCTATCTTGAACCAGTGATATCTCTACACGCCCCGCGATGGCCGAGTATCCAGTCGTGTTCACCCGTTAGTTTGTATGTCGCGTCGGTTTTGTCAGCATAAACATACCTATATCATGCATTATTGATTTGCATTCACATTTCATATTGCATCACCATCACTCTAGTCGGTCTTATCCCCTAGTGATAAAAGTCCTCTCAATCGAGTTGTCAGACCTTTCCTCATTAGGAAGTGAATCATCTAAGCAATCTCTCTCCCGTTTATCTCTGGATTAGAGACGGTCCTTGACCACTTTGATAACTTGAACCTCTGGAAAACCAGAGAGAACCTTCAATAAATGTCACTCTTCGCCATTGAAGATGATATCCTTGCTTTCCCGGATTAAGGAAAATCCACAGAGAAAGCCCCTTAATCAGAGATTCGGCGGTACGACAGTTTTTCTCTGAAAAAACACTGATGAAAAGGTCATCGGCACCTCAAAATTGGATCCCATCATATGGTATTTCTCCGGAAAGATCCCGAGAAAAGTATGATGTAAGCCCCCAAACGAAAACAGTCTCTCAAGAGACTCACTTTCCCCAGTAGAATCGACAAATGACGTCTCCAAAACAGAGAAGTTTGTGTACCTCTGCAATTCAGACGAATGGGTTCCCCAGCAAGTCTGACATCAAAACTTTTTCCACTCAAATGGCATCTCCCCAGGAAAATTCGGTGAGAAGTTTGAAGGAAATCCGCTACAAATAGCGTTCCTTGTCAATAAAGTTTATTGAAAAAAGAAACTAAGACCAGTTCCTTGGTAGGAAACCAGGATCGAGGGGAAGTTTATTTCAGAAACTGAGACCAGATCCTTGGTAGGAAACTAGGATCGAGGGGAAGTTTATTTCAAAAGAAACTGAAACCAGTTCCTTGGTAAGAAACCAGGATCGAGGGGAAGTTTATTTCAACAACTAAGACCAGGTCCTTGGTAGGAAACCAGGATCGAGGGGAAGTTTATATCAGAAACCGAGACCAGATCCTTGGTAGGAAACCAGGATCGAGGGGAAGTTTACAAAAGAAACTAAGACCAGTTCCTTGGTAGGAAACCAGGATCGAGGGGAAGTTTATTTTAAAAGAAAACTGAGACCATCTCCTTGGCTGAAGACCAGGATCGAGGGGAAGTTTACATTTTCTAAGCATCTTCGCTTAGCTAAAGAAGATGAATGCGTAAGCTACCATTCATAACCACCATCAAAATTTCGGGTATTCCGATATTTAATCCTCTTGCACCCCGAATGCCCGAATACCTTCGTCATTCACACCTTCGGGTCCAAGAAGATTAAATAGGGGCATCTGTCATACCCCAAATTTTGACCACTAAGATTTCCCATCATTATGCAAATCATCAGCACAATATGGATGAACCATCATACCTCATCAGTCTCCCCAAAGATGGGTGAGCATTCACTACAATCAAAACTAGGGTTTCAAACCCTCTCAGAGCTCTTAGACAAAGGATCAATCAAGGAATGACATGATCTTCAACTTGTCTAGCCTCTCAAATATCCACAATGGATCAAGAGGACTCCCACTTCAAGGATTAAGCACAAGTTTGCTCCCTTCTAGGTGGATCAAGCCCCAAGATCGCCAGTATCACCAAATTAGGGTTTTGGTCGATCAGGGCCTCCAAAGGGAAATTTTCCTCTGGGCATGAGCCAAAGATCCAAAACACCACCTAATATACTCCATGGAACCTCATGGACCCATTCATCAAGTCAATTTAGCCTCAGGGGATGCATACATCAAAAATCAGGAATTAGGGTTTCTTGACCTAATTCACCCCTAAGTTGACTTTTGGGACAAATCATGAGCCAAGACCTCAAGACATGATTTGAGGGTCTCCAACATACCACGTTGATCCATTTGCAATAATGGATTGACCCAAGAAGCTTGAGCAACAAGTTTCAATTTCATCTGAACCACAGTTAGGGTTTCGCGAGAAAAGTCAACTGTAGCTTTGACTTTTGACCAGGACATGCTCCCAAGCCGTGGGACACGATTAAATATACCCTATAACACCCATGGAACATGTCCATCAATTTTGATTTAGGTCAAGGACATGATTTCCTAAAGGATCGCACAGTTTGGAATTCATCTGATAAAAAGTCAACTGTGCACAAAAGTCAAACTTTGACTTTTTGAGATTTTTCATAAAAATGGTTTTTTAATCCTAAAATGATGTTAATGTGTGATTGGAATCATCATTCATCAAGAAAAATCAAAGAAAGTGGGATAACTTGTAAAAGGGGTAACCATAAAAACTTAGAAATTTTTCTAAGTTATGGAATAAAGTGGCAAGGGTACCAACTTTGGAGGATCATAACTCCTAAACCACAAAGCCATTTTCCCCATCCAAAGATGGATTTGTAGCCCTCACGGCCCTCTACAAAAGTGTCAACTACACTTCATCCCAATTCATCATGGATTTTGAGTTATGGTTGGATCAAAATGGCTAAAAACTTAAAATTGACATTTTTCAGCACTTAGCCAAAAATCTGCCTTGTAATTTCAGCACAATGTCCCAACTTCAAGGCTGTTTTTCTCCATGGTCCAAGTTGAACCAGGTCTAGTGTCAAACATCAAAGTTGAAGTACGTCATCTAAGCTTTCCGGAAAGTCCTAGAACGTCCATGTAGCATACTCGAGCAGGGAGTTATGGATCTTACAAAAAGGCTTGCTGCAGCTAAATTTTTCAGGGCAGATTTGCACATTTTTTGTGCCACACGAATTTTTAAGCCTTGTCATCATTTTGGACACATCTAAGGATCAAATCCAAGTGGGATAATCTGATCCATGAACCTCCTAAGTCCAAGGAACCAAAAAAAGCATGCCAAAACCTAGAAATCCCTAAAAGAGGGACAAAACTCCAATTTTGGTTTGGAGCATTTAATGGATGCTTAGAGGTGGCATGAACTGATCTTTCTTCAACTGAATTCAGTCAAGATTCCTCCAACAACTAGGGAACCAGCAGTCTGTGCTCTAACCTCTAGTCAATGGCTAGAGGAGACTTGGATTTTCATTGGCCAACATTGGCCAAACCTCTGCTGCAGCCACCATTCACTATTGCTTGCAAAACAAACTTGCTCTACTATAAATAGAGCTCATTTGTGCTCAGTTTGAGTACACCAAAGCCATCAAACAGATGCTTTTCTCAAAATCTCTTCTTTCACCTCAAATTTGCCTTCCAAAGCAAGTAATTCTGAGTTTTTGAGTTAGAGAGCAATTCCATCATAATCAATCACACACACACACCTCATATATATCATATGTAATATGTGCAAACTATCACAAGTGGCCTATAACACCAACATCACAAAGTCACCTCTCAAAACCTCAAAATGGCACTTTTTTGCATTTTTCAAGCCATGTCTTGATTCAGTCACTTTCCAAACCAGATAAAACCTCAAACACACTCTAAATATCATCCTTGAACTGTCCCAAATGGTGCCACACATCTGGAACACCATTTGAGAGAGTTGGCATTTTGGCCACTTTTGACCATTTTGCTAGAAAGTGCTCAAACTTGCTCCAGAGGTTTCCAGCTGATTCCAACCATCCTAAAAGCTTCTAAGAGGTCATTTGAGGTTGTCCAAAGCATCAAATCATTTCTGGAACAAAGCACTTGGTAGGTTGCCCAAAATCTCCAAAAAAGAGGTAAAATTCACAACTTGAATTCTTTGAATCATGCTTACCTTTGTTGTCCACATACATGCATCATATTGAACAATTCTTGAGGCAAAAATGTAGTCCTTAATGTTTATGTTGTGATCCTCCCACTGTTTGCATTTTAACATGTTTATATGTGGAATTTTGGTTGTTTTAAAATCATGTCCAGTTCTGGTTTTTTTGATTGATGTGTTCTGTACATTAAGTTTTAGTGTGCATGAGTAACACCATTGGATTCCTTGCGAAAAATCGGTCAAGATAGGTTTTTACAGATTTCAATTCCGATGAAAATTGAGAGAGTTACGCGCGTTGGAAATTTGACGCGAAACGACGTCGAATTAACGATAGCAGTTCTGGTTTTTTTTGCTGCGTTTTGTGTGTTGATTTTCCATGTGCGTGAGTAACACCATTGGATTCCTTATGAAAAATCGATCAAGATAGGTTTTTACGGATTTCAATTCCGATGAAAATTAAGAGAGTTACGCGTGTTGGAAATTTGACGCGAAACGGCGCCGAAAACAACATGTGGTTCTGGTTTTTTAATTACTGCGTTTTGTGTGTTGATTTTCCGTGTGCATGAGTAATACCATTGGATTCCTTGCGAAAAATCGGTCAAGATAGGTTTTTTTCGGATTTCAATTCGGATAAAAATCGAGAGAGTTACGCGTGTTGGAAATTCGATGCGGAACGACGTTTTCAATTAGTAGCAGTTCTGGTTTTTTAATTGCTGCGTTTTGTACGTTGAGTTTTAGCATGCATGTGCGATACCATTGGATTCCTCGCAAAAAATCGGTCAAGATAGGCTCTTTTGGATCTTAATTCGGTTAAAAATCGAGAGAGTTACGCGTGTTGGAAATTCGACGCGGAACGATATTTCGAATTAATAGCAGTTCTGGTTTTTCGATTTGCGTGTTTCGTACGTCGAGTTTCAGTGTGTATGTGTGGTACCATCGGATTCCTTGCGAAAAATCAGTCAAGATAGGTACTTCCGGATTTTGATTATGATAAAAATTGAGAGAGTTATGAGTGTTTGAAATTTGATAAAAAACGTGTTGAAAATTAAAGTTTCGGTACTAGTTTTTACCCCATAAGAGATGTCGGAGATGATGTTATGACATCTTTCCTCTTTTTCTTATTTTTATTTTCAAAACTCAACCAATTTTTTTACATAGCAAAAAAATCATCATTTTCCAATTCATACCCCATAATATTTTAATCCACAAAAAATCACAAAAAAAATATTATTTTTAATATATTTAAAAATAGTGTTTTAAATTGTTTTAAATGCTTTTAAAATGTTTTATTTTTTTTCTTGATTTTTAAAACCAAAATTATTTTAAATATTTATGTGGATAAAATATTTTTTTCATAAACTTTAATCATTATTTAATGATTTTATTTGATATTTTTATCATTTTTTACTTAGTTTTTCTTGGAAAAATGCCTTAAAAAATGAAATTGGGGTTTTCTTTGATTTTCACCCTAACAAATCTTTTTCAAACACTTGGGCCTCAATTAGAGTGTAAGACCCAATCCCCTTTTAACCAAAACAATTTTGGGTCTCACTTATTGTATAAGTCCCTCTGCGTTAAAAGAAAACCTCGGCGCGATCGTCGTTTTCAAACGAAAATCAACTGAGCTTCTCTTTGAGCTGTAAGTCCCATTTCTTTTCATTTTTAAAACACTCGGGCCTCTATTAGCGTGTAAGACCCAACTCTTTTTTAACAAAACAATTTTGAGCCTCAGTTATTGTATAAGTCCCGATACGTTAAAAATCTCGGCGCAATCGTCATTTTCAAACTGAAAATATTTTGGGCCTCTCCCTGAGTTGTAAGCCCCATATTTTGTACAAAAATACACTTTGGGCCTCTAATAGAGTGTAAGACCCAACCTCTCTTTTTTTAATCACTTTTTCATATTTTCTCATTTTTCATATTATTTTTTAATGATTTGGAAAATTAATAACTCCCTCAATTTTGATTATTTTTTATTGGTTCTTTTTATGAAAAATCACAAAAATAGTAAAATATTTTATTCTACAAAAAAATCAAATTTATATTATTTATTTAATATAGTTGGTATTTTTATGAATAAATTCATTTTTAATTGTTTTTAAACATTTTAAAAGTGAATATTCATCTCGAAAATCAAAACTAAATAAGTTTTAAATCATCTTGTGATTAAAACCTCATTTTTCAAACCTTAACCAAAAATCACAAGTGGTTTACTTAAATTTATTTGATTTTTTTGTCATTTTTTATTAATTTTCTTTGAAAAATTACTTTTAAAAAGTGAAAATTGGGGTTTCTTTGATTTTTAATCATACTCAAATGTTTCAAGACTCATTGGGCCTCTAATAGAGTGTAAGACTCAATCCCTTTGTAAATACCAAAATTTTGGGCCTCAGTCACTTGTATAAGTCCCACGGTGTTTCCAAAACCTCGGCGCGATCGTCGCCCTTTTCAAAATTAACCATTGGGCCTACCCTCGAGTAGTAAGACCCATTTATTTTCTTAAAACTCACTTGGGCCTCTTGAGAGAGTGTAAGACCCATCCCTTTGTACAGAAAACCTTCTTGGGCCTCAGTCACTTGTATAAGTCCCTCTGTACAAATTCAACAGTGCGCTCACTGATAAAACCCTGGGCCTCTCCTTGAGCTGTAAGCCCCAAATCTTTTTATTTCAAAGCACTTTCTCCTTAGATTTTGAATATACTGTTGTTTTCAATCTTTCTTTGTTGAACAACTAACCAAACAACATGGAAGCTTTACAACCGAGTAAGTGTTTACCCGCTTTCATTTACCGCTTTCATATGTATATAACTGTATTATGGGGCTGTTTCACTGTAAGTCTCCTTTCACAAACTCATATATATATAATTGTATTGTGGGGCTATTTCACTGTAAGTCTCCTTTCACAAACTCATATATATAACTGTATTGTGGGGCTGTTTCGCTGTAAGTCTTCTTTCATAAACTCATATCAACTGTGTAATAATAATATAGATATTTAGAGTTTCCCCGGCAACTACGTCTAGCACTAGGTAAAGCCGTTTCAATCACTCTTAGAAATAGTCTAAACTAGATCCCCATAGGATTACCAGACACAGTCTTCCCTCCTCTTGGGGTTAAACAATATGGAGACATGAAAGGCAGCATTCTCTGTGAACCCTTTCATAGACTGTCACTCATAGAAGTTGTCAAGAAACTCTATTCCCCAGAGATGATCTCTTCTCCGTGAATTGAATCTCTTGAGTTTCTTCCAAATTCTCGGACTTTCCTGACTTTGATCTATTCTCGGTGAATAGCATTGCCTTGAATTTCTCGGGGTTTGGGGACCCACGGGCTTCTTAAAAGCACTTGTCAAAGAAACTCTACTCCCCAGAGATGACCTCTTCTCCGTGAATTGCATCTCTTGAGTTTCTTTCAAATTCTCGAACTTTCCTGACTTGATCTATTCCTTGTGAATAGCTTGCCTTGAATTTCTCGGGGTTTGGGGACCCATCGGCTTCTTAAAAGCAATTGGCCTCCTCTTGGGCATCGTACAAGGACCCACAGGCTTCCTAAAAGCAACCCCGCCTCCTCTTGGGTTTAGTACAAGGACCCTACGACTTCTTAGAAGTATTCACAGCCTCCTCTTAGGCTTCGTATAATGATCTCTTCCTCCGGGAATGATAGCCTTCTCTTGGGCTTCGTACAAGGACCCGTCGGCTTCTTAAAAGTTTCTAGCCTCCTCTTGGGCTTCGTACAAATTGTCCCGACGACCTCCTAGAGGTATTGGAACAGAACTTAATCATCTTCATAGAACAGTCCTTTCATAAAGTCTACTACTGTTTCTCAAAGTATAGTACAAAAGATAAAACTCTAGACTTGGACAGTCTAATATCCTTGAGTCTCAAAGACATTCTCAAGCGACCCCTCTGTTAAATAGGAAGGAAACCCGTAGACTCGGACAGTCTCAATACCCTTTGGATTTCCCATTTCCTCAAAGAAAAGGAAATATCCCTGATCCTCAAATCAAATCCCTAAGTACAGTGTTGCTCATATAAGAACTGATTTTCTCTTTAAAATCAGTATACTGGACCTGTCACTCAACTGAAACAGTAACCATAGCCTCCTCTTAGGCTTTGTATAATGATCCTTCTTCAATGAAGTTAGCCTCATCTTGGGCTTTGTACAATGATCCTCCCCAGCGGAGTCAAACAACGTTTAGCCTCTCTCTCGGGCTTTGTACGAGACACATAAGATACTCCCTCGTTGAGTCAATCACCCCTTTCGCCTCCATCTCGGGCTTTATACGAGATACAAAAAGGATATTATTGAGCCAAACAAACAACAGCCTCCATCTCGGGCTTCGTACGAGATACAAAAAAACTCTTTTGTTGAGTCAAGTAGCCTCCATCTCGGGCTTTATACGAGATACCAAAAGACTCCATCGTCGGGTCAAAACCTTTTAGCCTCTCTCTCGGGCTTTGTATGAGACACATATTAGCCTCCTCTTAGGCTTTGTATAAGAAAACCACTGGTTGATCCAATCAACCTTTTAGCATCAAAGTTGTGCCTCGTTCACAGTACACAAACGTCAATAACTCCTTCCCCTTCATCTAATCGCTGTAAGCGGCAAGCCTTTGGATCATCTACATCCATGCCACTATCCCTCTTTTAGCATGAGAAATTCCTAAGGAAAGATAGCATTGCTCTACATTGAGTTAAAGTCTTCTCCTTCAGGTTAAAAATCCCCTTTAAAGGAAATTATGGCATTGCCGGATTCACACATCCCGGTTAAAGTAATTCTCCTTTATAAACAGTTGTGACAAACAACCCCCTCTTTAGAGATGACAAATTCTCTCTAAAGTTGAGACCTTTAGCTTCATATCTTGGGCTTTGAACAAGATACAAATAGACTTTTCAGCTTCACATCTTGGGCTTTGAACAAGATAGAAATCACCTTTCGCTTCACGTCTTGGGCTTTGAGCAAGACACCAAAACACAATTTCCTCCCATAGAATAAGAGGAACTACGAACGCTCTGATTTCCCTGTTTCGGTAAACGGGAATACGTAGGCATAAGATTGAAAGAAAAGATCTTAGCGAGCACACTAAACAAAAAACCCAAATCCCATATCTCCATCAATCAAAAGCAGTAATTCAAAAACATCAGTCCTAACATCCTAATCCTTGTTCCCCGCCAGAAACCTTCTGTCAAGATAAAAAGAAAGAAATCAGTATTGGCGAAAATACAAATAACCAGTACAAAGGCCCCCCCACATTGATAGCATCCGTAACCTAACAGACCGCTGTTTAAACTCAGTATGCAAAGCAGGGTTAATTGGAGACATCTATTTCCCTTCCTTATTCACCTCACAATAGGATAAAAAATGAATCGACCTGTAGTTTAAGCTCAACCGCAGAGAGCGACCAACGCTTAAGAACCGCGTCCAAAATCGCTCACTACAGTATCAAATGCCGAAAGATCGTCCTTCGGGCATGCCTGTTAACTATATCCCGGAAGGATATGTTCTGTCGATCACTGAGGATCAGGGAATCATAACAGAAGCCCCTGGGCCTGAAGGTTACAAACTTCGGGAAAGCGAGGATGCCAGAGGCATACTGAGGACTCCTGAAGGTTATAAACTTCTAGAAACGCCAAGATTCACGGCCGTAGTCACGGTACCACCCCCTGTGGTGCACACTGTCCCGGAAGGACAGATTCCACATATACCTCCTGGTAGAAAGGAAACTATGTTCGATAGAATGGATGAGTTCCAGGAGCAGTTCCTGGAAATGCAGAAGGAACTGTAAGCCATTTGCGATCAGGATTTATTTGGAAAGGACGCCGCAGACCTCTTCTTGGTCCCCAATGTGAAAGTTCCGCACAAGTTCCAAGTGCCCGACTTTGAAAAATAAAAGGGTAACTCTTGCCCTCAAAGCCACCTGGTGATGTACGCTCGACGAATGTCAGCTCAGACAGAGAATCAGGACCTACTGATTCACTACTTCCAAGATAGTTTAACCGGCGCCGCACTCAAATGGTACATGGGTTTAAACCATGCTACGATTAGCACTTTCAGAGATCTTGGCACTGCCTTCGTCCAACAATACAAATACAATTTGGACATGGCCCCTGACAGAGATCAACTCAGATCAATGTCACAAAAGGACAAAGAAACCTTTAAGGAATACACTCAGAGATTGCGTGAGATTGCTGCTCAAATTTGTCCACCTCATGAGGAAAAAGAGATGACAAAAATCTTCTTAAAGACCTTAAGCTCATTTTACTATGACAGAATGGTTGCCAGTGCGCCCAGTGATTTCACCGAAATGGTCGGTATGGGAGTTCGTCTTGAGGAAGCCGTTCGGGAAGGACGTCTAGTCAAAGACGCTGGATCATCGAGCAGTACAAAATGATACGGTAGTGCTCTCCCTAAGAAAAAAGAGCAAGATATTGGGAATATCTCTCTCGGAAAGCCAAGGCGACGTTATCAGCCAGTAGCGGCTGTGACTCCTGCTATCAACCCTGCGCCTGCTCCTACGTATCAGCCTCAGGTTGCGCAAAGCCAACCTAATCAGTAAAGGACACAACAGCCTCTTCAGCAGGCTCATCCTCAATACAACAACAA
The DNA here is from genome assembly GCA_022829125.1 of Lathyrus tuberosus. Classification (NCBI taxonomy): domain Eukaryota; kingdom Viridiplantae; phylum Streptophyta; class Magnoliopsida; order Fabales; family Fabaceae; genus Lathyrus; species Lathyrus tuberosus. The sequence goes on from JALAZF010000018.1 coordinate 2,080,003, forward strand.
CCGTACAACGCAGCCACCAGGATTTGATCCTATTCCCGTATCGTACGCAGAACTGTTTTTGTTACTATTAGCCAAGGGGCACATCCAGACTAAGTCCCCTCTTACAGTACCGGAAAATCCGCCTTTTTGGTTTAAGGTGGATCAGACTTGCCCTTACCATCAAGGAGGACCAGGGCATAACATAGAGAATTATCTCAACTTCAAATCTGACATGCAAAAGCTTGTTAGGAGTGGGGTCTTATCTTTCAAAGATACGAATCCGAATGTTCTCACAAACCCGCTGCCTCAACATGAGAAAGCTGCGGTCAATTTGATAGAAGGAGAGTCTAACAATGTCTATCAAATTCACGATGTACTCTTGTTGAAGACCAATCTAGTCAAGATGCATTGTAGACAGAGTGGATATAGCCATGTGCCACCTCATAATTATCACCAGTGTGATATCTGCTCTAAAAGCAATCGAGGGTGTTCTGTGGTGCAATCAACTCTACAGGAACAGATGTCATTCAAAACCACGACATCCGTGCGATGAATGTCAACTTGGTGGCAATGCACTCAAGGCAAAGCCAGTATCATAATCTGTCGCGGTACGATTACAGTTCTTGTCTGACTTGCTCGGTAAACAAACAGGGATGTTCTTTTGTACAAAAAGCCCTCCAACGATCTTGGATGGATCCAGGACTACTGTGATAGGAATCCCTATCAGATCAACATGGTTCAGATCTTTGATATTCGCTTAATGAATACCAACCTGGTGGAGTTACATGCTGAACAGGTCTGACTCGGGTTCCTGATATCTCATGACTATCAAAGTTGTACGGCGGGTTGCGAAAATGATCAAGGTTGTGCCCTTGTCTAGGAAGCACTTCAGCACTTGTTAAATCATTGGTGGCTTCCCATCTATATGGATGAAGACACTCAGCAGATTAGTTTCAATAACAAGAACCCTACTCGGCGTCAAAGTCAGGATGTCCGATCTGTAGAAACTAACCTGGTGAGGTTACATTGCATTCAAAGCGGGTGTGGCCAGGTGCCACCACACAACTATGAATGTTGTGGAGTCTGTTCAGAAAGTAACCAAGGATGCTACCTTGTGCGAGCAGCTCTTCAGAGTCAGGTGGATCATAGAGAAATTCGTCCATATCTGGGTTCCGGACCAATCAGCTGGACGCCAAACTACCTTGCCAATCAAATCGAGGATGTTGACGTAATCTCTGATCATCAGAGGACTAGGGATGTTTGTACCATCATCCCTCTACTTGACGAATCGAGAGTTCCCAACCAGGAACGGATTGAGATTACTTACGATGGTCAAAAAAATCAGAAGGCTCCCATAGTCATCTATCTACCGGGACCATTACCGTATGAATCAACTAAGGTTATCCCTTACAAATACGGTGCAACAACAGTCGAGAATGGAAAGGAAATTCCATTACCCTCCGTCGTGAATATTGCAGACATCAGTCGAGTAACACGGAGTGGTAGAATCTTTAACCGAGGGGTTGGAGAACTTATCAAAGAAAAGGAACCTCCGACAGAAGTTCCCAATCCACCAGTCGGTCAATCCAGTAATCCTGACCTTTCGAAAAACAACGATGAGATGCTGAAGCTCATCCAAAGGAGTGAGTATAACATTGTTGATCAGCTATTACAAACTCCTTCAAAGATCTCCGTGCTGTCACTTTTACTCATTTCAGAAGCGCACAGGGAGGTTCTATAAAAAGTCTTAGAGCAAGCTTTTGTGGAATAGGATGTAACAATCAGACAGTTCGATAGCATTGTCTCTAACATCACTTCCTGCAATAACTTGGGATTTAGCGATGAAGAATTACCTGAAGAGGGTCGCCGTCATAACATGGCGCTCAATATTACGGTCAACTGCTAGTATGATGCTTTGGCCAGCGTACTGGTAGACACAGGGTCAGCCCTGAATGTTATGCCAAAATCCACCTTGACACAATTATCCTTTAAAGGACCCCCGATGAGAACCAGTGAGGTCGTCGTCAAAGCATTTGACTGGTCCAGAAAAACGGTTATCGGCGAAGTTGATCTTCCCATAACTATTAGTCCTCACACTTTCCAAGTCGTTTTCCAGGTCATGGACATCCGGGCAACGTATAATTGTTTATTAGGAAGACCTTGGATACATCAGGCTGGGGCGGTCACCTCGACCCTCCACCAAAAGCTAAAGTTCATTCAGAATGATCAACTCGTCACGGTCTGTGGGGAACAGGCTTTGCTCGTAAGCAATTTATCATCAGTCACTTATGTGGAACCAGAAGGGATAATTGGGACTCAGTTCCAAACGCTTTCGCTGCACAGAGGCGATCAAGCTGAAGGAGGAACCTCGATTTCCTCATACAAAGACGCTATCAAAGCGGTCGAGAGTACCAATACAACAAGATGAGGACAGCTTGTCATTCCTACTGACAATAAAGTAAAGAAGGGTCTTGGTTTTTCCGCGACCTGTACCCAGACAGCTGCCAGCGATGAAAGTCTTCATCCCATTCAAAATTTCTTCCACAGTGGAGGTTTCCTTCAACCAATGACTCAAGAAGTACACATTATCAATGAGGAGGATCCCTCTGACACGGATGTGGAATGGAAGTCCTACCTCAACGAGGACGGTTATATGTCTCAGGAAGAGGTGCCTATGCCATTTTGCTATCCTGCACAGAGTCCGAGATTTATACCAAGGTCAGACATCGAAATGATATACGGAGGATGTGATCCGGAAGGATGTCGTGCTCCACCAAACTCATTAGAGGAAGACACTCGGATGAAGGACAACTTTGACCACAACTACTATGGCCCGATGGATGGTCTGCCAATGTGGCAGCCATACCCAGGAGACTTGGGGCAAGAGAGTCAGACGAACAACGAAAACAGCTGAGCATCATTGAACAGAATACCTGCGTCCCCACCATGTCATGGGATCAACACTCAGGTCATTCAGAAACTACTTAACACGACGATGAATTCGCAACGTTTGCAGGACTAGAATTCATCAACTATACTTTTCTCGAGGTCAACATCATCCAGAGAGATGACTCCTCCAGTTCCAAAGAAGTGTGGGACACCCTGGGACAACCAAGTGGAAAATACGACTACATGGTCAAGTACATTGCTCCCGAAAGCTCTCGTATCAGGCTCGAAGACATCCAGCCAACTGGATGGGGAGATGTACCTGAGAGCACAAATACTCTGCAAAATACAACTGAGGAATCCTCCTACGACAATTCTGCTTGGGAGACAGATTCCAATGATCCTGCTCCACCAGAAATCAGCGTCATTTCTGAAGACAAATCAAGGAAGGTACCAGACTTTGTGATTCACCGACGAGTTCGCCGCCAATGGGTTGTTGTCGATGTTCCGAAGATCGTTCATAAGTCAAAGTAATTTCCGGTTTTATCTTAACCTTTCACCTTGCCCATGTGAAACAGATGTTTTGATAGGGCTCACTTTCTGTAAATATACCTCTTCTCTTCACCCAAAGCGACCAAGTTTTGTTTTATAGGGTCGTAGTTTTAAGAATCGACTTGTTCATTAATAAAATAACGTCGTTCTGTAATTTCTGCATTAATTGCTAGTTTCTCTTTTTGCTTTTTCAGAAAATGGTAATCCTAAAAAACAAATCAATAATAAGATACAAGCAGTAAAATAAATACACTGCACACGCTTGCATTCTCTCTATCTCTTCAAAACACGAATCATCACGTCATGCAGATTGCTTGTTTTAAACCCCGTTGAAACATACGATCCGATGCCTTCTCCCAACTTTGAGTTCCCGGTATTTGGGGCTGAAGAAAAAGATGACAACGAAATTCCAGAAGAGATCTCCCGACTACTCAGATAAGAGGAAAGGTTCATTGAACCTCACAAGGAGCCATTGGAAATGATCAACGTGGGTTCAGAAGAAGAGAAAAAAGAAATCAGGATTGGGGCACTACTCAGTCCAACTGCTAAAGAGAGTTTAACAAAGCTTCTCAAAGAGTTTCCCGATGTGTTTGCTTGGTCCTATCAGGACATGCCAGGGTTGGATACCAGCTTCGTGGAACATCATCTACCGTTGAGATCGGAATGTCCGCCAGTAAAACAAAGGTTGAGACGAACTCACCCGGACATGGCCGTCAAAATCAAAGAGGAGGTACAAAAACAGATTGACGCAGGTTTCCTCGCTACATCTGAATATCCTCAATGGTTAGCCAACATCGTACCTGTTTCGAAAAAGGACGGAAAAGTCAGAATGTGTGTCAATTACAGAGATTTAAACAAGGCTAGTCCAAAGGACGACTTTCCTTTACCACACATTGACATGCTGGTGGACAGTACAACAAATTTCAAAGTTTTCTCCTTCATGGATGGATTCTCGGGCTATAACCAAATCAAAATCGCGCCGAGGGACATGGAGAAAACTTCGTTCATTACCCCATGGGGTACCTTTTGTTACAAGGTAATGCTGTTCGATTTAAAGAACGCCGGGGCAACCTATCAAAGGGCCAAGACTACTCTCTTTCATGACATGATACACAAGGAAATCGAGGTATATGTCGATGACATGATTGCAAAATCTAAGACAGAAGAGGAGCATGTGACCCACCTGTCAAAACTATTCGAGCGTTTGAGAAAGTACAAACTCCACTTGAATCCCAACAAATGCACCTTCGGTGTCCGTTTAGGGAAACTACTAGGGTTCATCGTCAGCCAGAAAGGAATTGAGGTTAATCCTGACAAGGTCAAGGCCATTCAAGAAATGCCTTCTCCGAAAACTGAAAAACAAGTCAGAGGATTCCTGGGACGTTTGAATTACATCTCCAGATTCATATTCCTCATGACCACGACATGTGCGCCAATTTTCAAATTACTCAAAAAGAACCAGGACTGCGTTTGGACAGAAGATTGCCAAACCGCCTTCGACAGTATCAAGGAATACCTGTCGAACCCGCCGATCCTATCACCTCCAGTGGAAGGAAGACCCCTAATCATTTACCTCACAGTCCTAGAGGACTTAATGGGATGTGTACTTGGCCAACAAGACGAAACCAAAAGGAAGGAGTCTGCCATCTATTATTTGAGCAAGAAATTCACCGACTGCGAGACTCGGTATACTATGCTTGAAAAAACTTGCTGCGCTTTGGCTTGGGCAGCCAAATGTCTTCGCCAGTACATGATTCGTCACACTACTTGGTTGGTCTCCAAAATGGATCCAATCAAGTATGTATTTGAAAAACCTGCTCTCACGGGAAGGATTACCCGTTGGTAGATGTTGCTATCAGAATATGACATAGAGTACCACGCTCAGAAAGCCGTTAAAGGAAGTGTTTTAGCCGATCATTTGGATCATCAACCGATTGACGATCAGGAATTAGTCGGATTTGACTTCCCAGACGAAGATGTCATGTATCTAAAAATGAAAGACTTCGATGAACCGCTACCCAGTGAAGGGCCAGAACCAGATTCCCACTGGGGACTTATCTTTGACGGAGCTGTCAATCATTACGGAAACGGAATTGGGGCAATCATTGTTACCCCTCAGGGTACCCACATTCCTTTCACTGCCAGACTTACATTCATGTGTACAAACAACGAGGCCGAATATGAAGCTTGTATTATGGGTCTCGAATAATCAATTGATTTAAGGATCAAGAACTTGGATGTATATGGCGACTCAGCCCTGGTTATCAATCAAATCAAAGGAGATTGGAACACATACCAATCAGGGCTGATTCCTTACAAAGATTATGCAAGAAGGTTGTTACCTTTCTTCAACAGAATCGAGTTTCATCACATCCCTCGTGATGAGAATCACATGGCTGATGCATTAGCCACTCTCTCTTCCATGATTAGTGTAGGTTAATGGAATGACATACCTAAGATCGACGTAATGCGCCTTGAACAACCCGCTTACATCTTCACGATCGAAGCAGTCATAGACGATAAACCTTGGTATCACGATATCAAATGCTTCCTTCAGAAACAAGAGTACCCACCTGGGGCACTAAGGAAAGACAGAAAAACCCTTAGAAGGTTGGCTGGTAGCTTCTTCCTGAGCGGTGATACTCTCTATAAGAGAAACTTTGACATGGTCTTGCTCCGATGCGTAGACAGACCAGAAGCAGATGTGCTGATAAAAGAAATTCACGAAGGATCCTTTGGCACTCATGCCAACGGACATACAATGGCGAGAAATATTATGAGAGCAGAGTACTATTGGTTGACAATGGAATCTGACTTCTACAAGTACATGAGGAGATGTCACAAGTGTCAGATATACTCAGACAAAATCCATGTACCGCCAACGTATCTCAAAGTTCTCTCTTCCCCATGGCCTTTTTCTATATGGGGAATCGACATGATCGGCTTGATTGAGCCTAAGGCTTCAAACGGACATCGGTTCATCCTGGTAGCCATTGATTACTTCACCAAGTGGGTCAAAGCAACTTCATACGCCAATGTAACCCGACAAGTGGTGGTCCGATTTATCAAAAACAATATCATCTGCTGTTATGGTGTTCCGAGCCAGATCATTACTGATAATGGATCTAACTTGAACAATAAGATGATGAAAGAGTTGTGCATAGATTTCAAGATCGAACACCATAACTCATCTCCCTACCAACCTAAGATGAACGGAGTGGTAGAAGTGGCTAACAAGAACATCAAGAGGATTGTTCAGAAGATGGTTGTAACCTACAATAATTGGCACGAGATGCTACCCTTTGCTCTTCACGGTTATCACACATCTGTCCGCACTTCAACAGGGGCCACCCCTTTCTCTCTAGTATATGGCATGGAAGCAGTAATCCCCATTGAAATAGAGATCCCATCAATCAGGGTATTGATGGAAGCTAAGCCTACAAAAGCTGAATGGTGTCAAAGTCGACACGATGAACTGAATTTGATCGAAGAGAAGCGAATCACGGCTCTATGCCACGCTACACAATTGTATCAATGGAGAATGAAGAGGGTGTTCGACAAAAAGGTCCGACCTCGCGTCTTCAGGAAAGGAGACCTTGTGCTCAAGAAGATACAATCATTTCTCACTGATTCTCGGGGCAAATGGACTCCGAATTATGACGGCCCCTATGTGGTCAAGAAAGCTTTCTCAGGCGGCGCCTTGAGACTTGCAACCATGGACGGAGAGGAATTTGCCTACCCCACAAATGTTGATGTAGTCAAGAAATACTTTGCCTAAACTAAAAGAAAAAAAAACGTCTCGGTGGATTGAAAACCCGAAAGGGCGGTCCAGGCAAAAATTAGAGACATGATAAAAAATCATCCCGGTGGATTGGAAATCTCAAAGTACAATCCAGGAAAAAATTAGGGATAATGGCAAGTAACTACTTTCGACAAAGGGGCAAGTCCCCCGGCATCAGTTACATCATCCATCAGGAAAGCTCCAGTCAAGGTCATCTTCGACAGAAGCTTAGGATGTCCCAAATTCAAAGTTGGTAGAAGGATAGTGGTCGTTATGTTTCAACGTAGCCCTTTTCCCTGTAAATTACCATTTTCTAACTTTGTAAATGCTCTATGGAATCACGCGTTTGGCTGATTTCCATCCTATCAATAAAATTTGAGCCTTAGTGCTTTTGTTTGCAATTCTTATTTGTTTTAGTTTTACAGAATGATGTTTTTAATATGGTCAACGATTCTTGAAATAAAACAAAAAAAAATGAATTTACTTGTAAAACTTTTTCTGCTTTTAAAATAAAGTCGGTAATTTCTTTTGACTGTTGAACATCAAAATAACATCGGTCGCTTCTCCAAAGGTGTTCGAGCCTCAAAGTGCAGAATCAAAGTACTTCTTCCAAACCAGAATGCCTGAATGAAGGATCAGCTAAGTCAGATGCGAATGCTCTATCTGACCTCTTCGGTCGAGTTCTTATCTCCTAAGCCCGACCAACGATATTCCCCGCGAGGACTACTTCTCCTAAGCAAGGCAGAATTGCTATCTGGAACCAGCGGTACGACTTCGCCCCGCGATGGCCGAGTATCCAGTCCTGTTCATCTTTTAGTCTGTATGTCGCGTCAGTTTTGTCAGCATATACATACATACATCATGCATTATTGATTTGCATTCACATTTCATATTGCATCACTATCACTCTAGTCAGTCTTATCCCCTAGTGATAACAATCCTCTCAATCAAGTTGTCAGTTCTTTCCTCGATTAGGAAATGTTGCATTTGAACAATCTTTCCTCCAGTTTATTTCTGGATTGAAGTTGGGTCCTTGACCACTTTGATAACTTGAACCTCTGAAAGACCAGAGAAAACGTTCAACAAACATCACTCTTCGCCATTGAAGATGATATCCTTGCTTTCCCGGATTAAGGAAAATCCCCAGAGAAAGCCTCTTAATCAGAGATTCGGCAATACGGCAGTTTTTCTCTGAAAAACCACTGATGAAAAGGTCATCGACACCTCAAAATTGGATCACGTCATATGGCATTTCTCCGGGAAGATCCCGAGAAAAGTATGATGTAGTATCCCCAAGCGTGAAGACAGTATCTCAAGAGACTCGTTTTCCCCCAGTAGAGTCAACGAATGGCATCTCCAACAGAGAAGTTTGTGCACCTCTACAACTCAGACGATTGGGTTCTCCAAGCGAATCTGACATCATTCTTTTTCCAATCAAATGGCATCTCCCCAGGAAAATTCGGCGAGAAGTTTGAGGGAAACCGCTACGCGTAGCGTCCCTTGTCAATAAGGTTTATTGACAAAAGAAACTAAGACCAGTTCCTTGGTAGGAAACCAGGATCGAGGGGAAGTTTATTTCAGAAACTGAGACCAGTTCCTTGGTGGGAAACCAGGATTGAGGGGAAGTTTATTTCAGAAACTAAGACCAGTTCCTTGGTTGGAAACCAGGATCAAGGGGAAGTTTATTTCAGAAACTGAGACCAGTTCCTTGGTGGGAAACCAGGATCGAGGGGAAGTTTATTTCAGAAACTAAGACCAGTTCCTTGGTAGGAAACCAGGATCAAGGGGAAGTTTTTACCTTTTCTAAGCATCATTGCTTAGAAAAAGAGGAAGGATGTGCAAACTGCCATTCTTAACCACCATCAAAATTTCGGGTATTCCGATATTTAATCCTCTTGCACCCCGAATGCCCGAATACCTTCGCCATTCACACCTTCGAGTCCAAAAAGATTAAATAGGGGCATCTGTCATACCCCAAATTTTAACCACTAAGATTTCCCATCATTGTGCAAATCATCATCACAATATGGAGGAACCATCATACCTTAGCAGTCTCCCTAAAGATGGGTGAGCATTCACTACTATCAAACTTAGGGTTTCAAGCCCTCTCAGAGCTCTTAGACAAAGGATCAATCAAGAAATGACATGATCTTCAACTTGTCTAACCTCTCAAATATCTACAAGGGATCAAGAGGACTCCCACTTTAAGGATTAAGCACAAGACTGCTCCCTTTCAGGTGGATCAAGCCTCAAGATCGCCAGTGTCACCAAACTAGGGTTTTGGTCGACCAGGGCCTCCAGATGGAAGTTTTTCCTCTGGGAATGAGCCATTGCTTCAAAGCATAACCTATGATGCTACAAGGGATATCATAAACCCAATCATCAAGTCAATTTAGCCTCAGGGGATGCATTCATCAAAAATCAAGAATTAGGGTTTCTTGACCTAATTCACCCCTAAGTTGACTTTTGGGACAAATCATGAACCAAGACCTCAAGACATGATTTGAGGGTCTCTAATATACCACATTGATCCATTTTTAACAATGGATTGATCTAAGAAGCTTGAGCAACAAGTTTCAATTTCATCAGTACCACAATTATGGTTTCGCGAGAAAAGTCAACTGTAACTTTGACTTTTGACCAGGACATGCTCCCAAGCCCTAGGACATGAATCAATATACCCTATAACACCCATGGAACATGTCCATAAAGTTTGATTTAGGTCAAGGACATGATTTCCTAAAGGATTGCACAGTTTGGAATTCATCTGATAAAAAGTCAATTGTGCACAAAAGTCAAACTTTGACTTTTTGAGATTTTTCACTTTTATGGGTTTTTAACCCTAAAATGATGTTAATGTGTGATTTGAATCATCATTCATCAAGAAAAATCAAGATAAGTTGAATAACTTGTAAAAGGGGTAACCATAAAAACTTAGAAAATTTTCTAAGTTAAAAAATAAAGTGGCAAGGGTACCAACTTTGGAGGATCATAACTCCTAAACCACAAAACCATTTTTTCCCATCCAAAGCTTGATTTGTAGATATCATGGCCCTATACAAAAGCTAAAAACTGACCCCCCCCCCCCCCCCCCCCCCTCCAAATTCATTATGGATTTTGAGTTATGGTTGGATCAAAATCACTAAAACATGAAAATCCATCATTTTCCAACACTTAGAAAAATTCTGGGCAAGGCAGATTTTTGCTGAAACATCTAAACTTGTGGGATTTTTTCACATAGATGCAAGCTGAATCAGTTCCAAAGATAAACATCAATGTTGTTGCAAATATTACCAAGAATCCAAAGAGCTCACTAGCATGAACTGATTCATCTTGAGCCAAGAGAAATCCATGCCCAAAGTCATGTTGCTGCAAGCTGTTTTGGAAAAATCAGTTTGCATGTTTGCTTGCCACACATGATTTTGAGCCAAAGACCAAGGATCACTATGCCACCTGTACTCAAACCAATCACAATACAACTGATCCAACTGATAAAGCTGAGTCAAAAAGCCAAGGAATCTTCCAACTTGAAGTGCATGCATTTTGGCACATTTTGCCTTGAATTCAAAGGACATTAATGTGGAATAGTGCATTGTCAAGGTAGCCACTCTACTCAGTCAAGTTATCTGATTAAACAATAATAAAAACATCTGAAGAATGTGAATTTGGTCAAGACATAGCACTGCTCATGGGAAGGGCTAGTTTGCCTTGCATGAGAAGAAATCCTCCAAGCCAATCCATGCGAATGTGATCTGATCCAACAGCCATTCACTATTCATCCAAGACAAGAGTTGATCCCCTATAAATAGAGGTTCCAATGGATCATTCAACTCACACCAAAGCCAGTTATAGCACTGCTTTCTCTCATTCTCTCTTAAGTGCCAAGTTTTCTTATTTTTGAGCAACCACTATCGGGTTTTGAGTTGCAGCCATAAGCAATCCATTCCAATTGCCCAGACACATCACATATGATGTATTTGAGGTGTCCAAACATATAAACACCAACTGTAACACCCCCAGCTCGAAATCACCCATCAACCTAGCCATTATGCTCCAATTATGCAGTTTGAGTGCTCCAGCTTGATCCAAAGACTTCCAAAGTGTTCCAAAGCTTGCAACACACTCCACAACATCCATTGAAGTTGTTCAGATCATCACAACACATCTGTAACACCTCAAACTCAAAAATCACATTGCACTTGCTGTCACGACCTTCAAGTAAGCCTAACCTTGGCCATCTCTTAATCTATGCATATTTCCTCGCACAAAACTTTTGCCAAATGTTCATAATCATGCATAGAATGTTTCCCCTCAATTAATTGCTTTGTCTGAATCGTGTATCAAAATTCTCAGCCTTCATGCAAATTTTAGGGTTCTTGAGGTTTTGTCTTGATTTCTTATTCCATGTTAAAAATCAATGAAATTAAAGACCATAGACATGATCGTGAGGTTGAAACGAGCAGATTGATAGGTGGTTTGCATGATATAATCAAGTATTCAGTGAGATTGGAGAGAAAATGCAAATCTGGGCAAAACCCAGAACACGCGCGTGTTCTTGGGTGTTCTTGGCGCCCTTTTTTGAAAATTCAAATATTTGAAATTTGTGATTTTATTTAATTGATTAAAAAATTAATTTCTCTCTGAGTTTTAATGATTTTGAGTTGATTCTTTTTTTGATAATTCACAAAAATGTTAAAATATTTTATTTTGTCAAAAAATCCCAAAATATTATTTATTTCATATAATTGATATTTTTGCAAATAATTAATATTTTAATTGTTTCTGACATTTAAAATATTTTTTCCTTCTTGATTTTGTAAATTTTAATGACTTCTAATCATATTGTAGGTCAAAATATCATTTTTGAAACATTAATCCAAGATCACAATATGTTCTCCACATGTTAAACAATTTTGATCATTTTAATTGAATTTTTTATTCAATTAAAATACATTTTGGAAACGAATTAGGGTTTTTATTAATTCAACCCTCATCAAACTTTTCAAACACTCATTGGCCTCTAATAGAGTGTAAGACCCAAGCCTTTTTGTAAATACAAACATTTTTGGGCCTCACTTATTGTATAAGTCCCTCCGGGTATTTTCAAAAACCTCGACGCAATCGTCGTTTTGTACACAAATAACCTTTGGGTCTACCCTTGAGTAGTAAGACCCATTCCCTTTTTTTTACTCTTTGGGCCTCTAATAGAGTGTAAGACCCAACCCCTTTTGTAAATACACAAATCTTTGGGCCTCACTTATTGTATAAGTCCTGTTGTATTTCAAAAAGTTCAATGCGATCATCGTCCGTTGAAAAACAAACCTTGGGCCTCTCTTAGAGCTATAAGACCCATTAAAAACAACTTTGGGCCTCTATTAGAGTGTAAGACCCAATCCCTTTTTAACCAAAATAAATTTGGGCCTCTTATTGTATAAGTCTCTCTGTGTTAAAAGAAAATCTCGGCGCGATCGCCATTTCAAAACAAAAAACATCTGGGCCTACCCTCGTGTTATAAGCCCCATTCTTTTTAAACTATTTAGGCCTCTTGAGAGAGTGTAAGACCCATCCCTTTGTATAGAAAACCTTTTAGGCCTCAGTCACTTGTATAAGTCCCTCTGTGCAAAAACAACAGTGCGATCACTGACAAAACCATGGGCCTCTCCTTGAGCTGTAAGCCCCTATATTTCTTTTCAAAGCACTTTCTCCTTTGATTTTGAATATAATATTGTTATCAAATCTTTCTTTGTTGAACAAACTAACCAAACAGCATGGAAGCTCTACAACCGAGTAAGTGGTTATATGCTTTCTTTATCCACTTTCATATACATATAACTGTACTGTGGGGCTGTTTCGCTGTAAGTATTCTTTCATAAACTCATATCAACTGTGTAATAATAGTATAGATATTTAGAGTTTCCCCGGCAACTACGTCTAGCATTAAGCCTGTTGATCACTCTTAGAAGTAGACAAAACTAGATCCCCATAGGATTACCAGATACAGTCTTCCCTCCTCTTGGGGTTAAACAATATGGAGACATGAAAGGCAGCATTCTAGGTGAACCTTTTCACAAACTGTCACCTTTAGAAATCTTCAAAGAAACTCTATTCCCCAGAGATGATCTTTTCTCCGTGAATGGCATCTCTTGAGTTTCTTCCAAATTCTCGAACTTTCCTGACTTGATCTATTCTCTGTGAATAGCCTGTCTTGAATTTCTCGGGGTTTGGGGACCCACAGGCTTCCTAAAAGCATCCCCTCCTCCTCTTGGGCGTTGTACAAGGACCCTACGGCTTCTAAAAAGTATTCACAGCCTCCTCTTAGGCTTCGTATAAATGATTTCTTACTCCGGGAATGATAGCCTCCTCTTGGGCTTCATACAAATTGTCCCTCGACTTCTTAAAAGTTTCCAGCCTCCTCTTGGGCTTCATACAAATTGTCCCGATGACCTCCTAGAGGTATAGGAACAGAAATTAATCATCTTAATAGAACGGTCTTTCAAAGAGTCTAGATCTTGCTATTGCTGTTTCTTTAAGCATAGTACAAAAGATGAAACTCTAGACTTGGACAGTCTAAGACCCTTGAGTCCCAAAGACATTCTCAAGCTTTCTTCAAGTAGGGAAAAACACCAGTAGACTCGGACAGTCTCCAATACCCTCTGGATTCCCCATTTCCTTAAAGAACAGGAAATAACCCTGATCCTCTAATCAATCGCAAAGCATAGCCTTACCTTTAATCAGTTTCTTTATAAGAATTGATTTTCTCTTTTAACCAACCTACTGGACCTGTCACTCAACTGAAACAACAATCCTTTTAGCCTCTATCTCGGGCTTCGTACGAGATACAAATACTCTCTTGTTGAGTAAAAAACTTTTAGCCTTCGTCTTGGGCTTCGTACAAGACACATACAAAAAACACTCCCTTGTTGAGTTAACCCTTTTAGCCTCTCTCTCGGGCTTCGTACGAGACACATAAAAACACCCTCTTGTTGGGCCAATAGCCTCCTCTTAGGCTTTGTATAAGGAAACCCTGGTTGAGTCAATCAACCTTTTAGCATCAAAACTGTGCCTCGTTCACAGGATACAAACATCAACAACTCCTTTCATCTAATTGCTGTAAGTGGCAAGCCTCTGGATTATTTACATCCACGCCACTGTCCCTCTTTTAGCATGAGAAATCCCTAAGGAAAGATGGCATTGCTCTACACTGAGTTAAAGTCTTCTCCTTCAGGTTAAAACCCCCTATAAAGGAAATTATGGCATTGCTAGGATTCACATATCCCGGTTAAAGTAATTCTCCTTTATAATCAGTCACCCAACAGTTGTGACAAACAGACCCCTTTAGAGATGACAAATTCTCTCTAAAGGCAACACCTTTTAGTTTCACATCTTGGGCTTTGAACAAGATACAATCCACCCTTTTAGCTTCACGTCTTGGGCTTTGAACAAGACACCAAAACACCTTTTTCCTCCCATAGAACAGGAGGAACTACGATCGCTCTAATTTCCCTGTTTCGATAAACGGGAATACGTAGGTGTAGCACCCCAAAATTTGCTCTCCTTACTTTAGTACTAACTGGCTTATGTTTCACTTCATTTATGCATTATCATGTGTGCATATCATTGGTTCTTAGCATGGGGTCAAGGTGCCTGAGGCAAGTTCAAGAGGAGAAGATGTTCTTCAAAGGGTCAAGCAAGAGAGCTCAAGTGGATCACTCTCTCCTAACCAGTGCAGAAATTAGGGTTTTGAGATTCTTGGGCAAGCTCTTTGAGTTTTTATCATCACTAAATGGCATATCTTATCTTTTTTGGAGAGGATACACATCATATTCAGAGGAGTTTCGATTTGGAGACTGTGTTATTTCCTCCTAGACTGAGGGTACCAAGATTAGGGTTTGCTATAAAGCCAGTTTATTTCTGATTTTTTGGGAAAGACTTGATTCCAAGGTCTTCCTTGGGTCCCTAAGCATCTAGGAATGGAAGATTGTCCATCAGTTTAGTTCAGGAGAAGTTCAATTGGCCAATGGATTGGGAATCAGGAGAATCAGGAGAAAAGTCAACAGTGAGAGGGGAAGTCAACTGTGAAATTTTGAGGTTCTCTTCAGGGTTTTCAAAGTCTCACATCCTTAAATGGTCTTCAAGAGTCAAGTCTCATACCATTTATCAAGAATCAAGGGTTGGTACAAAAGTTACTAAATATGGAAATGATCTATAATTTGAAAGTTTCCTTTTTGGGCAAGTTCTTACACTACATTCAACTTGACTTTTCATCATCAAATAAGCTTCAAATGAATTTTCCTCAAACATGAAAGTTGAAGATCTTTTTCTCCTCTTTCCAACAAGTACTAGACGGTCTACATATCATTTGTGAAACTCAAGTTATGATCAAAAGAAGGCAAGGTGGTTTTTAGGGTTTCCTTATGGTTCCATTTTCACAACTTTTGCATTTTGGGACATAGTGACCTATAATTGATTCCATTGCTTCATGTCACATTCTAACATCAAAAAACATTCCTTAAGGATCATTTTGGGCCTTTGAACCAATAAATTTCATGACTTATTCATGACTTATTTCACATGGTGCAAAAATTGCCAAATTATTGAAAACTCATGAACCAAGACATCTCAAGGCCCAAATCAAATTCAGGTGTGATTAGAAATTGTTAAATAAGTGATCCATCATGAAATATTTGGGTGTACATGCATGGAAGAGGGTGTATTTCACATAATGCAATTTTCCAAAATCATCCAAAACTCATTAAGTGAAGAATTAACAAGGCCCAAATGCTGATCAGTGGATTAACCCTAAGTATTTAAGATTACTCATGCATTGGTTGGGGGAGAACACACGTGATTTGGAGGAGAAAAAAGTTTGTAACCCTAAAGCTTGAGTCATTCGAATCTCACAATCCACAAGGGTTTTTCACAAGATTCCTTCACAACCTTCATCCTTGGCATCCATAGAACGTAAATCATCCATCGTTTGAAACTAACAGCAAGGATTAGAATCGCTTGATCTCAGGTTGGTGATGATTTCCATGATCCTAAAACTCTATTTTTTACACGTATAATGATATGTGGTTGGTGCTGATCATTCTGATGTATTTTATGTTGAGTTTAGACGTGTAATATGGTGGTATCGTGAGTTTCAAAATTTTGGATCCATGCTTGTTTCATTCATTTCTCTTTGTATGCTGGTTATTTGCAATTTTTGATGTGATATTCTTATCCCTCTCATTTTTCTGATCAGTTTAGTATACTCGCATGCCATTTCTGGGAATTTTTTGGGTGGTGGTCACCGGAGATGACGACCGGAGCTAGGGCTCCGGCGTCTGGTTTGATCTCCGGCCGGCTAGGGTTTTGGGTGAAGAAAATGAAATCCCCACCGTCTATTACTTTGATCCCATGGTCTATATGCAGCCACGCGTTTTAAAATTTGGCTTTTATTTCTAGGTTTGTGTGTCTGTCCACGCATGATAGTTATGGTGTTCCTTTAATCTACGCAGTCCATCATGTTTGGTTTGATCTAATCTTGGACGTTAATTGCCTTCTGATGGCTTATGTGTTGACAACACATTAAATTACCGTCTGCCTTACCACGTGCTTTTTTTATTTTATTTATTTTCTGAGCAATTGTGTGTGGGTGCGTGCATCCTTACTATCGTGTGCATGTGAATCTGAGCTGCCAATCTTTATTACTTTTTATTTGGTTGACTTAATGATAAGCGCAGGATTAATCTGATGGTGAGTGGTGAGTCAATTGGGTTGACTGAGTTCACGTGCTCCTTTTTTTATTTTTTCTGATGGATTTTGGATTAGGCCTTCTGTTCGCACCCCCACCTTTGAGCCCATTAACAATTCCAACGTGATTCTTCTGCTTTTCACACCCCCCATGTTATTTCAATTTATTCATTTTATTTAATTGTATTATGTTCATTTTAATCATTTTAAAAATAGTTAATTGCATTAAAAAATTACCAAAAAATTCATGAATCACATTTAGCATTTAATAAAATTTTCTCAAATTTTATTTTTTATTTTTATCATCCGAATTAATTATTTTAATAATTTCTTTTTGAATTTATTTCATATATGCATACCATGACTTGTCTATTTTATTTCTCATCATCCACAAAATGTTTTGAACTCATTCCTTTTGTATTCATTCATTAACACATTGAATGTCATTAAAACATTTTTCTCTCATTTTTAAAATCATTTCATATTGCATTTTAGTCCTCCTTTTTTGCATATTGAGTCATGTTTCTTGTCTGAAATTCGCATAAGGGTTTGGGTGACTTATATTTTGAATTTTTGCATGAGTTTTTAACATGTTGTTGGCCACTGGTTGGGGTGTGTTGAGTTTTAATTTGGTGATTTTAGAAGATGTTTTGCTAATTATGTGATTGCTTTCTGCTTGAAGTCTTCTTATATGCACGTCCTTGATCATGTCTGATTACTTGATTGAGAAGGCACTTGTGCCATCATTTGGGTTTGCTTCTTTGACTTCTTAATTCATGTTTAGGTCATCCACATTCTGTCTTGGTTGAGTTTCATTTGGTTTATAACCTTTTATCTTTGGTTTGAGACTTGCTTGAGTTTCATTTGGTTTATTGTTACTTATGTCTGTTTTGTACTAACCTTTTTATGCAGGGGCTGAGGTAAGTTATTTAAGGGTGTGGATAAGTATCCATGTCCACTATCATTCTTCCTTTCTCCCATCTTTTCCTTTCTTTAGGCTTAGGTTGTTGTCAAACCTCCCCTTAGGGCCATCTTTGCATGATAACATTAGGATAGATTTTTCCCCGTAGTTTTTTTTTCTTTTCTTTTGTGTCCCTCTTCTCATCTCAAAACATTTCTAAGATACTTAATAAGGTTAAATTGCCTTGCACACGAGCCTTAAACATAGGAAATGAAGATTGAGGGGTCCCCCTTCTCTCTTCTAGAGTGTTGAGCATACGTCCCATTGGGGGCGACCATGTGACGCATTCGCTCCCGTGTCATAGACTTTGGTTCAAGTCGAGTTATGAACTAACTCAAGTCACTTCTGTCCTAAAAAATACAAACAAACTTCAAACCTTTTTATCCTTCGGGATCGTCAAACTAAAGGCTATTTTCAAAAAGGGCATGTTACCTTCCGTCTGAGTCGCAAACAGGCATCGACCCTAACTGCCGGACGCGAACTTAACGTTGCTCATAAAAAACACAAAAAGAACTTGGTCCGAACTACGTTGACTCTGAATTTCCCATTGCACAAAGGGAGTACGTAGGCCTAGGACGTCGACGTCCTACCGAGTCTGTCTTTGTTTTCCCCTTCCCCGTTTTAGTGTAGCCATAGATTTTAGGATAACTCACCCTTAGATTAGACAACAAGCGTGGATCCCGTCGAGTACGATGGAAGCGTGGGGTGCTAGCACCTTCCCCTCGCGTAACCGACTCCGAACCCAGGCTATGGTTGCGATGACCATTCCTTTCCCTCTTCCTCAGGTTTATGCGGTGTTCCCTTTCCCTCTCTTGGGATAAATTTACACGGCTGGCGACTCTATTTTCCGCGTCACTCTCGCGTTTGTACCTGGATGAAAATCCTGGGAGTGACAGCTGGCGACTCTGCTGGGGACTCTGGTTGACCTATGCTGGTCCATCCCTAAGCGAGTCAATCCTAGCGCTTGCTTGTCTTTGTTCTCTTTGGGTGTTTTTGTTTTTTGTTTTGCTTTATTTGTTGTATTACCGCATTTTTTGCATTGCATATTATTATCAGCTGCTGCACTGTTTTTCTGTTTGGCGGGTTGGGAGTTCTGAGAGATAAGCCCAATACCCAGGCTTAAGTATACACGTAGGATTAGCGTGGCAAGTAGTGTGACTCGTGTGGCGTTTGGCCAGACGTAGTATACATGAAAACTCGACATCCAGACGAGGTTTTCTTCGGTAATGTTCTATCCTGCGCATTGGTGCAGATGATTGAATGTAACCTGGAAAGTTGTCGACTCTGGCGACCATTCCCGAGAACTCAGTAACGACACTCCTCCCGAGACGTGATAATGGCAGACCAGAAATGGCAAACCCATTGCACATGTCGATCCGAGGACCCAATACTGGGAACTTGCTATAGGGTGTCCTTTGGAAAAGAATCGGTGGAAGTACTCCTCGTTTGGTGATAGTACTGTACCCCGAGGGATGAATGTACTATTGCTTCTCGACCTCAGTGCCGAAGCTGAGGACTTGCCAGGGGATGTTTTCTTTTTGAGGGGAATCAGTTGAGGCCTCCTCGATTGGTGATGATGCCAAACCAGAAATGGTGACCGTATCATCATTTCTCGACCTGAGAGCCCGTGATATTGAGGATCCTCGGCTTTCTAGTACCCACATGTGAGAGGGCAGGGTGT
Organism: Lathyrus tuberosus; assembly: GCA_022829125.1. Lineage (NCBI taxonomy): Eukaryota > Viridiplantae > Streptophyta > Magnoliopsida > Fabales > Fabaceae > Lathyrus > Lathyrus tuberosus. The sequence continues at coordinate 2,099,578 of JALAZF010000018.1, forward strand.
TTACAGGTTTGCAGGTAACATTGACCTTCAACATACCCGGTTTTATGATCAGCAGATTTATCAGTGTGGCACTGTGGTTATTTTGGCATTCTGGGTATTTGGGCAGACCTTTGAGATTATACAGTGGTTCAGTGCAGCAGTTGTTCAGTCTGTGTGGCATCCTTGATCCCATGTGTGCATTTGCATCATCATTCTGCATCCTAACATGTTTTGTTCATTTGCAGGGTTGCATCCTAACTTTGATTCCAGTTTTTGAAGACTATTAAGGATGAGTACTGGGAAGAGAAAAAACATCATAGTGTACAAGTTCCCATTACTTTTTCTGGATATTGTTCACAAGATTGTGTCTATGGCAGAACCTGGGGTATTGGCAAACTTTAGAGAAGAGTATGAAAGAATTCTGAATTTTGCTCGCAACATCATTGAATACGAGTATAAGGCTTTGCACACTCTGGTGCAATTCTATGACCCTCACCTACGTTGGTCTCTATTCACTGATTATCTTTTGGCTCCGACATTGGAAGAATTTTCTCTCATTCTGGATATTGCCATAAAAGAAGAAGCTCCTTTCTATCCTTCTAAATAACTTCCTGATTTGGAAAAGGTTTCCGAGGCCTTGCATTTGGATCCATCTTTGTTGAAAAATAACATTGCCAGTAAGGGAGGGTGTAAAGGTTTTCATGCGAAATTTTTGATAGAACAGGTTGCTGTGTATGCTAAGGCTAGATGTTGGTGAGTTTTCAATGCCATATTGGCTCTGTGTGTCTATGGAACGGTGTTGTTTCCGAATATGAAGGATTTTGTGGACATGCACGCTGTCCGGATATTTACCATGAAGAATCCGGTACCTACTTTGCTTAGAGATCTGTATTATTCAGTGCATTATAAGAATGAGAAGAGGAGGGGTGGACCCCTTTATTTTTGTGCGCCAATCTTCTAGAAATGGTTTGCTGACCGTCTTCCCGAATCTGGGGCATTTGTAGATACTCAAGGAACTTTGGAGTGGTCCAAAAGATTGATGGGCTTGAGAGCAAATAATCTAATTTGGGTTAACCATGACTTGTTGGGCCAAGATATCATGATTAGTTGTGGAGGTCTCCCAAATGTGCCTCTAATAGGAAGGAAAGGGGGAATTAACTATAACCCTATTCTTGCTATTAGGCAATTCGGGTATGCCTTGAAAGAGCCACCAAGAGACGGGGAGGTCCAAGAATCTTTATATCGGAGTGGGGAAATCAATCCAGAACTGTTGAAAGAAGCTGCAAATACTTGGGGAGATCGTCATAAGAAAGGGAAGACTTCTTTCGGAAAGAGCAACAATAGAACATTTCCTGCGTATGAAGATTGGATCCAGAAAAGGGTAGAGGAGAAGCTTTTTCCATTCTCCAAAGAACCACCATCTTACCCCTTGCTGATTGAGCCTCCTACCACAGTTGAGATAGAGAAGTTTAACAAGTTATGGGCTGAAAAGGAAAAGCTGCGAGAAGAAAACAGTGAGCTACTAAGAGAGATTTATCAGTTGAAACATGAGCGGGGTGAAGTTGTCCATGTCACCAAATTGAAGACAGAACTTCTCGCTGAGGCAGAAAAGGAGCTAGCTGACAAGGTCATATACAGACAAAGGATGAAGCAAGCTCTAGATGGTATCAGTAAGGTTCTTGAGTCTAAAAAAGAGGAATTGGACAAGGCTTTGTTGAAATTTCACACGTTCAATGCTCACCGAGAAACTGCAATGGCTGAGAATAAGCAAAAGGAAGACCATTATCTAGCTCAGATTGATCAATTGAAGTTGAAGCTCAAGAAGAAAGACGCTGAGATCCTATCAGGGGTATTCCAGAGGCAAGCAGTCGAGGGCCGACTCAATGAAGCCATAGCCTCCATAGAGGAACTGAAGATCCAAGCTGAAGTGAAGAGATCTAGAAATGAGGGTCCTAGCATGGATAATGTTTCTGGAGAAGACGCTTGGGAGTTGCATTGCCGATACTTGGAAGGGATCATGCATGGGAGAGACGTTCTCATTCAAGAGTTAATTCAGAGACCGAAGCATCCCGACACCAAAAAGTTGTTCAAGGAAATTCAAGACTGGAGCAAAAAGCATAATGGATGAGGGGGATTGACACTTGTGGAGTTTGATGACATGCCATAGTTTTCTATTTTCTTTCATTATTTGGACCACCGCCAGACTTGTTGGTTGGGATCTATGATTATTGTGTTCAGACTTGTTATCTTGGATTTGTGATTGTTGACATTTGGTTTTCCTCTGGCTTTCTTAATATATGAGCAGAAGTTTCGTTCTATCTTGTTGTTAAACTGGAATCAAGGGGTGGATCGCCCTGCGAATATTCAAACATGTTCATTTGCATTTGCATATTCATAATCATTTTGCATAATCGTTTTGCATGACAGGTGTTTATCTCTGGTGTTCTTACTTTGCTCTCCTCCGCAGTACAGGATTGCAAATCAACACATTCATCGGTATTCTACCAGACAAAATCAGAAGAGACTCATGGATCAGCTACAAAATGAGATGACTGAGATGCGAACTCGCATGAACCAATTCATGGATTTGATGCAAGGGGTTGCTCAAGGCCAAGAGCAGTTGAGGACTCTCGTTCAGCCACTGATTGCGAGAATTGATGAAGATGGTGTCCTTCATGGAGGAGGTCATACTGGTGTTACTGGTAATAATGTTCAGAATGGCCCTCCGGGCGGAGGTATTCCTGTTACTGGTGTTATGATTCCTCCGGGCGGAGGAGAAAATGTTGTGGTTCCTACTATAGTGGGGGGAGGTAATAATGTTGGTGCAATTCATGGCCGTCAGTATGATGATCTCCAGGAAGATGAATTCTCTGTGCCAGGTGGGGATGTTGGTCCCCATATTGACAATGATCAGAGGTTCCGGTTAATTGAGGAACAACTGAGGGGTGTTGTGAATCAGGATGCTTTGGGTATGGATCTAGAGGATCTGGGGCTGGTTCCAGGTGTTGTTATCCCGCACAAGTTTCAGACTCCCACTTTTGAGAAGTATAATGGTATGACTTGCCCAAGGACCCACGTGAGGGCATACGTAAGTAAAATGGCTGCGCATGCGAAGAATGAGAAGCTGATGATGCATTGCTTCTAGGATAGCCTATCTAGGGCATCCCTGGAGTGGTACATGCAACTAAAGAGGAAAGATGTGCGTAGTTGGAGAGATCTGGCAGGGGCATTTATCAAACACTATCAGTATAACACTGATATGGCTCCGAACATAACACACCTGTAGAATTTATCGCAGAAGAACAATGGGAGTTTCAAGGAGTACGCCCAGAGGTGGCGTGAATTGGCAGCAAGGGTTCAGCCTCCCATGTTGGAACGTGAAATGATAACTATGTTTATGGCCACCTTACAGGGTCATTACTATGAAAAGCTGGTACCGTGTATGACTGGAAAGTTTGCTGATTTGATCTTAGTAGGAGAGATGGTGGAAAGCGGGATTAAGGCGGGAAAAATATCAGGTGGTGATGGGTCCTCATCTGGAGGAAGTAAGAAGCCTTATGCCAGTGGTTACAAGAAGAATGAGGGAGATACAAACTCTGTGTCATCATATCGTGGTAGAGAAGGACCTCGTCAGAACTTCAATCAGCAGGTGGCTTCTGTAACCATCCCAGCAGTACCTCAGCAACCAGCAGTGTCTCAACAACAAAATCAGGCTCCTCACCGATCGCAGCCTTTGACTAGGCGGGATAGGTATTTTGACACTCCACCTCTTCCCTATTCTCAATTATTTCAGCACTTGTTAAAGCTACAGTTAATTCAGAAGAGAACATTGGCTCCACCTACTGGTAATCCACCTCCCGGCTATGACGCCAACGCCCACTGTGAGTTTCATTCTGGGGCACCCGGATATCATATTGAGAACTGTAAAGCTTTTAAGCACCAGGTTCAAGATTTGGTGGATTCCAAAGCCATCAATTTCTCCAATGATGTTCCAAATGTGAATCAGAACCCGATGCCGAATCACGGTGAGCCGAGGGTCAATGCTATTATTAAAGACTGTGAAGACTTGAGTTTGATTTCAGATGTGAACGAGGTTCAAACTCCTTTGCGTGTGGTGAAGGAGAGACTGTTGAAGGGAGGGGTATTTCCCGGCTGTGGTGAAGGGTGTGTAGGATGTGTGTCGCAGCCAGGCGGTTGTGATTTATTGAAAGCAGGTATTCAGAGAATGATCAGTGAAGGGATATTACAGTTTAACAGAGGTTGTAAGCAGAGTAATGTTACTGACAGAGAGATTGATGTTGCCACGATAACAATTCCATTCAAGACAATAACTATATCAGCGCCGGCAAGACCAGCGCCAGTCACTATCACTGTTCCTGGACCAGTCCCGTATGAGAGTACCAAGGCCATCCCATGGAACTATGGGGCCGAGGTGTTTGTCAATGGTAAGAAGCAGGAATTGGAAGATACATCAGCTGTGAATACAGGGGTTGAAAATCTTGTTGAAGCAGGGGCTATCTCTAAGAGTGGTAGAATCTTTATTCCGTCTGAGGATCAAGTTGGCAGTTCAAGACAAGACAAAGGTAAACAGATGATGGATGAGTCCGTACAGAGGCAGGGAGCAAATAATTCTATGACAAAGCAGGTTGGGGACACTTTCTCAGAAGACGTAGAATAGTTTATGAGGTTGATCAGGAGAAGTGATTACAAGATTGTTGATCAACTGCACCAAACTCCATCGAAGATTTCCATTCTATCCTTACTGTTGTGCTCTGAGGCACACCGAAATGCATTGCTGAAGGTTTTGAATATGGCCTATGTACCGCAGGAAATATCTGTCAACCAGTTAGAAGGGGTTGTGGCTCATGTGAATGCTGGTAATGGTTTGGGTTTCACCGATTTAGATCTGACTCCGGCTGGGAGGAATCACAACAACGCTCTGCATATTTCAGTGGAATGTCGTGGTTCCTTAATGTCGCATGTGTTAGTTGATACTGGGTCGTCTTTGAATGTGTTACCGAAGAAGGCTTTGATGAAATTGGATACTCGTGGGTTGATTTGTACACCAAGTGACTTGGTGGTACGTGCTTTTGATGGCTCAAAGAAGTCAGTTTTTGGAGAGTTAGTTCTGCCAATCAAGGTGGGTCCTGAGATTTTCAACACCACCTTTTACATAATGGATATTCAACCTTCCTATAGTTGTTTGTTGGGTCGCCCTTGGATTCATGGTGCTGGCGCAGTAACATCTACGCTGCACCAGAAGCTGAAGTATATGGTGGATGGCCACGTTGTGACTGTTTGTGGTGAGAAGGAGATCATGGTGAGTCACCTATCGACCTTCAAGTATGTAGAGGTAGATGGTGAAATACAGGAAACTTTGTGCCAAGCCTTTGAAGCTGTGAAAATTCCCGAGGAACCCCCAAAGGCAGTCAGTCAGCCTGAGGTGGTTGCCCAACCTGAAGTTGTCAGACAACCAGAGATTCCAATGTCCTCTTTCAAAGAGGCGCGTGCTATAGTTGAAGCTGGTGGTTCTCAGAAGTGGGGCAGTGTTATTGATGTTCAAAGAAAGCAAGATACTCATGGACTGGGTTACAATCCACCTAGGCGTCCTGAAGAGCCTCCCAAGTTCTATGGTCCAGTCCGTTTCACCAGTGCCGGTGTTTTCTTCGACAGAGTCAATGCTATTGAGGATGAAGGAGATAGTGACTGTGACATGGATGAATGGATCTGTCCCTGCACCCCTGGTCAGAGTTTAGGCAACTGGTCTTCCGAGAAAGTCATCCAAGTGACGCGCCCGGAGTAATTTACTTTTGTTTTCTGTTATGTTGAATCCTACGTTCTGCCCAAGACGTAGTGATATTTATTTATAGGGCTTGGATGTTTTATTAGCTATTTTTATCATCAATAAAGGACGTTTTTTCATTCAAATATTTTGATCCCTTTTTTTCTATTTTTACTTTTTTGCATTAACCCACATCAAAATGGCAATGTGTTTTCTTGTTTGTTGCACTCATAATAAACATAAAACATCCATCATGCAGGTTCCTTTGTTCAGATTCCGCCCATCATGACTTAGCTATGGCTCAATATGACTTCGACAATCCTATCTATCAAGCCGAAGAAGAGATTGATGAAGACTGTGACCTGCCAGAAGAATTATCCAAGCTACTGAAACAAGAGGAAAGGGTTATTCTACCTTACCAGGAGGAAGTTGAGACTGTTAATCTGGGAACTAAGGATGTTAAACGAGAAGTAAGGGTTGGGGTTGCTTTGGAAGACACTGTTAAGGGAAGATTGGTTGAGTTGCTTCGAGAGTATGTGGATATCTTTGCCTGGTCTTACCAAGACATGCCTGGGCTTGACACTGACATTGTTTCACACCGGTTGCCGCTTAAAGAGGGTTGTACTCCAGTCAAGCAGAAACTGAGAAGGACGAAACTAGATATGGCTGTCAAGATCAAGGAAGAGGTTCAGAAACAGTTGGACGCCGGATTTCTTGCTGTGACAAATTATCCTCTGTGGGTTGCTAATATCGTACCTGTACCTAAGAAGGATAGGAAGGTCAGGATGTGTGTTGATTACCGAGATTTGAATAGGGTGAGCCCGAAGGATGATTTCCCACTCCCCCACATCGACGTGTTAGTAGACAATACTGCTCAATATTCTGTGTTTTCCTTCATGGATGGCTTCTCTGGGTATAACCAAATCAAAATGGCCCTGGAGGACATGGAGAAGACTACGTTCATAACACCGTGGGGAACATTTTGCTACAAGGTAATGCCCTTTGGATTGAAGAATGCTGGGGAAACCTATCAGCGGGCAATGGTGACTCTCTTTCATGATATGATTCACAAGGAGATTGAAGTTTATGTTGATGACATGATTGCGAAGTCACAGACAGAGGAAAACACTTGGTAAATCTCCAGAAGCTATTTGAAAGGTTGAGGAAGTTCAGGCTGAGGTTGAATCCGAACAAGTGCACTTTCGGTGTGAGGTCTGGTAAATTGTTGGGATTCATTGTTAGTGAAAGAGGTATCGAAGTCGATCCTGCAAAAATAAGAGCCATACAAGAGATGCCTGAGCCAAGAACAGAGAAAGAGGTTCGTGGTTTCTTAGGAAGGTTGAATTACATTGTTAGGTTCATCTCTCACCTGACAGCCATGTGTGAGCCAATTTTCAAGTTGTTAAGAAAAGATCAAGAGGTCAGGTGGAATGAAAATTGTCGAGAGGCGTTCGAAAGAATAAAGACGTATTTGCAGGAACCTCCAGTCCTTATGCCACCGGTGTCTGGAAGACCATTGATTATGTACCTTACGGTTCTTGAGAATTCGATGGGTTGTGTGCTCGGTCAACACGACGAGACAGGTAGGAAAGAGCATGCCATTTACTACCTGAGTAAGAAGTTCACTGATTGCGAATCAAGATACTCTATGTTGGAAAAGACATGTTGTGTGCTCGCTTGGGTAGCCAAGCGCCTGAGGCAGTATATGTTAAACCACACAACCTTGTTGATTTCGAAGATGGATCCGATTAAGTACGTGTTTGAGAAGCAAGCACTTTCGGGAAGGATAGCCCGTTGGCAGATGGTTTTGACAGAATACGATATTCGGTATGTTTCCCAGAAGGCCATTAAGGGAAGTGTTCTATCAGAATATCTTGCTGAACAGCCGGTCGAGGATTATCAGCCTATGAAGTTTGAGTTTCCAGACGAGCATGTTATGTTTCTGAAAATGAAAGATTGTGAAGAGCCTCTGCCTGACGAAGGACCTGAGATTGGATCTCAGTGGAAGATGATTTTTGATGGGGCTGTCAACTCATATGGTAATGGAATTGGGGCAATCATTACAACCCCGAAGGGTTCTCATATACCTTTCACTGCCCGGTTAGCGTTCGTGTGTACCAACAACGAGGCGGAGTATGAAGCATGCATCATGGGGTTAGAAGAGGTAATTGATTTGAGAATTAAGAACCTCGATATCTATGGTGATTCCGCGTTGGTAGTTAATCAGATTACAGGAGAATGGGAGACTCGTCAGGCGAATTTGGTGCCTTATAACAACTATGCCAGGAGGTTGTTACCTTTCTTTGACAGGGTGGATTTTCATCATGTGCCCCGAGCTGAGAATCAGATGGCTGATGCGTTAGAGACATTGGCATCCATGTATAAGGTGAACCGTTGGAACGAAACACCTTCGATTAGAATCATGCGCCTGGATAGACCAGCTTTTGTGTTTGCAATTGAAGATGTGTCTGATAGCAAACCGTGGTATCATGATATTAAGGTTTTTCTGAAAAGACAGGAGTATCCAGAGGGTGCCTCCACCAAAGATAAGAAGACTCTGAGAAGGTTGGCAGGAAACTTCTTTCTGAACAAGGATGATGTGTTATATAAGAGGAACTTCGATATGGTCTTGCTAAGTTGTGTTGATGAACACGAGGCAGGTTTATTGATGGAGGAAGTTCACGAGGGTTCTTTCGGTACTCATTCCAGTGGACACACCATGGCTAGGAAGTTGTTGAGGGCAGGATATTACTGGATGACTATGGAGGCTGATTGTTTCAAGTACGCCCAAAAGTGCCATAAATGCCAGATTTACGCAGATAAGATGCATGTACCGCCTACGCCTCTAAACGTGTTATCATCTCCTTGGCCTTTTGCAATGTGGGGCATAGATATGATTGGAAAGATTGAGCCCACTGCTTCCAATGGGCATCGTTTCATTTTGGTTGCCATTGACTATTTCACAAAGTGGGTGGAAGCAGCCTCGTACGCCAACGTCACCAAGCAAGTGGTAGCCCGATTTATAAAGAAGGATATCATCTGTCGTTATGGGGTCCTAGAGAGAATAATTACTGATAACGGCTCGAATTTGAACAACAAGATGATGAAGGAACTGTGTCAGAGTTTTAAGATCGAGCATCATAATTCCTCTCCATATCGTCCGAAGATGAATGGTGTTGTTGAGGCAGCGAATAAGAATATCAAGAAGATTGTGCAGAAGATGGTGGTAACGTAAAAAGACTGGCATGAGATGCTACCTTACGCCCTACATGCTTACCGTACTTCGGTGCTTATGTCAACTGGGGCAACCCCTTTCTCACTGGTATATGGTATGGAAGCAGTTTTACCCTTAGAGGTCGAGATTCCGTCTTTGAGAATTCTGGCAGATGTGAAGCTTGATGAAGCTGAATGGGTGCGTTCCAAATTGGATCAGTTGAACCTTATTGAAGAAAAGAGATTGGCAGCCATCGCACATGGTCAGTTATATCAGAGCAGGATGAAGCACGCCTTTGACCAGAAAATGCGTCCTCAAAGTTTTCAGACAGGTGAATTGGTTTTGAAAAGGATTCTTCCTCCTCAGACAGATCACAGGGGCAAATGGACTCTAAACTACGAGGGGCCATATGTAGTAAGAAAGGTTTTCTCTGGTGGAGCCTTACTACTTTCAACTATGGATGGCGAAGATTTTACATCCCCTGTGAACGCAGACGTAGTCAAAAAATACTTCGCATAAAAGAGACCCGCTGGACATAAAAAGAAAGTCCGGGCAAAAAGGGGCATCCTGGCGAACCATAAAAAGGAAAAGGTTCGGGCAAAAATTAGGGATAAAATGTAAAAAGAAACGTGTAAACCCGCAAAGTTGAAAACCTGAAAAGGCGACTTTGGCAAAAATGGGTATCCCGATGGATTGAAAACCCGAAAAGGGCGATCCAGGCAAAAGTTAGGGATCTATAAGCGAAAGGCTATGGTCTGCGTTCGATCTGTGAGCACTTTCAATACCTGGAAATTCTGAAAGAAAGGAATCAGTACAGTTAGTCTCTTCAAAGGTCAAGACATTTGTGGATAAGCAAGACATATGGGTCATAGCTGAGTCGAATCATGGTGGATATCTGTTCCCACATTGCCGACATGTGTATTTTCTTTTTGCTTTTGCGCAATTACCTCTTTTTAGGAATTGCTTCCTATTGTAAATGCCTATTCACAGGCCACTTTTCTCAATAAAATTTCATTTCACTCAAAGAGCTTTCCGTTGTTTGTTTTACTTTTACTGTTTTGTTTGCAAAAACGTCCGATATTTTTTATAAACATTGCATATAAAATTTCGAGCTTTGCGGAGCATAACGAAAAGCAGTGGAAATTATTTAGGCGTTAACGGTGATAGTCATGTTGTGGCATATTCTTTTTGTTGTTATTTGACTTGCAGGGCAACAGGATTGTATTTCCCCAGCAGTCTGCTCTCCCCAGCATTGAGATTGCACTTTCCTCAGCAGAGCAGACCTTCCCCAGCAGGGGACCTGGAAAGTATTTTCTCTGGATCAAGACGTTATTTCCCCACAGAATCAGGGTGTTCACTTCCCCCATCTAGTCAGGAAGCGGGCTTTCGCCAACGATGTCATATTCTAGTCCCTAGCAAGGTGGGAGTAAAGTCATTCTCCCCATCAGCAGGCTAAGTTCAGCAGTATCCCCAACAGGACGGTATTATAGACTATCTTCCCCAAGCAGGATGGTATTATGGGCTGACATCCCCCAGCAGGTCCTAAGCCCATCTGTTACTGGCAATCCTCAGTAACAGACTTTCGGTTCCATTATTGGCGTTCATTCTCAACTCCCCCAGCAGAGGAGAAATCTCAGGTTTTGGATGTTACCTTCAGTAAAGGACAGGTGTAATCCCCGATAGTGCTTTCGGGATTTCATCCCCAGCAGAAGTTATTGATCCAAAGAGTCGATCAGTATGATCCTTCTCAGCAGAGTTCCTGGATTCAGAGGACAATTTATCTTTGTCGTCCCCAACTGAATTGGTCTTTTCTCTCCAGCATTTATTTTGCTGGAAGAACCCCTTTTTGTATATCATAAGCATTTGCATTGCATCCTCAAACGCGTAGCATTTCCACTTCGTGTGGAGCATTACGGAAAAATTCAAACATTTACATTCGAAGCATGAGCCAGGTTTGGTACTTTCCTTGCCAGTTCTCTTTCTCAGCAGAGATGGCATAACTCAGGAGATTTTAGAGGGATACGTTCCTCATACTTGTGCTCCCCGGCAGAATCTTTTATTTAGACTTCTCCTTTCCCCGGCGGAGTCATCTTATCTGTGGATCGTGAGTCCGTTAGAAGTTTGCCTTTGTTTGGCCTTTCTCTTTTGTGAAATCCAGTTCTCGCCTGGTAGTCAGTTCTCGCTTGACGTATTTTGTTTCACGTTATCCCCAGCGAAGTCCACGTTATGTTGGTTATCCTTTGCGGATACAATTGAGGTTGTATCCGTTTTGTGGGTGCGATTGAGGTCGTATTCATGTTTTCTTTGTGGGTAGAGTGATCGAGGTCAGTCTTCCTTTGCGGGTGCAATTGAGGTTGTATTCGTTTTGTGGGTGCGATTGAGGTCGTATTCATGTTTTCTTTGTGGGTAGAGTGATCGAGGACAGTCTTCCTTTGTGGGTGCAATTGAGGTTGTATTAGTTTTGTGGGTGCGATTGAGGTCGTATTCATGTTTTCTTTGTGGGTAGAGTGATCGAGGTCAGTCTTCCTTTACGGGTGCAATTGAGGTTGTATTCATTTTGTGGGTGCGATTGAGGCTGTATTCATGTTTTCTTTGTGGGTAGAGTGATCGAGGTCAGTCTTCCTTTGCGGGTGCAATTGAGGTTGTATTCGTTTTGTGGGTGCGATTGAGGTCGTATTCATGTTTTCTTTGTGGGTAGAGTGATCGAGGTCAGTCTTCCTTTGCGGGTGCAATTAAGGTTGTATTCGTTTTGTGGGTGCGATTGAGGTCGTATTCATGTTTTCTTTATGGGTAGAGTGATTGAGGTCAGTCTTCCTTTGAGGGTACAATTGAGGTTGTATTCGTTTTGTGGGTGCGATTGAGGTCGTATTCATGTTTTCTTTGTGGGTAGAGTGATCAAGGTCAGTCTTCCTTTGCGGGTGCAATTGAGGTTGTATTTGTTTTGTGGGTGCGATTGAGGTCGTATTCGTGTTTTCTTTATGGGTAGAGTGATTGAGGTCAGTCTTCCTTTGCGGGTACAATTGAGGTTGTATTCGTTTTGTGGGTGCGATTGAGGTCGTATTCATGTTTTCTTTGTGGGTAGAGTGATTGAGGTCAGTCTTCCTTTGCAGGTGCAATTGAGGTTGTATTCGTTTCGTGGGTGCGATTGAGGTTGTATTCGTTTTTCTTTGTGGGTAGAGTGATTGAGGTCAGTCTTCCTTTGTGGGCACGATTGAGGTCGTATTCGTCTTATTTTTGTAGGTATGGTTGAGGTCATATTCCTTGTTTTTCAGCACGCTCCATTTCATTATTCTCACCATTAGCAAATTTCCGGGGCTCTTTCGGTATTCAATCCCCGTGCATCCTGGAATGTCTGAGAGCCGTCGCTATCATACCTTCAGGACGAAGTGGATTAAATAGGGGCAGCTGTAGCACCCCAAAATTTGCTCTCCTTACTTTAGTACTAACTGGCTTATGTTTCACTTCATTTCTGCATTATCATGTGTGCATATCATTGGTTCTTAGCATGGGGTCAAGGTGCCTGAGGCAAGTTCAAGAGGAGAAGATGTTCTTCAAAGGGTCAAGCAAGAGAGCTCAAGTGGATCACTCTCTCCTAACCAGTGCATAAATTAGGGTTTTGATATTCTTGGGCAAGCTCCTTGAGTTTTTATCATCACTAAATGGCATATCTTATCTTTGTTGGAGAGGATACACATCATATTCAGAGGAATTTGGATTTGGAGACTGTGTTGTTTCCTCCTAGACTGAGGGTACCAAGATTAGGGTTTGCTATAAAGCCAGTTTATTTCTGATTTTTTGGGCAAGACTTGATTCCAAGGTCTTCCTTGGGTCCCTAAGCATCTAGGAATGGAAGATTGTCCATTAGTTTGGTTCAGGAGAAGTTCAATTGGCCAATGGATTGGGAATCAGGAGAATCAGGAGAAAAGTCAACAGTGAGAGGGGAAGTCAACTGTGAAATTTTGAGGTTCTCTTCAAGGTTTTCAAGGTCTCACATCCTCAGATGGTCTTCAAGAGTCAAGTCTCATACCATTTATCAAGAATCAAGGGTTGGTACAAAAGTTACTAAATATGGAAATGACCTATAATTTGAAAGTTTCCTTTTTGGGCAAGTTCTTACACTACATTCAACTTGACTTTTCATCATCAAATAAGCTTCAAATGAATTTTCCTCAAACATAAGAGTTGAATATATTTTTCTCCTCTTTCCAACAAGTACTAGATGGTCTCCATATCATTTGTGAAACTCAAGTTATGATCAAAAGAAGGCAAGGTGGTTTTTAGGGTTTCCTTATGGTTCCATTTTCACAACTTTTGCATTTTGGGACATAGTGACCTATAATTGATTCCATTGCTTCATGTCACATTATAACATCAAAGAACATTCCTTAAGGATCATTTTGGGCCTTTGAACCAAGAAATTTCATGACTTATTTCACATGGTGCAAAAATTGCCAAATTATTGAAAACTCATGAACCAAGACATCTCAAGGCCCAAATCAAATTCAGGTGTGATTAGCAATTGTTAAATAAGTGATCCATCATGAAATATTTGGGTGTACATGCATGGAAGAGGGTGTATTTCACATAATGCAATTTTCCAAAATCATCCAAAACTCATTAAGTGAAGAATTAACAAGGCCCAAATGCTGATCAGTGGATTAACCCTAAGTATTTAAGATTACTCATGCATTGGTTGGGGGAGAACACACGTGATTTGGAGGAGAAAAAAGTTTGTAACCCTAAAGCTTGAGTCATTCGAATCTCACAATCCACAAGGGTTTTTCACAAGATTCCTTCACAACCTTCATCCTTGGCATCCATAGAACGTAAATCATCCATCGTTTGAAGCTAACAGCAAGGATTAGGATCGCTTGATCTCAGGTTAGTGATGATTTCCATGATCCTAAAACTCTATTTTTTTTACACGTATAATGATCTGTGGTTGGTGCTGATCATTCTGATGTATTTTATGTTGAGTTTAGACGTGTAATATGGTGGTATCGTGAGTTTCAAAATTTTGGATCCATGCTTGTTTCATTCGTTTCTCTTTGTATGTTGGTTATTTGCAATTTTTGATGTGATATTCTTAACCCTCTCATTTTTCTGATCAGTTTAGTATACTCGCATGCCATTTCTGGGAATTTTTTGGGTGGTGGTCACCGGAGATGACGACCGGAGCTAGGGCTCCGGCGTCTGGTTTGATCTTCGGCCGGCTAGGGTTTTGGGTGAAGAAGATGAAATCCCCACCGTCTATTACTTTGATCCCACGGTCTATATGCAGCCACGCATTTTAATATTTGGTTTTTATTTATGGGTTTGTGTGTGTGTCCACGCATGATAGTTATGGTGTTCCTTTAATCTACGCAGTCCATCATGTTTGGTTTGATCTAATCTTGGACGTTAATTGCATCTGATGGATTATGTGTTGACAACACATTAAATTACCGTGTGCCTTACCACGTGCTTTTTTTATTTTATTTATTTTCTGAGCAATCGTGTGTGGGTGCGTGCATCATTACTATCGTGTGCATGTGAATCTGAGCTGCCAATCTTTATTACTTTTTATTTGGTTGACTTAATGATAAGCGCAGGATTAATCTGATGGTGAGTGGTGAGTCAATTGGGTTGACTGAGTTCACGTGCTCCTTTTTTTTTATTTTTTCTGATGGATTTTGGATTGGGACTTCTGTTCGCACCCCCACCTTTGAGCCCATTAACAATTCCAACGTGATTCTTCTGCTTTTCACACCCCCCATGTTATTTCAATTTATTCATTTTATTTAATTGTATTATGTTCATTTTAATCATTTTAAAAATAGTTAATTGCATTAAAAAATTACCAAAAAATTCATGAATCACATTTAGCATTTAATAAAATTTTATCAAATTTTATTTTATTTTTATTTTATTTTTATCATCTGAATTAATTATTTTAATAATTTCTTTTTGAATTTATTTCATATATGCATACCATGACTTGTCTATTTTATTTCTCATCATCCACAAAATGTTTTGAACTCATTCCTTTTGCATTCATTCATCAACACATTTAATGTCATTAAAAAAATTTTCTCTCATTTTTAAAATCATTTCATATTGCATTTTAGTCCTCCTTTTTTGCATATTGAGTCATGTTTCTTGTCTGAAATTTGCATAAGGGTTTGGGTGACTTATATTTTGAATTTTTGCATGAGTTTTTAACATGTTGTTTACCACTGGTTAGGGTGTGTTGAGTTTTAATTTGGTGATTTTATAAGATGTTTTGCTAATTATGTGATTGCTTTCTGCTTGAAGTCTTCTTATATGCACGTCCTTGATCATGTCTGATTACTTGATTGAGAAGGCACTTGTGCCATCATTTGGGTTTGCTTCTTTGACTTCATAATTCATGTTTAGGTCATCCACATTCTGTCTTGGTTGAGTTTCATTTGGTTTATAACCTTTTCTCTTTGGTTTGAGACTTGCTTGAGTTTCATTTGGTTTATTGTTACTTATGTCTGTTTTGTACTAACCTTTTATGCAGGGGCTGAGGTAAATTATTTAAGGGTGTGGATAAGTATCCATGTCCACTCTCATTCTTCATTTCTCCCATATTTTCCTTTCTTTAGGCTTAGGTTGTTGTCAAACCTCCCCTTAGGGCCATCTTTGCATGATAACATTAGGATAGATTTTTCCCCATAGTTTTTTTTTTCTTTTCTTTTGTGTCCCTCTTCTCATCTCAAAACATTTCTAAGATACTTAATAAGGTCAACTTACCTTGCACACGAGCCTTAAACATAGGAAATGAAGATTGAGGGGTCCCCTTTCTCTCTTCTAGAGTGTTGAGCATACGTCTCATTGGGGGCGACCATGTGACGCATTCGCTCCCGTGTCATAGACTTTGGTTCAAGTCGAGTTATGAACTAACTCAAGTCACTTCTGTCCTAAAAAATACAAATAAACTTCAAACCTTTTTATCCTTCGGGATCGTCAAACTAAAGGTTATTTTCAAAAAGGGCACGTTACCTTCCGTCTGAGTCGCAAACAGACATCGACCCTAACTGTCGGACGCGAACTTAACGTTGCTCATAAAAAACACAAAAAGAACTTGGTTCGAACTACGTTGACTCTGAATTTCCCATTGCACAAAGGGAGTACGTAGGCCTAGGACGTCGACGTCCTACGAGTCTGTCTTTGTTTTCCTCTTCCCCGTTTTAGTGCAGCCATAGATTTTAGGATAACTCACCCTTAGATTAGACAACAAGCGTGGATCCCGTCGAGTACGATGGACGCGTGGGGTGCTAGCACCTTCCCCTCGCGTAACCGACTCCCGAACCCAGGCTATGGTTGTGATAACCATTCCTTTCCATCTTCCTCAGGTTTATGCGGTGTTCCCTTTCCCTCTCTTGGGATAAATTTACACGGCTGGCGACTCTGTTTTCCGCGTCACTCTCGCATTTGTACCTGGATGAAAATCCTGGGAGCGACAGTAGGCATAAGATTGAAAGAAAAAATCTTAGCGAGCACACCACATCAAAAAAAACCTCAGGTCACAAAATATCCCCCAAAACATCCAAGTCCGTATTCCCCACCAAAAGTCTAAATTCAACCAAAATAACCAGAGAGAGGCCTCCCCACATTGATCGCATCTGTAAACCAACAGTTTTGACTGTTTGACCTTAGTTTGCAAAGCAGGGTTAGTTGGAGACATCTATTTCCCTTCCTTAATCAGCTCACAATTGGACAAAAAATGAATCGACCTGTAGTAACCCCAAAAGAGCGGCAGTGCTTAAGAACCACGTCCAGTTTTGCTCGCTACACTCGTCAAGAAAGGTTGCGTCTGAACAATCTCTCTCCTCCAGTTTATTTCTGGATCAGAATTGGCCCTTGACCACTTTGATAACTTGAACCTCTGAAAGACCAGAGAACCTTCAACCGATGTCATTCTTCGCCATTGAAGATGATATTTTCACTTTCCCGGATTAAGGAAAATCCCTAGAGAAATCCTCTTAATCAGAGATTCGGCAATACAGCAGTTTTTCTCCGGAAAAAAAACCGCTGATGAAAAGGTCATCAGCACCTCAAAATTGGATCACATCATATGGCGTTTCTCCGGGAAGATCCCGAGAAAAGTATGATGTAACACCTTCAAACAGAAAGCAGTCTCTCAAGAGACTCGTTTTCCCCAGTAGAGTCGGCAAATGGCGTCTCCAAACAGAGAAGTTTGTACACCTCTACAACTCAGGCGAATGGGTTCCCCAGCAAGTCTGACATCAAAATTTTTCTATCAAATGAAACTAAGAAACTAAGACCAGTTCCTTGGTAGGAAACCAGGATCGAGGGGAAGTTTACATCAGAAACTTAGACCATTTCCTTGGTAGGACACCAGGATCGAGGGGAAGTTTGCTTCAGAAACTTAGACCAGTTCCTTGGTAGGAAACCAGGATCGAGGGGAAGTTTGCTTCAGAAACTTAGACCAGTTCCTTGGTAGGAAATCAGAATCGGGGGGAAATTTGCTTCAGAAACTAAGACAAGTTCCTTGGTAGGAAACCAGGATCGAGGGAAAGTTTACATCAGAAAATAAGACCAGTTCCTTGGTAGGAAACCAGGATCTAGGGGAAGTTTTTACCCTTTCTAAGCATCATTGCTTAACAAAAGAGGATGAATGTGTAAGCTACCATTCATAATCACCATCAAAATTTTGGGTATTCCGATATTTAATCCTCTTGCACCCTGAATGCCCGAATACCTTCGCCATTCACACCTTCAGGTCCAAGAAGATTAAATAGGGGCATCTGTCATACCCCAAATTTTAACCACTAAGATTCCCATCATTGTGCAAATCATCATCACAATATGGATGAACCATCTTGCCTCATCAGTCTCCCCAAAGATGGGTGAACACTTACTACAGTCAAAATTAGGGTTTCAAGCCCTCTCAGAGTTCTTAGACAAAGGATCAATCAAGAAATGACATGATCTTCAACTTGTCTAACCTCCCAAACATCTACAATGGATCAATAGGACTCCCACTTTAAGGATTAAGCACAAGGCTGCTCCCTTCCAGGTGGATCAAGCCTCAAGATCGCCAGTGTCACCAAATTAGGTTTTGGTCGACCAGGGCCTCCAGATGGAAATTTTCCTCTGGGCATGAGCCAATGCTTCAAAGCATATCCTAAAATACTCCATGGAACCTCATGGGCCCAAGCATCAAGTCAATTTGACCTTAGGGGATGCATACATCAAAAATCAGGAATTAGGGTTTCTTGACCTAATTCACCCCTAAGTTGACTTTTGGGACAAATCATGAGCCAAGACCTCAAGATATGATTTGAGGGTATTCAACATACCACATTGATCCATTTGTAACAATGGATTGATCCAGGAAGCTTGAGCAGCAAGTCTCAATTTCATCAGCACCACAATTAGGGTTTCTCGAGAAAAGTCAACTGTAGCTTTGACTTTTGACCAGGACATGCTCCCAAACCCTAGGACATGATTCAATACACCCTATAACACCTATGAAATTAATCCATCAAGTTTGATTTAGGTCAAGTACTTGATTTCATAGAGGATCGCACAGTTGGGAATTCATCTGACAAAAAGTCAACTGTGCACAAAAGTCAACTTTGACTTTTTGAGATTTTTCACAAAAATGGTTTTTTAACCCTAAAATGATGTTAATGTATGATTTGAATCATCATTCATCAAGAAAAGTCAATAAAAGTGGGATAACTTGTAAAAGGGGTAACCATAAAAACTTAGAAAATTTTCTAAGTTATGAACAAAGTGGCAAGGGTACCAACTTTGGAGGATCATAACTCCTGAACCACAAGGCCATTTTTCCCCATCCAAAGCTAGATTTGTAGTTCTCATTACCCTCTACAAAAGCTTAAAACTGACCTCCTTCCAAATTCATCATGGATTTTGAGTTATAGAATGATCAAAATCACAAAAAGTGAAAATGTCACTTTTTTCCAACACTTAGTGAAATTTTCACTAAGTCAAAATCTGCCTTCACTTTTTTCCAAATGTAGGGGGATTTTTCACTTGGATCCAAAAGGTATCAAAACCAAATATGATCAAACAGTTGTTGTATCATATGAGGGCTTTGCAAAATGGCCAAGAACATCACCAAATTCCACTTGGGCCATGAGATATGACAATGGCAATATGCCTTGCTGAAAACTGCCAAGGCTAGGCAGAATTTTGCATTTTTGCTCGATTTGGCAAAATCAGATAATTCTAAGCCTTGTCATCACTTTGGACACATCTGAGGATCAAATTTAAAGGGGACAAACACTGAGCCAAGCCTCCAAAGTCCTTGGAACAAGAAGTAGCATGCCAAACCTAGAATTGCCTAAAAGAGGGACAAGACTCCAATTTTGGATTGGAGCATTCAATACATACACCAAGGTGGCATGGACTGAGCCATTTCCAACTGAATTCAATCAAGACTTATCCAAGCCCAAGGGAACCATAGCCCTGTGCCCTAACCTCTAGTCAATGGCTAGAGGAGACTTAGATTCCAAAGTGCAACCATTGGCCAAACCTCTGCTGCAGTTTCCATTCACTATTGATCCCAAAACAAACTTGCTCTACTATAAATAGAGCTCATTTGTGCTCAGTTTGAGTACACCAAAGCCATCAAACAGATGCTTTCCTCAAAATCCCTCTCTTTAGGCCAAAATGCCTTCTTTAGCAAGGTAACTCTGAGTTTTTGAGTTAGAGAGCATTTCCATCACAAATCATGATCCTAACACCTCATAAACATCATATGTAGGTGATCCAAACTATCAAAAGTGACCTGTAACACCAAAATCACAAAGTCACCTCTCAAAACCTCAAAATAGGCCTTTTGTGCATTTTTCAAGCCATGTCTTGATTCAGTCACTTTCCAAACCAGATAAAACCTCAAACACACTCCAAATAACATCCTTGAACTGTCCCAAATGGTTCCCCCATCTGGAACACCATTTGAGAAAGTTGTTATATTGGTCATTTTTAACCCCTTTTGCAAGAAAGGGCCAGTTTGTCTTTTTCCAGGTTCCAGCTGATTCCAACCATCCTTAAAGCTTCTAAGGGATCATTTGAGAGTGTCCAAAGCATCAAACCATTTCTGGAACAAGAAGTTTGGCAGATTGCACAGAAAACTCCAAAAGCTCAAAAAGAGGTAAGCATCATGACTTGAACTTTCCAAAACATACATTGCTTTGAAGCCCACTAATCATACACACCTCATACATGTTATATATGTTGTGTTTGAACCAATTCATCATGTAATCCATGCATGTATCCAAGTGTAGCATAGAAAATGCAATTATAGGCCTTTTTCAAAACCACTATCGGATTTTGAGGAGGGAGTATAATCTGAAAAAAAATACCACCACCATTGGATTCCTTGTGAAATTCTAGGCCAGATGCATATAAATTTTGTCCCCAACCATGGAGAAATGAGAAAGTTATGGACCTTCCCGTTTCTTGGCAAAACTTGTCTTGCCTTGCCTTGGTCAGGCCTAGAAAACAAGGCAAGCCTTGTATATTTGTGGTTTCACTTCAAGCAATGGATGTATCACCACCCCAGTGGTAAGGCGCGCCCCCTATAACCTTGAGGTCGTGGGTTCAAACCCCACCCATGCCATTTTGTGTTTTCTCACATTTTTGCTATTTTTTCCAATATTTTCATGTTTTATTAATTAATTGGAAAATTAATAACTCCTTCAATTTTAATTATTTTTTATTGGTTCTTTTTGCAAAAAATCACAAAAATGTTGAAATATTTTATTCCACAAAAAAATTAAGTTTATATTATTTATTTAATATAATTAGTATTTTTGTGAATAAATTCCTTTTTAATGTTTTTAAACATTTTAAAAGTGAATATTTACTTTGAAAATCAAAACCAAGTGAGTTTTAATTCACCTTGTGATTAATCCCTCATTTCTAAAACCTTAAACAAAAATCACAAATGGTTTATTCAAACTTATTTGGTATTTTATTTGATTTTCTTTAAATATTTACTTTTAAAGAATAACAAATTAGGGTTTCTTTGATTTTCACCCTCATCAAACAATTTCAAACACTTTTGGGCCTCTAATAGAGTGTAAGACCCAATCCTTTGTAAATACAAAACTTTTTGGGCCTCACTTATTGTATAAGTCCCGTTGTATTTCAAAAAGTTCGACGCGATCATCGTCCGTTGAAAAACAAACCCTGGGCCTCTCCTCGAGCTATAAGACCCATTCAAAATCATTGGGCCTCTATTAGAGTGTAAGACCCAACTCCCTTTGAAAACCAAACCATTTTGGGCCTCAATGCATTGTATAAGACCCACCGCGTTTTCAAAAATCTCGGCGCGATTGCCATTTTCAAACAAATGACCCTGGGCCTCTCCTTGAGTTGTAAGCCCCACCACTTATACAAAAATAAATCTTTTGGGCCTCTATTAGAGTGTAAGACCCAATCCCCTTTTAACCAAAACTTTTTTGGGCCTCGGACATTGTATAAGTCCCCCTGCGTTAAAAGAAAACCTCGGCGCGATCGCCAATAAAAAAACCAATCATCTGGGCCTACCCTCGTATTGTAAGCCCTATTCTTTTTATTTAAACACTTGGGCCTCTTGAGAGAGTATAAGACCCATCCCCTTGTACAGAAAACCTTTCTTGGGCCTCAGTCACTTGTATAAGTCCCTCTGTACAAAACGACAGTGCGATCACTGATAAACCTTGGGCCTCTCCTTGAGCTATAAGCCCCAACATCTTTTCAAAATACTTTCTCCTTTAATTTTGAATATACTGTTGTTTTCAATCTTTCTTTGTTGAACAACTAACCAAACAGCATGGAAACTCTACAACCGAGTAAGTGTTTATATGCTTTCTTTATCCGCTTTCATATACATATAACTGTATTATGGGGCTGTTTCGCTGTAAGTCTTCTTTCATAAACTCATATCAACTGTGTAATACTAGTATAGATATTTAGAGTTTCCCCGGCAACTACGTCTAGCACTAAGCCCTGTTGGTCACTCTTAAATACAAACAAAACTAGATCCCCATAGAATTACCAGTTACAGTCTTCCCTCCTCTTGGGGTTAAACAATATGGAGACGTGAAAGGCAGCATTCTCGGTGAACCCTTTCTCAGACTGTCACTCTTAGAAATTGTCAAAGAAACTCTACTCCCTAGAGATGATATTTTCTCCGTGAATGGCATCTCTTGAGTTTCTGCCAAATTCTCGGACTTTCCTGGCTTGATCTGTTCTCTGTGAATAGCCTGTCTTAAATTTTTCGGGGTTTGGGGACCCACAGGCTTCCTAAAAGCATCCCCGCCTCCTCTTGGGCGTTATACAAGGACCCTACGGCTTCTTAGAAGTATTCACAACCTCCTCTTAGGCTTCGTATAAGGATTCTTCCTTCGGGAAGAGAGCCTCCTCTTGGGCTTCGTACAAATTGTCCCTCGGCTTCTTAAAAGTTTTCAGCCTTCTCTTGGGCTTCGTACAAATTGTCCCGACGACCTCCTAGAGGTATAGGAACAGAAATTAGTCATCTTAATAGAACAGTCTTTCAAAGAGTCTAGATCTTTCTACCGTGAATGTACTACTACTGTTTCTTTAAGCATAGTACAAAAGATAAAACTCTAGACTTGGACAGTCTAATCTCCTTGAGTCTCGAAAGCATTCTCAAGTAGGGAAAAACACCAGTAGACTCGGACAGTCTCTAATACCCTCTAGATTCCCCATTTCCTTAAAGAATAGGAAATAACCCTGATCCTCTGATCAATCCCAAAGCATAGCCTTACCTTTAATCAGTTTCTTTATAAGAACTGATTTTCTCTTTTAACCAACCTACTGGACCTGTCACTCAACTGAAACAGCAATCCTTTTAGCCTCTATCTCGGGCTTCGTACGAGATACAAAAAGACTCTCTTGTTGAGTCAATAATCCTTTTAGCCTCTATCTCGGGCTTCGTACGAGATACAAAATCACTCTCTTGTTGAGTATAAAAGACTCTCTTGTTGAGTCGATCTCTCTTTCAGCCTCCATCTCGGGCTTCGTACGAGATACAAAGCATTCTCTTGGTGAGTCAACTCCTTTTAGCCTCCCTCTCGGGCTTCATACGAGACACAAAAGCATCCTCTTGTTGGGTCAATAGCCTCCTCTTAGGCTTTGTATAAGAAAAACCCCGGTTGAGTCAATCAACCTTTTAGCATGAAAACTGTCCCTCGTTCACAGGATACAAACATCAACAACACCTTTCATCTAATTGCTGTAAGCGGCAAGCCTATGGATTATTTACATCCATGCCACTGTCCCTCTTTTAGCATGAGAAATTCCTAAGGAAAGATAGCATTGCTCTACACTGAGTTAAAGTCTTCTCCTTCAGGTTAAAACCCCCTATAAAGGAAATTATGGCATTGCTAGGATTCACATATCCCGATTAAAGTAATCCTCCTTTATAGTCAGTCACCCAACAGCTGTGACAAATAGGCCCCCTTTAGAGATGACAAATTCTCTCTAAAGACAACACCTTTTTAGCTTCACATCTTGGGCTTCGAACAAGATATGAATAGACCCTTCAGCTTCACATCTTGGGCTTTGAACAAGATATAAACCACCTTTTCAACTTCACGTCTTGGGCTTTGAACAAGACACTAAAACACCATTTCCTCCCATTCTATGATCGCTTTGATTTCCCTGTTTCGATAAACGGGAATACGTAGGCATAAGATTGAAAGAAAAATCTTAGTGAGCACACTAATCCAAAGCCCCAAATCCCGTACCTTCACATATCAATCGAAAAGAATCAGTCCTAGCATCCTAACAAAATTCCCCATGAACATTCCTGGTGTTTCGTTCTAAACAAAGTAAAAAAAAAAAGGCCCCATTACCATATAGCATCCGTAACCTAACAGACCGTTGTTTAAACTCAGTATGCAAGCAGGGTTAATTGGAGACATCTATTTCCCTTCCTTAGTCAACTCAATAGGATAAAAAATGAATCGACCTGTAGTAACCCCAGAGCGACAGTGTTTAAGAACCACGTCCAAAATCGCTCGCTACACAAGTATATAAAGCTAGATCTACGTACCATGAAAGCAAGAGAGGTTCATTGAAGGAAATGCAAATGTTGTTGAGTCTTATTCATAAAGAAAAGTACATGTGTTGGACAAGAAATAGGGAAGACTCGAATGTTGTTGCTGATATTTTCTGGACACATCCTGATTCAGTGAAGCTGTTGAATATGTTTCACTTGGTGTTGATTTTTTATTGTACATACAAGACCAATAGGCACCGGTTACCGTTGCTTGAGATTGTTGGCGTTACGTCAACAAAGTTGACGTTTTCGGTAGGGTTTACCTACTTGGAACATGGAAGGGAAGAGAATTTCAAATGGGCAATGGAGAAGCTGAAAGAGTTGTTTTTTTCTGAGAAATTGCTACCAAATGTTGTTGTGACGGACAGAGAACTTGCCTTGATGAATGCACTTGAAGATGTGTTTCCTAATTCAACACATCTGTTATGTGTGTTCCACATTTCCAAAAATGTTAGCATGAAATGTAAGGAATATGTTAAATCAGAAAGACATGAACATGTCATGGAGCTGTGGAACAACATCATGTATGCTAATAGAGAGAGTGAGTATCTCATACACTTGAAGCACTTTGAGACTGTTTGTGTTGATATACCTTTGTTTGTTAACTATGTGAAAGAAACATGGTTGACACCGTATAAAGAAAGGTTTGTTTCAGCATGGACAAACAGAGTTACTCATATGGGAAACACAACAACGAACAGGTATACCGACATCTTATTTGATTTAATTAATTAGCATAATTAATGTCTAATTGTGCTTTAATTATTGCGGTTTAGGGTGGAGTTTGTGAATTGGAGACTAAAAAATATGTTGTCACATAGTCGGGGAGATTTATGCCGCAGTTAGGCTCAATTAGAGCGTCGTTTGAAAAAAGTATTGTGAACATTGAGCATCGGTATAACACTCCATTCTACACCAACTTGCATGGTTTTGTGTCAAGGCAATGTATACAACACATAGGGAGGGAGCTAGAACGGGTCAAATTTGTTGGTATAAACAAGGATGTGTGTGGTTGCTTCATTAGATCTACACATGGTTTACCCTGTGCGTGTCAACTTGCTGGTTTTCAAATACAAGGTATGTCTATTCCTTTAGAAGAAATTCATGTTTCTGGAAGAAATTACACATTCAAGAGCTTACTGACGGTCCAGAGGATAATGGTTCAAAGATGGATTTAGACGCAGAATATGAAGATTTGAAGACATATTTCAATTCTTTGGATATTGTAGGTCAGAGGGTGTTGAAGAAGAAAATTAGAGAACTGACTTATCCAGCCACATCTTCTATGCGTCCACTGCCGGTGAAGTACAAGCCGAAGAGAGGAGTTAAGAAGAGCAAAAAGGGTGAAGAGAGTGATGTGCGTCGTGATCCCTCGCAGTGGGAGTATGGTGAGACCTCGTATGGGAGTCAGACTACAAAGACATCATGTACAAAACCAACAGGAAGTCAACCTTCTAGTCAACCGTCCACTGTATCTTCTAAGCATAAATACTTGTCTCAGTTTCCTCGTTTCATGCATCCATACATTGATGACATAATTGATGTGGGTGACGATGGAAATTGTGGTTTTCAGGCTATTGCAGCATTACTTGGATGGGGTGAAGAGTCTTGGGCGTTGATTAGGAATCAGTTGGATGCTCAAATTTATCAACAACCTAAATTATTTTCCAAGTTGTTTTATGACACTGTTGATGTGGTTCGAAGTTCCTTAAAAGTAACACACTTGGGTGTACAGGGTAGAGAGAAATGGATGTCGATTCCAGATATGGGTTATCCTATTGCGACCCGGTACAGTTTGGTTTTTGTCTCCTTGTCAATGACACTCAACCAAACCTTCTTCCCTCTTACCATAGCTCCATCTATGTTTGCAAGTAGGCATAAAATGATTGTTGTTGGCTTTGTCAACAACAATCATTGGGTTCAGGTAAAATTAAAACCTGATAGTCCTTTGCCTCCCGTCACGACCCGGTGGAGAGAGAACTGTACTTAAGAGGCAAGAGCCTGGGAAACAACATATGCAGGACGGATTAGGCACTGGGAGGAAGAAATTAGGAAGTCACGTTTATTTTATATGTTATCTTGTCGATGTTATGTATTTTTTACGTAGGAAATCATCTTAATTTAATATGTAATCTTGTTGATGTTCTTGTTGATCAAGCACTGTGGAAAAAAATGAAAATGGCAGGTTTTTCAAATTTTTTTCAAGCTCAGGACTGATACCGGAAATTTCTGTTTGCCTGAAATTCCCGGTATACTGGATATTTCATTTCCCCGGTAATTTCACATTTCCTGTAAAATTAGGAAATCCGGTACATTTATACCGGTAAATTAAAAATGTCTGGTGGATGTTACCGGTATTTTCAAAATTACCGGTACTACCTGAAAATTCAGGTAAACACACTGAAAATGGCTGAAAAATCCGGTAATGGGCAAAATTTCCAGTATGGCACCGGAAATTTCAAAAATCCGGTGTTTTGGACATGGGTAAAATGGACTTTTTGCTTGTAATGGGGGGTGTCAGCTGCGATTAGGGGTTGGCAGGTAGAATAATTGATGACCTCAAATAGGTAAATGTGTCATGTCATCTTGGTATACCAATGTGAGTGTTTCAGATATTGTAGTTTTGGGTCTTACTATTGGACATGTTTTGTACTTTGAGTTGTGAACTTATTTGATAGATGGTCTGTGATATGTCCAGATTGAGAATCTTATAGTCTTATAATTACACACGTACTTGGACCCTTTGTTATTTTTTGTGATACAATTTTCTTGAGTTGAGGTTTAGCACCTGTACGGTATTTGTGTTCCTCATATACTTGTAGTTCAAACATGTGATACAAGTATAAGAGATCTGTAGTATTGTCACATCATTTTTTTAATGTGCTTATGACATGTGATAATAATGCGATTGTTGCTTTTTTAGGCTCAATAATGATTGTTGGATGTACTGATTTTTGTGTTATTATTTGATCATAATGAATGATTATGGATTGCTATTAATCGTTGAATAAGTGTTGCCTCGTCTAGTTTTATTGCATTTTATAGTATTTCATATTTACCATCATCTGTTTTTACACCTTTCAACTTCCATTTATACCATTCATGAGTTTCATGCTTTCTTTATATCCTTTGAGTTTATCTCAATTTGTGTTATCATTTTGTTTTACACCTCAATTCTCCTTTATTTTTCATAGTATGTATGATTATTACCTCCTTGTCCGTATGTGTTGTTTTGCCATGGTCAGTTCTAACGTAATTGAGCTTGTTGGTTATAAGATGACCATTTTTATTTTTATATTATGGTTATGAGATGTGCAACTTTACGAATCGAGTTTATGAGTCAATTTTACGCGAGTAAAATGAGCTAATGTAAAAACTCGAGTTTGATAACCTTGATTTAAAAGAAAGAGTTGATTAAAAAGAAGAGCATTTCTTAATGCACCACCCAAGTTTCTTAGGCACCACGTGATATTATTTTTTTGCCCCCTGATTTCGGATGTGCACATCTGGACGCACCGTATCCTTAGAAAAAAAAAGTTGTTCCAAATGTGCATATCCGGTAGGCCTCCGGATCTGTATATCCGAAAGCATGACTGATATATTTGAAGTTGCACGATCACTCCCCCTTCCCATTCTCAACATTTCTTCTACTACACTCACTCTCACCAACTTAAAAAACCCTACTTCATCAATCCCATTTCTCACTCAAAAAGTTCAAATTTTTGGTGCAACAAATCAAAGGGAGCAAGAAAAGACTGAATTTCA
The DNA here is from genome assembly GCA_022829125.1 of Lathyrus tuberosus. Lineage (NCBI taxonomy): Eukaryota > Viridiplantae > Streptophyta > Magnoliopsida > Fabales > Fabaceae > Lathyrus > Lathyrus tuberosus. Next base: position 2,127,388 of record JALAZF010000018.1, read on the forward strand.
GGTAAATATGCAACTTCGTCCACTACATTGCTCACATTATCAATCTACATTTTTGAAAAAACTAGTTACGCTACTTCCGGATCTGCACATCCGGAACTAATTGAGCATGAACATTTCCGGATGTGCACATCCGGAAAAATGCCTGAACCTAATTAATTTAAATTTTCAGCAAATTTCGAATATATTTTATTTATACATATTAATTGTTCTATTCTTGTTTATAAATAGATACGGTGCACCCCGATAACATGTCAAAATAATTAGTTGTGCTGATTTCACCGAAAGATAAAGGCATGCTCATAAAGTCGGTTGATGTCGGCGGTGACTTTAACAACAAGCAAGACTTTGATGATCGTGAAAGCATGATCGCATACATTCGTAGGACGGCTATTGAGCTTGACTTCGGTGTAAATATTGGGAGATCGGATAATGGGTCGGATAGAAGAAAAGCTTTTGTAATTTTGGGTTGCAAAAGAACCGGCAAATATCAAACACCTCTACGGAAGTTAAAGAAAGACGAGACCAGTACTAGAAGATGTAAGTGCCCTTTTAAGATTGGTGGTTACATGTTAGTTTCCAAAAAATGGAGATTTACCGTTCGTTGTGGTATACATAACCACGAAATGTGCTCAAAGCTTCAAAGTCATCCAAGTGTATGTCGGCTCAAGGTGGAAGAGAAGACATGTATAGCTGACATGACCTTGAACCTTGTCCAGCCGAAGAATATACTTGCGACGTTGAAACGCAAAGAACCTGAAAATGTTGCAAACATAAAGCAAGTGTATAACATTCGGTATCAAACGAACAAAGCAATTAGGGGAGATAGGAGTGAGATGCAACAACTGTTGAAAGTGTTAGAGGACAACGATTACGTGTCTCGGTATAGATATCGCGATGATGGAATTACGGTCCGAGATATTTTTTGGACTCATCCAGATTCCATCAAGTTGTTCAACACGTTCTCGACAGTGCTCATTCTCGATAGCACCTACAAGACAAACAAGTATCGTCTTCCATTGTTTGAGATGGTTGGCGTTACGTCTACGGATAAGACATATGCCGTCGGCTTTGCCTTTTTGGAGTGTGAGAAAGGGGACAATTTCACGTGGGCGTTGGAGACGTGTCGGTCACTTTTGAAGAAACATGTTCAAATGCCAAAAGCAATTGTTACAGACCGCGACAACGCCTTGATGAATGCGGTTGCAAAGGTCTTTCCTTCTTCCAATGCACTACTTTGTCGATTTCACATAACAAAGAATGTGCGAAGTCGGGTTAAGACCGCGGTGGGTGCGAAACAAGTGGAGTCAGAAGACGGAAAAGTGGTCAAGTCGGGTGTCATTGTAGAGAAAATTATGGATGCATGGACTCATATTCTAAATTCTTCAACAACGAAATTATATGCCGATTCGGTCATTAAATTCCGAAAAATGTGTGAACGGTACCCCGCTTTGTTGAAATATGTTGAATCCACCATTCTTGATCAAGTGAAAGAAAAGATTATTTGTGCGTGGACCGATAACGTACATCTTGGAAACACTACCACCAATAGAGTTGAGTTGGCACATACCACTTTGAAGAATTGGTTGGGAAATATCAAGGGGGATTTATGTCGGGATTGGGACTCCGTGCATCTAATGATCAAAAACCAACACAATGAGATACGAACGACTTTCGGTCGGAGCATCACGGCTTTGGAACATCGGTTTAAAGGTAACTTCCTCTACTGTCATTTGATCGGCAATATGTCTCGGGCGGGGTTGGGCTATATTTTTCACGAGGCCAATGTTTACCTACTTTTTACCGAATCAACTCTACTCTAATTTTTTATAATATGTTTCTTTTGAATAATAGGGCAAAGGTGTCACATGCAAGTATACATGTTTGGTAATGTAGCAAGTGATAGAATAAAGGTCGAACCCACAGGGAAGTGCAAAGTATTTGAACTACTAATATTAACTTTCTTTGTTTAAGAAAAGTATGAGCAAGGTAACAGAAATATGAGAATAAGGAACAAGAGCACACACAAACAACTAAAATAACTTAAAACTAAAGGAGTTAAAAATATCAGAGAGAATAGTTGATGAGCTAAATCCATTAGTATATAATGCTTGAAATGTCTTTGTGATGTGAAGTGTCGTGCCTCAAAAGGTCAGAACGTGATCTAGGGGTGTATCTCTACAACATCAAAAACATGTATAACTAGGGCAAGGGAACAAATCTCTAAGTCTCACTTGTAACCCTAAAATACGTCTGGTTTTAATTCTGAAAAGTCTTTATGGTCTCAACTTCTTATCTCTAAGCAAGTTGAATTAAGTGAATATCTCTATCCTACTTTATTAACCACTTTTGTTATGAAATCCACTTGTTTATTGGATCTCTCTCAACAACAAGCTTGTACTTTTTTCCTAGTTGATCACTCTAAGAACCAAGTTTATAGCATAAAAACACATAACAAAATAAGACACTATCCAACACATCATATTAACATAAAAACACGTTTATACTAACTTCATTAGTCTCATCAAACAAAGATTTAGCTCATAGTGAGCTGAGTACAAACTACTGGAATGAAATTAGGAGGGAACATCATCTTACAAAGTGTAGTAGAGAAATGCAACCTGCTAATAACTTGGAGATCTCTTGCATTGGATAAACAGCAACAGCTCTCTTCAGTCACGACAGTTCTCAGCAGAGTGTACAGGTCTGGAGAGAAAGAGAATACTCTCTACTAATACTTAAACTCTAGAACTGAAAATACTAAAAACACTGAAAATAAAATATTGTTCTGTGTGGAATTTCTTGTCTCTCTGCGCTTTCAATGCACAAGTTCTCTTTAAATAGTGATGAGTGGAAGTGGTGGTTCCTCCTTTCTTGGATCGTGGGTCTCTTGAGGAAAATAAGGTTAGGCCCAAATCAAATCCTTCATGTGGGACAGTTGTCATCAATCCTTCCTTTGCAAGAAATCTGGTACAGATGTTGGTGGGAGACACATTTGCTTTTAGCAGGCGGTTGGAGCAGGCTGGTGGAGCTGAGCAGTCGGCTGGTGCTGCAGAGCAAACGACTGGTGATGCTGGTGCTGGGCGTCCTCTGCTGAGTGGTCCCCACCGTACTACCTTTTGTCCTTTAGCTTGCTTGATCTTATCCTTTCCTTTTGCTCCATCGCTCTTCATAGTGCTGCCACGTGAGCCCTCGGCGTTCATGGTTTTTCTTTCATCATTAATTCTCCAAATCTCTTGGTGAAATGGCTGATTAAACCATTAGTCATCCAAATAGCTCCCAATGCTGCTCCAGACTCTGGCAATTGGGGTCATGCCTCTTCTCATCATCATCTTTCTTCCTTTTAAAGTACAAACACAATGAAAATGTGAAAGAAACATATAAAGTGCTTAAAGCTTTAATAGTGCAAAAACATCTTAAAATCATGCTGTAAAAATGAAATCATGAACTAGAATTATCACAAAAATTGGTTAAGAGTAACACACTAAAATAGTGTTATCACTCCCCCAAAATTGAATGATCGCTTGTCCTCAAGTGATGTGACAGCGGAAGGCACAGGGAAGTGTAATTGGTTCACAACAGCTTCATTCAGGCTTTAGCAGCGTAATGAGGGTTCAAGCTTTGGAAAGGTAAAAAAGCGGTCTTGGTGCGAGTTGCTTAGTTTTTGAAATTGTCCCAAAGTTTTGCTATCCCAGAGGGGAACTGACATCTCATGTCACGACCTTACTCTTCCAGAAAACAAGCCACAATTCCTTCCATTTGATCCTTCTTTGTGTACTTTCTTGAGTGGGGTCTATTCTTTTGGTTTCACTAGGGAATTCTGTCTTGATTCTCACTTGATATTTTTGACTACACATCTGAGATCACACTTCTTTCACTTATTTGTTTTCTTTTCTCCTCTTTTTTTTTTGGCAATACGTCTCATCTCAGAATCTTCTCATGCGAGTTCAACTGTTTTTTACTATGAGGACGCTTGTTGTTCCTCCAGTTTCAGGCACAAGAACTTTATTAGTGGTCTTTGCCATCTCTTTGCACACTTTTGTGTGTCTTTGTGTGAAATATGCCCCTTATGTGGTCGTCTCAATCATTGTTTAAATCTTCTTGTCCTTCCCTTTGTGATTCCTAGGATTTCAACCTTTCCCTTGATTTTCACACTTCAGTTTCTTTTGGAAAAAATTGTCAGGCTGGTTTAAGAGACTAGTGATGTCGTGACTGAGAACATCACTCTCCTCGTGTCAAACTCATTTGGTGAAACTCCCACACCTTGCTTCCCTAACACCTAACAACTTCGTAACCCTTGCACCCAGAAATTAAAAGTTTTCGCTCCTGACTCAGTTGGATCTCCACATTCCCTGGTTCTTCCTTATTCTAGGCTATGATTCCCACTATTTTCACACCATTTTAACATGAAAGAAATAATCACCAAAAAGTGCCATGCACATCATTCAAACAAAACATTCAAACAAACATCAAACTGCAGGTCAATATGTTCTTGGAGCATTACAGCATTCCCGCAAGAAAATTAAAAACATTTGGCTCAAAACATGGCCAACCAGACGCAATATCCAAACTTAAACATAAAACATCAGTCATAGGCAGAAACATCAGTAAAAGACAGAAACAGGGATAGATTAAGTGAAAATAGGCCGATTACTTATGCTCTCCCCCAAACTTAGTAAGGACAGTGTCCTCACTGTTTAGCAATGAGAGAAGGCAAGTCAGTACTCGCCTATTCACACTTTTACCAATTTAGGCCCTTAGCCTGGAGCTTTTCCTTGGAGCCTGCAGAGGTTGCTTCTTCTTTTTCTTCTTGCTCCCCTGCATTCCTAGATCTTTGTCTCTTCCCTCTTCAGCTGTAGCAGCAGCAACCTTCTTTCCATCAGTCTTCTCAGGACTCTTTGCCTTATGTTATGGTTGTTCTCCACCTTCCTTTGACTGCTCCGTCGGGACACTGTCTTCTTTAACTGGTTCGGGTTCCACGACAGGGAGAGGTTCTGGCTCAGTTTCTGTTTCTTCTACTTGACCACTATCAGCTTCGTCGTCTTCTTTTGCAACTTCTTCTTTCTCAGTTTCTATAGAGGAGTAATATTTCCTTATTCCTTCCAACTCTTTCTCCTCAACCCCTCCTTCGGATTGCACCTCTTCAACATTCTCCGTTTTCTTACTTCCTTCTTCCTCCTCAGTAGCTTCCCCTTTGTTCAAGTCCTCAGCATCTTTTTCTGCTTCTGATAACATGGTTTCTAATGCTTCATCTTTCTCTGTGCCTTCTTCCTCCTGGTCTGATTTATTTAGGTCAAATTTGTTGGTGTTTGTCATATGACTGGCAGGCGGTGTCATGGCTACCACCGGCTCCTTCTTCTTCCACTCAGCCTTGAGCTTCTTCTTTGGTGTTTCCTCCATTTCTGGAGGTGGAGACGGATAAGCCTTTCTTAACTTTTTCTTCTTCTTCACCTGGCTTTGACTGGTGTCTACTGACACTCCCTTGCTAGTCTCACCAACATCTTTTTTCTTTTCCTCTTTTTCCTTCTTCTTATTCTTTTCCTTCTCTTTCTTCGTAGATTTCTTTTCTCCTTCAGCAGTAGCAGCAGCCTTTGGTTCCATTTTTCCCAAGATATGGTCTGGAAAGTCTGGAGCCTTTAACACATGAGATGGGGCTTGCATAGACCACATTGCTTCCAACCACTGTGTCTTGGCCTTTTGGTAGGTGAAAAATGCTTGTTGATCACTGCGTATCTGCTTCAACATTTCTAATGCAGGGTCTGGCTGTTCTTCAGGTGCATCTGAGGTTTGACTATTAGCTGCTCTTTTCCTTACTCCTTTAGGCTTCATGAGTGTCATGATGAGTGTCTTGTCCAGTGGCTGTTGAGGGGCTCCAAAATTGTCTGAGTCATACTCAGACACACCATGTCTTCGGCATAAGGTTGTGATTAAACACGGGAAGAAGTGCATCCCTTCCTTTTTCTTTGAACAAGCGTGGATTTCCTGCACTATTATCTTTCCTACATTGATGGGTCTTAAGTCGGTGATACAGTGTAAGAGTACCAAGTTAGCCCTAGAAACCATCTCATTGTGAGCGGTTGGCTTGATGGAATGTTTTACGAATTGGTACCACACTTTTACCTCCGGCCTGAGGTCCATTCTTTTCACAGCTTTGTCCACCCATTTTGCTCCCGGTACACACAATGACTCAAGATACACGTCATACTCATCTTCCTGAGATTGTAACACCAAGTTTTGGTAGTCGTCTTCAGCAGCATCCAGTTTGAAGTAATAGTTGATATTTGCTTCGTTGTACACAACCTTTGTACCTCTGATGATCACCTTCAACCGTTTGTGACCGGGATCGGTGAGGTTAGCATAGAACTCCTTCACTAGGTTGGCGTTGTAAGCACCAGGTTGTTTACACAAAAGCTCCCATTTCAACTTCGATATTGTGGTTCCAATGCCTCCTGGTAGTCCCAGACCTTCCTCAGTAGAATCCATAACAAAACCTCATTTAGAAAAAAGATTCATCTTGCTAAAATACTCCATAAAACATCTGTGAGCTTCCACATTCACGAAGGTTTCATCTTCGTCCTGGCTAGAGATATCAATGATGGGGTTGGTGTTTTTCGTGGCGGTGGTTTTGTAACGGCGGCCGGTTTGGTCACGAGTCATTTTTCTGAAGTGAAAGAAGAGTGAAAGGGTGGAGAAGTTCTTTAGGGTTTCATAGAAAAATGGTTGAATGAAAATGAAGAGGTCTTTGTTGGACTGTTCGGGTATAGCGAAAAGTGGGGGAGTTGTAAGGATGGTTTCAAAAAGTTTTAAGAAAATATTAAAAACAAAACGTTTCTTTGAAGTGGAGAGAGAAATTTTTCTATTTTGGTGTTTCGTAGGGCAAGGAGTGAAAACCCTAGGGATGACACTAGAAAAGACACATTGAAATGGGGTTGCGTGTTTAGGTGGCTGAGGCGTCTGACGTGGCAGACTTTGGCCATCATAACTCTGCTCCTTCACTTCGTCCAATGCATTTTTTCCCTATGTTATGCTTTCTTTCTCTCTCTTCCCTCCAAGATGAACGGTTCAAATTCTTTCCTGATTATTCAAGGGAAAATACTCAATGCCAACTCAGCTTGATCATTAATCTCCTTGGACTTAGGAAAATTTTTGCTTCCTTCAGTTTTTTTTTTCATTCCTCCCCTTCCACTGTCCATGCGTCTGTTGTTGGCATGTCTGGTCTTGTCATGTGCTGACACTAGTAGAACATATCATGATCATGTACAAAGTAAAATAAAAAAGAAAAATTGCATGAAGTTGGGTTGTCTCCCAGTAGCGCTATTTTAAGGTCTTATCGCCTGACCAACACAAAAATCCATTAATCAATAAAATAGAGAGCCTCCCTTGTGTTACATGAGGACTCTCCAAGGTAAGCCTTGACCCTTTGGCCGTTGACCTTAAATTTCTCCCCATTCTTCTCATTTAACAATTCCACTGCACCATGGGGGTAAATCTCCTCTAAGATAAAGGGCCCAGACCATCTAGATTTCAATTTCCCAGGGAATAGCTTCAGCCTTGATTTAAAAAGTAAAACTTTTTGGCCTTTCACCAATTCCGTCTTCTGGCATTTCTTGTCATGCCACCTCTTGGTCTTTTCCTTATACAATTCAACATTCTCGTATGAGAACAACCTATGCTCATCTAACTCATTTAATTGGAGCATTCTAGCTTGGCCAGCACTTTGAATATTGAAATTTAATTGCTTCACAACCCAAAATGCCTTGTGTTCCAATTCAATGGGTAGATGACAAGCTTTCCCATAGACAAGTCTATATGGTGACATGTCTAGAGGGGTTTTATAGGCAGTCCTATACGCCCATAGTGCTTCGTCCAAATGATTGGACCAATCCTTCCTTGTTGGATTAACAACCTTTTCCAAGATTCTTTTGATTTCTCTATTGGACAACTCCACTTGTCCACTAGTTTGGGGATGATAGGCTGTAGTAACTTTGTGCTTAATCCCATATTTTTCCATTAGGTTTTCAAAAAGTTTATTGCAAAAATGAGATCCATCATCGCTGATGATAGCTCTAGGCGTGCCATGTCGTGTCAAGATGTTCTTGAGCAAGAACTTAGTCACAACCTTGGCATCATTGGATGGTGTTGCTACTGCCTTAATCCACTTGGACACGTAGTCCACAGCCACAAGAATGTAAAGATTTCCGAAAGAGGGAGGAAATGGTCCCATGAAATCAATGCCCCACACATCAAAAATTTCTACTTCGAGAATACTAGTTAGTGGCATCTCTTGTCTCATGGACACATTTCCAACCCTTTGGCATCTATCACATCTCTTAGCAAATTCATGAGCATCTTTAAAAATAGAGGGCCAGAAATAACCTGATTGCAGCACTTTGGCTACAGTTCTTACTCCTCCAAAATGTCCTCCATATGGTGCTTTGTGACATGCTGATAAGATATGGCGTGCCTCTTCATAGTCAACACATCTTCTTAGCAAATGATCTGCACACTTCTTGTATAGGTATGAATCATCCCAGAAATAGCTCTTTACAGTGTAAAAGAACCTCTTTCTCTGCTGGTAGTTGAAGTCTGGTGGCACAACCCTACTGACTAAGTAATTCACAATGTCAGCGTACCAAGGAGTCATGCCATCAGTAATCACCAATAGCTTCTCATCCGAAAAACTTTCCTTTATCTCTCCATTGTTTTGAGGTTGCACTTCTTCAGGGATTCTTGAGAGATGATCAGCAACTGAGTTCTCTACTCCCTTTTTGTCTCTTATTTCCAGGTCAAACTCTTGTAGAAGGAGCACCCAACGTATAAGTCGTGGCTTTGCATCTCTTTTGGCAATCAAATATTTAATTGCAGCATGGTCCGTATACACAATGACCTTAGTTCCTACCAAGTAAGGTCTGAACTTGTCAAAAGCAAAAACTACTGCCAACAGCTCTTTCTCCGTGGTTGTGTAGTTGATTTGTGCTTCTATCAACGTTCTACTTGCATAGTAAATAGTATGAAACACTTTGTTATGCCTTTGGCCTAAAACAGCGCCAATGGCAAAATCACTAGCATCACACATCAACTCAAATGGCTTTGACCAATCTGGAACTTTGACTACAGGTGTAGAAATGAGGACCTTCTTCAAAAGATTGAAAGATTCGAGGCACTCTTTACTGAAGACAAAAGGTGTGTCATGCTGCAGCAGCTGGCACAGTGGTTTAGAAATTTTTTTAAAAACTTTTATAAACCTTCTATAGAATCCATCATGCCCCAAGAAACTCCTAATGCCCTTGATATTTACTAGTTGAGGTAGTTTTTCAATTACCTCCACCTTTGCTTGATCTACCTCCAACCCTTCTTTAGAAATTCTATGACCAAGAACAATTCCTTTTTTTACCATAAAATGGCATTTTTCCCAATTGAGGACTAAATTGTTCTCTTCACACCTGATCAGTACCAGTTCCAAATTCTTTAGGCAATCTTGAAATGATTCTCCAAAAACTGAAAAAATCATCCATGAACACCTCCATGGAATTTTCTATGATATCCGAGAAAATAGCCATCATGCAACGTTGGAAAGTGGTTGGTGCATTGCACAGTCCAAACGGCATTCTTCTGAAAGCAAAGGTGCCATAAGGGCATGTGAATGTCATTTTCTCTTGATCTTCCGGGGCTATGGCAATTTGGTTGTAGCCCGAATATCCATCTAAGAAACAATAATACTCCTTTCCAGCCAGCCTATCCAGTATCTGGTCAATGAAAGGCAAGGGAAAATGGTCCTTCCTTGTTGCCTTGTTCAGCTTCCTATAATCCATGCAAATTCTCCTACCAGAAATTGTTCTAGTAGGAATGAGCTCATTCTTCTCGTTGACTATTACTGTCATGCCTCCCTTCTTCGGTACACACTGAATTGAACTTACCCACACACTATCTGAGATAGGGTAGATAATTCTTGCATCTAACCACTTGATAACCTCCTTTTTTACAACCTCTTTCATGATGGGATTCAGCCTTCGTTGGCTCTCAATGCTATTCTTGGCATTTTCTTCCAACAGAATTTTGTGCATGCATATTGCTGGGCTAATTCCCTTAATATCAGAAATCTGCCATGCAATTGCCTTCTTATGTCTTTTCAGTAGTGAAATCAGTTACTCTTTTTGCTCTTCTTACAGATCTGTAGCTATGATGACTGGCAGCTTCTGTCCTGACTCTAGATATGCATATTATAAATGCTCCGGAAGTTGCTTAAGCTCCAATTCAGGGGGTTCTTCAATGGAAGTTAGCTGTTGTTTATGAGCAACAGTGGTGGATTCTATTACTTCCACATACTCTTCCTCTTGCTTTGGCATTGGACCATAGATGACTCCATCTTTTAGTCCTTCGTCTTCCACTTCTCCTAACTCAATTTTCAACACATCATTAGCCTTAAGAAGGTTTTTATGAATTAAACCTTCCCAACTAGATATCATAGAACACTCAGCCATCTCCTCTTCTGGGTATTGCAAAGCATTAAGTATGTTGAACACTACTTGCTGCCCATTCACCCTCATGGTGAGTTCTCCTCTTTCAACATTAATTAAGGTTCTACCCATTGCTAGGAATGGCCTTCCCAACAAAATGGGTGTCTCCTCATCAGCTTCAAAATCCATAATGATAAAGTCAGCTGGGAAGACAAACTTGTCAACCCTTACCAACACATCTTCAATCTTCCCTTGCGGGTAACAAATACTTCTATCAGCCAGCTGCAGGGTGATGGTTGTAGGTCTGGCAGCACCTATCCCTAGCTTCTTGAATATGGAGAGAGGCATGAGATTAATGTTGGCCCTTAAATCACATAGCACCTTTCCACAAAAGGTGTCTCCAATGGTGCATGGGATAGTGAAACTTCCAGGATCCTTCAACTTGGGAGGGAGTTTGCCTTGAACTAATTGGCTACATTCTTGTGTAAGTGCAACCGTAGCAAACTCTCCCACCCTTTTACGTTTGGTAAACACACCCTTCATGAATTTTGAATAATTCAGCATTTGTTGAATGGTTTCAATCAAGGGTATGTTGATGTGAAGCTGCTTTAAGATCTCCATGAACTTTGAAAATTGTTGCTCTTCTTTTGCTTTTTTTATTCTTTGTGGAAAAGGGGGTGGTGGTCTTTCTTGTACAAGCTTTTGCTTCTTGTTGGCTTCAGTGATGACTCTTTGATCTTCTGGAGGAAGGTGTTCTTCAGTGAGTACAGTATCTTAGTTCTTTTTCTATTTGGATGAAGAAGGTTCTCCATCATTGTCTTTTGCTTCAGTACTGTCTGGCTTAGACACAGATGTACTTGACTCCTTGTTCTGTGTAATTGTTTCGTCAACTTCCTTGCCACTTCTCAACTTAAGGGATTGGCAAGTCTCAACATTCTTCACTCCAGTTTGTGTGCTAGGAGTCTCAGTAAAGCTGGGAAGATTTCCCAAGTTTCTTGAACTTAAAGTCGTAGCAATTTGGCCCACTTGGTTCTCCAAGTTCTTGATACTTACTCCTTGTGCTTGAAATTGATTCTTTGCTTCTTGAATAAAGGATTGAGCACATTCTCCAGATGGTTGTTTCCCTGGTTAACCCCAACATAGTTAGGGTTAGAAAATCCAGGTGGAACTTGAGGTGTGGTTGCTTGCGGTTTAGGTTGATTTTGATTGTTACTCCAAGAAAAATTAGGGTGATTGCGCCATCCTGGGTTGTAAGTGTTGCTGTAGGGATTGTTGTATCTGCTGTTGTTGTTGGGATTGCCAACATAGTTAACTGAAACAGGATTGGCAGAACATTCTTTAAATAGATGTGGTCCTCCACAGTAAACACAGGCAACCTCAGAAGCGTCAGTAACCACCTTAACAGGGTCAGGTTTTGGCACTTCAGGATTCATCAAATTCTTCATCATTTGGTGGATTTGAGCCACTTGAGCAGCAAGAGCTGTAGTCTCAGTGACTTCATAAACTCCAACAGGCTTCTTTTGAGTTGAACTTGAAGTGGCCCTTGTGACTGGCCATTGATAAGTGTTGGTCGTAATGCTTTCAATCAACTTGTAACCATTGTCATAGGATTTAGACAATAGAGCTCCACCAGTGGATGCATCTAACATATTTCTTGAGGATGGAATTAATCCATTATAGAAGGTCTCAAGTTGTAAGCAGATGGGAATCCCATGATGTGGACATTGTCTCAACAGCTCCTTAAATCTTTCCCATGCGTCAAACAACGTCTCGTCGTCTTCTTGCCTAAATGATGTGATTTCATTTCTCATTTTTGCATTTTTGGAAGGAGGAAAATATTTGGCCAGAAACTTTTCTGCCAAGGCATTCCATGTAGTAATGGAATTGGGTTCCAAAGAATTAAGCCAACTCTTGGCTCGATCCCTTAGAGAATATGGAAACTGCCTCAACCTAAAGGTATCCACGGGCACATCAAGGATCTTGAAGTTGTCAGCAACATCCAAAAATTGTTTTAAGTGCAAATGAGGATCTTTATGAGGAGAGCCTGAATATTGATCAGCAGCTTGCAACATTTGGAACATCATAGGCTTGAACTCGAACTGTGGTGCTGTGATAGCTAGCCTAGCAATGCCCGTATTCATAGCATTCGAATCAAACATAGCATAATCCCTGATGCTACGTGCTCGGTCATTGGCAATGCCAATGATATCTGGCTCTGCCATGGTTGTCTCTTGTAATGATTCGTCTGAAGACGATGATGATCTTTCCTCTTCTGTGTCCTCTTCGTACACTACTTCTTCAGGCTCAGCCACAGCTGAAATTGAAGAATCTCCAAATATTTGTTGAGTACGTACAAATCTTCTTCGCGCCTTGAGAATTATTTCAGGTTCAGGATAACCACTGTAAATTGGTTGTGACGACCTGCGCATGCGAGAGCTTAAGCCTATCGTATCACCAAATCACAACAAACATTAAAAGCTTAAATACAATCTTAAACAAAAAAAAATATATAGTTTTTCAAACTTTTTCACTTCCCCGACAACGGCGCCAAAAACTTGTTTGCCTACTTTTTATCGAATCAACTCTACTCTAATTTTTTATAATATGTTTCTTTTGAATAATAGGGCAAAGGTGTCACATGCAAGTATACATGCTTGGTAATGTAGCAAGTGATAGAATAAAGGTCGTACCCACAGGGAAGTGCAAAGTATTTGAACTACTAATATTAACTTTCTTTGTTTAAGAAAAGTATGAGCAAGGTAACAGAAATATGAGAATAAGGAACAAGAGCACACACAAACAACTAAAATAAATTTAAACTAAAGGAGTTAAAAATATCAGAGAGAATAGTTGATGAGCTAAATCCATTAGTATATAATGCTTGAAATGTCTTTGTGATGTGAAGTGTCGTGTCTCAAAAGGTCAGAACGTGATCTAGGGGTGTATCTCTACAACATCAAAAACATGTATAACTAGGGCAAGGGAACAAATCTCTAAGTCTCACTTGTAACCCTAAAATACGTCTGGTTTTAATTCTGAAAAGTCTTTATGGTCTCAACTTCTTATCTCTAAGCAAGTTGAATTAAGTGAATATCTCTATCCTACTTTATTAACCACTTTTGTTATGAAATCCACTTGTTTATTGGATCTCTCTCAACAACAAGCTTGTACTTTTTTCCTAGTTGATCACTCTAAGAACCAAGTTTATAGCATAAAAACACATAACAAAATAAGACACTATCCAACACATCATATTAACATAAAAACATGTTTATACTAACTTCATTAGTCTCATCAAACAAAGATTTAGCTCATAGTGAGCTGAGTACAAACTACTTGAATGAAATTAGGAGGGAACATCATCTTACAAAGTGTAGTAGAGAAATGCAACCTACTAATAACTTCGAGATCTCTTGCGTTGGATAAACAGCAACAGCTCTCTTCAGTCACAACAGTTCTCAGCAGAGTGTACAGGTCTGGAGAGAAAGAGAATACTCTCAAATAATACTTAAACTCTAGAACTGAAAATACTAAAAACACTGAAAATAAAATATTGTTGTGTGTGGAATTTCTTGTCTCTCTGCGCTTTCAATGCACAAGTTCTTTTTAAATAGTGATGAGTGGAAGTGGTGGTTCCTCCTTTCTTGGATCGTGGGTCTCTTGAGGAAAATAAGGTTAGGCCCAAATCAAATCCTTCATGTGGGACAGTTGTCCATCAATCCTTCCTTTGCAAGCAATCTGGTACAGATGTTGGTGGGAGACACATTTGCTTTTAGCAGGCGGCTGGAGCAGGCTGGTGGAGCAGAGCAGTCGCTGGTGCTGCAGAGCAGACGGCTGATGATGCTCGTGCTTGGCGTCCTCTGCTGAGTGGTCCCCACCGTACTACCTTTTGTCCTTTGGCTTGCTTGATCTTATCCTTTCCTTTTGCTCCATCGCTCTTCATAGTGTTGTCACGTGAGCCCTCAGCGTTCATGGTTTTTCTTTCATCATTTATTCTCCAAATCTCTTGGTGAAATGGCTGATTAAACCATTAGTCATCCAAATAGCTCCCAATGCTGCTCCAGACTCTGGAAACTGGGGTCATGCCTCTTCTCATCATCATCTTTCTTCCTTTTAAATTACAAACACAATGAAAACGTGAAAGAAATATATAAAGTGCTTAAAGCTTTAATAGTGCAAAAACATATTAAAATCATGTTGTAAAAATGAAATCATGAACTAGAATTGTCACAAAAATTGGTTAAGAGTAACACACTAAAATAGTGTTATCAGCCAACCGAGCCGAAACGGTAGGAGAGGAAGGTCACCGCAATGGGCGACGGATGCAACCGCAATTGCCGAGTCTTGGCCGAATAGTTTTGTCGAAAGGATGCTTGAATTCGAAAGATTGCACGCAATTGAAAAGGCATCAAATGTGGAAAATCGAAAGTTCTAGCTCCAATAGATTTAGACGGAGAATTTTGTTTTAACTCTTTTGTATAATCATACGACACAATGTACATTATTGAAGAGAAATATATTGTATTTTTATTCATATGTCTTTTTAATACACTTATGAATTTTATTGCACTGAAAGTATTCCAAGTGGCTGCATAAGCTGTTCAATTCTGTTTTAAAATTGTATTAGTAAAACATTCTGATTTGCACATCCGGACAATTTCCGGATTTGCACATCCGGACAATTTCCAGATTTGCACATCCGGAACCAATATTTGTAGGGTTTGTCCGGATCTGCACATCCGGAACGAACTTAGGCAGAAATAACTTTACCCTAACTTTTCTATAAATTAGGGGTTTCATTTGATATCATTCACACAAACACTAAATGTCTCAATTGTATGATATCAAGATCCATTGGTATGTCGCAACTATCTCCTATACCGACGACATAACAATCGGTCGCAAGTATAAGTTAACGAGGGAAATCTCAATTGGCGAGATCATAGACGACATCGAACATCTCCTACCTTATGGAGACAAACAGAAGGTTGCGAAACTTCAGTATCATTCACCTTCCATTGATAACGAAGGGAACGTCGCTTACAGCCTTGTTGAGCTCAAGAATCAAGAGGATGTTAGAGCGATGTGGCAAACTTTTTTCGGCTACGAAGAACGATTCTCGCTCGAGTTTGAGGCGACCGTCAAAATCCGAAGAACGGTCAATGACATCTTAGAGATGTGCAAGCATCCACCGGACTATTGTTCTTGTAATATTTAAATTTTTGTCGATGTCATGGCGATTTTCTCAATGTAATCCCGATTTTATTTTATGAATGTGAGAAACATCGTTGGATTTTTGGTGTTCTGCATCAGGTTTTATTCCGGATTTGCAAATACGAACGTTTACCGGATGTGCACATCTGGTAAAAACTGAAAATTTAAAAAAAAAACAGTGCGTTCGGATTTGTACATCCAGAACACAAGGGTATTTTCGTCAGCGCGCTAGGTGCCTAAGAAGATTGGGTGGTGTGTTAAGAAATTCACAAAAGAAAGAGTGGTGCCTCATTTTTTTTTATGGAAACATAGATATTCATTCATTAAAATAAGAACCAGAATTACAAGAGGAAGAAATTAAGGTAGGAATATGTCCAAACCAAGTTCTAGAACCTCTGGTTTTTCCAAGACCAACCATGTGGTGAGCTTCCTCATTACACTCTCTAGGAATAAACATAACAACAGCATTATCAAACTTGTTTAACAAAGAAATACAATCAGCAACAACAATAGAAATATTCGCTATGTCGAGACAGCCATTGATGCAATCCACCGCTTGTTTTGCATCCGACTGTAACATAATGCGCATAATCTTCAACTCAGCAGCAATGCTTAAAGCTCTTCGAATACCCAAGATTTCCGTCGTAAGAGGATCAGCCACACTTGAGAAACATTGGGAAGCAGCCATGAAAATGTTCCCGGTAGGGTCCCTGAAAATGCAACCAAGCGAAACCGTACCATCATCAAAACAGCCCGCGTCCGATTGAATAAGCCAAAAGTATTTTGGCACATTCAAGGCCGAAGCCACAATAGTGCCACCTTGCTCATCAGTATTCCTCTTGGAATTTTCCTCAAAGGCCTCCAAAATTTCCTTTGCAACAAGAGCCGGAACTGGTTTGGAATTGTTAAAAACCACAGAATTTCAGATTTGCCAAATTTTCCAAAAGGAGAAACAGAGCAATTGACAGAACTTTAAATCCTTTTGCTTAAAAACACAACAAAACCAGTCCAATATAGAGCCAGCAGCAGGAGTGCGAATTCCTAGTGGAGACGAGAAGAGAATTCGCTTCACAAGATTACAATGAAGGAAGAGATGGTGGGAAGTTTCAGGATGTTCAAAGCAAAAAGGGTAAGAATCATTGATGTCCATACCTTTGCGCCTCAAATTGGCTTTTAAAGGAAGAATATTTTTTGAAAGGCGCCAAAGGAAGTTCCGAACTCGGGGATTAACATCGACCTTCCACAATAGCCTCCAAAAGTCCACATTACCATTCGAAGAAGGGTCAGGTTGTTTAGCACGGTGACTCGCGGCAATGCAATGGTAAGCTGACTTCACAGTAAACTCACCATCCTTGGCAAAATGCCAAATCAGTTTATCATTGGGCTGCTGAAAAGATAAGAGAATGCTACAAATACGAAGAACATCTGTAGCGTCAAAGTTAGCTTCCAGAGCTGCCATGTTCCAGCAAGAACCGTCAAGGTCAATAAGTTGGCTAACAGTAGCCTCAGGACCAAGAAGACGAGGAGGAAAGTTCACCTTAAAACCAGGGGCCGAAGGAATCCACCTATCCTTTACAACAGAAATGTTTCTACCGTTACCGACCCTCCACCGAGCACCACTCAGAACCACCTCCCTAGAACTCGTAATGTTGCGCCAAGCATAGCTTGGTTTGAATCCCAGCCGAGCATCTTCAATGTTACATCTAGGAAAATATCGGCCCTTAAAGAATCTAGTCACAAGAGAGTCATCCCTACTCATGAGCCGCCAGAATTACTTTCCAAGAAGGCTGGAGTTGAAGTCGTGAATTTTCCGAAAACCCAGACCACCCACACCTTTTCCCTGAGAGATTTTTTCCCAACTTAACCAATGAATTTTCCTGACGCCATCCTTTGATCCCCACCAGAATTTGGACAGCATAGATTCAATATCCTTGCAAACACTCTCCGGGATGCGATAACAACTCATAATATACGTGGGAATCGCCTGAGCCACAGCCTTTATCAAAACTTCTTTACCCGCACGAGACAAGAAGGACTATTTTCAACCTTTAACTTTTTTCCAAACTCTATCAGTTACTAACTTGAAAACCTCTTTCTTTGAGCGCCCAAAAACCACAAGTAATCTAAGATACCGAGAATGACTAAGAACCCTTTTGCACCCGAGAATAACCTTGAATTTACCTTGAGTATCCAAGCTCACATTTCCACTAAAAGCGACCTCAGATTTTCCAGCATTCACAAGTTGACCAGAAGCTTGTTGATAGGAGTCAAGAATGCCCCTAATTCTAAAGGCCTCATCCTCATTCGATCTCGCAAATAACAGGTTGTCGTCAGCAAAAAAGAGATGAGAAATAGTTGGAGAATTTCTAGCCACTTTAACTCCATGAAGTCTCTTATTATTCACCTCCGTCTTGAGCATCCCGGACAAAATATCTGTACAAATAACAAACAAATAAGGTGAGAGGGGGTCTCCTTACCGTAGACCCTGTTCTGGAGAAAATCGGGTACTAGGCTGACCGTTGATGAGAATCTGGTAAGAAACCGAAGAAATACACTTTGCAATCACTTGAATCATGGACTCGGGGAATTCCATCTTTCTTAAAACTTCAACAACAAACTCCCATTCAAGTCTATCGTAAGCTTTCGAGATATCCAATTTAAGGGTCATTGTTCCTTTCTTCCCTCGCTTCTAATGCTTCATCCAGTGAAAACATTCCATGGCGATAAGTGCGTTGTCCGTGATTAGCCTTCCACGAATTAAGGCACTTTGCTCTTTGCTCACTACATCCGGAAGCAAAACCTTCATATGATTTGCAATAGCTTTGGTTACCGCCTTCATACAGACGTTGCAGAGGCTTATCGGGCGAAAATCAACAGGAGAAGACGAATTCTTCTTCTTAGGGATAAGAGAAATGAAGGTGTTGTTTATGGCCGAAGGATCCCCTCCCCTGTTAAGAATTTCCAAGGCGAAATTCACGACGTCTCCACCAACAATGGACCAATACTTCTGATAGAAGAGAGCGGGAAGACCATCCGGTCCCGGGGCCTTTGTCGGGTGCATTTGGAAAATTGCTGTACGAACTTCCTCTAGAGTATACGGCCTATCACAGAAAGCTTTTTGCTCAGCAGAGAGTCTGCCAGGAGTGTACAAACAAACCTGCCCAATATTAACAGGATGGCTGAAAGAAAACAGATCCCTGAAAAAGTTAACCAGAATGGCCTCACAATTATGGTGACCACGTTTCCACAAACCGTTATCATCTTTAAGTCGCTTGATAGTATTGGTGCGCCTACGTTGATCAGCTTTTGAATGAAAAAACTTAGTATTTCTGTCACCATCCCTCAGCCACACCGCACGACTTCTTTGTCTCCACTAAGTCTCTTCAGTTTTGAGAAGCTTATCGCGTTGGATTTCAAGAGCTTTGAACTGCTGCAATTCAAGAGGATCATTAGCCCATCTTCTATCTTCTTTCATCAAACCGTCAATCTGCTGAATTTCCTTTGAGACTCTATTTGTTCTGAGATCACGAAAAGCATGTTGGATAGAATGAATTGAAGTCAATTTCTGACAGAAGGAAATACCATTAGTGCTCCACAGATTCCGCACCAAATCCCTACAATTATCTTCTTTTGACCAAGCCTCTTCAAACCTGAAAATGTACTTCCTTCGTTCGATCTCAACCTCCCTTTGAATGAGAATACGGAGTGGAGCATGGTCAGAACCGTGACGCTCCAGATGGACAACTTTGGTGAGTGAGAAGTTCCTATGGAAGGCCATGGAATACAAAACCCTATCCAATCTACACTGCACGTTATTTTCTCCCTTCCTCCCATTAGTCCAAGTAAATGGATAACCTTCGAAATCCACTTCTTTGAGTCCGCAGCTGTCAAGGACATTTCTGCTCCAAGAGTATTGAACATCAGATCTACTAATACCTCCCTTCTTATCCGAATCCTGAGTAATGTTGTTAAAATCCCCAAACAGAAGCATCAGATTCCCACCCTCATCCATTAAATTTTGAACCAAACTCCAAGTCTCTCTTTTTCTTGGCTCATCCGGAAAGCCATAGACACCCGCAAAAGACCACACCTCCTCATCATCTTCCTGACTGCACAAACCAGCTATATGATTTGAAGAGAAAGAAGATATTTGGAGCTCCAGATCATCATTCCACCATAAACTGATACCCCCGGCCCTGTCTTTACCCGACCCTCTACAATCCACCTTTTTTGCTAAATTGAATCTGAACCTGCTTTTTACCTTCAACACCTCATCTTCCTTCAGTCTAGTTTCCATTAAGAAAACCACTTGGGGATTTTCGACACGAATGAGCCTTGCCAAGGCTTGAACCGCACGAGGACTCCCCAATCCCCGACAGTTCCAAGATAAGATTTTCATTGTGATAGGCGGTGTTGGTTAACCAACACCACCTCTGGTTGAGTTGAAAGCTTGATACCCTCCTCAGTTGAGTGTTTTCTTTTCTTCTCCTCAAAACCTTGAACATCCACAGGCCCCTCAATAATCATAACATCAATAAGATCCCTTTTAACCAACATAGGTTTCGGATTACCCGTTTTGCTCGACTGAGGTGGTTTACTATTCTTCCTTCTAATCCATTTTTTCTTTGACACAATTCTGAAGGAGCTTGAATTTGAGGAAACTCCTTACCAGTAGATAGAGCAACAGCCCCTAACGATTTTGCGACATTCTCCACATCAACAATGGGGGTTCGAACAGCTGAGCCCTCTACAGAATTTTTCTTTTTCATAACCATCGTTGCCTGAACATTTTGAACTTCAGGCTCTTCCTCCTTCTCCTTTCCTATCGAACCACATCTGCTATGGCTGGAGAAAACCGCAAATAATTCTCTATTGCACTCGCTAGAACTAGAATCCTTTGATTTGCCTTCATCAAGAACTTTGGGGAAAGGGGATGCCCGAAGCCATTGCCCAAAGGAAAGATCCTGCTCTTCGATATCATCATATCCGTCTTCATTCAGTTCTTCCATCACCTCACAATCCTTGATTTGATGTCCCATACGACCACAAACGAAACAAAACGTAGGTAACCGCTCATACTTGAAATGTATTCTAAGGGATTTCTCTTTGTATTTCACAACGGTGCCTCGTTTCAGCAGGTCCTTCAAGTTAACCATCACCTTGATTCGTAAAAATCTGTCGTTACTATGTGCCTCCTTGATATCCGTTTCCTCGAAAACCCCAACGATATTACCAATCTTCTTCGCCATTATTTCGGATCTGAGGATGAGAGGAAACTCATAAATTCTTACCCATAAAGAGGCATAGTGCAAGTCCATGTCAGCTGGTTGTTCCTCGCCAGAAATCCGTTTCAGAACTAACAAGGATCTGTCAAAACACCAAGGACCTATTTTTAGAATAAATTCCAAATCTCTCTTGGAACTAAACTTAAAGAGAAATAGATTCTTCCCCAGATATTGAATCTCCACCGGGTGTTTAAGCCTCCACGTGTTGATCATGGTACTCTTAAAGGCTCGCGTGTTGAAACTACTATCAGTCCAGAGCTTTCCGGCAAGGGTCCCGTGAAAAGATTCGTCTTCGCATATTTCATCTTCGGCTACAATCACTCCTTCTTCTTCCTCCTTGGACAGCTCAACCGATTTCTATTTCTCCATAGAACCAGAAAACCGAAGATACCAAGCTTAAACCTAAGCTCATTGGGCTAACAGAGAAGACGAGGGAGCCAGACACAAACCAGTAACAAAGAGGTTGCACAAGTAAAAGCGTTCTGAAAAGACAGAGGAACAGTAGTAGCCACTCACACCAGATGAGGAGAAAAGAAAACCAATGAATGGTTGAGAGACGGATTATGAAATCCAGGAAAGAATCTCAAACCCTAGAGGGAGGAGGATAATGACACGTTAAGTTCTAGAGAGAGGGAGGAGCATCTCTCTCTAGACACGTGGAAAAACCTCTAAAGAGGGTAAACACATTTTTTTTGAAAGAAAAAAGCATGATTATGGAAAAAAAATACATTATCATGTTACATGAATTTAGTTGAAGTAAAAATTGAGTTACATAAGGTATTGCTCAACTGAAAAATACTAATATTGTTAGGCTTGATATTTTGTCCCGAGTTTGAACCAGGGCCCTTGCAGCTGTGTTGGATTTAAAAAAAAAAATTATGAATGTTTAAGATAACAACCAATTCAAATTGAATTGTGGGAGTAAAGAGATAAAGGAGAATAATACATAAATATAGAGAACTTATTCTTGTTCACTCCATAATTTAGAGTTATGTAAAATTCTCTCATACTTGAGATATTTTTATTATAATTAATTAATTATAATTTTATTGAGGTATTTCTAGTTGAATGACTGATACTTTATATTTTCAACCATGAAAAACTACAACTTAATCTCTTTATTTTTTTGAAAGAATCTTGCTACAACATAGCCCTTTGAGAAAATACAATTAAATACTAGATAAATGTTTGTGTTTACAAATGTCACTAGAGGATGTAAATAATGTTAGCACAAATACAAGTGTTTCAACTTCCAACAAAAAGTATGACTACAATATAGTCACTTGATGCTTTAAGTATTTGTTTTTTCTTTTTGAGTAGTGTATAACTTTTTCTCTAGATGTTTGTTCGTGAAAATTTTTTTGTTCTCCTTTGTTTCTCAAAGTTTATTCTTAAAAATGTATGTTGTTATATTCAAGTGTTGTATAATTTTGAGAGAATTTGAGAATGTATAAGACTCAACTGAATAGAGTGTTATAAGCATGAATTTGTGAAAGTTACATGTAAAGGTCAATGGAATGAGTTAGAGACATCATCCATGGTGATCGCCATCTCACTGAATGGAACATCTCATCATAGGGAGTAAACTAGTATCATCCACTAAACTCATGATCTCATTGGACATATTCACATATTAAAATTTCTCCAGCTTCATCCCATGTGTAAGAGACATTCAATGGAATGCAATCATGTCATAATTAATCATATAATATGAATTCTGTTAAATTAACCATTAATACATAAAATTAAATTAAATTAAGATATTTATACCTCTATTTTCCATATCTATAAGACAACATGATCACGGTACCATGTTAGCACTATTAGGTTCGTGGGCCCTCTTAAAAGCCCCTATGTTACGGAGCTTTGATGATCGTCAACTTGGTCGAAGGATTTTCATATGATTGGCCACCTTTGTATGTGGCTCCATATCAACATGATAAAGATCAGGCACCTCAACATGTATTTATGTATCAACATGATCATGATCAAATATCTCAATATGAGTGTCATTATCGCCTATAAAGCGATCACCTCTACCTCCCGTCATCATATAGTTTGTGGTCTACAAATACCTTAAATCCTCCTACGTTATAAACTAGAGAGCTATCCTATACCTCCCGTCATCATATAGTTTGTGGTCTACAAATACCCTAAATCCTCCTACGTTATGAACTAGAGAGCTATCCTACTTGCCATAGTACGCAAAGGGTCATTATCAAAATTATCTGGGCATTTCTTAATACACCACCCATGTTTTTTAGACACTACGCAAAATTCTATGTTTGTCCCTAGTTTTCGGATGTGCACATCCAGACGCACCGTTTTTTTTTTAAATGTTGATTTGTTTTGGATGTACAAATCAGAAAAAATTCCTGATCTGCAGATCTAGAAAAAATCAAAAGTATTCCATAAAATCATTTACTTCTAAATATAATTAAATCCAATATAAAATCATTTAGAAGTAAATACCATATTAATCATTTAGAAAAAAAATCATATTAATTTTAATTATATTGGATTTTAATTATATTGAATTTTAATTATATTGAATTTAATTATATTGAAAAAAAATCATTTAAAAGTAAATACCATATTAATCATTTAGAAAAAAAAAATCATATTAGTTTTAATTATATTGGATTTTAATCATATTGGATTTTAATCATATTGGATTTAATTATATTGGATTTAATTATATTGAAAAAAATCATTTAGAAGTAAATAACATATTAATCATTTAAAAAAAATCATATTAATTTTAATTATATTGGGTTTTAATTATATTGGATTTAATTATATTTAAAAAATCATTTAGAAAAGTAAATACCATATTAATCATTTAGGAAAAAAAAATCATATTAGTTTTAATTATATTGGATTTTAATCATATTGGATTTTAATCATATTGAATTTAATTATATTTGATTTAATTATATTGGAAAAAAAAAATCATTTAGAAGTAAATACCATATTAATCATTTAGAATAAAAATTACATGAATTTTAATTATATTGGATTTAATTATATTGAAAAAAAAATCATTTAGAAGTAAATACCATATTAATCATTTAGGAAAAAAATCATATTAATTTTAATTATATTGGATTTTAATTATATTGGATTTAATTATATTGAAAAAAAAATCATTTAGAAGTAAATACCATATTAATCATTTAGAAAAAAATCATATTAGTTTTAATTATATTGGATTTTAATCATATTGGATTTTAATCATATTGGATTTAATTATATTGAAAAAAAATCATTTAGAAGTAAATACCATATTAATCATTTAGAAAAAAAATCATATTAATTTTAATTATATTGGGTTTTAATTATATTGGATTTAATTATATTAAAAAAAAATCATTTAGAAGTAAATACCATATTAATCATTTAGGAAAAAAAATCATATTAGTTTTAATTATATTGGATTTTAATCCTATTGGATTTTAATCATATTGGATTTAATTATATTGAAAAAAAAAATATTTAGAAGTAAATACCATATTAATCATTTAGAAAAAAAAATCATATTAATTTTAATTATATTGGATTTAATTATATTGAAAAAAAATCATTTAGAAGTAAATATCATATTAATCATTTAGAAAAAAAAAATCATATTAATTTTAATTATATTGGATTTTAATTATATTAGATTTAATTATATTGAAAAAAAAATCATTTAGAAGTAAATATATATTAATCATTTAGATTTTAATTTTAATTATATTGGATTTAATTATATTTAAAAGTAAATGATTTTAAGGAATACTTTTGATTTTATCCGGATCTGCAGATCAGAAAATGATTTTATGGAATTTTTTTATTTTTTCCAGATCTGCAGATCAGAAATTTTTCCTGATTTGCATATCCGGAACAAATTAACATTTTAAAAAAAAAAATGGTGCGTCCGAATGTGCACATTTAAAAACTAAGGGCAAAAACAAAATTTTGTGTGATATCTAAGAAACATGGATGATCTATTAAAAAATGCTGAATCATCGCATCGTTAGCAAATCTCAACAACATCACCTTGATTTGTCACTCAACCTGAAGATGATACTATTGTTTCGTCCTCTGTCTCACTAATAAACAAATAAATCAAGTTATTCATAATTGAAAAAAACAATTTTATAAATTTTTTTGCCAAATATCCAATAAAAAATCAAACTTTTATACCAAATGTATATTATAATTCGATGTAAGCAGGGACAGATTAAAGTGTATTAAATTGGGAGCAGCAGCCCCCACTTATCTAGTTGTATGCTTAGTAAATATTTAATAATTTTATATTAATACCATAAAATAGTAGTTATTGTCTCCATTAAATATAATTTTACAATCTCTCGCTCTTTTCTTCAACAAATATTAAATTAAATTTTATTTATAAAAGTAATAACAAATTTTACTTTAATAATTTTTTGGAAGTTTTTTTATTTAAATTATTTTATTTGTCATTCTTATTTATTTATTCAACTAAATAAAAAAATTATAAATAGTTTTATAAAATTTTGCTACTTATATTATTTTTATCGATATAAAAAAATATATTAAGGACAAAAACAATAATAATAATATCGTCAATGTTAAACAATTTTTTTGTATAAAGTTATAGTAAAAAGAATTTGCCCCAACTAATTAGAATTTTTTAATACGTACCTGAGTGGAAGTACCTGGTGTAAGTGGAAATAATTTTTGCATTTGAATTGGATTTGTTTTAAACTTGTTAAAGATCAGTATAAATGCAAGAAATAAAATAGAATTATTTATATAAACGTCCAAGTATAGAGCATTTCTAAATTTAATCAAAATTTTAAAATTTCTCAAAAAATAATTTAATAACAGTTGTTTTTTTTTTAAATCAAAAAGGCAATATATGTATGATCATTTCATTCAAAGAATTCGTGGTCCAACCAACTTGAACCGATAACCTTGTCAATCAATCTGGTTTTGAAAACACCAAGTCACAATACACATGCAAGTCAACAACAACTAGTGATCATGTGGTTCAACGGTTCAACCAACTTGAACAAATAACCTTGTCAGCCCAAGTACCGATCCGGTTTTTAAAGCAATTGTTCAATGCACTAGTTCCCAACTTGCTAATGTTATGACTTATCCCTTTTTCTTAATGGATTCTGAGACAACCTTTTTGAACACAATTAATTTTATACTGTTAATTAATGATTTTGTATTAATTCTCTCCTGAATCCAAATACACAACAGTTAAGCAAGTTTTCAAATGTGAGTCCAGAAAGATTTTACCGTTAAACAATCCAATGGATGCTACAAATTTGTTGTTCTATCTGTCTGCTAGGCAGCATAAACAAGTTAAATATGCAAGGACTCAACAAGTAAATAATAAACTGTTCTAACTTCTAATTAACAATACAAAGAATCCACCCAAGAAAGAAATTACTAATACAATTTCCCTGCGGTCGACCACCACTGTCATGACTTGTCCAGTTTGTGGAAACCAGATTGCCACAAAGCTTTCTCAAATTTTGTCAAGGGTACATCAAGCATCGATAAATTTAATATCGAAGGTTTGAGGATGTATCTGCCATACATTCAATGCTGCATATTCCTCTAAACACTCTTTCAACTGGGCTTCGCTGTACCCCTGTTCCAAAAGAACAACTGTGGTCAGAAATGATTTGGGTGAACAAGCATATTATCAGAATAACTTCTGTTAAGTTCAAAAATAAAAATTGTGTTTTAAAAGCAACAACAAAAAAAAGGCTTTGTTGGCAAATAGAAAATTAGACAAATTAAGACTAAAGAAAAAATACCAAATTCTAATGCATCTCTAGGTAATGCACTGTAGGCAATTATTTCCAGACAGGATAAAAAATTCATCAGTCTAAAAATTAGGATTTGTGATCACTCAACCAAAGGCAACCTAAAAAAAACGTCACTAGGCCAATACTAATGAGCTTAGGGTTCTTCATTCAATGAAATAAGTACTGTAGTCTTGATTGTTTTAAAATTGTTTTTACTGCTATATATCATCCTATCAAATGGTCCCAATTGTGTCCAGTCCAACAAGTATGAAGTGGAAATCATTTTCTACAATACTATGGCGGATACAATTCAACTTCAAACAGCAATATGAAGAACGAACTCACCTTCCGAGATATCCAATTCAATGCATCACGATAGTTGACATCCATTCTGTGACTTCTAGCAGCTTCATCACGAAGTATCGAATAAATATCAGATATAGCATCCAGACCAGATTTTTGACGGTCATCAGAGTACAGAGAGAATTTTGACATCTGCATTAATCTCAATGCCTCATCTACGTCACTCTGAGCAACAGTTTCAGCAAAACGGAGTCTTGCTAGGGCCTGTTTAGAAATTATAAATGGAACTCTAATTGCTTAGACAATATAAGAAATATTATTCAGATGCTTACAGATTCATGCTGTGGACATAATAAAATAGTTCTTTAAAGTCAAAACATATTAACCAAAGCCTACTTAGTTTTAAATTTAAACAATACACTTTGAATGATGTAATGATGAACTGCAGATGTAAGCAGATAAATTACTAATCCCAAAAAATAAAGTCAATACAACCCTATATGACTAATAACTGCCCCTCCCCCTCATCTTAACAAGATAAAAGAGAAAAAAAGAAGCACTTACAGCTGATATGCGGAGAATGCTGAGCAATGTTCTGACAGTCGTATAGGAATGTGGAGTGGTAGATTTAGCTTCTTCTTGCCGAATGCTGGAGTAAGCACTGGCAATGTACTCTTCCAGTTCCCTTGGGACAGTAGGAGACAATCTTCTAGCAGTTGATATGTAGGCACTAAATGAAAGAAACACAATTTAATTTGTAACAATTTCTATCTAGCAAATGACAGAACATTGACAGACTCTGAAATTATATGAGCAATCAGAATAAACATGCAATCTAATCAGCAACACATTTGCAGTAAACTCCAATTTATGTTAAGTAAAATGAAAAGCAGTTGGCAGTTAGCACAATTCATATTCTATTCTTACCGTAGAACAGATGGTTCAAGAGGAGTGAATCCTAGTGCGGGGGACTCTTTGTTTTGGTGGACATAGACAACATGCCTTGCCATTTCAAGATCGTTATCCATATCAGCTCGATCCAGAATTAACCACAGTAAATCAAACCTTGATAGAAGGGCAGGTGGAAGATTAATATTTTCAGCAGGAGTTCTTCTTAGATCATATCTTCCCCTTCACAGTTAAAATGGATGAAATTAGATTTGGAAGCACAAAATGCACGCATCTTGTATCATATCAATAAGGTGAAATGAAATAATACCATGCGGGATTAGCTGCAGCAAGGACAGCAGTCCTTGCATTCAGTGATGTAGTGATCCCGGCCTTGGCAATGCTAACAGTCTGTTGTTCCATAACTTCATGTATAGATGTACGATCTGATTCATCCATCTTGTCAAATTCATCAATGGCGCATATGCCCATATCTGATAGCACCTGAAATTCAGAATGTTCTGTCATTATCTACATATACAACTGGAAACTACTAGTTAAGGACATAGATTGTATTGACTTAGAAGAGCCAGAGTAGCAATTTGATGCAATTGTTTCCTATCTTCATTTAGCAAGTGTGGACTACATTTAATATGTTTCACCTAAATTTTCTAGGTTGTTGTCAACCTAACATGAGTGCATAGTGGATGGACAGAATTACTAGACTTAAAAAAACAAATACATTACCAATGCTCCACCCTCCAAAACCATCTCATTTGTCACTGGATCTTTCTGAACAGCAGCAGTTAGTCCAACTCCACTACTTCCTTTTCCAGTGGTGTATACACCCCTGGGTGCTACATTGATTATGTGTTTAAGAAGCTGACTCTTGGCAACACCAGGATCCCCCATCAAACATATATGTAGATCTCCTCTGATCTGTAATTAAATGAATTTTATAATATTTAGTTATTTAGTTATGTACACCAACACAGACAAAATAAATTAAATCAAAAGTAGAACAAATTTAACCAAAAGTTTGAGGGAGGAAATAAAACAATAATTTCATACAAATGACTAATACCCGTTACAATTTAATAATTAATATCATGTCTTTATCTCTAATAATTCAACATGACTATTTTTACGTAAATCTTAAGCTTCATTAGACATGTGTGCTTCAAATAATATGAAGTTTATTACCTTCATTCCATCTTTCAATTGCCGGTGGGGTGCACCAACAAGAAGCAGCAGCAGTGCTTTCTTAATATCTTCATGTCCAAAAATCTCAGGAGCTAGTGACCTTGCCAACTTATCATAGATATCACCATCTTCTGCTAAACGTTTAATCTGATCTTCCTCGTCTCCTCTAAGTTCATATCTATGACATAATTAAATTATTAGGAAGCTGCCATGTAACTACATTCCCCCAAACTACTGTAATAAGATTAACTACTAATAGGTGTAAATTTCTTTGTGCACATCAAGTCATGACACTATCCGAGTGGACACCGATCCAAGCAGAAAATGGAATTAAGAGTCCAAGACACACTGCTGTATTGGGAGTGGGGTAAAAAATAAAGGGATCAGTTATTATAAAATAAAAGACCTGCAAAAGTAACTTACTCTTCATATTTTTTCTTAAAATGAGAGACAGACATGGCCTCTAAGTATGTATCAGCAACAAGGCCAGCGCGCATTGCTCTAAAACCAACGTAAGGTATAGGAAGAAAAATCCCAGATAGTTCAACAACATCACCAGGAGATACCTGATAATACACAATGAGCAAGTTAATAAACAGTAGCAGAAATGTAGCCAGTTAAAATTCAATATGTACACCAAATTATTGTAATTATTAATGAGTGCCCTTGTGTTTTATGAGATAACTTTATTCATGTGATTGTCAGATAAGGTCATGTTCATATTAAAGGAATATTATACAACTATGCATCGACACAATTTAAGGTACTTGATAACAATTGACATGGTAATGTTAGTTCAATGCCATTGGAAGGGAATAGCAGACCTTTCTAGTGAGTTCTCCCCTAAGATGAACAGTCATTGTTCGTGGAATATGACCCTTAGGAACATGTTCAGATAACTCTTGAATTTTGGCCTGCAATTTAACCATTTAAAAATTCCTTATTCCAATGTTAATAAGCAATGATGCAGAACATGAAAAATAAAGTAATTAAGAATGTATCAGGATTCGACGGACCAAAGTATAGAACAAACCTCTTGAAATCTCAAAAACTTCGACGCTCTCAGTTGAAGAATGACATTACCCTTGCTCTTGTTCATGACACAGCGCCTTGATGGACACTCAAACAAAGGCATGAATATTCTAGCCGTTACTTCCTGTTTAGAGAGTGGAGAAAACATCAAAGTTTATAAACTCCAAAACAGTCATAGCCTTACCCCAATCCCAACAGCAATGATAACAACCAAGTTTTATCCCACTAAGTGGTTTTGGCTAGCCATGCCACACAACTGAGAAAAAAATTCATCCCAAAAATCTAACAAGGTTTAATCATAGGTATAAATCAATTATAGAATAAATACTTAAAACATTGTTGGTTACGTGTATCCTAATTCCACAACAAAACATTTTCATTTTTTTAACTTAAGTTTATGTGTATCTAAATAAAGCAGTTATCACATCACTCTAATAAACTACCTGGTAAATTTCAAAGCCACAATCCTCACAGGTGTACACAGCAACCTGCATCAATGGTTTGACATCAGAGCATCGAGTGACTATACCAGCTAATCTTACAAGCTGGCCAATGTTTGAAGCCTTCACCTCCCTGATAGTAAACGGGCGTCCTTTTGAAGACGCTTTAACATAAACTTCACTGCAAAATAACCCACAAATGTTTAAGTGGGTCGCATATATTACTACAAAACCCTAGAAATTGAATATCCCGGAGAAAATTAAGTCTTACAAAAAGCGTTTGATTTCAGGAGGCATCTTCTGGTGCGGGTCGGAACCATCAGCACCTTCAGTTCCTTCATCAGACCTCTGAGTCATCAAAATGTCATGATCATCGTCAACAAACGCCTCAGTAGGCTCCGGCATGAGCTCATCAATTGCATCAGCAAAAATCCCTACATATCTCCGAGTATTCTCAGTAACTCGTGTCAGAAACTCCTCATCTAAATCCTTGTACTGAACACAACAAACACATCAGTTTAAATCACCAACAGTAACCAAAGCTTAGAAACACACAATTAAATATAGTGAAGGGTCAATAAAACTAACGTTCATTAAGTCATCGAGATCAATCTCAACAGATCGAGTTTTGTGGTTCGCAACATCTTGCTGAAACGAAAGAAACAAAAAAGCACAAATTAGGGTTAACAGTCGGTTTAGTAAAGAAGAATCGAAATGAAGAATTAACTAACCAGGATGTTGATGTACTTGGCTTCGCCATTAGCGTCTGCGAATTCGGAAAGAAACCGACTCGCTAGAACTGTATGTGACAAAAAGAGGAATTAGGTCAAACTTAACCGAAAATGAACCTGAAGAAGAAATTGAAAGGAATGTAAGGGAAGGTTTACCTTTGTCGGAGGAGAAATCGACGCCTTTGGTGTTCATGGCTGAACTTCTCGGAGACGAAAACACGGGGAGAGAGAGAGAGAGAGAGAGGGGGGGGTTGTGGCGGAACTGTGGTAGTGAGTAGTGTATGAGATTTGGGTTGGGCGCGAAACTATAAGCGAAAGAGGGAACTTTTTGGCGGGAAAATATATTCGATCTCATATGTAGAATCCTGTGTGGTTCCAGGGTGTTCCGCTATGCAAAACCGTTAGATTACAATAAGAGATTGCGAGTATTTGTGATTTAGAATAAGTTTGTTTTAGATTTTTTTTAAATTGAGGTTTTTTCTTTTAGAAATTTTATAAAAAAAAATTTGAATCTAATTTTCGTTTGTTTAATGGTTTTTTTTTTTAATTTGAAGCTACGTTGAATGTCTTAAAAATTATATTTCATATAAAATGCTATGATTGACATTTTATTCCAATGTTAAAAACTGTTTTTTTAACAAAATATTTTTTTAAAAAAATATATTAAACAAATACTACTAAACTGGACTTTTTTACTATTGTACTCCCTTTTGAAAATGTAAATATCATGATACCCCACTATGAAAAAAAAATTCAGGATACCTTATATCTGTAGGGTGCTCGCCATTTGGTTCCACGAGCAGATGAAGAGAATTCTACTTAGTAGGTGCTCGCCACTTGAGATGGCGAGTATGTGAAGTATATTATTTAAAAAATGACCATGCATGTGTTCTTAATTTCAAATGGCGAGCACACACATGAAAGGAAGGTGCTCTTGGAATGAAATGGCGAGCACACAAGGTGCTCTTAATTTCAAATGGCGAACATATGAAGCACATTTCAATAAATATATTAAAAAAATAAAAAATAAAAAAAAAATTCCCTTCACATGCTCGCCATCTCAAGTGGCGAACACCTACTGAGTAAAATTCTCTCCATCTGCTCGTGGAACCAAATGGCGAGCACTCTAAAGATATAGGGTATCCTGGAAATTTTTTTTAGAGTAGGGTATTATGGTATTTATATTTTCAAAAGGGGGTACAACAGTAAAAAAAGTCACTAAACTGAGGATATATTTGGATAAATAGTTTATTTGGAGCTTATAGCACAAATACTTATCAAAATAAATAGGAAAATGTTATTCCTACACTAAAACCATACACGTACACTGTATTTCACTGTTCACATATACGGTGAACAGTGAAATATTATAATAATATATTTTTTTAATAAAAATTAAAAAAATTATTATTTTAATTTTATTTTTTTTTTTATTTTTAAATTAAATGATATTGACATAAAGTTGTATGATTAACCAACTTCACAACTCCATTAACCAACTTTATACATTTTATTAACCAACTTTGTTTGTTGCTAAAAATTATTTTTTTAAACTGAACGTTTATTAACCAATTTTATAACTTCATTAACCAATATTTTATATTGTATTAACCAACTTCATTGACTGTTAAAAATTATTCTTAATATCTGGACGCTTATTAACCAACTTCATAACTTTATTAATTGTTCTGGACTGGCCCAATGACTAGACATGGCCCAATCCACTTCTGCATCCAGAACGGTCCAATAGCCTAGATCCATCCAATTGAGGACAGAGGGAACAAATTTTCACTCTGCCCCTCCACCGAGGAAAGATGCCCAGCCGGCCATCTCTGTCCATCCATCACATTCCTGCCCCTCACGCATAGGGCAGACATCCAAGGATGGCCGTAATGCTCCTGCCCGGAATCATCTCCTGACCCTCCGCCGAGGCAGCTGCCCGGAACGACCCAGCAGTCTCGATCCAGCCAGTTAAGGACAAAGGAAAGCCATTTTCCTCCTGCCCCTATGTTGAGGAAGGCTGACCAACTGATCTCCAGGGACTGAAGGCCAGCTCTGCCCTTCATTCCATCTCTGCCCATCATACATAGGACAACCATCCAGGACCAAGCAGGAATACAGGGACAGCTGCCCATCTCTGCCCTCTATCTCAACTCTACTCCTCATACACGTACAATCATCCAGAACCTGGCCGGAATGCACCTGCTCGGAAACACTCCCCTTCTCAGCACAACGGCTAGTTCCGAGCAGACCTGCCCATTCCAATGGCTAGTTCTGGCAGTTACCTATTTTTGGGGAATCCGCGATCCGCGCCCGAATAATAGGGACCAATTGGCCATGCGCTGGGGGAACTATATAAACCCTCTCACTTGAGAGGGTCAGGTATCCATTATTCACCCTAAGAACACTCTTTGTACTTGCCCTTTTCCTCTGACCTTTACTTACTTGAGCGTCGGAGTGCCTTGCAGGTACACCCCCTCCTCCTCACTTCCAGCATCGTAGACGAAGCTTCTGGCCCACTTCAAGGTTCTGATCAACCGGTAAGATTAGTGGTGCCGTCTGTGGGAAACCTGTTTTCCCCATCTTTCTTTCCCCGGAAACCAAAGATCAAAGCAGATATTCAAGATTCCGATCATGGCCAGCCACAGCAACGTCCATGATGTTCACAACACGGTCATCTCACCAATCAGCAAGATTGACCGCGAAGGAGCCATTTCTTTCCTCGAGGACGACGTCCCCGTTCAAAGGGACAGAGTCAATACTTCCCCCTCTCTAGATCGCCACGAGATGGAGGACCAACACCCAGAGCACAATGGGTCCAGACTGATCCCTGGAAGAGCACCGGAGGGTCCCCAACCTATTCTTATTCCGCCCAACACCGATCCGGCCATGGCATCACCGATCAAAGCTATTAACAAGAACTTCCAAATCCTCCACCAGAATGCGAGGATTAGGACAACAAAAGAAGTCCACCCCTTAAGATCTCCTCCCCCGAGGCACGGGCAGAGGAGGTCTCGAAGCCATTCTCCTCGACAAAGGAGGAACGCCCAAGAACCAGAGAAGCCTGAATTCCTGGCCATCAAGAAACGCGATCGAATTCCTCCTCGAAAAGACCAGCTCTCCTCGGTGGCCAAGAGGACGAGGAGAGATTCACCGACAGAGAATCGACGTTCACCACCGCGCAAAACTAAAGGACGATCGAGAACTCCTTCTCCCCGTCAAAATCACTATCCCCGACACGCAAGGGACATCCGTTCCCGTTCGAGGTCAACTAACTACAGCGACGATGACGAGCCTCACGGCCCGTTATCTCAGTAAATCATGGATACACGCATGCCCAAGGGGTTGGAGAAACCTCCCCATCTTGGCACTTATGACTGTACTACCGATCCAGATGAACATATCGAGAACATTGACGCCCTCCTCGACTATCGCGGCGTCCGAGGGACCATAAAGTGCAGACTATTCCTGACCACCCTCAGGAAGGGAGCGATGGACTGGTATAAAAGTCTTCCCGACGAGTCCATAACATCATGGGGACAGTTGGGGATGACATTCTCTAGACACTTCACGACATCCCGCTGCCACCCAAAGACTGAAGCCTCACTCGAGGCCATCATCCAACAGAAGGACGAATCTCTACGGGCATACATAGAGAGATTCAACAAAGAAGCCGTCCAAGTCTCCACGACTGACGACATGAAAAAATACCTGCTCGAACGGGGGCTCCTCCCCCACAGCGATTTTGCCAAGGTTATTGGCATCGAGGTCCCAGTGGCGCTGGATGCCCTCTTCCTCAAAGCGCAAGCATATATCCAATACGAGGAGAAAGAGGCTGCAAACACTGCCCGAGGAACATCTTACATGAGGACATAGTAGCCACGAGGAGGTGCTTTGAAGAAGCCTCAAAAGGGCTGAGCACCATCACCATACAACCGAGGATATCCAGCAGGCCAGTTTTGCCCTATAACTCCGAAGAGCAAAAAACATTGCCCCGCGTTGACATTATCGACCCGGACAACTATTTTACCAAAGACCTCCTAGAGGCAAATTGTATTTCGGAAGCCAAACACACTACATGGTTGTCCAAATATTGTACTTATGAAAAAACATAATGAAAAATAAAGAATGTGTGTGGACTATACTGATCGGTCTTGCCCGAAAGACGCATATCTCCTCCCTGACATAAATAAAAATAGTTGACAATTCTACCGGTTTTTGGTGCCCTTCATGGATGCTCATCCGGTTGCCAAGAACCGAATGGCAGATCGAGAAGCCCATCTCCTCGACACCAACTGGCAGCGCGGAACCTTCTGGTCCCCTGCCCCAAATTCCACATGGAGAATTCAAGGTTATCCTCATCGCTAATGACTCGAACAAAGCAGAGATGACCTCACCAGCCTCCCCGACGAGCGGAGCGCATAAAAGAACTGTTCCACGCGAACACACAAGCCAAGCAGACATATGTTCTCCGCGAACACCTTAACCGAGGAAGGTTGGTAAGCTGACACCCAAGATCAGCAGGACCACAGCTGCCCTCCTTCACATTTCTGCCCGTCATGCATGAGTAACCACCCAGGAACGATCAAAATGCTCCTGCCCGAAATCGGACAGTAGGCCAGCTCTGCCCTTCATTCCATCTCTGCCCGTCATACACGGGACAGTCATCCAGAACCTGGCAGGAATGCATCTGCTCGAACTCACCCCATGCCCAGAGCAAATGAATAGTTCCGAGCAGGTCTGCCCATTACAACGACTAGTTCCTGGAAATTGAGGACCAAGCAGGAATGCACCTGCTTGGAAACACCCCTTCGCCCAAAGCAACGGGCTAGTTCCGAGCAGGTCTGCCCCTTCGATTGACCTCCAGGGGCAGCCGCCCATCTCTGTCCTCTGTCTCATCTCTGCCCGTCACGCATAGGCAGCCAAAATTCATACGACAAAACATCAAAGTCGGCAGTCTCGTCCTGAGGATAAGTCACAAATTCTCGTGAAGGCAAACTCGCCGCAAGCTGGAAAGGTCCCTATCTCGTCCGAGCAAAAACGGAAAATGGGGCCCACTACCTAGAACACCTCGATGGGGAACTGCTTGCTTGACATATTATGGCTAAGGCCACTACAGTCGGCGTGCCCGTCGAAGTAACGAAATGCAACGTATCAACCATAAATGCATGCCTAGGTACAAGCATTGCATACCTAAAAGTTTAATAAGACAGGTCTCTGCTCTCGAACGAGAAGACCTTGTCACATGTCGGATACTCGATTGAGTCCGACATCGTCATCGTACCATGATTGGCAGAACACCCAGCTCGCGATGAGACGTTCACGCCGTGGAGCTCGGGCCACAATCGTGACCTGAGCACTGTTCTCATGCCCGGAAACAACCCAGGCCTCTTCGAACCAGTTCCCCAAACTGGTCGAACAAATAAAATAACTACCGAGCAAACCCCAAAACACTACGAATAATCCATACAAAATTGCTCATACAAACGAGCATTCACGACGAGCATCGTGTAAAACTTAGCAATAATAGGCGAGTAAAAATGTCTCTAGCAGACGAGGCAACGCTTCTGTTCCTCGCGCACATCCCCATACGGACACCATGGAATGTCGCCATCTTCTTGAGCACGCGCCGACCGTGCACACTTCTCCCCGGGATTGCGAGCTACACTTAAGTCATCACTCCTATGCTCAAGAGCAACAACTTGGGGGGCTCTTGTTCTGGACTGGCCCAATGACTAGGCATGACCCAATCCACTTATGCATCCAGAACGGCCCAATAGCCTAGATCTATCAAATTGAGGACAGAGGGAACCGATTTTCCCTCTGCCCCTCCACCGAGGAGAGATGGCCAGCCGGCCATCTCTGCCCATCCATCACATTCCTGCCCCTCACGCACAGGGCAGACATCCAGGGATGGCCATAATACTCCTGCCCGGAATCATCTCCTGCCCCTCCGCCGAGGCAGCTGCCCGGAATGACCCAGCAGTCTCGATCCAGCTAGTTAAGGACAAAGGAAAGCCATTTTCCTCCTGCCCCTATGCTGAGGAAGGCTGACCAACTGATCTCCAGGGACAGAAGGTCAGCCCTGCCCTCCATTCCATCTCTGCCCATCATACATGGGACAACCATCCAGGACCAAGCAGGAATACAGGGACAGCTGCCCATCTCTGCCCTTTATCTCAACTTTGCCCGTCATACACGGACAGTCATCCAGAACCTGGCCGGAATGCACCCGCTCGGAAACACTCCCCTGCTCAGCACAACGGCTAGTTCAGAGCAGACCTGCCCATTCCAATGGCTAGTTCTGACAGTTACCTATTTTTGGGGGATCCGCGATCCGCGCCCGAATAATAGGGACCAATTGGCCATACGCTGGGGGCACTAT
This sequence comes from Lathyrus tuberosus, assembly GCA_022829125.1. Classification (NCBI taxonomy): domain Eukaryota; kingdom Viridiplantae; phylum Streptophyta; class Magnoliopsida; order Fabales; family Fabaceae; genus Lathyrus; species Lathyrus tuberosus. The sequence goes on from JALAZF010000018.1 coordinate 2,165,115, forward strand.
ATAAACCCTTTCACTTGAGAGGGTCAAGTATCCATTATTCACCCTAAGAACACTCTTTGTACTTGCCCATTTTCTCTGACCTTTACTTACTTGAGCGTCGGAGTGTCTTGCAGGTACACCCCCTTCCTTCTCACTTCCAACATCGTAGACGAAGCTTCTGGCACACTTCAAGGTTCTGATCAACCGGTAAGATCATTAACCAATTTTTTATATTCCATTAACCAATTTTGATTTATTACTAAAAATTATTTTTAACATCTGGACGTTTATTAACCAACTTTGTCACTTCATTAACCAACTTTTTATATTTCATTAACCAATTTCATTTCACTATTTTAAAAATACTGTTCACGCACAGTCATGTACTGTTCATGCACTGTTCACGTATTATAAATAATTTTTTTTTATTAAAAAATAAAAACACTGTTCACCGTATAAATACGATGAACAGTGTTTGGTGTAGGAATGGGTGTATGAATAGCACACCTGAAATAAATATTTATAACAAAAGTTTGCATAAGCTATTTTCTAATCGAGATATAAAATAAGTTTAAATTATTTTTATATGTGATATAAATTATTTTCATAAGATATTTTTAAGAAATTATGAATAATATTTTAAATTGTTTTAATAAATTTTTTTAAATAGTGTTACCAAACTTATAACATAGTATAACTTCAAATAAATCAACTCAAATAGACCTTAAAGCTACGAAACTAGTTTTGTTATGAATGATAATTCCACATGAATGTGGATGTTCATTTTCCTACTTTGATTCCTATAAGTTAATTGTTATCAATGATACTTACTCATATATGTGTATACTAAAATCCTATAAATATGATCCATCAAACAATGTTAAATATAATTGAAAAAATAATATAAATTACTTTCTCTATTCTCTTTCTCTTATTCGTTTTTATTGTGTCTTCCTTGGAGTTTTCATTGGTGACAGTCCAAGGAGAAGTTACTTGTGGAAGAATACTGTTGACAAAGTTAGAAGCAGGCTAGCAGATTGGAAAGGGAAACAATTGTCTGTAGGAGGAAGGTTTGTCCTTATTAAATCAGTTATTAACGCGCTTCCTTTGTATGCCTTTTCTTTTTATAAAGTTCTTGTTGGTGTAATTAAGGTCCTGCAGGGAATTCAAAGCAAGATTTTTTGGGGTGGTAGTGATTATAAGAAGAAGATACATTGGGTGGATGGGGAAAACATTGTGTTTGCCCTTTGAGAAAAGGTTAGACATCAAGGACTTGGCTTATTTCAATATAGCTCTTTTATTGAAATGGAAGTGGAGACTCCTCAATTCAGATGTCAGTGTTTGGAAGGGTCTAATGGAGAGTAAGTATGGAAAAAGGTTAGCCTTGATCATTAATAGCTTTGAAGAGGAAGCTGCAAAAAGGAATGAGTCGATTTGGTGGAGGGGTTTGAGGAGTATAAGTTATGATAATGTCATAGAGAGAGACTTTTTTTGTAGAGAATATTAGTTGCAAGTTGGGGAATGGTATGGATACATCATTTTGGCACAATAGTTGGGTTCTTGAGGTTCCTCTTAATGGAGTATTCCCTAACCTCTTTCTGTTTGCTGTCAAATCTAATGTATCTGTTGTAGGGTCTGGCTTTTGGAGTGGAGAGGAATGGTTTTGGAATCTGAACTTTTATGAATATCCTTTTGGTTCTGTTATGGCTAGGGAAAATGAGGATCTGCTAGACTTAATGAAGTCTGTTACTCCATTGAGTGATATAGAATATGTCTTTATGTGGGATCCTGCTAAGTACCATTGTTCCTCTTCTTCTGTAGGCTTCTCCGTAGGGTCCTGTTATGAGAGTCTTTGTTAGGACAGAGTAGACAATAATATTAGAGAGGTGACTCTTGTTACTTTGAGGAAATTGTGGAAGGTGAATATGTCGTTTAAAGTGAAAGTGTTCATGTGGCGTGTTGTTAGGGACCGGATAGCTACTAAGGTGCAATTGGCAAAAAGGAATATTGATGTTGGAGAAGAAGATCTGAACTGTGCATTGTGTGGTTTTGAAGAGGAAAAGATTGACCATGTGTTTATAGAGTGTGATGTAGCAGTAGAGGTTTGGAAAGGGATTGAAGGATGGCTTGGTATATCTTGTAGTAGGCGTGGGAATTATATTGAATTCATGCTATAATTCGATGCTGCAGTTTCAAAAGTGTCTGGAAGCCCTTCTGGTCTTGTTATTTGGAGTACTGTTGTGTGGTTTTTATGGTATAGTACAAACAGTAGAGTTTTTTATTCAAAGTATTTGTCTGTGGTAGATTTATTAAATTCTATAAAGTACTTCAGTTGGAAGTGGTTATCTGTAGTTAGGTCTACTTATTTTGTTCGTTTCTTTAATTGGTATATAGCCCCTCTGATTTGTATTAAGGGGAAGATGTAATAATTGTAATTGTTTTACTTTGTAAGGGTTGTTGCACCCCTTGTGCAGCCTATTTAATATATCATTGCTTTTAGAAAAAAAAATCGTCATACTATATTGTTTTCAATTAATTTTACAACACTTTATGTCTAACAATTTGTGTTTTTTATAGTGCATATTGGTCCACCGCTATAAATTTAATCAATAATCATCGATTTACTTAAAAAAGTATTTTATATATAAAATTAAATATGAAAGACTTATTAATCAATGATCTATTAACAATAATTTTAATATTCACAAAAGAAATAGTTAGTTTTACTTTAATTTACTAATAAAAAATATTACAATGGCAAGAATCAAACATTGGATCCTTAGCTAATTAATTAGCATGGCTTTGCCCCCGCGCAGATAATTAAATTTTTGTGACAATTTATCAATTTTTAATTTATTTAATATATTTTTTAATATATATATATATATATATATATATATATATATATATATATATATATATATATATATATATATATATATATATATAATAAAAACATATGCCCCTAATGTGTTAAGAATCTTTTGTCATTGCTCAAGGTCAACTGTGATATTATATATCTATTGATTAGAAAAAGAAAAAAATAAATTATAATTTTCATGCATAGTAAAAGGATTGTATAAATAATATTAAAATATCTTAGAAGAATTATGAAATGGTTTTTGAAGTTTTTTTTTATAATATGGAGTATACCTCAAAAGTATTGAGAAAAAATAGTTTGTTTTGATGACTGCGAAAACCGTATATAGTTATTTGAGAGCTAAGAGTTTTGAAGAAAGAACTTCTAAAAAATTATGAATTTTCTTAATCATTTGTATATTTCTTGCAGAACATGAAATTGAATATTAAAGCATCTTTGTAGGGTCTTTTGCTATCATTTGGGTTGTTTCGTTGTTTGCTTTGGGTGTGTGAGTGAACTTAACATCTTTGAGGTTTTTGGACATTTTCTTCATCGATTTGCATGTCATATAAACCATGTTCCTTGGAATCTCGATTTCACCCCCCTTTGTGATCTGCATCAAGCCTTTATTATTGTAACACCCTAAACCTGCAAGACAATTTATAATAGAAAATTAGAGTAAAATAAAACATACAACGCGTATGATGCTACATTATACAAACACCTGCTCATGCAATACGATATGTAGCACATAGATACCATAAATTTCAACCATACTTAATTAATCTCTCCATATAGCAGCGAAATTCAACTGAAACATAACATGTGTAATATCACATAATCATCATCGAGCAAATAAAGTAGTAACGAATGATAAAACAAATAACAACAAGCGTTCCAAAACCCCAGTGTTACACATCAGAGCAGACGCCGACACACGAAATAAAAGAGAAAACTCCATCTTCACTAACTTCAACTCCGCACTAATTCTGTTTATCTGCATATTACCCACGTGGAGGTAACATTCAAACAGAAGGGGTGAGATTCTCAAATCAACAAAATAATGCATAATATAAATATAAAAGCATTTAAACAATTACACGATTCATCCTATCGTTACCACATCAACGAAATCACACTCTTCCACATAAGCAGACAACCGAACAATTCACCATACAACACAACATAATGCAATGCAATGAGACCCATGACTCTACTCAATGCATGTGGTACCAATTCGATCCATTTTTCATGAGCATAATTCCTGTCGAAATTTCTATATCAGACGCTCACACCCCACATGGGCACACGACATCCGTGATCGCTCACACCCCACATGGGCACGCGATCACCTCAACGACAACAACAGCAACACGATTTTATTTCAATGAATCCCAATAAGACGCTCACACCCCACATGGGCACACGACTTATCGCACAACTTATGCACATGGCATGCATACAACGACAACATACAAGGACAAATAAATGCATATGACTATCAATGCATCAATACATCATACTACAATTATCCAACACCATCATATACCTGCCAACACATACAACAACAACAATCCACAACCACAACACGCATACACACAACTAAATTCACCATTCTAAAGCACAACACCTAACACATGCACGAAAACTCAATTAACGTGTTGAATGGTTGAAATTCTGGTATTGAAATTAATTTTATCAAAAAGTATATGAAACCAGCTTTCCGACGATTTGAACGGCGACGGAAACGAACATACAGATTAAAAGTTATGAATTTTTGAAGTTTGATAAAATTATGTTCGTAACAGCAGCAAACAGCATTGTCATGCTCGCTGCAAAAACCAGAGACTCACTTTTTCTCCTCTCCGTTCGCTACACCTTCGCCCAGCGCACTGGAGTTCGCCAGGAGTTCGCCTAGAGAACCTGGGGCGAACTTCCCCACCACACAGTCCAGAATTCCTCTTCCTTCCCTTCATTCGCTGCCTTATTCGCTTAGCGAATCTGGGGAGAACATTCGCCCAGTGAACTTTTGTTCGCATTGCGAACTACGCGATTTTGCAATTCTGCAGTTGTGGTTTTAGCACCATTCCATCCCAACCCTTCTCCAATTTTACTCCCAAAACGCACATATAACCACAGATTATCATACATACAATTAGGAATACATAGACCACAATTTAACCGATCAATTTATGCATTTTCTCTCTTATCGAAACCTCCGACATGCAAAATCCCCAATCCCAAATCAATACAAACAACAGGTAGGGATGATCCTAAAGGTTTATCTACCCTTATACAAACATTATACAACCATTAAGAGATTAAAGAACCCTACCCTTAACTTAGAGTTCTTGGACAAAAACCTCGGCCTCAACGATGACTTTTCTCTTCTCTTCTGCCCTAGCTCTCCTCTTTCTCCTTTTTCCTAAAAGCACGTACTGAATGGCTTCTCTCCTCCAATTCCCTCTTTTTTATTTGCTTTTCTAATATCCTTTTATTATTAATATTATTATTATTACTATTGTTTCAATATTATTATTATTATTATTATAATTTTCTAATTAAATAATAATAACAATATCCTTTAATAATTTAAAATAATAATATTAATCAAATAACCATTATAACCGCACCACCAAGTTCTACCTATTTGGTCACACACCCCCAACATCTTAATCCCTATAATTCTAAGGTCACTACCCTACACTAAGGACAACCCCAAACACAACTGTAGCACCCCAAAATTTGCCCTACCTTTTTCTGGCTTATGTTTCTTTCTCCTTTTGCATCTTATTTAGGTCATATTCATAATCATATCATTTGCATTGGTTCTTGAGACATGGGATCGAAGAGTTTTCTTGTTATCAGTATTTTCCTATTCAGAGGTGCGTCAAGTTCTGAGATTCTTATTCAGAGAATTCATCAGAGGCTTTGGGTCAGAGGTTCATTGGTGTGAATCAGGGTTTGGATCCTTCTTAATATCTCAAGAGAATTGGTTCCAGGTTAAGTGCTCATTTAGCTATGATCAGGTGGAAGTTTGACTTCATATTGGTCAAATCATCAGGAGTTTGCTTCAAGTGCAAGTTATCTATGTCAGCGGTTTATTTCTCAGTCAGTGTGCATTTAAGGTCAAATTGTTGTGTGTGAAACTCATCAAGTTATCAAGCAGTGGTTTGTGTGAGGTGTGAGTTCAGAAAGTCATGATCCACTTGACCAAAGATTCAGAGGATGTGTGATTTAGGCGTTTTGTCTCAGTGGTAGTTGTGTGCCTTTAATCGGGTGTTGTGGAAAGTCGAGAGTTGGTGTAATATGGTTATCCTCTTTTAGAACCTTTTTTCTTTATCCATTTTTATCCAATTATTAATATCCATATTCACTTTTCATTATTCAAATATCCAATTTCATTTGACTCCTTTTTTTTCCACATTTTAATTCAATTACCCATTTATTATTCCAAACCATTTAAATCCAATCCATTTCCTTAACCAATTTTCTTTCCATATTTAAAACCATTTTTCAATATCCAATATCCCTTTTTATCCACTTTTTTTTAAGTCCAATTCAAACCAATTTCAATTCAAATCCCAAATTCCATTTTGTACAAGTCTGATTCATATAAAAATTCCAAAAAAAATAAAATGATGAATAAAGAGATATGCTCCAAATTGCCACACGAGACACCATATTTCCATATGCTATACAACTTCATCAAGCCATTCCCAACAAAACCGGTCCCACCAATTCCACGCACCTCACTCTGCACATCAGACAAACAACAAAAACGGATGGTAAAAAAAACTTTCCACGCAGCAACAACAGTCATGTGACCCCACAGCTCCAAAAGGATTCACAACATCCAAACCATTGCAACAAGCCTTCACGCCTACCCCACCTTCAGCTGCTATTTTTCAATTCAAAAGTTGCAATACCACCGGCCATAGCAGTACGATGAACCAATCTCTACACCTCCACTACTTTTCCTAACCACAACTCATACGCAACGCACCCTCATCAATTCACAGCTCATCAATTCCTTTCCTCAATTCATTCCCCATTCTACCCTCACTCCACTCTATAAAAACCAGCCTCCATCACTCTTGAAAACAAGCTCTCTTGAGCTAAAGAAACCCTGCCAAAATCACTCTTCAGAAACCTTCAAACCTCCTTCATATTCTTCAAACTCCAAACCTCTAAACCTGCAGAATAAACCCATATCAAAAGCATATCCATCATTCAAACCCAGATCACCAAACACTCAAACACTCGGACCCTCGAACCCTCATAAAACTCATCAACACAACCACAGAGCAACATTTTCGAACCCTTTCTTCATTTTTAACCAACAACCACACACAAATCTAAACCAAAATAGAACAGAGAAGTAGAAGAATAGAGAAGGTCGAACGGGATCCAAAACTGACACAACAAATCGAACCGAAACTCACCTGAATCAAGATCATAAGAGGCGGAGGTGTTTGAACGAGATCAAAGCCATATGAATCTGAAACCACATGCGGAGCAGATCGTGGAGACAAGCGAGAAAATAGCGATTCGCGGATGAACCTCTTTGCGGGAAAGAAAGATGGTGATGAGCTCTGAGCGATTCACCTTACCCTTTTCTTGGTGCGACGTGACGGCAAGTGTATCATGGCGATGAAAAGGAGAGAGGTAGGGGTTTGATCGACAAGTTGCAACACGGACGATGTCGACGATGATGATGAGATGCACTGCTGAGATGTTCTGAGCTTTTTGGAAATAAGGAAGGCACATCCTGGTGCCTTGTTGTATATCCCGGTGTTGTTTCTCACGAGCTGGGAGAGGCTTAGGCCCGTTTCTTTTCTTGATACTGGATGAATGGGCTTTAGAGCCCATAATGATTCACACGGCTGGTCATCACCCCCTCCGATCTACACTTTTCTTTTCTTTTTTTGTAGTTTTCTTTTTATTTTCATTGATATTAATTTTAATTAAACCTCATTGTTAATTTTTGATTTAAAGTTTTAACTAATTTTAATTTTATTAGATTTTAATTCTATTTCATACTTGGTTTAGATTTACATTATTGTTTATTTTCTCTAGACATTTTAGATTTTAATTAATTTTTGTTGATTCTTGACCTTGATTGTATTAATTCCCTTGTTTATGTCTAATTGAATTTTAATCAGACCTTGGAACTTTCTTCCTTCAAATCTTGCCCATTTGAGCTTGTTGATCGTGTGTTGATCGTGTGAAGCTTCTACAAGTGTTCTTGAGCTATTGTGTGCATCGAAGAGGCAACGGACCTTCTCCGTTAGGTACCCCTAGAATCTCAAATTTATTTTTCATGCCTCATTCTAGGATTATATCCATGTTAGAAGCATATTGAGTACATCTGAAGCCCTACCTCGAAGTAGGCTCTGTTTGCGCATCATGTTTAGTACTTAAGTGCTTTGTACCTCTATTGTGTCAACATGCTGATGATTGAACACTTGTACATATTTGAGTTTTCTTTCTCCTCCTCTTCTTGAGACTTGTTTTTGTTGATATCAGTGTTTGAATTGGATATAATGTGCATGATGTGTTTGATGCCCTCTTGTTTCTCATCTCATCTTTCTCTTTCTTCTTCATCTCTTTCACTCTTTATCTTCCCTTGAATCTCAAGACTTGTTTAAGTCTTGGATTCCTTCCCCCTTAGAGCTACCTAGTCCAACTTAGTTTCTGATTAAGCTTGGAGTAGGATTAGCATTAGGTTTTAGGTAGTTGTTTCCTTAAACCTCACTAACTGTAGGTCATCCATGCATGATAACATTAGGACTTTTAGTTTCCCTTTAGAGTTTCCTTTGTGTCCTCTCTCTTCTCATCTCAAAACTTCTCAAAAGTACTTAATAAAGGTTAACATGCATTGCGTCCGAGCCTTAAATGTAGGAAATGAAGAACGAGGGGTCCCCCCTCCTCTTCTAGAGTGTTTAGCATACGTTCCATTTGGGTGCGACCATGCGACTCACTCGTTCCCGCATGATAGACTTTGGTACAATGCAAGTTACAAGCTAACTTAAAAAAAAAACACTTCTGTCTAAAAAAAAAAACTTCAACAAACAATAACGTCTTTCCTTCGGGAATTCTTTTCTCATCTCACTCACTCTCAGCGTACGAACGTGCTCCTACTCGTTCTCTTGCAAGACGGTAACGCACTCGATTCAGAGAGCCTGCAACACCTGAGCTAGAACGTAAGCTGTTCCCTAAAAAACACAATCCACCCCTAGTGAGGGGAACTACGTCGCTCTGATTCTCACGTGCGAGTGAGATACGTAGGCAGGAGATCGTGCGAGATCTCTCCGAGCACTTTTCTTTCACAACCTTTCTTCATCACCTCTTTGTCTCTTTTCGACCCGTAGGTCGAACTACGACTGCTCTGATTTCCTCTTTCTCGTCCGATTGAGGATACGTAGGCACAAGACAGCGATTGTCTTGGCGAGCAACCTCCCCCCTAGTTCGTGTCCGAACTACGTCGCTCTGATTCTCATGATCCCGATGAGATACGTATGCAGTGGGGTAGGGCCCATGCGAGCACTTCTTTTATTTTCCCTACATTTGTTTTCTTCATTTCTTTCCGTTCTCGTTTCTTCGCCGGTCCAGTAGCAGTGGAGCTCCAGATGACGACACCCTTTGATGCAGACAGCAAGCGTGGATCCCATCGAGTACGATGGATGTGTTGGGTGCTAACACCTTCCCTTCGCGTAACCGACTCCCGTACCCGTTCTCTTGGTCGCGTGACCGTGCTCTTTCCCTTCTTCCAGGTTTATGCAGTGTTTCCTTTCCCTCCCTTGGGATAAATACACTTTGCTGGCGACTCTGTGTCTTTTGCGTCACTCTCGCGTTTGTACCGTCGGACGCGAATCCTTTCGGGAGCGACAACAACTACACACAAAAATGCACCACCACATATAATTCCAATTACGAAATTATTAAAATAATTCGGGGTGTTACAACTCTCCCCCACTTAGAATATTTTCATCCTCGAAAATTTACCTCATGCGAACAACTCCGGATACGACTCTCGCATCCTGCTCTCTAACTCCCAAGTCATATTTCCACCGACAGTGCCTCCCCACACTACCTTCACAAGGGTGATCTCTTTACCCCCCCAATTGCTTTACCTCGCGGTCTTCAATCCGCATCGGTAAGGCCTCAACCGTAAGGTTATCCCTTACTCCATCGGAATCATATGCGACGGATCCGGAACATACTTCCGAAGATGTAATACATGAAATACATCGTGCAAATTCAACAAATTGGGTGGCAACGCCACTCTGTAGGCAACAGGTCCAACTCTTGCAGAAATCTGGTATGAACCAATAAACCGAGGAGTAAGCTTCCTCGACTTCAACGCACGTCCAACACCGATCACCGAAGTAACTCTCAAAAACACACGGTCTCCTTCCTGAAACTCAAGATCTTTCCTCCTCTTATCATGGTAGCTCTTCTGCCTACTCTGCGAAGCTTTCATCTTCTCTCGAATCAGCTTCACCTTTTCAGTAGTCTGCTGAACGATCTCAGGTCCAAGTACTACACTCTCACCAGATTCATGCCAACACAAAGGCGTTCGACACCTTCGACCATACAAAGCTTCAAAAGGTGCCATCCCAATACTGGAATGATAACTGTTATTATAAGTGAACTTAATCAGCGGCAAATGGCTATCCCAAGCACCTCCTTGTTCAAGCACACAAGCCCTCAACAAATCCTCCAAAGATTGTATAGTTCTCTCCGTCTGTTCATCTGTCTGCGGGCGATAAGCTGAGCTCAATCTCAGTTTCGATCCCAAAGCTTCTTGCAAGCTTTCCCAAAATCTAGAAGTGAATCTTGGATCTCTATCCGACACAATACTCAATGGAACTCCATGCAACTTCACAATCACCTGAATATAAATCCCTGCCAGTCTCTACAAAGGAAAACTGATATTGATCGGAATGAAATATGCCGATTTCGTCAGTTTATCCACCACTACCCAAATGGAATCATGTCCTCTTGGCGTATTAGGAAAACATTTAGGGCCTCAGTGTATTGTATAAGTCCCGTTGTATTTCAAAAAGTTCGGCACAATCATCGCTCGTTTAAATAAAACCCTTGGGCCTACCCACGTGTTATAAGCCCCATTTCTTTTCTTCAAACAATTTTGGGCCTCTAATAGATTGTAAGACCCAATCCTTTGTAAATACAGACCATTTTTGGGCCTCAAATGTTTACCCGTTGTATTTCAAAAGTCACGGCGCAATCGTCGTCTTTTTAAACAAAAACCATAGGTCTCTCCTTGAGTTGTAAGCCCCACCACTTGTATAAAAATAAACTTTTGGGCCTGTTGAGAGAGTATAAGACCCATCCCTTTGTACAAAAAACCTTTTTGGGCCCCAGTCACTTGCATAAGTCCCTCTGTACAAATTCACAGTGCAATCACTGATAAAACCTTGGGCCTCTCCTTGAGCTATAAGCCCCAACAATCTTTTCAAAGCACTTTCTCCTTTGATTTTGCATATGATATTGTTATCAGAGTTTTCTTTGTTGAACAAACTAACAAAACAGCATGGAAGCTCTACAACCGAGTAAGTGTTTACCCGCTTTCATTTCCCGCTTTCATATGTATATAATTGTACTGTGGGTCTGTTTTGACTGTAAGTCTTCTTTCATAAACTCATGCCAACTGTGTAATAATAGTATAGATATTTAGAGTTTCCCCGACAACTACGTCTAGAACTAGACAAAACCTAGTCTCTTTACATCCGACGTTCTCTCAGACATTTCAACATAACCTAAACCATGAGAATTTTCTTTTACAAATTTTAGATAACTAGATCTAAGAAATCTCCCCCTTGAACAGTTCATATACAAAAGGCCAATGTTCCAAGTGAAACCCCTTCTGGAACTGTTCATCAGCCTCCTCTTGGGCTTAGTGCAAGGACCCAAAGGCTTCTTAAAAGCATCCCCGTCTCCTCTTGGGCGTTGTACAAGGACCCGTCGGCTTCTTAAAAGTTTTCACAGCCTCCTCTTAGGCTTCATATAATGATTCTTCCTCCGGGAAGATAGCCTCCTCTTGGGCTTCGTACAAATTGTCCCTCGGCTTCTTAAAAGTTACTCTCGCCTCCTCTTGGGCTTCGTACAAATTGTCCCGATGACCTCTTAAAGGTATAGGAATAGAAATTAGTCATCTTAATAGAACAGTCTTTCAAGGAGTCTAGATCTTTCTACCGCAAATGTGCTGTCTCTTAATTTCTCTTAAGGATAGTACAAAAGATAAAACTCTAGACTTGGACAATCTAATTTCCTTGTGTCTCAAAGACATTCTCAAGCTCCTTTCAAAAATGGGAAGATGAAAACCAGTAAGACTCGGACAGTCTAAAGCTCCTTTGGATTCCCCGTTTCCTTAGAGAACAGGAAATAATCCCGATCCTCAGATCAAATCCATGAGTACGACGTTACCCATATAAAAACTGATTTTCTCTTTATCTGATACTGGACCTGTCACTAAACTGAAACAGTTACAATGGCCTCCTCTTGGGCTTTGTACAATGATTCTCCCCAGCGGAGCTAACCTTTAACACTCTCTTGTTGAGTATAAAAGACTCTCTTGTTGAGTCAAACCCCTTTTTAGCCTCCATCTCAGGGCTCATACGAGATACAAAACACTCTCTTGTTGAGTCAATCTTCCAATAGCCTCCATCTCGGGCTTCATACGATATACTAAATCACTCTCTTACTGGGTATAAAAGACTCTCTTGTTGAGTCAACTCCCTTTTAGCTTCCATCTCGGGCTTCGTACGAGATACAAAGCACTCTCTTGTTGAGTCAACCCTTTTAGCCTCTCTCTCGGGCTTCGTACGAGACACATAAAAACACCCTCTTGTTGGGCCAATAGCCTCCTCTTAGGCTTTGTATAAAGAAATCCCCGTTTGATTCAATCAACCTTTTAGCATCAAATCATGCTTTGGTCACAGCATACAAACATCAACAACTCATTTTCCCTCATCTAATTGCTGTAAGCGGCAAGCCTCTGGATTATTTACATCCACGCCACTGTCCCTCTTTTAGCCTGAGAAATTCCTAAGGAAAGATGGCATTGCTCTACACTGAGTTAAAGTCTTCTCCTTCAGGTTGAAAATCCCCTATAAAGGAAATTATGGCATTGTTGGATTCATAGATCTCAGTTAAAGTAATTCTCCTTTATAACCAGTCACCCAACAATTATGACAGAGAGACCCTTCTTTAGAGATGACAAATTCTCTCTGGAGTCGAAACCCTTTAGCTTCACATCTTGGGCTTCGAACAAGATACAAATAAACCCTTCAGCTTCACATCTTGGGCTTTGAATGAGATACAAACCACATTTAGCTTCATATCTTGGGTTTTGAACAAGACACCAAAACAACCTTTTTCCTCCCATATAATAGGAGGAACTATGATCGCTCTGATTTCCCTATCCCGAGAATACGTAGGGATAAGATTGAAAAATCTTAGCGAGCACACTAATCAAAAACCCAAAATCCCATATATCAACCGAATAACATCGGTCCCCAACACCCTACCCCTACACTGTTTTTAATAAAATAACCCCAAAGGGCGAACCCCCTATTTTGATAGCATCTGTAAATCAATAGTTTTGACTGTGTAACCTCAGTTTGCAAGCAGGGTTAATTGGAGACATTTATTTCCCTTTCTTCATCAGCTTTAATAGGATAAAAAATGAATCGAACTGTAGTACTCAAGCGATAGTGCTTCGAAACCACAAAAATTGTGCTACAGAAGAGTGGCGACCACAATGGGAGCGCTTCTTTCTTGTTTTCCCAAGGGATGAAAAATCTTGAATTCAAGGTGTCACAGGCATAGTGATGTCACTGGGAACCAATATTATTGCTAGGATCGGCCCTCACTAGGATCTTAGGCCTAAAACCTTTAAATTGGGAAGGTACCACAGAATGACGACTCCGTCGGGGAGCCATTTTCTGTTAGGAACATAGGATTCATAGCTCTTAAAAGTATAGGACATTAGGGCAAATATATATACTGTTTTTCCTAATTAATATCTTTGTTTATTTTTCTGCTAATGGGAATGCGTGTGATGCCTCATGTGGAAAGATTGAGTATACACCTAGGAAAAACCTGTTTCAGTAGTGCGGAAGCTATCGGAAATAGTTGTCACGCGATACTACCCTCTTCTGAGGTTCTTCGAAATAACATCACCTAGCACGATTCTCGACCCGCTGATGTTATCTCGACAAGAATCAATGATTTTGAGAGACAGGTACAAAAGTCACTAGTATAAACCTTTGGGATGGGTAGAGCCTTGACTTCATGACACTGAACCTTTGACCCCGTGTTTTTTCTATGTTTTTGTGTGCTGCATTCATGCATTCATTTAAAAAACCATTAAAACAAAGAAGATTTTTTCTTCTAGTCTCTCTTTTTCAAAATTAAACTAAGACAAGGATTACAAATGTCAGAGAAGGAGATTGCGCTAATGGATTTCGGTAGAAGGAAACTCATAAGTATACCTTAAAGGTTCCAAAATTAGAGGATTTGAGAGGTTTGGCGAGAATGATCACAAACCATGAGTCTTTCAGAGCCAAGTACGGAGGTCTGCTGCCTCTGTTAAGGGTCCAGGTAATTGAAAGACTCATGGAGGCACTCGTTCAGTTTTACGATCCAGTTTATCACTGTTTCACATTCCCGGATTACCAGCTCGCACCAACGTTGGAGGAGTATTCTCACTTGACTGATTTACATATCACTGATCAAGCTCCCTTTTCTGGACTGGAAGAAATTCCAAAGGATCAGACCATTGCAAGAGCAATTTATTTGGATGAGTCAGAAGTCAAGACTCACATGACCACCAAGGGATGAATCCCAGGTTTACCAGCCAAGTTTCTGGTAAAAAAGACTCTATACTTTGCTAGTATAGGGATCGTGGCTGCTTTCGAGAGCATCTTTGTTTTGCTCACGTACGGGTTATTTTTGTTTCCCAACATCGATGACTTTGTAGATATCAACGCCATTAAGGTTTTTCTCATTGGAAACCTTGTACCGACCTTACTCGCAGATACGTATCATTCTATACACTTAAGGAATTTATACAGCGGAGGAATGATCACGTGCTGTGTACCCCTGCTATATAAATGGTTTATCTCCCATTTGCCTAAGTCTGCCGCTTTTTGGGATCATAAGAGTGCCTTACGTTGGTCGCAGAAAATCATGTCTCTTACCAACTCTGACATAGATTGGTACAATAGGATTTATGGCGGGATCAGGATCATTGACCGTTGTGGAAACTTCCCCAACGTACCCCTTATAGGAACTAAGGGAGGAATCAATTACCTTCCAATTTTAGTTCGTCGTCAATTTGGATACCCGATGAGGCATGTCCCGCATAATGCTCATCTGGAAGGTCTTTTCTTCAAGGAAGGAGAAAATGACAGGGCACTAAAGACGGAAATAGTGCACGCTTAGAAACATGTTCATAAGAAAGGACGGGAGTCTCTAGGAAAACCGGACTGTGTCTCGGTGGAGCCTTATCTCCACTGGGTACAAACTAGAGCTCTCAAGCTAAAGATGCCTTATCCTCGTCATAGAGTTCTTCCGCCAAGGGAATCTGTCATGTACTTCATGACTGAGACGGAAAAACTTCAGGTTACTCTCAACAAAATTCAACAGGAAATGAGGTCTTGGAAGACCAAATACTGCATTCTCAATGTGGAGTGTATCAAAATACAGCAACTGTTAAAAGATAAGGATGCTCTGATTGAGATTTTAGAGCAACATGTTGTGGAAAATCAGGATGACCAAAGGAATTTGCTCGCTCCTTTCACTTGGCAAAGGAATGACAACCCGACAACGGCCCAAGAGCCCCAGTCCAAGAAAAGGAAAGTACCAGAATCAGTACCCGAGTTCTCCTCAGAAAGGACTCGGGACCCATTAGCTTAGGTTTCTATTCCCGCACCTTGTAATTTACTGTATTTCCATTTCCGCAATCCTTTGAATTCAATAAAACGGGGTTTCCCCACTGTTTGATATTGTCAATCTAATTGTCGAAGTTTATTTTGATTAAACCAAAAAATAATTAATATAATCATTGCATTCATCATTCTCACGTCACGTATTCTTCTTACCTACGAATCTCACGTTTGTGTCTCGGTTCTAGAGTCAAACTGTCTCATTCGTATAATACTCGGGCCAATCGTCAGATAAAGATGAATGATCTCGAGGAAGAGAACAAAGAGTTGAAAAAAGAGATCAACGCTCTAAGAGAGGATATGAGAAAGCTTCGTAACGACATGCAAGCCATGGCAGAAGCTCAGCTATAAAGAACTGTGATCTCAGAGATCACCTCAACGCCCATAGTGGAGAAGTATGATCCTATGTATCAGATGCCGAAAGATCGTCCCTGGGGCATGCATGTTAACTATATCCCGGAAGGATATGTTCCGCCGATCACTGAAGATCAGGGAATCATAGCAGAAGCCGCTGGGCCTGAAGGTTACAAACTTCGGGAAAGCGAGGATGCCAAAGGCATATTGAGGACTCCTGAAGGTTACAAACTTCGGGAAACGCCAAGATTCACTACCGTAGTAACAGTACCACCCCCTGTGATACACACTGTCCCGGAAGGACAGATTCCACAGATACCTTCTGGTGGATACGAAAGCATATTCGAAAGAATGAACGAGTTCCAGGAACAATTCCTGGAAATGCAGAAGGAACTGCAAACTATTCGTGGTCAAGATTTATTTGGAAAGGACGCCGCAGATCTCTGCTTGGTCCCCAATGTGAAAGTTCCGCACAAGTTCCAAGTGCCCGACTTTGAAAAGTACAAGGGTAACTCTTGCCCTCAGAGCCATCTGGTGATGTACGCTCGGCGAATGTCAGCTCAGATAGAGAACCAGGAGCTACTGATTCACTACTTTCAGGATAGTTTAACCGGTGCCGTATTAAAATGGTACATGGGTTTAAACCGCGCTACGATCAGCACGTTCAGATATCTTGGCACTGCCTTCGTCCAATAATATAAATACAATTTGGACATGGCACCAGACAGAGATCAACTTAGATCAATGTCGAAAAAGGACAAGGAAACCTTTAAGGAGTACGCTCAGAGATGGCGTGAAATTGCCGCTCAAATTTGTCCGCCTCTTGAGGAAAAAGAGATGACAAAGATTTTCTTAAAGACCTTGAGCTCATTTTACTATGACAGAATGGTTGCCAGTGCGCCCAGCGACTTCACCAAAATGGTCGGTATGGGAGTACGTCTCGAGGAAACCGTTCGAGAAGGACGTCTAGTCAAAGACACTGGGTCGACAAGCGGTACTAAGAAATACGGTAGTGCTCTCCCTAAGAAAAAAGACCAAGATATTGGGAATATCTCTCTCGGAAAGCAAAGGCGACGGTACCAACCAGTAGCAGCTGTAACTCCTGCTATCAACCTCGCGCCTACGTATTAACCTCAGGTTGTGCAGAGCCAACCTAATCAACAGCAATTTCAACAAAGGATACAGCAGCCTCTTCAGCAGGCTCGTCCTCAATACAACAGCAACCATACAACGCGGCCACCAGGATTTGATCCTATACCCGTATCATATGCATAACTATTTCCGTTACTACTGGCCAAGGGGTATGTCCATACCAAGGCTTCTCTTACGGTACCGGAAAATCTGCCTTTTTGGTTTAAGGTGGACCAGACTTGCCCTTACCATCAAGGAGGACCAGGGCATAACATAGAAAACTGTCTCAGTTTCAAGTCTGACGTGCAAAAGCTTGTTAAGAGCGGGGTCTTATCTTTCAAGGATACAAATCTAAATGTTCTCATGAACCCGCTGCCTCAACACGAGAAAGCTGCAGTCAATCTGATAGAAGGATAGTCTAACAATGTCTACCAAATTCACGATGTACTCTTATTGAGGGCCAACTTGGTCAAAATGCATTGTAGACAGAGTGGATATGGCCATGTGCCACCTCATAATTATCACCAGTGTGATATCTGCTCTAAAAGCAATCAAGGATGTTATGTGGTACAATCAGCTCTATAGGAACAGATGGATCTCGGATGGATCCAAGAGCACCGAGTTCGTGGAGTTAACATGGTTTATACGAATTCCAACATCATTCAAAACCACGACATCCGTGTGATGAATGTCGACTTGGTGGCAATGCACTCAAGGCAAAGCCAGTATCATAATCTGCCACGACACGATTACAATTCCTGTCTGACTTGCTCGGTAAACAAACATGGATGCTCTTTTGTACAAGAGGCCCTCTAGCGTCAGATGGATCTTGGATGGATTCAAGACTACCATGATAGGAATCATTATCAAATCAACATGATTCAGATCTTCGATATTCGCTTGATGAATACCAGCCTGGTGGAGTTACATGCTAAACAGGTCAGGCTCAGGTTCCTGGTATCACATGATTATCAGGGCTGTAAAGCGGGTTGCGAAGATGATCAGGGCTGTGCCCTTGTCCAAGAAACACTTCAGCACCTGTTGAACCACTGGTGGCTTCCAATCTATATGGATGAAGACACCCAGCAAATTAGTATCACGAACGGGAATCCTACTAGATATCAAAGTCAGGATGTTCGGTCGATGGAAACAGATATAGTAAGGTTACACTGTATTCAAAGCGGACGTGGCCAGGTGCCACTGCACAATTATGAGTGGTGTGGAGTTTGCTCAGTGGATAATCAAGGATGTTACCTCGTGCGAGCAGCCCTTCAAAGTCAGTTGGACCGCAAAGAGATTCAACCATGCTCAAGTTCTGGATCAGTCAACTACCTCGCTGATCAAATCGAGGACGTTGTCGTAATCTCTGATCATCAGAGGGCTAGGGATGTTTATGCCATCATCCCTCTACTTGATGAATTGAGAGTTCCCAACCGGGAACAGATCGAAATTACTTACGATGGTCAGAAAAATCAGAAGGCTCCCATAGTTATCTATCTGCTGGGACCGCTGCCGTATGAATCAGCTAAGGTTATCCTTTACAAATACGGTGCAACAATAATTTAGAATGGAAAGGAAATTCCATTACCCTCCGTCGTGAATATTGCAGACATAAGTCGAGTAACACGGAGTGGTAGAATCTTCAACAGAGGAGTTGGAGAACCCAACAAAGAAAAGGAACCTCAGACAGAAGTTCCCAATCCACCAGTCGGTTAATCCAGTAATCCCGACCTTTCAAAAAACAATGATGAGATGCTGAAGCTCATCCAAAGGAGTGAATATAACAGTGTATGCCATCTTTTGTGTCATTGTCATACCTCGGAAAATGAGAACGACCTCGCGATGCGCAATCACACGCTCACGAAATAGACTAACAGAGTCGCCCCTAAAATTTATTTATTCCCAAAGAGGGAAGGGAAAAACATCGATAAAACCCATGAATGAAAAGGATAGGATATGTTCATCACAACCAATATCAGGTTCGGAAGTCGGTTATGCAAGGGGAAGGTATTAACACCCCTCAGATCCGTTGTAGTCAACGGGAACCATCTAGGTTATCTGCGCACAAATAAATGTCATTATCTAAAGGTTACTTGCTAAGGGAAATAATTGGTTTTTTATTAGGGTGCTCGCCAAGATCTCGCAATCTCGTGCATACGTATTCTCATTGTGAAATGAGAAATCAGAGCTATGAAGTTCGGAGTAAAAAATAAGCTTGTGTTGGTTGATTTTACCTTAAAAAGGGATATTTGAAATGATGCCACAAGGTGCAAAAAGAGTTTGATGAGTTGATATTGATTTTAGGATTTTGAAAAGAGATTGTTTTTTATTCGAATTGCACTAAAGACTACGGGTAGAGGCGAATATTTTGAACTACCAAGCCAAGCGTCTTCTGTTCAAAATACTCAGAGTGAGGGTGGGAAAGCTCCATTCTCACTCCTTCTCCGCCACTTAAGGCTCATGGCGTGCAATTCTAATAATATTTTAAAGTGTTTTTGGGTTTATTTGAGAAAATACCGATTGACGTTGGATCAAGGGTTTTATTGATTATGAAAAGGTTTGAAGTGATTAGGGTTTCGAAAATGGTTTGAATGTAAAGTTAAATGGAATGTAAAGGGTTGATGGTTTGATGATTATGGAAGTGATTTTAAAATGGTTTGAGTTTTGTGAAAATTGATTGACGTTGGATTAAACTTTTATCAATTTATTCTTTTGAAAGATGGTTGATTTTATTCTTGAGTTAGGAAAACGGTAAAATATTTACACGTCACGGGAACGGGGGTACATTTGTCAAATGGGGATAGGATAAAGTAAATAAAATTAAAATCCATCAAACAAGTGCATGTACATAAAAGGTGCTTAGTGCAAGACAAGATTCACTGTAAGAAAGCCCAAAAGTAAGCTAAGTGAGGTTGATGGCGATGCGAAAAGGGATCGACTTACAAAGGTGTTAAAATGAGTTCGACATTGAATAGAGAATTATTTAATCTTTTTGAGAATGATTTGACATGATTTTAATGCTTGAAGTGAGTAACAATTGGATATCATTATGAAAATAAACATAATGCATGGTCTAGATGAAATGAGAATTGCACAAGTGAATAAACCTATCAAGCTAAAGATAATAAATTCAAGCAAATCTCATAAAGATAAATGAATAATTACCTCAGTTAAATAAAAATATTTAATAAAATTTATCAAAATATTAATTAATTAAATTAAATAAAATTATTTAACTAAATTAATAATCCAATTAAACAAATACAGAAAAAAAAGAAAATGTAAAATAAAATAAAATAAAAAGAAAATGGGCCAGGGAATAATAAAGGCAAGGGGTGAGAATAGCAAAGCACAACAAGCCCAGTACAGAAGCCAACCCAAAGGCGTTGGAAGTCCACATGGACTCTCAGTCAAGAGGCAAGATCAGGACCATTAGATCTGGTGATCTAACTTGGTCAACTGATGTGAAGATGGTGAAGCGCAAGTGCAAGGTAAGAAGGACGATGAAAGCGCATGGGATCCAAATGGGGAGGGTTCATAGAACCGGTGACAAGTCTCACAATGGTGAAGACACTTGTCACCAACGTGTCGGACCAGCAACAACAACTTTAAATCACTAAAATAGAAGTAGACTTGTTCATTTGCAAATATTTTTCTCTCTCTTCCCACAAAACAAGAGCTTTGTAATTCCCTATTTCCTCTC
Source organism: Lathyrus tuberosus (assembly GCA_022829125.1). NCBI lineage: Eukaryota > Viridiplantae > Streptophyta > Magnoliopsida > Fabales > Fabaceae > Lathyrus > Lathyrus tuberosus. The sequence goes on from JALAZF010000018.1 coordinate 2,186,119, forward strand.
CGATTCACCCTTGTCGGAGAAGCGGCAGCGTGCGACATCCGCCACTGTCTTCTCTAGCGACCACCTCCCAGAACACAACGAACCAAACACCAATCCCCACTAATCTTGGTCAAGGATTAAGAATCCGACCTTAAACAGACAAAAAAACCAACCAAACCTCAGAGATCGAGAGTTGAAATCACAAACCTTAACTCTCACAAAATAAAATTAAGCCAACTAAACTCACACAAACATGCAATTACAAGAGGAATATGGAGCAGCGGAGGAAGTTATACATAATGGAACCCACGAAATGGCGAAAAAAGCTCTGAATTTACCTAATCAAAGCAAGTCTGATGTGGTTCCGACGACGGCACAAAGGTAAGTAGTTTCTTGCTTTCAATCTCTTGCTTAACTCTGCTTCTTCTTTTCATATATGTGTGTTCTTTTGTTTCTTACTATGTGTGCGGTTTAGCTTAATTATTTCGGAGTTTCAATGAGAAACTCTAAATAATTTTAGGATGTTCAAGCTCTGAGTGGGGTTTAGCGTTTTAGTAGTGTATTCCTCCTTTTTTTCTAGTGACATCACACTTCTATTTATAGGGAATAAAATGAGGGATATGAGGTGAATAGGTACATGTGGAATTCAGATTTTTCCTTTTGCCCATGCGAGTTTGTTAGGAAATGATGAGTTGGACATTTTGTGAGCTGTGTGAAATAATTTCGTTAGAAATTTACATTTCCCTTCCTGATTTTGTGGGATCCTTTTGTGAGTGGGAGTACCACAAATTCTTTGTTGCAGAATGTGTCCTTTCTTTTTATTTTCTTTTTATTTCAATTGTGGTCCCTAAAGAATTTCCACATACATGGGCACACGACTTATCGCACAACTTATGCAACATGGCATGCATACAACGACAACATACAAGGACAAATAAATGCATATGACTATCAATATGTCAATACATCCTACTACAATTATCCAACACACAGCATATACCTGCCAACACATACAACAATAACAATCCACAAGCACAACACGCATACACACAATTAAATTCACAAATCTAACGAACAACACCTAACACATGCACGAAAACTCAATTAACGCATCGAATGGTTGAAATTATGGTATTGAAATTAATTTTATCAAAAAGTATATGAAACCAGCTTTTCGACGATTTGAACGATGACTGAAATGAACATACAGATTAAAAGTTATGAATTTTTGAAGTTTGATAAAATTCTGGCCGTAACAGCAGCAAACAACATTGTCATGCTCGCTGAGAGTTCGCTCAGTGAACTCTCGTTCCCTAGAAGTTTGCCTAGCGAACTTGCCAGCGAACAACTCATCCCATACAAAAACCAGAGATTCACTTTTTCTCCTATCCATTCGCTACACCTTTGCCCAACCTGGGGCGAACTTCCCCACCACACATTCCAGAATTCCTCTTCCTTCCCTTCATTCGCTGCCTTATTCGCTTAGCGAATCTGGGGCGAACATTCGCCCAGCGAACTTTTATTCGCATTGCGAACTACGAGATTCTGAAATTCTGCAGTTGCGATTTCAGCACCATTCCATCCCAACCCTTCTCCGATTTTACTCCCCAAACAGCCCCAAAACACACATATAACCACAAATTATCATACACAATTAGGAATACATAGAACACAATTTAACCGATCAATTTATGCATTTTTCCTCTTATCAAAACCTCCGACATGCAAAATCCTCAATCCCAAATCAATACAAACAACACGTATGGATGATCCTAAAGGTTTATCTACCCTCATACAAACATTATACAACCCTTAAGAGATTAAAGAACCTCACCCTTACCTTAGAGTTCTTGGACAAAAACCTCGGCCTCAACGATGGCTTTTCTCTTCTCTTATGCCCTAGCTCTCCTCTTTCTCCTTTTTCCCAAAAGCACGTACTGAATGGCTTCTCTCCTCCAATTCCCTCTTTTTTCTTTTCTTTTCTAATATCCTTTTATTATTAATATTATTATTATTACTATTGTTTCAATATTATTATTATTATTATTATTATTATTATTTTACTAATTAAATAATAATAACAATATCCTTTAATAATTTAAAATAATAATATTAATCAAATAACCATTCTCACCGCACCACCAAGTTCTACCTATTTGGTCATACACCCCCAATATCTTAATCCCTATAATTCTAAGGTCACTACCCTACACTAAGGACAACCCCAAACACAACTACACACACAAATGCACCACCACATATAATTCAAATTACGAAAATAATAAAATAATTCGGGGTGTTACAACTCTCTCCCACTTAGAATATTTTCGTCCTCGAAAATTTACGTCATGCGAACAACTCCGGATACGACTCTCGCATCCTGCTCTCTAACTCCCAAGTCATATTTCCACCGGCAACGCCTCCCCACACTACCTTCACAAGGGTGATCTCTTTACCTCGCGGTCTTCAATCGGTATTGGTAAGGCCTCAACCGTAAGGTTATCCCTTACTTCCACATTGTCCATCGGAATCACATGCGACGAATCCGGAACATACTTTTGAAGATGTGATACATGGAATACATCGTGCAAATTCAACAAATTGGGTAGCAATGACACTCTGTAGACAACAGGTCCAACTCTTGCAGAAATCTGGTACGAACCAATAAATCGAGGAGTAAGCTTCCTCGACTTCAACGCATGTCCAACACCGGTCACCGAAGTGACTCTAAAAAACACATGGTCACCTTCCTGAAACTCAAGATTTTTCCTCCTCTTATCATGGTAGCTCTTCTGCCTACTCTACGAAGCTTTCATTTTCTCTCGAATCAGCTTCACCTTTTCAGTAGTCTGATGAACGATCTCAGGTCCAAGTACTACACTCTCACCAGATTCATGCCAACACAAAGGCGTTCGACACCTTCGACCATACAAAGCTTCAAAAGGTGTCATCCCAATACTGGAATGATAACTGTTATTATGAGTAAACTCAATCAGCGGAAAATGGCTATCCCGAGCACCTCCTTGTTCAAGCACACAAGCCCTCAACAAATCCTCCAAAGATTGTATAGTTCTCTCAGTCTGTTCATCTGTCTGCGGGCGATAAGCTGAGCTCAATCTCAGTTTCGATCCCAAAGCTTCTTGCAAGCTTTCCCAAAATCTGGAAGTGAATCTTGGATCTCTATCTGACACAATACTCAATGGAACTCCATGCAACTTCACAATCACCTGAATATAAATCTCTGCCAGTCTCTGCAAAGGAAAACTGATATTGATCGGAATGAAATATGCCGATTTCGTCAGTCTATCCACCACTACCCAAATGGAATCATGTCCTCTTGGCGTATTAGGCAACCCAGCCACAAAATCCATAGAAATGTTGTCCCACTTCCACTCTGGAATATCTAACGGTTGCATCAACCCAGCAGGTTTCTGATGTTCCACCTTCGACTTCTGACAAGTCAAACAAGTACACACAAACTTAGCCACGTCACATTTCAATCCAGGCCACCAAAATATCTTCTTCAAGTCTTGATACATCTTTGTAGCTCCGGGATGGATACTCAAGCTACTTTTATGACTTTCTTCTAGGATCATTCTTTTCAACGCAGGATCATCAGGAATACAAATTCTATCACGGAACCTCAACACACCTTGTTCATCCACTTTGAATTCGTTACTTTCCGTCTGCTCATTTTCGATCATCAAATCCACCAATTTCACATCCAATTTCTGACCCTTTCTGATACTGTTAAGAAATTCATTGTTGATCTTCAGCATACCCAGCATCACACTATGCGGTGTCTGTTCACAAACCAAACTCATATCTCTGAACTGTTCAATTAATTCCAACTCTTTAACCATCATAGTCGACATATGCAAGGACTTTCGACTTAGAGCATCAACCACTACATTAGCTTTACCGGGGTGATAGTTCAAGCCGAAATCATAATCCTTTAAGAATTCTAACCACCTTCTTTGTCTCATATTCAATTCCTTCTGATCAAACAGATACATTAAGCTCTTATGATTAATATACACCTCAAACCTGGAGCCATAAAGATAGTGCCTCCAAATTTTTAATACGAATACCACTGCAGCCAATTCCAAATCATGAGTTGGATAATTCCTCTCATGGACCCTTAACTGTCGTGAAGCATAAGCCACAACCTTTCCATCTTGCATTAACACACCTCCTAAACCCATCAAAGAAGCGTCATAATACACCACAAATGGTTCACTTGGTTCGGGTATAATTAAAACTATAACCATAGTCAATCTATTCTTCAGCTCGATGAAACTCTTCTCGTAGTGAACACCCACACAAACGTTTTACCTTTCCAAGTCAATTGAGTCAATGGAAGTGCCAACTTCGAAAAGCCTTCAATAAACCTTCGGTAATAACCAGCCAAGCCCAAAAAGTTTCTGATCTCAGTTACTGACTTCGGAGACTCCCACTGTAGAACTGCATCTACCTTGGATGGATCCACAACGATACCATCACCTGAAATAACATGACCAAGAAAACTCACCTCTTTCAACCAGAATTCACACTTTGACAACTTAGCATAGAGCTTCTTTTCTTTCAACACTTGCAGCACAATCCGCAAATGCTTAACATGCTCCTCATCTGACTTAGAATAGATAAGGATGTCATCAATAAAAACAACCACAAATTGATCCAAGTAAGCATGGAAAATTCGATTCATATACTACATGAATACACCAGGTGCATTTGTAACTCCGAACGACATTACTACATACTCATAATGTCTGTATCGAGTTCTGAAGGCCGTCTTCTGAATATCTTCATCATTTACTCATATCTGATGATAACCCGACCTCAAATCAATCTTGCTGAACACACGAGCACCCACTAATTGATCCATCAAGTCATCTATTCTTGGAAGCGGATATTTGTTCTTAATTGTCACTTTATTCAGCTGTTTGTAATCGATACATAACCTTATACTACCATCCTTTTTCTTCACCAACAACACTGGAGCTCCCCAAGGCGATACACTTAGTCTAACAAATTTCTTTTCTAACAACTCTTCTAGTTGCTTCTTCAGCTCTATTAATTCTGATGCTGACATCCTGTAGGGTGATATAGAAATAGGTCTGGTACCAGGGACAAGATCAATAGCAAACTCCACTTCTCTCTATGGCGGTACATCAGCAATATCATCCGGAAACACTTCTGGAAATTCACGCACCACCTGCAATTCATTAATCACCGACTCACTCTCCACGGACAAGGATGCAAACAATGCAAGTACCTGAGCTTCTTCTTCTAAGAGCTTTCTCAACTCTCTAGCAGATAGAAAACCATATTTTTTCCTTTCTTCAAGAGAAAGGAATCGCACTGACTTGTTAAAATAGTTAATATGAACATGATTGAACTCCAACCAGTTCATACCCAAGATCACATCGAGACCCCCCAACGGTAAGCAAATGAGATCCACACCAAAGTTCTTATCAAAGATTGATAGTGGACAATTTAAACAAACTAAGAAAGTGGCCACCGATCCCTTTGCAGGAGTTTCGACAACCATCTCTGCCTTCATAGGAGAAGCGACAAGGCTTAGCCTTCTCACACAATCCGTAACAATAAAAGAACGAGTTGCACCAGTATCAATAATAGCAATCGAAGGTGTATTATTAATATAACATGTACCTCTGATTAGTCCGCCATCATTGGAAGTCTGAGTCCCCGTCAAAGCGAACACTTTTCCTCCAGTCGAAGCTTGCTTTGGTTCATGGCAATGAGTACTAATATGGCCCTGTTCTCCACAGTTGTAACAAGTCACCACATTAACTTTGCAATCAGCAATCAAATGTCCTTTCTGTCCACACTTGAAGCATTTCTTCACATAGCCCGTGCACTCACTAACACGATGACCTAACTCACCACACCTGTAACACTTAAGAGGAGCAGGGGCACCTCCCCCACTCAGCTTCTTACCATTAGCGTGTTTCTGTTTACCTTTCTCAGATGGAGCTGCATAAGGCTTCCCACGGTTCATTGGTTGTTTTCCCCTCCTCTCGGCCAGCCCTTTATAGTGAGTTGATCGAGCCTTGCTATCTTGTTCAAATATCCTACAACAATCCACCAAATCTGGAAACCTTTGGATTCCTTGATAACCAATCGCCTGTTTGATTTCAGGCCTCAATCCATTCTCAAACTTGACACACTTTGAGAACTCAGCAGTTGTCGCACTGTAGTGAGGGTAAAACTTAGTCAGATCTGTGAATTTGGCAGCATACTCCGTAACCGTCATGTTACCCTGTTTCAGTTCCAGAAACTCGATCTCTTTCTTTCCTCTGACATCTTCAGGAAAATATTTCCTCAATAACTCCCTACTAAACACAGCCAAAGTGATTGCCTCCCTTGTTGCTCCCAACAGTTGCCGAGTGCTAACCCACCAATCATAAACTTCCTCAGCCAGCATGTGAGTACCTAATCGCACCTTATGTTCTTCATGACATTCCATAACCCAGAAGATTCTCTCGATCTCCTTGAGCCAAGTTTGCGCTCCATCTGGATCATATCTTTCTTTGAAGGTAGGCGGTCTGTTCTTCCGAAACTCGTCATTTTCACTAGCATGAGGCCGGTTCTGTACCGCCTGAGCAATAGCCTGCAAAGCAACAACAACAGCGACATCGTTTCTTCCAGCCATTCTAAATCTGCTACACACCAATCAACACAACACAATGGTTAAGGAAACGACATCGACAATAATCAACTGTCACACGACAATGACTCGACAACTTGGTCGGACAGACCGATATGCTCTGATGCCAATATGTAACACCCTAAACCCGCGAGACAATTTATAATAGAAAATTAGAGTAAAATAAAACATACAACCCATATGATGCTACATTCAACAAACACTTGCTAATGCAATACGATATGTAACACAGATACCACAAATTTCAACCATACATAATTAATCTCTCCATATAGCAGCGGAATTCAACTAAAACATAACATGTGTAATATCACATAATCATCATCGAGCAAGTAAAGTAGTAACAAATGATAAAACAAATAACGACAAGTGTTCCGAACCCCAGTGTTACACATCAGAGCAGACATCGACACACAAAATAAAAGAGAAGACTCCATCTTCACTAACTTCAACTCCGCACTAATCCTGCTTATATGCACGTTACCCATGTGGAGGTAACATTCAAACAGAAGCGGTGAGATTCTCAAATCAACAAAAGAATGCATAATATAAATAAAAAAGCATTTAAACAATTACACCTTTCATCATATCGTTACCACATCAACGACTCAATGCATGTGGTACCAATTCGATCCCCTTTTCATGATCATAATTCCTGTTAGAATTTCTATATCAGTCGCTCACACCCCACATGGGCACACGACATCCGTGATCGCTCATACCCCACATGGGCACACGATCACCTAAACGACAATAACAGCAACACGATTCTATTTCAAAGAATCCCGATAAGACGCTCACACCCCACATGGGCACACGACTTATCGCACAACTTATGCAACATGACATGCATACAACGACAACATACAAGGACAAATAAATGCATGTGACTATTAATGCGTCAATACATCATACTACAATTATCCAACACACAACATATACCTGCCAACACATACAACAACAACAATCCACAATCACAAATCGCATACACACAACCAAAATCATCATTCTAATGCACAACACCTAACACATGCACGAAAACCCAATTAATGCGTCAAATGGTTGAAATTCTGGTATTGAAATTAATTTTATAAAAAATTATATGAAACCAGATTTCCGACGATTCAAACGGCGACTGAAACAAACATACAGATTAAAAGTTATGAACTTTTGAAGTTTGATAAAATTATGTCCGTAATAGCAGCAAACATCACTGTCATGCTCGTTGCGAGTTCGCTCAGCGAACTCTCGTTCGCTAAAAGTTCGCCTAGCGAACTTGCCAGCGAACAACTCCTCCCATACAAAAACAAGAGACTCACTTTTGTTCGCATTGCGAACTACGCGATTCTGCAATTCTGCAGTTGCGATTTCAGCACCATTCCACCCCAACCTATCTCCAATTTTACTCCCAAACAACCCCAAAAGATTTTACTCCCAAACTGCCCCAAAAGGCGCATATAATCATATATTATCATACATACAATTAGGAATACATATACCACAATTTAACCGATCAATTTATGCATTTTTCCTCTTATCAAAACTTTCGACATGCAAAATCCCCAATCCCAAATCAATACAAACAACACGTAGAGATGATCCTAAAGGTTTATCTACCCTCATACAAACATTATACAACCCTTAAGAGATTAAAGAACCCCACCCTTACCTTAGAGTTCTTGGACAAAAACCTCGGCCTCAACGATGGCTTTTCTCTTCTCTTCTGCCCTAGCTCTCCTATTTCTCCTTTTTCCCAAAAGCACGTATTGAATGGCTTCTCTCCTCTAATTCCCTCTTTTTTATTTTATTTTCTAATATCCTTTTATTATTAATATTATTATTATTATTATTTTACTAATTAAATAATAATAACAATATCCTTTAATAATTTAAAATAATAATATTAATTAAATAACCATTCTCACCCCACCACCAAGTTCTACCTATTTGGTCACGCACCCCCAACATCTTAATCCCTATAATTCTAAGGTCACTACCCTACACTAAGGACAACCCCAAACACAACTACACACACAAATGCACCACCACATATAATTCCAATTACGAAAATAATAAAATAATTTGGGGTGTTACAATTATCGGTCTCAAACACAACCTTTTGCATCCCATTTCTTATTGCCATCGCAAACTCCATTTTCATCGCCATTACTTCCATTACTAGGGGATCATTGTCCCCATCAACATAAGTATATCCACTCTTTATGGTTCCCCATTTTCGTGGTGGTAGGTATGACTTTGCTTTTTATTTTCGTGATTAACTATGTTATTCTTCGTATTATTGACTAAGTTTTTATTCTGATACATGTTGGAATTTTGAGGATCTTATTGGATATTTATGTCTTTTTAATTCTTCATATTCCTTTTATGAACCATGTAGCTTTGGGTGCTCATGCTTCTGCTCCTTATTCCATCTTGATGACAAGGTATAATGATGTTCTCAACCATATTACTATGGGTATTTCATGTAAGATCTTTCATGTGTTTCACATATAGATGATTATTTCCTTCTCCTTTATTATTACCAGTGTCGTCAACGATATCGTTAATGTGTTATACATCTTGTCCTTATTTCTTTTATTTGTATATATGTTCATAGATTGCACATCTGCCTGCCTTTTGGTGTGCTAACTGATGAGCGTGTGAATACCGAGGATTGAACGGAGCATCGTAACCAGTGGAGATGCTGAAGGGGAGTAAAGTATTATCTTGACGTAGTCTTATTGCGACTATGCTTTGTGCACTCAGTGAGGATATATGGGAATTTGTAGCATATGCAAATTAATCAAAATAACCTATTCTTCATCGTCAGGACTTCGTATGAGGTTATTAACCTATGTTCAGCGCCGATTGTTCCAACCAAGATTCGAAGAGGGATTGGAGATGGGAAAGTTTTACCAAGTAGTGAGGAAAAACTTGGAACCGATCATCTCAATCACCAAGGACTTGGCAATCAAGACCAAAAGACTTATCGAACATCAATATGACTCCATATTGGTTTTGTGCGGAAGTGAACATGAAACATCATTGTTGGATATGCAAGTTGTTGATGGGATTTCTTATATTTGAAATAACCCAAGGAATCAAGGGGGAGAGATGGAAACCAATGGAGAAGAATCACATATAGGCAAAGTGTCGTGACTATCTAAAGAATGAAATATAGGGAGCATTACATTCTGTTGATAGGAAGAAATTCGAGGACGAATTTCAATTTAAAGGGGGAGAATGTAACACCCTAGCCTCCTAACACCAAAAGAGTTGTAGTGAGAGCAATTATGTGTTAGTGATGCTAATGACCCTAAATATCTAAGAGTGGAAACCTTTCGTATTTTGACGAATTGGTAAGAGTAAAGTGGTAATGTGGTAGAGAGTGACACTTTGGAAAATTTAAGACTTAGTAAAGAGAAAAATTGTCATTCTTGCACAAGATCTTCTTGAGTGGAATTCTCTTACTTTACTTCACAAAATTATGATTTTTTAGGAAGCTTGGAGAAGTAGAGAAAACACGTGAATTGGAGAAAAAAGGGAAAATTTGAGTCTAAGTTCTCCATCAACCTATTGCATGTGTAATAAAGCTTTGAATTCTTGAAGATCCTTCATCAAATTCATCCCTAATCACCATTATTCTCATATTTCCACTTTGCAAAATCAGAATGTAGATGAGAGAATATAATAAAGGCGGCGAGAGACAAGGGGGAAGAAGGAAGTTGTGAACTAAAGTTCATCCTCCATGGATGCATGTATAAGGATTTGGTGATGTTGGAAAAAGAAAGATGATCAAGTGTATGAATCATCAACATTAACACCTTTTACATCTCTCAACGTTAGAATCCTTAATACATGTGAGTCCTTAGATAAAACTTTAGGGGAATTATTGGGATGACATGTGTGGGTAAGTGTTTGTGAGAAATTTCATAAAGCATGCCATTTACATGATTATTTTTTCAAAGGTGTCATAATATGTACATGCACGTTGAATATGGTTTGTATTCGTGAAATGATTATTGCTTGCGAGAAATGAAGTGGGTTGTATGACAAATTCTGTTTGGGATGGATACTTCATAGATCTTCATGAACCATGTAAGTTGTTGTGAGAAAAGTTCCATGAAAATGCCTTAAATGTTGATGCATGTTTGATATATGACTTATTGTAACATGTTAAACTTATTAGGATTTGATACATGAGCCTTCCTCTCTTAACATGGTTGGTGTATGCCATCTTTTGTGTCATTGTCATACCTCGGAAAATGAGAACGACCTCGCGATGCGCAATCACACGCTCACAGAATAGACTAACAGAGTTGCCCCCAAAATTTATTTATTCCCAAAGAGGGAAGGTAAAAACATCGATAAAACCCATGAATGAAAAGGATAGGATATGTTCATCACAACCAATATCAGGTTCGGAAGTCGGTTATGCAAGGGGAAGGTATTAGCACCCCTCAAATCCGTTGTAGTCAACAGGAACCATCTAGGTTATCTGCGCACGAATAAGTGTCATTATCTAAAGGTTACGTGCTAAGGGAAATAGTTGGTTTTTTATTAGGGTGCTCGCGAAGATCTCGCAATCTCGTGCATACGTATTCTCATTGTGAAATGAGAAATCAGAGTTATGAAGTTCGGAGTAAAAAATAAGTGTGTGTTGGTTGATTTTACCTTAAAAAGGGATTTTTGAAATGATGCCACAAGGTGCAAAAAAAGTTTGATGAGTTGATATTGATTTTAGTATTTTGAAAAGAGATTGTTTTTTATTCGAATTGCACTAAAGACTACGGGTAGAGGCGAATATTTTGAACTACCAAGCCAAGCGTCTTCTGTTCAAAATACTCAGAGTGAGGGTGGGAAAGCTCAATTCTCACTCCTTCTCCACCACTTAAGGCTCATGGCGTGCAATTCTAATAATATTTTAATGTTATCATGGTCTTTACCGTATTGATCGCTACTCGTGCTAATAATCAACACCATAAAATAAAAGTGATACTAGTGAATATCAACTTACAAGACCATGTCAAAAGTTTGCTCATTTGTAGATGAATATATTAGATCTACAATTTGAAAAGGTTTTGTCAATACCCACAAATAAGAAATCAAAGACAATATCAATATTGAATCAAAACTAGTTCACAATACATAGATTAGATGAAATACATAAGGTATCAATATATTACATCCAAACCCAACAAGAGATCGAAGCTCTTACCTTCTCCCCCTTAGGGTTTGTGTTTCTCTTTCTAAAATATGCTTTGAAAATGAAGAGAGATGCAAGTCTATTATGAAAATATCTCCCCTAAAAGTTATGTCCCTAAGAATATATGGTATGTTCTAAAAAGCAAGAGAAAGTACTTAAATAGTATTACAAAAACTGTCATGTTCGCACTGCGAACTCCCTCTTCGCAATGCGAATACCACTTTTAGGAACTTCAAGTGCCTCAGGAACAGTTAAACCGCCCCTTGGAAATATCTAAGTTCGCAGCATGAACTCATTCTTCGCAATGCAAACTTCTTCACTACAGCTTCGTACAACGAACTTTGGGCCCTTTTCCTACTGCCATCCAAAGTTTTCAGCTTGCCTGGACTTCACTGTGACCTCGCACAACAAATATTCGCTTTGACCTCGCTGTTGTTCGCACTGCAAAATTGCTGATTCTTCTTCATTTCTTTGGCTTCCTTGTCATTTCCTTTGTGTCTTAATCATTGATGTTTTATGCCTAAATCCTGCACAATAACACACATATCAAAGCATCCAAAAGTATTTGCAATATAATTGAAGAATCACATTAGAACATGGAATAAATCCATTGAAACATAAGAAATGAGTTGAAAAATACCAAGATTAAAGGTTCAAAATAAGGCATATTTGGCATTCAACAATGGGACGATCCAAGATTCTTTCATACTTCTCCAATGTAGGAGCTATCTAGAAATCTGCGAAAGTGAAGCATCAAATAAGGACGCGGTAGTACTAAGCCAGGGTGGTCAGGGCATTAAAGTCTGTTTTCTCTATCAGCAACTCCAAAATATTCCCATAAACATCATGGAATTTGTTGTTCTTGATAGGCGTTATTTTGGAACTCACTGCCTTTAAACTATCAATCGTAGGTTCTTTGTACTTGAAAGTGAAAATGCTCTTTCTGGGAGGATGGTTCATCATGATTGCTTTGGCAAATGCTTTACCAATAAACACGAGATACTAAGAGCTTTGTTTTTTTTTTTTAAATATGATTGAATCCATGAATGAATGAATAAATTTCAAGCATGTGGTTTCAAAAGTATGAGGTACGGATGAAGGATAACACTGATTGCGCTCCTTATAAGGATCTCGCCAGGTTGAATCTAAGGTTAAAAAGGAACCCCAAAGTCATGGATTTACATGAATGTTCATCACGTACGATAGAAGCATGTTGGCTGACAACTCCATCATATGAATATATTATGGGTGAGGTCTTTGTATCGACCCACACGAGAAAAGCTTCTCAAGGACCTATAATACATTACCATCGTCATCAGGTTGTAGGCAAGGGTCTCAGAGTCATGGACTTCCTTGACTGTTTGTTGCATATGTCAGTTATTGCCAGGTAACAACTCCATCAAGAAAGTCTATTATGAGCGAGGTCTTCGTATCGACCCACGCGAGAAAAGCTTCTCGGAGGCCCGCATTACACGACCATCAATCCTAGTTGGCCAAAGGTTCAAGGTTCTATAAAGGTCCGTAGATTCATGGATCCCAATGAAAACATTGATTGCTTACGCCAAAAGCTTTACGGTCGTCAATATCCTCAAAAGAATTTGCTCTAATCGAGGTTCTCGTATCGACTCTCATGATAAATGCTTCTCGGGAGCCCATACTACCCAACATCATCCTATCTCATGTTTACACTCTGGACTCGGGTAGAGAGTTTTCCCCTCAAGGTTTGCAATCAGGGTATCCAACCAATACAACAGTACCAAAGAGCCACATAATATAGAAAGCATTAAAAGAGGCAATAAAGATAAGCAAGCAATGGATAAAGATAAACACCCAAACATGCGAAGAAAGCAACCTAAACTATGCTTGACTTGCTTAGGGAAAAGTCCCCAGTAGAGTCGCCATTTTTCCTACCTCGAAAAATGAGAAGGACCTCGCGATGCGCAATCACACGCTTGCGGGATGAACTAACATAGTCGCCACCAAAATTTATCTATTCCTAAACAGGGAAAGGGAAAGCATCGATAAAACCCACGGCCAAAAAAGATAGGATATGATCATCACAACCAATATTGGGTTTGGAATCTGATTATGCAAGGGGACAGTATTAGCACCCCTCACATCCGTTTTACTCAACGGGAACCGTCTAGGTTGTCTGCGCGTGAATGGGTGTCGTTATCTAAAGGTTACTTGCTAAAGGAAAATGGTTTATTTTTTTATTAGGGTGCTCGCCAAGATCTAGCAATCTCGTGCCTACGTATTCTCATTGTGAAATGAGAAATCAGGGCTTCGTAGTTCGGAGTAGAAAATAAGTGTGTGTTGGTTGATTTTACCTTAAAAAAGGGTTTTTAGAATGATGCCATAAGGCGCAAAAAGAGTTTGATGAGTTGATATTGATTTTAGGATTTTGAAAAGAGATTGTTTTTTTATTTGAATTGCACTAAAGACTACGGGTAGAGGCAAATATTTCGAACTACCAAGTCAAGTGTCTTGTGTCCAAAACACTCAGAGTGAGGGTAGGAAAGCTTCATTCTCACTCCTTCTCCACTAGTTAAGGCTCGTGGTGTGCAATTCTAATCATTTTTTAATGTGTTTTTTGGTTTATTTGAGAAAATACCGTTTGACATTGGATCAAGGGTTTATTGATTATGAAAAGGTTTGAAGTGATTAGGGTTTCGAAAATGGTTTGAATGTAAAATTAAATGGAATGGAAAAGGTTAATAGTTTGATGATTATGGAAGAGATATTGAAATGATTTAAGTTTTGTGAAAATTGCTTGACATTGGATCAAACTTATATTAATTTATTCTTTTGAAAGATGGTTGATTTTATTCTTTAGTTAGAAAAGCGATAAAATATTTACAGGTAATGGGAATGGGGGTACATTTGTCAAATGGGGATAAGATAAAGCAATTAAAATCCAAAGCCATCAAACAAGTGCATATACATAAAAGGTTCTTAGTGCAAGACAAGATTCATTGTAAGAAAGCCCAAGAGTAAGTTAAGTGAGGTTGATGGCGATGCTAATCTCGATCGACTTACAAAGGTATTAAAATGGGCTCGACAATGAATTGAGAATTATTTGATCTTTTTTAAAATGGTTTGAAATGATTTTAATGCTTGAAGTGATTAACAGTTGGATATCATCATGAAAATAAACATAACGTGTCTAGATGAAATGAGAATTGCACAAGTGAAATAAACCAATCAAGCACAAGATAACAAATTCAAGCAAATCTCATAAAGATAAATGAATAATTAACTTAGTTAAATACCAATATTTAACAAAATTAATCAAAATATTAATTAATTAAATTAAATTAAATTATTTATCTAAATTAATAATTCAATTAAACAAATACAAGAAAAAAAAAAGAAAACATAAAATAAAATAAAATAAAAAGAAAATGGGCCAAGGAATAATAAAAGCAATGGGTGAGAATAGTAAAACCCAACAAACCCAATACGGAAGCCAGACCAAAGGCGCTAGGAGTCCACATGGACTCTCAGTCAACTGCATTGACTCAGGGCCGACCCATGCCTAAGGCCAGTAAGGCAGGGGTTTTAGGCCTCATCTTTTTGGACCTTAAAATAGGCCTTAAATGTTGAAAAAATAGGCCTCAAATTAAATTAGATATAATTAATATATTTTTAAAAATAAATTACTACGAATGAAATGTGTGAAACGACAAAACTTTATTCCTCTATGGTATAGTATTTGTATTCAATTTTTACCTTCTTAGTTTTACAATTTTAAAGCTAAAAAATATTTGTAGTTCAATAATCAATGGCACGGTTTTAAATTTTTAGTTGTCTACGGTGTAAAAAAGTTATATAAATTATTAATTTAAAAATTTTGTTTAATTTTTAATTAAATATTAATTTTAAAAATATTTTCAGTTTAATAACCAGCGTTGGTTTTAAATTCTCTACGCACGTCAAAATTAACATAAATTATATAAAAAGAAATTATTTATTTAAAATGTTTATTTTTAATTAAATATTATTTGTAAAAATATTTTAAATCAAATTCCGCCTTAGGCCTCAAAACGTGTTGGGTCGGCCCTGCATTGACTAGAGGCAAGATCAAGACCATTATATCTGGTGATCTGACTTGGTCAACTGATTTGAAGATGGTGAAGCGCAAGTGCATGGTAAGAAGGACGATGGTAGCGCGTGGGATTCAAATGGAAAGGGTTTACAGAACCGGTGACAAGTGTCCCAATGGTGGAGACACTTGTCAGTCAGACCACCAACAACAACTTAAAATCATAAAAATAGAAGCAGACTCATTCATTTGCAAATATATTTTTCTTTCTTCTCAAAAAACAAAACAAGAGCTCTGCAATTCCCTTTTTCCTCTCCGATTCACCCTTGCCAGAGATGCGTGGTGTGCGGCGGCCACCGTCTTCCCCGGCAACCACCTCCTAGAACACTACAAAACAAGCACCAACCCCTCACTAATCTTGGCCAAGGATTAAGAATTCGGCCTGAAACAGACCCAAAACCCAACCAAACCTCATAGTCTGGGAGTTGAAATCACAAATCCTAACTCTCACAAAACAAAATTAAGCCAAATAACTCACACCAACAAGCAATTATAAGAGGAATATGGAGCAGCGAAGAAAGTTCTACATAATGGCAACCATGAAATGGCGAAAAGAGCTCAGAATTTACCTAATCAGAGCAAGTCCGACGTGGTTCCGACGATAGTACAAAGGTATGTAGTTTCTCGCTTTCAATATCTTGCTTAGCTCTGCTTCTTCTCTTCCTATTTGCGTGTTCTACCGTTTCTTACTGTGTGTGAGGTTTATCTTAATTATTTCTGAGTTTCAATGAGAAACTCTGAATAATTTTAGGATGTTCAAGCTCTGAGTAAGGTTTGTGAGTTTAATTTAGCAGCGTTTCAGTAGTGTATTCCTCCTTTTTTTCAGTGAAATCACGCTTCTATTTTTAGGGAATAAAATGAGGGATATGGGGTGGATATGTACATGTGTGTCGCGGTGAGAATCAGATATCAAGCTTTTATATTAACTTGAATCACAAAGTTGTCACAACTGCAAAAACACAACCGGCGGAAAAAACAAAAGAGTCGCCACCGAACGTAATTTAACCCAACGAGGGTCATCGCAACCATAGTGTGGGTTTGGGAGTCCGTTACGCGAGAGGAAGGTATTAGCACCCCCTCGCGTCCATTGTACTTAACAGGATCCATGCTTGTTGTCTAATCAAATGGTGTGTCATCTAAAGCCTACTGCTAAACGAAAACGGAACGGAGGGAAAAACAAAAGGAGACTCGGTTGGACTTTGTCGTCCTAGGCCTACGTATTCCCTCGTGCAATGGGAACGTCAGAGTCAACGTAGTTCGGAAGACTACGGGTGGATGAGGGAAAGGTTGCTCACCAAGACATCGTCGTCTTGTGCCTACGTATCCTCAATCGGACGAGAATGAGGAAGTCAGAGCAGTCGTAATTCGACCTACGGGTCAAAAAGATTTCGATCGCACTAGGGCAAGAGAAAATGTTCGGTTAACTGATTAGTCTCGATCGCACGTGTGTGAGAGCAAAGGGTAAGTTAGTTGTTAGTGTGCTCACCAAGGATATGGATCCTTGTGCCTACGTATCCTCATTAGGGAATAAGGAATCATAGCATCCGTAGTTCACAGACTACGGGAAACCGGGATCTCTATCGCACAGGTGCAAGAGAAAAGGGAGATAAGGACACGCAGATGGTCTAAGGGGAACTCGATCCTACACGTTATCATGCACAATGGCCCTAAAGTCAAGATTAGCAGAGATGTCTACCTAATTTTATCATGCTTGGATTGAGAGCCTAATGTCTATCCTACTCCAAACTTAATTAGAAATTAAGTTGGACTAGGAATCCCTAAGGGAACATGTGAACACAGAGTACAACAAGTAAACATGAAGCGTCTTAATCACAAAGGAAAATTGAATACGAAACCAGGTTAGGAGAAATTCAAGTACAAAGAGAAAATTAAGCAAGAGGCAAGTATCACCGAGGATTTAATCAGAAATTAATCAAGATAGGCATTAAAATCAAGATCAACAATTAAGAAAAAATATCCATAAAAAATCCACAAGAAAATGCTAATAACACTAGCCGAAATTAATATCAAGATTAATAAAAAATTAGCATCAAAATTAAAATATAAGTTTAGTCAAAATTAAAAAAATTAATCACCAATTAAAATCAAGAAAAATTAATCTAAACTAAAATTAAAATCTAATTCTAAAGTTTATATCTAATCTAATTAATTCAAGATTAATATCTAATCTAAAAATCTAATTAAAACTAATAGAGATAGAATTAATAAAAATCTAAAAGTAAAAAACAAAACCAACAAGAGTGCAACAAGAAGGTCATGCGCATAGGCCTTTCTAATAAGCCCAAAGACTTCCTATTATGCACCAGGGGGAGCAACGAGCAGAAAACGGGTGCTAGCAGGATAAAGGCCTACACTGATGGGCCTAAACCCGGTCCATTATGCAAGCAAAGAAACCATACTTTAGAGAAGTTCAAAAATTCAGTCCCCTTCTTCTTCTCCCTGCGCCGTTGTCTTTCTTCCTCTTTCCTTCCTCAACATTTCTCTTCCGCCTCACCATTTTCCTCTTCCGCCTCACCCAATCATCCACAACTTCGTCCATTTTTTTCCTTCCCAACCTCCACGCTGTCGCACCTCTCATCTCTTCTCTTTCGCAAAACCTCCGGCGACACCAATGATATCTATTGCGCCATGGCTCGTTGCTGGCGACGGCGGAGTGCGAACCTTCTCCGTCCAAACAAACTTAATGCGAAAACAAACAAGAACTACTCAACTATTCACATCGCAAAGCAAAGACAAAGAAATAGAGTAGCAGCAGTCAACACTTACCTATCGAAATCGCTCTGATGGCGCTTCGAAGATGAAACAAAGCTTCACGAATCAGGTATGCTTGCTTCCCTCTTGACATGGTTGCTTGATTCCCTTTCCTTCTTATACTTCCGTTCGCGATTCTGAGGTTAGAGTTGAGATTCTTACGTGAATTATCTTCTTGTTCTTGATTTGTGAATTTGCTGTGAAAGTGTGTTGTGAAGTTGCAGTTGAAACCTTCCACTTCTTCCTTTTCTTTTCGCTGCAACTTTGGTTATTGTTACATAATTTTTGTTGCAGGTTCAATGAATTGATGATAGTTTGTGCAGAGTTGAAGAATTGATGCAGAGTCTTTGTGGTGTTTGTGAATTTTTTGAAATAGAAGAATGAAGAAGAAGAAAGTGGAATCAGTAGAATGAAGATTTGCAGTGATTGGAGCAGTGTATGATTCGTGAGCGGAGTGAATCAAGAAAGATGAAGAAGCTCTCCTTTATACCAGAAATTTGGGGAGGGGCAAGATGGTATTTTGATTATAAATTCTGTTAGAATTTGTTAGAGTTGTGGAATTCTGTTAGGGAGAATTTTTTGTGTAAAAATCGTGGATTTTGTTACTATTTTCCATTGTGAATTTTCCTGTGACTTCCTGCTGTTATCTAATTTCTTTGCTGCACGCTGCTATTTATTTTTTATTGAAGCATGGATTGTGTGATATTGGTTAAAGCAAGGTTGAGGTTTTGTGGGAGGTTGTGGATCATGTGTGTGGTGTTAGCTGAGTCATGATGTAATTAGTTAGGAAAATGGTGTAAAGGTTAATTATTGATTTTCTTTGGCTGTGTAATTACTTTTTCTGTTGTGATTTTCTGTTACCAACTTGTTTCTAATGCTATGTGGCACTCTTTTCCTCAAACGAGCCACAAAATCAGGCCTAATCCGTTTCCTCTCTAAGCTAACAGCCAATAAGCCTTCAATCTTCAATTGCCAACATTAAAATAGCAAATGAGCCTTTTTGTCCACCCATGATGGTTTTGGCTATAATGACCATTCTTAGTAAATAGGAAGGCTTCCTTTTGTTTGACTTATTCCTTACGTGATGCTCCTCAAGGAGGGTAGGTGATTTTGCAATGAAAGATGGATATAAATGAATCACATACTAGTTTAGAAAAAAAAAAAGGTTTTGGTATTTGGAAAGAAAATGGTTAGTAATTCTAAAGAAATGGATATTGGCTTTTAGAAATAGATTTAAAGTGGTTTATGGATAGTGGATTTAATTGGATTAATTAAATGGATATGGACAATGGATATGGACAATGAGTATGGATTAGAATGAATTTGAAAAGAAATACGGTTTAATGGTTTGGATAATTGGTTTTTTTGGAATGTAACTTTGGATTTAGATAAAGTCATGGATAGTGAAAAACGGGTTGAAAAGTGGTTTAAAAACAAATGGATAAATTTGGAATTTGAAAATGGTTTAAGAATTGAACATGGGTTTAGAAGGTGAATATGGATAAAGAATGGATACTTTGGAATTGGTTTGAAAAATGAAGGGTTCATAGCTTGGAATTTAAATTTGAGTTGGACATGAAAATGAGCTAATGGTTATGCTTCAGGTAATCGGAATTTGAACTTGAATTCGAATGATGATGAACTTGGATGATGATGTTGGATATCTTAAATTCCAAGTAACCTGCACCTCAATAAACCCACATGAATCTTTCTCACAACCTGTATGCTTAAACATTGATGAATCCAAATCCAACTCCACTTCTTCAAGAACCATATCAATCTTCTAATCCACACCCAATTTTCATGACAATCAACAAATATCATCAATGGCCTTGGTCACAACATGAATCCACCACAACATCTTTATGCTATGTCTTGACTTTAATGATCAACAAAAATATCAACGCTTTGAATCCTTGACCATGAATAATAAAGTTGGAAACAGAGAAGAATACTTTGATATCCAATGATCCTCAGTTTATGACATGTCCCCCAGACCTAACCATGAATGAGAAACCCTAACTATCCTTGAGTTGTACACTAAATAAAGAAATAGCTTGAATATAGAAGGAGTCAAACCCTGATTCACACCCATGAAACCCTGACCCAATGCTTCTGATGATTCCTCTAAATGGGGAAAACCTCGGAGCTTGGTGAACCTCTAAATAAGGAAATATTCATGATAATGTGAATTCAAACCTTTCTTCAACTTGACATGAACTAGGAACGACTGAATCACCAATGCAATGTATGATTATGAGTTATGACCTAATGAAGATGCAAATGAATGCGAAATAGAAGCCAGTTAAGATTAGAAAAAAAGGAGAAAATTTTGGTGTGCAACAGCTGCCCCTATTCAATTAACTTAGACCTGAAAGGATGATAGCAACAACTTTCAAACGTTCAAGGTAGAAGGTGATTGAATACAAAAAGAACTGCGAAAATTGAAAACTATGGGGAGAAAAGGTAATTGATGCCCAACCACACATCGTCAAAGGGATTTGATGGAAAGGAAACATACCCAAGAAACCACATCGTCAAAGGGATTTGAAAGAAATAAAACAGAAGCCAAGGAAACATGTTGTCAAAGGGATTTGACGGAAAGAAAGACATACCCAAAGAATCACCTTGTCAAAGGGATTTTACAGAAAGAAAACAGAACCCAAGGAAACACATCGTCAAAGGGGTTTGACGTAAAGAAGACATAACCAGAAAACTACCTCGTCAAAGGGATTTGACGGAAAGAAAACAGAACCCAAGGAAACACATCGTCAAAGGGGTTTGACGGAAAGAAGACATTATCAAAGAATCACATCGTCAAAGGGATCTGACGGAAAGAAAGCCTGACTAAAGAAACACATCGTCAAAGGGGTTTGACGGAAAGAAAGTCTGACCAAAGAAACACATCGTCAAAGGGGTTTAACGGAAAGAAAACCTTACCAAAGAAACACATCGTCAAAGGGGTTTGCCAGAAAGAAAGCCTGACCGAAGAAACACATCGTCAAAGGGGTTTGACGGAAAGAAAGCCTGACCGAAGAAAAGTCTGTTGTGGATATGTCACCGTCTTGACTGAAAGTTGATTTGGGTTTCCACGCAAGGTACCAAATTTGGCTTATGCTCCACATGCATATGTTTGAATTTTCTTTCTATGGCATAATGTTCCATACGAAATGGAAATGCCATGCATTTTGAGGATGCAATGCAATTATGATTACTATATGCAAAAGAATTACTCCAGCAAAAAACAAATGCTGAAGAGACGAGGCCAACTCCATTGGGGATGACAAACTGAATTGTCTCTAGGGTCATAAACTCTCCTCAAGAACCCAACCAAACCTCCATTCTGCAGGAAAGCAAGAATAACAAACATCTGTTGGGGAAACATCCCCAGGAATCTGCTGAAGAAAAGTGCCAATGACAATCGGTTTTTGACCTGCTTGGGAATACTAACCACCACCAACAAATCTGTTTGGGGAACGATGGTTGATGATATCAACTCTACTAGGGGACAACATTGAGCTTACTCCTCAGTTGGAGACTGCCTCCTACCCTTACTCTGTTGGGGAGACGGGAACAACCTTACCACAAACAAGATTGGGAAGCACAGACCCGACACTCTTATCCTGTACGAAAATATGAACTCATGCGGAAGAGAAATATACTTCACCAAACTGGCTAGGGGAGAGCGAACTCCTGAACTTTTGCTAGGAAGAATGATCACAATCTTCATAATGCTCTGCCAAGGGTGATGAAACTTTAGCAATCTCTTCCGGGGAGAGAAACTCTACTGGGGAAGTCATGTGTTAGCTATCAACATGAATCCTGCAGATGTGATATGACAAAATAAGTGCCCCGATACAGCATAACCCACAAAGGAACTTGCCTTCAAGAGGTATCATGTAGATCTGACATATCTTGCCTCAGTATGTTGTACCCTGGTAACGTGACTTTTATTAACCGCTCTCCGGATAGGATAACTTCTTGTGCTCTTGAAGCTGTCTGTCTCAGTACGAGCCTTGCAGTGACTTTGCCCCTGACTAATTAATCTTTGAGGGAATGCCCCAGACTAAATGCTCTCGGAGAAATTCGTCGAATCTTGATGTGATTGCCCCAGTTTAACTGAACTTCATAGAGATTTCTTAACGCGACTGCCCCATATTGACAACTTCTTAACACGACTTACTGGGAAAGCCCACACTCAACAGAATCTTCTGGAAACATGTCCCTTAGAGTTTTCAAGCATCTCCTTTTGGCGGTATCAAAATTCTTGACTGATGTTCATTATATAAACCTCATTGGGGTTAAGTACGACGTATCCAAGCAGAAAATGCTTATTCTGAGAATGATAATTCTAATGCAACACATATGTTAATCTTGAGGTTTTCATGCTGAAAAGATATCGCCAAAACCTGTGAACGAGTCACTGGTTAAGGTGCGACACAAATTTTTGAATGGAAGATAGCATGCACATGCAATACCAACAAAAGTCTTTTAGCACAACTCATGGGAGTCAGGAACGTTATCCCGTTGAGTACGCCTTCAGAATAAACCTTGCTTCAATTAGGACTTTTGAGGGTTGTAACGTGGTGGTTCACGGTTTGAGAAAAAGGATTTATGGCTCAAAATTTTGTTTGTACCCACCCATTCTCCTTGATGTTCTCTAGTTCTACATTCAATTAATTTAGCACAAGTGCTCACCTTTTGAAAGAGGTATTGGATGATAGAAGTGATGGCTAAGGAACCCACAAGGTTTTTGGAGTGGCAATCACCCCTTTTGTCTCTGGTGTCTATAGTCACACGACTTGTTCTTGCTCGAGGATTTCTCTTTCGTAATCCTTTCTGCTTTTTTCTATTATGTTTTTTATTTCCCTGATTTTGCCTGGACCGATTCTTTTAAATTTTTCGATTTTGAAGTCCTGCGGGATGCCCTAACTTTTGCCTAAGTTAGTTGTTTTCAAATTTCGACTTAGCGGGCTTTCTTTCTTTTTTCTCTTTTTTTTTATAATTTTTTATTCTTTTTTTTTTCTTCTGAACAAATCGTGTGACACCGGCTATCTTACTTGTAAGGGTTGTGACTGCCTCATTCCTTTGGTTGGTGAGGGATGAACATTGTGGGATTGTGAAGGATAAAAGGTAATGGGTCCTTGGATGCGTACTCCTATCCCTGGGTTAAATGTGAGGGTTTTTCGTTTTCAGAAAGAAACTCCTACTTCTAGGCTCAACAAGGTTGACAAGGGATTATCTTCTTTATATCTCCGGTGTTTGGGGATCCAAAACATTGCTTGCACATCATCAACAAGGTTTTATCCAAAAGCATACAGTCAGAAAGTTTGCGTTTTCTTTTCGTCATCCTCTCTCAAAGAGCTTAAGCAAGAAAGTTGGTATTGTAATGCACAAAAATATTAAATGAGTGAACACGAATGAACTTCTTCAAGAAAAACATACTCATTGCATTAAGATTATCATTCAAGAGCAAACAAGTTTTTACATGCAAACAAAGCATTAACAAACAATGAAAACTACAAATGAAAAATGTAGTAAAGAAAGCTGATGATCGCCGTGGTTGAGGAGGCTTAGCTCTGACTGGATTGATTGCTTCTGATGGTGTTTTTGCAGTCTCAAGTGCTCACTTGGGAGGCTTCAATTAATGCGCAGACCGTCTGCGGTGAAGGTAATGACCCCAACGTCAATCAGATATCCCACCTTGTGTTTGAACATGTTACAATTTTCAATTGCATGCCCCTGTGTTCCTGAGTGGTACTCGCACCTAGCATTCATGTCATAATCTGGAGGGAGGGGATATGGAACAAGCGCAAATTCCCTTAGCTGAATCAAAGATTCCTAAAGTAAGCCAGCAAGCAGCTAACTGTGAGGAACAGTAATGAGATCAAACCTTCTCTCGGGCCTTATGGGTCTTTGTTGACTCTTCTGATGGTAGCTCCGTTGCTGATACTAATTTAAGTGCTCCTCTCGTTCAGGCACTTTCATCCTTAGACTTGGCTCAGGAACAAGCAATAGTTGTGAACATGGAGATTCGAAGACCAAGGATTGCAAGATATGCCCCTGACTTGTTGCAGCTTCAGGAGAGAAAACAAAGATATTCACTTCTTTTGCAGTAGTAGGAGTAGGGCCACCTTGTATGCTCACACCGCCCGACGTGAATTCAATTGCCTTTGCATCAATCAAATCTTTGACCTGGTGCTTAAAGGCCTTGCATTTCTCCACATTATGCTCCGATGCCCCATAATAGAAATCACAATGAGCACTTGCATCATAACCGGTGGGAGAGTGCCAGTAAGTGGAGTTAAAGTCCTTAGCTGAACTAAATGAAGCTGAAGTAGACGTGGCAACAACTGAGCATAAGGTACAGGGAGTTTATCAAAGATTTTGTCAGGCTGCTTCGGTCTCTGTGCGTACTTCTTAATCTTGGGCTTCTCTTGGGAGACAGGACCTGGCTACTGACAGGGAAATTCTGGAACCTCAGGTTGTGTAGGAGATCCGCGAGCCAATTCACGACTTGGGAAAGATCCCACAGGAAAGGGAGGAACAATAAATTTTGCTGCAGCCTCAGACATGGGATTGCCTTCCTTTCTCAACACGTTTCTCATGACTTCCATGATCAGGCCCATCCAAGTCTTCAGTTGATAGACTTCCTCCTTCAGCATTTTCTGGTCTTGAAACAAAGCTTGCATGTCTCCCATAAACTGCCCCATTTGGCTTTGTACTTCCCTAAACTCTGCTTGAATTTGCTCCATGATTAACTTTTGACTGGCTTGTGTAGGATACTGCTGAAAGGAGTTGAATCAGGATACAAATACCAGATTCGAACACCTGATATGCAAATGAATATAGAAATGCAATGTAAATGCCATGTTCAAATATTTCCAAGGAATCATTCTGCTTTAATTCAAGTTTTTCACAGAAGAACCACAAGAAATAGATGGAAATGCTCAATAGCGAGTCTCAAAGTTAAGATCCTTGGAAATACAAGAACATGTAAGTCAGAATGCAAACATGTTATGATGATATGGATGCAGAGACATGGGATCAAGGCTTCCACAAATTCTGAATAACTGCGGTGCGGCTGATTGAATAAGTCTATAAGTTCACTCTGACAGAAAACCAGAATACCAGAACACTGGAATAATTAGAATACCGGAATACTAGAATATCGAAATAATCAGAATACCAGAATACCAGGATGATAAGTCTGCACTGATAAGAAAACCAGAATACCAGGTAGGCTGAAGGTCAAAGTTTCCTGCAAAACAAACCCATCCATTCTCACATGTGGGTTCTAGTCTTGGATACGACATCCTAGCAGGTCCTCAGTATCACGGGCTCTCGGGTCGAGAAACGATGATACGGTCACCATTTCTGGTTTGACATCATTATCAATCAAGGAGGCCTCAACTGAAATCCAATGAATGGTCTACAGAGTCATAAGCTTTCTAAGTCAACATCCTATCGTTTGCACCAACGCCCAGGATAAAACATCTCCAAAGAAAACCTCATCTAGATGTGGATTTTTCGTGTCAACTAAACGTGGCCAAACGCCACACAAGCCACACTACTTTCCACTATAATCCTAAGCGTATACTCAAACCTGGGTATTAGGCTTATCTCTCATGGAACCAACCCACCCAACAACACAACAGCAACAGAACAATATGATAACAATAATCAAATGCAATAAATGCGGTAAAAAACAGTAATATACAACAAATAATGCATATAAGTAAACACCCAATGAAACAGAAATAGACAAGTGCTAGGATTGACTCGCATAGGGAACCAAAGTCCCCAGCAGAGTCCCAGCTGTCGTAATTGCAAAAAATAACCGGCGGAAAAAATAAAAGAGTCGCCACTGAACGTAATTTACTCTGACGAAGGGAAAGGAAACGATCGAAGAAAACCTCAAAAGGGAGAAGACATAGTCATCACAACCATAGTCTGGGCTAGGGAGCCGGTTATGCGAGATGAAGGTATTAGCACCCCCTCGCGTCCGTTGTACTCAACAGGATCCACACTTGTTGTCTAATCAATGGGTGTGTCATCTAAATCCTACTGCTAAACGAAAATGGAACAGGGGAAAAATAAAAGGAGACTCGATAGGACTTCGCCGCCCTAGGCCTACGTATTTCCTCGTGCAATGGGAAAGTCAGAGTCAACGTAGTTTGGAAGACTATGGGTGGATGGGGGGAAGGTTGCTCGCCAAGACATCTCCATCTTGTGCCCACGTATCCTCAATCAGACGAGAATGAGGAAGTTAGAGCAGTCGTAGTTCGACCTACGGGTCAAAAAGATCTCGATCGCACTAGGGCAAGAGAAAGGGTTTGGTTAACTGATTAGTCTCGATCGCACGAGTGAGAGAGCAAAGGGGAAGTTAGTTGTTAGTGTGCATGCCAAGGATAGGGATCCTTGTGCCTACGTATCCTCATTAGGGAATAAGGAACCGGAGCATCCGTAGTTCACAGACTACGGGAAACCGGGATCTCGATCGCACGAGTGTGAGAGAAAAGGGAGAAAAGGACACACATAAGGACTAAGGGAAACTCGATCCTACACGTTATCATGCACAATGGCCCTAAAGTCAGGATTAGGAGAGAAGTCTACCTAATATTATCATGCTTGGATTGAGAGCCTAATGTCTATCCTACTCCAAACCTAATCGAAAATTAAGTTGGACTAGGAATCCCTAAGGGAACATGTGAACACAGAGTACAATAAGTAAACATGAAGCGTCTCAATCACAAAGGAAAATTGAATACCAAACCAGGTTAGGAGAAATTCAAATACAAAGATAAAATCAAGCAAGAGGCAAGTATCACCAAGGATTTAATCAGGAATTAATCAAGATAGGCATTAAAATTAAGATCAGCAATTAATAAAAATATCCATAAAAAAATCCACAAGAAAATGCTAATAACACTAGCCGAAATTAATATAAAGATTAATAAAAAATTAACATCAAAATTAAAATCTAAGTTTAGTCAAAATTATATAATTAATCACCAATTAAAATCGAGAAAAATTAACCTAAACTAAAATTAAAATATAATTCTAAAGTTAATATCTAATCTAATTAATTCAAGATTAATATCTAATCTAAAAATCTAATTAAAACTAATAAAGATAGAATTAATAAAAATCTAAAAACAAAAAACAAAACCAACAAGAGTGCAGCAAGAAGGTCATGCGCATGGGCATTTCTAATAAGCCCAAAGACTTCTTATTATGCACCAGGGGGTGCAACGAGCAGAAAACGGGTGCTAGCAGGATGAAGGCCTACGCTGATGGGCCCAAACCCGATCCATTACGCAAGCAAAGAAACCCTACTTCAGAGAAGTTCAAAAACTCAGTCCTCTTCTTCTTATCTCTGCGTCGTTATCTTTTTTCCTCTTTCCTTCCTCAACATTTCTCTTCCTGAAACTCTGGCAAATGCAGACAGCAGATGTCCTAACACATGTCACGACATTGTGCTACATAATCATTTAAACTTAGAGGCGCAACAGCAGACTGATACCTTGAATATCAGAACTGCACAATCACAGATATCACGACATCCGATCCAACATATTTATCATGAACCCTAACAGAAAACGTAAATCTGCAGAAGGATAAAGAACACAACAATTGTTAACCCAGTTCGGTGCAACTCACCTACATCTGGGGGATACCAATCCAGGAAGAAGACTTCACTAGCTGTAGAACTGTTACAAAGCTAAACTCCCCTGTTTACAACTTTATACCTAACATCTACCCAATGAACTTCTTTACCAATACTAAACTCAAACATTTACAACCCTGATATGAGATACCCCACTCACTTCCCTTAATCACCAACTGTGATTTCTACATCATCCCTGTTAATACAGAAATATGTCAAGCTTTCTTGACAAACAAGCTAACTCGGATTTGCTTAAAAGATTCATCCAAGAAGAATACACAATCCAATACCTCAAGGCTTATGGATCTGTGCGACACCTATATCTACCACAACGCATCAACTGATACAAAGGGAGACTTACAATCTAGAGAGCCAACGACTCTCAAAACCTTAAACCCTTGTTTCTTACGCAAGAAAACAAGGTTACAAAAGGCGTACTAAAGGCATTATAAAACCTAGGTTTAAGTCTTCTATTTATAGTGTCTTCTGCTTCCTTGGGCTTCAATCTTCTGTCCTTGATCCATACAGCAATTTCTCCTTGAGTGTTGCAGCAGATTAAAAACTAACTTAAGCCATTCAGTCCAGGATGTCAAGATGTATGTTAAGACATCTTGTTCGACATCATGTCTTCAGCAGAATTATTTAGCTTGATCTCCTTGTTGAGTTAACATTTATGTTTTACCAAAATTTGTTCCAAACCTCAGAGCTTTCAATCTCCCCCTTTTTGGCAAATTTTGGCTAAAACACATATGCACGGCAAACCTCCAGATCGATGGTGCATGCAGAGAGGACTCCAAATAATTTCAAGGCCTATATACCTGTGATGGAGTACATGAGAAAGAAGATGTAAAACGCTCCCCCTCAACCCATGAACCAATACTTGTCACGAAAGGATAAATCTTCCTCTTAAGAGGCATAAGAAAACATTTAGGAAAAAGCAGTAGCAATACCCTTAGCAGCAAAGTACTTCCTTGGGTAACTCAGAACACAGAACATGACTGTGTTCATAACTCAAATCACAAGACACAAAAGTCCATTTGAGAGCTGAAATCCAGAATGTTGTAACATCATGTTGAGCATTTTTGCCAAGTTCCTTTATCAGACGTGAGATTCTCATGAGAAGATCAGAGCATTTCTCCCCCTTTTTAGACACAATTTGACAAATATTACCAAGGTATATCCAGATCCAAAGAGTACTCACCCAGAACCTTATATAAGCCATAAAGACAACAGTAAGAGTGATACAACAATGAGTAAGATGAATTTTGAGATCCCCTTATTTGAATTGTATCAACCACTACCTGGTCTTTATGTTTTTACTCATTTTTGGACTAATTCTTCTTCAAGTACAAGTTCCAACACATGTGAATGCATATTCAAGGACAAGATTTTACATGTCCTTCTGACAAGTATACACCCCAAGCATTTTCCCAAGACGAAATCAGTTCCTCAGTCATCAGACTGTCAGAGATTCTCCAGACACTCTTTAATGACGTCCTCGATCATGTCATACCCAACAATGTTAAAGAAAAAATCTGTATTGAACAAAATCTTCACGGTTTTGTGATCACAGTCTGCAGAGAAAAATAAATTCTCCCAAACTCAACCAATGATTCTTAAGCATCCAATAAGAACCATGTAACTTGTACTGTCAAGTCTCCCCTAACTTGCAATAATACAAAATGTCAAGACATCTTCTTGACATCTCATCCTCCCAGGATGGACACATAATCATAGCTTGCTTGACGCATAATGCAAACTGGAACTCCAACTGCACCCTTGCAGAAAAACATCTTAGATCAAGGAGCAACTCCCCCTATCTAAGGTAACCAGTGCTCCTCCACAAAACACCTCGTATAAGACACATCTTCATGTCTTCAAGAGTGCACCTTCAGTTCAAGCCACCTGCTGAACACAATCATCAACCCTCTTATTGCTTCTTCTGACAAGAACCAATAATCACTCACACATGATCACCATCATGCTACCCGTGAGGAAATATATAAGGATCATAATCCTACTATACCAAACTCTTGGCTTAAGATCAAAGTCCCATTGATCCCCCTCTTCCTGCAACCATCTACACACCACACGAACTCCTCTTGAATTCTCATGTATAGACCTCCAACTGCTTGAGACACAAACCAATTGAATCTGAATGCTTCACATTCCTCAAAGAGACGCACAGGGCCCCTTAGTTTGTTATAACGATGTCAGATATCGTATGCATGCTCCAGAACGTCACAGCTTCCAAACTGATCCACTACTAGCATGACTTGCAGCCAGGGGGCAGTATCCCCTTCGCAAGATTTTCCACTGACCTTACCAAGCCAGCAATTGAGATAAACACCCCACAATCAAAGACAATCATTCCTTATCATTCTCCGGTATGATAACCTGGAATACTTCTGATTTTCTAGTGAATATCCACTTCTGAACGCATCAGAAACCAGACCTTCATGCATTCAACCCGTGATCCACTACAGTCTTCCAAAACCTCACATCAGACTTCCAAGACAGTTCTTCTACTCCATCATTCTCCCATATGACAATGTAGATACTTCTTAGACACGATGCAAGTAACAAGTTCCTCACAGAACCTGAATCCTCTTCCAAGGATAACCAACCCAAAAATGTTCTAACATCAGTTAGGACATCTTCCACACATCATAGACACCACACACCATGGTTCTCGATATGCTCCACCACTGGACTTACTATCAGCATAGTAATCCAAATTGAAGATCTTCACACAACACTGCGCAACCAGCTTAAGCAAAGAAAGCTTCAGAAACCCAGAGAGAAATAAAATCTCATCCACCAAAAGAAGGTATACTTCCATCCTCAACCCAGAACTTCTGCCACAAGCTCCAAGAGAACCAGAACCTCCTTACGTTTTCAACTAATGACTCTTTTGCACATGAGCAATCAGTTTCAAGCATCCTGCTTGAATGCACACAATGAAACCAACCAAATGCCACCTTTTGATTGATCTTAATCTTCTTCAGAACTCCCACAAGATACACTGATCCACCAATGAAATTATATCTTCAAGTCACATGAACTACTTGCCCCATAGTAAGACATCTTGGATTCACCAAGCCTCTTAGTCATGTAACATCTTCCCATCCACAGCTCCCGCAAACTGCATGAAATAGACCTTTTTGAAGCATCCATAACTTCAATTCTCCTGTAGATCACCTTATCTTAAGCTGATGTGCCACATCACCAGCTGAGGCTCTGATGTTAAGCTAGATTTCAGAACATTCTGATACGACATCCAACTGCTGAATTCAGCTCCTCCTTCTGCCACTTAGAAGAACCTTCTCCCTTTGCAGAACAAGAGTTCCATGCTCTCATAGACTTTATTCAACACCAAGTTTGAGTAAACAATCTACATCCTGCTTTAAAACTCCAAAGACTTCACACCTGCCACATCTGAATCTTCAAAAAAAAAATTAGTCCAAGACTACACCATAGCAGTATGTAGAAAGTCAGAGATAATTGCCACTTAACTTTGACCTTCAACTTGAGCAAAATCCCATGCTCCCACGTACCTAGATCAGAAATAAACTGATCAAAGCAATAACCATCAAGATTATGATGTCTTCATCTTCATCTTCAACAACATCAAAGTCCAGACTAGTTTCTTGTCAGGAAACTCTCCAAAGAACACATACTTCTGTCACACCCGACTGAAGCCACTTCTTAGGTCACCACCTAAGACAAAAACAGATGTTAAAGCGTATGCAGTACCCCTCCCATGATTCTGCACTAACTCTGATGATGAGATGTTCCAACATCTTGTTGAACATCAGCAATCTTGACTTTCAAGGATAATCAATTAAATACTTGTGGACTCCACAAATAGCAATTGATCTTAAATTCTTGTCCAATAAACCTTCTTCACTATTGTAGCTAAGATCCACTAGATCACGTCATGAACACTTATCAAGTATTCAATCCTTTGCAAGTATCTTCTTTGACAAACAGTGTTGAGATACCAAGGTTGTCACCCTTAAAACAAGTAACTAAGATTCTCTCTGAATAAATCTTATTTACCTCAACAATTCTGAATGCTCCAATCAGATTAGATCCACTCTTAGGGTCAAGAAAGATGAATCCTTCCTTGCTGTTTTTGGATGGTGAAAATAAATCACCTCCACTTTCTTTAGATTGTGTTTCAAAGAAACACCTTCTAGTCAGAAGAATAACTAGAAGACTCCAGATACACCACTTAGATGCCTTTATGAGTGGACTTGTGAGAATTCTCAAGTATCTTTGACAACCTAGCCGATCAATCATTTATCAAACTCCCAGAGCTAGAACTTGAAAAACTTAATTCAACTTCTCTCCTCTTCAACTGACTAAAAACTGCACCAGGAAACCAAACTTCCAAGTACCAAGTCACCATACCAGATATCTACCAACAACTCCCTTCATTCCATCGCTCCCGACTTTGGAATAAAAGAATGCAGATGCCTTCACATATAGAGGCCGACGATTGAGATTTTCCACCAACTGTCTTCAGTAACAACTCTAGAATCCCATAATTCTAGAGCTCTTCCATCAGAAACACATGCAGTGGAACCACCAAGGAATAGATCATGCTTGCCCTAATAAGATGTTAGAACATCTTATAAGACACCCCAACAAGAGAACTAGCCACTTCTCCTGTAGTTGTTGTAGAACCTCCTAAGCAACACGAGCAACCTCCGGGTTGCTCCCTTCGATCCAGAACATCCATCTCATCCATTAATACCCTTGAGTATGTCTGAGTTGATTGATTTGATCTTCAAAACTCCTCCTTGTTTAAACGCCAGAAAGTATCTCCCAAAGATCTCATCCAGAACCAGACAGGATGCCTGCTCTGATACCAATTGAAATTCTGGCATATGCATACATCAGATGTCCTAACACATGTTAAGACATTGTGCTACATAATCATTTAAACTCAGAGGCGCAACAGCAGACTGATACCTTGAATATCAGAACTGCACAATCACAGATGTCACAACATCTGATCCAACATGTTTATCATGAACCCTAACAGAAAACGTAAATCTGCAGAATGACAAAGAACACAACAATTGTTAACCCAGTTCAGTGCAACTCACCTACATCAGGGGGATACCAATCCAGGAAGAAGACTTCACTATCTGTAGAACTGTTACAAAGCTAAACTCCCCCGTTTACAACTTTATATCTAACATCTACCCAATGAACATCTTTACCAAAGCTAAACTCAAACGTTTACAACCCTGATATGAGATACCCCACTCACTTCCCTTATTCACCAACTGTGATTTCTACATCATCCCTGTCAATACAGAAATCTGTCAAGCTTTCTTGACAAATAAGCTAACTCAAATTTGCTTAAAAGCTTCATCCAAGAACAATACACAATCCAATACCTCAAGGATTATGGATCTGTGCGACACCTATATCTACCACAATGCATCAACTGATACAAAGGGAGACTTACAACCTAGAGAGCCAACGACTCTCAAAACCCTAAACCCTTGTTTCTTACGCAAGAAAACAAGGTTACAAAAGGTGTACTAAAGGCATTATAAAAGTCTAAGTCTTCTATTTATAGTGTCTTCTGCTTCCTTGGGCTTCAATCTTCTGTCCTTGATCGATGCAGTAATTTCTCCTTGAGTGTTGCAGCAGATTAAAAACTAACTTAAGCCATTCAGTCCAGGATGTCAAGATGCATGTTAAGACATCTTGTTCGACATCACGTCTTCAGCAAAATTATTTAGCTTGATCTACTTGTTGAGTTAACATTTATGTTTTACCAAAATTTGTTCAAAACCCCTGAGCTTTCACTTCCGCCTCGCCATTTTCCTCTTCCGCCTCACCCAATCAACCACAACTTCGTCTGTTTCTTTCCTTCCCAACCTCCACGTCGCCACACCTCTTATCTCCTCTCCTTCGCAGAACCTCTGGCGACACCAATTGTCTTCGCCGCGCCATGGCTCGTTGTCGGCAGCGGCAGAGTGCGAACCTTCTTCGTCCAAACAAACAAGAACTACTCAACTATTCACATCGCAAAGCAAAGACAAAGAAACAAAGTAGCAGTGATCGACACTTACCTATCGGAGTCACTTCGATCGCGCTTCTAATATGAAACAAAGCTTCACGAATCAGACATACTTTATTCCCTCTTGATGTGCTTGCTTGATTCCCTTTCCTTCTTCTCATTCTGTCCGCGATTCTGAGGTTAGATTTGAGATACTTACGTGAATTATCTTTGTGTTCTTGATTCGTGAATTTGCTGCGAAAGTGCATTGTGAAGTTGTAGTCGAAACCTTCCACTTCTTCCTTTTCTTTTCGCTGCAACTTTGGTTATTGTTACAAAATTTTTGTTGCAGGTTCAATGAATTGATGATAGTTTGTGCAAAGTTGAAGAATTGATGCAGAGTCTTTGTGGTGTTTGTGAATTTTTTGAAATGGAAGAATGAAGAAGAAGAAAGTGGAATCAGGAGAATGAAGATTTGCAGTGATTGGAGCAGGGTATAATTCCTAAGCGGAGTGAATCAAGAAGGATGAAGAAGCTCCACTTTATACCAGAATTTTGGGGAGGGACAGGATGGTATTTTGATTGTAAATTTTGTTAGAATTTGTTAAAGTTGTTGTTGCGGTGAAGATCGGATAACAAGCTATTAATTAACTTGCATCATATTTCTTTTACAACCGACTTTGATTTATCCAAAGGAAAGGTTCAAGATCGAGAAAACCTAAAAAAGGGGAGATCTAAGGTTCGGGGGTTGGTTATACTAAGGGAAGGTATTAGCACCCTAAGTATCTGTAGTACTCTACAGGAACCTCTTGTTTAAGTTTGTGTTATGTTATGTTTGCTTGCTAAGAGAAATCTGTATTAAGGTAAAGACATAAGGGGGTGTACACTAAGTTTGCTCGCCAAGACGTCGCATCTTGTGCCTACGTATCTGACTAAAGAATTAGAGCAACCGTAGTTCACCTAACTAAGGGTGGAAGAGGAACCATTGACTATGGCCAAAGTTCCAAAGGGAAATGAGTATGAGCTCATTTAGAGTTTAAGGAAACTCTCTAAATCTAAGTTATGATGGGGAAAGTGAGTTCTCATGATGATGAGAATCACATAGAGTTTATAAACTCTATCCTACTTCTAGTTATGATTCCATGGCTCTTATGAGGCCAGGAAAAGGGAAAGGCTCTTATGAGGCCTAGGTGGGAAATGGCTCTTATGAGGCCAAGGTGGTATGATTTGTTTATTGACTTATGAGTCAACTGAGGAGAACTTTCCTTTGGAATAGT
Organism: Lathyrus tuberosus; assembly: GCA_022829125.1. Classification (NCBI taxonomy): domain Eukaryota; kingdom Viridiplantae; phylum Streptophyta; class Magnoliopsida; order Fabales; family Fabaceae; genus Lathyrus; species Lathyrus tuberosus. The sequence goes on from JALAZF010000018.1 coordinate 2,221,847, forward strand.
AATGAGGAGGTGTCAAATGAAACAGACAACCAGAATAGTAGTCCACAAGACTTATCAGAAAATATTTACAAGTCTCGTCAAAGAGAGAAATGAAAAGTTAGTATTCAAAGAACTTAAAGATTGACAAGAAATAGAAATAGTCTCGTCTTAATCATGATTTAATCGAGAAATTGATAATCAATGATTCTTGACTTTCATCAACTAAAAAGTAAATGAAATTGAAATAAAAAGAAAGTGGTCTCATATTGATCAAGGTTTTGCCGCTTTAATGAGATAAATCAAACCATGAAGTTTGTTATATCATTGACCCAAAATAAAGAAAGTGGAATCAAAATGAAAATAAAGTTGGTCTCGTCTTAATCAAGTTTTAAATCGGTAAATCGATAATCTCGATATTTAACTTTCATTGACAAATAAAGATAAATAAAAATGTGGCCTCATATTTATCAAAGTTTATTGATTTGGATAAATCAACAAAACATGATTTTTGCAATATCATTGGCCGAAAAAATAGGAAATGGAATTGAAATGAAATTAAAGTTAGTCTCGTCTTTATCAAGATTTAATCGGAGGATCGATAATCTTTTGATATTCGACTTTCATTGACCAACAAAAATAAAGAAATGAGCCTCATACATATCAAGACTTTTAGTCATTTTGAATAAATCAACCAAGTCATGATTTTGTAATATCATGGGCCCAAAAAATAGAAAATGGAATCGAAGTGAAAATAAAGTCGGTCTTGTCTTAATCAAGATTTATATCGGTAAATCGATAATCTCGATATTTAACTTTCATTGACCAACAAAATAAAAATAAAATGGCCTCATGTAAATCAAGGTATTTAGTGATCTGAAATAAACCACCAAGTCATGATTTTTATATATCATTGGCCCATAATATAATAAAAAACAAAATGAGAAATAAAATATGAGTTATTAGAATCGTACAACATATTGATATTAAAAGGTTCATCATTTTTCAAAAAAATAAAATAAAGAAAAACTTCTAAAAAAGAAACAAACCATAAAGGTAAATTAAAATTCTTTCCCAAAAACAATTAAGAAGAGGGAGGGGTGGATGAATCATCAACGCGGGCTCAAAAGCCCAGAGGCAAGGTCCAATAAAAAAAAAACAAAGATTGAAATCAATCATCAGATTTTTAAAACAAAAACCTAGATAAAGATATAAAGCCTCGGTTTCTTTTCTTCAAGAAAAAAAAAACAAGATGCTTTGAAATCCTAAGAAGTGAAAGGCATCAGATCACGGTTAAAACATTAGCCTCGCTCCCAAAGTCCTTCAGCCCCTTTTAAATACACAACACGCTTTTGTCAACTCAAAAACAGGGCATGGTAGTGATCAAGCTTCCACTATTTTTATTTTGCAAAACCAAAAAAAGGATTGCGCTCAGACATCATCAACATCAGCATCGCGCAAGCATCTATAATGGGTTAAGAGAAATAACATAACTCCAACCTTGACGAAGGCAATCTCTCTCCGTCTCGCTGTCATACCCCAAATTTGTCCTACTTGTTTATACTTTTCATCTGTACATACACCCACTAATCATTATTCAGAAAAACCCAAAAAGTATGTTGTCTTCAAAACCATTAACCATCATCCATTTTTTAGCAATATCCATTTTACAAACCCATTTCCAATTTTTTAAAAAAATCCAATCCATTTCATTTCCAAATTATCCATACAATATTCACTTCCTAAGATCCATATCCAATTTCATTTTTTTTTATATCCATTCAAATATCCATTCCTTTTGTTAGTCATCCAAATTAATCCATATCCATTTTTATCCATATTTTTGTTATCATCCATATATTTCCAAATCCACATTTCATATCCAACCATTTTTTTTTCATTCATGCATATTTATATCTCAGGTTCCCTTTTAATATCCACTTGTTTTATAGAGCCCATTTCTTTTTACAAAGCCATTTAGGAATTCCAAAAAAATTACAATAACCAAATAATTTCCCAAAAAATAGAAGAAGGCCCATGAGTTTTAGAGAAATTTTACAAAAGATCATAAGTTGGAAATCCATTTGCAACAAGAAGCTGTACAAAAAATGTGTCATTGTAAAACCCATTACGTAAATACCAATATTCAAATACATGTTATCACTTCATGTACAGCCAGCACAATTTTGAACCTTTTCAAATTGATTCTGCACAAAACCGTAAAGCCAACGTCGTAGCATCAGACCCCACACCATAAAAAAAGCGCCTCACGAGCCAGCCATGGTACTTTTTGCAACAAAAAAAGCCAAAAAAGCCATTCACCACATCAAACCCGCTGCACAAAGAAAACCAATATGCTAACCACGACATGAACCGTACGCGAGACGCCTAAAACCAAAACTGACACGCACCAAACATTGTTGCTACTGCTAGTGTGAGGCAAAACCAGTTGTCGTCTATAAAACCTGTTAAACAATATTCCAGCTGCACCTGCACAATTCAAAATCGATTCACAAATATCACAACCACGCAACAAAACTGTTTCGCAGCAACAACTTGTACGGATTCAAAACGTGACAAAACGACTTCCAGCTCACAATCCCTTTTCAAAATTTCCACATACTACCCTCACACACTCATATAAAATGCACCCCTAATTCCTCCTCATGCTCTCACGGACTCTCTTTTTCAATCTCCTTTGGACCTCACCCACAAATCTCTCTTTCTTCCCGTTCCCCTTTTCATTCCTTCATCCATCTTCCAAACCCCTCTTCAACCATTGAAACCTCTTCTTCCTTCATACTATTCTTCAACAACATCTAATAAACAATAACAAACTTCACCCTCAAAACTCTCTTTCAACGTAAACCCACCCTCCTTCAAACCTTCTTCAACCACAACCGAAACACCATAACCAATTTCAAACCCAAACCACATAGATCTCAGAACCCAAATCGCAATAGAACAGAAGAAGAGAGAGAGCGAACCAAGACAAATTGAAACAAACCGAGCCATTAAGTAAAACCAAACCTGAATCGTGACGGAGACGGACGAGACTGAAATCGAAGTTGTCTGAAGCGAAAATCGAAGCCCCAAAATCTGGTAGCGAGATCGAGTGAGAGAGGTGAGCGATTGTGAGGTTGGAGTTGTTGTGACTACTTTCCGCGTTTTCGTTTCGCCGTTGGGTTTGAGGTTGCTTCGTTGGAACTCACTCGGACCATTTGGTTTCTCTCTGTTTCATTTTGTTTCATTTAATGTTTTGTTTAATGTTTCATTTTGACTATTAGTTGGTGAAAGTGTTGGAGTGGCACTGTTTTGTTTCTTTGAAGGCCGTGTTTTTCTTTACCTACTTAATGGAAGCTTTGTTTCGTTTGGGTGATCACGTGTGGTCATGGTGGGCCAGAAGGCCCGTGTGTGACGGTCTCATCTTACACACCCCTTGGATCCAACGCCATCCCCTTGGTGTTTTTTTTTTTAGCGTGATGTTGTTTTTTTAAGAGGATGATGGGCTTTAAGGCCCATATGATTCCTCTTCTCCATTTAGACAATCCATTCTGGTTTCAGCCCCCTCTTTTGTTTTTTATGTGGTTAATCTTATTTTTTAAACTTGAAGTTTCTAAATTGTTAATCTTTTGTTTATTATTTCTATTTTTTTTTATGGGCCAATGACATAACAACCACCATAAATTGGATTTATGAAAGTAGATCTATAATTTTGGTTAATATGAGGCCTACCCTTTTTTTATTCATTTTTTTTTTATTTCGATTTTAGTTTATTTTGTATTTATCATTTTATTTCATTTTTTTAGCATTTGTGGGTCAATGAAAACCATATATCGGTTGATTTATCGATTTTTCGACTAAATCTCGATAAAGGTGAGACCTTTACTATTTTTTCATGCCATTTTCAATTTTTTATCATTTTTGGTCGATGAAAACCAAATATCGATCGATTTATCGACTTCTCGATTGAATCTCGATAAAGGTGAGACCTTTATCTTTTGTATTCATGTTCTCGATTTTATTTCATCTTTATTGTTGCTTACATTTATTTTAGGTCGATGAAAACCAAATATCGATCGATTTATCAAATTCTCGATTAAATCTCGATAAAGGCGAGACCTTTATGCCTTTATTCATATTTCCGATTTAATTTCTAACTTCTATTTAATTTTCATTTCGTATATTCTTTTATATTTCTTTTGGTCAATGAAGGTAAAAGATCGTCGATTATCAATTTATCGATTAAATCCGATCAAGACGAGACCAATTTTATCTTATGTTAATAATATATCTTGGTCATTTTTATCTTGATTATTATTGTTCATATTATTATTCACGTTGGTCATATTATTCATATTATTCATATCCATATTTATTTATCTAACCTTTTCTTCATTTGTACACCATTTACCGAAAACAATTAACAATCATTAATGGACTGTTGATTATGATGATCATTTGCTTGGCGCTCGCATTCAAGGTTTAGTTTAGGACACTTTGCACACACACGACTTTCTCTTGGGCTACCTTACAACGAGACCCTTTATTTCATGTCAACACTTGTATTTTACATGTACCCCTCTCCCATTCCGATGTACGCATTTATTATTGCTTTGATTGTGGTTTGTTTACTAGGAGCACCCCTAGGGACTAACATAGGCAACCCATTTTCAAACTAATACTTAATTCGTCGTCGAGCCATTTTCAAACAACCCATTTTCAAACCAAATCTCGATTCGTCGTCGAGCCATTTTTCAACCAAACCATCGACTCGTCGTCGAGCCATTTTCAAACAAACCTCTTTTCAAACCAAACTCTAGATTCGTCGTCGAGCCATTTTCAACCAAACCCTCGATTCGTCGTCGAGTCTCCTCAAGTCTTTTCAATCAAACTATTTTCATAATCAATAAACCCTTGATCCAACGTCAAGCGGATTTTCATAATCAAAGTTCAAAAAAAACAATTAACAATTATCGTAACTATTTTAAGGTGAAAAATGGGGGTTCAAGTCTTTGATCTCTCTTTGATTGTTTGGGTGTGAGTTCTCTTACTCGTGTGTAAGCAATTGACGCCTCTTCCTTTAACAATCTAACCCTTTTCAAATCAACCAATCAAGCGCATACAATAAACCCTTGATCCAACATCAAGCGGATTTTTACAACAAATCTCAAAACGACTAATAACTATCATGACTCTTTCAAGGTGATAAATGGGGGGTTCAAGTCTTTGATCTTCCTTCAATTATTTGGGTGCGAGTTCTCTTACTCGTGTGTAAGCAATTGGCGCCTCTTTTAAAACTCAACCACATTAGATGAAAAAGAGAGAGAGCTAAATCTTTGACTCACTCTCCCGATTACTTGGGCCCGAGGAATCTTTCTTAAGTTCAAGTAATCGTCATCTAAACCAACCCAATTCTCCCTCTTGTTTCGTGGGCGTACCACGAACTACGACTGCTATGATTCTTTATTCTCGTCCGAATAAAGATACGTAGGCACAAGATTGCGATGATCTTGGCGAGCTACCTTTTTCTTTTTCCCCCGTTTGCGTCTACCTTTTTCTTTTTTCCCCGTTTCCACACTACCATCTTTTTCCGTCAAACCCCGTAGTCGAACTACGATTGCTCTGATTTCTCATTCTCGTCCGAATGAGCATACGTAGGCCCGAGGTCGCGAAGATCTTGCCGAGCACCCTATCCTAAAACCACCCCATTCCCCCTTTAGCATCTTTTCCCTTTTATCTTTACATTTCCGCATTTATTTTAGAGAAGAAAATAGATAAACTTAGCTAACGAGCACCGCGATTCGAATCAAGAGGTTCCCGTTGAGTACAACGGACGTGAGGGGGTGCGCGTACCTTCCCCTCACGTAATCGACTCCCGAACCCAGAATGTGGTTGCGACGACCATGTTCTTATCCTCTCCTTAAAGGTTTTCTCGATATTTTCCTTTCCCTCTTTTGGGATAAATAAAGTTCGGTGGCGACTCTGTCGAACCGTTTTCCGCACCTTTCGCGCGAGGGTCGTATTTTCTCGATGAATTTTCGAGGTACGACAGATGACGACTCTGCTGGGGATTTGCATTGCCCTATGCTAGAGAGAGTCAAGCCTAACTTGACTCGATTCGTGTGTGTTAGATTCACTTGTTTGTTTATCTTCTCTTGTTTATTCGTTTGCTTATTTACTCGTTTTCCTTTTTCCTTAGTTGTGTTACCTTCTGTAACATTGGTGGGTTGTTCTTATGTTGGGAGCTTTGTGAGATGGCTCTACACCCGAGTCGAGAAAAACCCTAGGATTAGGATGGTGGTTGTGTAGTGTAGGTTTGCGTGGTCTCTTCCGCGTGAGTTGAAGCGAAAACCACCGCTTGGAGTAGATTCCCTTGGAGATATTATTGTTGTGGTGAATCTTTGCCATGGTGGTAATACTTTCGAGGTGGATCGTTGATCCCAAGGACCATTAACCCAATTTACCCATGGTGGTTGGTAGTGTTAATTCTATGTGAGTTAATGCGAATGCCCCAATCAGATGAGATCCCTCGAACGTATTACTTCCTGACAGTAATATTTTCGACCTCGATCTGGGATTCTGAGAACCCTATTTAGAACTCGTGTGTCGATGGTTGTGTAGTGGACACCTCCGAGGAATCTTCCTCCTGGGGAAGAAACGAAGACCTCACCTATACGAGATTATTTCGAGGATATTATAGTCGGATGTCTCTTCGTCTTGGTTATAATGTTTTCGAAATATATTCATAACTCTAGGCACCTACCCCATTTTAGAAACATACCCGTGGGCTTTCTTGATTCTAGCTGTGGTTCTTGACCCGTCATCTCCGACCAACCGCAGAACTGTTTAAAGCTATTTGATCCTGCGATCCTGGATCTTGCATCTTGCATTGCATCTCATGTCATTGCATTGCATTACATCCGTTACGCATCTTGCATTGCATTTTCAACCTCAGAATCTCATTTCAACTTCCTTCATTCTCCAGTAAATCAAGCTGATTCCTCGACACCAGTACGCAACTCGAGCCAATACTAGACGAATGATGGAACAGATTCAGCAAGAATAAGCCGCTTTCAGAGAAGAGTTGAACTCTATGAAGGGGAAGATCGACCAGATTCTCGAAGCCATCATGATGGCCAGAAAAGAAGAAGAACTGCGTGAAGCCACTGCTGCCAACAACACTGTGCAAGGTCAAGCATCTACCTCAAGGCTCTCAATTCATGTTCCCAATCCAATCAATTATGGGATACCAATGAACTTCACTCTTGCCGCTGAAGGAGTCACATCTCAACCACTTCCAACATCTGGAGTTACTGTTGGAGCTATTCCGCAAGCTCAACCCGTTGTCACTCAGATTCCCATTCCTCATGCTGAAGAAAATCTGGTAGATCAGTATGATGAAGTCCAGAACTATCAAGCTGTTATCCCACTTGCCAATCCTACCGCTGCTCATGACTCTGAAGCTATGAAGATGTGTCGTGATCTAGCTGAGAAACTCCGAGTCATGAAGGGACGCGACTTAACTTCTTTGAATGCTTTGGATATGTGCTTGGTGCCAGATGTTGTCATTCCTCCCAAGTTCAAAGTGCAAGATTTCCCAAAATACAAAGGCCTCAGTTGTCCTCACATGCATCTAAGGATGTACTGCCGCAAGATGGCTGCCCATGCTAAAGATGAAAAGTTGATGATCCATTGCTTCCAAGACAGTCTGTCTGGGGCATCTCTTGAGTGGTATATGCAGTTAGAGCGTAGCAATGTGCGCAATTGGGATGATTTAGCTGATGCATTTGTCAAGCAATACAAGTACAACACCGACCTTGCTCTGAATCGTACTCAGCTTCAGAGTATGGCTCAGAAGGATAACGAATCCTTTAAGGAGTACGCGCAATGCTGGAGAGAGCTAGCTGCAAGGGTACATCCACCTCTTGTTGATCGTGAACTGATTGATATCTTCATGGGTACCTTGCAAGGCCAGTACTATGAGAAGCTGATTGACAATGTCTCAGCTGGATTCTCTGATTTGGTAATCGTCGGAGAGAGAATTGAAGAAGGTCTGAAAAGTGGAAAGATCCAAGGAGGCTCTAACAGCCAGTCTCAAGCCAAGAAGCCCTTCAATGGATACAAGAAGAAAGAGGGCGAAACAAATGCTGTCCATGCTCATAAAGGGTAAGCTCCACAACAAGCTCCCCCTCCAATGCCTTTTCAAATGCCATACTTCCAGTATCCGTATGTTGCTGCTGCGCAATATACACCAATGCCTTATCATCCAGCTGTTCCAGCCATTCAAGCTCCAATGCCTCAGTAACAAGTTCCTCAACAACAATCCTACAATCAGCAAGGGTATCAGTATCTTCCTCAGCATCAACAACAGAGAGCTGCTCAATAACGCCAGCCTAATCAACAGAGGACAAGGAGGTCTGATAGAGACTTTGATCATCTGCCAACGTCATATGCTTAGATTTTTGCTCAATTAATGGAGAAGAGGGTTGTTACTCCCAGAGACCTAGCTCCTCCAACTGTTATTCCTCCATATTATGACGCTAATGCTCATTGTGAGTTTCATAAGGGTGCTCCAGGGCATACAGTCGAGGACTGCAGAGCTTTCAAACACAAGGTTCAGGACATGATCGACTCAAAGTTTCTCACATTCAATGGGAAGGCTCCAAGCGTCACCAACAACTCTCCGCCTCCACCAAAATAGTGCCAGCATCAAAATCAAGTCAAGTCAAGTCAACTCAAGTCAAGTCAAGTTCAAGTTTCCCCGAAGAAGGCAGTCATGTTGCCATTCCATCATTTACATTCTTGTATTTTCGTCTTTGTTTGTTTAAGTACTGTATGCTTTGAACATTGCCGTTTATATTTGTTTTTTCTTAGTGTATTGACTATGCTTGTTTTGAATCAGTTATGTCATATTCACTCATTTTCCATTTACTGCAAATCACCGACACATTTATTTCCACTTCACTCTCTATATCATACTGTTGTTTTAGCAATGATTGGAGGGAGGATGATGACAACGAAATACCCATAATTGCAAAATGTATGCTTTCGGATAGAATCCCGCCGATGATGTACATGCATTATTTCAACCCCCAAACACTGGAGAGACAAGGAGTTAATCCCTAGTAAACCATTTCGAGCCAAGAAGTAGCAGTTTCCTTCAGATATTCAAAACCTTACACTCAACCTGGGGTAGGGTAGTGTTCAGTTAATCCAATTACGCACTAAAATCACAAAACAAAGACCAAAAGACATGACAGTTGTTCATCAAAGACCCATGACTTGGCAGTCACAATCCTCCAACAAAAAATCAAAACCAAAAAAACAAAAATCAAAAGCCTGATAAGTCGAACACCTCAAAGGCAACTTAGGCAAAAATCAAGGTTACCCTGATGGACTTGATAAGCAAAGTCAGTCCATGCAAAAGATAGGGATCAAAACAAAATCAAAAGAGGCCCTTGAATCCTCAACAAAAACAAAATAAGATCCAGTGACCACCATATCAAAATCAAAGGGTCACTAACATCCATCAAAAACAAAATAAGGTGACAACCATGTCAAGCAAACCTTGAATTATCACCTTTACACCGTCAACCCTTTTGGAAGACAAACCTGTGCAGAGTTAACTGAACGTAGGACTGAAGATCATTACGAAGAAGGGGCGGGTACAAATCATACTTTGAGCCTAATATCCTTTGTTTCATAAACCGTAAACCAGACCACGTTACAACCCTCGAAAGACCTAATTGAGGTGAGGTTTATTCTGAAAGCATACTATCGCAAGGTTGCATAAACTGACTCCCCATATTTGCTAATCTTTGGCATTGGTGTCACTCTCCTTGCTATATCTTTCACACCATCAAATTCAGCACACGTTTGGGCTAACGGTCCATTCGTCTCACTATCACAACACTCCAATAAACAACTCTTTTTTCAAAACTTGCATGAGCATCACATTAAGATTACCATTTATGAATGCACAATTTTAACTGCAAATCAGTGCTAGACATCAAAGCAATTCCAACAAGGGCAATCAAAGAGGAACTTGAACTTTCAGCGGTGTCGACCCGAAGCAAGACTCCCTCAAAACCCTCAGACTGGGGCAAACCTTTCAACAGCTCAATCAGGGGCAAGTTATATCAAATCACATCAAAGCTCAACTTTCAAAGATCAACTTTCAGAACTGGTTAATCATGGGGCAGACCATTACCATGTTCAGATTGGGGCAAGTCTTTTTGCAGAAGTTCATCCTAATCGACAAGCACAAATCAACAAGGGATCAAACTCGAGGCTTCAAGAGTATCTTCGTCCGCTTCAATCATGGCATCTTCAACGAGCTGAGTGTCGAGGAAATCAAATCCCTCCCACCGCCCAAAAGTCCAATCCTCATTGGCAACTACCCAAAAGTCCACCATGCTGGCACCTCCAAACATATCCAATCTCACGTCTGCATCATACGCATCATATGCATTGCATTCGACATCATAAGCATCATTTACATCATATGCATACCCAAATAAACAATCATACTTCCCCCAGCACTTGCATCTCCGCGCGTCAGCTTTTGCATTGCATATCATTAAGAAATCAAGCATTCGTGCATGTGTGAGATCCAGGATCAATCTCGAGATTCCAAGATGATTTTCAGCCCAGGCAGTGGCATTTTCATCAAGTCTGTGGACGTTCTTCACAGAGTTATTTCAGGATGATCTTCAGCCCAGGCAGGGGCATTTTCATCAAATCTGTGGGCGTTCCTCACGAAGTTAGTTCAACCTTTTGTTGACCAAGATCAAGATAAGAGTTCAAGCAATCCTCAGCCCAGTCAGGGGCACTTTCTTCAAGTTCATGGGCGTTTCTCATAAAGTTATTTCAACCTGGTGTTGGTGATACTGTGATCTCCAGGCAAGTCAGTGGACGTTCCTCATTGAGTTGTGTTCCTTAACCATTTTTGTGATGTGGTCGTCATCCTCATCCTAACCAATAAACATTCATCCGAGTCAGTGGGCGTTCCTCATTGAATCTTTTTCGTAGCCGAACTACGATTGCCCTGATTCTTTATTCTCGTCTGAGTAAAGATACGTAGGCACAAGATTGCGTAGATCTTGGCGGGTTACCCTTTTCTTTTTCGATGTTTACCTTTTCCTTTTTTTCGCTGTTTACCTTCTCCATTTTTCATTATTTCCCTTTCCTTTTCGTGGGCTCTCCTCATTGATTTCTTTACTTCAACCTTTTGTTGATGTCTCCAAATAAATCTCATCACATCCCCAACAAACTTGACCTTTTGTCAATTGCCTTACTATCATCCTTTTGGTGGTAGCCAAACCCAATCAACTCAACTCAACCTGCATCCTTTTGGTGTTGGTAACCCTCAAATAACAACTTTTCTATCATCCTTTTGGTGATAGCCTAAACCATGTCATTTCAGGTTAACCTTCATCCTCTTGGTGTTGGTCCTCACAAATAAGAAGTTCCTATCATCCTTTTGGTGGTAGTAGCTTGTTTTGATCCGTCATCCTTTTGGTGTCGCCGATCCATAAGCCTTGGTCTGTGTGTCATCCTTTTTGTGAGTGACAGCCTTTGTGTGTGTGTGCCCTATTATCCTTTTGGTAATAGCAGGCTGTGGTGTGAGTGCCCTATTATCCTTTTGGTAATAGCAGGATGTGTTGTGTGTCATACTATCCTTTTGGTAGTAGCAGGCTGTGTTGTGTGCCATACTATCCTTTTGGTACAACAGTTACCCCTATTTAAATAGCTTTATCGGATGGCACGAGGGATGGAAATCCTCGGGACATCAAGGTGAAAGGTATTTAAATATAGCAAACCAAAAATTTTGCCCTTAGATGGAATGCAGATGCTAAGGACGAGCGATGGACATGCAAATGCTGACATGCCATGAACTTCTAGTATGATGATATGATGCCATGATAGTGCAAAAGATGCAGACAGAACAAGACACCAAAGAACAAAGAGCACACAAGCACATGTGAGCTTCACTGGGGAAAGATGAAGGTTAGTATCCATAAGGAAGACCCACTGGGGATGCAGGCTAACCAACAAAAAACAAGGCTCACTGGGGAGACTCTGAGGCAACACTGGGGATAAAAAATGAAACTGAGGGAAAACCCTACGGGTCCTTACTGGAGATAGAAGCCAGAAAGGTATTCTCCACTGGGGAAAGATCCAGGGAGGTGGACGACAGGTTCATATGTGACCGAACGACACTGGGGAAAAAAGACACATTCTTACTGGGCATGAAACCAAAAAGAAGACATGATCTCCACTGGAGGATCAATTTGAAATAAAAGGATAGACATCCAACATAAGATTTTCTGGGGATTTCTTATACTGAAGAGTTTAAATGGGATTTTCAAGAAAAACCATAAAAGACAGAGACAAGTTCTGCATGTGCCAAATAATGATCAATCACAAGGACTTTCAAAAAGATATTGATAATGACTGAACTTCTGCTGGGAACCAGATTAAAGTGCCAACAAGGATTAGACTCAGAAGTGATATGCCAGTATACACCAATTTGAGTTGGATAAAACAACAATTTGGATTATGAAGAAGACCAGTATGAGCTGGATTTGGGGTTTAGGTTCATATTTGACCTGAGTTTAGCAATACAGGTTCACAATAACCTGATACAAACAAATGGTTCACGATAACCGGGAATACAGGTTCACGATAACCTGATACAAATAAATGGTTCACGATAACCAGAAATACAGGTTCACGATAACCTGATTTCGAACAACAGACTCACGAATATCTGAAGTTTAGGTTCACGATAACCGGGAATACAGGTTCACGATAACCTGATACAAACAAATGGTTCACGATAACCAGAAATACAGGTTCACGATAACCTGATTTCGAACAACGGACTCACGATAATCTGAAGTTTAGGTTCACGATAACCTGAAACAAACAACTGGTTCACGATAATCAGAGGTTTAGGTTCAAACGATGGATTCAAACAACGGGTTCACGATAACCTGAGGTTTAGGTTCACATCTGACCTAGGTTCAAACAACGAGTTCATATTTGAATCGAAATTTAGGTTCATATTTGACCTGGGTTCAAACTACGGGTTCACGATAACTCGAAGTTTAGGTTCATATTTGACCTGGGTTCAAACAACGGGTTCACGATAACTCGAAGCTTAGGTTCATATTTGACCTGGGTTCAAACAACGGGTTCACGATAACTCGAAGTTTAGGTTCACGATAACCTGAGGTTTAAACAACGGGTTCACGATAACTCGAAGTTTAGGTTCATATTTGACCTGAGTTCAAACAACGGGTTCATATTTGACTCGAAATTTAGGTTCATATTTGACCCGGGTTCAAACAATGGGTTCACGATAACTCGAAGTTTAGGTTCATATTTGACCTGGGTTCACGATAACTCGAAGTTTAGGTTCATATTTGACCTAGGTAAACAATGCCAGCGATTACTGGACTTTAGATATCCATGTGAGGAGATGAAGTATCAGATAGGTCAATACCGGGGTTGCATGAACGAAGATTAGACTTCCTGGGGAATACCAACTATGGTTGCAAAAAGGTTGGTTTGTACCAGAGATATATAAGTTTCTCATAAGAGACTGCCACTTATCGCCATAGAAAAACAGGCTTCTTCAAGAGATTGCTACTTGTTGTTGGGTATAAATTCCAAAGAGATGTTGATATCACCACACTGTTGGAAAAAAAGAATTTGTCTTCAACGAGGATTTGTAAAAGATTCTTCCTGCGAGACACAGTGCAAAATAAATGCACGTTCAAAGATAGGTTTGAAAACCACACCTACCAGGGACCAAAGTTCAATCTAGGAACAAGCTAGAAAGAAAAGGTCAAACAAGACTCCAATTGAGGAATGAACTCAAATGGGAACGTATCTTATCCACATGTGGAAAAGATAACTGAACCAACCATCATCCACGAGAATCAAACTCTGTGGGGAATTCAGAAAAGATGGGCACTTTATGCCTAGGGCTGACTTTCTATTGGAGTGAATAGACAAACCCAGTCACTTGGGGAGATAAATGCCAAAGTGAATCAAAGACAGGCAAACACCAGGAGGGTAGCAAAATGCTAAGATGCTATGCATATGAGTGCTTATGCCATGCTTATGCTGACAAAACAGACAAAAGGAAACGAGATTGGAGATGAAATAAACATCTCGACAAGGGTACCCAGCTAAAATCATCAGATTGGACCATTACTGGGGATGAATAAGTAGGATCATCAGATCTACTTCACTGGTGAAAAGAGTATTCCACTTGAGGTATAGCATCGTGACTTCACTAGGATTGCCATCACGAGCTTGATTTCCTTACTGGAGGAAGAAGATCCATGGAGAATGGCCAAGCGCGACCGAAGTAATAATTTACTGGGAAGCTGGCAAAGTATATCACAAGAACAGGGTAATTCTGCATCCTGACTTGTGTGATGATCACCATAATAAACAACAGCTCTTGCAACATGTAATCTTCAAATCTTCTCTGCCCCAGATTACATGGTATGTTGGGAGAAAATATCAAGAGGATTTTACAGAAGAATCGACATACGAAATGCCTCAATATCTTCCAACTCTTAGATTCATGAATCTTGGCATAATTGCCCCAGATTAACTGTATTTGCACAACAAAGTCTTTGAACTTGTTCTTCAGACTGGCTGATCTGTGAAAGAGATGCCCCAGACTGATTAGCCCTTTAGAGATTTACTGAATCTCGACCTGACTGCCCCTGATTAACGGTATCCGTGATACAAGGTCCTCAGACTACGGTAGAAACAACTGGGGAACAAACTTGCCTCTGTCGTCTTGGTTGATCTGTGAAGGAGACTAACTTTTTTTTAGAGATTTGCCGAATCTCGACCTGATTGGCCCTGATTAACTGATAGGTAATCAAAAGGATTTTACAGAAGAATTGGCATACCAGATGCTTCAATGTCTTTAAACTTTTGAAAAGAAATGAACCTAGACATAATTGCCCCAGTTCAACTGTATTTGAAATATCAAGTCCTTTAGACTGTAGTAGAAACAACTGGGGAACAGACTTGCCCCTGCTGATGGGTCACTGGAGTCCACACCTTAAACTTGTCATAAGATGACCTCAAGAAGGCTTGCCCCAATATTCTGAACTTGAAGAATTCTGCCCCTGATTCAACAGCTCTTGAACTGGTGGATTGGCAAATCCCTCCGCTTGGTTGCCCCTGACTGAGCTTCCTTTATCAAGTTGAATTCTCTAGCTGACTGCACTTGTTGGGATTTATTTGACATTTAATTGTCTTTGCAAACAAGTATTGTTCATTTAAAGTTGGCAATTTCAATGTAAAATTCATGCAAGCTTTTGAAAACAAAGTTTTATTGATGAAACACACACGTGGAGTGATTAAATAAAAAACAAAATGGATCTAGTCATTTACGGAATGACATATGAAGTAATCAACACACACAGATGGCAAAGATCATTAGGAGTCAGGTTAATCAACCTTGCCATAGTATGCTTTCAAAACAACCTTACCTCAATTAGGTCTTTTAAGGGTTGTAACGTGGTCTGGTTCATGGTTTAAGAAACAAAGTATAAAGGCTCAAAGTTTATTTGTCCCACCCCATCTTCGTTATGAACTCCAGTCCTATGTTCAGTTAACTTAGGCTACACATTTAGATTCCCATAGGCTAGGAATTGAGCTGATGATAGTTGATGATGATTCAGACACTTAGGGTAGTCATTACTCCCTTGCAGAATTTGGTTATCCTTTGTTGCTGAGGCTTTGAGACCTCTTCTTGTCTTCACTGAGGTTTTGAGACCTCTTCTTGTCTTCACTGAGGTTTTGAGACCTCTTCTTGTCTTTGTTTGAGGTTTTGAGACCTCTTCTTTGTCTTTGTTTGAGGTTTTGAGACCTCTTATTTTCTTGATTGTTGTACAAACCTTCTTGTATAAGGCGAAGTTTTGGGCTTCCCATCTTTCTTGGCTTTTGCCTTGAAAGGGACTCGGCTTATTCTTCGATTAAGTATTTCTCGATGATCCTTCCTTATTTGTCACTTCGGGAACAACTTGTACATTTGTTCACTCGATTGGAGATAGCTGACTAGTGTCTTGCATGAAGGGCTTGCATTAGAATGCATAATCAAGTAAAACTGAGAACTACCCACCCCAAGGTTGAGATTTAAGGGTTTCTTTTGTGTAAGAAAAGAAAACTCCTACTTCTAGGCTCAAAGGGGTTAACGAGGGATTATCTTCCTTATTTCTTCAGTGTTTGGGGATCGAAACAATGCCTTACATCCTCGACAAGGTTTAATCGAAAGCATACCACAACAGTTATGGATGTAATGTTTTCGTCATCTTCCTCAATCCTTGCTTGAATAAACAGTTTGATAAAGGGAAAGAAACAAGATAAAGATATTTTTTTTTGTTTTTTCACGAACATAAAAGTAAATGAGTGAAACGAATGGACTTAATCTAAAGATGCATAAACACTTCATTAATCTTGCCAATTTGAAAGTACAACAAAACTTATAAGCAAAAACAGATTCAAATATACAAAGAAAAAGCAACAAAATGCTAAACAGTCAAAAGTTTGCTGGCTTCGGGGAACTGGAATTTCCTTCTTGATTTGCCAAGCTGAGATAACCGTCTTCAGAATTATTTGTTGAGATCAGTCTGAGAATCATCTTCACATCCACTCTCGGAAATTTCTTCCATTTCAGAGCCTGATGAATCCGCTTGAATAGGTGAAGGGTTGTTGATTGTTGATTTGAATGAGAACATGTTGGAGTTAAGCAGAGTCTGAATCCTGTCTCTGAGCACGTTACAATCTTCAGTTGCATTCCAAAGACATACCCTGAATATTGTCATCTATCTTTGCCAAGGCTGCCACAATCTGATTCAACTGGTTTCTCAACAAGTCGAAATTTGCTCTGGTTATAAAATGACTCTGCTCTTCTGTGTTCATGATACTTCACAAGCTACTTCAAGTCCAATGATGGCTTCAGGAAGTCAACTGGGTTACAGACTGAGGACAGATAAGACTCAAGGCTGAGAAATGCAAATGCAACGCAAATGCAAATGTGATGCAATGCTAATGCAAGCCAACTGGTTTCAAGGAACTCGAAGGCAAGTTGCAAAAAATTTTGTGGAAAAACTGAAGTGTTTTGTTTCAAAATCCATGATCTTTATTGGTTTTTACAAAGGAAAAGGCATCAGAGTTCCTTGAAACCGAAAGGCTGTCATGAATGGACGAATGTATGCACAAACACACATATACAGATATTCACATATTCACACATATGTACAGGGAAACAAATGAGGGCCTAGGTTTGAAGATCACGAGCATGGAGCCATGGTCTACCCATCCCAAAAGGTGTGTACTATGGGTTTTCATCTGCAGAACAGGGTTCTAAAAAGTTCCCAGAGTCAGCAACCCATCTTTCGGATTTTAAGGATTTCCCAGATGACTTGGTAATCAATAAAATTCTCAAGAGGATATCGTCTGAGTGTAGTATCGCGTGACAACCAATTCATAAATAGACTCCATCATGGTCACCGCACTACGTCCTAAAAGGCCAAGTGGGGTTTGGTAACTACGGTTCTCAATATCATGGGCTCCTAGGTTGAGAGTAGCACGTCTTCACGAACAGATTCGTTCAACATAACTAGACTCTCAAGAGGGCCTCAACTGAGTGATGGTGTCTCAATTCAACTTTTCAGGATTCGACTCCCTCAAAGCCTCCTTGAATATCATCGTCCTATCCTAATTGCACTCAAATTCGGGCTAGGACTTGTCTCATCACTCAAGAACCAAGCCAACAAAAGATAATCAAGCAAAGCATATATACAGGCAATCAAACAGATATACATAAATATAGCAGGCAAGCATAAATAAAACAAACAAAATAAGGTGTGCTTAACCCTCAATAATAAAGAAGTCCCCAGTGAAGTCGCCATTTCTGTTGCGGTGAAAATCGGATAACAAGCTATTAATTAACTTGCATCATATTTCTTTTACAACCGACTTTGATTTATCCAAAGGAACAGTTCAAGATCGAGAAAACCTAAAAAGGGGGAGATCTAAGGTTCGGGGGTTGGTTATACTAAGGGAAGGTATTAGCACCCTAAGTATCTGTAGTACTCTACAGGAACCTCTTATTTAAGTTTGTGTTATGTTATGTTTGCTTGCTAAGAGAAATTTGTACTAAGGTAAAGACCTAGGGGGATGTACACTAAGTTTGCTCGCCAAGACGTCGCATCTTGTGCCTACGTATCTGACTAAAGAATCAGAGCAACCGTAGTTCACCTAACTAAGGGTGAAAGAGGAACCATTGACTATGGCCAAAGTTCCAAAGGGAAATGAGTATGAGCTCATTTAGAGTTTAAGGAAACTCTCTAAATCTAAGTTATGATGGGGAAAGTGAGTTTTCATGATGATGAGAATCACATAGAGTTTATAAACTCTATCCTACTTCAGTTATGATTCCATGGCTCTTATGAGGCCAGGAAAAGGGAAGGGCTCTTATGAGGCCTAGGTGGGAAATGGCTCTTATGAGGCCAAGGTGGTATGATTTGTTTATTGACTTATGAGTCAACTGAGGAGACCTTTCCTTTGGAATAGTAATGAGGAGGTGTCAAATGAAACAGGCAACCAGAATAGTAGTCCACAAGACTTAATCAGAAAATATTTACAAGTCTCGTCAAAGAGAGAAATGAAAAGTTAGTATTCAAAGAACTTAAAGATTGACAATAAATAGAAATAGTCTCGTCTTAATCATGATTTAATCGAGAAATCGATAATCAATGATTCTTGACTTTCATCAACAAAAAAGTAAATGAAATTGAAATAAAAAGAAAGTGGTCTCATATTGATCAAGGTATTGCCGCTTTAGTGAGATTAATCAAACCATGAAGTTTGTTATATCATTGATCCAAAATAAAGAAAGTGGAATCGAAATGAAAATAAAGTTGGTCTCGTCTTAATCAAGATTTAAATCGGTAAATCGATAATCTCGATATTTAACTTTCATTGACCAATAAAGATAAATAAAAATGTGGCCTCATATTTATCAAAGTTTATTGATTTGGATAAATCAACAAAACATGATTTTTGCAATATCATTGACCGAAAAAGTAGGAAATGGAATTGAAATGAAATTAAAGTTAGTCTCGTCTTTATCAAGATTTAATCAGAGGATCGATAATCTTTTGATATTCGACTTTCATTGACCAACAAAAATAAAGAAATGAGCCTCATACATATCAAGACTTTTAGTCATTTTGAATAAATCAACCAAGTCATGATTTTGTAATATCATGGGCCCAAAAAATAGAAAATGGAATCGAAGTGAAAATAAAGTCGGTCCCGTCTTAATCAAGATTTATATCGGTAAATCGATAATCTCGATATTTAACTTTCATTGACCAACAAAATAAAAATAAAATGGCCTCATATAAATCAAGGTATTTAATGATCTGAAATAAACCACCAAGTCATGATTTTTATATATCATTGGCCCATAATATAATAAAAAACAAAATGAGAAATAAAATATGAGTTATTAGAATCATACAACATATTGATATTAAAAGGTTCATCATTTTAAAAAAAAAAAGAAATAAAAACTTCTAAAAAAGAAACAAACCATAAAGGTAAATTAAAATTCTTTCCCAAAAACAATTAAGAAGAGGGAGGGGTGGATGAATCATAAACGCGGGCTCAAAAGCCCAGAGGCAAGGTCCAATAAAAAAAAAAAAACAAAGATTGAAATCAATCATCAGATTTTTAAAACAAAAACCTAGATAAAGATAAAAAGCCTCAGTTTCTTTTCTTCAAGAAAAAAAAAAGATGCTTTGAAATCCTAAGAAGTGAAAGGCATCAGATCACGGTTAAAACATTAGCCTCGCTCCCAAAGTCCTTCGGCCCCTTTTAAATACACAACACACTTTTGTCAACTCAAAAATAGGGCATGGTAGTGATCAAGCTTCCACTATTTTTATTTTACAAAACCAAAAAAGGGATTGCGCTCAGACATCATCAACATCAGCATCACGCAAGCATCTATAATGGGTTAAGAGAAACAACGTAACTCCAACCTTGACGAAGGCAATCTCTCTCCGTCTCGCCGTAACTTGTTTCGAACAGGTTTGGTTTCGATTTCTGAATGGGTTCTGGGGAACTCCTCTATTTCATCTCCTTCTACCCGTTTTTAGGTTTCTGAATCGTTTGTGGGTTTTTTGATTTGAGTTGGATTGGGTGTTGATGTTAAGGTTAAAGAAGTGGCGTTCTGTTGTTGTTCGGATAGGAGGGAAGAAGGAGATGTAGTTTTTGGAAGATGGAGGGATTAAGAAGGCTGTTGGTTTTTTCGATTTGCCGAGAACAGTTTGGGGAGTTGAAAGTTTGAAGGGTTTGCAGATTTTATTTGAAGGTTATTTGGTGGTGCGTCGCCGGAAGTGTGAGCGAGGGAGAAGGTTTTTTGGAAGGTTTTGAGAGAGTGTGGTTGTTGATGGAAGAATATGAGAAGGTTTGAAGGAGGTCGGTGATGAAGATTGAGAGTGGAATTTTTGTGGTTATTACAGGTTGTTGAGTTGTTTGTAATCAGTGAGTTTTTCTTCCTTGTTTTTGTTCCCTTTGCTAATGTCCCTCTTCCTCTCTCTTTAAAACCAATTAAACTTGTTCATGAAGCTTTGTGGTACCACTTTTGTCTGACATTGGTTGATGAATCACTTTCACAGCAGGTTGTGTTGCAGGATATATTGTGAAGTCTTTGTCTTGGCTGGGTTGCAGATTAGTAACAAGTGTTGCAGACTGTCATTGCAAGGCCTTTAGAGTGTAGTGTAGAGTATGGTTTTGCTTAGTAGCAGTACGCACGGCTTTGTTTTGGTGCAACTTTGCAGAGATTTTGTTTGATTCATGGCAGGTTGAATTTGGCAGTTAGAAGCAGCAACCTCTTATTTGGTCTTTGTTCTTTGCGTAACTAGTTGTAAATGGGCTTGGCAATTCCTCATGGGCCTTTCGATTTATAAATGAAATTGTAAATGAGGCAATTGACTAAACATGGGAATTAGATGGATAAATGAATAATTGTTTAGATAAAAAAATAAAGTAAAAATCGATATGAAGTGAATTTGAAAGATGGATTTTGGATGATGAATTTAAACAATGGATATGGATAATTGGAACGAAAAAGGAAATAAATGGTTATAGAAATTGAAAAGAACAAAAAAAATGTGGATAATTATGGAATATGGATTCAAATGAAATGTGGATGGGTTAATGGCTTAAAACAAAATGGATTACTGGATGAATAATAAACAGAACATCGAAATGAAAAATGGGTATTGGAAATGGAAATGGGTATTATGAATTTATGAGTGGATAATGAGATAAATTGGATTATGGAAAATGGATTTTAAATGGTTAATTAGGAAAATGGATTTTAAATGGTTAATTAGGAAAATGGATGATTAAAAGAAAAAAGAATTGACAATGGTAAAGGTAACACGCCACCACAACACTTAGCATTGACCACTGCACTTGACTACCACAAATCCTGAACTACATGACCAAACACTTGCACACAACTTGAAATGTACCAACTGCTCTGGCCTCTCTGATGGCTCTACAACCCTAATTGAACTGAAACAGTACTGCACACACCATGAACTAGCTAGCCTTAGGAGACTCAACTGAACAATGTTTGTTAATCATAAACTTCAGGGATGAGAAACCCTAATCCTCGTGCCTTGAGTGCACACTTATGAAACAAATGACTTGATGAGGACCAAAACCCTAATTCAGACTCTCTGCCATAGCCTGATAACCTGATACTGATACAAACCACTTGTTTGACCAAGATTAGGTCAAACTTCCACTGAATCTCAAACCACACCATACAGACCCTTGTCCTGATGACCTTGTCTGGTCCTTGAGGAGGAACTTGTGATGAAAGCAAATCACATTGGATTATTGAGGAGAGGAGGTCTCTTAGGAGTATGAGAACTTGACTGGCTGGTGATCTATCCAAAATCTTGATTGATAAACCCTTGAGGCCTCTTGAAATAAAACCTGATTCACAAGTGAAACAAAATAACGGCAAAGGCTGATAAAATGGTTAGTTATGCAATGCATAGGTGATTGATCTATGATGCTCATGCAAAAGATGTTATGACATCTAAGGGGTCAAAATTTGGGGTACAACAGTTGTGGAATTCTGTTAGGGGGAAATTTTTGTATAAAAATTGTGGATTCTGTTACTATTTTCCATTGTGAATTTTTCTTGTGACTTCCTACTGTTATCTAATTTCTTTGCTGCACGCTGCTATTTCTTTTTTGTTGAAGCATGGATTGTATGATGTTGGTTAAAGCAAGGTTGAGGTTTTGTGGGAGGCTGTGGATCATGTGCGTGGTGTTAGCTGAGTCATGATGTAATTAGTTAGGAAAATGGTGTAAAGGTTAATTATTGATTCTCTTTGGCTGTGTAATTACTTTTTCTATTGTGATTTTCTGTTACCGACTTGTTTCTAATGCTATGTGGCACTCTTTTCCTCAAACGAGCCACAAGATCAGGCCTAATTCGTTTCCTCTCTAAGCTAACAACCAATAAGCCTTCAATCTTCAATTGCCAACATCAAAACAACAAATGAGAATTTTTTCCACCCATGATGGTTTTGGCTATAGTGACCATTCTTAGTAAATAAGAAGGGTTCCTTTTGTTTGACTTATTCCTTACATGATGCTCCTCAAGGAGGGTGGGTGATTTTGCAATGAAATATGGATATAAATGAATCACAAACTAGTTTAGAAATAAATATGGATTTTGGTATTTGGAAAGAAAAATGGTTAATAATTCTAAAGAAATGGATATTGGCTTTTAGAAATAGATTTAAAGTGGTTTATGGATAATGGATTTAATTGGATTAGTTAAATGGATATGGACAATGAGTATGGATTAGAATGGATTTGAAAAGAAATATGGTATAATGGTTTGGATAATTGGTTTTTTTGGAATGTAACTTTGGATTTAGATGAAGTCATGGATAGTGAAAAGAGAGTTGAAAAGTGGTTTAAAAACAAATCGATAAATTTGGACTTTGAAAATGGTTTAAGAATTGAACATGGGTTTAGAAGGTGAATATGGATAAAGAATGGATACTTTGGAATTAGTTTGAAAAATGAAGGGTTCATAGCTTGGAATTTAAATTTGAGTTGGACATGAAAATGAGCTAATGGTTATGCTTCGGGTAATCGAAATTTGAACTTGAATTCGAATGATGATGAACTTGGATGATGATGCTGGATATCTTAAATTCCAAGTAACCTGCACCTCAATAAACCCACATGAATCTTTCTCACAACCTATATGCTTAAACATTGATGAATCCAAATCCAACTTCACTTCTTCAAGAACCATATCAATCTTCTAATCCACACCCAATTTTCATGACAATAAACAAATATCATCAATGGCCTTGGTCACAACATGAATCCACCACAACATCTTTATACCCTGTCTTGACTTTAATGATCAACAAAAATATCAACGCTTTGAATCCTTGACCATGAATAATAAAGTTGGAAACATAGAAGAATACTTTGATATCCAATGATCCTCAGTTGATGACATGTCCCCCAAACCCAACCATGAATGAGAAACCCTAACTATTCTTGAGTTGTACACTGAATGAAGAAACAACTTGAGTAGAGAAGGAGTCAAACCCTGATTCACACCCATGAAACCCTGACCCAATGCTTCTGATGATTCCTCTGAATGGGGAAAACCTTGGAGCTTGGTGAACCTCTGAATAAGGAAATATTCATGATAATGTGAATTCAAACCTTTCTTCAACTTTACCTGAACTAGGAACCGACTGAATCACCTCAGCATAGGGCAAACACTAATAACAAGAAAACCATTCGATCCCATGTCTTAGAAGACCAATGCAATGTATGATTATGAGTTATGACCTAATGAAGATGCAAATGGATGCGAAACAGAAGCCAGTTAAGGTTGGAAAAAAAGGGGCAAATTTTGGGGTGCAACAAAAACATTTAATGTTCACCATCGAACTTTAATTTATCCAAAGGAAAGGGAAAAGATCGAATAAAACCCTAATTGTGCAATGTAACAACAATGCGAAGAGATCTAAAGGTTCGGGTGTTGGTTATACTAAGGGAAGGCATTAACACCCTAAGTATCTATAGTATCCTATAGGAACCTCTTGAAAGTATTTGTGTTATGCTAATTTGCTTGCTAATGTTTGGAAATGCTATATTTTTGGGTTTTATGAGATAGGGAACCTAAGGAGGTTTATTGCTATTTTGCTCGCCAAGACTTCGCAGTCTTATGCCTACGTATCCTAACAAGGATGAAATCAGAGCAATCGTAGTTCACCTTACTAAGGTTTAAGAACACTTGATAGTGATCAAGGTTCAAAGGGGAAAGTAAGTGTTTATAAAAATAACACTTACATGACTTAACAAAGTCAAAGAATTTACAAACTCTAACCTAAGTCTATGTTGAAAGGTTAATGACTTGACAAAGTCAAGAAAGGTAGGAAAGGGAATGCTAGGCTACCTATGACACAAAGTCAACAGGAGAAAATCTTTCCTTTGGATTCAGGCAACAAAAGAGAAGAAAGAGGAAGAAAGGTAACAAGCTAACCTCACTAGGGGATGACTTGACAAAATCAAAGATAAACATGGGTATGGATAATAATGGATAAGATGAACAAAAATGATATTCAAACATGATATCAAAGTAAACATGATAAAGTATGTCATTCAAACATGATATCAACCAAGATGGATAAAGAGTGATAATGACGATGTTCAAACATGACATTAATCAAGGCATACAACTCATGGCAAATATGACATTCATACATGATGACAACTAAAGGATATAATGAGATATATCAAAGTTATAATGAACATGGTAACAACAATAAACAAAGATATGACAATATTCAAGTCAAGACTTAAAAAATTCACAAATCTACATGGTAACAACCAATGCAAATAACTCATAAACATGGATGTAACAACATTTAAGGCAAGACCTAACAAAGTCAAAGATCATCATGGTAACAACTAAAGCATGAACACACAAGCATGGTTGATACATAATCAAATATGTATATGAAATGTGCTTTAAACAAGAATGAGGTATTATGGCATATGGAGATGTTCATTCAAGGCATGTTCATAACAATAGCATGTAGGCATGAGGTATGAACACATAAGTAACAACATGTGAGCATGTAAAAGAATGTGACAACATTTAACAACAACATCATGAAGGATATAACAATATCATGGATATAACAATATCAACATATAAAACAATGGATGAAAATTTCAAGTATACAACTAAGGTAAGCATGAACTAAGGTCAAGGTTGGGACATGGATTAGGGTTTACTGACACCACTTAATCATGAATACAATTCAAGATTCAAACAATCATGGACAAGTTATAACAACACTTAATCATGAATACAATTTAAACAATCATGGAAAAGTTATAACAAACTTAATCATGAATACAATTTAAGAATGCAAATAAGTCATGGGCAAGTTATAACAACACTTAATCATGAATGCAATTTAAGACATGGCTTAAGACATCAAGGTAACAACCAAGGGTTCATGTCAAAGGTTCATTATGATCACAATCAAGTCTAAGCATTTCAAAAGGTTTAAACATAACAAGTATGAAGTTTAAGAACCAAACAAAGTCATGGTATCAAAGTTAAGGCAAAATATGGACATGTGATCAAGGATGATTCAAACACAAAGCAAACATGCATCAAAGGTTCAAAGTGGTATAAATATCATGCCAAAGTCAAAGGGAAAGTTTCATAATCAAACATGAAGAAACAAGTTATGTACACGTGAAAATCATGGATTAAGGTTCCCTAAACTTAGGCAAAAATCAAAAGGGTCATGTTATTAACACCAAACAAGGTTTACACAATGTTCACAACATTCACAAGTATCAATATGGTCAAGCACAATCAAAGAAACAATAAAAAAGAAACATTTTATGACCTAAAATCATCTTAAAAAGTGCCTTACTTTAACTAAGTAAATGTGTGTGAAAAATAAATTATTTTTGGGATTTTTTCAAGGATTCATAAAATAGGTACAATAAAGAGAGAGTGTGCAAAAAATCAGCTCAAAATAATGTGTGGATTGAGAGTTATGATCAAGTGAAGTTTGAAAAAAAATGAAATGACAAGGTGGTAAAAAGAATGGAAATGGTCCATGGGGGACTTGAACCTGCGCGCTATGGGTTATAGGACAAAAGCTTAACCACTGGGCCATCTGCTTGGCCCAGACATGAAACACGCATGGTAAACTATATTTAAAACCCAGTTGAAAAACATAAAAATAAAAAAAAAGGAACAAAAGGACTATGGCGGGGGGGATTCGAACCCCAGTCCCCAGCTTCACAAACACACTCACAAACCAATATGGCGCAATGCCCAAGTCATTAATGGAATGGCAACCAAATAATATATTTTAAATCATGACCTGAAAACATAAAATGGCGCCATCTATCATCTTCAACCTTCCTCCATTTTTGAAATTTCTGAAAATGCAAACTTGCTCATTTCTTAATATTTTTAAACGATGTAAAAATGAAACTCACTTGATTTTCCATGAGGATTACAATGGTACTTTTTAACTTTATTAATAATCAACACATAACAAAAAAACATATTAAAAACAGCATGAACCCTAAATGTTAAGAAACACAAAGCTTCACATACACACATGATACATTGCAATTGAACTTTGGAAAACCATCTACACATTACATACTACATTTTTGCTTCAGAAATCAATCACAAATGATGTATGTATGACGAGTTTCAAAGCTGAGCAAACTTAACTATTGGAGCAAGGTCCAATGCCTCTTCAAACTTGTTACAGAAACTATTTGGTGGTTCAAAAAGCCTTTATGAACTACCACGAAGCTTTTAGGATGCTTGGCTTGCACAGAAACATCTTCAATCCTTGTACACGAATCCTCTTGCAAGAAAGGAAAAATGCAAAATTGAAATGCAAGAAAATGGTGTTACAATCACAAAACAATGCTTGGAATAGTTTAGGGCATATTTATGGAAAGTGTTTGAAGGATCAAAATGATTGGAAAAGGTCAGAATGTTGTTTTGGCTTGGATAATGCAGAAAGTCAACCAAACTTGGTATTGAGAGTTAACTTTTTGATTCTGCAGGTTTTGGATGAAGTTGATGGTTTGGATAGCTTAGTTAGATGTTTTGTGATGTGTTTGGATGGTTAGATTGAAGGTTTTGTGGCTGGAAAAGGTTTTGGGTGTGTTTGTGCAAATGGAGGATTTTTAACACTAGTGGAGGTCATGATGCCAATTCTGATGTGGGAGAGGTTTTCAGTGCTTTGAGGTGTAATTGTTGTGTGTTATGAACTGAGGAATTGCCCTCTATTTATAAGGAAACTTGAGGAATTGAAAGTTCTGCAGAAACCAAGTTTTGGTGCAAAGTAGTTTGGTTAGGATACAAATGGTAGTTCCATGAGTTTACATGGTTCCAAGACAAGGTACAATGCCTTTCTAGGGTTGTTGGAAGTTTAGAAACTTTGTTTCTGTACAAGGAAAAGGTTGAGTGCAGAAGAAACAAGTTGGAGGCTCAAGAGAAGTTTACTTGTGATTAAAGTGGCTTTATCAAAATGGAAGTGTGAACTTTCTTCCCAAAATGGAATGATCATTTTCACAAAGCCTAAAACACTTGGATAATGCACTTAGGATCCGTGTAATTCATCAATTATATGAAGATTTAGAAGCAACATGACCTGCAAACTGAGATTGAGTAGGTTTGGCAAGGTTTTGGCACAAGGTTTTGGCATGAACATGACCTTTAATCAAGTTTGAAGTGCCAACTTCCCTCCTTCGAAACTCCTAGCTCAAGTGTGATAAAAATGTGTTCTTAGACTATTTGGAATGCTTGAAACATCCTCTACAACTTTCATGTTTTGAGTTTTTATTGAATCAATTGGGATCATAATGAAAAATGGCCATAAAGTTGGCTCCAAGACAAGGCAGATTTTGGTTAAAAATTTCTCTAAGTGTTCAAGTTCAAAAAGTGATGAATCTCCAACTTCGTGGCTTCATATCTCTCAATCTATGCACTTTTTGGGAATTCATCCTCAAGGGAAAAGTTGTAGTATGTAAAAAGCTATTCAATTAGGTCTTTAGAGCAAAGAAAATGGTTACTTTGATTGGAAGTTATGGCCTTGAGAAGTTGAGCAAAAATCATGAATCTTCATAACTTAGTAAAAATTCCAATTTCTTCATTGTTGCCCTTTTTGCAAGTAACCTCATTTTTATTGATTTCTCTTGACCAATCATGATCCAAATCACCTATTATCATTATTCTTGACTTGAGGAACCCATGTTTGACCAAAAAAGTCAAAAGTCAAACTTGGCTTGATCAGTGGTTGACTTTTGCATCAGATGACTTGAACTTTGTAATCTTCAATGAAATCAACCTCCTGAGCTATTTGAACCTTATGGAGGGACTCCAAGAGTGTCTTTGAGTGTCTTGAGATCATGTCTTGGTCAAAAGTCAAAGGTGCAGTTGACTTTGGCTTAAAAACCCTAATTTGTGGAACAAATGAACTTGAAACTTTATAAACTTGTAATGAGGCCACAATACACTTGATTGTTGATGTATGGAAGCTCTTGATCATGAGAACTTGATATATTGATGATCAATCCAAAACTTTGACTGATCAACTGTTGTGGTGAGAATCGGATATCAAGCTATTAATTAACTTGAATCACAAATCATGAAGTTCACCACCGAGCTTTGATTTATCCAAAGGAAAGGGTAAAGATCGAAGAAAACCCTAAGTGCGCTATGTAACAACAAAGCTAGAGATCTAAGGTTCGGGGGTTGGTTATACCTAGGGAAGGTGCTAGCATCCTAAGTATCTGTAGTACTCTACAGGAACCTCTTGTTAGTATTTATGTTATGTTAAAGTTTGCTTGCTAAGGAAAATATGCTAAGGTAAAGACCTAGGGTATATACAAAGTATGCTCGCCAAGACATCGCATCTTGTGCCTACGTATCCTGACTAGGATGGAATTAGAGCATTCGTAGTTCACCTCACTAAGGGTGAGGAACTCTTGATTGTGGCCAAGGTTCCAAAGGGAAGTAAGTATCCATGGCAAGATACCTACATAGAGTGCGGCGACTCCAAACCTAAGGCTAGGTTAAAAAGAGGAGAGGAAGTTGGTCTCGATTGCGCGGCGGCGAGAGATAAGGGAGTTAGTTGTTAGTTAGTCAGCTCGCCAAGACATCGCGTCTCGTACCTACGTATCCTTACTAGGAATGAGGAACCAGAGCCTCCGTAGTCTGCCTCACTAAGGTGAGAAACTCTTGACTATGGTCAAGGTTCCATAGGGAAGTAAGTGTTCATAACCATGACACTTACATAGAGTGCGGTGACTCTAATCCTAAGGCTAAGATAAAAGGGAAGGTAAGTTAGTCTCGATCGCACGACGGCGAGAGATAATGGAGTTAGTTAGGCTAAGTTATCCTAAACATGACATGACAGTCAACAGAGGGGATCATTTCCTTTGGAATTGAGAATAAACAACCAACAATAACAGGGGAGCAAAAGATAAAACTTTGAATATAAGTAATAATAATCAAGAATGAACAAGAAGACACCAAACAATCATCAACAACTCATGGACAACATCACGATGTCGGGATAGTATTAGCAAGCAACAAAAGTATTTACATAAGCAGCATGCCAAAAGTTAGTTCAAAACCAAACAAGTATCATACTCAAGACAAATTTAACTTGAGTCAATCACAAAAAAAAGCAACATGGCTAAATAAAGTTAGGTTAGTGGCCCTACATCATGTCCACTCAAACAAAAACATATGAGGGAAACATTCTAAAAAAATTGCCCCAAGTTCTCCTTCAAAATCAACAAATAAACCTAGAATGCCAAACTGATCGAGCACACAGTGGAGTTCATGCCAATGGCAAGGTATCAAACACAAGACAAAAAAAAATTCTGATTAAAATTCCAAAGACCAATCAAAAGGTTAATCTAATAAAAACAATTTTCTTTTGTTGAGGTTTTTAATTAATGAAGAAAAGACTAATTAATTTTAAATAGCTATAATAAAATCAAACTAAAACACAACAAAAAATACTATTTGGAAATATTAGTCAAGATTTTTTTTTAAATCATTGACAAAGAAAAATGAAATTGAAAATCCTAGAAAAAAACAAAATAGGGAGGAAGTCAAAATAAAACCAAGGTGTACAAATCAATCTAATGGGCTTGTGAGCCCAAAACCAATTATCCTAAGTCATAAATATCATAAAAAAGAAAAAAGAAAAAAAGAAAAGGTAAATAAATAGAAAAATAAAAAGAAAAACCAACGGACTCAAGAAAGAATGAAATCCCCCTTTCCTATTCTCCTTGAATCTCAATCCACCTATTTCCCTCAATCACGGCGGCGCGAGTTTCTTCTTCGATCTCGCCCTTCTTCACTCAGTAATGTTCACTCATCCAAAACTCTCCTCTTCGCGATCAGATTTCACAGCTTTCTCTCCTCGATCTCTTGCGGCTCTCCTTTCTCTCACCCTGTTTTCGTTTCAGCGACACGGTTCATTAAGGTGGGAGTGGATTATCGCAAAAGGGTGATGATTGTGGTGGTCGATGAAGATAAGGAGGGAGGTTCGAGCCGTTTTTATGGTGGTGAAATGAGGGGTTATGGCGTTGAAGACGGAAAAGTTTGTGAGGTATTGTTGCTGTTAAGTTTTCACGAAGATGAAACAAAGCTGTTACTGAGTCAGAACCTTGCTTGTCGGTGAGTCGTTGATGAGGTTACTGGAGGTTCTGATTCATGAAGAAAATGGTGCAAGGAATTTTCTTTGTTTTTCATGTTTGCAAATTTGTTTTTTTAATAGGGAAGCTAGTCATGTTTCCAGGTTCTGTTGAATATTTGCGCATAATGATAAAGTTTTTTTTAGGTCCGATGCAGCCAATGGTTTGTGAATCCCCCTTCATTCTTTTATGACCCGTCTGTTCAAAAGTTTTCATTCACTGATTCACAGTTCACCTTGTTGCAGGTTTTTTAGTGCAGCAAGCAGGTTTTCATTTTGGTGCAATGGTGTAGCAGGTGGTAGCAGGATCATAAGTTGTGTTCTGATGTAGAAATTTGTTGGCTTGTGGCAGGTTTTGTCGCGGCTTGGCGTGGTGCGCAGGCCTGTATAGACTGAAGCGTCATTGTATGGTTGCTGTTATTTCAAAATGTTGGTCAAGGTCTTGGCTTTTGTTGTGTCGTGTAGTAGCAGGATGCTTGATGGTGTACGGTTGCTGTTGATGCACTAGATTGTAGCAGGGAGGTTTTGTTCTGTGCAGGATAGAGGTGGCAATTGGATCCATTAAGGCAAAATCCATCCAATCCATTCACAAAAAAATCCATCCAATCCATCTACTACATAAAAAGTAAGTTAATGGATTGGATTAAATTCATCCATTTATATACATGGATTGGTTCAATCCATCAAACCTATTTTAAAGATCCAATAGATTATTTTTATCTCCGTTAGATTTATTTTTTAAAAAATAATTAAAATTTTTTTTTAAAAAAGAATTGATTTTTTTCAAAAAAAAAAAAAAACGACTTTTTAAAAAAAAAATCGATTTTTTTTCTGAAAAAAAACCGACTTTTTTAAAAAAAAAAAACGATTTTTTTTCTGAAAAAAACCCGACTTTTTTTCCGAAAACAAAAACCGATTTTTTTTCCCGAAAATTAAAACCGACTTTTTTTTCGAAAAAAAACTGACTTTTTTTTTTTGAAAAAAAACTGATTTTAAAAAAAAAAAACCGACTTTTTTCCAAAAAAACCGACTTTTTTTTCCGGAAAAAATGACTTTTTTTCCGAAAAAAAACGATTTAAAAAAAAAAAACCGATTTTTTTCGAAAAAAAAGAATACTTTTTTCTTAAAAAAAACCGATTTTTTTTTCCGAATAAAAAAACCGATTTTTTTTTAAATAAAAAAAAATTGGATGGATGGATATCCATCCATTAAAAATATGTTAATGGATGGATTGGATGAATTTTATTCTTAACGGATAGATCGGATTGGATAATTTTAAGAATATTTTAGTGGATTGTTAATGGATTAATGGATTGTTTTGATCAATCCATTAACCGTCCAATCCATATCCATCCAATCCATCAATTTTGCCACCCCTAGTGCAGGAGCCTTTTTTTTTGTATTTTTGATCCATGATTGTATTGGTTTGTAGAAAAAGAATGTAATGGGCTTTTGTGAAAAATGAGTTTCGCATTGAGAAAAAAATGGACAATGGACCTTAGACATGGATATGGAAATTTGGACATGAATAATATGGGTTTATAAATGGATCATGTGTTATTATTTTTTGTAGTGATTTTTGGAATATATAAATGTGATTTAATAAACAATAAAAGGAAAATGATTTATGGATGAAAAATGGATATGAAATTGGATTGGATATTGAAAATTGGATAGTGAAAAAATGTGAATGAAGTGGATTAAATGGACCTTGGTGGATTATGAATGGTATAGTGAAAATTAGAATTGGATAATGGTGAATAATGAATAAGGAAATGGATTAGAAATTGGATATGATAGATTATGAAATGGATATTTAAAAATGGATAACAATGGATTATGGTTATTGAAATTTGGTTTAAAAGAAAAATGGAGAAAGGATAATAGTCTAAGGAAAATGGATAATAAAACCCTAATTTTAATCCACAACCAAACTTCAAACGTTCCCACAAACCTCTGATGAAATTACTCCTGAACCACTGACCATCTTGCAACTGGAGTCACGACCATTTGAATTAACTTTCACTCTTCCATAATTTCCTCTGAATCTATTTGAATCAACCTTGGTGAATTTCTACACGAGACAACTTTATCTCATCAGAGGACTTAGACTTGCACGAAACCATGATTTGACGACCTTCAGATATGAAAAACAAAACCATCTCCTCTTTCTTGACCAAGACTAGGTCACATCCAATTGACCTGAAACATTACTGCACATATACTTGACCTGCTAGCCTCAAATGAATCTGAATTGACGCATGCTCATCTTAAACACAAAGGGTGAGAAACCCTAATCTTCATGCCTTGAGTGTACACTGATGAAACAATGACTTGATGAGAACCAAAACCCTAATTCAGAATCTTTGCCACATCCTGATAACCTGATAACCTTGCTTGATCCTTAACTTCGTCTTGCAAGACCTAAGCCTCAAAGAACTTGTAACGGAACCAAATTGCACTGGATTATTGAGGAAGGGAAGTCTCTTAGGAGTTTGAGGACTTAATTAGTAAATGACCTATCCAAAACCTTGATTGATCAACCCTTGAAGCCTCTGAAGCAAACCCTAATTCAAAAGTGTAACAAAACAAACAAAGTATAATAAACTGGTCAGCTATGCATGAATGATTGGTCTAGAATGATATGCAAAAGATCAAAGAATTTAAGGGTAAAATTTGGGGTATGACATTAACCAAGAATCTCCTTTATGCAAACCCTAATTCATAGACAAAAGCAAAGCAAGGCAATATCTTGATAATTTGAGGGTTAGCTATGTATGAATGATAGACCTAGAATGTTTTCCTTCTGCTCGTGTGAGTTTGTTAGGAAAAGATGAGTTGGACACTTTGTGAGTTGTGTGAAATAAATCCGTTAGAAATTTTCACTGCCCTTGCTAATTTTATGGGATCCCTTTATGAGTGTGAGTACCACAAATTCCTTGTTGCAAAATGTGTCCTTTCTTTTTATTTTCTTTTTATTTCAATTGTGGTCCCCAAAGAATTTCCACATATTATGGGCTAATTCTGATTTTTGGTGTGTTCTATTATTCAATTCTGAATGGAAGAAAGATCTCTGATTTTTTGTTCACCATGTATGATATGCAATCTCTTGAATTGTCTGTTTTCTCATGTATGTAGGCGTGATGTATATTTTATTGGAAATTCATCTTTCACTTGAATTTGAAGGAACTATAATAATGGTGATGGCTTCATTATGGTGTGCCATGGGCATGAGAGTGATGATTGGCGTGGGCTCCCTATAATCTCAGAGATCTTTCTTCAATTTTGTATTTCTTGTATTAGGACATTATGAAACAAAAAACCTTGCATTTGTAAAATATTTTTTATCAATGTAATGCATAACTACTATTCAATAAGGCATTCTTTTTAATAGCAAGTTGATTATTTCATCTAATTACAAATCAACTCCCAAGATTTGATTAATAACAAGACAAATAATCAAAATCCAATTAAAACAAATTGAAAATTAAAAGAGAGTAACAAATAAAGAGATACTAAAAAGTGGTTAAAGCCAAAAGTCAAATCCTTTAACTTTTTTTACTTATTTTCCCATTTAAGTCATTGATTTGGACATGATCTTAGTAAATGCAAAAAAGGTCATTTATTCAAAACTTGTCTCGGATGGATTTATGCAAATGAAATTTTGGTTAGTGATGCAACATGACCAGATGAAATGGTCATGTGATCACAGGTGAAAACCTCTGTAATCTAAAAAATGGAAGGGAGGACAAATTTATGGCATGACAATCATAAAACTAACTAGAAGTGTTATGACTTAGTGGAGACTACGGTGTCTTCCACTTTTTTCCCGGTTGTCCGTTCATTCCAGTTAAATGTTCATACATGGGTTGTTTGGATATGCTAGTATACAGAACTGGCCTATATTACTAGGTGGTAATTTGCTTGCGGATACACTCCTAAGCTATCGATATGGTGGGCTCGTGAGGCATGACAAGGCGTATTACTCACTTGGCTACTCACCTACATTATCGGTATGGTAGGATCATGTCGCCACATAGGTAATGTCACTTTGTTACTCGCCACAACTTAGATCACTTGGTTACTCATCAACAATCATCGCTCGGTGGTCTCGTGCAGTCATGTAGGCGTTTTTGCACTTGCGGTTACTCACCTACGTATTAATGATTGATGGTGTCGTGTCGCCGTATAGGAAATGTCACTTCGTTATTTATCACGGATGGGGTCATGTAGCTACTTAGGCGTAAATCACTTGGTTACTCATATGACTCATCATGTGGTAGGCTTGCGCAAGTCTCTTGATGCTAGGCATTTGGTTACTCATTGAAGGCGTGCTTACGTGGTCTAGTAGAAGGCGTAAACTACTATAAAATTCTCTCGTACGCGGGTACGGGTATACATATATGGTTGTGCTAACTTTGGTATGCGTTGGTGATTTTGGAATTGGGTAGTCAAAAGACTTCCAATTCGATACTATGTGATATTTGTGCATTCCTAAAATAGCAAGTAAGGAAACTTTATGTCAATGGTTGATCAATATGTGATTATGCACCATGTAGAGTCGAGAGGACCCATAAGATAGGATGACTCACTAATGTTTAATAATCTCACCCTAATCATATTAATGTTTTTCAAGTACCCTGATATTAGTGGAATACTTGTGAGAAGGTCAGGATCATAAACTTAAGTGATCAGATGGCTAGAAGACAATACCTGATCTTATTTTCCACTGTGCATTCTTCATAGACATATAGGTTGTATATATTCTTAGATATGGATTGCGATGTATACGATTTTATTATGTCATCATTAGATTTTGTATGTACTTAGTGCCAAAAATTTAATGTCTTACTGATATGATTCTAGACACATGTTAGTGGGGTGTTACATTATACATGACTATTTTAAAGGTAATAAATTGCAAAATATGAAAAGTTTATAAATCAAATAAATGACATTAATATATTTAAAAACAACAACAAAAATGGAAATTTAATTACTTGACAATTGAAACCAACATATGTTTTATGTTACAATTAAATTAAAGGTTGCACATTCTATGCGAAACCAATGCATTCAACCTACTGTATAATCCAAACAAAAAATATAATATAAGGTTTATTTAAACACAAATATTAAAAAAAAATACATAACAAAATAAGAACAATAATTATTAGAATGATTAACAAAACATTTAATTTTAGATTTGAAAAAAAAACAAAATAAAAGGAAAGACAAAAGAATAAAAGGAAATGTGAAAGAAATAAGAAGAAATAAATGAACATAATATTGATTTTTGTGATACAAAAGAAGATAAAATCGAACCAAAAATATTCTTACATTAAAAAAATCAACTATAAAAAATATACAAATTAAAATAAATAAAATGAAAAACATGCGATGATTTTTATTGTATAATGTTGTTCATTGTTAATATTTTTTGAAAAATAAAAAATAAATATTAAGAATAAATATGAAATTATTAATATCAATAATATTAAGAGCACACATACATAAAAGAAAAGGGATAGAAGGAAGAGATGACTCTTCAAGATCAGTACCCTGGAAAAAAAACAAAGATTAAGAATTAAAGATGAACTAGTAAAAAACCCGTGCGGACGCACGGGTTATTATTGTTTAGTTTAAAATGAATATAAATTGTAACATGTAAAATAAATTAATAGTAATTAATGTAGATTTATTGTTAAAAATCAGTAATCAGAAAAGGCAATGAATTAGAATCAAGAAAATATTAAAGCATTACAAAATTATGATAGAATTGAATTGTCTAATTTGAGAATAATTAAAAAGTTGTAAAAAATATAAAGTGAATATGTAGCCATATAAATAGGAGTTAGAAAAATAATTGGAAAATAATTGAAATAAAATATAGGTTAGAAAAATGAAAAACGTTAGGTATGTAGAATATGGGGGGGGGGGGGGGGGGGGGGGGGGGGGGGGTACAATTGAAAAAATAAAGTGGTGGTGGATGAAAGGAATTAAAAAGAAACCGGAAGTTAGGTTATGTAACGTGGGTTATTAGGTTGGTATCCATTTCAGAAAAAGGTTGTGATTTGGGGGGAGAGTAGAAAAGTTAGGGTTAGATTCAAAGGGAGAAGACGAAAGAAAAGGAGAGGAAGCTGAAGAATGTCAAGACACAGGTCGTCATCGTCATGGAAGAGGTAAATTTCTGATAAATTTCTGTAGTTATGACTGTTGCGTTTGCGGGTTTGGTACTGGAACCGTGTTTGTTCATGTTTCATGAAACTTGATTTTGCAAATAATGGAGACGTAGGTTTTGGTGTTTAAAGAGTAGATCAAAATTCTTTGTGCATGTTGTGCTATTGTGATATGTTTGGGTATTTTAGTTCTGGGTGTTACTGTTGTGCGATTGTGATAAGAGTAAAACAGTGTAGTCGTTCTGCATCGAATTGTGAATTATGAAACCTAAATTCAATTGTGAATTTTGACATGGAGATGCAAGTATGTTATGTATTTTTCTGCATCGCATGGACACGGTGGTGGCTTTATCTTGTGCACTTGAAAAACTGTCCTAAATAGTATTGTGAAGGTAAATTTGGGTGGAATGTTATTTTTCTTGAAACAGTGGTAGGAAATATAAGCATTGTTGGGTATTTAATGAGTATAGTTTTATAGGTAGATAATGGTTATCGAATGACCAAAGGCATCCCTTCAACTTTTGTATGACGTGAATGTAATCATTGTTAGTATGATACATATAATGCAGAGTCGTAGGTGAAATTGAATGCATGTTTTGTAAATTATGATTGAGTGAATATAGACGTTGTTAAATTTTTTGGTAACCTGATTTGAAGAAATGAATGGAATAAAATGATTTGAAATAAAATAATTTTAGCTTTTTTACTTACTTTCAGGGAAGAATTGCGTCGATACTTCGAGCTTAAGTTAGCATACATAAGTTACGAAGACGAGTATGTGCGGCTGATGGAAAAGGAGGAAAAATTGACATTTGAGGAGTTCAGAAAAGAAAAAGAGAAAGCTGAGACAGGAACTTTTGGAAGAAGGTAATTGTGTGAATCTAAAATTCAGTTGTTGTTTATGTATATAATTTTTTATGTCCAGCAGTAAATATTTTATGTTAATGGTTTGAAGAGGTGGTGGATGAAAGGAATTAAAAAGAAACCGGAAGTTAGGTTGTGTAACGTGGGTTATTAGGTTGGTATCCATTTCAAAAAAAGGTTGTGATTTGGGGGGAGAGTAGAAAAGTTAGGGTTAGATTCAAAGGGAGAAGACGAAAGAAAAGGAGAGGAAGCTGAAGAATGTCAAGACACGGGTCGTCATCGTCATGGAAGAGGTAAATTTCTGATAAATTTCTGTAGTTATGACTGTTGCGTTTGCGGGTTTGGTACTGGAACCGTGTTTGTTCATGTTTCATGAAACTTGATTTTGCAAATAATGGAGACGTAGGTTTTGGTGTTTAAAGAGTAGATCAAAATTCTTTGTGCATGTTGTGCTATTGTGATATGTTTGGGTATTTTAGTTCTGGGTGTTACTGTTGTGCGATTGTGATAAGAGTAAAACAGTGTAGCCGTTCTGCATCGAATTGTGAATTATGAAACCTAAATTCAATTGTGAATTTTGACATGGAGATGCAAGTATGTTATGTATTTTTCTGCATCGCATGGACACGGTGGTGGCTTTATCTTGTGCACTTGAAAACTGTCCTAAATAGTATTGTGAAGGTAAATTTGGGTGGAATGTTATTTTTCTTGAAACAGTGGTAGGAAATATAAGCATTGTTGGGTATTTAATGAGTATAGTTTTATAGGTAGATAATGGTTATCGAATGACCAAAGGCATCCCTTCAACTTTTGTATGACGTGAATGTAATCATTGTTAGTATGATACATATAATGCAGAGTCGTGGGTGAAATTGAATGCATGTTTTGTAAATTATGATTGAGTGAATATAGATGTTGTTAAATTTTTTGGTAACCTGATTTGAAGAAATGAATGGAATAAAATGATTTGAAATAAAATAATTTTAGATTTTTTACTTACTTTCAGGGAAGAATTGCGTCGATACTTCGAGCTTAAGTTAGCATACATGAGTTACGAAGACGAGTATGTGCGGCTGATGGAAAAGGAGGAAAATTGACATTTGAGGAGTTCAGAAAAGAAAAAGAGAAAGCTGAGACAGGAACTTTTGGAAGAAGGTAATTGTGTGAATCTAAAATTCAGTTGTTGTTTATGTATATAATTTTTTATGTCCAGCAGTATAATATTTTATGTTAATGGTTTGAAGAGGAAACAAAATGCCTGCGGGAGAGAAATCTGGTAGTACAAGGATTGGGGAGCGTGGTTGTGGATCAGGACAAGAAGCTGCTGTTGAATTGAAGGTCAAAAAGGAAAATGAAGGAAATTCTCAATTTGGAGAGGGAGATTTGGATTTCAATTTTACCAATTTTACCAAAAAAGTGAATGTTTTTGAGAAAGATATGAAGGGTAACACAATTTTAATTGAATACAATGGGGTCAAGAAGAGAAAGATGGCCGAGTCTGGTGAGGGGAGTCGAGGTAGGGGAAAAAGTAATATCCGAGCGTCTGAAAAAGGAAAAGAACCTGCAGCTGAAGTTTTAGAAGGAGAAATTGGGAAGAAGGACGGGCCACCGATAGCCATATCATTCGATAGCGAAAGGTATTGAAAAAGTTAATAAACATAATAGTTGGTTCAAATATTATTGGCTGAAATTTGTTATGACATAGTATGTTGTGTTTGTGATGTTTTGTTATGATTTTTAGTTACGATGATGACGATTGTCAGAAGGTGATTGGTAGTCGGCTGAAGTACTATATATGGTTTCGGAAGATTCGTTCTGGAGAGACGACAAGGAATAAGGTTTTGGTAAAAGTTATGTTTAATGTTGTTGTATTAATCTAAACTATTATAATGGATACATTTATAGGTATGGATGATTTTGTGTATTTTACAGCAACTACCGCAGCGAGTTATAAAAGAATGTATGAAAAAAGGTGAAACAAAAATTAAGTTGTGTGATGGTAAACTGAGAGAAATCTATGATTGTGAGCTGCATAGGTCGGTTAGAAAGTACTCTACATAAGTTTTCATTGGTCGTGGATGGTATGAGTTTTCGAAGAAAAGAGAACTTAAAGCCGGTGATGTGCTTGCCTTCATGATTCACACCCCTCCAGCCAAGAAAATTTATGTCTGGATCTTAAACCGTTGCGGCTGATTGGTTTGAAGGAGGATTAGCATTTATGAATGATGTGCTGTTGGTAGTTTATCGTATTTTATTGTTTGCTGATCCTGTGAATTTTAATGACTAAGTTGGAATCTATATGTTGTTGGTATAATTATGTTAGTGTTTTAAACTAAGTTGTTGAATATTTTCGTCTGTAAGGATAATATCAGTATTATGTTATAAATATGTTTTGATGAATTAAGTGTTACTGTCACTGATAAGAAATTATTGATTAGTTTTATTTGTTTATTCATTGTCTTCGTATAAAGCTTGGATATGATGTATTGCAGTTGGTTTAGTAAAATAGGGGTGGTGTAGCAGGTATATTGTCGACAGAGGTGGTGCCTGTTGTATTTGAGAATTTGTGTGCCAAGTTATGCGCGAATACTGATAGGTATTGAATTATTTTAATGGGTGGTTGTGCTAATGAAGCTAAAACTTATTCGTCTGGGATGGGATCTGAATGCGGCAACATGGTCCATTTATTTATTTGTATAAGTCATTGATGTGGCCGTGTTGGTTGTATGGATGATAGTTCCAGATATAGTATGTTCAAGCTGGTTGAATGGATATAAATGAATTTGGTTGAAGTTGTTGGGCGGTATTGTAGGGTGTTAAGTAGGAGAGATGTGGTGTTGTGGTATTTCAAAAGATAGTCAGTTGTAGTAACTATGTTACTTTTCAAAGACTACAAGGATGAGTAAGTTAATATTGAGTTGTTTAGCATATCCATCAGTCGTCTTGCATGGGTATAGTTGGAGTCAAAATGTACGAAGCCGAATGGTATAGAAGTCACCGTTATTGTAGACTGATACATTCAGTTGTGGTGTAATTTATCATGTTGTATGTGTAGTGAATGTTTAAATGGTATATTGACTGGTAATGTACGTAATGTGGTCATATTTAGTGCTATATAAAATTTTTTTTGTTTGAATTAATTAATAAAAATTATGTTATGACCGGTGATACACTATGGGGTGGTGTTTGGTTTATCTTGCATTTGGAATGACTAATGATACAGTATTTAAAACGTAACAATTGATAAAAAAATTGTATCAAAACAAATGTTAGGCCATGTAAACAAAATAATGACGCTGTATTTATATATAGGTTGGTAAAATTATTCCCAGCAGTAGTAGAAATAGTGATTTAGATCAACTGAGTCAAAATGGATT
This sequence comes from Lathyrus tuberosus, assembly GCA_022829125.1. NCBI lineage: Eukaryota > Viridiplantae > Streptophyta > Magnoliopsida > Fabales > Fabaceae > Lathyrus > Lathyrus tuberosus. The sequence continues at coordinate 2,263,136 of JALAZF010000018.1, forward strand.
TATATATAGGTTGATAAAAAATAGGAGGAAATTAAAATAGTTATGAAATTTATGCGCTGCATTTGTGGTAATAATAAAATTTAAATAATTGAACAATGAAGTGAGAATTCATTTTGATAGAGTATGACAGTAGTTAACATAAAAGTCGCAAAGAGTTGCATAGGAGAGTATCAAAATAATAAGAAAAATACATCAGAAAAGTTGGGACGATAGTCCCATAAGTGTAGCAAAAACAAAAAAATGGAAATCAAAGACTGTAAGGTTTCAAAGGCACAGATAGAAATTGATAAACGCAGCCACCTGTAAAATGAACAACAATGTCATATAATAGGAAATATAGATGAATGAAATGTTATGTGTAAAGATGTAAAAGTATTATACCTAGACAATATTATGAAAAATTTCTTTGAAAACCACATTAGTTGTGTAGTCAAGTGGGAGTTTATTTTTGTCATGAATCAATATTTTCAAACCAGCTTTACTTTTGACTCTTGAGATTGCAACATAGAGTTGTCCGTGACTGAAAACATCTTTTGGCAGATATATATCGACATAGTCTAAGGATTGGCCTTGAGATTTGTTGATTGTCATTGCAAAAGAGACAATAATTGGGAATTATCGTCGAATAAGCTTGAATGGCCATGGAGATTGCGACGACGACATGGACATACGGGGAATGTAAATAGTGTTTCCAACATGAGTACCTGTAATAATCTTAGCCTCGATAACATGATTTGCAAGTCTGGTTACTGTCAACCTTGTTCCATTACAAAGTCATTCCGATTGATCTAAATTTCAGATCAACATTACGGTTATTCCGATTTTTAACTTCAATGAATGTTTAGGTAATCCGGAAGTTTTTAAACAACTAAGAAATTCAGGAGTCAAATGTTCAAAAACATCATTATCATTGCCTTCCGATCTGTCAATTGAATCACTACTTAAATACTCTTTTGCATCCCCTAAAAAAATAAAACATTTGAATGAGAAAAGAAATAGGTAAAGTTATCAAAAAATAGTGTATGATATGTACAAAGATGCTAGAGTAAAAAAGATATGAATGTTTTCAAAAAATAGTGTAAGATATGTGGAAACATGGTAGAGTAAAGATAGTTGCCTGGAATGATGTTTGTAATGTAATAATTGATTTTGTTAACAATCTCAATAGTTGATGCCAAAATAGCTCTGCTCTGAAGGAAACTTGAATTTTTGTAATTCTCAAGTAGATTTGGATAAGTAGAAGTAACAATCTTATCAATAGGATCCACATAATCAGTTAGCAACAAATCGGGCGGGATCGTAATTTCTGCATAACCATCGTTTGCTTCATTGAGTTTTCCATCTCCCACTTGTAAAATCCAGTTAGAGAAATTCTCAATATCACTTCCATCATCTGACACAGACCCGGTTTGCAATCGCATGTTTTTGGTAAGTGTTAGAACCTTGCAATGATCCTAAATGTAAGAGGCATTAATACTTGAATGAACGATATCAGACCTAGTGCCTCGTGGTACAACAAGAAGAATTTGTCTAAAATCACCACCAAATACAACAACTTTTCCACCAAAGATTTTGTCAGAAGGGTTTTTTCCAACACCCATGATGTCTTTTAAAGACTTGTCTAGTGCCTCAAAACAGAATTTGTTTGCCATTGGAGCCTCATCCCAGATTATCAGTTTTGTTAGTTTTAATAGTCCAGCAAGGTTTGTTTATTTGGCAATGTTACAAATAGATGACTCCAAACAGGGAACTAGTATTTTGAATCGTGAATGCGCAGTTCTACCGCCCGGTAATAGTAAACTTGCTATTCCACTCGAAGCAACATTTAAAACAATATCACGCTGTGAATGCAAGGCTGCTGAAAGTGTTCCACATGAATGTTTTTCCGGTACCACCATAACCATATAAAAAAAAGACACTTTCATTCTGTTCCTCAACATCAGTCATAATTTCGTTGAATATCCTATTTTGTTCATCTGCATGATAAAAAATTAAGTTATCTTAACAATAGTAATGTATTTGTGTTAGACATAAAGAATAATGAGAAAGCACATTTAAAATTGATTATTAATAGTGTGTATATGAATATTTAATAGGGTTAATAGCTATTTTGCCCCCTGCCATATAGGCGCTTTTTGAAAAATCCCCCTATAAAAAAAAAACTTGCAAAAAATACCCTAACATTTGAAGATTCTCTCAATTTTGACCTTCATCACATCCAGTCACCAAAAAAACTGATGTGACAGCGTTTTTTTTTTTTTTTGATGTGGAAGGCCATGTGGCTTTTTAATTTTATTTTTGATTTATTTAAATGCCACGTTGGCATTTTGTTTTTCATTTATTTTTTGTTTATTTTTAAAAACATGTTAAATGTTCAAAAAGTGTTGTAGGTAGGAGTAGAACTCATAACCTCTCATCTCAAAGCATCACTCATTACCACTAGGCCATATTGTGTTTTATGACATTATTTGCAACTATAATACACATAATACATAATTAACTAGTTAAAATTTTTTACTAAACCAAAATCTATTAAATCATTTTTATTAAACTATTTAATTTTTTTTCTTAATATACTGTAACTATTAATAATATAGTTAAAATGTTAAAAAATAATTATTATTTATTTTGAAAATGTTAAAAAGTAGGTTAGTTTAAAATTGTTTTAAAATGTTTTAGTATATTAATTTAGTAATAAAATGTTAATTTATTATGTAAATTTAGTATATTCATTTAATATATTAATTTAGTATATTAATATGGTACAGTAATTAACATTTTAATTAGATTAAATAGATTAAATAAATATTAAGCTACAGTATATTAAATTAAATAGTTAAATAAATATTTTAATATATGCTACAGTAAATTAATATTAATATTAACGTAAATTAATATTTTAATATAAACTACAATAAATTAAATTAAATAAGTAAATAAATATTTTAATATAAGCTACAGTAAATTAAATTAAATAGGTAAATGAATATTTTAATATAAGCTACAGTAAATTTAATTAAATAGGTAAATAAATATTTTAATATATGCTACAGTAAATTAATATTAATATTAACGTAAATTAATATTTTAATATAAGCTACAATAAATTAAATTAAATAAGTAAATGAATATTTTAATATAAGCTACAGTAAATTAAATTAAATAGGTAAATGAAAATTTTAATATAAGCTACAGTAAATTTAATTAAATAGGTAAATAAATATTTTAATATAATTACAGTATATTTACGTTATTACTATTAAAAATTAAATTAAACTAAATTAAAAATTATAAATATAAATTAATAAACTGGAATTATTAATAAAATATTGTTAAAATAATTTTAAAATAAATTAGTATATAATTAAAAACGAAATTGCTACACAAAAACCGAAACTAGTACACAAATTAATAAACTAATATTAAAAAACAAAATTAAAATATACAAAAAAACGAAAGGTAAAAATACACTAATTTGCAAAAGTAATAATTGTAGCATTTTAATATACTAAAATCGCTACAGTATAATTAAAAATAAATAAAAAATAATTAAAAATTGCTAGAGTATAATTACTAAAATGATTTAATAGATTTTAGTTTAGTAAAAATTTTTAACTAGTTAATTATGTATTATGTATATTATAGTTGCAACCAATGTCACAAAACACAACATGGCCTAGTGGTAATGAGTGATGCTTCATGATGAGAGGTCATGAGTTCTACTCCTACATACAACACTTTTTGAACATTTAACATGTTTTTAAAAATAAACCAAAAATAAATGAAAAACAAAATGCCAACGTGACATTTAAATAAATCAAAAATAAAATTAAAAAGCCACATGACCTTCCACATCAAAAAAAAAAAAAAAACGCTGCCACATCAGCTTTTTTGGTGACTGGATGTGATGAAGGTCAAAATTGAGAGAATCTTCAAATGTTAGGGTATTTTTTGCAAGTTTTTTTTTATAGGGGGGTTTTTCAAAAAGCGCCTATATGGCAGGGGACAAAATAGCTATTAACCCTATTTAATATTAGTAACACATTATTTATGGAATATGAAGAGTAGTGGCAGTAAGGAATGTTTGACAATGAAAAAAGGATTGCATTTTATAGTCAACGAAAAATTTGAAGCACACTGGCTGTAAGGGATTTCCAACGAAACAAAGTATGTAGGTTCCACCAAAGTCATTTAATATTAGTAAGCGAAAGTGTTAAAGAAGTTACTTCCAGATGTAGTAAAGAAATGAGTTTCACCAAAGTCATTTAATGTCCAGCTACCACATTATTATGAATCACCTATTAAATGAATAAACTACACATGTCGTGTAGCATGCAAGGTGAGTAAAATTAAAATTTATGAAGTATTGTTTCCTTGCATGTCATTTATATCCCAACTACCACATTAATGCCCATTGGTTGCCTATAAAAAGGCACATGTAGAATGCATTAAGCAGCTTGTGTACAAGTTACTTAAAGAAAGATAGCAAGTAAGAATGAAGGCAAATCCCATTGAACTATCAAGTGACAGCAGGTATGGAAATTTGTTTTTATCAATAGTTTCGAATATTATGATGAATCAGTTCGTTTCTACACGTTGTAACATTGTTTCGTTGCATCTGTATCAACAACTATGAAACCGATGATAGTGATGATGGATATAACAGTGAGGGAAACTATACATGGAGGGTTAACATAAAGTCTGGAAAATTGGCAAAAAAAAATGTTTTGGTTTGTGTCTATACATGCATGTTATATTTGTTTTACCGTAAACCAATTTATTTTAATATTTATAATGGGATTGACTTTTTTTTGCAGCACTTTCCAAGAAAAGCTTATGAAGAATGCTTGTTATGGAATCAGACTTATATTGAGATGATAGATTTGGATATGGGTAACAGATATGACTGTGAAATTTTAAGTGCAAACCGAAACGCTTTTGAGGAGTATATCGGTAGAGCTTGGTACAACTTAGTACGGACAAGAAAACTAAAGAGAGGAAATGTGGTATATTTCACTTTATTTAATCCCCCAGACAGGCTATATGTTCAAGTTAGGGATAGATGAAGTCAGTTTGGGTTTTAAAAAGGATGGTTGGTTATGCAGTTCGTATTATAAGTTACATTATGTGATGAAGTTATTTGCAGTATTAGTGGTACTACGTGATGTTTAAGTTAGTTTTATTAAGTAGCAGTATTAGTACATGAAGTAACTATGGTAGTACCATGTTGTTTTGTTTTGAATGATTGTGAAATGTATTGTTGGAAGTATTATTATGTAAGCCTTATAAAAATGTATTATTGGTAGTAGCATGGTGTTTAGTTTGTAAGCATTGTGATTGTATTGTTTTAACTATTATGAAGTAATATTTATGAAAATGTATAATTGTTAAGTGTAAATTTCATATGTACTGCTGGAAGTATCATTGAAAGTGACATAAAACATAGAGAAAATAAACGTGATGAATGTGTGTATAATGAATATTGTTTGGTTAGGAATAGAATACCACATGCTAAAATAAAACAGCAGAGCTGAAAAAAATCTTAGATATTAAAAAGTAAAAGTGCATGTATTTTAAATAGAACCTGTTAATTTTTGAAACAAGTCTTGGTATTTTGAAGTTTGCTCAGAAATATCATATTGCCTTTCATCGTATATCAATCGATTTCCAAGAAAATCCAGGATGTAAGTATCGGGGTATGGCATAGGCTTAAACTCATTCAAGCTTCGTTTGTTTTTTTGTAACTGCTTCTCGATCTCTATCAATGTTAGTTGTTGTATTTCATGACCGGTCAAAGATAAATCTACATAATATGGTTAAAAGAAATAAGAAAAATCATTATGGCATTTTGAAAACATAGTAATGGATGAGATAGCAAAGTAAGGACAGTAGTGGCAAAGTACCTGGATTCATTGTCAATCTTCTTTCATCGTACAGAATACCGTCAGATAAGTATGTCCATGTGTTTCGCCAAACATGTTCAGGACGATTCATCGAAGCTGATAACAACATAGTTACAAAAAGCTTTCTCAAGAATATACCAGACCCCCAGTTGTAAGCCTCCTTTATAGCATCAATGAATTCCTTGTCATCCTGAAGAAAGCCCAAAGCGTAACACGCCTCTCTAAAATTTGCATGTTTAAAACCGTCAACTATTTTGAGATCATCATAACATGTTGGGCCTTTTTTCACTGTTAGCAACATCCTCAAGTAATACAAATCACCAGTTGTTGGAGGAACCCAAATCAAGCGACCAATCGTATAACCTCTTTTCCTCGGTTTCCATTTTCTGGTTTTTTTGACGTAAACAAACTTGGACACGAATTGACCATATGTCAATGTTTTGGCTTCCTCATATTCCCTATTTGCTGCAAACCATGAAGTAAACATTGACTCTGTGACACTTGCTTTTAAAAGGACATTTCCGATTTGTTCGAAATCTTTATAGTAAACTGAGTGCTCACCTTCCAAGTGAAAGAACAATCTTTCTACAGCCGGTTTTCTCCCATGGATAGAATACGAAAAAATTCTCCAACATGCTTCACTTGGAGAAACGTACCGACAATCAAGGTATTGTTTTATTTCATCAACATCTGTATTACCGGTAGTAGTTGTTGGAACAATAACCACCGAAATTCTATCTGAACCCTTGTTGATGTATTTGAACAGATACTTGATTGAAGTACTTTGATTGCACCATTCCATGTTTATGTGTGCTTCATATTTCATTAATAAGCTTGGGTTGTGTGGGACCACATGGCTTCTTCTATAAACCGGATAACCATCTTGATCAACTATAGTGACATCTTGAAATTTCTTTGGGTAATACTTGGAACATCTTCCATCCTTCATACATGGACACTTTGGGTTTGCTACACCACACGAACCGTGTACCATGTGGTTTTTAACCAAATCATACAATCTTGGATGTTTCAAAGGATCTGGGACCTCAACAGATATAATTTTATCAATGTCACCAGGTGTTGGATATTTGTTGGATGGATCCAAGACTATAAGGATATGAGCATGTGGTAAACCTCTTTTTTGGAATTCTATTATGTACATATCTGTTAATGAAAGAAAAGAACTATATCAGTGGAGGATGCTGTTGAACAAATTAAATAGAGACACAAAGGTTGCTGTTGAAAAAATTAAATAATGATATAAACAAACTTACAAGCAAGAACTTTTCCAAGGAAACCTTTTTTTGTAATGTCTGATAAGAGGTTATCAAACTTCATTTTGAAAATTCTCGCAATGATGTCTGGTCGATCGTGTGGCTTCAAGTTTAGGGGATCCAAAGCTCTTTTGATTTCAGGCCAATTAGGGTTGCAAGTAAAAGTAATAAATAGGTCTGGGAATCCTACTTTACTACAAATGGCCATTCCGTCATAGTATAACTGATCCATAAATCTTCTACTTCCAACATACGAAGATGGTAGGACAACTCTTTTGCCAATGGATGAACCACTTGTGCCAGGTTCGTTTGTTTCTTGGTTGAGGTTGTTATACTTAGATACTCTAAGTTTTGATTGGTTGTTTCTTAGCCATTTCAACCGCTCTCCCTCTAGCATTGTGTAACCATCCACCAAAAATTGTTGGAACAACCTCCTAGATGATAAAAGTGTCCTACCCTCGTGACACCTCTTTTGAATTCGGAATGCAAGCCATTCTCGAATAGTAAGCCTGTTTCTTAGATTGTCTTAAAAAATGTCAAGATCTCAATGTGCAACATTAGGTCTATAACCATCTTCTCCATATGGGAATATCAACGGATATTGAAAAGCCATATAGCTTGCATGATACTCATCAATCTGTTTTAGCTTTCCTCCTTGCCTCTGCATAATTATATCTCTTTCATCTGCCGTGTCAATGTCCCCAACAACTAATGCAGCTACTTCTGATACAGTAGGTTGGTTGTACACTCTACCATCTGTAGTTCTATTTGCAATTAGTCGTAGTTGCAAGTTGTGGACATTCCCTTAGTTAAGTCTTTGTCTTGCCATTAGAAAACTCTTTGCATGTGTATTATTATTGTACAGCATTTCCGAAAGTTGTTTGACAATGTTTGGATCAATGTTGTTGTTTTCCCTGTAGATATGCGAAAAGAGAAGATTTAAAAAAAATGTAAAAAAGTACAAGACTGCCTCAGTACCATATTGCAGGGTTATAAGTGGCAAAAGTGCTTACCGTAGACCTTTCATTCTATGAGCGATTTCATTTTCTGTGTCATATATATACAATTGGGCAAACTTTGGAGGATGTCCTTCAGGTGGTAATAAACTCCCTATCCGATGGCAAGTTTGACCTTGAATTCTTAATGTTGGTGGTCCCCGTCCGTTGTTGAATTTGTTATCCAACTTTGCACCAGGTGAAGTGAACGCAAACATCATGTTGTAGGTTCGCAAGTTCGCCTGAAAAGTTTTACTATCCTTTGCATCTTTATGAAATAGCAAATGGGATAATATTTCTGGAGGGTGTTTTAAGTATGGAAGTTCGACTTTGCCATTGCCACAACATAAAGTGTACTTGGGATTCGGTGTATGCTTATGTTTATCAATCCTCTCTTGGTACCACATTAAGGCTTTGCAATGTTGACACTCCATCATGGCGTCACCCAAATCAGAATATTCTATAGAAATAGGGATACATTTAAATAATGAAATTCGTATAGTAAAACCACGGTGAAAAATGTATTATAGGAATGAATAACATATAGTATACCTTGATTGTTAAGGTAATTTATGTTTGCATTTGAAAACGGCGCGTCAATGTCTTCATTTTCGAAGCTTGAGTCGTCATCTGAGTGTTGACCTGTCCAAATGACAGGTGCAAATAGTTAGCATTGAATGAATATTGACTGAAAGTGTTATATATTAAAAATTATAAAGGAATCATAAAAAAAAACACCTACTTAAGAAAGGGTCATAGTCAGAGTCATGTTCACTTTCACTATCAAAGTCCAGGTTTGAAGTAGGATTAAAAACATGTGTAGAGGCATCTTATGTGGATATTGGTGTATTTAATTCAATGGTAACAGGCGGCTCAACAACATTGGCAGGAGTCCTAAAATACTATAGCTTCAACACACTGCCTTTTCTGACATATTATTTCAAAAGAAATTATTGATGTTATATGTATATACTTACACAGGAAGAGTATTAAGCGGATAACGAATCTTTGGTAAGTTGGCTTGCAAATGATTTATAACAACAGGATTTTTTGGGCGGCCTCTTCCGCGTTTAATTTGAAGTGGGATAACTTCGGCGGCCTTATTATTATCACAGCTGCAAATAACAACATTAGATTATAACGTATAATAATGACATGTGCGGTAGGGTAAGTTGAATAGTAGGATATAAGTTACACTAGAGGGATTGGAGCCTGAGTCACATCGACATCCAAATTCTCGCTGCTCATAAGGATTTGTGCTCTTTCTGGTAAACAGAGACTCTTATTAGGTCGGCCTCTTGCCGGAGTAGTTTGATCCGGAATTGAGCACGGTATATTCTGGCATAATCTGAAGCATGAAATGACATAAGAAAAAACAATTTTGTTGTTAGAATAAAGTATTGTGTATTGTGGAGTTATTAGTTACCTCAATGTTGGTGTTGGAGTCTGTTTAGTCGGAGGATGAGGTTGTGGTCCATGTGGATGTTGCAGTATGTTTGAATTACGATTTTCATCGCCACTTGTGTCTTGGACATTTGAGAACTGACTTAAAAGGTTTGTTCCGATGTTATTAAGTTTGAACCGTTTAGGTGGAATCTGCATAACATGTTTGGAATGAGAAGGCTGTGTATGTGTAGAGTTGGTATTGAAAGCTTGGTTTATGCATTGTAAAGGAATTTCAGATAGGGGAATCCTAATGTTGGATGGGGTAAAACTGTTGGTGTGACAGTCATGCTTGCTGCGTTTTGATTTTTTATGCTTGAGTATTTGAAATCTACGGAACCTATTCCACTTGGTTGCACACTGCCTCCACAATGCAACATCATCAGGAGTTGCATTGTAATAGCTTTCTCTACATTTAACCGAAATAAAGATAATGACATAGTAAATAGGGTATACATTAATTTACATAATTCTACAGAATGTCATAAACCTCCATTTTTATGGAATATTAATGGAAATATACAAATTTATAAATAACCTTTTATTCTGTGGCTGTTGCATGGTGTTGAGATAATGACGCGGTAGAACTACGTAGGATGTAACATTACCAATGGTGCAACTGAGAGGAGAGGGTTTGAATTTGAGGTTCCTGCAATATATAGGATAGTTCCATGCGTTGACAAAAGATAAGAACAACAGTTGTAAGATAGGCTAATAAGCTGATAATGGGATACATGGATTATGAATAGTTTTTAGAACTTACACTTGGTAATCTCAGAATGAAGTCAAGCAAGTACTGTAACCACCACTTCACAATAACAACAAAGCATGTATTGAAAAAATGTGTGAATGAAAAAGGGCAGAATACATAAATGAAATATATTAGAAGAAGAAAGCTTTGACAATTAGAATAATTAAATAAAATGTTATTATTTTAATAGAAAAAAAATATTATGGTCATAACATATGTTAACAGCACAAGAGTAGTAATAATAATAATAATAATAACAATAAAATAAATATTATTATTATTATTATTATTATTATAATAATAATTACAAACATAACCAAAAATAATTTCGTTGAACTAATTAGAAAATAGTAAGTAAAATAATAATAATAATAATAATAGTAAATAGAAACCTATTTGTAATATTATTATTGAGTTGTAATATTAATAAGAATATATTAAGGAAAAAAATAATAAGCCCCTTAATTAATAGAAAGCTAATAATTATAGAGATTAATTGGAATACACTGTCAGTGTAAAACTACTTTACACTGTCATCCAATTAGAATTAGTTATTTTGACACATATTTATAAAATAAAAAATAAAAAAATAAAATTATAAAAAAATTATTTTAATAACCACTTTTTCCACGTTTCTCTCTTCTCATGTGTCAAAATAACTAATTCTAATTGGATGACAATGTAAAGTAGTTTTACACTGACAGTGTATTCTAGTTAATCTCATAATTATAATATTGTTGTTAAATTGTAGCAATAATAAGCTTATATTAAGGACAAAGTAAAAAAACAATAATAATAAATATAAAGGTAATAATAATATTGTTGTTCAAGTTGCAATTATTGTAATAATATATTTAAAAATATATATATAATAATATTAATTAAGAGAAAGTTAATAATAATTTTGTTGTTGAAGTTCTAATTGTGATAGTAAAAAAATTAGAGTTTTAAGCATTGAGAAAAATAAGAACGAATAGGAAATGCATATATGTATGTCTGTAGAAAAATGTTTTCAATAATGATAGGTGAAAGCTACGACAAAGTGTATCAGTGGCATATTTGATGCGCAGGAAGTTGTGGAAGTTGCATGGGAAAAGCAAAATTTGGAAATCCCAGTCTAGTGGCGCATCAGCTTAGCTTGCAATGATCATAAGTTTGTGGAGTGTAATAGGATAAAACAATAAAACAATTGTAATAATGTACAAGTAATGATACAAGACTGTGTGACCTTTCAAATCAAGTTGTATCTGCATTTAATAAGTTAGCAAACAAAATAAACCATTCGAATAAAATATTTGGTAAATAGGAAAATATTCAGCCATAGAATTGGGTAGGGCGCGTGTTCCAATAGTACACATCAGGTTAACTGACTACTTTTCATTACTACTTTTTGCAACATAAAGTTTTTTATTACAACTTTTTGCTATATTTTGTTTAAGGATGTGAAAGGTTGAAAAATTAATACTTTTTGTATGGGCGTGTGTCAGAAGTTGGTACAAAAAAAAAGGACTTGAACATGCAAAAAGTATTAGTATTACATGTAAGTCAAACCTGCAAGGTGTGTATCATATATTATTATTACAGTTGCCTAATAAAATAAAATAAGTTGGGTATTTAAAATAAAATAGTTATAAAAAACAATATTATAACATTCATGGTGCGGTTGTAAATATTGTTTACAACAACATTTGTAAATATAACATACATGCTGTGTATCATTTAGCATTTATTACAGTTGCCTAATAAAATAAACTGGGTATTTAAAATAAAATACTTATAAAAAACAATAATAAAAAATTGTAGAAATAATAAATAATTGAAGAATGACAAATTAGAATGGTATCATATTTGTAATTTAAAGTAGTTGAAAATAAAATTTGAATTGTTTCATATTTTAAAGGTTATAAATAATTAAAGTTGTTGTATTAAATAGTTGTATGGTAGGATATAGAGAAGTTGAATTTTTTGGTTGTAGTTGACGTTTGAAGTCATAAATAACTGAACAAAATATTTGCATTACCATTGATATTCATAACAAAAGAAAGGAACACATCCTTCCATATTAAGATACAAAACTACCACTCCAAGAGGTAATATTCATGAGAAATGGAGTGGATAATAGATTGTACATAAACAAATTGTAGTTAGATGTTCAAAAGATTAAACATAAATTAGGGAATAGGTTGCATGACATGCATCATGATATCATTTGTTCTTGGAGTGTCTTGCATTTTTGGGTCTTGAACTTTTGGTGGCAGATTGTTTTGGTGCCAAGAGATCTGAATAATCCGTATCATCATTTAGAACAACATCCGGCGACAATCTTTTAGCCGGGCTATGGGTCAAGTTGGGTTCCGGGCTCCAGTTTTGTGCAGCAGAAGCATTACTCTACAAGAGGGTAATATAATTGTAATTTACATTGCAATATTATGAATTTGTCGGTTAATACAGTATATGAAAGCTTACAGTGGGATTTGAGGTTTGTGTGAGAGTGATGTTGTGGTTCTCATCTTCATTTGTAATAGGGGCCTTTCCCTTGCTACCAGAATCTTTTGGTGGGATAATTGGGGCATCCTTTATAAAAAAACTTATTGTCAACGTTATATACAACCAACATACGTTATATAAAAATATACATCATACAACCAAACAACATATTTTGTTGGATACTGAAAAACCTACTTCATTAGGCATGATGGCATCTTCAATCTGTTGCATAACGTCCTTATCTCTAGTGAGTTTCACTACAGATGCTTGTTTGTAAAATGACTGATATTTGACCCGAAAAGCAAAACTCTTTTCCAGCAGATTATCAAGGTCGACGGGGTAAATCAGTGGGTGGTCCTCATTGGTCTACGAGTAGCGTTTCACAAAGGAATTTATGAAATATATTGGAAGCATTGTATTAATATGTATTATTCTCAGATTTATGGCAAATAATAATATTGGAAAGTATTGTATTAATATGCATTGACCTCAGATTTATGGAATATATTGAGAATATTAGGCATATTAGTGGGTAATGAAACAATGTTATGAGACATGGGTGTAACTCGCAGCCATGATGAAAGGTTATAGAATACTCACAGGTCGCATGATCTCCCTTAAAGCATGGGCAGACATACCAACAATTGGTATGCATTCTTTGTCCCAGAAGACAAAAGTCGCAGACACACCATCATGTTCTACCTCTATTTCAATCTTGTACCTAATTAGACAAAACGTACACATGTTACATAAAAGAAGTATTTCAATTAATCCACTATAAACAACAGGAATAGCAAATGTGTAACGAAATTCATAGCTTGAATGACACTAAATACTTTGTAATTGGTGTCGATTTGTCGCCACACATGCATTGGTTAGTTTTGTTACACTTTGAACATACTTCATAGTACCATCCAAACGGATTGGCCTTGAACCGCTTTGTTGTACCAATCGTATTGCAAAATGTTTCCTACAAAAAATACTCCACATTATTAGAAAACACCGAAAACGCTGAAAAAACCGAAAACTGTCTAATTATTCATGGCTTAGTAATTAATGAGAATAAACGTAATTACGTCACGAAGAGTAAGCATATCTCTTATGCTCCTGACATCCTTCGTAAAAGAGAAGGACCTGTCATCGAATGTCCCTTGTGAACACGAAGTTAGAGATCTACTTTGTGAGGCATCAGGTGTAGGATTTCCATCAATAAATCTGAGTCATAAAACAAAGTATGCATCTATGGTTATTAAATTATAATTAGAATGGATATATAATCAATAAAACCTGTCTTAAGGTATATACGTTTTCATGAATTCAGCAACTTGAGAATGGTCATGGTTAAGAAGTAGTTTTGATCCATGCCATGAATTAGACAAGTTAAGCTTTCCAGATGCTGCATCGGAGTCAAACAATTACATATATTTATAACGGTTTACCAAATTATGTAATGTGAAAATCCAGACAACAACAATACAAATTACATGAACTCTGGCGACACCATGCATGAGTGAGGATGACAACCAGCTGACCACTTTTGTCATTGTAAGACATAAATTGTGTGGCATATGACTCCCACAACGTAACATCAATTTCAGTCCCACTGGAAAGAAACAATAAGAAATAATGAATTATGTATTGTAAAATGAAAACATGCCTTCCAAATGTTAACATAAAAGTTAAGAATGAAACCTTTGATCAGCAACAGATAGGTTAACGCAAGCCTTTTTCCCTGCACCTGGATGTTGTATCCTAACCACTTGCATAACAACACCAATTACATCTATATCACAATGAATTGTTAGGTTGTGTGGTTTTTAAGAAATTAACGACAATACTACATAAACATGAAAACACTCAGCATACCATACAAACGATCAACTATGAAATTCCCATATATGAAATCTTGCAACGGTTTAAATTTGAATGTGTGCGGTGGGATATCTGGGATGTCCGTGGCTGTCACAGTGGTAGCACGATTCCAAAATAGTTTGTAATCATTGTCACACACTTTCAATGGTAAGTCATTCAGCATGGGTTCTCCGTTGTAAATCATGTACGTATTATATTCCTGTAATAGTTTGCTCCAGACATCAAATTCTCGGGACCGCGTAATCACCTGTATCTGATCTCCCTGTTTAACATAAAAGTTTGTAAGGCACAACAAAAAAGGCTAAATTCACCAAGGGTTTAAAAAACAAAACATCGACATAACCAACACCTTCCCATCTTGAATAACAGCCTCAATATGCTGCTGTCCATTGCGCTCCTTTACGAACCATAGATCTACAACACGTACAACCAGCTTCCAAACATTGTTATCAGGCTTCAAGTCACTGATCAGGATGGGTGGTCGTGACATGTTTCTTGCAAGATATGAAAATGAAACAACAAATACAAAGTTAAAACCATTTTGTTGCAGAAACAATTAAAAGCAGAAAAAGATCAAAACACTACCGCATGCAAACCACAACAACTTTGTAAGCTTCAACCGACTCAACCACAAGCATCTAACAAAAGTTAACACATTTAACATTTTTTACATGGGTTATGAGTAAGTTAGGGTTTGAAAGAAAAATTTAGCAACACATGCAAAACACTCACAGGTTGTAAACCTCAACAAACTAAACCATAACATTATAAATAAAGTAAACCCATTCAGCATTTAGAACAAAACTTATTTCCAGCTCAAAGTTGGTTTTTCATAGAAACAGCAACCCCTGAAAAACACTCAAACTTTGTAACATTCAAGAAACCGAAACACAACAATATAACAATACTAAACCTATTTTACAGTTTTATCAAAAGCTTTTTTCATATGACAGTTGGGTTTGCATGAGTTAAATGTTTTTTCAATCTAAAACACCGATTCCCATGAAAGACGAGGAAACGAAACCATGCATGTTAAACGAAGATGAAGATTCAAGCCAGGATGTTACCGTTGTGGTGTTCGGAAGCTTCGATGGGTGTTGTTTTGCGTTTGCAGTGAAAGTGGTTTGAGAGGAAGGAAGGTGGAAAGGATAGAGAAGAAATGAAGTGATGAAATGATGAAAATTTGAAGCATGAAACCGGGTTATGATGTGTCCCGGTAATTGTAAGGTGGAAAACATAAATGAAGCCACGTGGATAGAATGGAGGTTTAATGGGTAGTAGAAATTTAGAGTTACCAAATTACCAAAAAGGGCATCTAATGGTCATTTAATTAAAAAGTTGATTAGGGCAAAGATGGGCATGCCTAAGCATGTTCCAATCTTTGGTAGTAAGTTGAGTTGGTAATAATAGTAATATTAAAAACTCACATACATAAAAATAAAAAAGATGGAAAAAGATTTGATAAATTTATATTGTAATATAACATTAAATGAATATGAATTAGAAGAAAAATAATAGTGTTGTGATACAAAATGGAAGAAAAAGGTATCTTATTTGCAAATTTTCTAGTTCTGAAATAACAATAGATTTTTTTTTTTTAGATCCAAATATCAATTTTTAAGAAGGCTATATCGCAAATTGAAATGCAGATTGACTATCTAAAATTGAACAATATAACAACAAAAATGTTAGAAGCAAAAAAAAAAAAAGAGATTCACAATATAAAACTTGAATAATATACAAAATAGTGAAAAATATACAAAATACTGTTAAAATAAAATGGAAAACATACAAAAATCTTACTGTGTTCGGATTGTTCAATGTTTTTTTTTTTTTTGTTCAATGTTTGTTAACAATATTAGATGAATTTTCTTTTTAAAAAAATTAACAATATGATATGAAGAACAATACATAAATAAAAATATTGATCTAGACAAAAAAATAAGGAAGAAGAGAATATAATATGGAGTTGGTTGATTTTTGATCTTCATGAAGTTGATATGGGAAGAAAGAAGATGAAGTTGTAAGGAAAAAAAAAGAAAAAAAGAGAGGACATAAACAGGAAATTCCATAAGAGAGAGAGATATATAAATGAAAATTTTAATTTGGTAACGAGTGAACAAGAAGAATGAGGATATGTGTAGTCAAATCATGAGATTTAAATTGAAAATATTTTGGTAAAAATAATATTGTAAAATTTGATTTTGTTGGAATGAAAATTATTTTGGTAGTTTTATACTACAATGTAATATATATGATTATGAATTAGAAAAAAAAAATAGTCACTTGACGCACTATGGAAGTAGCAAGGATAATTTTGGTATTAAATGATTATGAATTAGTAGAAAAAATTACACGTACTCTCATGACATGCATATATATACATGTTGCAATAACAAGGAGAAACAACCACAAAGTATAATATAGGAATAAGAAAAACTTGGTCTTGTATTAATTACCTTATCAATTTCACAGATTGGATGAACACAGTTTCAGATTTAGTAACCAAATAGTTATGGAAACACCGCCATTGGACGACAAAGCAAGAAAAATGAGAGATCTTCTCTCTAGTTTCTACTCTCCACACCCTTCAATGTCACCTAACTCTCCTAACACCATCTCCAAATACACCTCTTCTGATGACATCAACTCTTCATCCTTCCAACCTGATCACTACATGAATCTCATGGTACTTTTTTTTAATCCTTTTTGTTTTTATTTATTATTATTGAAAATGATATATGTCATTCATTTGCGAAGGCACATGAGATGAATCTGGAAGGGTTACTCCATAAGCATGTTGAAATGGTTACTCAAATTAAGAATCTTGATACTGATTTGCAAATGCTTGTGTATGAGAATTACAATAAATTCATTTGTGCTACAGATTCTATAAAGAGGTACATACATTAATATATTATATATATAGTTTTTACTCACTTGATCAATGAATGAAAGTAATAGAATAATAATTGTTTTAACAAGATCAATGAATAAAAAATTGGTTGAATATAGGATGAAAAGCAATATTCTAGGGATGGAGGGGAACATGGAACAACTTCTTGATAAGGTGAGAATTTAAGATTTTTTTTCAATATGTATTAAGCTCTATAAAACTGACACTTCTGAAAAATGTATGTTTGTATCCGTGTCTGAAATTGATACTGACACTTGAATTATGTTTAATTTATTCATTTTTCAAATTATTATTGGTATCGATATATAATTTGTGTTTCAGTGCCGGTGTTTATGTATTAGTGTCGGTGTCGTGTTTTAAGTATAAGTGCTTCAAAGGTATTAAATTTAAGATTTTTCGTGAATGATTCAATTTCTCCTATGCAGATAATGTTTGTACAATCAAGGAGTGATAATGTTAACACTTCTTTAACAGAAAGTAGGGAACATATAGAGAAACTTAACAAGACATGCAATCTTCTTCGTAAAATTCAGGTATTAAATTTCATAAACCAGTAAGACATGTTTGGTTTTTGCACATCAATGTTATATGCAATGATTGTGTTTTTAGGGTGCAACAACATCAACTAGTAACAAAAGGGAAAATAAAAACATAAATCACAAACAAAGAATATGATATTTGTTGACACAGATCTGTCAAGCGTGTCTACGTCTGCGACAACAAAACAACTATAGTTTCGTCTTATTATTTAATAATCTATTTGTTGTTTCACCGTTATGGAAAAACAGTTCATATATGATCTACCTGATAGACTATCCAAGTGCATCAAAGCTGAGGCATATGCAGATGCAGTCAGATTCTATACTGGTGCAATGCCGATTTTTAAGGTTGTGTTTGGCCAATATCGATCATAAATCAATCCCTTTCCCTGCTTTTACACTTGGTACACAAACTTGAACATTTTTTTCATGTTAATATAATAAATTTAAGAATTGGATGGTTTTTCACTCTATATCAGGCATATGGAGACTCGTCGTTCTACGATTGTAAGCAAGCATCTGATGAAGCCATATCTATCATAGAAGAAAAATTGCAGGTATAACTTGATACGAATGAGACCCTTATAATGTGCATTGAACTTAAAGTCGATCCAACTTATGTTGAACAAATAATTTGATAATTTGAGATTTTTTGTCTAAGCAGGAGAAGCTATTATTAGATTCTGAAACAACTCAAGTGAGAGCTGAGGCTGCAATTCTCCTTAAGCAGTTGAATTATCCGGTTCATAGTTTTCTTTTAAAATTGCATTTTTTGTACTAATTTTTGAGATTTGAGACATGTTAAACCTTTATAAATAAACTATTAATCATTTTATGCAGGTGGACAATTTGAAAGAAAAGTTACTAGAGAAGTTGGAAAATCTCCTTATAGACATTCAGTTGATTCCTGAAGTCGTAAAAACCGCTTCATCATGTTCTCATGAGGTTAGTATTTCCCTTTCATTCAATTCCTCTATCTCCCAAAAGTGCTTATTTGGAATTTTCTAATTCTATCTTATCTTTTGTTCTTAACACAGGTAACTTTTCAAGAGTTTGTAGAAGCCATTCATGCATTTCAAGTTATATTTCCGGATTCAGAAACACAGTTAGTTAAACTCGCTCGAGACTTGTTGAACAAGTTAGTATTCATACGTTACGACTCAGTATTTTTTAAGTTATTTACATACATTGAAATTTTTGTATAAGCAAGATAACTTTTGATTTTCTTTTCAGAAACTTTCTAATTATTGAGGAGTATGTAAAGACTAGAATTTGTGTCGAAGATCTACTCGGTGTTCTTCGTAAGTAGTATCTCCAAAACTTTACTATTTATAATTTTATTTTGGTTAAGTAGTCTAATTGCTAGAATTTCATTACGCACTTCTACAATCAGATGTCTCTTCCTAGCTAGCTACCAGCTAAGCTATCTTAACGAGGACTTTTACTATTTATACTTACTAAAGCATTTATATATATATTTTAAGTTTGTTGTAATTATGATTTATTTAAATGTGTAATTACACATGATCTTAACACAGGAGTTGTTTGGAATGATGTGCTGAAAATGGATGAAGTGCTACAAGAATCATCTCTCTATGACCATTCTCTTGAGGTCATACATTAACTTTATTCTCTCCAAAACTAAATATAGTTATTCAAACTGCAACTTAATGAAAATTCACATTCAATAAATAGATTTTGATTTAATATAACTAAATATTTCCAGGCTGCGAAAGTTTCTGTCAAGTTGTATGTTAACACTGCATTTTCTTATCTAATGCAAGATATCTCAGGTTAATTAGTTCTTCTATTACTTTGTATAAAAATCTTGATTTGAGATAGATACAAAATTTTGACAAACAGTTACGTCGTAGATTCGCTATTAAATATATTGAAACGGGACGGAGTAAAAGATCACTCACTCGAAGCCGCTTTAGATGCTAGCACGAAAATATTGCTTCAAGGTGGCAGAAACTTTTTACAGGTGCGTAAATAGACTAATAGATATACAATATTTGTATATAACTTAACTTCGTTATAAGTTCATACATTATTTATGATTTCAGGATGTTCGAAAAATTCTTGACGACGAGTTATTGATCCTAAATAAACTAAGAGAGTTGATAAGTGATTGGGTTCAAGAAGGATTTCAAGACTTTTTCAAACAACTTCAGCTCAAGTTCCAATTGTTTTCAGGAAGAAATGATTTGGCACACATTCAAAATCATAGCTTTGTTGAGGGATCTCAAAGTGACAAAGCATTTCCTGGTTTTGTCCTCGTGTTGGCACAACTCTACGCTTTCGTTGATCGGACCGCCATTCCACAAATCAACGAGGCAAGAATCGACAAAATTGACTTATAGTTATAACATATAAAAGAATTTTTAAGTTTTATTTTCATGTCTAAAGTGTCTTAAAATCGCCTTATGATGTTTAGGAATTAGCAGCTTCCTTTTCTCGTAGTGTTGGTGGTTATAAACATGGACTTTGCTTTGTTTCTAGAGAAACCTCTCGAAAGTTTAGGTCTGCTAGCGAAAGTCTCTTGCACATGGTATGTATTATTCATTTTATCTATAACCTTAATTTACTCAAAAATTGAGGGTTCGAATCTGCGTCCTGCAATCGATTGTCCTTGTACAACTGCTAATTGAATTGATTTAACGAGACTAACTTTTATTCATTTTGTTTCGTGATATTTCTTAACATGCAAGCTAAGTTGCATTAACATATTCTTCATTCGATTATTTCTAGTATGTTAAAATAAGAACTCAAAGAATATCACTTCTCCTAAAGAAAAGGTTCACCACACCTAATTGGATAAAGGTGAGTATGTTATACACTTTTGTTTCAAAAATAAGAACTTAATATTTGAAAGAGTTTAATATGTTGTTTTTATTTTCATAGCATAAAGAACCAAGAGAAGTTCATATGTTTGTGGATTTGTTTCTTCAAGAGGTTGGTGTATATATCTTTATTAATAAACCAATTGCTATGAAATATATGAGAATAAATATTTATACATCTCTATTGGATATCTCAGCTCAAAGATATGGGCAATGAAGTGAAGGAGATTTTGCCTCATGGTATGCAGAAGCACCATAGGGTTGATAGCAATGGAAGTAGTAATTTATCTTTATCAAGAAGCAATTCTATTCCTGATGAGATTTTGAGTAGATCAAATACTCAAAAGGGAAGGAGCCAACAACTTTTTGAAACACATTTGGCGAAATTGTTTAAGCAAAAAGTTGAAATCTTCACTAAAGTAGAATATACACAGGTGTTTGTTGAATGAATATCATACTAGTGTTGTGAAATTGATTAAGTATTTACAAACAATATCCATTGAAAATTCTTTTGTGAATTGCAGGAATCAGTCATTATGACTATGGTTAAACTATGTCTTAAAAGTTTACAAGAATTTGTTAGATTACAGACATTTAACAGGAGTGGATACCAACAAATTCAATTGGATATTCAATTTTTAAGGACTCCTTTGAAAGAAATAGTTGAAGATGAAGCTACAATGGACTTCTTGCTTGATGAGGTTGGTAAATAATCTTACCATTGACTTTTACCTCTTTCAAATTAGTGTTATACTTCATTTTCTATGCATTTCATCTTTATTTTTTTTTCTTCTTATAGAATTGTGTGGTTCACTTATATCTACCTTCTCTAATCATTCTATTGAGTATGTCGTATAAGTATTTACAAGTTGGTAAGGTCGACAAAACAACAACTGTAATGTAGTTAGAGACATAAACACAATTGGCCGAACACAATTGTTATCATATGAATTTTAATCCTTGTGCTAAATTCATAGGGGAAAGGTTTGAAGGAACCAAAAATTTTGGATTATTCTAAAAAAGATAAAGGTTTGTTGGCGCAATAAAATCTTCAAAAGGTGTAGTGTCAGACAACCGATAGAAATTGAGGAAACCTAATGGATATGGATGAAGAAACCTAATGGGAGGGGAAGAAGGAGAAGGTTACGTGAATGATACTTCTTTTGTCTAGTAGACAAGTTGATATTTCATATCCTAGATCTTATGTCTCTAAAAGAGATTTGAGAAAGTTTATAGAGTTGGAGTATGTCTAAGACGCCAACGAACAAATTGTTTGCAAAGGAACAACTATATAGGTTATAGATGCGCAAACGATTCGATTTGCAACATGTCAATACATTCAACATTATAATCACTAATCTAGTGAGATTTATGGTTAAGGTCACTCACGAAGACAAATTAATTATTTTGTTGTGCAGTCTTACCTACGACAAGAATATTATCTAAGATGATATTACAACTACACTTTTGTCTCATTTCCAAATAAAAATAGTGTGAATGAAGAATCTAAATATGAAGATTGGTATGTAAAGGGGAGCCAAGAACTTAAGATTAACAAAGGTAAAGTTGGTTATGAAAACAAGAGATTTAAATCCAAGAAACGA
The DNA here is from genome assembly GCA_022829125.1 of Lathyrus tuberosus. NCBI lineage: Eukaryota > Viridiplantae > Streptophyta > Magnoliopsida > Fabales > Fabaceae > Lathyrus > Lathyrus tuberosus. The sequence continues at coordinate 2,285,764 of JALAZF010000018.1, forward strand.
AAATATTATAGTACTTTAGTGGCAAACTAATATATCATTAGAATAAGGATTGTCCAAACAAATCGTTGGGCTTAACTAGCATGCGAATGTGGTTCAATTTAAGGATTGTGATGACAAAAAAGGTATACTTTATGTTTCGTCTAGAGAGTGCAAAGAAGTGTGTATTCTTGACTTTAGATGTTCCACATGAAATCTCATTGAGAATGGTTCACGACATTCAAGTTAAATATTTTTGAATTTGTTTATTTAGATGATGAGAAGGCATGTACTATAACTGGTTAGAGTCACATTACAATTGTTATGGTCAATGGTGGTGTTGAAACATTCAGCGCTGTAAGATATATTCTATAATTAAAAAATAACTTTATTTTCCTTAATACTCTATTACTCAAGTGACTTCAAATATAAGGAGAGGTGAATTGTGATAAAAAATATTTTTAAAGCATTAAAGAAAAATGTTGATTTTACTTGGTTAATTTTTGGAAAAGAGAAGAAGAAGAGATTATGCAAGGAAGAATAAATAACAAAAATATAAAAAGATAATAGAAAAAAAAGAACACACCAAAAATTATGCTAGTTTGATCTTAAACCAAGCGAACTACTCTAGCTGTTGGGAGGAAATACACAATGCAACGAAATAATCCAACAACACAATATCTCCCAAATATCAAATGCAACGACAATCAACAAAACACACAAAACAACGCAACACAATTTTAGTGTGAAAAAACTTCCGCTAACTAGGAGTAAAAAACCGCGGGACCCGTAGGCCCCTTAAATCTCCACTATAACTAGACAATGTGTACAATCAAGGTTATATCTAACATTAGTTGGAGGAATACATCAACATCATCAAGATCTTCAATCGATCTTGGAATACAACAAAAATCAAGAGAGACAATCAACCAAAACAACCACACAAAAACTGCACCTCAGAAGTGGACTCGTCAGACGTAGATTGCTCAAAATCTAATCTCGACTATTAAGAATGCACATCTATGAGTGTTGAACGCTGTCACAAAAATCAGGACGATTCGACGGTTGGATTGTGAGAAAAACTCCGATCTCGTGGGACTGTTCTGTGTTGAATTAGGGTTACAGGAATTTCACTATTCTTTCAATTTTTCTTTTGTTGTTTATCACCTTATGAATTGTTGACCTAATTATCCTTGTTTTTATAATAACAAAGGCTTACACACATATGGACTACTAACCCACGTTCATTTGGGTCACTCCAAATAGGAGGGATAATCCAACTAACTCCCTCGATTGATTAGTTGGAGGGCAACACCAATTCCGCTACCGTGCGACAAAACTCAAACTTTCCCAAGGCAACACCTTCATCGACATATCCGAACCATTATCATCGGTGCAAATCTTCTCAAGCTCCATCAACTTGGAATCTAATGCATCACGAATCCAATGATAACGAACATCAATATACTTCGACCTCGAGTGAAAGGAGGAATCCTTCGATAAGCGAGTAACACTTTGATTATCACAAAACAAGACATACTTTCCTAGTTTCACACCAAGATCCATAAAAAATTTCCTCAACCATATCAACTCTTTTGACGCTTTCACGGCGGCTATAAACCCAACTTCGGTAGTAAAGAGTGCAACACACTTTTGCAACTTTGATTGCCAAGCTCCGACTCCCCCAACAAAAGTCACCATATACCCCAAAGTAGATTTTCGATCATCTAAGCTTCCGACTAGATCTGAATCCGTATACCCAACTAACATATGCTTCTTGCATCCCAAGGTTAGCTTCAAATTTGACGAGCCACACAAATATCTCATCACACACTTCACGACCTCCAAATGATCTTTTCCCGGATTTGAGAGATAACGATTCACAATTCCCACGACATGAGCAATATCGGGTCTTGTACAAACCATATCATACATCAAACTACCAACGGCCGATGAGTACAAAATGTTCTTCATACTCAAATTTTCTTCATCCGTAGATGGACATAGTTTATGACTAAGCTTGAAATGAGAAGCAAGTGGAATGCTTACCACTTAAGCTTTATCTATACTAAAACGCCGAAGGACTTTCTCGACATACATTTATTGTGACAAGTACAACTTCTTCTCATTTCGATCTCAAACAATTTTAATACCAAGAGTTTTCTGAGCCTCTCCCAAATCCTTCATAGCAAAAGTTTCACTCAAAGTTTTCTTTAACAATTTAATTCTTAAAATATCCTTTCCAACAATTAGCATATCATCCATATAAAGCAAGAGAATAATGAAATCACCTTCAGAGAAATTCTGGAAAAACACACAATGATCGACCTTGGTCATCTTGTACCCATGTTCAATCATTATCGAGTTGAAATTTTGATACCATTGGTGAGGTGTTTGTTTTAAACCATAAAGAATCTTTACCAATTTGCAAACATAGTCTTATTTTCCCTTCTTTCGGAATCCATCCAGTTGATCCATGTAAATTTCTTCATGCAGATCACCGTGAAGGAAAGTTGTGTTCACGTCCATTTACTCTACTTCTAAATCAAGACTAGCGGCTATCCCAAGAACCACTCGAATAGATTGCATCTTCACAACTAGAGCAAAAATATTTCCAAATTCAACACCTTTCCGTTGTTTAAAACCTTTTACCACCAAGAAAGCCTTGTATCTTCTCTGAGAAGTACACTCATCTTGCTTAATTCGATAAACCCATATTTACTTCAATGCTCTCTTACCCTTTTGCAACTTCACTAACTCAAAGGTATTATTTTCACGAAGTGATTGCATTTCATCCTCCATGGCATCCATCAACTCCTTTTTGTTCTCATCCTCCAAAACTTCTTCAAAGCTTTCAGGTTCTCCACCATCGATAAGAAAAACACACTCGTTTAAGGGGTATCATACTGAAGGCCTTTTATCACGAGTAAACCGCCTTAACTCATTAGAAGAAACCAGTTGCTCAACACTTTAAACCTTTTGATCAACCTCATTTTCAACAACGTCTTCTGTAACACCTACATCAACAATATCATTAACATTTAAAACATTATCAACATTCAAATCCATAACTTGATTTTCAATTGGAACATCTTCGAAAGTGATATGGGCAAGAGTAGTAGTAGTTGAGTCTGTATCAACCATTTCTTCATCTTCAAAAATCGAATCTTTATTCTCAACTTTGTAGATGTCCTCAATAGTATAATCCTCCATGAATACGACATCACAACTACGAATAAGGTTCCGTTGAACCAAATCAAAGAATTGATACCCAAACTCATCAAGACCATACCCAACAAACACACATTTCTTCGAATTTTCATACAATTTTGATCTTTCGTCCTTAGGAATATGCATATAAGCCATGCACCCAAACACACGAAAATGGTAGTAGGATACATCTTTACCACTCCAAACATGATTTGGAACATCAAACTTCAATGAAACACATGGAATGAGGTTTTAAAGATGTACAACCGTGCTAAATGCTTCTCCCCAAAAGTACTTCGACAACTTTGATTGAGAAAGTAAACATCTCACCCTTTCCACCAAAGTTCTATTCATTCTTTCAGCTTACCCATTCAATTGTGGTGTCTTTGGAGGAGACTTTTGATGACGGATACCTTGATCTTGAAAGTACTTGTCGAAAGATCCAACATACTCTCCCCCGTTATCGGTTCAGATACACTTGAGCTTTTCCCTCGTTTCTCTTTCAACCGATACTTGAAACGACTTGAAGGTATCTAACACTTGATCTTTCGTCTTAAAGGTATAACCCCATGTGTTCCGAGAATAATCATCAATGAAAGTGACAAAGTAATATTAACCACCAAGAGATTGTGTCTTCATTATACCACATACATCAGAATGTACTAAATCCAACACTTCTTATTTCATCTTTGGTTTAGATGACATAAAGGAAACCCGCCTTTCCTTACCCGCCAAACAATGCGAGCACTTTCTCAACTTTGCATCGAAAATACCATAGAATACATTCTTCTTTGCCAAAATGCTCAAACCTTTTTCACTCATATGACCCAAATGCTTGTGCCATAATTTAGATGAACTATCATTGTCACAAGTGTTGATGTAGCACTTTGAAACCCCAAGTTGGACGATATACAAGTTTAAATTCCTTTTTCCTTTAGCAACCACCATTGAGCTTTTCTTTAACTTCCATTCATTGGCCAAAAAATATTATCATATCCTTCACTATCCAACTTTCCAATGGATAAAAGATTAAATCGAAGTTCCAGAATGCGTTTCACGCCTTTGAGAACTAGAGTAGTCCCATTGCTAGTTTCAACACAAATATCTCTTATTCCGATGATATTAGTTTGCCCATTATTTCCCATATGAACAACCCCAAAGTCACTGGTCTTGTAAGTTTAAAAAAGATCATGTCTCGAGGTTGCATGAGTAGAAGCACCACTATTAACCACCCAATCCATCTCATCACATGATAGACTTGTAAGAACAAGATTTGGTTATGCATCTTGTTTCTATGTTTTGATGATAACAATGGAGTATTTGTGTGAGAATAATTTTGGTGCTTTAACGTTTGTTATTCTGATGGTTTTAACAAACAGATTCTAACTCTGATAAAGACCATGTACTACGTCATTCTGATATTCTCTATGGTCACTTCTATGTAAAGAAGCAAGAATTGGTTCTAATATACTGTGCTTCAGACAGACTCTGAGAAGACACTATGATGCTGATTGTAACGTCTCTTGGATCTAATTTATGATCGTGATTCTAATGTTTTGTTGCTAAAGCTTGTATAGCTTCTGAGGTCGTTAACTTATGAAGACTAAGTGCTGAAGATTCTAAAGGCAAGGTTCTGCTGAACGAAGTGCTGAAGATTCTGAAGACTTAAGGATTTTGAAGATTAAAGGTTCTGAAGACTAAGTGCTGAAGGTCCTGAAGACAAGGTTCTGCTGAACGAAGTTCTGAAGACTCTGAAGACTTAAGTTTTCTGATAACCAAGGGTTCTGAACTAGAAGTGCTGAAGACTCTGAAGACAAGGTTCGCCTGAACAAGTTCTGAAGACTCTGAAGACTCAAGACTCTGAAGACCCAATGATTCATTCTTCTGATCATGCTTCAATCAAATCAAATTCAGAAGCCTCTGATAAATAGAAGAAGATGAAACGTTTGCGTGGGAAAATAGTACATAGTACAGATAAAGCACATTCCTTTCCAATACCCTGTTTTGGTGGTACAAAGGACAACCTCAGTGTATGATTTTCAACCCAGCATAACGGCATTATTTCAAGTCGTCAGTACTCTCTCTCTGATATTACTGATCTGCCCTCCAAAGGATCTATTTCTGGCTATATAAAGACTTGATCTTTTAACGAAGAAGTTGCTGATAAGCATGAGCGTGAAAGTGAAAAATGCATGCGAAAGCATGAAAGTCTGAAGTGAGCAGCAAACGATGTAATACTTAGTGTAAAGGGAGAAATATCAAAACACTGATGCATATGAAGAAAGCAACCCAAGAATCTGAAGAAACTTATGAGTGAACAGTAAAGTGCCACAATACAAAGAAGCATAATGTTTACTGTAGATTCTCTCTAAGTTAGATTGAGCTTAAAAATGTATGTTTACCCTGCTTGTGAAGAAGCATCATTATTGTAAATAAACTTTGTAACAAACAGATTGTTTGTGTTCCCTAATGGACCAGTTGGGTCAGAATCATTAGGAAGACTAAGACAGTGTGTTTTAGTGGTGTTAGTCATTTGCAGTTAGCTTGTGCGTTGTGTTCCCTAATGGACCAGTTGGGTTAGAATTATTAGGAAGACTAAGACAGGGTGTTTTAGTGTTGTTAGTCACCAGCAGTTGACTCGTGCAATTGTAATCAGTTTGGTTATAATGGATTAAGTCCTTGTCTAAGGCAAAATCACCTTGGCGGGTGGACTGGATTAGCTTGAAAGTTTTCAAGTGAACTAGGATATATCATGTGTCTTTCTTATTGGTAGTTTATTTATGATCTTTGTTTGAGTTTCATAAAAAGCTTTCAAAATGAAAAACCCAATTCAAACCCCCCCTTTCTTGTGTTTTTCTCACACCTTCAATTGGTATCAGAACCTGGTTCTGATTGTGATAAACGTTTTATCAGCACTTAACAGTGTTCAGTACCGATCCCATATTTGTGTGAGATAACATGGCAGTTACTGTTAATACCATTACTGAAGGGGAATATCATTACAGTATCAAACCACCAGTCGTTGATGATGAAAAGTTTGACTACTGGAAAGACAGAATAGAAAAATGTATTTCTTGGTTATAATGTAGATCTTTGGGATTTGGTAGTTGATGGCTACAATCACCCAGTTGATGCTACATGTGCTAAAATATCCTGAAGTGATATAACCAACCAACTGAAGAAAGATTGTAAGTATCATCATAAGACAAGAATCATAGTGCTAAAAGCTGTCTCTTGTACTAAGTATGAGAAGATGATGCTAAATCTATTCTTGATTCTCTTAGGATGACTCATGAAGGAAATGCTCAAGTTAAGAAGACAAAGACGCTTGCCTTAATCAAAACTATGAGGCATTCAAAATGGAGGATGATGAAACAGTTGAGACCATGTTTTCAAAGTTTCAAATGCTACTCGCAGAACTCAAAGTTCTAGTCAAAGGCTACTCAACTGCTGGACATATGGAAAAGATCATCAGAAGTCCTCCTAAGAAATGGATACTTATGGAAACAACTCTAAAGCTATCAAAAGATCTCAACAACATAAGTCTTGAAGAACGTGTTAGTTCCTTGAGAAATCATGAGATAGAGCTGTAGGAAGAAGAAGAATAAATCCATCGTTCTTAAGTCTGAACCTGGAAAGACAAAGGCTCATCAAGCTGAGGAAGAATCAAAAGATTCTAATGGAAGATCAGAAGATGACATCAGAAGAAGCGTAACTCTGGAAAGAAAGTTATCTGCTACGAGTATAATGAGCCAAGTCATTACAAGAACGAGTGTCCAAAGGTCAAGAAGGACAAGAAGCCTAAGAAGAACTTCTTCCAAGCGAAGAAAGATCTAATGGCAACTTGGGACGACTCTGACTCTGAAGAAGAAGAATCTGATGAAGAACAAGCAAAGGTTGAGTTAGTAGCAACAACCGAAGATGAAGTTTCTAGAGAACCAGAAAACTAAATATCATCAGAACCTGAATCAGACTCAGACTCAGACTCTTGCTCAAAGATATCATTAGCAACTCAGTTGAAACACCAGGAATGGTAACTGAACAATAGTTGCTCTCGAACTCATGATGAGAAGAAGGCATATGTTTCAAAGTCTGGAACTTAAGCTTGGAAGCTTCGTCAGTTTCTGAGGAAACCAGAAATAAGAAATCATTGGCTCTGGATTCGTTGCTCATAATGTTTATTATTAGGATACTCTAAACGCTTTAAAGGCTACAGAATCCATAACACAGAAACAAGAATTGTAGACAAATCAATTCATGTCAGACTCAATAATAAGCTTGACTCTGAAAAGTCAAAGCTAGTTGAAAGGTTGCAGATATGAAGATTGTGTCATCAGAATCTAAGAAGTAGAAGATTCAAGAGAAGAAGATGAAGATGCAAATTCTCCAGATACAACATTATCAGAAAGCTAAGAACAACTCATCTCATCAGAAGAAGAAGGCCTCTCATTCTGAAGAATTAACTCCGGGAGATAAAGCTGATCAAGTCATAATCTGTTCATCCGTCAGACACTCCGAAGAAACTCTTATAAGTCTAGTGTATCAGATTGAGTCAACATCAGTTGATGTAGCTCCAAAAGAAAATTGAGTGGATTCTAGCCATGTAAGAAGAGCTGAATCAATTCACCAGAAATGATGTATGGAATCTTGTTCAGAAACACAAAAGTGTTCACATCATTGGAACTAAATGAGTAGTCAGAAACAAGCTAGATGAGAAAGGCTGAATTCAAAGTAAATCTGATGGGTGAACTCAGACTCATCCTGGGAATTCAAATTGATCAAAGTTCAGAAGGAAGAATTTGATCTTATGATCAAGCAAGGGATGATCATCAATTACTCCTTCGACAACAAAAGCAAAATACATATCCATGTCTCTATGAAGTACACAGACGCTATAGATGAGGAATTAGCTAGAAGATCATCAGATAAATGAGAGTAACATTTCTATCTTCTCTGATAATACTGTTAATCTTACGTTCTAGGACTAAGTACATAGAAATCGTTTTATTAGAGACTATGTTCAGAAGGGAATTTTATGGTTAAAATTTACAGACCATCAATGGACTGGTATCTTTACAAAACCCTTGGCTGAAGATATAATTCTATTTATTCTGAAGCATCTAAAAATGGACTATTGTCCAGAGTAAGATTTCATTAGAATCAGATGTGTTTAGTCAGAATTTGAAGATATCAGATTTTCATTTAAACTTAGAAGCATTTGTTTTAACCTTAGTTATCAGAAGATGCTTTTTCAGAAGTGTCTCTGATCAGATGGAAACCTTTTGGTTTTCCAGAATCTGAGGATATCAAAGCGTGTTCAAAAGATACCTCGAGCGTTGTGAGTTTGTGCAACTAGGCTTTAAGTTATTATTACCTACTACTCATTAATATCATGTCTAACACATTGAATTTGAAAACTTAATTAATAAGTGTGTAAATTTTTACGTCTTCTTTCCTCCTTAGGCATTCATATAGATGCATGTAAGACAAATATTTCTTGGAACTTAACATCTATTTTCCCTCCTTTATTTTGGGTCAGACTATGCCCTCTCATCTTCGAGTATGCATTTATTTGTATTTATTGACTGATGTTATAATATGAATAATGAATACTGATTTGTGATCTTTAAGAGACTGATACACTTCTTCATCATTTTCTACTCTCGTCTGTATTCTTTGTATTGGAAATGATGAATATTTGGTTTCAATTCATCCAGTCTTTATTATTATTATTATTTATGGTCATCACTCTTTGTTCTCGTTAAATACCACACTTCTCCTCATAACTTCTCATCCATTCTATTTGCTTTCAACATCTATTCTCTTGCGCTCACCATGTCTATCAAAACCTTCACCGGTAATGAAGAAACTCTTGAGGTCATTAGTGAGAAACGTCTATGTCTTCCCAGACTAAAAGATGCTGGCATTTGCACTTCCACCAGCATGCAACTCCAAGGATGGTCAGGATACTTTGGTAGTCTTCATGGACCCATTTATCCTGTGATGATAAAAGAGTTATGGAAATACACAAAGATTAGTGAAGACAACAACTCTATTTGGTCATCCGTTTTCGGTGTTCCAGTCATAATAACCCCTACCTCCATCGCCCAAGCCATTCACTGTGTTCAATCAGGAGTGACTGTTGATGAATTCCATCTGAACTATTCCTTTATTGGAGATCTCATTAGGATTCATGATGTGTCTCAGGACAAGTATGAACCCTATGATCCTGAAGGACTCCTCCCTGATGGAAAGTTGTGGTTTAAATTACTGCTCACCAACTTTCGCCCCAGAGGATTGGCCAAAAGTACATTGACTCATGATGATAGACTGTTTATATATTTCATGATGTACAACATTCGGGTGAATCTTCCACAAACCATCTTCAATCATCTGAAGAACTGTGTTGAAATCTACAGAAATCAACATAAGTCCTTCATACCTTATGGAAGAATTCTGTATGAGTTATTCTATAGGGCTGAAATCATCACTTTAGCTAGAATACTTGGACCAGAAGATGCTACTTTTGAAGAAAGGTGTGGAAGAGTTGATGAGGTGGAGGATTTCTGATTGCTGGTTGGTGGGTGTCTCTATTGGTCTTGCGGCGTGATTGGTGTCTGGTTCTTCTTCCGTTTGTCATTACTATTCCTACTTATTGTTCTTGTCGATGTTTGGTTTTCATGTTTTAAGACTCTGTGTCTATAATGCACTCTGGCATTTCGTTGCGTTGTTAATGAAATATTTTCCCTATTTTCCTTTTATCTTGTCTTACTGCATTACAAAATGATTACCATTAAAAAGGAAAGGAAAACAACTAGATTTAACCTATCTAAATTCCTTCAAATCAAAATGATTTAGTTAAAATCTTGATAATATGTAAATAATAATGATAATTACTGCAGGACACATGAGTAACGAGACCCTATTGAGAATAGGCTAAAATCTTTACATATTCCCTCTGACTGTGCATTCATAAATGATAAGACTTATGTGAGTTAAGATTTTCTTGAAAACAAGCTATACTCTCTTCTGTATTTATTATGCGTCAGTATTCAATTGCCACTTATAAGTATACATTTATTGACTCTTGCTAGAATTTAAATATTATATCCTTATTTGTGACCTTTTTGGATATTCAGTTTTAAGAGACTGTCACACTCCTTTCCTATTTCTTGATATTATTGTCTTTTACTCTGCCATTGCCCTTGACATATCTTATGTGTGATACGCACCTTGATCTAGGTCATTTTCTCAGTCAGTCACGTCTCATACCTATCTATATATCTATACTTCATCCCTCCTCTCAAGATCTGAAGTATTTGAGCCCACTAGTTCAAAATTACACTCACTGTCTGAATCTTCTTATCATGTCACTAATTACTTTCCAAGGAGATGAGAACCTTCTTGAGGTCATATCAGATGAACAAATCGATCTTCTTCATCTTGGAAACAGAGAAATTTCTAGAAGCATCACCTCAATCATGCACTATCAAGAATAGGCAAAATACTTCATGATTCTGGATAAACCAGTCTACTTAAATCTTGTAAAAGATTTTCGGAAACATGCCTACATTAATGATGAAGGTTGCTCAATTTCTTCTCGTGTTTTTGGTGTCCCCATAAACATCACTCCCTTCACTATTGCTCTAGCAATTGGCTGTGAGAACATTGGCTTTACTGTTGAACATGTCAAGTCTAGATATCTTATTTCTGAGGAACTAGCCTCTCTTCACAATACATCGTCCAAATATGAACCTCTCAATCCTGAAAACCTTCTTCCCATTCCCAAAGCTTGGTTTAAGCTTTTGGTGACCAATTTTCGTCCTCGAGGAGAAAACAAAAATATCCTGTTTCACGATGATCAAGTCTTCATTTTTCTCCTGATGGCTCAGATGCGAGTTAATCTACCTCAGACTATCTTCAACTTTCTGCAAAAATCATTACTGACTCCAGAAATGGTGATTTCATCAAGCCCTTCATACTTTTTGGAAGAGTTCTATCTGAAATCTTCTTTAAAGAAGGAATTGTTGAACTTGTTCAGTCAGAAGGTCTAGAAAATGGTTTGTTGAAGAAACATTGTAAAGTCTTTGATGGCTAATCTATAGCATGTCGTATCTTGTGTTGTTTGTCTGTTTCTAGATTGCTCTGTGTTCAAGCTATCACAATGTACCTCAATCTCTTATTAATGATAGTGTCTTTGCTTTTGAATGCTATAGCCTATATTAGAAATCTCCTTCTCACATATTTATCATAATATTGCTCTGTTTATTGCATTATCTTTTTTATTATGACAAAAAGGGGGAGAAAGTTAAATGATTTTGATAGTACTTATTCTCAGAATCTCGAAACTCAAACATTACATAATGCTTATATAATGCTTTTTGCAACTAACTGTTTGGTTGATGTTTCAATTAAGGAACTATGAAAAAAGTTCATTTAGCATTCTAGACAGGTTGAATATTGAAAATCTTATGGATAATTTCAACTCTGACAATCATGCTAAGAAGTTGTACTCTTTGAGAATATATGATTATTCAAACAGATGTTCCAGTACTGTTCAGAAGTTTTGAACTTTCTGAAAGTCAGGAAATCTGGTTTGATTAAACAGATGTTCCAGTACTGTTCAGAAGTTGTGAACTCTCTGAAAGCCAAGAAATCTGGTTTGATTAAACAGATGTTCCAGTACTGTTCAGAAGTTGTGAATTGTCTGAAAGTCAAGAAATCTTGTTTGATATCATAGTGTTCAGAAGTTGTGAACTCTCTGAAAGTATGAAACTCAGACTCAAAGCGTCAGAAGCAGAAATCTCTTTGAAAGCAAGTCAAGTCAATTCTCTGATTCAAGGATACCATTCAGAAGATATGCTCTACAACAACGATATTCTGATAAAATCAGTCATGCTCTGAATCTGATAAGATTGGTGAATCTAAGAAAATATGGACAAAAGAGAAGTCACTTCCAATCAAACTCTGATACTTAAGAAATTGTGATTCTCCATCAAGTTCTGATAAGAAGTTCTGATACGAGATGCGTGGCATCATTCAATCAGACTTAAGATCATATTTTGTTTTTCGTCAAGTTCTGATAGTAACCAGGTTCTGAGATGAAGACCTAGTGTTCTAGTCAGACTCTGATGAGTTGTTGTAGGGAAGTATTCCTTCTCTATCGTTATATTATGAAGAACTCAAATTTTATTTTGTGAGCCTTGGGATCAGGGGGAGACTCTGAACAAGCATAAATGAAAATTTGGGATTGACAGATTCAGGGGGAGCTGAGAGCTTAAACTCTGAATTTTTTGGTTATGGTGATTACCCTGTATAAATTGTTCTATCAAAATACATGGTTTTGTCATCATCAAAAAGGGGGAGATTGTAAGAACAAGATTTGGTTCTGCATCTTGCCTCTATGTTTTGATGATAACAATGGAGTATTTGTGTGAGAACAATTTTGGTGCTTTAACGTTTGTTATTCTGATGGTTTTAACAAACAGGTTCTAACTCTGATAAAGACCATGTACTACGTCATTCTGATATTCTTTATGGTCACTTCTATGTGAAGAAGCAAAAATTGGTTCTAATCTACTGTGCTTCAGACAGACTCTGAGAAGACACTATGTTACTAATTGTAACGTCTCTTGGATCTAATTTATGATGGTGATTCTAATGTTCTATTGCTAAAGCTTGTATAGCTTCTGAGGTCGTTAACTTCTGAAGACTAAGTCCTGAAGTTTCTGAAGACAAGGTTCTGCTGAACGAAGTGCTGAAGATTCTGAAGACTTAAGGATTATGAAGATTAAAGGTTCTGAAGACTAAGTGCTAAAGGTCCTGAAGACAAGGTTCTGCTGAACGAAGTTCTGAAGACTCTAAAGACTTAAGTTTTATGATAACCAAGGGTTATGAACTAGAAGTGTTGAAGACTCTGAAGACAAGGTTCGGCTGAACAAGTTCTGAAGACTCTGAAGACTCAAGACTCTGAAGACCCAATGATTCATTCTTCTGATAATGCTTCAATCAAATCAAATTCAGAAGCCTCTGATAAATAGAAGAAGATGAAACGTTTGCGTGGGAAAATAGTACATAGTACAGATAAAGCACATTCCTTTCCACTACCCTATTTTGGTGGTACAAAGGACAACCTCAGTGTATGATTTTCAACCCAGCATAACGAAATTATTTCAATTCGCCAGTACTCCCTCTCTGATATTACTGATCTGCCCTCCAATGGATCTATTTCTGGCTATATAAAGACTTGATATTTTAACGAAGAAGTTGCTGATAAGCATGAGCGTGAAAGTGAAAAATGCATGCGAAAGCATGAAAGTCTGAAGTGAGCAGCAAACGATGTAATACTCAGTGTAAAGGGAGAAATATCAAAACATTGATGCATATGAAGAAAGCAACTGAAGAATCTGAAGAAACTTATGAGTGAACAGTAAGGTGCCACAATACAAAGAAGCGGAATGTTTACTGTAGATTCTCTCTAAGTTAGATTGAGCTTAAAAATGCATGTTTACCCTGCTTGTGTAGAAGCATCATTATTGTAAACAAACTTTGTAACAAATAAATTATTTGTGTTCCCTAATGGACCAGTTGGGTCAGAATCATTAGGAAGACAAAGACAGTGTGTTTTAGTGGTGTTAGTCATTTGCAGTTAGCTTGTGCGTTGTGTTCCCTAATGGGCCAGTTGGGTCAGAATTATTAGGAAGACTAAGACAGTGTGTTTTAGTGTTATTAGTCACCAGCAGTTGGCTCGTGCAATTATAATCAGTTTGGTTATAGTGGATTAAGTCCTTGTCTAAGGCAAAATCACCTTGGCGGGTTGACTGGATTAGATTGAAAGTTTTCAAGTGAACCAGGATATATCATGTGTCTTTCTTATTGGTAGTTTATTTATGATCTTTGTTTGAGTTTCATAAAAAGCTTTCAAAATGAAAAACCCAATTCAAACCCCTCTTTCTTGTGTTTTTCTCACACCTTCAAGACTGGCATTCTCTATACAACTATCACAAACAACAAAAAATCATCAACAATAGCGACATTTTCATTATTGTTACCTTCCTTTTTATCTGTGTTGTAGTTCTTCTTCTTGTTTTTCCTTTTCAACTTCTGGAAATACCTTTTTATGTGTCCCTATTCCTTGCAATGATGACACTAAATATTATAGAATCTATTGGAGCCTTCTTGTGATTTACCACGTTATGTGCCATGATTACTTGAACCTCTATTTTGATGTATCCCCCCCGATTCGGTAACCTACACCTCAGAATGTGAAAAAGAACCTTGTGACTTACGCCTCAACTCCTCATTTAACACACTATTTTTAGCCAAGTCTATCGAGATGATACCATTCAGAGCAGAGTTAGACAAGGATCCCAAGAATTAGGCTAAGTACCAAGAAGCCATAAACCTTGAATTTCATTATCAAAAGTAAGATTCATCGTCGACATTTGATTTAGAATCCCTTGGAAAGTGTTCAAGTGATCGATAATTGGTGAACCATCACTATACCATAATGACATCAATTGATTGAACAAGAACAACTTATTATTCCCCATATTTCTTGCATGCAACTCCTCAAGTTTGGTCCATAGAGAGCGAGGATGAGTCACCGAGCTCACATGATTCAAAACATTATCATCTATTCATTGACGAATGTAACCACAGACTTGTTTATCCAACAAATCCCATTCTTCATCACTCTTTCCATCGGGTTTTTAACTAGAGAAAAAAGGCAAGTGAAAGCCTTTAACATAAAGCAAATATTCCATCTTCCCTTTTCCAACATTATAGTTGGATCCATTCAAACTCACCGTCCTAGATGTGTTCGTCTCCATCGTTACACAAATCAAACCACGACTCTAGATACCACTTGTTAGGAGGAAATCCACAATGCAACAGAATAATCCAACAACACAATCTCTCCTAAATATCAAATGCAATGAAAATCAACAAAACACACCAAACAACACAATACAATTTTAGCAAGGAAAAACCTCTGTTAACTAGGAGTAAGAAACAACGGGACCCGTAGGCCACTTAAATCTCCACTATAATCAAACAATGGGTACAATCAAGGTTCTCTCTAACACTAGTTAGAGGCATACATCAACATCATCAAGATCTACAATCAATCTTGAAATACAATAAGAATCAAGAGAGACAATTAATCAAAAAGACCACAAAATAACTGCACCTCAGAAGCTGACTCATGAGAAAGACTTAGAATGCTCAAAATTTGATCTCCACTATTCAAAATGTATCTCTATGAGTACTGAACACTGTCACTAAAAATCAAGATGATCCAACGTTTTGATTGTGAGAAAACTCTGATCTCGTGGGATTGCTCTGTGCTAAATTAGGGCCGTGGGAATTTCACTCTTCTATAAATTTTTCTTTTGTTGTTTCTCACCTTATGAATTGTTGACCTAATTCTGTTTGTGTTTATAATAACAAAGGCTTACACACACTTGGTCTACTAACCCACATTCATTTGGGTCACTCCAAATAGGAGGGATAGCCCAACACTAGTCTCCAAGAATTTCCCTTAAAGAGTTTCATTAACAACATAACTTTTATCACAAACCGACTCAAAACCTTCTTACATCAAACTTTTATCCCAAGTTCAACTTGTAACCTTTATAATGATATGAGAGTTTGCAATATAACAATGAAAAACACTATCTTGATTTACACTTACCGCTCAAATTGATTAACCACCAGTTACACAAAAATAACTCTTACTAAGTGTTTCGCTCTCTCAGTGCTAAAATAATTCTAAGTTAATATGAAATTGATAAGAAGAGAGTAAGAGTAAGAGAATGAGTAATATTCAAATTTCTTGTGTGTTTTTCACTTAAACACGTGTACTCTTTATATAGTAAAATTTTGGCCAAGAAAGGTGTTGTAAAACAATGTCGTCAATAATAGAACAAAGTTATGAGATAAAGATTGAGTTTTTGAACAAACACAAGAAAACCCTATTAGGTTTTACAAAGGATAAAAAAGAATGAAGAAGAAGAATTGGCTAAAATTGTTTTACTATTCACTTTCTCAATAAGGGTTCAAATATTACAAGTGAATACCAAAAATTAACCTCTCTTAACAACCCGAGAGAACTAGTCTATTTATAGACTACTAAGCTAACTTAGGCTAGAAGTTAACTTAACAATTGGGCTTACAAGAAAGGCCCAATTCGACATGCTAAGTTAAACACAAAGCTATTATATTTTGACAACATGCTTGAATAGACTTCGACTACAGCATGCACAACTCTTGTAGAACCATGAAGTTACCCTTGTCGACACTAGAGTTCGATCCAAATACCATAAATCTCCTCCTTGGAACAAACTCTACACTAACAACGGAACATACTAGCTTTCATCATGTAACTTTATCAACTGCATACAATGGGAAAACTTGTTACTCGACAATGTCTTGGTGATCGTATCACCAACATTGTCATCAGTCGAAACCTTTAGCACTTGGACTTCTCCATGCTCGATTATTTCTCTAACGAAGTGTAGCCTCACAACGATGTGATTAGTTCGCTCATGATATGCTGAATTCTTCGATAAATGTATCGCACTTTGACTATCACATTTAACAGTGATAACTCGACCTTGAAGTTTCAGCTTCTTAGAAAAACCTTCAAGCCACAATGCTTCCTTCACAGCTTCAGTGAGGGAAATACACTCGGCTTCAACGGTTGATAAGGCAACAACTTTCTGAAGTAATGCTTTCCAACTGATTGTTGTGCCAAACATAGTGAACACATATTCAGAAATAGATTTTCTGGAATCCATACAACCTGCATAATCAGAGTCGAAAAATCCTTCGATTTCGACTTTGCTATCATCACCACAGGCTTCACCATAAATCAAGACTTTGCTCAGAGACCCATTGATGTACCTCAGAATCCACTTTAATGCTTGCTAGTGCGCCTTCCCATAATTGGCCATATACCTACTTACAAGGCTCACTCCGTACGCTATGTCTGGCCACGTACAGACCATAACATACATCAAATAAAATACTATACTAACATATGAGATGCTATTCATATAGGCTTTTTTGATTTCAGTAGTAGGACTTTGAGTCGTACTCATCTTGTACTGAGGATTAGTCGGTGTTAGAACAGGCTTTGAATTCGACATACGAGACTTGTCGAGAATCTTCTTCAGGTATATCTCTTGAGATAAGCATAATCTTGACTGCTTTCTATCTCTTCGGATGTCAATCCCAAGACTTCTAGAGGCAGCTCCCAAATCCTTCATGTCAGACTCCTTATCGAGTTCAACCTTCACCTTCATAACATCTTCGACATTGTTGCTTGCTATGAGGATGTCATCCACATGAAGCATCAAAATAACAAGTGAATTTCCAAGTAGAAATCTGAAGCAAAAATGGTGGTCGAACTGGCTCCTAGTGAAACCTATGTGTACCATGAACTTGTCGAATCTCTTATTCCATTGCCGAGGAGATTTTTTCAGGCCATACAAAGACCTATTCAGCTTGCACACATAATCTTCCATTCCCTTTTCTGCACACCCTTCAGGTTGCCTCATCAGGATTGTTTCATCTAGATCATCATACAGGAAGGTTGTCTTCACATCCATATGTTTAAGTTTTAGGTCGAACTTTGCCACCATAGCAAGTAACATTCAAATGGATCTATGCTTTACAATTGGTGAGAACACATCATTGAAGTCGACACCTTCTTTCTGAGTGAATCCCCTAGCAACCAACCTTGCCTTAAATTTCTTCAACATCACTCATTCGATTCCTTCCTTTACCTTGAAAATCCACTTACAACTGACTAACCTAGCCCCTGTAGGTTTCTCAATCAACTCCCAAGTGTTATTATCATGAAGAAATTTCATCTCATCATCCATAGATTTCAGCCGCTCAGTCTTGTTTCGACTTCTCACAACTTACTTGTAATCATTAGGTTCTTCATCAAGAACCTCACTTATAGAGATTAAGGTGAATTCTGAGATCTCCATAACCAAGTCTATGAGGTGGCTTGATGACTCTTTTCAACCTGTCTCTTGCCAGCAGGTAGTCATTATCAGTCTCCTCATCTTCATCAACACCTTATGTTTCTTCTTTGACTTTATCTGGGTTATGCAATTCAGCACCACTATGCTCCATCTCAACGGGAATCTCTTCATGTTCCAGCTCCTCTTCAGAGATCTCGGTACTTTGACCAACGTCATCAGTTTTCTTGAAAGTCATCTCAACTTCATTGAAAACTACATCTCGACTTGTGATACACCTCCTGTGACCTAGCTTTAGGCACCACAACCTATAAGCTTTGACTCCTTCAGGGTATCCAAGGAACATACATCTCAGAGCTCTAGGTTTGACCTTGTCTTGCCTAATGTGAAAATAGGATAAACAGCCAAATACTCTAAATCTGTTGAGACTAAGTGGATGTCCCAACCAGACTTTTTCAGGTGTCTTCATTTCCAAAGCTATCGAGAGACACCTATTTATTAAGTATGTTGCAGTCACAATAAATTTTGCCCATAACACCTTCTTTAATCCTGAACTTACCAACACACACCTCACCCTTTCTAGAATGGTTCGATTAAACCTTTCAGCCAAACCATTTTAGTTGGGGAGTCCCTGCAGTAGTTACGTGCCTTGCAATACCAAACGCGGCACAATAGTTGTCGAAAGCCTTATTGCAAAATTCAAGACCATTGTCGGTTCTCAACCTCTTGACCTTCCTGCCAGTTTGGTTTTCGACCAGAGTCTTCCAACTTTTGAAATTTTCAAAAGTTTCATCCTTTGCTTTCTGGATTAATACCCATAACTTTCTGGAGTAATCATCGACTATGGATAGAAAATACTTTGCATCTGAGTGTGAAGGATTTCGTCCCTAAAGATAAACATGAATGTAATAAAGGGATCCATGTGTTCTTTGTTTACCTTTGTTAAACTTTATTCTACAAGATTTACCAAATACAGAAGGTTCACAAAACTCCAGTTTTTCGGCCTTGTCACCAAACAACAGATTTTTTTTTGACAATACGACTAGAACTCTTTCGTTGACACAACCAAGTGTCTTGTTCCATAGCTCAGTCTTCGTCACAGGTTTTGCGGATGCCACATCTGCTGAACCACTTACAACCTCAGCCTCAAGGGTATACAAGCCTTGTTTCTTCATGCCTCTCAAGACTTCCTTCGATCCCTTCATTAACCTTAGGATGTTTTGCTCTCCTTTGAAAACACATCCTTTCTTGTCGAATTCTCCAAGAGAAATCAAATTTCTCTTAAGATCAGGTACATACCTAACATCAGTCAATAACCTTATTGAATCATCATGGAGCTTGAATCTCACAGATCCAATACCTGTAATTTTGCAAGCTTTGTTATTTCCCAGCAACACTTATCCACCATCTTGATCACATAATTCCTCAAACACATTTTTGTTTAGAGTCATGTGCCAAGTATACCCTGAATCCATAGTCCACTCCTTGTTAGAGTCGCTGCTTGAAACCACCAGGACATTAGATGATTCATAAGCATCTTGCACAATGGCTGCATTACCATTATCCTTTCCCCCTTTATTGTTCAGTCGATCAGGGCATACTTTTCTTGTATGACCCTCTTTCTTACAATGATAACACTTAATACTAGGAGAATTACCACTATAAGAAATCTGTAAAACTTTACCCTTATTCTTCTCAACCCTACTATCTTTCTTCAAGAATTTCCCCTTAACGGACAAACCTTCACCAACAAAAGATGGCTTGTGCTCCTTTCGTTCTTTCAAATCACTGGAGTACAAGGCAGATTGAACATCTTTAGAGGTCAACGACTCTCTTCCATACAAGAGAGATTATTTGAAGTGAGCATGAGACTTAGGTAAATAACACAATAACAACAACAATAACGCTTTATCTTCATCATCAATATTGACCTCAATATTCTCAAGATCAAGAATCAACTTGTTGAACATATCCAGCTGCCTGTCTTCACTCATATTGAATGAATATAAAGCTTGCTTCAGGAAGAGACAATTAACCAACGATTTTATCATGTACAAACCTTCAAGTTTCGTCCATACACCAGCTGCAGTTTTCTCCTTTGAAACCTGCCAAAGAACCTTATCACCAAGGCTCAATACAATGGCATTGTGCGCTTTTTCGACCATCGTTGTCTTCTCCTTCTCCGACGTGGCAGCGTCCATCTTCTCCGATCCTTTCAACGCTTCTAAAAAACTCCATTGAACAAGAAGAGCTTGCATCTTCAAGTGCGACAAACCGAACTCATTCACACCTGTGAATTTCTCAATCTCATACTTTGTTGACGACATCTTTTCCTCCACGCTCACCACACCATTTTTTTGTGAAACGATGTCATCAACAACAGAACAAAGTTATGAGATAAAGATTAATTTTCTTGAACAACCACAAGAAACCCTATTAGGTTTTACAAAGGAGAGAAAAGAAGGAAGAAGAAGAATTATTTAAAACTGTTTTTTGGTATTCACTTGTAATCTTTAACCCTTATTGAGAAAGTGAATATTAAAATAGTTTTAACTAATCCTTATTCTTCTTATTCCTTCTCTTTTTCTTTCGTAAAACCTAATAGAGTTTCTTGTGTTTGTTCAAGAAACTCAATCTTTATCTCTTATTTTGGTTTGTTCTTGACGACATCGTTTCACAACAAAAGGAAATAATTTTGGGCTAGATTTTCATTATAAAGAGATTGCGATTCTGATCGATTATGAACTAGAAAAATGGGAAAAATATTTGCTGAATATTTGCTCCATAATCGATGAGGCAAGTTTCATAATCGGTTAGAGGGAGAATTTTTGCTTCAAATTTGATTAAACACTCTTCATAATCGATTAAGCTTCGATTTCAAAAAGGCTTAACCCAACTTAAGAGGTTTAAAAGAAGTTTTTTAAGAAAGAGGAAGTTAAAGTTTCTATGTGATACTAATTTAGAACTTTTAGAGTTATTCACACTTAATTACATTTGATCCTATAAAATAGATAAATAATAAAACACATGATCATAGGTGTGATGTTTGCAATTTGCTTTTCTTCTTGGTGAAGTTATTTAGATTTTAATTTTCTTTACGTAAGTCACCAGAAACCCTTTCACTTTTTGATTTGACTCACCTTTCTTTTTTTGCTTGATGATGCTTGTGATTTTTCTTTAATTTCCTTCCGTCATCACTAAAACCAAGTGTGCCTATACATCACATAGAACCATATATGATACAAAACAATGACTTTCCTATATGTATAGTGAAAACAAAGACATTGTTAAGGTTAACAAGGGGGACTTGGATAATGATGAGAGCAAATACATTTGCATGTAACATCTACAAACTGTTGGGGAGTATTGTAGGTGATGTTGCATAAGTTAGACCTCATCCCAAAAGCTATCTCAAAAGGTGAGGTTGCCCTCACATATTTATACATTTAACTACCAGGGAACCAAAGCAATGTGGGGCTTCAAACAAACTCCAACAACATAAATACATACTCAACACCCACACTCACACATAGCATATGATTGGATCCAAAGCCCATTTTGCAGTCATTAACTTGGCTCTGATACCATGTTAAATATGTTTGGATCTCATCTTAGAAGTTATCTCAAAAGGTGAGGTTACCCTCACATATTTATGCATTCAACATCTAGTGAGACTTCAAATAAACTCTAACAACACAAAAACATTTTCAACTAAACTCTAACAACACAAAACATTTTCAACACCCACCCTCACACCTAGCGTTAGCCTTCAATTTGGGAATTTGACCCGACCTACACTAGGCATGATGGTGTGTGTTGAATAAATATTTGTGTTGTTGGGGTTTGTTTGAAGTCCCGCATTGATTAGGTTTCTAAAATGTTGAACATATAAACATGTGAAGGAAACCGCATCCTTTGAGCTAACTTCAGGGGTGAGATCCAAGCCTATATAACATTATATTAGAGCTGGCTTAAGGACTGCAATATGGCCATTTGACCCATAACCATGCTAGGCGTAAGAGTGGGTGTTGAATATGTATTTGGGTTATTGGAGTTAATTTGAAGTTCAACATTGCTTAGGTTTCTGGGTTGTTGAACTTATAAATATGTGAGGACAACCTTACCCTTCGAGCTAGATTTTGGGGTGAGATCCAAACATATTTAATATGACATCAGAGTTGGATTAATGACTGCAATACGGACATTTGAATCTGACCAACACTAGGCGTGAGGGTAGATGTTGAATATGTATTTGTGTTGTTGGATTTTTTTTTTAAGTTCCATATTTCTTAGGTTCCCAGACCATTGAATGTATAAATATGTGAGGAAAACCTCTCCATTTGAGCTTGCCTTTGGGGTGAGATCCAAGTATATTTAGCATTGTTTATCCTTTTATTGGTCTTTTGAATCTGATTGTTGTTATAACATTCTCATATCACTGATTGTGTTTATCGTTTGTTTTCTCTTTTGAAATTGGTCGTTGTTTTAATACTCTTGTATCTGTGCTTGTGTTTATAATTTATTTTCTCTTTTAAAACTGGTTCTTCTAAACTTTCATATCTCCATGCTTTGAATCTTTAATCATTTGTTTTTTTGTTAATATAGGTGATTGTTGCAGCTGCAGAACGATGCCTAGATCCAGCTCCATTGGAGCCCCCGATATTAGACAAACTTATACGAGCAAAGATAATAAAAAATTAAGAAATATAGTATATTCTCTTTATAAATGTGTCATGCTGGTATAATTTATGATCATGTTAATATTTTTGTTTGAGGTGTTTTTCTTTACATGTTTCCAAAAAAATATGAGAGTGGGTTGAGACTAGTAATTAACAAGTATTATTTTTTGAAAGGTTTGGTTTGATTCAGGATTCTTCTTAGGAAATATCATATTTGATGATATATCATTTTGTTCTAGATTCTGCGTGATTTATTTGGCAAAAATTTATTTTGTTACAAAATCTGCATGATTTGTTTTGGAAAAATTTGTTTTAAAGATTTAATTCGTTCACAATTGGATATGCTATAGATGTTTAGACTATTTAAAAAATTGTTTTATTTTGAATGTTTTAAAAAATGTTATTAAGTCCTTTATATATATATATATATATATATATATATATATATATATATATATATATATATATATATATATTCCTCGAGGGAAGCATAATTTATCGGTGGTCAATACATGTATATTGTAATTGTCGACTTGAGTTTCCATAGCGGTGGAAGAGGGACTAACCTACAAGGTTAGCACTCCAATGTCCAAGTTAGTATGAGAGTAAGATGAGATGAATGATATTTGAATTCAAATTGTACTTGAGAAATGACGCATTTCTCCCTTATAGATTAGAAATGTTATAACTATTTGTTGATCTATTGACGTGAAATATGGAAATCTATCTGATAGATCTTGGAACAAATTATTTCCATTCTTGACTAGGATAGCATACTTGAATCGCATGTGATATGGTGGATCGTTCAACTCCCTGGGCCATAATTATTGCATCCTTTGGCTGGCCCAGAACAAATTCCTCCCAAATCCTTGCCTCAGTTTGTAGGGTGAGGGTTTTGATGCATTTTCCCATTTCTTTCGACCGTTACTCGACTGGAGTTAAAAGTCGTGATGCGGCGTAATTGTCATGGGGAATTCATGCCTTAAATACGCCTCATGCTTTAGATGTATTTTCTTTTGCTTTATCATGATGACCTTCGGGAACTAGGGTACTTTAGTATCTTTTTGAGGAAATTTGGACAAATGATAGTGCTTATTTACTTTCTTTCACTGATTCATTGCACAATGTTCTTAGAGTAGTTATACGGTTTCTTTGTTCATTACCTTTGTCCTTTCGTCATATGCATTCTTGCAACACACCGTTTTTCTTGACTAATGGAAGTGGTTCTTTCCATGCATCAAAAATAGAAGGAAGATACTTCTATTATTCTAATATACCCTAAAATTTTGGCAATCATTTCTATATTTGCGCGCGGAGGTAGTCTCAAAAGATATTTTCTTGAAGTGAGTACTTCTTTAGACAGTGGTGTACAAATCCCTAAAGTATTGAGCGAGAATGTATATATGAGAAGGTCTAGAAAGGGGGTTGAATAGTCCATTCCCTATGAAAACATTTGAATTGAAAAGCAATTACTGTTTAAAAAATCAGAATTAAGGTGTGGAAGTAAAAGATAATAAGCAAAAGAAAAATGTGGTGAATGGATTTAATATCGTGTATGTTTCCTCATTATCATAGAAACAAGTATCCAAACAATATAATAAACTTAAGTAAGCTTAAAGCTGCTTTAATAAGAAATTTAAATCTAGTGACTTAGAGTCAATATAAACTTAATTAAAGAGACGAATATTCATAAAATTATATGCATCACAGACATACACTTATATGATAAAACATTATATGCAAGATCTAGTTCCATATGACATTTTCATGATGAATTATGCTTAACATACATAATACAATGCATAAAATTAAAGAGATAAGGATTAAAAAAAGCTGTACACCACATATATCATGGTTCGATAATTCATCCTCGCTATGCCTATTCCACTATTTGATTATTTTCACCATAAAAAATTGTAATGTCTTCCACTGATTTTAAAATTAAGGATACAAGTACTTTGGGACAATGAATTATTACCAAACGGAACACTAACAACCCAATGCTTTAGCCAACATGGATCTAAAACAATAATTCTTCACATTGATACATATTACTTAATTTCTAACATTAAAGATCTTCAATGATCTTGACCCACCAAACTTGATAGACCCAATGACCTGCTCCAAGATTCAATTTTGTAGCGTCTTTTACTCATATTTATCGAAGACTTGTCTGAGCGATTGTTCTATCACCGAATTAGGACAACTCCCAACTTTGTTTTATGGAAACCTTTACTCAGATCCACCAAAGTCTTCCTTGGAGTATGAAGAAAACTCTTCTTTTCCTTGATAAGCACCAACCAACAAAATAAACAAGACACTGTCCTTTATCATGATACAAATAACACATCTTCACAACAACAAAAACATTAGATTCCTTAATGTACCTCAATATTCCTCTCACACTCAGAAAATGTGATGTCAGATCTTCTTGCAGTGAGATACAACATACTCCCTATCATGCTTTTGTAAAGACTTTGATCGACATTAACATCACTATCATCTTTGGTTGGTTTCACATGTGTTGCAACATGAGTTCTTTTATGACTTGCCTTTCCAAGCCCAAATTTCTTCACTATACTCTCTGCATACTTGCTTTGAGAAATGAAGATGTTGTGTTCCATTTGCTTTACTTGTAGACCAAGAAACTAGGTTAGTTCTCCTACAAGACTCATCTTAAGTTCAGACTGTATTTGTTGGACTAAATGTCATCAACATAAATTTGGGTAATCATGAGCTTTCCTCTATCATTCTTCACAAATAGAGTTTCATCTATTCCTCATTTATTGTACCAATTGTTGATCGAGAGCTAATTTAATCATTCATACCAAGCTCTTGGAGCTTGCTTTAATCCATAGAGAGATTTCTTTTTATTTTGTACACATGATTTGGAAAACTAGGATCAATGAATCATTTTGGTTGTTCTACATAAACTTCCTCATTAAAGTATCCATTTTGGAAGACACTTTTAATATTCATTTGATATAATTTGAATCTAAACATGCAGGAGATTCCTAGTAATAATCTAATAGACTCAAGACGAGCAACTAGAGCAAATGTCTCATCAAAATTGACTCCTTCTATTTGAGTGTACCCTTGAGCAACTAAACGTCATTTCTAGTTACATTACCACTTTCATCATACTTGTTCTTGTAAATCCATTTGGTACCAATGACATTCAAATCTGCATGTCTTGGAACTAACTACCAAACTTTGTTTCTTCTAAATTAAGACAGTCCCTCTTGCATAAATTTCATCCAGAATTCATCAGTAAAAGCTTCCTTGATGTGGAACAAGAGTTGGAAATCATATCTCTAGATCTGGTGGTGACTCCTTCGTACATATTTCCTATAATATTTTCAATAGGATGATCTTTCTGAATTCTGATATATGGTCCCTTGTTGGTTTGAGTATTTTTAAAGATTATGTTTTCTGAATCAATGTCGGACTCCTTGGGTGGGACATCTGCTAGGACATCAGTCTGTTGAGGGGAAATAACTTAGAAATATTACTTCATCACTCTTGGGATCCATCTTTATTCTTTAAGAGTATCATCTATGATAACATTTATTAATTCCATCATTTCCTTGGTACATTTGTTATATACCTTGTATGCTCTGTTATTAGGGGAATAACTTAGAAATATTACTTCATCACTCTTGGGATCCATCTTTATTCTTTTTTCACGGACTACCAAGATGTAGTACCTGCTACCAAAGACATGAAAGTACTTGACATTGGGTTTTCCCCCTTTCCAAAGATCGTACTGAGTTGCTTTGGCTCCCGATCTTATGGTCACACGATTGTGGATGTGGCAAGCTATGTTCATAGCTTCAGCCCAAAAATAGTGAGGTAGATTCTTGGCATACAACATGACTCTAGATGACTCTTGCAAGGTTCTATTTTTTGCGTTCAACCACTCCATTATGCTGAGTTGTGATAGGTGCTAAGAATTCATGACCAATCGCTTCATAGGAACAAAAATCAAAGAACTTGGAGTTTTCCAATTCTTTTCCACGGTCACTCCTTATTTTCACTATATCACTCCCTTTTCTTGGTGGCAATACATTCTGATTTGTTGAAGTTCACATTCAGACCTTTATCACATAGTTGACTCATACTGATCAAGTTAGCAGTTAATCCTTCTACCAGCAACACATCTGCAAGACAAGGAAAACCTGGACAAACTTGTTTGCATATGCCCTTGATTTTGCCTTTTTCTCCATCACCTACAATAAGATAACTATTGGAGTAAGGTTTTAACTCTTCTAGATAGTTATTTTCTCCAGTCATGTGCCTGAAACATCTATTATAAAAGTACCAATCTTCTCTTGAGGAAGCTCTAAGAGATGTATGAGCTATGAGACTTGTTGCTGTTTCTTTGAGTTTCTACACTTTCCTTGCTTGAATGTTATTTCTTATTTTTCTGTTGAGCCTTGGTTGATTATAAGGCTGAGGATATCCATGCAATCTATATCAGTAGGACCTTATATGACCATATCTTCCAAATAGTGACATCTACATGATGAGCTCGTGTTGCCTATGTTTTGAGGATACATATGTCAAACCTGATGTTTGACGTATGGTCCAACATTAGAAACTCAATCTTTTTCTCGGGGAAACAAATTTCTTAGTGGGAATTTTGATTTCTATGTTCATGGAGATGTAGTCAAATTCTATTCCCTTTATATTCCTATATATCTTTCTAACTTCCAATATTTCATCTAGCATATTTGAACCATTGCTCAACATAAGAACAAATTTTGTCATATTTTCAAGCATGAAATTTAATAGAGTGACTTCCTCATTCAGGTCACTGATGGTTGAAACAAGTTTCTCTTTTTCCGGAAGGAGAGAACTTATAATTTTCTTTTGTTTCTTTCCTACCATGCACGCTTCCTCTCACTTGTTGTACAAGAGTTTGTATGTCTCAGCTAACTCCCCATCAATGGTGTCTTCATCACTAGACTCACAACCAAAATCATATTTTCCAGTGAAGGCCATCACCTGATTAGTTGTTTCTTCTTCACTCTCAACATCATAATCATAACAAATGGTTGACATTCCGTTTTTTTACTTCTTTAAAAACGTGGGACATTCAGCTTTGATGTGAACAAACCCTTCACATTCATGACATTGTATTCATTTTCCTCTGTTTGGTTTGTCTTCATCTTTGCTCTTGCACTGGGGACCGTTGTCTAGCACTTTGTCTTGGACACATGCTCTTGCTCTTTTGTCCAGTCTCTTTAAGGATTTGTTAAACTTTCTACTAGTAAAAGTTATAACATATGATATTTTCTTCATTATCCTTCTCCCATTGATCTTCATTTTATTTAGTGTTGGATACAAAGGCTAAACTCGTGTTCTTCTTTTCAGACTTGTCATTTACAGTCATCTCAAAGGTTTGTAGGGAACCATTGAATTCATCAACTTTGATGCAGCTTAAGTTTTGGGCTTCTTCAATAGATGTAACCTTAATATCAAACTTCTTAGGTAGTGATCTGAGAATTTTTCTGACCAACTTTTCTTCAGACATCTTCTCTCCTAAGGCAAAAGAATTGTTGGCTATGTCACAAAGGCAAATGTTGAAGTCAAAGATTGATTCATCTTCCTTCATTATGAGATTTTCAAATTTGGTTGTGAGGAGCTGCAACCTTGACATACAAACTTTGAATGTACCTTCATGAACAGTTTTGAGAATCTTCCAAACCTCTTTGGCTTCATAAATAGTTAGGATTATGTAACATTTAAAAATAATAAAATTGTTCTTAAATATGTAAAAAATATATAATTTGACTTATATATAAAAGTAAAACAGACAATTCAAAAGTATTCAATAGTATTCCTCTAAAGAAAAGTATCCAATAATATTAAATAACTTAGAGAAAAGTAATATTAAATAATATTTTACAATGAATAATAAGTACCATACACTTCTAATTTAATTAAAATAGTGAGCCACACATTATTTTACAATAAATAATAATAATAATAATAATAATAATAATTAAATATTAATTTTTTTAGGGAAATAAAATATTAAATGATATAATTATACTTTTATTTTATTATTTTATTACTTTATAAACTTATTATAACTTATTTACATTGTTTTTTATGTCAGTTTTATGTTTCACAGTTTTTAGTCTTTTATTTTATTTTTTCGTTAATACATTTAATTTTACATTATTTCTTGTCTATAAATTAAGATTCCTTAAGTGATTCTATTGTCCATCATCAAAAGCAAAAGAGAGAATGGAAGCTTCAACATATTTATCTTTGTTGCTCACCATTTCCATCTTTATTTCTCATGCCATTTAACCAACTTCAAACCTTAAGTTGTACCAAAATACCTGGTCAAAAAGACTTCGAACAACGTTGCCTGAAACGTATAAAATCCTACCCTCCACTTACTCTGATCAAAGATCATCTAACCTTTTGCAGGTTATTTGTAAAGATGGTGGCAATAGAGAAGGCAACAAAAGCTCATGAATACGTTAAAAAATTGATGAAAAAATATCCTTCTTCTCAAGGAATCAAAGAATGTGCAACTAGGGGTGGGAATAGGCCAGACCAACTAACAGGGGTCTACGGCCTAGCCTACATAGACTCAGGCCAGGCCACACTTTTTCTTAAATAGAAAAGGCCTAGGCTTTTTTATAAGCCTATTTAGCTAAAGAGGCTAAGCCACAGGCTGTAATAAAAGCCTTTTAAGCCTATCAGACTGACCTATTTAAGAAAAAATTAATAAATTTATTATTATTATTATATTATATTTTGTACTTTTAATTAAAATACGAAAATAAAACTTAGTTATCTTGAAGAAATTATGAAAATAAGTTGAACAAACATTATAAACAATGTCATAAGTTATTGTCATAAGTTTTTCTCATAAGTTCTCTTCAACAAATAGTATCACCAAACTTATGGTAATAAGAAAACTTGAACGAGACAATGAAAAAAAACATTTAAACTCATTGCTCTTTTAACTTGTTAGTCTATTTAACATTAATTGAATTTCTTATTAACAGATGTTCAAATGAAGTAGGCTTTTAAATAGGCTAGTAGGCCAATCAGGCCTTCGAAAAGGCCAGACTTAGGCCTAAAAATAATCCTATGATAGGCTACAGGCCAGGCTTAGGCTTTGAATTTTTTAGCAGGCCAGGCTCAGGCTTGGCAAAGCCTAGCTCGGCCCAGCCTATTCCCACCCTTATGTACAACCAATAAGTACAGTATGTTGGTAATCGAGTTAAAAGGTGTGTTGAGTGAGGATCCTAAACTTATAAGCTTGGATGCCAAATATGCTAGTGATGCACTTGACGAATATGAAGCCATCTTAGCCGGGGAAAAGATAGTTAATGTTTCTTCCATTTATACCTTGAATAATAGGATGATGTTACTTACTAATGTTGTAAGAATAGAAGGATAGTATCTATAAATTTATAAACCAATAAAACAAGGTGAATTCTTATTTACCCACCTCAAAAAGTTGAGTAGAGTTACCCATAGAGTAAATTAGACTACATTGTATTGGAAATCTACAAAATTTAAATTATTAAATAAATAATTAAGTATATTAAAATGATATGGTATTACTGGATTGGTTGAAGGTACACTACCCAACTTTTTGTGATGGGTAATGAAATTGTCCCCATAAAACAAATATAAGATTCTATATTTTTAGTATCTTGTGATTTCATGAATCAACTTCAAATCTTATCACTAAGTTTGCACCACAAATGTAATAAATAAAATAAAAGAATTATTAATTAATCCAACATTCTTGTACCCATAAAATTTAATTGGGTAGGTAAGCATAATCCAATCAAAGAAATCTCACTTAATGCCAAATCATTTTTAATATTAACATCTAGGGTGTGTTTGTTTGAGAGATTAAAATTATATTCCCAGGAATATCATTCCTAGGAATGTTAATCCTAGGAGTTTTATTCCCATCAATTTGTTTGGTAAATAATTAAGGTTCCAAGGAATAATTTTGAAATTGATTTAATTATAATTTTAAAATTTTAAAAATATAAAATAATGTGTTAAAATAATATGAAAGTGGGTAGTTATAGTTGGTTATTTTTTATTCCCATGGGAATATATGATTCCCACCCTTTGACATGGGAATAAATATTCATAATTTCATGAGTAAATTTTATTCCTGAGAATTATTTATTCCAAGGCATTTTTTTTCTTTCCCATCTATCAAACAATGGAATATTTATTTCCAGCCTCAGATTCCCGGGAACTTTTTTTCTAGCACCGAAACAAACACATTCCTAAGTTATTATGGAGTCATAATCCAACATTATTATACACAGAAGCCATTATAAAAGTACCTAACTTTTAAGTCATTTTTATCAACATATTCCTAGAGATATGGAGTCATCAACTAAGAGTCATAATACATCCGTCATAACAGATGTAACAGAGAGCTCTACAAGTATAGAAGTCCAATCTTCTCAGAGGCGAGCTGCTTCTAAATCTTCTACGACTGAGCCTTTGCCCTCAGCAACACTTACTTCTAAAGAGGCAACTTCAACAGTTCCTGAATAACCTTCAGAAGGAGGTTCTTCAGTAGTTGCTCTGAAGCCAAAGAGAAGAAGTATGAAAAGGTCAAAGAAGAAAGAAGGGTCAACATGCGGTTTTACCGATCACTCCCAGTCATAGATGAGGAAGAAGAAATTGACTCTGAAGACGAAGAAGTGGATTATGACAATAGTGGACGCTGTTTGGCACGAGATATTCTAGCTAGGGATCTTTACTAGAAACATCTTGTCCCCTTTTTAAAATAATTTTGTAATCCAGATGCTTAATGTTAATGATGTAGTTGTTTTGACCAAGATTTCTTCAGCTTGCAAGTACATTCCAGTAACTTTTCTGAAAGTACATTAACAAAGTGAAACTGACAATAGAAACATCAGTAAAACTAATCAAACATTAACTCATAACTATTCGTAGAATCTTAAATAAGTTAGACTGCTAGATAACATTTCCAAGAGTTATTATTAGAGTACTGATAAGACTTATCCAATACTTAAATTATATTAAACTCAATACAATGTATGTAACACATTTATAAAAAGAACTCAAGTAAGGTTTTTTACATCATCACTTAATCCCTAAAACACCAAGATGTACAAGCAAAAGCAAATCTGGGTTCCAAAGAGAGATTTCAGGAAGACAACATTACTGAATGCAACAACTCAAGCAAACCAAGGCAAAACAGCAGTTGAAGGATCTGCAAGCAAGCAGACAACTTCATAAGTCCTCTCCTCTTCAGCATCCTTTGTGAAGACACACAGAAGAAGAAGACATTCTGGATCCAGACGAAACCAACTGAAAAAGGAGGCTTTGGAGTTTGCTAAGGAAAAATGGCAAGATTTCTTAGATAATCTGGACATGTCAGATGATCCTAGAGAATTCCTTAGGGCCAATCCAACAGACTAGGAAATCCAATTGTCTTGTAATAGCTTCCTCTTTAATAATGAAATAAGTTGCAAACATTGAGTACTTTTACCTATTTATTTTAAATTCTCATGAACAACATAGAATAAATATTCAACAGTTTAAAACTGAACACAAGCATGAGCAAATGCTGAATTTATTAATAAGAAGCTTAATACAGAGATTTCAACAAAATACAAAGCACAACTATGCAGAAATCTAACATCAGAATCTTTCATAGATAGCTTCAAACTTGTCTCTCCAAATCTTAGAAGAACTATCCTCAGAACTTATGTTAACCCCCTGCTGAATAAGTATCTTAGAAATAACTCGTCTATAAGGAATGAATAAGGTTTTTCTCTTTTGAAAAGATGAAAAATACCTCTTCAGATGGTCAAACATAACTCGAGGAAGATCAATCTTCAAATCTGAATTAAGAAGTAGAAACATATATTTTTCAATAGGGTTCACTTGGTCTAAATCCTTATCCTTAGGAAGTAAGTTTGAATTCAGAATCTGATTCCAAACAACAGCAATAAGAAGAAGATTTGAGACCTCTGATGTATTAGATGGGTCTACAAAGATACGCCAAGTAGGAAGATAGTGTTCCTAAAAAATAGTTCCTGGGATTTCTCCAATCTCCTTACAATTGATCACATTTGCAATCGCTTTAGAGGTTACTGTAATAGAAACATCAGTTACTCTGAACAGAATAACATACTCAAAATTCAGCTCAACAATGAAGGCATTAATCCAAAACTCTTTGACAAGACTTGGATAAATGAAACCACAGAGCATCTTAAAGTAGCCATTCCAAACTTGTTTAGACACAATCTTCCAGAAGTTGAAACCAATCTTAAGTAACTCATCAAAATCCACAAACTTTTCATTAATGACAACCAACTGATTCAAAGGAGAATTAACTGAAGAACTCATCTCAGGTTTGGTTTGATCAACACATAAACAAGAGGAAAAGAAGAAGAAGAAGAACTGAACAAGAATCCTACAAGAATAAGAATCTTGTTAGAAAAAGGACACAATGATGTTTCACAAGACAGGGAATAGTAACAACAAGTACCAAAAGAGAGAACATCATTACCCAAAGGTTCTTATCCATCAAATGTTTCAATTCAACAAGATGCATTTCATCTTTATGAAAATTTAAGCATTATAAAAGTTTTTGGAAAACTTTTTACTTAAACTGTTATGTTAGACATAAAGAATCTTCTTCTGAATCTCAAAAACTGACAACTTTCAGAAGCTATCATCCATTA
Source organism: Lathyrus tuberosus (assembly GCA_022829125.1). Classification (NCBI taxonomy): domain Eukaryota; kingdom Viridiplantae; phylum Streptophyta; class Magnoliopsida; order Fabales; family Fabaceae; genus Lathyrus; species Lathyrus tuberosus. The sequence goes on from JALAZF010000018.1 coordinate 2,319,349, forward strand.
GAGTCTAATAAATCTAAACTAAGATAGAGATATCATCCGTCAGTTACAATACTCTAAGATTCTATTCAGAACTAGCACTTCATCTTGAAACAAGCGTCATGAGTGATATATGAATATTGAATTGAATTCTAGACAGCTAACACACAACAATAACAAAACTGAAGGTGAAGAAACTATTTCCATAAATAAGACCATCATCTGGCTTAATAAGACATTTAGTATAGACAAACACAATAGAGTTTCCTCTTAAAGATTTCCGAAGTTCTTCTTTTCAAAAGAACTTCTCTAGAAGTCTAACAAAAACTTTGTATTTATATCTATACAAATGTTTCATTGAATCAAAAGATAAACCAGAAAAGAAGAAGCATACCCTTTTTTTGTTGGCCAAACTCGATTCAGTATTCAGACTTGACCAATAGAGTCTGAACACAGCTTTGAGTAGATTCTGATTCAATGACTGTCTAACCATTGATTCCACTACTCTCACCAAATTCAGTACCACTAGTACTTGAATCTGGGCTGTTGGCTCTTCCTCCAATAAATGTTGTAAACAACCTTATGGAAGATGTCTCTGCTTTTTTCCTTGATATTTGTAGCAGATACATTATGATACTCATATTTCTATAAGACCATTCATGTAAGTACAAACAAACTCTTCTTTACCTTATGTCTCAATCTAATATCAAAATCATAAGTCACTCCAGAGTATAAGTCTAGGATGAGATATGATAAGAACAAAATCTTGTTCTAAGCAGAGTCACTAATCTCATTGTCTAGGTGTTGGCTAGGAAATTTGATGCCATGTTCCCATTTGAGAAACTAAGTGAAAATTAAAGTTTCTTGAATATAGTTGACTTCGACAAGAGCTGGAATGAAGTGTTGTCGAAGTAGTTATCATAAGGAGACACGCTTGAGCAAAAAACTTAGAAATATTTTCTAAGTATAGAAAGTCACTTCGACGAATGAATGTTTTAGAGCCTTCCTTTGACAGAAGTTTGAATTTCAAAATACAGATAGATAACTGTCTTTTGTCCTTATCCATTTCTCAGGAGAGACGCGTGGCGAACTATGGCGAAACGAAGGCATGCAGGGCGAAACGTGTCAACTTTTGGAGAAATGCTCGTTGGAGACAGTTATTTCGATGTGTTATAAATAAGGGTCTTAATATTAGGATTTTCAGGTGTTCAATTATTGTACTATATGCAAAATTTACTCAAAGTATCCAAGTTAACATGAGAAAAGAGTTATTGTTGAGAAATGTACGTTTGAAACACCATACATTTTATTCAATAGAAATTTGCTTTCTTTTACCAATTGTTATTTACTACATTTCTTTTACTTTGAAGTTCTTTTCTTCATTGCATTTACTGTACCAAACTTTTTCAAAGTTTAGTTCTTTTCAACAAACAATCAAAACAATCTTTTACATAAATGAATACTGTCGAAGTGTTCAACAACTTTCCAGAAATACATTAAACACAATAGCTATGTCCTTAGGATTTACTGGTTGATCCTGCAAGTAAACCAAATTATTATTTTTTTGAATACCAACGGTTTTTTTTTACCAATTTTCACGGTAAACAAATTGGCACTCCCAGTGGGACAGTGCTATAGTGTTTAAAAATATTTTCTTTTACTTTTTCTGGATTTTTTTTTACATTTAAGTTCTTCATTTTTACGATCTCGCTACACTTTGTTGCATGATACTTAGGAGTGGTAGAATAGCCCCAAACAACGAAGAAAGGCCTAGAAGAAGATACATAAAGAGGATGGTGAATCCAAATCCACCAAGTAACCAAAATCCACCAAATGATGGAGAACCACCCCCTTCTTCTTCAGGGGGCAATACGGTTTCAGCGTCAGTGTCTGAAGCCATACCAACCACGACAAGTTCGATGCCTATGCAGTCGATTGTACAAAGTGGTCCCATTCCATCCTACAGGGGAACACAGGGTCTACCAACGACCCCCCTCCAGTGGGGAATAATTTAGTCAGGTCTTATGTGCATGCATTTTCAATGCCTCCAATAGAACGTGATCAACCTTACGGTATGCCAACATCAGTGATGGCAAGTTTGCACAATGCCTCATCAGTATTTGCAGACCCAGTGATGAATGTAACTTTGCCATTACATGAATCTGGTTCAAGTATAAATAATATGGGTCGAATTAGAAAACCCTTAGGAACTGGATTTCCTACCCAGATGCCAAACATCACCAATAATTCTGCAGCGGTGATAAGGCAACAAATGGACGAAAGTAATCATGAGATGGTCTAGATGTTTGCCCAACAAATAAGGGTTATATTCAATCCCTTAATCCAAAATACTAACCAAACCAACCAACAATTGACAACACAAATGACATGTATTACTGATTTATTTGGTGTTCCACAACCCCCTCGAAAGCCTCAGAGGGAATGAATGGTACAAAATACTGGGGTGGTCTTAGAAGAAGACTCTACAATTAACCGAGTTCAACTAAATGCACCCCAGGAGAACGTTTTAAACCAGGGGGCAGTAGTCGAACCGCCTAGGGTTGAACCTTCTAGATTTGAACAACCAATCCAAAGGGAACCAAGGGTAGTAATGGTAAATAGAAACCAAAATGCTGATGAAGTAATAAATCAAGTTCGACGCAAAGATGTAGCGGCGGATAATAACCTGGAAACCATGGTCGAAAGGATTATGGCCAGAAATGGGGTAAATATTGGCCTTCATAGGCCAAATTATACATCATCATTATCTGAATACATCTTACAGTCAAATTTACCCCTAGAGGGAAAGTCCCCAAATTCACTAAGTTTTATGGGGATACTAGTGAATCCACAGTTGAGCATGTGGCAAGATATTTGATAGAGGCTGGCGAAATCGCTAACAACGAAAACCTAAGAGTGAAGTATTTCCCAAGTTCACTCGCCAAAAACGCCTTCACTTGGTTTACAACACTGCCAACAAATTCGATCCACAATTGGACTCAATTGGAGAGATTGTTCCATGAACAATTTTATATGGGACAATCGAAGATAAGTATGAAAGAATTGGATAGCATTAAGAGGAAGTTCTCTGAGCCAATTAATGATTACCTAAATAGGTTTCAATTGCTTAAGGCAAGGTGCTTTACTCAAGTGCCTGAACATGAGTTGGTCGAAATAGCCGTTGGTGGCCTCGACTAATCAATTAGGAAGAAGTTGGATACCCAATACCTAAGAGATATGGCTCAGTTGGCTGGTAGAGTTCGACAAGTCGAACGACTGAAGGCTGAGAAAGCTAGGGTAAACAGGAATAGAAAGGAGAGGGTAGCCTACGTCGAATTCGACGAAGATGATAAAAAAACTAGCGTCGATCCCTTTTTCGACGAGAGTGAAATCGACCTTGATGAATTAAAGCAGGGCCCACCTTACTCATGTAAACTTTTAATTCCGTCGAATGGAAAGAATTCAGTCGATTCGGAGAAGAACAATAGGTTCCCTAAAAGGACCTATACCTTCGACGTCACCAAGTGTGACGAAATGTTTTATGTATTAGTTAAAGATGGTCAAATGATAGTGCCTCCTGGCGCTAAAATGCCTCCTTTAGAACAGAGAAAAAACAGAGGTTTTTGTAAGTATCATAATTTTCTTGGCCATAAAACATCTCAATGTTTTCTTTTCAAGGATCTCGTTCAAAACACAATTAAGGAAGGAAGACTCAGATTTGCTGATAAGTCAAAGAACCAGATGAAGGTGGACTCTGATCCCCTGCCCGTTGCTGATGTGCACTATTTAGAGCCATCCATGGTAAACATGGTCAAAGTTGTTGATGACTTCACCAGCAATGCTGAAATGGTCAAAGCTACTGATGGCTTCACTAGAAGAGTTGCTGAAGACTCTGATCAAGAAACCACTGAGGGTTTCATCCGGATTGATGGGAACTTCAATCACGAAGTCACTGATGGCTTCGACAAAGAGGCTACTAAGGGCTTCACTAAAAAAGTCACTGACGACTTTCAAATTGAAACCACTGAAGGTTTCATGAATGAAGCTGCTGAAGGCTTCGATGATGAGACTACTGAGGGTACCAATCAAGTAATTTCAATGTGTGAAACTACATATGGTTTCATACAAATCAACAACGAAACTATGGCCACTGATGGCCTCAGGATGAAATTTCAAGAATTGGATATCTTTGCAGGTGCCAACCTTGGAGTTAACATGGTCGAGATGACGAACGAGTCCGCGATGGAAGTGGACAAATGCACTCTTAAACAAGAAGAATATGCCAAAGTGGCATATCGAAAACAAGAAGAGAATCTGGTTGAGTTTCTTCACAGATTCCAGCGAAAGAATTCCCAAGTGATGCTGTGTCTCAGATGCAGTGCTGTCTTTGACTGAAAAGCTGTGGAGAACATCCAAGGGGTTTGACGGGCGAAGGATAGGAACAACTGGAGGAACTCAAACAACCTTGGCGCTTTCGACAAAAAGGGAGCACCAAGAAGATATGATCAACATGGACCAAGGATACGTGGCAATAGGCCATCAACATTCAAGCCGACTTATGATGCCCCCAAGGGTAAGTGGGTGAGGCCAATGGAGAAAAGACAAAATGGCCATAAAAAGTGGCAAAATTTCGAATTCGAAAGAGGATCTTCGATAGCGTACCGAAGGGAGTTCCAGGCTTCCAAAAAATCAGCTTGGCATTCAGAAAACTACAGAGGAAAGAATCCAATGACGAGGTCTCAATGGAGACGTCAGCAAAGGAAGCGCAAGGCTGAGAGAGAAGCTGCAAAAAAAGAGAATGTTGAGTCTAGTAGCAACGTGCAAATAAAAAAGGACAACAATAAAGATAGAAAACCTGTCGAGAAGAAAGTTGTCGAAAGAAAGTTGTTCACAGACTAGCAAGAAGATGTAAAGGAGAAGTCTGACCAGATGCTGGCAGATGAAGATAACATGACAGACGATTTCGACTCGGGATCAGAACCGTCACTCGACATTATCTGCAATGTCGTATCTGTGCTACCCAGGGAGTATGACAGGGTGGCGGAATTGGAAGACCCAGAAGATGAAGTCGAACAAGAAGTGGCCAATCAAAGGCCAGTATGTTATTACATCTTGAATAATGGTTGTGTCGAGGAACAAAATGTTTTCTTCGAAAGACCAGATGAAGCCATGAAAAAACACCTAAAACCTCTATTCATTAGAGGAAAAATAGAGAACATGGGTATCAACAAGATACTAGTAGATAAAGGACCGACAGTAAACCTAATGCCACATTATATGTTAAAAAAGATTGGCAAAAGTGACTCCAACACGAAGCCTCATAATATGGTCCTTTCGAATTACGAAGGAAAGGTGGGAACAACCATGGGAGTCATTCAGGTAGATTTGACCATTGGCACAATTACTAGGCCAACGATGTTTATGGTGATTGCATCTAGGGCGAATTACAATCTTCTCCTTGGAAGGGAGTGGATACAAGGAATAGGTGCAGTACCTTTGTCACTTCACCAAAGGATATCCATCTGGAGAAGTGATGGAATTGTAGAAAATATTGAGGCAGACCAAAACTATTACATGGCTGAGGTTAACCAAATAAGTGGGTGGCACTTTGATAAAAATTTGGCCCACATAACGCCTTGTAATCCTGCAGGTTTTGATTTTACACCTGCAGATAACACCTTATTTCCTTGTACCTGCATCCCACCCACGGTTTTCAGTGGGATATGGAGGTTGTAGGCGAAGAAGACTGTGTCTTCGGAACAGCTAGAATCCAACCAACTGGTTGGGGCAGTGAGTTTAGTGACAATGACTGAGTCATTGGCACTAAAAAAGATTTCGGCTTAAATAGCTAAAAACAAATTGAAAGCGGCCTTAGAGACCGATGTAAAATACATGGTTGTCAAAGCCAAAGCTGAAGAAAAGCACTTCGAAGGTCCTGGGAAGGACTTCGACTCGGAGCCACCTTACAAAAATGAAATCGAAGTGCAAAGCCAAAGGATAGATGCCATCTACGATGATGAGCCTTTAGGTTTTGAGAAGGATCCGCTAGCAAGCAACATCAAAATGTTTATGCAAAACCCTTTGGAAGAGATCGACCTAAGAGAAGGGACAACGAAAAGGCTAACTTACATCAGTGTCAACCTTGACCCACACCTCAGAGTCAAAGTAATCCAACTGCTGAAGGAGTTTAGAGACTGCTTCGTGTGGGATTATGACAAAATTCCTGGTTTAAGCAGAGATCTGGTCGAACTGAAGTTGCCAATAAAGCCTGGGAAGAAGCCCATCAAGCAAACTCCAAGGCGTTTTGCAACTGAAGTTCTCTCAAAGATCAAATAGGAGGTCGAAAGACTTCTAAAATGTAAATTCATTCGTACGACCAGGTATGTCGAATGGATTGCCAACATTGTTCCAGTTATTAAGAAAAATGGAACTTTAAGGGTTTGCATAGACTTTATAGACTTAAATGCTGCAACCCCAAAAGATGAGTATCCAATGCCTGTGGCGGAAATGCTAGTCGAATCTGCTGTAGGTCATGCGTATTTAAGTATGCTCGACAAATATTCTGGCTATGATCAGATTTTCATTGCTGAGGAAGACGTGTCGAAAATGGAATTTCGATGCCCTGAAGCATTAGGCACTTTCGAATGGGTAGTAATACCCTTTGGCCTAAAGAATGATGGGGTAACTTATCAAAGAGTAATGAAAGTTATTTTTCATGACTTTATTGAAACATTTATGCAAATTTATATTGATGATATTGTGGTTAAGTCAGTCTCAGGAAAAAGTCATATTGACCATCTTCGACAATCGTTTGAAAGAATGAGGAAGCATGGTCTCAGGATGAATTCTTTTAAGTGTGCTTTCTGTGTGCAGGTGGGGGATTTTCTATGCTTTGTGGTCCACAAAAAAGGAATAAAGATCAATCAGAATAAGACCAAGGCCATCATGGAGGCAAAAGTTCCATCGACAAAGAAGGAGTTACAGTCATTGCTAGGAAATATCAACTTTCTAAGGAGATTCATTTCTAATCTAAGTGGCAAGACTCAAGCCTTTTCACCTCTACTTCGATTAAAGCAAGAAGGTTTTGAGTGGGGGCAAGCACAACAAGAAGCGTTCGATAAGATTAAGGAGTACCTTGCTCACCCTCCAATTCTGGCGCCTCCTTTTAGAAATAGGAGTATGAGATTGTACATATTTGCGTCTGACAAGACCTTAGGGAGCATGTTAGCTCAAGAGGATGAAAATGGCGTCAAAAGAGCCATTTATTACCTTAGTAGAGTCTTGAATGATGCAGATACTATATATAGTATAGTCGAAAAGTTGTGTCTTTGTCTATACTTCTCTTGTACAAAATTAAAGCATTATATAAAGCCAGTGGAAGTTTATGTTTCATCTCATTTCGACGTTATTAAACATATACTTTCTAAACCTATTTTGCACAGTCAAATTGGTAAATGGGCGTTAGCCTTAACAGAATATTCTTTAACTTATATGCCTTTAAAAGCTGTTAAAGGACAAGTGGTAGCCGACTTTATAGTCGACCACTCTATAGTCGAAAACTCCCTAAACTTTGTGGAGCTTGAACCATGGAAGTTATACTTCGACGGTTCTAGTCATAAAGATGGAATAGGAGTAGGAGTATTGATTATTTCTCCTAACAAAATTCCAACAAAATTCAAGTATAAGGTCGAAGGCCTTTGTTCAAACAATGAAGCTGAATATGAAGCTTTAATTACCATACTTGAAATATTGTTGGAATTGGGGGCAACTCGAGTTGAAATAATGGGAGACTCAGAGTTGGTAATAATGCAAATTACAAAGGAGTACAAATGTGTCAAGGAAAATCTTATCATGTACTTTGTGATAGCCAATAGGTTGTTACAAAGATTTAAAATGGTAAGCATTCAACACATACCTCGACTTGAGAATCAGGAGGCTAATGACTTGGCCTAGACTGCTTCAAGGTACAAAATTTTGAAGGAAAAATTACAAGACGCAATCAAAGTCAAAGGAAGGGTTGTATCAACTAAACTATCCCCAACAGATTTGTAGACAATGAAGCTAGGATACGCTGACGAAGAAAGCTTTGAAATATTGGCTATAGATAGTTTGATGGACAAAGATTCGAGAAAGCCAATAGTAGATTAGTTGCAGAATCCAACAGCTTAAGTCGAACGAAAGGTCAAATATCGTGCCTTAAGTTATGTTCTAATGGGGAATGAATTATTCAAAAAGACGCCTGAAGGTGTCTTACTCAAATGCCTTAACGAATCTGAGGCATATTTGGCTCTTTCTAATGTCCATAGTGGGGCATGTGGAGCACATCAAGTAGGCCATAAGATAAAATGGTTATTGTTTCGACAAGGAATGTATTGGCCTATAATGCTTAAAGATTGTATTGAATTAGCCAAAGGATGTCAAGAATGCCAAATACATGCAGGCATTCAACATGTTCCTGCAAGCGAACTACATTCCATAGTGAAACCTTGGCCCTTCAGAGCTTGGGCTTTGGATTTATTTGGTGAAATTCGACCAGCATCATCTAAGAGTCAAAAATACATTTTAGTGGGAATATATTATTTCACTAAAGGGATTGAGGCTATACCAATGGTAAATGTGGATCATGATGCAGTAATTGAATTCATCTAAAAACACGTTATTTACAGGTTTAGAATCCCAAAAACTATTACAACAGATCAGGGATCAATTTTTACTGGTCGAAAGATGCAACAAATACTACGCCTTTTCGACTAACATATGGTCATGATGTTGTGTTACCATTCGAAATCTATTTACAGTCAACCAGAATTCAGAGATAACATGAGATTCCATCTGATTCCTATTGGAATATGATGTTGGACGAATTAGTTGATTTGGATGAAGAAATATTAAATGCCTTAGAGTTATTAAAAAGGCAAAAGAAGAGAGTGGAAAAGTCATACAATAAAAAGGTGAAAGTTAAGTTATTTTCGACTGGAGATTTAGTTTGGAAAGTGATTTTTCCTATGGATCAGAAAGATAGAACCCTGGGCAAGTGGTCCCCTAAGTAGGAAGGTCCTTTTCAAATTATTAAAGTATTTTCCAATGACGCATATGAGATTGAAGATTTAAATGAAGATAGAAGAATCTTGAAGGTAAATGGTAAGTATTTAAAGAAATATAAGTCTATACTTCAAGAAATAAAAATAAATACGGAGTAATTCATGCAAAGGATAGTCGAAGCCAAAATGGGAAATAAAATAAAAATTGCCAAAATGGCTAAGTCATTACAATCAATGCCACGAAGGGCTTAAAATTAAAATCAAAAGAAACAAGTTCAACAACAATCAAGCTAAAATGGGAGAGAGCTTTTCATCTTCTCATATTTGGATTTCTGAAGCACCAAGCGCCGTTCACAGAGAGCCTTGTTGGTCGAAAGGTATTCGATTTCTTTGCCAAGTTGTTGGGCTCTGTCGAAGTGATACATTCCAACCTTAAGTTCTTTGGCCACTTTTTCTTGATCAAACTTGAGAAGTTCATCTTTGCGTTGCTTGGCCTGAGAAATTTTGGTCTGTAAAGCCTTTATTTATTGCTCCCATTCTTCAAAGTTCTTGTCACAACTTGCAATCTCTTTCTTATTTTGTTTAGAGACCTTTTCCATATCTGCAACCTTTGTGGTGGATTCAGAGGCTGCATCCCATTCAGCCAATTGGGTCTCTGATTTATTGTGATTTTTTGTCGAAAAATCTTTGAGACGATTGAGATCAGCAACAACAAGATCAATCAGCGTGCCCAGCTCCATTATGGCGTCAACAACTTTTGGAGAAACTTCTAGGACATTGACTTGCTTCAAGAGTTTCTTGATCCCAAAACTAGCAGAAGTATCTTTTTACAAGAGTTGGGACAAATCAGCTTTGAAAACCTTCTCTTTGATTTGGGGAAACAAGTCATCCTCAGGTTTATTGGCAGACTGATTGCCTGAGGCGGTCAAAGTGCTGGTACTCTTGTTAGTAAAGCTAAACTTGGAGCTGATCATGGCTTTTAAATATTCAAGCGGCCTCTGCACTTTCAAGGACTATAGCTCTTCATGTGAGAGGCTGATAGAGTTTGTGCCAGTCGAAGCATCCGGATTTGGGTCAGTTTTTGATTGATCTTCTTGCTGTTCTTTTTCTTCTTCATTTTCATTTTTTTCTTTCTCTTCTTCTTCTTCATCTCCGTCCTCCTCAACAACTTCAGTTTCAAAATCAAACATAGAGTGATCCTCTTCCTCCTCATTTTCCTTTTCACCCTTTTCGTCACCACCGCCTTGTTGATTGATTAGGGAGCCATCTTCAGACTTGTCTTCGAAAACTTTTTCTGCAAATGGCATTTCCGTGTCTCCTCCGACATCAATTAAGGCTTCCTCCCTTGCTGGGCTTTTCTCATGATCAGGTGCGTTGGTGTGTGAAAGCTCAGTGGTGGCCTTGAGCGGTGATTTCTTTTGATCACCAGCCAGTTGGGTCACTTCGTCTACGGATTCTTTTGTAGAATACTTGGGAGAAGTTTTGGAAGGGCATGTCGGATGATAGGTAGGATCACTGCTAGTGGTGGGAATGAATTGTTTCACAATGGGGTGCCCCTTATCATCTTTCACATCCTAAGAAGAAGAAATCAAGAAAAAGATTAGAAGCATGTTAGTCAAAGATAATCATAAAATTCAAAGACGATGAAGAAATCTTTGTACCTTAGGATCATTGGTACCAGGGCTGGAGTTGTCACTCTCCACCTGATCTGGATTTTTCTTGTCAGTTGGTTTCTTTCTACCAGAGGTAACATCAGTCTCTACCACCTTTGGGGTAGAAGGTTTCTTCGTAGGTGCTTTGATTGTTTTTGGCTGAGGTCGAAAACCGACATCAGTAATTTTTGTTTGCTTCTTCTTCTTCTTGACTTGTTTGGAGTGATCTGGCGAAAGATCCCCGTCATCGGATTCAATCAGATGAACCTCAGGTTCCTTTTGCTTTCTCTTTTTTTGGTGTCGGAGGTGGTCTCCGACTTCCCTGCAAAAATATTATATTTCAGATGTTAGACTTAGAAGGCAATATAATAAAATAAAGAGGAATAATTAGCACCCAATTTTACCTTTGTTGTGGGTTTCTTGGTGTTGTCTTCTTCTTCTTCTTCGGCGACTTCTTTTTCAACAGGAGTGGGTTTCTTGGCTGGAATTCTTACAGCTGCAAAGAAAATTAATGCATTTAGCATAAGCCAAGTATAAAACATAAATAAAAAGAAGTAGTCAAGAAAAGTGGTGTCGAAGAACCTCCCATTCCACACCTTCATATATTGGAGACTCCATGCGAACGTTTTCTATGTCAATATAAAGGTGGCCTTTGAAATTTTCCAGAGTGTACTTAGTCGGAACCACTCGCTTAGCACGCTTTTGGGATTCTTGGCAAAGAATTTTCATAAAATCCCCACAAACGAACCAGTCTGGAAATGGAGGGCTAAAAGCCACACCAAAGTCAACAGTTGGCAGTCGAGGGAATTTTGGAGGATAGAGATTAAAAGCTAACTTGTAACGTTGATCAGGTCGAACGTCCGAAGGAAGTTTTAAGTCCTCTAATTTCTTTGTAAATTTTTCTTTTAAAGTCACTGCTGCTTCGCTAATGGTTCGACTAAGATCACTTGGCCTGTAGACAGTTTCAAAGTATTTATGGAATGGTTGGATCTATTTGATGTGTGTTGAAGTAACTTTCTTCACTTTGTCCTGCACAAGGGCAAAAGCTCTAGTTAGTTGGAGATTGAAGGAAGATACATCAAAGAATTATGTAGTGTAATATTCTCTCCACCAACTGTCGAACTCAGGTGCAGAGAAAACATGGTTTGAAGGCCACAATATTGAACTCTGTGAGGTCAGAATACTTGGCTAAAACCTTGGTGCATTCTGTCTCATTGTGCCACATGTTATAATGAATCAGTCAGCCCTTTTTAGGAAAGAGGGGTTTGAGTTTAATTTGAATAAGACCAAACTGTCAAGATACGAGATTTGGTTGGTAACTGACAAGAGTAATTCGAAGCTTTGAAGGGTTAAGCCTTGAAGCCAGCAGTCTTGGCGTAAGGAAAGATTCCCAGATGTCAAGAGATTTTGCTTCCTGTTCTTTCGACTCAGGAGGAAACCTTCTTGTGAACCATTCAAGGCCTACTTTCCTATTTGCAAAATGGGCCATGTTGGGAGAAAAGTTATAACACTTCGCAAACATCATCATGTAGCTGGTGAATGTCTGTTAAAGGTTCATTCCTTCGTCACTAGGAGTCAACAGGGCAAGCCTCGTCCCTTCAACCCTTCTATTCTTCATTTCGATGGATTCTTCGTTGATGGGATTTCGAGTAGGAAAGGATGCTTCGAAAGTGGCATTCAGCTATAGTTGCAGCAACCAGAAGGGTCCAAATAGGAGCAAGTTTCCTCTCGACTTGATCGTCTTCAATTCTGTGATGCCTTCCCTAAGGGATTCATATAGGTTGACCAGAATTATTTCGATGAGACAAATGTCATATCCAGTATGCAGTTGGTTGGCCATGGTCAGGTACCTCTTCGCCACTTGAAGGGACCTTGAGCAGAAAACACAGCGTGAAAGCCAAAGAGCCAGGAAGGCAACGTGTTCTTGGTTAGAAACTTCTTTGGTTTCTTTGTCACGATAATAGGCTATGTAGGCAGTGAAAGCTGATTTGTTGGTGTCGAAACCTATCGAGTCATCAGCTAAAAGGTTGGAATCATAATCCACTCCAATAGGTTTTAGGCCTGTAATGGCAGCGACGTCGAACAAAGTTGGGGTAATCATCCCACAAGGGAGTTGGAAGTTGTTATGGGTGCTGTCCTAAAAATAGAGGGAAGCAATAAGCATAGATGGGCAGTAACCTGGCCCCACCTTCGACAGTTGAATAAGGTTGTAGATGCCCATGTTTTTCCAAACTTGGGACTTTGCTTTCTCTATTTTTTCTAACCAAGCTAAGTGTAACACCCCGAAATTTACCCTATCTTTTCTTAACCCTTTTGGCTTATGTTTCATTTCATTTGCATCATCATTTATGCATAGCATTGGTTCTAAACATGGGATCAAGGTATCTTTATTGACCCTCAAGAGGAGGGTTTGATTCTCAAGGCTAAAGCAAGAGATTATACTCAATCTTATGGCATTCTCAAGCTTTAAAGTCCTTTCATCACCAAGGAATTCTCAACCATCTCACACAATCATCTGGATTAGGGTTACAAGCATTGATCATATTCTCCTGTCTTTTTCATCTAAACTAGGGTTTTTTACCAAGGGCATCTATGGATATTTTCTTTGAGAAAATCTTGGTTCTATGGGTCTATGTGCATCTCAAGTGGTTCATACATGTCTCATGGCTCTCCACAAGTCATCACATGAGTTTCAGTCAGGGGAAAGAGGATTAGGGTTTCATCCGGTCAAGAAAGTCAATTGTGGCTTCACAAAGTCAAACTCTTGGACTTTGAGGTCAACTATGGGCATTCAATGTCTTCTTAAGGGTTTTAGTGGAAATTTTTTAAGTATGGAAAACCTTAATTTCTAGCCATCTTGCAACATCCATAACTTTTTCATCTTTGATCCAAATGGGGCAAACTTGCTATCAAATTAAAGAGGACATCATGAACTACAAGTCTGAAGTCATGAATATCAAATCTTGGTTCTATGGGTCTATGTGCATCTCAAGTGGTTCTTACATGTCTCGTGGATAAAAACTTATGAAGTCATGAATATGAGAAAAAGTGAAATATGAACTTTTATGCCTAGAAATTGTCCTAAGTGTCATTTTTCAAGTTTCAACTTCAAGTTTTCAAGGGTACTTTTATTTATGATCACGGCTCCATTTCAAAATCCTTCCAACACGAAAGTTATAGATCCTTCTCCAAGCTTTCTATGGATATAAAGAACTCCTCAATTGGATGTGTAGATCAAAAGATATGGTGTCTCAAAGTTAGGGTTTTCCTTATGCCAAATTTAGTAAGGTGATTGGCAACTTCATGAACCAATTTTCCAAGGCATTTTTTATTATGATCCTAGCTCTACTTTAATTTTCATCAAACATCAAAGTTGTTAAGCTTCCTCCAAGCTTTCCAAGCATACCAAGAACTCATCATTTGAGTGCCTAGAGCTCAAGTTATGAAGCTTCAAAGTTGGTGTCACCAAGTGGTCAAATATGTCTTATAACTTAGAATTTTTTTCATGCAAGTTTGGTCAATCGTGGACATGTTTTCTAGGCTATTTTTCACAACTTTAGGGACCTCATCTCAAGGAACTTTGAACATCAATCTTGCTCACCTCATTCCCTATTTTCTTACAAACTTAAAAACTCATCCATTGGAGTTGTTTTCACCAAGTTGTCATCACTTAAAGTGTGGTATGTGGTTATGGTTACAAGGCATATTTTGCTTGACATTTTGGATTAATATTGTAGCATGATCATGGTACCTCTAAATCACATGCATCACACATCATACCTTACTACAAATGACCCAAACAACTTTACATTTCCATCATGCACATGTGTAGCGAGCGATTTTGGACGCGGTTCTTAAGCGCTGGTCGCTCTCTGCGGTTTGAGCTTAAACTACAGGTCGATTCATTTTTTATCCTATTGTGAGCTGAATAAGGAAGGGAAATAGATGTCTCCAATTAACCCTGCTTTACATATTGAGTTTAAACAGCGGTCTGTTAAGTTACGGATGCTATCAATGTGGGGGGCCTTTGTACTGGTTATTTGTATTTTCGCCAATACTGGTTTCTTATCTAGACAGAAGGTTTCTGGCGGGGAACAAGGATTAGGATGTTAGGACTGGTGCTTTTGATAGATACATGGGAGTATGGGTTTTTGTTTAGTGTGCTCGCTAAGATCTTTTCTTTCGATCTTATGCCTACGTATTCCCGTTTACCGAAACAGGGAAATCAGAGCGTTCGTAGTTCCTCCTATTCTATGGGAGGAAATGGTTGTTTTGGTGTCTTGTTCAAAGCCCAAGACGTGAAGCGAAAAGGTGGTTTGTATCTTGTTCAAAGCCCAAGATGTGAAGCTGAAAGGTCTATTTGTATCTTGTTCAAAGCCCAAGATGTGAAGCTGAAGGTCCCAACTTTAGAGAGAATTTGTTATCTCTAAAGAGGGGGTTGTATATCACAACTGTTTTATAAAGGAGAATTACTTTAACCAGGATTTGTGAATCCGACAATGCCATAATTTCCTTTATAGGGGGTTTTAACCTGAAGCAGAAGACTTTAACTCAGTGTAGAGAAATGCTATCTTTCCTTAGGAATTTCTCATGCTAAAAGAGGGACAGTGGCATGGATGTAGATGATCCAGGGGCTTGCCGCTTACAGCGATTAGATGAAGAAGAAGGAGTTGTTGATGTTTGTGTACTGTGAATGAGGCAAAGCTTTGATGCTAAAAGGTTAATTGGATTAACCAGTGATTTTCTTATACAAGGCCTAAGAGGAGGCTATTATGTGTCTCGTACAAAGCCCGAGAGAGAGGCTAAAAGGTTTTGACTCAACGATGGAATCTTTTGGTATCTCATATAAAGCCCGAGATGGAGGCTATTTGACTCAACAAGGGAGTTTTTTGTATCTTGTATGAAGCCCGAGATGGAGGATGTTGCTTGTTTGGCTCAATAAGAACCTTTTTGTATCTCGTATAAAGCCCGAGATGGAGGTGAAATGGGTGATTGACTCAACGAGGGAGTCTCTTATGTGTCTCGTACAAAGCCCGAGAGAGAGGCTAAACGTTGTTTGACTCCGCTGAGGAGAATCATTGTACAAAACCCAAGAGGAGGCTAGGGTGACTGTTTCAGTTGAGTGACAGGTCCAGTATATTGATTTCGAAAGAGAAAATCAGTTCTTATATGAGCAATACTGTACTCAGGGATTTGATTCAAGGATCTGGGTTATTCCTGGTCTTTAAGGAAGCGGGAAATCCAAAGGGTATTGAGACTGTCCGAGTCTGCGGGTTTCCTTCCTATTTAACGAAGGGGTCACTTGAGAATGTCTTTGAGACTCAAGGAAGTTAGACTGTCCAAGTCTAGAGTTTCATCTTTTGTACTATGTTTTGAGAAACAGTTGTAGACTCTTTGAAAGGACTGTTCTATGCAGATGGCTAAGTCCTGTTCCTATACCTCTAGGAGGTCGTCGGGACAATTTGTATGAAGCCCAAGAGGAGGCTGAAAACTTTTAAGAAGCCGACGGGTCCTTGTACTAAGCCCAAGAGAAGGCTATCATTATCGGAGGAAGAGATCATTATACGAAGCCTAAGAGGAGGTTGTGAATACTTCTAAGAAGCCGTAGGGTCCTTGTACTAAGCCCAAGAGGAGGCTGGGTTGCTTTTAGGAAGCCTGTGGGTCATTGTACGATGCCCAAGAGGAGGCCGATGCTTTTAAGAAGCCCGTGGGTCCCCAAACCCCAAGGAATTCAAGGCAATGCTATTCACCGAGAATAGATCAAAGTCAGGAAAGTTCGAGAATTTGGAAGAAACTCAAAGATGCCATTCACGGAGAATACATTCATCTCTGGGAGTAGAGTTTCTTGACAATTCCTAATGAGGACAGCCTGAGAGAAGACTATATCTGGTGATCCTATTGGGGATCTAGTTGTCTATTTCTACGAATAAACGAAACGGCGTCACCTAGTTCTAGATGTAGTTGCCGCGGAAACTCTAAATATCTATACTATTATTACACAGTTGATATGAGTTTATGAAAGAAGACTTACAGTGAAACAGCCCCACAATATAGTTATATGTATATGAAAGCGGTAAATGAAAGCAATAACCACTTACTCGGTTGTAGAGCTTCCATGCACTTGCAGCTGGTGATCGTGATTTGTGTTGGAGGTGTTACAGCTAGGTTCCAATGATGTGGATAGCTTCCTGTAGCGAGCGATTTTGGACGCGGTTCTTAAGCGCTGGTCGCTCTCTGCGGTTGAGCTTAAAACTACAGGTCGATTCATTTTTTATCCTATTGTGAGCTGAATAAGGAAGGGAAATAGATGTCTCCAATTAACCCTGCTTGCATACTGAGTTTAAACAGCGGTCTGTTAGGTTACAGATGCTATCAACGTGGGGGGGCCTTTGTACTGGTTATTCGTATTTCGCCAATACGGTTCTTTCTTTCTTTTTTCTAGGCAAAGGATTTCTGGCGGGGAATAAGGATTAGGATGTTAGGAATGATGCTTTTGAAATACTGCTTTTAATTGATGGAGATATGGGATTTGGGTTTTTTGTTGATTGCGCTCGCTAAGATCTTTTCTTTCGATCTTATGCCTACGTATTCCCGTTTACCGAAACAGGGAAATCAGAGCGTTCGTAGTTCCTCCTATTCTATGGGAGGAAATTGGTTTTTGGTGTCTTGTTCAAAGCCCAAGACGTGAAGCGAAAGGTGATTTGTATCTTGTTCAAAGCCCAAGATGTGAAGCTAAAAGACCTCGACTTTAGAGAGAATTTGTCATCTCTAAAGAGGGGAGAAGGAGAATTACTTTAACTGGGATACGCGGATCCGAGCAATGCCATAATTTTTGAAGAAAGGGTTTTAACCTGAAGGAGAAGACTTTAACTCAGTGTAGAGCAATGCCATCTTTCCTTAGGAATTTCTCATGCTAAAAGAGGGACAGTGGCATGGATATAGATGATCCAGAGGCTTGCCGCTTACAGCGATTAGATGAAGGGAAAGGAGTTGTTGATGTTTGTGTACTGTGAACGAGGCACAACTTTGATGCTAAAAGGTCGATTGGATCAACCAGTGATTTTCTTATACAAAGCCTAAGAGGAGGCTAATTTCCGCTAGGAAAATCATTATACAAAGCCTAAGAGGAGGCTATTTTATGTCTCGTACAAAGCCCGAGAGAGAGGCTAAAGGTTTTTGACCCAGTGGGGCATATCGTTATACAAAGCCTAAGAGGAGGCTAGCAAAGAGTTGACTCAGTTGGAGAATCTTTTATACTCAGTAAGAGAGTGTTTTTGTATCTCGTACAAAGCCCGAGAGAGAGGCGAAAAGGTTGTTTTGACTCCACTGGGAAGAATTTTGGTATCTCGTACGAAGCCCGAGATGGAGGCTATTGTAACTGTTTCAGTTGAGTGACAGATCCAATATACTGATTTAAAAGAGAAAATCAGTTCTTATATGAGCAACACTGTACTCAGGGATTTGATTTGAGGATCAGGGGTATTTCCTTTTCTTTGAGGAAACGGGAAATCCAAAGGGTATTGAGACTATCCGAGTCTGCGGGTTTCCTTCCTATTTAACGAAGGGTGCTTGAGAATGTCTTTGAGACTCAAGGAAGTTAGACAGTCCAAGTCTAGAGTTTTATCTTTTGTACTATGCTTCGAGAAACAGTAGTAGACTCTATGAAAGGACTGTTCTATGAGGATGACTAGGTTCTGTTCCTATACCTCTAGGAGGTCGTCGGGACAATTTGTACGAAGCCCAAGAGGAGGCTGGAATCTTTTAAGAAGCCGACGGGTCCTTGTACGAAGCCCAAGAGGAGGCTATCATTCCCGGAGGAAGAGATCATTATACGAAGCCTAAGAGGAGGCTCTGAATACTTCTAAGAAGCCGTAGGGTCCTTGAATAATGCCCAAGAGGAGGCCGGGTTGCTTATAGGAAGCTTGTGGGGCCTTGTACGATGCCCAAGAGGAGGCCGATGCTTTTAAGAAGCCCGTGGGTCCCAAACCAAAGAAAAGTTCAAGAAAACTCTTTTAAAGATAAAACCACTGGTAAACGTGCGAGGTTTACTATCCAGCAACTTTTATCTTATCAAGAGAGTTTGAACAGTTCGGAGGTTTGAAGAAATTCAAGAGAAGTTTCACCGAGAATAATTCATCTCTGGGGAATAGAATTTCTTGACGATTCCTAAGGAGGACAGCCGAAGAGAAGACTGTATCTGGTGCTCCTATTGGAGATCTAGGCGTCTATTTCTACGAATAAGTGAAACGGCGTCAACTAGTTCTAGACGTAGTAGCCGGGGAAACTCGAAATATCTATACTATTATTACACAGTAGATATGAGTTTATGAAAGGAGACTTACAGTGAGCAGCCCCACAATACAGTTTATAATATGAAAGCAGTAAATGAAAGTGATAACCACTTACTCGGTTGTAGTGCTTCCATGCTGTTTGGTTAGTTGTTCAACAAAGAAAGATAAAAACAACAGTATATTCAAAATCAAAGGAGAAAGTGCTTTGAAAAAGAAAGATTTGGGGCTTACAGCTCAAGGAGAGGCCCAAGGTTTTATCAGTGAGCGCACTGTTTGACTTTGTACAGCGGGACTTATACAAGTGACTGGGGCCCAAAAAGGTTTTCTGTACAAAGGGATGGGTCTTACACTCTCTCAAGAGGCCCAAAAAGGTTTAAAGAAAAGAGTGGGGCTTATAACACGAGGGTAGGCCCAGATGGTTTTTAATTTTAAACGGGCGACGATCGCGCCGTTTACTTGTACAGAGGGACTTATACAATGAGTGAGGCCCAAAAAGTTTTTTTTGTACAAGGGGGGATGGGTCTTACACTCTCTCAAGAGGCCCAAAAAGGTTTAAAGAAAAATAAATGGGTCTTACTACTCGAGGGTAGGCCCAAAAAGGTTTTAAAGAAAAAGAAATGGGTTTTACTACTCGAGGGTAGGCCCAGATGATTTTTGAAAAGGCGACGATCGCGCCGTTTGTTTTTTTGACGGTATCGGGACTTATACAATAAGTGAGGCCCAAAGATGATTTGGTCAAAAAAAGGATTGGGTCTTACACTCTAATAGAGGCCCAAAGTGTTTTGAAAATGATTTATGAGGGTTGAATTAATCCAAAACCCTAATTTGTTTTCAAAAATGTATTTAATTGAATAAAAATTCAATTAAAATGATCAAAAATTGTTTAACACATGGAAAACAAATTGTGATCTTGGATTAATGCTTCAAAAATTAAGTATTGACCTACAAAATAATTAGAAAGCATTAAAAGTTGCAAAACCAATGTAGAAAAAATATTTAAAATGCCAAAAACAATCAAAATATTAATTCTTTACAAAAATATCAATTATATGAAATAAATAATATTTTTGGGATTTTTTGTGAAAATAAAATATTTTAACATTTTTGTGAATTATTAAAAAAAGAATCAACTCAAAATCATTAAAACTCAGAGAGAAATTAATTTTTGAATCAATTAAACAAAATCACAAAATTCAAATATTCAAATATATGAAAATGGCGCCAAGAACAACACCAAGAACACGCGCGTTTTTCAGTTTGCCCAGATTTGCATTTTCTATCCAATCTCCATGAATACGTAACCATATCATGCAATCCACATATCATTATGCTCGCCTCAACCTCACGATCATGTCTATGTACTTTAATTTCATTTAAATTAAACATACAACAAGAAATCACGAAGAGACCTCAAGAACCCTAATTTCTGCATGAAGGCTAGGATTTTTGATACACGATTCAAACAATGCAATTAATTGAGGGAAAACATTCCATGCATGATTATGAACATATGGCCAAATTATTGTGCGAGGAAATATGCATAGATTGAGAGATGACCAAGTTTAGGCTTACCTCCAAGTCGTGACAGCAAGAGCAAATCAAATTCTGGGTTGGAGGTGTTACAGATGAGTTGTGATGATCTGAACAGCTTCCCTACACCATATGGAGTGTGTTTGAACACTTGGATTGAATTGAAATGGACTGGATCAGTTTATGGCATCTCAGCTGCAACTTCACTTCAAACTTGTGTGGATGGCAAGTGATTTTGAGATTTTGATGTTCCAGATGTTATGTGAGTGTTTGATCAGCTCATATGTGATGTATGTGAGGTGTGTGAGTGATTGGTTTGTGCAGAATTGCTCTCAAACTCAAAACCCGATAGCTACCTTGCTAAGAAAGGCATTTTTGCCAAGAGAAAGAGATTTTGAGGAAAACATCTATTAGATGGCTTTGGTGTACTTAAACTGACCACAATTGAGCTCTATTTATAGTAGAGCAAGTTTGTTTTGCAAGGAATAGTGCATGGCAGCTGGTAAGTAGGTTTCCTCAATGTTGGCCAATGGAAATGAAAGTCTCCTCTAGCCATTGACTAGAGGTTAGGGCACAGAGCTTTGGTCCCCTTGGTCTTGGATAAGTCTTGACTGATTTCAGATGAGAATGGGTCAGTCCATGCCACCTTGATGGTTCCATTGAATGCCTCATTCCAAATTTGAAGTCTTGTCCCTACTTTGGCAACTCTAGGTTCAACATGCTATTCCTTGTTCCTTGGACCTTGGAGGCTTGGCTCAGTGATTGTCCCCTTTGGATTCAATCCTCTGAGGTGTCCAAGTGGATTGGAGCAATTGCAATTGGCTGATTTTGGCAAATTGAGCCAAAATGCAAATTCTGCCTTGCCTTGACAGATTTCAGCAAGGCAACTTGCCAATGTTGTATCTCATGATGTAGGTTGAATTTGGCAATGTTCTTGGCCATTTTGGAAAGCCCTAACATGATATAACAACTGTTTGAACAAGTTTGGTTTTGATCTCTTTTGATTCCAAGTGAAAAATCCCCCTACATTTGGCAAAAAGTGAAGCAGAATTCTGACTTAGTGAAAATTTCACTAAGTGTTGGAAAAAGTGACTTTTTCACTTTTCAGCCACTTTGATCACTCCATAACTCAAAATCCTTAATGAATTGGAATGACTTGTGGTTGAAGTTTTGTAGGTGATAGTGAGGGCTACAAATCCATCTTTGGATGAGAAAAAATGGCCTTGTGGTGTAGGAGTTATGGTCCTCCAAAGTTGGTACCTTTGCCACTTTATTTTTAACTTAGAAAAATTTCTAAGTTTTATGGTTACCCCTTTTACAAGTTATCTCACTTTTCTTGATTTTTCTTGATGAATGATGATTCAAATAATACATTAACATCATTTTAGGGTTAAAAATCCATTTTGGTGAAAAATCTCAAAAAGTCAAAGTTGACTTTTGTGCACAGTTGACTTTTTATCAGATGAATTCCAAACTGTGCAATTCTTCAGGAAATCATGTCCTTGACCTAAATCAAACTTGATGGACATGTTCCATGGGTGTCATAGGGTATATTCAATCATGTATTAGGGTTTGGGAGCATGCCTTGGTCAAAAGTCAAAGTTACAGTTGACTTTTCCCTTAAAACCCTAATTGTGGTGCAGATGAAAATGAGACTTGTTGCTCAAGCTTCTTGGATCAATCCATTGTTACAAATGGATCAACATGGTGTATTAGAGACCCTCAAATCATCTCTTGAGGTCTTGGCTCATGGTTTGTCCCAAAAGTCAACTTAGGGGTGAATTAGGTCAAGAAACCCTAATTCCTGATTTTTGATGAATGCATCCCCTGAGGCAAAATTGACTTGATGCATGGGTTCATGAGGTTCCATGAAGTATATTAGGTTATGTTTTGGATCAATGGCTTGTGCCCAGATGAAAATTTCCATCTGGAGGCCCTGGTCGACCAAAACCCTAATTTGGTGACACTGTCGATCTTGAGACTTGATCCACCTAGAAGGGAGCAGCCTTGTACTTAATCCTTGAAGTGGGAGTCTTTTTTGATCCATTGTGGATGTTTAAGAGATTTAGACAAGTTGAATATCATGTCATTTCTTGATTGATCCTTTGTCTAAGCACTCAGAGAGGGCTTGAAACCCTAATTTTGCTTGTAGTGGATGGTCACCCATCTTTGGGGAGACTGATGAAGCATGATGGTTCATCCATATTGTGATGATGATTTTCACAATGATGGGAAATCTTAGTGGTCAAAATTTGGGGTATTACAGATGCCCCTATTTAATCTTCTTGGACCCGAAGGTGTGAATGACGAAGGGATTCGAGCATTCGGGGTGCAAGAGGATTAAATATCGGAATATCCGAAATTTTGATGGTGGTTATGAATGGCAGCTTACGCATTCATCTTCTTTAGCTAAGCAATGATGCTTAGAAAAGGTAAACTTCCCCTCGTTCCTGGTTTCCTACCAAGGAACTGGTCTCAGTTTTCTTTTGAAATAAACTTCCCCTCGTTCTTGGTCTCCTACCAAGGAACTGGTCTTAGTTTCTGATTTAAACTTCCCCTCGATCCTGGTTTCTTACCAAGGAACTGGTCTTAGTTTCTGATTTAAACTCCCCCTCGATCCTGGTTTCTTACCAAGGAACTGGTCTTAGTTTCTGATTTAAACTCCCCCTCGATCCTGGTTTCTTACCAAGGAACTAGTCTAACTTTCTTTTGTCAATAAACTTTATTGACAAGGGACGCTATGTGTAGCGGTTTTCCTTCAAACTTCTTGCCGAATTTTCCTGGGGAGATGCCATTTGAGTGGAAAAAGTTTGGATGCCAGACTTGCTGGGGAACCCATTCGTCTGAGTTGTAGAGTTGTACAAACTTCTCTATTGGAGACGCCATTTGTCGATTCTACTAGGGAAAGCGAGTCTCTTGAGAGACTGTTTTCGTTTGGGATCTTTCATCATACTTTTCTCGGGATCTTCCCGGAGAAACGCCATATGATGGGGTCCAATTTTGAGGTGTCGATGACCTTTTCATCAACGACTTTTCAGAGAAATACTGATGTACTGCCGAATCTCTGATCACGAGGCTTTCTCTGTGGATTTTCCTTAATCCGGGAAAGCAAGGATATCATCTTCAATGGCGAAGAGTGATGCTCATTGAGAGTTTTCTCTGGCTTTTCAGAGGTTCAAGTTATCAAAGTGGCCAAGTGCCGACTCTGATCTAAAGATACACTGGTGGTGAGATTGTGCAGACGCAACACTTCCTGACGAGGAAAGAACTGACAAACTCGATTGAGAAAACTGTTTATCACTAGGGGACAAGACCGACTCAAGTGATAGTGATGCAATATGAAATGTGAATGCAAATAAAAAATGCATGAAGTATGTATGTTTATGCTGACAAAACAGACGCGACATACAGATGAACACAATTGGATACTCGGCCATCGCGGGGCGAAGAAGTACCGTTGATTCAAAATAGCAATTCCACCTTGCTTAGGAGAGATAGTCCCGTTGGGAGCTATGTTGATCGGGCTTAAGAGATGAGAACTCGGCCGAGGATGTCAGACAAGACAAGGTCTCTGACACAGTTGATCCCTTCATTCAGGCGAACTGGTTTAGAAGGAGTACTTTGATTCTGCACTTTGAGGTTCGATTACTTCTGGAGAAGCGACCGATATTCTTCTGATGTTCAACAGTCAAAAGAAATGCCATCTTTAATTTAAAAGCAGAAAAAGTTTTAACAAGTAAATTCATTTTTGTTTTATTTCAAGAATCGCTGATTAAGTTTAAACAACGTCGTTCTGTAAAGCTAAAGCAAGTTAAGAATTACAAACAAAAGCACAAAGGCTCAAATTTTATCGATAAGATGGAGATCAGCCAAACGCGTGATTCCAAAGAGTATATACAAAGTTAGAAAATGGTAATTTACAGGGAAAAGGGCTACGTTGAAACATAATGACCACTATCCTTCTACCAACTTTGAGTTCGGGACATCCTAAGCTTCCGTCGAAGATGACCTTTGATTGGAGATTTCCTCCGATAGATGATGTAACTACTGCTGAGGGACTTGCCTCTGTTGAACATAGTTACTTGCCATTATCCCTAATTTTTGCCTGGATTGTACTATGAGATTTCCAATCCATCGGGATGATTCTTTTTTTTCCATGTCTCTAACTTTTTCCTGGACCGCCCTTTCGGGTTTTCAATCCACCGAGACGTTTTTTTTTTTTTTTAGTTTAGGCGAAGTATTTCTTGACTACAACAACATTCGTGGGGTAGGCAAATTCCTCTCCGTCCATGGTTGCAAGTCTCAAGGCGCCGCCTGAGAAAGCTTTCGTGACCACATAGGGGCCATCATAATTCGGGGTCCATTTGCCCCGGGAATCAGTGAGAAATGATTGTATCTTCTTGAGCACGAGGTCTCCTTTTCTGAAGACACGAGGTCGGACCTTTTTGTCAAACGCCCTCTTCATTCTTTGTTGATACAACTGACCGTGGCATAGTGCCGTGATTCTCTTTTCTTCGATCAGGTTTAGTTTGTCGTGTCGACTTTGACACCATTCAGCTTCGGTGAGCTTAGCTTCCATCAATACCCGGATTGATGGGATCTCTACTTCTATGGGAAGAACTGCCTCCATGCCATATACTAGAGAGAAAGGGGTTGCCCCTGTTGAAGTGCGGACAGATGTACGATAACCGTGAAGAGCAAAGGGTAGCATCTCGTGCCAATCTTTATAGGTTACAACCATCTTTTGAAAAATCTTCTTGATGTTCTTGTTAGCCGCTTCTACTGCTTCATTCATCTTGGGTCGGTAGGGAGATGAGTTATGGTGTTCAATCTTGAACTCTGCACACAACTCTTTCATCATCTTATTGTTCAAGTTAGATCTATTATCAGTAATGATCTCGCTTGGAACACCATAACGGCAGATAATATTGTTTTTGATAAATCGGACCACCACTTGTCGGGTTACATTGGCGAATGACGCTGCTTCGACCCACTTGGTGAAATAGTCAATGACTACCAGGATGAACCGATGTCCGTTTGAAGCCTTGGGCTCAATCATGCCAATCATGCCGATTCCCCATATGGAAAAAGGCCACGGGGAAGAAAGAACTTTGAGATGTGATGGCGATACATGAATTTTGTCGGAGTATATCTGACACTTGTGACACCTCCTCATGTACTTGTAGCAGTCGGATTCCATTGTCAACCAATAGTACCCGGCCCTGAGAATTTTTCTCGCCATTGTGTGTCCGTTGGCATGAGTGCCAAAGGATCCTTCATGAATTTCTTTCATGAGCATGTCTGCTTCTGGTCTGTCGACGCATCGGAGCAAGACCATGTCAAAATTTCCCTTATAAAGAGTGTCACCGCTCAGGAAGAAGTTTCCAGCCAATCTTCTAAGGGTTTTCCTATCTTTTCTGAGTGCCCCAGATGGGTACTCTTGTTTCTGAAGGAAGCATTTGATATCGTGATACCAAGGTCTGTCGTCTATGACTGCTTCAATCGCGAAGATGTAAGCGGGCCGTTCAAGGCGCATTATGTGAATCTTAGGTATGTCATTCCATTGACCTACACTAATCATGGAAGAGAGAGTGGCTAATGCATCAGCCATGTGATTCTCATCACGAGGGATGTGATGAAAGTCGACTCTGTTGAAGAAGGATAACAACCTTCTTACATAGTCTTTATAAGGAATCAATCCTGATTGGTATGTGTTCTAATATCCTTTGATCTGGTTAATAACCAGGGCTGAATCGCCGTATACGTCCAAGTTTTTGATTCTTAAATCAATCGCTTCTTCGAGACCCATGATACATGCTTCGTATTCGGCCTCGTTGTTCGTACATTTGAACGTAAGTCTGGCAGTGAAAGGAATGTGGGAACCCTGAGGGGTAACAATGATTGCCCCAATTCCGTTTCCATAATGATTAACTGCTCCGTCAAAGATGAGTCCCCACTGGGAACCTGGTTCTGGCCCTTCACTGGGTAGCGGTTCATCGCAATCTTTCATTTTTAGATACATGACATCTTCGTCTGGAAAGTCAAACCCGATTGATTCTTGATCGTCAATCGGTTGATGAGCCAAATAATCGGCTAAAATACTTCCTTTAACGGCTTTCTGAGCATGGTACTCTATGTCATATTCTGATAGTAACATCTGCCAACGGGCAATCCTTCCCGTGAGAGCAGGTTTTTCGAAAACGTACTTGATTGGATCCATTTCGGAGACCAACCAAGTAGTATGACGAATCACGTACTGGCGAAGACGTTTGGCTGCCCAAGCCAAAGCGCAACAAGTTTTCTCAAGCATTGTGTACCGAGTCTCGCAGTCGGTGAATTTCTTGCTTAGATAGTAAATGGCAGACTCTTTCCTTTTAGTTTCGTCTTGTTGGCCAAGTACACATCCCATTGAGTCCTCTAGGACTGTGAGGTAAATGATTAGTGGTCTTCCTTCCACTGGAGGTGATAGAATCGGAGGATTCAACAGATATTCCTTAATACTGTCGAAGGCAGTTTGGCAGTCTTCTGACCAAACGCAATCCTGGTTCTTTTTGAGTAATTTAAAAATCGGCGCACAAGTGGCGGTCATAAGGAATATGAATCTGGAGATGTATTTCAAACGTCCCAGGAATCCTCTGACTTGTTTTTCAGTTTTCGGAGAAGGCATTTCTTGAATGGCCTTGACCTTGTCAGGATCAACTTCAATCCCTTTCTGGCTGACGATGAACCCTAGTAGTTTCCCTGAACGGACACCGAAGGTGCACTTGTTGGGATTCAAGCGGAGCTTGAATTTTCTTAGACGTTCGAACAATTTTGACAGATGTTCAACGTGCTCATCCTCTGTTCTTGACTTTGCAATCAAATCATCGACACATACCTCGATTTCTTTGTGTATCATGTCATGAAACAGAGTAGTCATGGCCCTTTGATAGGTTGCCCCGGCGTTCTTCAAACCGAACGGCATTACCTTGTAACAAAAGGTACCCCATGGGGTAATGAACGAAGTTTTCTCCATGTCTTTCGGCGCCATTTTGATCTGGTTATAGCCCGAGAATCCATCCATGAAGGAGAATACTTTGAACTTTGCTGTGCTGTCAACCAGCATGTCGATGTGTGGTAAAGGAAAGTCGTCCTTTGGACTTGCCTTGTTTAGATCTCTGTAATCAACACACATTCTGACCCTTCCGTCCTTTTTGGGAACGGGTACGATGTTGGCTAATCATTGAGGATATTCAGATGTAGCGAGGAAACCCGCGTCGATCTGTTTCTGTACCTCCTCTTTGATTTTGATGGCCATGTCCGGGTGAGTGCGTCTCAACCTTTGCTTTACTGGCGGACATTCCGATCTTAACGGTAAATGATGTTCCACGATGCTAGTATCCAACCCTGGCATATCCTGATAGGACCAAGCGAACACATCGGGGAATTCTTTGAGAAGCTTTATCAAACTCTCTTTGGCAGTTGGACTGAGCAATGCTCCGATCCTGATTTCTTTTCTCTCTTTTTCTGAACCCAAGCTTACCGTTTCCAACGGCTCTTTGTGAGGTTCAATGGACCTTTCCTCTTGTCTGAGTAGTCGGGAGATCTCTTCTGGAATTTCGTTGTCATTTTCTTCTTCAGCCTCGAATACCAGGAACTCAAAGTTGGAAGAAGGCATCGGATCGTATGTTTCGACGGGGTATAAAACAAGCAATCTGCATGACGTGATGATTCCTGTTTAGAAGAGATAGAGAAAATGTAAGTGTGTGCAGTGTATTTATTTTACTGCTTGTTTTTATTTTTGAATTGTTTTTTAGGATTACCATTTTCTGAAAAAGCAAAAAGAGAAAACAGCAATTAATGCGGAAATTACAGAACGACGTTATTTTATTAATGAACAAGTCGAATCTTGAAACTACAGCCCTATAAAACAAAACTCACTCGCTTTGGGCAAAGCGAAGAGGGAAATTTACAAAAAACGAGCCCTATCAAAACATCCGTTTCACCTGGGCAGGGTGAAAGGTTAAAGATGGCAATTACTTTGACTGACGAACGACCTTCGGAACCTCGACGGCAACCCATTGGCGGCGAACTCCTCGGTGAATCACAAAGTCTGGCACCTTCTTTGATTTGTCTTCAGAAATGACACTGATTTCTGGTGGAGCAGGATCGTTGGAATCTGTCTCCCAGGCAGAATTGTCATAGGAGGATTCCTCTGTTGCATTTTGCATAGCATTTGTGCTCTCAGCTGTATCTCCCCATCCAGTTGACTGGATATCTTCGAGCCTGATACGAGAGCTTTCGGGAGCAGTGTACTTGACCATATAGTCGTATTTTCCACTTGGTTGTCCCAAAGTGTCCCAAACTTCTTTGGAACTGGAGAAGTCATCCCTCTCGATGACGTTGACCTCAGGAAAAGCATAGTTGATGAATTCTAGTCCTGCAAACGTTGCGAATTCATCTTCATGTTGAGTAGTTTCCGAATGACCTGAATGTTGGTCCCATGACATGGTGGGGACACAGGTATTCTGTTCAATGACGCTCAGCTGAGTTTCATTACTCGGCTGACTTTCTTGCCCCAAGTTTCCTGGGTAAGGCTGCCACATTGGCAGACCATCCATCGGGCCATAGTAATTGCGGTCAAAGTTTTCTTTCATCAGAGTGTCTTCCTCTAATGAATTTGGTGGAGCACGGCATCCTTCCGGATCACGATCTCCGTAGATCATTTCGACATCTGATCTTGGTATAAATCTCGGACTTTCTGTAGGAAAGCAAAAAGGCATAGGCACCTCTTCCTGAGACATATAGCCGTCCTTGTTAAGGTAGGACTTCCATTCTTCATCTGTGTCAGAGGGATCTTCCTCATTGATAGCATAAACTGTCTGAGACACTGGGTGAAGAAAACCTCCACTGTGGAAGAAATTTTGAAGGGGATGAAGACTTTCATCGTTGGCGGCTGTCTGGGTACAGGTTGCAGAAAAACCAAGACCCTTCTTTGTTTTATTGTCAATAGGAATGACAAGCCGTCCCCATCCTGTCGTATCGGTACTCTCGACCGCTTTGATAGCATCTTTGTATGAAGAAATTGAAGTTCCTTCTTCGGATTGATCGTTCTTGCTCACCGATAGTGCTTGGAACTGAGTTCCAATAACCTCCTCGGGTTCCACACAAGTAGATGATGATACGTTGTTTACAAGCAAGGCTTGTTCCCCACAAACCGTGACAAGTTGATCGTTCTTGACGAACTTTAGCTTTTGGTGGAGGGTTGAAGTAACCACTCCAGCCTGATGTATCCAAGGTCTTCCTAATAAACAATTGTATGTTGCCCGGATGTCCATGACCTGGAAAGTGATTTG
Organism: Lathyrus tuberosus; assembly: GCA_022829125.1. Taxonomy (NCBI): domain Eukaryota; kingdom Viridiplantae; phylum Streptophyta; class Magnoliopsida; order Fabales; family Fabaceae; genus Lathyrus; species Lathyrus tuberosus. Next base: position 2,349,174 of record JALAZF010000018.1, read on the forward strand.
GAAAGTGTGAGGACCAATAGTTATGGGAAGATCAACTTCGCCGATAACTGTTTTTCTGGATCCGTCGAATGCTTTAACGACGACCTCACTGACTCTCATCGGAGGGCCCTTAAATGATAATTGCGTCAAAGTGGACTTCGATATAACATTCAGGGCTGACCCTGTGTCTACCAGTACGTTGGCTAAAGCATCGTCCTGGCAGTTAACTGTAATGTTGAGCGCCATGTTATGACGACGACCTTCTTCAGGTAATTCCTCATCACTAAATCCCAAATTATTGCAGGAAGTGATGTTAGAGACAATGCTATCGAATTGTCTGATTGTTACATCCTGTTCCACAAAGGATTGCTCCAAGACTTTCTGTAGAGCCTCCCTGTGGGCTTCTGAACTGAGTAACAGCGATAATACTGAGATCTTTGAAGGAGTCTGTAACAGTTGATCAACAATGTTATATTCACTCCTTTGGATGAGCTTTAGCATCTCATCTTTGTCTTTTGAAAAGTCTGGATTACTAGATTGACCGACTGGTGGATAAGGAATTTCCGCCTGAAGTTCCTTTTCTTTGTTGGATTCTCCAACCCCTCAGTTGAAGATTCGACCGCTCCGTGTTACACGACTGATGTCTGCAATACTCACGACGGAGGGTAATGGAATTTCCTTTCCATTCTCGATTATTGTTGCACTGTATTTGTAAGGGATCACCTTAGCTGATTCATACGGTAGTGGTCCCGGTAGATAGATGACTATGGGAACCTTCTGATTTTTCTGACCGTCATAAGTAACCTCGATCCGTTCCTGGTTGGGAACTCTAGATTCGTCAAGTAGAGGGACGATGGCAAAAACATCCCTGATCTGGTGATGACCAGAGATCGTGACAACATCCACAACTTGATCGGCAAGGTAGTTCGGCGACCAAATGATGGGTCCTGAACCTGGATATGGATGAATTTCTTCATGATCGATCTGACCCTGAAGAGCTGCTCTCACAAGGTAACACCCTTGGTTACTTTCCGAACAGACGCTACAACTGTCATAGTTGTGTGGTGGCACCTGGCCACGCCCACTTTGAATACAATGTAACCTCACTAGGTTACCTTCCATTGATCGGACATCCTGACTTTGACGACGAGTAGGATTCCTGTTATTGATACTAATCTGCTGAGTATCTTCGTCCATATAGATTGTCATCCACCAGTGATTTAACAAGTGCTGAAGTGCCTCTTGGACAAGGGTACAACCTCGATCGTTTTCGCAACCCGCTTTACAGCTTTGATAGTCATGTGATATTAAGAATCCGAGTCGGACCTGCTCAGCATGTAACTCTACCAGGTTGGTATTCATTACGCGGATATCGAAGATCTGAACCATGTTGATTTGATATGAGTTCCTATCATGGTAGTCTTGGATCCATCCAAGATCCATCTGACGCTGGAGGGCCTCTTGTATGAAAGAGCATCCCTGTTTGTTTACCGAGCAAATCAGACAGGAACTGTAATCGTGCCGCGACAGATTATGATACTGGCTTTGCCTTGAGTGCATCGCCACCAAGTTGACATTCATCACACGGATGTCGTGGTTTTGAATGACGTTGGAATTTGTGTAAACCATGTTAACTCCACGAACTCGGTGCTCTTGGATCCATCCAAGATCCATCTGTTCCTGTAGAGCTGCTTGCACTACCGAACATCCTTGGTTGTCTTTAGAGCAGATATCACACTGGTGATAATTATGAGGTGGCACATGGCCATATCCACTTTGTCTACAATGCATCCTGACCAGATTGGTCCCCAACAAGAGTACATCGTGAATTTGATAGACATTGTTAGTCTCTTTCTCAATCAGATTGACTACAGCTTTCTCGTGTTGAGGCAGCGGGTTCGTAAGAACATTAGGATTCGTATCTTTGAAAGATAAGAGCCCGCTCCTAACAAGATTTTGCACGTCGGATTTGAAATTGAGGCAAGTCTCAATGTTATGCCCTGAACCTCCTTGATGATAAGGACATGTTTGATCCGCTTTAAACCAAAAAGGCGGATTTTTCGGAACTGAAAGGGGAGACTTAGTCTGAATGTGCCCCTTAGCCAGCAGTAACGGAAACAGCTCTGCGTACAACATGGGTATAGGATCAAACCCTGGTGGTCGTGTTGTACAGTTGTTATTATATGGAGGACGAGCCTGTTGAAGAGGCTGTTGTGTCCTTTGTTGGTCAGGTTGGCTCTGCGCAACCTGAGGTTGGTACGTAGGAACAAGCGCGGGGCCGATAACAGGAGTAACAGCTGCTACTGGCTGATAACGTCGCCTTTGCTTTCTGAGAGAGATATTCCCAATATCTTGCTCTTTTTTCTTAGGGAGAGCACTACCGTATTTTTTAGTACCGCTCGTCGATCCAGTGTTTTTTACCAAACGTCCTTCTCGGACGGCTTCCTCAAGACGTACACCCATGCCGACCATATCGGTGAAATCACTGGGCGCACTGGCAACCATTCGGTCATAGTAAAATGAGCTTAAGGTCTTTAAGAAGATTTTTGTCATCTCTTTTTCCTCAAGAGGTGGACAAATTTGAGCGGCAATTTCACACCACCTTTGAGCATACTCCTTAAAGGTTTCCTTTTCCTTTTGCGACATTGATCTGAGTTGATCTCTGTCGGGTGCCATGTCCAAATTGTACTTGTATTGTTGGACGAAGGCAGTACCAAGATCTCTGAATGTACAGATCGTAGTATGGTTTAAACCCATGTACCATTTGAGTGCGGCACCGGTCAAACTATCCTGGAAGTAGTGAATCAGCAGGTCCTGATTCTCCGTCTGAGCTGACATCCTCCGAGCGTACATCACCAGATGGCTTTGAGGGCAAGAGTTACCCTTGTATTTTTCAAAGTCGGGCACTTGGAACTTGTGCGGGACTTTCACATTTGGGACCAAGCAGAGGTCTGCGGCGTCCTTTCCAAATAGATCCTGACCGCGAATGGCTTGCAGCTCTTTCTGCATTTCCAAGAACTGTTCCTAGAATTCCTCCATTCTGTCAAACATAGTTTCCTTCTTACCAGAAGGTGTCTGTGGAGTCTGTCCTTCCGGGACAGTGTGCACCACAGGGGGTGGTACCGTGACTACGACAGTAAGTCTTGGCGTTTCCCGAAGTTTGTAACCTTCAGGAGTCTTGAGTATGCCCCTGGCATCTTCGCTTTCCCGAAGTTTGTAACCTTCAGGCCCAACGACTTCTGTTGCGATTCCCTGATCTTCAGTGATCGGCGGAACATATCCTTCCGGGATATAGTTAACAGGCATGCCCCAAGGACGCTCTTTCGGCATCTGATACCTAGGATCATACTTTTCTATGATGGGCGTTGAGGTGATCTCTGAGATCACAGTTCTTTGTAGCTGAGCTTCTACCATGGCTTGCATGTCGTTACGAAGCTTTCTCATATCCTCTCTCAGAGTGTCGATCTCTTCTTTCAACTCTCTGTTTTCTTCCTCAAGATCATCCATCTTTTTCTGACGATTGGCCCGAGTATTATATGAATGAGACAGTTTGACTCTAGAATCGAGACACAAACGTGAGATTCGTAGGTAAGGATAATACGCGATGTGAGAATGATGAATGCAATGATTATATTAATTGTTGTTTTTTTGGTTTAATCAAAATAAACTTCGACAATTAGATTGCAAATATCAAACGGTGGGGAAACCCCTTTTATTGAAATTCAAAGGATTACAGAAATGGAAATACAGTAGATTACAAAGTGCAGAAACAGAAACCTAAACTAATGGGTCCCGAGTCCTCTCTGAAGAGAAATCGGGTGCTGATTCTGGTATCTTCCTTTTCTTTGATGGGGGCGCTTGGGCCGTTGTCGGGTTGTCATTCCTTTGCCAAGTGAAAGGAGTGAGCAAATTCCTTTGGTCATCTTGATTCTCTACAGCATGCTGCTCCAAAATTTCAATCAGAGCATCTTTCTCTTTTAGTAGTTGCTGTATTTGGATACACTCTATGTCGAGGGTGCGGTACTTGTTCTTCCAAGACCTTCTTTCCTTTTGAACTTTGTTGAGAGTAACCTGAAGCCTTTCAGTTTCCGTCATGAAGTACATGACAATTTCCCTCGGTGGAAGAATTCCGTAACGAGGATAAGGCATCTTTAGCTTGAGAGCTCTAGTTTGTACCCAATGGAGATAAGGCTCCACCGAGACACAGTCCGATTTTCCCAGAGACTCTCGTCCTTTCTTATGAACCTGTTTCCAAGCATGCACTATTTCCATCTTTAGTGCTCTGTCGTTTTCTCCTTCTTTGAAGAAAAGACCTTCCAGATGAACACCCAGTGGGATGTGTCTCATCGGGTATCCAAATTGACGAAGAACTAATATCGGATGATAGTTGATTCCTCCTTTAGTTCCTATGAGGGGTACGCTGGGGAAGTTTCCACAACGGTCAATGATTCTGATTCCCTCATAAATCCTATTACACCAATCTATATCAGAGTTGGTGAGAGACATGATCTTCTGTGACCAACGTAAGACACTCTTGTAATCCCAAAAAGCGACAGACTTGGGCAAGTGAGAGATAAACCATTTGTAAAGCAAAGGTACACAACATGTGATCTCCCCTCCGCTATACAAATTTCCTAAGTGTACAGAATGATACGCATCTGCGAGCAAAGTCGGCACAGGGTTTCCAATGAGAAAAACCTTAATAGCGTTGATATCGACGAAGTTATTGATGTTGGGAAACAAAAATAACCCGTAGGTGAGCAAGACAAAGATGCTTTCAAAAGTAATCCCGTTCCCGATACTAGCAAAGTACAGAGCCTTTTTTGTCAAGAACTGGGCTGGCAAACCTTGGATGCCACCCTTAGTGGTCAGGTGAGTCCTGACCTCAGACTCGTCCAAATGAATTGCTCTTGCAATAGTCTGATTCTTTGGAAGTTCTTCCAGTCCAGAAAATGGAGCTCGATCCATAATGTGTAAATCAGTCAGATGAGAATACTCCTCCAGCGTTGGTGCCAGCTGGTAATCCGGGAATGTGAAACAGTGATAAACCGGATCGTAGAACTGAATGAGCTCATCCATGATCCCCTTAATCACATGGACTCTTAACAGTGGTAGCAGACCACCGTGCTTAGCTCTGAAAGCCTCCGGGTTAACGATCATCCTCGCTAACTTTCTTAAATCCCCTAGTTTTGGAACCTTGAAGGTATACTGGTGAGTTCTCCTTCTACCAAAATCCATTAGCGTAATCTTTTTCTCTGATATTTGCAATCACAGTCTTAGTTTAATTTGAAAAACAGAGAGACTAGAAGAGAAGGTTTTTTGAATGTTTTAATGTTTTATTAAATGAATGCATGAATGCAGCACACAAAAACATAGAAAAAACATGGGGTCAGAGGGTCGTTGTCATGAAGTCAAGGCTCTACCCATCCCCAAAGGTTTATACTAGGGTGATTTTTGTACCTGTACTCATTATCATCAGCTCCTCCCAGGAAAGCAAAACAACAAGCGGATCGCCAGCGAGTTGTGTGCAATCTTAGAGTAAGTGCTATTCACCGAGAATAGATCACCAGCCTCAAATGAGGGTAGTATCGCGTAACAGCTATTTCCGATAGCTTCCGCACTATGAAAAAGGTTGGCTTTTCTTAAGTGTATACTCAATCTCACCACATGCGGCATCACACGCATTCCCAGTAGCAGAAAAATAAACACGTATAACAATTAGGAAAAGCAGTATATATATTTGTCCTAATCATCCTAGACTTATAAAGCTATGAATCTTAAGTTCCTGACAGAAATGGGTTCCCCGGCGGAAGCCCCAATCTGTGGTTCCCTGCCTAAGAGATGGACCAGCATAGGTCAATCTTTCTCTTCAGTAGAGTTCCCATTTTCCGTAGAGAACGGGGATGATGCCCTAAGGCAGAAAATGAGACTCCCCAGCAGAGTCGCCATTTGTGTAATTTTTCACACAAGAGAAGTAGAAAGAAAGGAACGGGCCCCACGGTGGGCGCCACTTTTCTGTAGCGAGCGATTTTGGACGCGGTTCTTAAGCGCTGGTCGCTCTCTGCGGTTGAGCTTAAAACTACAGGTCGATTCATTTTTTATCCTATTGTGAGCTGAATAAGGAAGGGAAATAGATGTCTCCAATTAACCCTGCTTGCATACTGAGTTTAAACAGCGGTCTGTTAGGTTACGAATGCTATCAATGTGGGGGGCCTTTGTACTGGTTATTCGTATTTCGCCAATACGGTTCTTTCTTTCTTTTTTCTAGGCAAAGGGTTTCTGGCGGGGAATAAGGATTAGGATGTTAGGACTGATGCTTTTGAAATACTGTTTTTAATTGATGGAGATATGGGATTTGGGTTTTTTGTTGATTGCGCTCGCTAAGATCTTTTCTTTCGATCTTATGCCTACGTATTCCCGTTTACCGAAACAGGGAAATCAGAGCGTTCGTAGTTCCTCCTATTCTATGGGAGGAAATTGGTTTTTGGTGTCTTGTTCAAAGCCCAAGACGTGAAACGAAAGGTGATTTGTATCTTGTTCAAAGCCCAAGATGTGAAGCTAAAAGACCTCGACTTTAGAGAGAATTTGTCATCTCATAATCCATGATATAAAACCTTAACAAACCCTAAACGAGGGGGACTCTCATTTTTTGCTCAGATTCAGATCAAGTTTTCACTCACTTTCTCCAAAAATCTCACTCTTCGAATCCTCCACTTTCTTCAAGTTCTCTGCAACTTTTTGTTTGAATCATCATCACTAAGGCACAAGGAGAGTGTTGGTATTTCTCTCTTCACCATACTAATATATTATAATTCTATTTTCCTCCCGAAACCAAATATCTCATTATTTCTATTATTTTTAATTAACTAAAACTTCTAACAATTCTACCAAAAAATCCAATAATTCCAAAAAAATACTAATTAAATCAAATACAACATTCTAACACTTAAATAAATTAATATAAAACGTTTTAAACTCAATTAAAATAAAATAACCAAAAATCGGGATGTTATATTCCCTGCTGATTACCGGGCACTTCGTTTGACATCGGCTATTGTGAACATGAAGAATAATGTCTTTTTAAGGGCACTCATGTTACAGGAGGTCGACTAGAAAAGGCGCGATAAAGAGTTGGGGGCGAAGCTCTAGGAGCACGTGGATGCTTACAATGAAAGCCATAGGCTGTTGCAATCTCTCAAAAAAGACAAGGAAAAATGGGAAGAGAAGATGGCAGATGTAAAAGCCAAGGCCAAGGAAATCTCTAATGTGAAGGAATCCTTGCAAAAATGTATGGATATTGCTCTCTTTCGTGAAAAGGGTTTGGAGAAAGAGATGTCGAATTTCACCAATGAGGCGGTGTCTACTTCTGGCATATACTTTAAGCATGCCAAGTAGCGAATATTATTCCTATACACTAACCTAGATTTAAGCCCTATGGACTTTCTCAAAATCGTTTGTGGCAGTAAGCTGGAGGAAAAGGAGGAAATGACCTCTCCCGAGCTTAAGAATATTGCCTCCCTAGAGAATGTTCGAGGCAAGGGTGAGGTCAAAGAAGGCAGTAAGTTCGGAGACCCTCAGCCAGAGAGTGTCGTTGATAAGGAGACATGGCTTTATAACTCTTTGTCCTATTTGGGATTTTTGTTGTACTTCTTTGCCCATTCGGGGGCTTTTATAATTGTAATGAATAACGACACCCCTTGGGGTGCCTTTTATGTTAGCTGCTTTTATTGCTATTTTATGTAATTATATGTGTGATATTAACCATTAGAGTTTAATCGTTGGCGTCTGTCATTATCACCCCTTGTGTAATAGTTTGATCATTCACAAGGGGACTTGACAAGGACCTTGTTTTTGCCGTTGTGGTTGCCTGAGCTGTCAAAATATGCTACTCGACCCTAAACGGGCCGACCCTTGCGGGCCTCATACTTTTTAGGGCCGGGCCAAAAAGCCCTGTTGTAATATGAGCTCGAAAATTACTACCTGAGCCCGGTCCTAGATGGGCTTCGGACTACCCGACCCTAAATAAATTTATTTTAAAAAATCCCATTATATTTATTATAAGGCCCAAGTCCTATGATTTTTTGGGCCTGGCGGGCTAGCCCATTTTGACAGCCGTAGTTGCCTTTGCGGGTGGCAAGGATCCCACTTAAGGATCCAGATGATTGATCGCCTATATGGGTGGAAATGATCTAACTAATTGATCACCATTATGGATAGAAAGAACCCCACTTAAGGATCCACTTGAATGATCGCCACTATGGGTGACAAAGATCCCACTTAAGGATCCAATAGATTGATTGCCTCAATGGGCGATAAGGATCTAACTAATTGGTCGCCTTTATGGGCGGCAAGGATCCCACTTGAGGATCTAGCTGGATGATCGCTTTTATGGGAGACAAGGATCCCACTCGAGGATCCGGCTAATTGATCACCTTTATAGGAAGCAAAGATCCCACTTGAGGATCCAACTAATTTACCGCCTCTATGGGCGGCAAGGATCCCACTTTAGGATCTAGCTGAATGATCACCTCTATGGGTAGCAAGGATCTGACTTGAGGATCCAGCTAATTGATCGCCTCTATGGGCGGCAAGGATCCCACTTGAGGATCTAACTAATTAACCGCCTTTATGGGCGGGAAAGATCCCACTTGAGAATCCAGCTAAATGATCGCCTCTATGGGCAACAAGAATCCCACTTGAGGATCTCGCTAATTGACCACCTCTATGGGCGGTAAGGATCCCACTTGAGGATCCAGTTGAATGATCGCCTCTATGGGCGGCAAGGACCTCACTTGAGGACCAAAAAATTGATTGCCTCAATGGGTGATATTCTCTTGAACCTTTAGGTTTCATATAAAGAAAGGAATAGCCAAACATACGAATCTTCTAAATTAATAAAACGAGGTGCCTCGTTAAAAACCCTCACCTATGCAAAAGCGTAGAGGTAAGAGAGTGCATCCCACAAAATAACTTGTTTTATAATCGTCAGAGATGCAATACTCACCTATAAAAATTGTTAATAAAGTAATCAAACAATAATAAAGAAAAATGAACAATGGTTATGCTGATGTCTCTAGAGTACATCCCTTCTAGACTTTCATCCTTCAATCTCCTAAGAGGTTGAAGAGGAAGTCTTATCGCCTCCACAGATTTCTCTTGGCGGAGTTATTCCCGAGAACGTTCTAGCGAGCGATTTTTGTCGGTGACGCGACCACCTTATCGCTGGGTTTTCCTCACCGCAATGGTAGGAGGGGGTGCTACTTTCTGATTTCTTATTTATCCCATGAAGCTGGAAGGGAAAGGGAAGCTATCTAAAACTAACCTTGCACGCGAAATGTTTAACTGAACAAAACGCTTAAAAGAGATTGGGGGGTCCGGGGTCAGGTTATACAATAGGGAGTTGTCAATTACCCATCCTATATGTGGTTATCCACAGGATATAAGCTTTAGGTTTTGCTTTGCAATTGATGGTGTTTATCTGTTAATGGGTTGGGAAAGTTTCTTGAGAAGTATGAGTGAGTGAGTTGATGTTGAGGTTTGGGTTTTTCTGATGTTTTTGGTAAGGTACTAGATCTAAGTTTTGGTTGATGTATGAAGGTACTGGACCTAGGGTTTTTTTAATTAGTATGCTTGCTAAGATTTCACAATCTTATGCCTACGTATTCCCGTTTAAACGAAATAGGGAAATCAGAGCAATCGTAGTTTCTCCTATTCTAAGGGAGGCAAAATATATTTTGGTGTTTTATTCAAAGCCCAAGATTGAAGCTAAAAGGTTATTTGTGTCTTGTTCAAAACCCAAGATTGAAGCTAAAAGTTTGACTGAGAGAGAACTTGTCATCTCTAAAGAGGGATTGGACTTCCTCTGAGGGGATTGTTGATTTTTGTGTGCCGTGATCAAAGCCCAAGGTTGAAGCTAAGAGGTTGATTGACTCCACTATGGAAGTCCTTATACAAAGCCTAAGAGGAGGCTGGAACTTACTGACTCAACAAGAGAGTGTTTATATGTCTTGTACGAGGCCCAAAATTGAGGTAAAAAAGAGATTGACTCTTTGGGGATATCATTATACAAAGCCTAAGAGGAGGCTAAAAGTTCGACTCTGCGGGAGAGTGTTATCTGTCTTGTACAAAGCCCAATATTGAGGCTAAAAAGGGATTTTGACTCCGCCGGGGAGGTTTGTATGTGCCTTGTACAAAGCCCAAGATTGAGGCTGAAATGGAAAATTTAACTGACTCTGGTGAGGATATTTTATGTGTCTTGTACAAAGCCCAAGATTGAGGCTGAAATGAGTTTGACTCTTCTTGGGGAAAATCATTCCTCAAAGCTTAGAAGAAGGCTGGGAGGAAATGACTCTGCTAGGGAAGATATCTTTCTCAAGCTCAAGAGAGGGAGATTTATGTCTTGTACAAAGCCCAAGATTGAGGTTGAAAGGGTTTGACTCAGCAAGAGAGTGCTTTTATCTGTCTCGTACAAAGCCCAAGATTGAGGCTAAAAAAGGTTGACTCAAAAAGAGAGTCTGAAAGTTGATTGACTCAACAAGAGAGTCTGAAAGTTGATTGACTCAGCAAGAGAGTCTGAAAGTGATTGACTCAATAAGAGAGTCTAAAAAGTTGATTGACTCAACAAGAGAGTCTGAAAAGGTTAGCTCCGCTGGGGAGAATCTTTGTACAAAGCCCAAGAGGAGGCTGACTGTGTTGAGGAAAGGTCATTATACAAAGCCTAAGAGGAGGCTAACTTTTGCCGGGGATTGTTAAGATCCCGAGGCAGGTCCAAATGAGGAATCAACTCTTGTTGAGTATTACAGAAGAGTTGAGATATCCGAGACCTTGAGGTTCTTATTTGGGATAAGCTGACCCTAGTTGGGGAACTCTCAAGAGAAAGGCTAGGTTTCTGTTGGAGATTGATCCAGAGAGCCCGGGGTTTCTTCCTATATTCGTAAGGAACTTGAGAATGTCCTTTAGACTCAAGGGGATTAGACTGTCCAAGTCTACTGGTGTGGAAGAGTTTTATCTTTTGTGTGATGCCCAAGAGGAGGCACGGGTATTAAGGGATGAGGATCAACCCTAAAATCCGATATTTGACACTTGAAAGACTGCTCTAGAAAAGGATGACTAAGTTCTATCTTATACCTTTAAGAGGTCGTCAGGGTCCTTGTATTAAGCCCAAGAGAAGACATGAGAACTTCTAAGAAGCCGGAGGGTCCTTGTACAAAGCCCAAGAGGAGGCGAGGATGCTTGTAGGAGGCCAGTGGGTCCCAAACCAAGAAAAGTTCAAGAAATGTTATTCACCGAGAATAGATCATTTAGTGAAAGTTCTGTGATTTGAAGAAACTCAAGAGATGCTATTCACCGAGAATAGATCAACTCTGGGGAGTTGTATTTCTTTGACAATTTCTAGGGGTGACAGCCTGAGAAAAGGTTCACGAGGAATACTGCCTTTCTCTTTGTTCCATATTGTTTAAGCCCAAGAGAAGGCAAGACTGTATCTGGAAATCCTATGGGGATTTAGTTTTTTTTGTATTTAAGAGCGACCAACAGGGCTTTACCTAGTTCTAGACCTAGTTGTCAGGGAAAACTCTAAATAACTATACTAGTATATATACAAATGATATATGACAAGTATTTAAAAGGGTATGAAAGAAGACTAACCATGCGCAGCTTCCCACAATATAGTTATATATGTATTTGATGTGTATTTAAAAGAACGAAAGAAAACTAACCATGCGCAGCTTCCCACAATACAGTTATATATATATTTGAGCAAGTAAATGAAAGCGGATAAAACTTACAGGTGAGCAAGCTTCCATGCTGTATGGTTAGTTGTTCAAAGAAATTAAAGAAACTTTTAATAACAACTGTATATTGAATCTAAATCAAAAGGAAATTTTTTTGAAAAGATTATTGGGGCTTATACTCAAAGAGAGGCCCAAGGTTTTAACAGTGATCGCACCGTTGTTTTGAATATCGTACCGGGACTTATACAACGACTGAGGCCCAAAAAGGTTTATCTACAAAAGGGTTGGGTCTTACGACTCCAGGAGAGCCCCAAAAGGTGTTTTTAAAAGAAAAGAAATGGGACTTACAACACGAGGGTAGGCCCAGATGATCTGATTTTGAACTGGCGATCGCGCCGAGATTTTTTTTAATGCAGAGGGACTTATACAATATCTGAGGCCCAAAAAGGTTTTGGTTAAAAGCGGATTGGATCTTACACTCAATTAGAGGCCCAAGTATTATTTAAAGAAAAGGAATGGGACTTACAACACGAGGGTAGGCCCAGATGAAAATTGTTTGAAAACGACGATCTCGTCGAAGTTTCTGAAACTGTATCGGACTTATACAATACCCCGAGGCCCAAATTATTTTATTTACAAAGAGGTGGGACTTACACTCTATCAAGAGGCCCAAAAAGTTTTAAAATGAATAAAGATGGGTCTTATAGCTCAAGGAGAAGCCCAATTATGTTTGTTACAAAGGCGACGATCGCGCCGAACTTTTGAAAATATACAGGGGGACTTATACAATATGTGAGGCCCAAAATTGTTTATTTACAAAGGGGTTGGGACTTACACTCTATTAGAGGCCCAAAAGTGTTTGAAAAAAGATTGATGAGGGTGGAATTAATCAAACCCCTAATTTTATTTAAAATGGAATTAATTTTGTTTAAAAATTAATAAAAATTATTGAAAAATGTGAAAAATGAGTGGTGATCTTGGATCAATGTTTCAAAAATCATGTTTTTATCCATAAAATGATTAAGAACCATTCAAGTTTAGAAAATCAAGAAGGAAAAAATATTTTAAATGTTAAAAAACAAATAAAAATTAATTCTTTGCAAAAATATCAAGTATATGAAATAAATAATATTTTTGGGAAATTTTTCTAAAATAAAATATTTTAACATTTTTGTGAATTATTAAAAAAAGAATCAACTCAAAATCATTAAAATTCAGAGAGAAATTAATTTTTGAATCAATTAAATAAAATCACAAAAATTCAAATATTTGAAAGTTTGAAAAAGGGCGCCAAGAACATCTTGGTTTTGCCCATATTTGTGTTTTCTCATCAATCTCACTGAATACTTGATGAAATCACACAATCCATATATCAACCTACTCGTTTTCACCTCACGATAATGTCTATGGTCTTTAATTTCATTTATTTTAAGCATGGAATAAGAAATCAAAGAGAAACTCAAGAACCCTAATTTCTACTTTAAGGCTGAGAAATTTTATACACGACTCATACAAAGCAATTAATGGAGGGGAAACACTCTATACATGATTATGAACATATGGCAAAATTATTGTGCGAGGAAATATGCATGAATCATGAGATGACCTAGTTGAGGCTTACCTCTTGCAGCTGGTGATCGAGTTCTAGGTTGGAGGTGTTACAGCTTGGTTCCAATGGTGTGGACAGCTTCCTTAGGTGCTATGGAGTGTGTCTGAATGCTTGGAGTGGATTGAATTGAGCTGGAACTTGATTTGGCACCTCAACTGCAAATCTGTCAAAGGCTTGTGCAGATGGCTGGTGATTTTGTGAAATTGATGTTCCAGATGTTGTTTAAGTGTTTGGATCACTTCTATATGATGTTTATGAGAGGTGTGTGTGTGATTGGTTTGGTTGGAAACACTTTTTAATTCAAAAGCCGATAGTAGCTTGCATTAGAAGGCATTTTTGGAAGTGAGAGTGTGATTTTGAGAAAGGCAAGTGTTATAGGCCTTTGGTGTACTCAAACTAATCAGAAATGAGGTCTATTTATAGTGTGTCAAGTTTGTTTTTCAAGGAATAGGGAATGGCAACTGCAGCAGGCCTTTGGCCAATGTGGATCAAATGGAATCTCAAGTCTCCTCTAGCCATTGACTTGAGATTAGAGCACATGCCTATGGTTCTCTGATTCAAGGATAAGGCTTGAATGAAGTGTTCATCTTTGCTCTGATACATGCCACCTATAATCATCCGTTGAATGCTCCAAAACAAAATTGGAGTCTTGAGGCATCTTTAGCTTTTAGGGGTGCCAAACCTATATGTAGTTCCAAAGACTTGGGAGGCTTATGGATCAGTGCTTGTCCCTTGGTTGTTCCCCCTTAAGGTGTGTAGATGGATAATCATGCTTGAATTTACACAATTTAATCAAATCGAGCCATAATTCACAAATCTGCCTTGCAAGACAGTTTGCATCAAGGCATATTGCAGCTGTCATATCTTCTAGCTCAGATGGAATTTGATGGAGTTCTTGGACATTTTGGAAAGCTGATATATCCTATTTCAACATAATGTCTAACTTTGGTTTTGAGTCAACCTGAATTACAATGAAAAATGCCTCTACTTTTGGGAAAAAATAAGGTAGATTCTGACTTAGTGAAAATTTCACTAAGTGTTGGAAAAATGTCACTTTTGTGTTTTCAGCCATTTTGATCACTCCATAACTAAAAATCCATGAGGAGTTGGAATGAGCTGTAGTTGACACTTTTAAAGTATGCCATGAGATCTACAAATCCAGCTTTGGACTATCCAAAAAGGTTGCTTAGATCTCAAGTTATGGTCCTTGGAAGTTGGTACCCTAGCCACTTTGTTCCATAACTTAGAAAAATTCTAAGTTTTTTTATGGTTACCACTTTTTCAAGTTACCTCACTTTCTTTGATTTTTCTTGATGAATGATGATTCCAATCACATGTTAACATTATTTTAGGGTCAATGAACCATAATTGTGAAAAATCTCAAAAAGTCAAACTTGGTTTTGTGCACAGTTGACTTTTTATCGGAGGGAATCCAAACAGTGCGATCCTTTGTGAAATCAAGTACTTGACCTAAATCAAACCTAATGGGTATATTAGATAGGTGTTATAAGGTGTATTGAATCATGTCCCAAGGTTTGGGAGCATGTCTGGATCAAAAGTCAAAGGTACAGTTGACTTTTTCCTCAAAACCCTAATTGTGGTCCTGATGAAAATGAAACTTGTGAGTCAAGCTTCTTGGATCAATCCATTGTTGCAAATGGATCAATGTAGTGTGTTAGAGACCCTCAAATCATGCCTTGAGGTCTTGGCTCATGATTTGTCCCAAAAGTCAACTTAGGGGTGAATTAGGTTAAGAAACCCTAATTCTTGATTTTTTGTTGATGCATCCCCTGAGGTAAAACTGACTTATATGATTGGGTCTATGACGTCCCTTGTAGTATCTTGGGGTGTGATTTGAAGCATTGGCTCATGCCCAGATGAAAAATTCCATCTGGAGGCCTTGGTCGACCAAAACCCTAATTTGGTGACACTGGTGATCTTGAGGCTTGATCCACTTGGAATGTTGCAACCTAGTGCTTGATTCTTGATGTGGGAGTCCTCTTGATCCATTTTGGGTGTTTGAGAGGCTAGACAAGTTGAAGATCATGTAATTTCTTGATTAATCTCTTGTCTAAGTGCCCTAAGAGGGCTTGAAACCCTAATCTTTGATTGTAGTGAATGCTCAACAATTCCTTGAGGAGATTGATGAGACATGATGGTTCATCCATATTGTGATGATGATTTGCACAAGGATGTGAAACCTTAGTGGTCAAATTTTGGGGTATGACAGATGCCTCTATTTAATCTTCTTGGACCCGAAGGTGTGAATGGCGAAGAAATTCGGGCATTCGGGGTGCAAGAGGATTAAATATCGGAATATTCGAAATTTTGATGGTGGTTATAAACGGCAGTTTGCCCGTCCATCTTCTTCTGCTAAGCAATAATGCTCAGAAAAGGTAAAAACTTCCCCTCAATCTTGGTCTTCAGCCAAGGAACTGGTCTCAATTTCTTTTGTCCATAAACTTCCCCTCGATCCTGGTCTTCAGCCAAGCAACTGGTCTCAGTTTCTAATTTAAACTTCCCCTCGATCCTGGTCTTCAGCCAAGGAACTAGTCTCAGTTTCTTTAATAAACTTCCCCTCGATCCTGGTTTCCTACCAAGGAACTGGTCTCAGTTTCTGATATAAACTTCCCCTCGATCCTGGTTTCCTACCAAGGAACTAGTCTCAGTTTCTTTGTCAATAAACTTTCTTGACAAGGGACGCTATTCGTAGTGGTTTTCCTCAAACTTCTTGCCGAATTTTCCTGGGGAGATGTCATTTGATGGAAAAGGTTTTGATGTCAGACTTGCTGGGGAACCCATTCGTTTGAGTTGTAGAGGTGCACAAACTTCTCTATTGGAGACGCCATTTATTGACTCTACTGGGGAAAACGAGTCTCTTGAGAGACTGCTTTTTGTTTGGGGATATTACATCATACTTTCCCTCGAGATCTTCTCGGAGAAATGCCATGTGATGTAATCCAATTTTGAGGTGCTGATGACCTTTTCGTCAGCGAATCTTCAGGAGAAAAACTGATGTACTTCCGAATCTTTGATTAAGAGGCTTTCCCTGGGGATTTTCCTTAATCCGGGAAAGAGAGGATATCATCTTCAATGGCGAAGAGTGACGTTCGTCGAAAGTTTTCTTGCTTTTTATAGGTTCAAGTTATCAAAGTGGTTGAGAACCGGCTTCAATCCAAAAATAAACTGGAGGAGAGAGATGGTTCAGAAAAAACATTTCCTGATGAGGAAAGAACTGACAACTCGATTGAGAGGACTTTTATCACTAGGGGGATAAGACCGACTGGAGTGATAGTGGTGCAATATGAATGTGAATGTAAATCAATAATGCATGATGTATGTATGTATATGCTGACAAAACTGATGCGATATACAGACTAGTGGATGAACACGACTAGATACTCGGCCACTGCTGGGGACGAAGAAGTGTCGCGGGTTCAAGATAGCAATTCTGCCTTGCTTAGGAGAGATAGTCCCTATGAGGAAAACCGTTGGTCGGGCTTAGGAGATAAGAACTCTGCCGGGGATATCAAATGGAAAAATCACATCTGATACAGTTGATCCTTCGTTCAAGCGTACTGGTTTGAGAAGGAGTACTTTGATTCTGTACTTTGAAGCTCGATTACTTCTGGAGAAGCGATCGATGTTCTTTCGATGTTCAACAGTCAAAAGAAATTGCCATCTTTATTTTAAAAGCAGAAAAAAAGTTTGACAAGTAAATTCATTTTTGTTTTATTTCAAGAATCATTGATCATATTAAAATGTCGTTCTGTAAAGCTAAAACAAATAAGATTTACATACAAAAGCATTAAGGGTCAAATTTCATTGATAGGATGGAAATCAGCCCAACGCGTGATTCCATGGAGTATTTACAAAGTTTAGAAAATGGTAATTTAAGGGAAAAAGGCTACATTGAAACATAACGACCACTATCCTTCTACCAACTTTGAATTTTGGACATCCTGAGCTTCTGTCGAAGATGACCTTGACTGGAGTTTTTCCTGACTGATGGCATTACTGCTGCTGGGGGATTTGCCCCTTTGTTGGACGTAGTTACTTGCCATGAATCCCTAACTTTTGTTTGGATTGTACTTTGAGATTTCCAATCCATCGGGATGATTTTTTATTATGTCTCTAATTTTTTCCTGGACCGCCCTTTCGAGTTTTCAATCCACCGAGACATTTTTTTTATTTAGGCGAAGTATTTCTTGACTACGTCAACATTTGTGGGGTACGCAAATTCCTCTCCATCCATGGTTGTGAGTCTCAAGGCACCGCCTGAGAAAGCTTTCTTGACCACATAGGGGCCGTCATAAATCGGAGTCCATTTGCCCCGGAAATCAGTGAGAAAAGATTGTATCTTCTTGAGCACGAGGTCTCCTTTTCTGAAGATGCGAGGTCGAACTTTTCTTTGATCATATTGAGTTCGTCGTGTCGATTTTGACACCATTCAGCCTTTGTTAGCTTAACTTCCATCAATACCCGAATTGACGGGATCTCTACATCTATGGGGAGCACTGCCTCCATGCCATATACTAGAGAGAAAGGGGTTGCCCTGTTGAAGTGCAGACAGATGTGCGATAACCGTGAAGGGAAAATGGTAGCATCTCGTGCCAGTCTTTGTAGGTTACAACCATATTTTGAACGATCTTCTTGATGTTCTTGTTAGTCGCTTCTACCGCTCCGTTCATTTTAGGTCGGTAGGGAGACGAGTTATGGTGTTCGATCTTGAACTCAACGCACAACTATTTCATCATCTTATTGTTCAAGTTAGATCCATTATCAGTAATGATCTGGCTAGGAACACCATAACGACAAATGATATTGTTTTTGATATATCGGACCACCACTTGTCGGGTTACATTGGCGTATGACGCTGCTTCGACCCACTTGGTGAAATAGTCAATGGCTACCAGGATGAACCGATGTCCGTTTGAAGCTTTGGGTTCGATCATGCCAATCATGTCAATTCCCCATATGGAAAAAGGCCATGGGGAAGAGAGAACTTTGAGATGTGTTGGCGGTACATGGATTCTGTCTGAGTATATCTGACACTTGTGACACTTCCTCATGTACCTATAGCAATCGGATTCCATGGTCAACCAATAGTACCATGCTCTCAGAATTTTCCTCGCCATTGTGTGTCCGTTGGCATGAGTGCCAACGGATCCTTCATGAGTTTCTTTTATCAGCATGGTTGCTTCTGGTCTGTCTACGTAGCGAAGCAAGACCATGTCAAAGTTTCTCTTATAGAGTGTATCACTGCTCAGGAAGAAGCTGCCTGCCAATCTTGTGAGGGTCTTTCTATCTTTTCTTAATGCCCCAGGTGGGTATTCTTGTTTCTGAAGGAAGCACTTGATATTGTGATACCAAGGTTTGTCATTGATGACTGCTTCGACTGTGAAAATGTAAGCGGGCCGTTTAAGGCGCATTATGTCGATCTTAGGTATGTCATTCCATTGACCTACACTAATCATGGAAGAGAGAGTGGCTAATGCATCAGCCATGTGATTCTCTTCACGAGGGATATGATGAAACTTAATTCTGTTGAAGAAGGGTAACGACCTTCTTGCGTAGTCTTTGTAAGGAATCAATCCTGATTGGTATGTGTTTCAATCTCCTTTGATCTGATTGATAACCAGGGTTGAGTCTCCATATACATCCAAGTTCTTAATTCTCAAGTCAATCGCTTCTTCGAGACCCATGATACAAGCTTCGTATTCGGCCTCGTTGTTTGTACACTTGAATGTCAATCTGGCAGTGAAAGGAATGTGGGTACCCTGAGGTGTTATGACGATTGCCTCTACTCCATTTCCATAATGATTAACAGCTCCGTCAAAGATTACTCCCCATTGGGAACCTGGTTCTTGCCCTTCACTGGGTAGCGGTTCATCGCAATCTTTCATTTTCAAATACATGACATCTTCGTCTGGTAAGTCAAACCCGACCGATTCTTGATCGTCAATCGGTTGATGAGCCAAATGATCGGCTAAAACACTTCCCTTAACGGCTTTTTGAGCGTGGTACTCGTTGTCGTATTCTGATAACAACATCTCCCAACGGGCAATCCTTCCCGTGAGAGCAGGCTTTTCAAAGACGTACTTGATTGGATCCATCTCAGAGATTAACCAAGTAGTGTGACGAATCATATACTGGCGAACACGTTTGGCTGCCCAAGCCAGAGCACAACAAGTTTTCTCAAGCATAGTGTACCGAGTTTCACAATCAGTGAACTTCTTGCTCAAATAGTAAATGGCAGACTCTTTCTTTTTGGTTTCATCTTGTTGGACAAGTACACAACCCATAGAGTCTTCCAAGATCGTTAGGTATATGATCAGTGGTCTTCCTTCCATTAGAGGTGATAGAATCGGTGGATTTAATAGGTATTCCTTGATACTGTCGAAGGCAGTTTGGCAGTCTTCTGTCCAAATGCAGTCCTGATTCTTTTTGAGTAATTTGAAAATCGGCACACATGTCACGGTCATGAGGAATATGAATCTGGAAATGTAGTTCAGACGTCCTAGGAATCCTCTGACTTGTTTTTCAGTATTTGGAGAAGGCATTTCTTGAATGGCCTTGACCTTGTCAGGGTCAACCTCAATTCCTTTTTAGCTGACGATGAATCCTAGCAGTTTCCCCGAGCGAACACTGAATATGCACTTATTGGGATTCAAGCGGAGTTTGTACTTTCTCAACCGCTCGAATAGCTTTAACAGGTGGTCACATGCTCCTCCTCTATTTTGGATTTGGAAATCATATCATCAATATGTACCTCGATTTCCTTGTGTATCATGTCATGAAACAGAGTAGTCATGGCCCTTTGATAGGTTGCCCCGGCGTTCTTCAAACCGAACGGCATTTCCTTGTAACAAAAAGTGCCCCATGGGGTGATGAACGAAGTTTTCTCCATGTCTTTAGGCGCCATTTTTATCTGATTATAGCCCGAGAATCCATCCATGAAGGAGAAGACTTTAAACTTTGATGTATTGTCTACCAGCATGTCAATGTGTGGTAATGGAAAGTCATCCTTTGGATTGACCTTGTTCAGATCCCTGTAGTCTACACACATTCTGACTTTTCCGTCCTTTTTTGGAACTGGCACTATGTTGGCTAACCATTGAGGATATTCTGATGTGGTGAGGAAACCTGCGTCAATCTGTTTCTGTACTTCCTCCTTGATTTTGATGGCCATGTCTAGATGAGTCTGTCTCAACCTTTGTTTTATTGGCGGATATTCTGATCTTAACGGTAGATGATGTTCCACGATGCTGGTATCCAACCCTGGCATATCCTGATAGGACCAAGCGAATACATCGGGAAACTCTTTGAGAAGCTTTATCAAATTTTCTTTGACAGTTGGACTGAGCAGTGCCCCAATCTTGACCTCTTTTCTCTCTTCTTCTGAACCCAAGTTGACCGCTTCCAACGGTTCTTTGTAAGGTTTAATGGACCTTTCCTCTTGTCTGAGTAATCGGGAGATCTCCTCTAGAATTTCTTCATCATTTTCTTCTTCAGCCTCAAATACCGGGAATTCAAAGTTGGGAAAAGGCATTGGATCGTATGTTTCAATGGGGTTTAAAACAAGCAATTTGCATGACGTGATGATTATTTTTAGAAGAGATAGAGAGAAATGCAAGAGTGTGTGCAGTGTATTTTTTTTTACTGCTTGTTTTTATAATTCGAGTTATTTTTTAGGATTACCATTTTCTGAAAAAGCGAAAAGAGAAAACAGCAATAAATGCGGAAATTACAGAACGGTGTTATTTTATTTATGATCTTGTCGATTCTTGAAACTACAGCCCTATAAAACAAAACTCTGTCGCTTTGGGCAAAGCGAAGAGAGACATTTACAGAAAGTGAGCCTTATCAAAACATCCGTTTCACCTGGGCAGGGTGAAAGGTTAAAGTAAAGACGACAATTACTTAGACTTATGAACGACTTTCAGAACGTTGACAGCAACCCATTGGCGGCAAACTCCTCGGTGAATCACAAATTCTGGCACTTTCCTTCTTGGTTTGTCTTCAGAAATAACGCTGATTTCTGGTGGAGCAGGATTGTTGGAATCTGTCTCCCAGGCAGAGTTGTCGTAGGAGGATTAGTCAGCTGTATCTTGCACAGTGTTTGTACTCTCAGCTATATCTCCCCATCCAGTTGGCTGGATGTCTTCGAGCCTGATACGAGAGCTTTCAGGAGCGGTGTACTTGACCATAAAGTCGTATTTGCCACTCGGTTGTCCTAAGGTGTCCCACACTTCTTTGGAGCCAGAGGAGTCACCCCTCTCAATGACGTTGACCTCAGGAAAAGCATAGTTAAGGAACTCTTGTCCTGCAATTGTTACGAACTCATCGTTGTACTGGATATTTTCTGAATGCCATGAGTAATGATCCCATGATTCTGTGGGGACGCAGGTATTCTTTTCAAGGATGCTCAGCTGATATGCATCGTTGGGTTGACTCTCTTGCCCCAAGTCTCCTGGTTACGGCTGCCAGATAGGCAGGCCATCCATTGGGCCATAATAGTCCTGGTCAAAGTTGTCTTTCATCAGAGTGTCTTCCTCTAATGAGTTTGGTGGAGCACGACATCCTTCCGGATCACAATCTCCATATATCATCTTGACATATGACCTTGGTATAAATCTCAGACTCTGTGCGGGAAAGCTAAATGGCGTAGGCACCTCTTCCTGAGACATATAACCGTCATCGTTAAGATATGACTTCTACTCTTCATCTGTATCGGAGGAATCACCCTCGTTGATGGTATGTACTTCTTGAGACACTGGGTGAAGGAAACCTCCACTACGGAAGAAGTTTTGCGTGGGATGAAGACTTCCATTGTTAGTAGCAGTCTGGGTACAGGTTGAAGAAAAACCAAGACCTTTCTTTTTCTTATTGTCAGTAGGAATGACAAGTTATCCCCATCCTTTGGTATTGTTACTTTTGATTGCTTCGAGAGAATCTTTGTACGAGGAAATCGACGTTCCTCCTTCTGATTGGTTGTCGTGACTCACCGAAAGTGTCTGGAACTGGGTTCCGATTACCTCCTCTGGTTCTACACAAGTGGACGATGATAGGTTACTCACAATCAAGGCTTGTTCTCCACAGACTGTTACTAGTTGGCCGTTCTTGACAAACTTCAGCTTTTGGTGAAGTGACTGCCCCAACCTCGTGTATCCAAGGTCTTCCTAGCAAACAGCTGTATGCTTCCCGGATGTCCAGGACCTGGAAAGTGACTTGGAAAGTGTGAGGGACGATAGTTATGGGAAGGTCGACTTCGCCGATAACTATTTTTCGAGATCCGTCAAATGCTTTGACGATGACCTCACTGCCTCTCATCGGAGATCCTTGAATAATAGTCGCATTAGAGTGGACTTCGGCATCACGTTTAGAGTTGACCCGGTGTCTACCAGTACGCTGGCTAAAGCATCGTCCTGGTAGTTGACTGTAATATTGAGCGCCATATTATGATTTTGCCTTCTTCTGGCAATTCCTCATCACTAAACCCCAAGTTGTTGTAGGAAGTGATGTTGGAGATGATGCTGTCGAATTGTCTTATTGTTACATCCTGTTCCATAAAGGCCTGCTCTAAGACTTTCTGTAGAGCTTCCCTATGAGCTTCAGATTTGAGTAAAATAGATAGCACAGAGATTCTTGAAGGAGTTTGCAACAGTTGATCAACAATGTTGTATTCACTCTTCTGGATGAGCTTCAGTATCTCATCATTGTTCTTTGAAAGGTCGGGTTCACAGGATTGACCGACTGGTTGATCAGGAACTTCTGCCTGAGGTTCCTTTTCTCTGATGTGTTCTTCAACTCCTCTGTTGAAGATTCGACCACTCCGTGTTACTCGACTGATGTCTGCAATATTCACGACGGAGGGTAATGGAGTTTCCTTTCCATTCTCAATTGTTGTTGCACCGTATTTGTAAGGGATATCCTTAGTTGATTCATACGGTAGCGGTCCCGGCAGATAGATAACTACAGGAGCCTTCTGATTCTTCTGACAATTGTAAGTAATTTCAATCAGTTCCTAGTTGGGAACTTTTCTACTGTCCAAAGGAATTCTTGATTCGTCAAGTAGATGGATTATGGTACAAACATCTTTGGTCCTCTTATGATCAGAGATTACGACAACAACTTTGACCTGATCAGCGAAATAGTCTGGCATCAAGTTGACTGACCCAGAACTTGGACACGGTCGAGTCTCTTTGAGGTCCAACTGACTTTGAAGGGCTGCTCGCACGAGGTAACATCCTTGATTATCCTCTGAGCACACTCTACAGCATTCATAGTTGTGTTGTGGCACCTGGCCACGTCCGCTTTGTATGCAGTGTAACCTCACTAGATCTGTCTCCATTGATCGAACATCCTGATTTTGATGCCTAGTAGGGTTCCCATTAGTCGTACTGACTTGTTGTGTGTCTTCATCCATATAGATCGGAAGCCACCAATGGTTTAACAAGTGTTGCAGTGTCCTTTGAACGAGTGCACATCCTTGGTCGCTCTCACAGTATACTGTACAGTTCTGATAATTGTGAGAAGTCAGAAAATCGAGCTGGACTTGCTTGGCGTGTAGTTATACCAAGCTGGTATTCATCAAGCGAATATCAAAGATTTGAATCATATTCACTTGATAATGACTTCTATCGCGGTAATCCTAAATCCATACAAGATCCATCTGACGCTGGAGGGTCTCTTGTACAAAAGAGCATCCCTGTTTGTTTACCGAGCAGACCAGACAGGAATCGTAGTCGTGCAGAGGCAAATTATGATGTTGGCTTTGCCTTGAGTGCATTGCCACCAAGTTGACATTCATTGCCAGAATGTTGTTGTTCTGAATGATGTTGGAAGTTGTATAAGTCATGTTGACTTCACAAATTTGGTGGTCCTGGATCCACCCGAGATCCATCTGTTCCTGTAGAGCGGATCGTACCACAGAACATCCTTGATCGTTTTTAGAGCAGATATCACACTGGTGATAGTTGTGAGATGGTACATGACCGTATCCACTTTGTCTGCAATGCATCTTGACCAGGTTGGTTCCCAATAAGAGTACATCATGAATTTGATAGCTGTGCTTAAACTCTCTTTCTATCAAATTTACTACAGCCTTCTCGTGTTGAGGCAACGGGTTCGTCTGAATATTTGGATTTGTATCCTTAAAGGATAATACCCCGCTCCTAACAAGCTTCTGCACATCAGATTTGAAGCTGAGACAGTTTTCTATGTTATGCCCTGGTCCTCCTTGATGGTAAGGGCAAGTCTGATCCGCTTTGAACCAAAAAGGCGGATTTTCAGGTACTGTAAGAGGAGACCTGGTATGGACGTGCCCCTTGACTAGTAGTAACAGAAATAGTTCTATGTACAACATTGGTATAGTGTCGAACCCTAGTGGTCGCGTTGTCCGGTTGTTATTGTACTGAGGACGAGCCTGCTGAAGAGGCTGTTGTGTCCTTTGCTGATATTGTTGTTGATTCGGTTGGCTCTGAGCAACCGGAGGTTGATACGTCTGAACAGGCACAGGGTTAATAGTAGGAGTTACAACTGCTACTGGTTGATAGCATCGCCTTTGCTTTTCGAGAGAGATATTATCAATATCTTGCTCTTTTTTCTTAGGGAGAACACTACTTTAACTAAATGTCCTTCTCGGACAGCTTCCTCAAGACAAACTCCCATGCCTACCATCTCAGTGAAGTCACTGTGCGCACTGGCGACCATTTTGTCGTAGTAAAATGAGCTCAAGGTTTTCAAGAAGATCTTTGTCATCTCTTTTTCCTCAAGAGGTGGACAAATCTGGGCGGCAATTTCACGCCATCTCTGAGCATATTCCTTGAAGGTTTCCTTATCCTTCTGCGACATGGCTCTGAGTTGATCTCTGTCTGGTGCCCTGTCCAGGTTATACTTATATTGTTGAATGAAGGCAGCGCCAAGATATCTGAAAGTGACGATCTTAGTGTGGTTTAAACCCATGTACCACTTGAGTGCGGCACCGATTAAACTATCCTGGAAATAGTGGATCAGTAGCTATTGGTTTTCTGTCTGAGTTGACATTCTCCGAGCGTACATCACCAAATGGATTTGAGGGCAAGAGTTACCCTTGTATTTCTCAAATTCGGGCACCTTGAATTTGTGCAGAACTTTCACATTTGGGACCAAACAAAGGTCTGTGCCATCCTTTCCAAATAGATCCTGACTGCGAATGGCTTGCAGTTCTTTCTGTATCTCCAGGAACTGTTCCTGGAATTCCCTCATTTTATCGTCCATACTTTCGTTTCCACCAGAAGGTATCTGGGTAACCTGTCCTTCCAGGACAGTGTGTAACACGGATGGTGGTACAGTCATTACGGCAGTGACTCTTGGTGCTTCCCGAGGTTTGTAACCTTCAGGAGTTGCTGCCATGCCCCTGGCATCTTCGCTTTCCCGAAGTTTGTAACCTTCAGGCCCAGCGGTTCCTGCTGCAGTTTCCGGATCTTCAGTGATCGGTGGAATATATCCTTTCGGGATATAGTTGATAGGCATGCCCCGGGGACGATCTTTAGGCATGTTGTACCGAGGATCATACTTTTCCACTATGGGCGTAGATGTGATCTCTGAGATCACAGTCCTTTGTTGTTGCATCTGAGCTGCTACCAGAGCTTGCATGTCATTGTGAAGCTTCCTTAGATCTTCTTTTAGAGCATCGAGTTCTTCTCTTAACTCTCTGTTCTCTTCCTCGAGATTATCCATTTTCTTTTGTTGACTGACCCGAGTATTGTACGAATGAGACAATTTGACTCTAGAATCGAGACACAAACATGAGATTCGTAGGTAAGAAGAATGCGTTATGTGAGAATGATGAATGATATGCAATGATTATATTAATTATTTTTTGGTTTAATCAAAAGAAACTTCAACAATTGGATTGCAAATATCATACAATAGAAACCCCGTTTTATTGAATTCAAAGATTGCGGAAATGGAAATACAGTAATTTACATAGTGCTGTAAACGGAAATGTCTAAGCTAATGGATCATGAGTCCTCTCTGAAGAAGGCTCAGGTGCTGGTTCTGGTATTTTCTTTTTCTTTGAACGGGGTTCTCGAGTCGTTGTCGGGTTTTCATTTCTTTGCCAAGTGAAAGGAGCGAGCAAATTCCTTTGGTCTTCTTGATTTTCTATAGCATGTTGCTCTAAAATCTCGATCAGAGCATCTTTTTCTTTTAACAGTTGCTGTATTTTCTTACACTCCACATTGAGAGTGCGGTACTTGTTCTTCCAAGACTACTTCTCCTATTGAACTTTGTTGAGAGTAACCTGAAGTTTTTCCGTATCAGACATAAAATAAAGGACAGACTCCTTTAACAAAAGAACTTCTTGACGAGGGTAAGGCATCCTCAGCTTGAGAGCTCTAGTTTGTACACAGTGGAGATAAGGTTCCACCGAGACACAATCTGCTTTTCCTAGAGACTCTCTTCTTTTCCTGTGAACATGTTTCCAAGCATGCACTATTTCTGTCTTTAGTGCCCTGTCATTTTTTCCTTCCTTAAAGAAAAGACCTTCCAGATGAGCATTACGCGGGACATGCCTCATCGGGTATCCAAATTGACGACGAACTAAAATTAGATGATAGTTGATTCCTCCTTTAGTTCCTATGAGGGGTACATTGGGGAAGTTTCCATAATGGTCAATGATTCTTATTCCATCATAGATTCGATTGTACCAATCGATGTCAGAGTTGGTAAAAGACATGATTCTCTGCGACCAACGCAAAGTACTCTTATGATCCCAAAATGCAGCAGACTTGGGTAAATGGGAAATGAACCATTTGTATATCAGGGGTACACAGCATGTGATCATTCCTCCGCTGTACAAATTCCTTAAGTGTACAGAATGATAAGCATCTGTGAGCAAGGTCGGTACAGGGTTTCCAATCAGAAAAACCTTAATGGCATTGATATCAACGAAGTCATCAATGTTGGGAAATAGAAATAACCCGTAGGTGAGCAGAACAAAGACGCTCTCGAAAGCAGTCACGTTCCCTATACTAGCAAAGTACAGAGCTTTCTTTATCAAAAACTTGGCTGGCAAACCCTGGATTCCACCCTTAGTGGTCATGTGAGTCCTGACTTCTGTCTCGTCCAAATAAATTGCTCTTGCAATGGTTTGAACATTTGGAATTTCTTCCAGTCCAGAAAAGGGAGCCTGGTCAGTGATGGGTAAATCAGTCAGGTGAGAGTACTCCTCCAGTGTTGGCGCTAGTTGATAATCTAGGAATGTAAAACAGTGATAGACCGGATCGTAAAACTGAATCAGAGTAGACAGTATTCCTTCAATTACATAGACCCTTAACAGAGACAGCAGTCCTCCATACTTAGCTCTGAAAGCATCAGGGTTGGTGATCATCCTTGCCAGCCCTCTAAAATCCTCTAGTTTTGGAACCTTGAAGGTGTACTTGTGAGTTTTCCTTCTACCGAAATCCATAACGCAATCTTTTTTCTCTAACATTTGCAATCATTGTCATAGTTTAATTTGAAAAAGAGAGACTAGAAGAGAAATTTTTTCTTTACTTTAATGTTTTTTAATGAAATGAATGCATGAATGCAGCACACAAAAACATAGAAAAAACATGGGGTCAAAGGTTCGGTGTCATGAAGTCATGGCTCTACCCAACCCCAAAGGTTATACTGGTGATTTTTTGTACCTGTCCTCACAATCATTGACCCTCTTGGGATAACAACAGCTGGCTGGTTCACCCGAGTGAGCTGCAGTATCTTAGAGTAATCTCAAATAAGGGTAGTATCGCATGACAACTATTTCCGATAGGTTCCGCACTACAAAATAGTAACGTGGTCTTAGCCTACTAAATCCTCAGTTTCATAGAATACCACAATCGAACAATCTGCTTTCAACAACCAAAGTCGTATAGGCATTGAATCCGCAAAGGGTTTCTCCACTGATTCGATGGTCGACCGGGGTCTCTTATTTGGGAGTCACTCCCTGTAAGATTACTCGTCTAGTGCCATCACTTATCTTAGGTGTCACTCAAACTTTCCAGATGCGGCATCACCCGCATTCCCATTAGCAGAAAAATAAACACGGATATCAATTAGGAAAAGCGATATATATATATATATATATATATATATATATATATATATATATATATATATATATATATATATATATATTCCTAAAACTAACATCCTAGACCTCTTAAAAGCTATAATCCTAGTCCTATACAAAAAATGGGTCCCCACCAGAGTCGCCATTTTACTGTAGTGAGCGATTTTTGTCGGTGACGCGACCACCTTATCGCTGGGTTTTCCTCACCGCAATGGTAGGAGGGGGTGCTACTTTCTGATTTCTTATTTATCCCATGAAGCTGGAAGGGAAAGGGAAGTTATCTAAAACTAACCTTGCACGCGAAATGTTTAACTGAACAAAGCGCTTAAAAGAGATTGGGGGGTCCGGGGTCAGGTTATACAATGGGGAGTTGTCAATTACCCATCCTATATGTGGTTATCCACATGATATTAGCTTTAGGTTTAGCTTTGTAATTGATGGTGTTTATCTGTTAATGGGTTGGGAAAGTTTCTTGGGAAGTATGAGTGAGTGAGTTGATGTTGAGGTTCAGGTTTTTCTGATGTTTTTGGTAAGGTACTAGACCTAAGTTTTGGTTGATGCATGAAGGTAATGGACCTAGGGTTTTTTTATTAGTATACTCGCTAAGATTTCACAATCTTATGCCTACGTATTCCCGTTTAAACGAAACAGGGAAATCAGAGTAATCGTAGTTCCTCCTATTCTAAGGGAGGAAAAAGATATTTTGGTGTCTTGTTCAAAGCCCAAGATTGAAGCTAAAAGGTTATTTGTGTGTAGTTCAAAGCCCAAGATTGAAGCTAAAAGTTTGACTGAGAGAGAACTTGTCATCTCTAAAGATGGATTGGACTTCCTCTTAGGGGATTGTTGATTTTTGTGTGCCTTGAACAAAGCCCAAGGTTAAAGCTAAGAGGTTGATTGACTCCACTAGAGAAGTCCTTATACAAAGCCTAAGAGGAGGCTGGAACTGACTGACTCAACAAGAGAGTGTTTATGTATCTTGTACGAGGTCCGAGATTGAGGCAAAAGAGAGACAGACTCTTTAGGGATATCATTATACAAAGCCTAAGAGGAGGCTAAAATTTTGACTCTGCGGGAGAGTGTTATCTGTCTTGTACAAAGCCCAAGATTGAGGCTAAAAAGGGATTTTGACTCCG
The DNA here is from genome assembly GCA_022829125.1 of Lathyrus tuberosus. Lineage (NCBI taxonomy): Eukaryota > Viridiplantae > Streptophyta > Magnoliopsida > Fabales > Fabaceae > Lathyrus > Lathyrus tuberosus. The sequence continues at coordinate 2,378,724 of JALAZF010000018.1, forward strand.
TCGGGGAGGTTTGTATGTGTCTTGTACAAAGCCCAAGAATGAGGCTGAAATGAGTTTGACTCTTCTTGGGGAAAATCATTCCTCAAAGCCTAGAAGAAGGCTGGGAGGAAATGACTCTGCTAGGGAAGATATCTGTCCCAAGCTCAAGAGAGGGAGATTTATGTCTTGTACAAAGCCCAAGATTGAGGATGAAAGGGTTTGACTCAACAAGAGAGTGCTTTCATCTGTCTTGTACAAAGCCCAAGATTGAGGCTAAAAAAGGTTGACTCAACAAGAGAGTCTAAAAGTTGATTGACTCAACAAGAGAGTCTGAAAGTTGATTAACTCAACAAGAGAGTTTGAAAGTTGATTGACTCAACAAGAGAGTCTGAAAGTGATTGACTCAACATGAGAGTCTAACAAGTTGATTGACTCAACAAGAGAGTCTGAAAAGGTTAGCTCCGCTGGGGAGAATCTTTGTACAAAGCCCAAGAGGAGGCTGACTGTGTTGAGGAAATGTCATAATACAAAGCCTAAGAGGAGGCTAACTTTTGTCGGGGATTGTTAAGATCTCGATGCAGGTCCAAATGGGGAATCAACTCTTGCCGAGGATTACAGAAGAGTTGAGATATCAGAGACCTTGAGGTTCTTATTTGGGATAAGCTGACCCTGGTTGGGGAACTCTCAATAGAGAGGCTGAGTTTCTGTTGGAGATTGATCCAGAGAGCCCGGGGTTTCTTTCTATATTCGTAAGGAACTTGAGAATGTCCTTGAGACTCAAGGGGATTAGACTGTCCAAGTCTACTGGTGTGGAAGAGTTTTATCTTTTGTATGATGCCCAAGAGGAGGCATGGGTATTAAGGGATGAGGATCAACCCTAAAATCCGATATTTGACACTGGAAAGAATGCTCTAGCAAAGGATGACTAAGTTCTGTCTTATACCTTTAAGAGGTCGTCAGGGTCCTTGTATTAAGCCCAAGAGAAGGTATGAGAACTTCTAAGAAGTCGGAGGGTCCTTGTATAAAGCCTAAGAGGAGGCGGGGATGCTTGTAGGAAGCCTGTGGGTCCCAAACCAAGAAAGTTCAAGAAATGCTATTCACTGAGAATAGATCATTTAGTGAAAGTTCTGTGATTTAAAGAAACTCAAGAGATGCTATTCACCGAGAATAGATCAACTCTGGGGAGTAGAATTTCTTTGACAATTTCTAGGGGTGACATCCTGAGAAAAGGTTCACGAGGAATACTTCCTTTCTCTTTGTTCCATATTGTTTAAGCCCAAGAGAAGACAAGACTGTATCTGGAAATCCTATGGGGATCTATTTTTGTTTGTATTTAAGAGCGACCAACAGGGATTTACCTAGTTCTAGACCTAGTTGTCGGGGAAAACTCTAAATAACTATACTAGTATATATACAGATGATATATGACAAGTATTTAAAAGGGTATGAAAGAAGACTGACCATGCGCAGCTTCCCACAATACATTTATATATATATATTTGACGTGTCTTTAAAAGAATGAAAGAAGACTAACCATACGCAGCTTCCCACAATACAGTTATATATATATATATATATATATATATATATATTTGAGCAAGTAAATGAAAGCGGATAAAACTTACAGGTGAGCAAGCTTCCATGCTGTATAGTTAGTTGTTCAAAGAAATTAAAGAAAGTTTTGATAACAACTGTATATTGAATCTAAATCAAAAGGGAATTGTTTTGAAAAGATTATTGGGGCTTATACTCAAAGAGAGGCCCAAGGTTTTAACAGTGATCGCACCGTTGTTTTGAGTATCGTACCGGGACTTATACAACGACTGAGGCCCAAAAAGGTTTATCTACAAAAGGGTTGGGTCTTACAACTCCAGGAGAGGCCCAAAAGGTGTTTTTAAAAGAAAATAAATGGGACTTACAACACGAGGGTAGGCCCAGATGATTTGGCTTTGAACTGGCGATCGCACCGAGATTTTTTTTATCGCAGAGGGACTTATACAATATCTGAGGCCCAAAAAGTTTTTGGTTAAAAGGGGATTGGATCTTACACTCTATTAGAGGCCCAAAGATTATTTAAAGAAAAGGAATGAGACTTAAAACACGAGGGCAGACCCAGATGAAAATTGTTTGAAAACGACGATTTCGTCGAAGTTTCTGAAACTGTATCGGGACTTATACAATACCCTGAGGCCCAAATTATATTATTTACAAAGAGGTGGAACTTACACTCTATCAAGAGGCCCAAAAAGTTTGAAAATGAATAAAGATGGGTCATATAGCTCAAGGAGAATCCCAATTGTGTTTGTTACAAAGGCGACGATCGCGCTGAACTTTTGAAAATATACAGGGGGACTTATACGATATGTGAGGCCCAAAATTGTTTATTTACAAAGGGGTTAGGACTTACACTCTATTAGAGACCCAAAATTGTTTGAAAAAAGATTGATGAGGGTGAAATTAATCAAAACCCTAATTTTATTTAAAATGGAATTAATTTTGTTTAAAAATTAATAAAAATTATTGAAAACATGTGAAAAATGAGTGGTGATCTTGGATCAATGTTTCAAAAATCATTTTTTTATCCATAAAATGATTAAGAACCATTCAAGTTTGGAAAATCAAGAAGGAAAAAAATATTTTAAATGTTAAAAAACAATTAAAAATTAATTCTTTGCAAAAATATCAAGTATATGAAATAAATAATATTTTTGGGAAATTTTTGTAAAATAGAATATTTTAACATTTTTGTGAATTATTAAAAAAAGAATCAACTCAAAATCATTAAAATTCAGAGAGAAATTAATTTTTGAATCAATTAAATAAAATCACAAAAATTCAAATATTTGAAAGTTTGAAAAAGGGCGCCAAGAACATCTTGGTTTTGCCCGCGTGCTCTGTTTTGCCCATATTTGCGTTTTCTCATCAATCTCACTGAATACTTGATGAAATCACACAATCCACATATCAATCTACTCGTTTTCACCTCACGATCATGTTTATGGTCTTTAATTTCATTTATTTTAAGCATGGAATAAGAAATCAAAGAGAAACCTCAAGAACCCTAATTTCTGCATGAAGGCTGAGAAATTTGATACGCGACTCATACAAAGCAATTAATGGAGGGGAAACACTCTATACATGATTATGAACATATGGCAAAATTATTGTGCGAGGAAATATGCATGAATCATGAGATGACTAAGTTGAGGCTTACCTCTTGCAGTTGGTGATCAAGTTCTAGGTTAGAGGTGTTACAGTTTGGTTCCAATGGTGTGGACAGCTTCCTTAGGTGCTATGGAGTGTGTCTGAATGCTTGGAGTGGATTGAATTGAGCTGGAACTTGATTTGGCACCTCAACTGCAAATCTGTCAAAGGCTTGTGCAGATGGCTGGTGATTTTGTGAAATTGATGTTCCAGATGTTGTTTAAGTGTTTGGATCACTTCTATATGATGTTTATGAGGTGTTTGTGTGATTGGTTTGGTTGGAAACACTTTCTAATTCAAAACCCGATTGTAGCTTGCATTAGAAGGCATTTTTGGAAGTGAGAGTGTGATTTTGAGAAAGGCAAGTGTTATAGGCCTTTGGTGTACTCAAGCTGATCAGAAATGAGGTATATTTATAGTGTGTCAAGTTTGTTTTGCAAGGAATAAGGAATGGCAACTACAGCAGGCGTTTGGCCAATATGGATCAAATGGAATCTCAAGTCTCCTCTAGCCATTGACTTGAGATTAGAGCACAGGCCTATAGTTCTCTGATTCAAGGATAAGGCTTGACTGAAGTGTTCATCTTTGCTCTGATACATGCCACCTCTAAGCATCCATTGAATGCTCCAAAACAAAATTGGAGTCTTGAGGCATCTTTAGCTTTTAGGGGTGCCAAACCTATATGTAGTTCCAAAGACTTGTGAGGCTTATGGATCAGTGCTTGTCCCTTGGTTGTTCCCCCTTGAGGTGTGCAGGTGGATAACCATGCTTGAATTTGTAAAATTTAATCAAATCGAGTCATAATGCACAAATCTGCCTTGCAAGACAGTTTGCATCAAGGCATATTGCAGCTGTCATATCTTCTAGCTCAGATGGAATTTGATGGAGTTCTTGGACATTTTGGAAAGCTGATTTATCCTATTTCAACATAATGTCCAACTTTGGTTTTGAGTCAACCTGAATTACAATGAAAAATGCCTCTACTTTTGGGAAAAAATAAGGCAGATTCTGACTTAGTTAAAATTTCACTAAGTGTTGGAAAAATGTCACTTTTGTGTTTTCAGCCATTTTGATCACTCCATAACTAAAAATCCACGAGGAGTTAGAATGAGCTGTAGTTGAAACTTTTAAAGTATGCCATGAGATCTAAAAATCCAGCTTTGGACCATCCAAAATGGTTGCTTGGATCTCAAGTTATGGTCCTTGGAAGTTGGTACCCTAGCCACTTTGTTCCATAACTTAGAAAAATTCTAAGTTTTTTTATGGTTACCCCTTTTTCAAGTTACCTCACTTTCTTTGATTTTTCTTGATGAATGATGATTCCAATCACATGTTAACATTGTTTTAGGGTCAATGAACCATAATTGTGAAAAATCTCAAAAAGTCAAACTTGGTTTTGTGCACAGTTGACTTTTTATCGGACGGAATCCAAACTGTGCGATCCTTTGTGAAATCAAGTCCTTGACCTAAATCAAACCTAATGGGTATATTCCATAGGTGTTATAGGGTGTATTGAATCATGTCCCAAGGTTTGGGAGCATGTCTGGATCAAAAGTCAAAGGTACAGTTGACTTTTCCCTCTAAACCCTAATTGTGGACCTGATGAAAATGAAACTTGTGAGTCAAGCTTCTTGGATCAATCCATTGTTACAAATGGATTAGTGTAGTGTGTTGGAGACCCTCAAATCATGCCTTGAGGTCTTGGCTCATGTTTTGACCCAAAAATTAACTTAGGGGTGAATTAGGTCAAGAAATCCTAATTCCTGATTTTTTGTGGATGCATCCCCTGAGGTAAAATTGACTTGATGATTGGGTCCATGAGGTCCCTTGTAGTATCTTGGGTTGTGCTTTGAAGCATTGGCTCATGCCCAGATGAAAAATTCCATCTGGAGGCCTTGGTCGACCAAAACCCTAATTTGGTGACACTGGCGATCTTGAGGCTTGATCCACTTGGAATGTTGCAACCTTGTGCTTGACTCTTAATGTGGGAGTCATCTTGATCCATTTTGGGTGTTTGAGAGGATAGACAAGTTGAAGATCATGTCATTTCTTGATTGATCTCTTGTCTAAGTGCCCTAAGAGGGCTTGAAACCCTAATCTTTGATTGTAGTGAATGCTCAACAATTCCTTGAGGAGATTGATGAGACATGATGGTTCATCCATATTGTGATGATGATTTGCACAAGGATGGGAAACCTTAGTGGTCAAAATTTGGGGTATGACACGCATCCTTCTGGCCCTCCCGCCTAGAGTGCAGATCTTCCTCATCTTAAGGCTTTCTGCATAACATTATTTTCTGGTGATCTCCTGGTCTCCTTGTATAACTCTCACTCATCCATTAGGGAGTAGGTAATTCATACACAAATACATAGTTGACAAGGCGGCGCCCGACCGGTTAAAATTTGGTCGCCCTATAATCATATTGTACAAAGAGAGGGCATCAATAACCTAATACCTAACCTTTATCTCTTTGGCCTGATACTGCTCTCCAAAAGTGATCCTCAATGTGATATATCCCTTTACATGTACCTGTTCTCCAAAGAATCCAACCAATGATACTCTGAAAGGCTTCAAATCTTAGATGAAGTCTTTCACACACCTCCTAGTATAGTATATCTACGAAACTCCCTTGGTCAACGAGGACTATTTTAATTTCTCAATCTTCGCACTTGACAATACTGACCATGGGTTTGTCATTATGAGGGTGGATGTCAACTGCATTTTTCTCCAAGAAGACGATTGTGGCTTCTGGCATTTGACGTTTGCCTTCGGTCTTTACTTCAGGGAGGTTTTTTACACTCAAGATCTGGCGAGTGTACCTTCTTCAGGCGGAGCTAGTTTCCTCGCCCTCGATGAATCCTCCTACTATGGTGTTCAGCGTGTAGCGTGCAACTTTACTACCTTCACCTGAGGTGCCTCTTTGGCTTTATTAGGCTTGAGGCTTTCGGGGCCATCTCGCCCTCACGAGTTAGACTTGTCTGACAAATAGGAGGAATCTCCCTTCACATATTTCTTGAGGTGTCCATCTGTAGGCTGCTAATTTCGACGCCAAGATAATGATTTTAATGAAAAGTTAATAATTCTAGAAGGTAATTCGACTAGAAGGTAATTCGACAATTTGTAGGCTACTAGTCGAAGACCAATGGCGCTCAGGGGAAGCGTTGCTAGATTTTTCTAAGTGTGAAGAATACTTTCGACAAAGAAGAAGAAATAGACTCCTTTTCAACGGGTGTTCCTTTTCGACGGGTGCTTGAAATTCAAAATTCAGGAGGGAATTCCGTTTTAAAAAGGGGACGCGTGGAACGCATCTGGCAGATGAATACATGCAGAATGCCATCTGTCGCCATCAAGAGAAATAGCTGTTATAATTGGTTATTTCGTTTGTATATAAATAGGGGGTCTTAGTGTTAGATTTCCGTGTGTGTTCAGAATTTGTACAAATCACTCAAGAAATACTCAAAGTAACCGTGAGAGAGAAAAGATTAATTACTGAGAAAATGTACTTTTGAAAAACACCAGTTTTCATTCCTTGCATTTAAATAGAAGTTTAAAGTTCTTCATTTACAATTCCTTTTACATTTCTGTCATTTTCTTACTTGCAAGTTATTTACATTTCGCCCTTTATTTCAAGAAACAAAGTTCATCATCTCTGTCGAAAAATACAAAGTTTGATGAAAACTGTGATGAATTCAATAAATAAAAGGTTTTCTAACAAAAATTGCCAAAATTGTTAAAGCACATTGTCTTAGGATTTGTTTGATCGGTCCTGTAAGTAAACTAATTTTTCATAGATTAGGAGATCAGCGGTTGTTTGCGAATTTTCCAAGCAAACAAATTGGCACGCCCAGTGGGACCTTGTGCCATTAACATTTGAAAACCTTCATTTTACAGTGTACTCGTAAGAAATTTGCTTCACCTTGTTGCATGAAATTAAGAAGTGGTAAACTAGCCATAAATAACGAAGAAAGACCGAGAAGAAGACGAGTACCCAGAATGGCAAATCCAAATCCGCCTAACAATCAGAATGTTGCGAACAATGAAATACCACCCCCTAATCCTTTGACTGGGGGAAATATGGCCTCAATATCAGTATCAGAGGTTAATCCATCAACAGCGGGTTCGACGCCTGCACTTTCAACACCTCAGAGTGCGCCTAGTTTTTCAACTATGGGACCCCAAATGCCTCAAATGACTCCTCCCCCCTCAGGGAGTATGTACAGACCCTTTATGTCTGGGTTTTTGATGCGACTAAATTGAGAGCAACCATATGGAATGCCAAATTCAGTAATGGCAAGTTTGCAAAACGCTCCATCACCATTTACAGACCCAACAATGCACATACCTTCGCCCTTACAAGGGTCCGGTTCAGGTGTGAACAATATAGGTCGAATTAGCCAGCCTTTAGGAACGGGGTACCAAACTTACATGCCAAACATCACCAATAACTCTGCGCAAGTGATCAGGCAACAAATGGATGAGAGTAACCATGATATGGTCCAGATGTTGGCCCAACAAATGGGGGTTATATTCAATCCTTTGATCCAAAACACTACACAAACGAATCAACAATTGGCGGCACAGATGACGCGCATTGCTGATTTTTTCGGTGTCCCTCGACCTCCCCTGAGGGGACAGGAAGTTCAGATCCCAAGGGTAGCGGTCGAAGAAGAACCTACTATAAACCAGAGACCAATAAACGTTCCCCAGGCAAACCTACAAGACCAGGGAGCAGTGGTCGAACCACCTCGTGTCGAAATGCCTATCCAGCAAGAACCTACGAGAGTGATAGTAAATAGGGGTCAAGACGCTGATGATATTATGCAACGAATACGTTGTAATAACATGCCGACGGAAAACAATTTAGCAGCCATGGTCGAAAGAATAATGGCTCGAAATGGGGTAAATGTAGGACTGCAGAGGCCTAGTTACACATCACCATTATCTGAATATATATTACAGGAAGATTTACCCCCAAGGTGGAAAGTCCCCAAATTCATTAAGTTTTCAGGAGACACGAGTGAATCGACAGTCGAACACGTGGCCCGTTACTTGATCGAAGCAGGCGAAATAGTGCACAATGAGAACTTGAAGATAAAATATTTTCCTAGCTCTCTGACGAAAAATGCTTTTACTTGGTTCACGTCTGTGCCTGCAGGTTCGATCGATACGTGGACCCAGTTGGAGAGATCGTTCCATGAACAATTTTACATGGGGCAGACAAAGATAAGCTTGAAAGAATTGGCTAGCGTGAAGAGAAAGTTTTCAGAGCCAATAGATGATTATCTAAATAGGTTCAGATTGCTCAAGGCAAGGTGTTTCACACAAGTGCCAGAGCACGAGTTAGTCGAAATGGCCGCTGGTGGCCTCGACTATTCTATAAGAAAGAAATTAGACACCCAATATCTAAGAGACATGGCCCAATTAGCTGATAGGGTTAGACAGGTCGAAAGACTAAAAGCCGAAAAAGCTAGGTTTAATAAAAATAGGAAAGAAATTGTGGCCTATGTCGGAGTCTGTGAGGAGGATGACGAAGAAGAATCATCAAATTTCGACGAGCAAGAGGTAGATTTGGCCGAGTTAAAACAGGGCCCACCTTATGCCTGCAAAGTTTTGGCTCTGTTGAATGGAAAAAATCCAGCCGAATCGGAGAAGAACAACAAGTTCCCTAAGAGAACTTATACGTTCGACGTTACAAAATGCGACGAAATATTTGACTTATTAGTTAAGGATGGCCAAATGATAGTACCTCCTGGTACTAAGGTGCCTCCTTTAGAACAACAGAAAAAGAGAGGTTTTTGTAAATATCACAATTTTTTGGGTCATAAAACGTCTCAATGTTTCCTTTTCAGGGATCTAGTCCAGAATGCAATAAGAGATGGAAGGCTCAAATTCGGCGACAAGTCGAAGTCCCAGGCTAAAGTGGATTCAAACTCCTTGCAGGTGGTGGAAGCCCACTATGCTGAGCCATCCGTAGTAAACATGGTTGAAGTTGCTGAGAGCTTCGACAATACCTTGGACATGAAGAAAACTGCTGATGGTTTCGACAACAACATGAATATGGTGGAGGTTACTGAAGACCCCGCTGACAAAGTTGACATGGTCGGAGACATGACTGATGGTGTGGACCGGTCAATGATGGTCAAGATTGCTGAAGATTTTGGCGCAAAGAGCATCGAGAACTATATTGCTGAGGCCACTGAGGGCATCAACAATGAAACTACTGAGAGTTTTTAGAAAGTTAACAACGAAACTACTGAGGGTTTCGACAAAGACAACAATGAGACCACTGAGGGTTTCACCAAAATCAATAAAGGAACTATTGAAGGTTCTTACAAACAAGCTGCTATTGGGATTCTCCGGAGAACCATGGAGGACTCGAAGGACAAAACTGTTGGATTCATCACCCCACAAGTTGCCAGGAGTCCACTCCCAAAGGTTCTGTCGAAGAAAATCTCTGAGGATTTCAATCGAATGAAGAAGGAGCATGAGGTCGATGAGGGCCTCACCTTGAAACTGAAAAAGTTGGGCATGGATGCAGAATCACCGGCCAATATAAACATGGTCGAAGTAACTCAGGACACTGCAATGCAAGTTGACGAAGAACGTCGACGGGAGGAGTACCAGAAAGTGGCTTACCCAAAAGAGGAAGAAAATCTGGCAGATTTTATTCATAGATGCCAGAGGAAGAGGTCTGAGGTGATGTTGTGCCCTTGCTGTAGTGCTGTCTTCGACAGAAAGGCAGCACAAAACTTAGAAGGAATAGAGAGGGCAAGAAAAAGAGGAAATTGAAAGCCTGCTGGAGAGAGGTTCGACCCCAGGAGAGGGAACCAAAACGAAGAGAGGTTAGGCGAAAAACGCCCTAACACTTTCAAACCAACAACCAAGGCTTCAGATGATAGGTGGGTGAATCCAATCTGACAAACCCAGGGGCAAGGAAAATAGAAGGATTTTGAAGTGCAGAGGGGATCCTCTATGTCATACAGAAAGGAAATCCAGAAGTCCAAAAGGGTGACTTACCCCTCTGAGAATTATAAGGGTAAGAACCCTATGACGAAGTCACAATGGAGGAGATACCAACATTGAAAGAAGGCTGAGAGGGAGGCTGCAGGAAAAGACAAGCTAGAAACTAGCAGCAACGTTCAAACTTCGACCCAGATGGAAGAAGTGAATCCTGATAATCCACCCACTGCTCCAGTGCAAGAAGTGCCAAAGGAGGAAGTAACCAAGGATGAAGAATTGACAGATGATTTTAACTCAGAGTCAGAAGCATCATTCGATGTGACATGCAATGTCCTTTCAATGCTCCCCAGAGAGTATGATCAAATTATGGAAATCGAAGAGGAAGAGGAAGCTTTAGAGGTCGAAACGGCCAGACATATGCCCGTTTTCTACTATATCATGAACAACGGATGCGTCGAAGAACAGAACACATTTTTTGAAAGGCCAGATGACTCAATGAAGAACCACCTTAAACTCCTATTTATAAAAGGGAAAGTTGGCGATGTAGGGGTGAATAGGATTCTGGTTGATGGGGGAGCGACTGTCAACTTGATGCCGCATTTTATGCTGAAGAAAATTGGAAAAGATGATTCTGATACCAAACCTCACAATATGGTATTGTCGAATTATGAAGGGAAAGTAGGAACTATTATGGGTGTGATTCAGGTAGACTTAACAGTTGGAACCATTACGAGGCCAACTATGTTTATGGTGATTGCGTCGAAAGCAAACTACAACCTTCTCCTGGGTAGAGAATGGATACACGGTATTGGTGTCGTCCCTTCGTCAATGCACCAGCAAATAACCATCTGGCGCGCAGACGGCATAGTCGAAAATATAGAGGCAGACCAAAGTTATTTTTTGGCCGAGGTAAACCAGGTGGATAGGAGGAGTTTCGACAGGAATCTGGCTCACATAGCTCCTTGTAGCCCAGCCACCTTCGACATGACTTCAACGGATAATGCTTTTTGCTCATTATACCTTCATCCTACTCACGGGTTTCAGTGGGCTAGGGAGGTAGTTGGTGAATAAAACTACATTTTTGGAACCGCACACATCCAGCCAACTGGCTGGGGCAGTGAATTCAGTGACAATGAGTGAGTCACTAATTCTTGAAAAGATCGCGGCTTACGTAGCCGAGAACAAACTCAAAGCGGCCTTAGAGGCCGAAGTAAAGTATATGGCTGTCGAAGCCAATCAAATTGAAGCAGATCGACAAGGTCTCGCAAAGGATTCAAATTGGGATCCTCCGGATAAAGATCAAGGTGATTTGCAGAATCAGAGGCTTGACGCAATTTATGACAACGAACCGTTGGGCTTCGAAAAGGATCCTTTAGCATCAAATACCAAGATGATGACACAGGATCCACTTGAAGAAATCAACTTGGGATCAGGGGCAGAGAAGCGACCCACTTATATCAGCGCGAAAGTAAGCCCCCAACTCAGGGTCGAAATAGTCCTATTGTTGAAAGAATTCAAAGATTGTTTCGCATGGGACTACGACGAAATGCCCGGGTTGGATAGGATCTTGGTCGAATTAAGGTTGCCAATAAAACCTGGGAGGAAACCTGTGAAGCAGACTCCAAGGAGATTCTCCCCAGAAATCCTCTCGAAAATTAAAGAAGAAGTCGAAAGACTTCTCAGGTGCAAGTTCATCCGTCCAACTAGGTATGTCGAATGGATTGCTAACATAGTTCCTGTAATAAAGAAAAATGGCAAGTTGAGGGTATGCATTGATTTTCGAGACTTGAATTCAGCTACCCCAAAGGATGAATATCCTATGCCAGTGGAGGAAATGCTTGTGATTCCGCTGTGGGACATGAGTACCTTAGTATGCTTGACGGGTATTCTGGTTATAATCAAATCTTTATTGCTGAGGAAGATGCCCCAAAAACGGCGTTTTGATGCCCTGGAGCCTTAGGCACTTACAAATGGGTGGTAATGCCTTTTGGTTTAAAGAATGCTGGGGCAACATATCAGCGAGCAATGAATTCAATTTTTCATGATTTTATTGAGGATTTTATGCAGATTTACATTGACGATATCGTTGTTAAGTCCGTTTCAGGGAACAATCATATAGACCATCTTCGACAATCCTTTGAAAGGATGAGGAAGTTTGGTCTAAAGATGAATCCTCTCAAATGTGCGTTTTGTGTGCAGGCGGGAGACTTTCTAGGATTTTTGGTCCACAAGAAGGGGATCGAAATCAACCATAACAAGGCCAGGACAATAATGGAGGCGAAAACGCCATCTACAAAGAAGGAGTTGCAGTTTTTACTTGGCAAGATCAACTTTCTTAGAAGGTTCATCTCCAACCTTAGTGGGAAGACGCAAGCCTTTTCTCCTCTACTTCGAATAAAGAAAGGAGATTTCGAATGGGGGCAAGAGCAGCAGGATGCTTTCGACAAGATCAAGGAGTACCTAACGCACCCCCCAATCTTAGTGTCACATTGTAGAAGTAGAAGTATGAGGTTGTACATATCTACGTCGGACAAGACTTTAGGGAGCATGTTGGCTCAGGAGGACGAGAATGGTGTCGAAAGAGCCATCTACTACCTCAGTAGGGTCTTGAACAATGCGGAAACTAGATATAGTGTGATTGAAAAGTTGTGTTTATGTGTGTACTTTTCTTGTATGAAATTAAAGCACTATATAAAACCAGTTGATGTTTACGTTTCTTCTCATTTCGACGTTATAAAATATATGTTATCTAAGCCAATTTTGCACAGTCGAATTGGAAAATGGGCATTAGCATTGACTGAGTATTCTTTGACATATTTGCCTTTAAAGGCTGTCAAAGGACAAGTAGTGGCTGATTTCATAGTCGACCACGCTATAAATGAAGAGTCTTTGAATTATATTGAGATGGGACCATGGAAGTTGTACTTTGACGGTTCTAGTCATAGAAATGGAACTGGAATTGGAGTTCTTGTTATTTCTCCTAACAAAATTCCAACAAAATTCAAGTACAAAATCGAAGGACTCTGCTCAAATAATGAGGCAGAATAGGAGGCTTTGATAGAAGGACTTGAAATCTTGTGGAATTGGGGGCAACTCGGGTCAAAATAATGGGCGACTCTGAGTTAGTCATAAAGCAGATAACAAAAGAGTACAAATGTGTTAAGGAAAATTTAATCATGTACTTTGTAATAGCTAATCGACTCTTAAAAAGGTTCGATATGGTTACGATTCGACATGTCCCGCGAATAGAGAATCAGGAAGCAAATGATTTAGCGCAGATAGCTTCAGGGTACAGAGTATCAAAGGAAAAGTTACAGAAAGCCATTGAAGTTAGAGGAAGAGTGGTGTCAGCAAGATTATCCCCGTCAGATTTGGAAACAATAAAGCTTGGATACGCTGACGAAGAAAATTTCGAAATTTTTAACATAGACGACTCAATGACTGGAGATTGGAGAAAGCCTATAATAGAATACCTGCAAAACCCAACAGGACCAGTCGAAAGGAAAATCAGATATCGAGCTTTGAGTTATGTGATCTTGGGAAATGAACTATTTAAGAAAACTCCGGAAGGAATACTACTGAAGTGTTTAGGCAAATCAGAGGCGTACATAGCATTGTTGAATGTAGACAGTGGGGCATATGGTGCACATCAGGCAGGCCATAAGATAAAATGGTTATTATTCCGACAGGGAATGTATTGGCCAACTATGTTAAAGGATTGCGTTGAATACGCGAAAGGATGTCAAGAATGCCAGGTACACGCAGGGATACCACATGTTCCTGCAAGTGAATTGCATTCTATAATAAAGCCTTGGCCTTTTAGAGGTTGGGCTTTGGATCTAATTGGAGAAATTCGACCTGCCTCTTCAAAAAGCCAGAAATTTATTTTGGTGGGAATAGATTATTTTACGAAATGGATTGAAGCCATACCCTTAGTGAACATGGATCAAGAAGCAGTGATCGAATTCATTCGAAAGCATATTATTTACAGGTTTGGTATCCTAGAGACGATAACAACGGATCAAGGATTTGTTTTCACGGGAAAAAATATGCAAGAATTCGCGAAGGAAATGGGTTTCAGACTCCTCACATCAACACCTTACTACGCTCAAGCCAATGGTCAAGTCGAAGCTGCAAATAAGGTTATAATTGGCTTAATAAAGAAGCACGTGGGAAGAAAACCAAAGAGTTGGCAAAAACGTTGGACCAAGTTCTATGGGCTTGTCGAACCTCGCCTAAGGAAGCTACAAACACTACGCCTTTTCGATTAACGTTTGGCCATGATGCGGTCTTACCAGTCGAAGTATACTTGCAGTCAATAAAGATACAAAGACATCATGAAATTCCATCAGATACATATTGGAATATGATGATGGACGAATTAATGGATTTAGATGAAGAAATATTAACAGCGTCAGACTTACTGAAAAGGCAAAAAGAAAGAGTGGAGAGATTCTACAATAAAAAAGTAAAAAATTAAGCTTTTTCGGTTGGTGATTTGGTGTGGAAGGTGATTCTCCCCATGGATCGAAAAGACAGACTTATGGGAAAATGGTCCCCTAAGTGGGAAGGACCTTTTCAAATCATACGAGTGTTTTCCAATGGCGTATATGAAGTCGAAGAATTGGATAAAGATAAGCGTATATTAAAAATAAACGGGAAGTATTTGAAAAAAATATAAGCCCACATTACAAGAAGTTAAAATAACAGTCGAATAATTATGCAGAAAAAATAAGCAATATGGTGGATAAAAAATCTTTCGCCAAATAAAATGGCTCCAATGTCATTACAAAAAGCCTTAAAAGGCCAAAAAAAAATATTACAAATATTCAGACAGGAAAAAACTCTTTCAGCTTTTCAAATTTCGACTTCTGAATTTGGAGACGACGCTCACAAAGTGCCTTGCCTTTCGAAAGCTCCTCAATTTCCTCACCAAGTTTTCGGGCCCTATCAACATGATGCACACCAACTTCAAGTTCTTTACGGATTTCCTCTTGGTCGATGTGTTGCAGTTCTTCTTGACGCTTTTCCGCCTGGGAAATTTTGCTTTGAAGAACAACAATTTGCTTCTTCCACTTGAGGATGTTCTCACCACACAAAGTTGTTTCTTTCTTATTTTGTTCAGACACTTTTTCTAGTTCAGTTACTTTGTTGGACGAGTTGGAAGCAGCATCCCAATCAGCAAGTTGGGTTTCTGTCTTATTTTCGAGCTTCTTGGAGTAATCTCGAAGCCGATTAAAGTCAGTCACCACAAGATCTATTAGGGTAGTGAGGTCCAGCACCACATCAGTAACTTCAGGGGGAGCCTCCAGGACATTGATTTGCTTCAAGATTTTCTTTAGATCAAATTGAGCAGATGAGTCATTCTCCAGAAGTTGGAATAGGTCAATGTTGAGAATTTTTTGTAGAATATTTGCCAGCGATTCGTCCACGGATTTGGCATCAGAAGTAGTCCCTGAAGTGGTCGAACTACTAATGGTAGTATCGGCAAAATTGTAGTGGGAACTAAGCATGGCCTTTAGGTACTCAAAAGGTCTTTGCACCTTCAGATTTTCAAGCTCCTCGTGAGAAAGTTGGGTCGAAGTTGTTGCGGTCGAAGCAGTTTTATTTGTTTTACCAAAGTCTTCTTTGTCGCTTTCTTTCTCTTCGTCCGTAGCAGCTGTGGGAGTTGGCAGCCTTTCACTTACTTTTTCTTCCTCCTCTTCGCCATCAGTCGCAACCTCCTCATCCTTCTCTTCGTCAGCGACTTGTAAGTTGAGGGGAGATTGGTCTTCAGGTTCATTACTTGTGATAAGCGCTGCAGTAGGCATCACAATATCCCCACCAGTGTCGACTAAGTCGTCAGTCTCAGGACCAGTTTCTTCTTCCACTACGTCTAGAATTCGTTCAGAGATAGCAGTGGGCTGGTTTACTTCAGTAGCTGACTCCTTTGTCGAATCCTTAGGAGAAGGTTTGGAGGAGCTGGTTGGCTTGTAGGTAGGATCACTACTGGTCTTTGGGAGAACTTGGACCATGGGATGCCCATGAGTATCGACAAGGACCTGAAAGATAAATAAATCAAGAAAGGTAACACAAGTAAACAACCTTTTTAGCGTCGAAAGAAAAAACCATACCTTGGGAGTTTTAGTCTTCAGGCTAGAGCTTTCGCTTTCTGCTGGAGCAGGGGTAGTTTCCTCGCCTGGATTTTTGAGTGGAGTTTTTTCTAAAATTCTGGAAGTAGGAGGTTTTTGTGGTGGAGGTTTGGTTGTTTTCTTTTTCTTCTTGGTAGGCTTTACTTCATCTGGTGACTCATCACCATCATCAGTGTCGGCGGCTTTGACTTCATGTTCTTTCGCTTTTCTTTTCTTAGGCGTCGATGGCGGTCTTCGACTGCTCTGTGGAACAAGAGAAATTTTATTAGTATGTCAGAAAATGAGAAAACACGTGGTGACTTAAAAGAGAAGTAAAGTAATACCTTCGCCAAAGGCGTCTTGGTAGTATCTTTTTGGGGCTCTGCATCTCCAGCTGTTGTTGCTTCGCCAGTGGTTGGTTTTTTGGTTGAAATCTTGATAGTTGGAAAAGAAAAGAAGAAAAGGGTCAAGCGTAAAATAACGTATATATGTTTAAGTAAATGAAAAGTGAGGTTGAACTTCTTCCCATTTTTCACACCTTCATATATAGGAGTTTCCACGCGAATGTGTTCTATGCCAATATGAAGGTGGCTTTTGAAATTGTCCAAGGTATACTTAGTCGGAACCACTCGCTTAGCATGTTTCTGGTATTCTTGGCGAAGAATTTTCAGATAATCCCCACAAATGAACCAATATGAAAATGGAGGGCTAAAAGCCACACCAAATTCAGCAGATGGAAGGGGGAAATTTTGGTCGATAGAGGTTAAAAGCTACCTCATAACGTTGTTCTGGTCAAACATACGCAGGTAGTTTTAACTCATCCAGTTTTCTGGTAAATTTTTCTTTCAAAGTCACAGCTGCTTCGCCAATGGTTCGACTAAGTTCATTAGGCCTATAGGCAGTTTCAAAGTATTTCTAGAAAGCTTGGATTTCTTTGACGTGTCGAGAAGTACCTTTCTTTGTCTTGTCCTGCACAAGGGAAAAGGCTCTGGTCAGTTGAATGGTGAAAGAATCCACATTAAAAATTTGAGAATCATAATAGGCCCTCCACCATTCGTCAAACTCTTGAGTGCAAAAGAAGCTGGGTCGAAAGACCACTGGTTGGATTTTGACCAGATTCGAATACTTCGCCAGTAACTCAGAGCATTCATCTTCAGTATGAGTCATATTATAGTGAATCAAAGAGCCTTTTCTGGAAAAGAGGGGTTTTGGTATTATTTGTATCAACCCAAACTGTCGAGAAACCAGATTGGGCTGGTAATTGACAAGGGAAACCTTTAGTTTCGAAGGACTAAGTCTGGAAACTAAAAGTCTATGAGTAAGAAAAGATTCCCATACATTGAGAAATTCGTCTTCCAGAGATTTCGACTCAAGGGGAAGTTTTCTGGTAAACCATGCAGGTCCAACCTTCCTATCAGCAAAAGGAGCCATGGTGGGCGTAAAATTGTAACGTTTAGCAAACATCATAACATAGCTGGTAAAGGTTTGTTGGAGGCTCAGACCTTCGTCATGGGGCGTTAGTTGCGCCAAACGGAGGCCTTCGACTCTTCTGTCCCCTAGAGCAGCTGCATCCACAGTTGACTTATTGGAAAGGGAGGCTTCGAAGGTGGCATTGAGCCACAATTATAAGAGCCAGAAGGGTCCTGATAACAGCAGAGTTTTCTTCTCCTTAATATTCTTCAAGGTGGTAACCCCTTCGCCAAGAGATTCGTAGAGGTTCGCCAAAATCATCTCGCTAAGACACAGCTGGTGTCCAGCGTGAAGCTGATTTGCTATAGTGATGTAGCGCTTCGTCACTTGGAGAGATCTGGAGCAAAAGACGCATCTCGACAGCCAAAGGGCCAGGAAGGCTACATGCTCTTGATCAGATACTTCTTTAGTCTCCTTATCATGATAGTTGGCAATGTAGGCTGTAAAAGTGGCTTTGTTGGTGTCGAAGCCTATTGAATCGTCGGATAGCAAGTTTGGATCATAATCGACTCCTAAGGGACTTAAGCCAGTAATGGCAGCTATGTCGAAAAGGGTGGGAGTAATCATCCCACAAGGAATGTGGAAGTTGTTATAAGTGTTATCCCAGAAATAAAGGGAAGCTAGAAGCATGGAAGGACAATATCCTGGCCCTACTTTCGACAGCTGAATAAGATAAAAAATACCCATAGTTTTCCAATCATTACTTTTAACCTTCTCTATTTTTTCCAACCAAGCTAGGTAGTCAGAGGGATCTTTCGAAAAAGGGCAGGATCTAAAAATTCTAAAATTATTCATATACTCTAAGTTTATGACTTCTTCAGAGGGGGTCCCTTGGCCATCCACTTTGGACTTTTCGTCTATAATTTTTTCCTTATCAGTTCTAGGTCTAACCCCGTTCGCTATGGGTTTGTAACGGTGATAGGTGGGAAAAAATTCTTGTACTTTAGCTGGGTCTAATTTTAAGTCAGGCAAAGGTCCTAGCATGGCATGGGATTTACCAGAAATCAAGATAGGAATGAGTACCTGGGATTGATAGATGCAACGTTTCTCCTCTTCATTGGGAGGTTCCGGAACATACTCTTGATTTCCCACCACCTTGGGACTAAAGATTCTTTCTACTGACGCTAAGTTGTTGGATTTCCGGGAGTCTTTACTTGTGATTTTAGGAGTAGCAGACGACGCCATTGATGATTACAGAAGTAGAGGAAAATGGAGAAGATAAAGTGTGAAGGGATTTTTTAGTTTGGAAAGTGAAAAGGGTGAAAAAATGAAGTTTTTTACTTATATATAGATGGAGGAATGGAAGCGGTTAGTATTCAGAAACTTTAATGAAAAAATAGTGAAAGGATTGTGGGACACGTGGAGATTTTGAAGTGGATAATTCAGACGGTGGCAGTTATGTTTTGACCCACGATCTGCTAGGGGTTAGAGTAGGGATGATGAAGATCTCAAAACGTGGGCTGAAAAGACGTTTGACAAAGAGCGTAATGATGATTTTAACACTTCCAACGTCTAGTCAAGTGAATAGTCACTTCCACGATCTATTGGCGTCGAATGGCATTTGAAATTCTGGTATCAGACGTGTGATGTTAAGGTGTGATGTCACAACAACACACTCTGCACAATGGACAGCAATAACAGTAAAATAACACCAAGAATTGTTGACCCAGTTCGGTTACAACCAACCTACTCTGGGGGCTACCAAGCCAGGGATGGAATTCACTACTTGTAGATATAATTTACAGACTCAACAACCCGTTGACAATCTCCTAAACTTATACTCTACTAATGACTTCCTACCTAAGAAACCACTTAGGTATGAGAACACCACTCAATCCCTTACAAACACTCAAAGAACCCACTTTGAGTACCCTTGATCTTACTTCACAGCTTCGATCAAGCAAACACTCTCTATTACTTCACAGCTTCTAGAGAGGACAGAAACTCAACACCTATTCAAACCCTAGAATAGTGTAAATACAAGCACTCTAAACAAACTCTAGACACTAAGCCTCCAGCTCCTGATCTTCTGAATGTTTTATGTACCTTTTTCCTTTGGTCTTGTGCGCTTTATATAGCTCCTTGAATTGGTCTTGGACTTGCTACAATATCTCCCAGATTTGTTATTTAAAACTGAATATCTAAAACAGATTTTCTCCTAAAATCTTTTTAAATCTTCAACCTTTTAAATCTCCTACAAATCTGCAACATATCTCCTATGCAGCAGCAAATATCTATCCCAAGATATTCGCATCCAATGAGACAGGTTGCTCTCCACAATTCCAGCTAATACGCAGCCCTAACAACATCACAGCCTGCTGTTGTTAATTATGCAGATCTGATGTTACAACATCACCTGTGTGACATCAGACATCCAACTTCAGCAATTAATTACTTAACACAGCCCAGTGTTAAGACTTCAATGTTGCAACATCAGCACCTTGACATCAACATTGAATATACTTTGTTTTACCAAAATTCCAGCCAATCCAAGAACTAACAATCTCCCCCTTTGGCTAATTTTGGCTAAAACAATCTCTGCATCTTCAGAGACTTCAGCAGCGGAATAATCTTCAAAAATTTGATACTCAATCAGCAGCAGTTTGACACTTTGCATAGTCTTCATCACTTGATCTGCTGCAGCACCATCTTCATTATTGACAACAGCCAATTGGTGCTCCCCCTCTAAAATATGAACCAGCATCACAGCTGTTTAGTAGCTCACAATGTGCAGCACTTTTCTCCCCCTTGATGTCTGCTTGGCTGCACTCTTCAAATATCATGATATCTTCACTAGTCCAGTCAAAACTCCCCCTCTATAATTGCATTACCACTTTTCAACTAAACACCTTTTAGCAGCATCAATTTATCTCCCCCTTAATATCTGCATCACATTAGCAGCATATGGCAATAATACTCTTGACTATCTTGGCTATTTTCTCCCCCTTTTTAGCCACAATTAGACAAACTTCACCTGGCAGTTGACTACACATTTTCAGAAACCCCCCAACTGCCCACAACCCCTCTAGCAGATTCAGTCTTCATAAATGCAGATTCCCAATTTGCTTCTTAACCTTTCAAATTGGTTTGCATCTAAGGGTTTAGTGAATATGTCAGCCAGCTGGTTCTCTGTGGCTACATGCTCCAAGGTAACAATTTTTTCTTCTACCAGATCCCTTATGAAGTGATGCCTTATGTCTATGTGCTTTGTCCTACTGTGCTGTATAGGATTTTTAGATATATTAATTGCACTCAGATTATTGCAGTACAATGTCATAACATCTTGTTTAACATTGTATTCACTCAACATCTGCTTCATCCAGACCAGCTGAGAGCAACTACTTCCTGCTGCTATATACTCCGCTTCAGCAGTTGAGAGAGATACACAATTCTGCTTCTTGCTGAACCAGGAAATCAGATTGTTCCTTAGAAAGAAACACCCTCCTGAAGTGCTTTTTCTATCATCTGCACTTCCAACCCAATCAGCATCACAGTATCCTTTTAAATCAGTCCCAGAATCATGGCTATATAGCATCCCATAGTCACTTGTGCCA